>CM035841.1:292743055-293995555 GCA_020510985.1 Pholidichthys leucotaenia
AAAACTAGTGCATTGACAACAGAACGCAAGTATTCCTGTCTGAAACAGGTATCCTAATTAGGCTTTACAGGCCCAAATGTAGGCTGTGTTTGAAAGTGGAATACAAAAAGTTGTAGCCTATATGTACGCAATCACGTTAGACTTTGACAAATATGAAAGGGACTGAACGGCACTAAGGTTTATTTGATTGCATGAATATTAATTACAGAATACCTAATTACTGAAAACGAATGGGACATCCAATATTGGCGAATGTTTTGGATCTCTTGTTTATTTGTTTGTCAGATCACTTATTTGTGTGATCTTTTATCACTTATATTCATAATAGTACTGTATCTTGCATTTTGGGGAATGGGAGTTGTTCAGTCACCATTATAATTATTTTAGTTTATATCACTGTTCAGTGATGGAGTTCAGTGTAATACTGAATTTCTTCTGTGTATTGTCAATAAACTCATGCAGTACTATAACAGGACATGTTTAAAAATATCTGAGACCCACTGTAGTGTATCATTTTATGTTTTAGCAATATTTTGTTTTAAAAAGATTTTTAAAACTGTAATCATTCTAATTAACTACAAAACACCCAACAGTATTATACACAGCAGAAGGACCTGTTTGACTGCAACCACTGCATCAGTGTTGCCCATTTGTCAGTAAATATTTAACTAAAAATGATTTATTTGACTTCCGGTTATGGCTGCCACGTAGGACGGACGTGTCTCGCTCTGCTCTGCTCCTGGAGAAAAAAAATCGGCAAATAACTCTCTCATTTGGGACAGAACGTATCCCAGCGTTTGGGCGAGGATATGTCGGCGAAGCCTAAGGCTGGAAAACCAGGAAAAGGAAAAAGCGAGCCGCCGAAACAGTCCAAATTAACGGACTTTCAGGTCTGTGACGCAGCAAACAGGGCTCCATATATGGCGGAGGAGGCTGGCAACGCTGCGATTTCTGCGGGGAATGGCGCAGATGCGCTGATGGCTGCCATGAGTTCAATGAGAGCGGACTTTTCCTCTAGATTTGATGGGATTATGACAGCGTTGGAAGGAATAAGAAAGGAATTGGGTGACTGTGTAGAACGAACGGCGCAGATGGAGCTCCGTCTCGCTAGTGCTGAAGATGACGTCACCCGTCTTCAATTAAAGGTGCGCACTTTGGAAAAAAAAAATAAATCTCTGGAAGATAATATTTTGGATTTGGAATCTCGGTCGAGACAGAATAATTTGAGGCTGGTGGGTCTTCCAGAGGAATCAGAAGGTCGGGACGTATGTTCCTTTCTGGAAAAGTGGATTCCGGAGGTGCTGGGCAGCGAGGAGTTGCAATCAGCAGTGGTTCTGGAAAAAGCACATCGCATTGGCCCACGGAGAGATAAGGGACCGCCGAGGACCTTAATTATGAAGTTTCTTAACAACAGAGACAGGATGAAGATCTTCAACGCTGCACGAGCTAAAAAAGGAGAGATTAAACACCAGGACCAGCAGGTGCGGTTCTACCCAGATTTGGCCACAGGAATCCAGCAATTGAGGAAGCAGTTTGATCCCGTACGTAAGGAGCTGCGCAACCTTGGGATTCGTCATGGTGTAATCTATCCTGCGAGACTGCTGACCACGTATGAGGGCAGAACCCACATCTTCAAGACCCCAGAGGAGGCGCAGGAGTTCATCAAGAAGATCAAAGAAGAAGAAGAGACTGGTGGGAGCTAAGCATGAACAAAATATAAGGTAGAATAATTAAGCATTTGCACAGGCATCTGACTGACTTGAAGTAAATAGTAAGTTTACAAAATATAGATTGTATTATATATTAAAAAAAAAACAAAACAAAAACAAAACAAACAAAAAAAAAAAAACTATGATGTACAAAGTTGTTAAAAATTTTGGAGTTAAGTTGGAAAACTACAGAGGAGAGTTAATGTTACGTCATTAAAAGCAGTAGAGTTAGGGTGATTGGGAGGATGAAGAAGGAGTGGCTTAGGCTGTTCCCCGTGGGTGTGGAACGGTCGATGGCTATATCGGGAGACAGAATTTTTCTTTTGATTTTGGGGGGTTTGCCACAAGTGTGGGAAGGGGAAATTTGTTTGTGTGTAGTTTGTAGGATGAATGTTCAACCACTCATGTTTTTGCTTCTCTGTATGAGCATGTTTACACTGCAAGGTAATCCCAAACTCTCTATTGATCATGGACCAAAGTGTTAATCTTAATTTAACTTCATGGAATTGCAGAGGTCTACAAAATTTAAAAAAACTTAAACAAGTTATGAATAAAATAAAGGACATGGGTTCAAGAATTGTGTTTTTACAAGAAACTCATCTGATAGAGGAGGATGTTAAAAGAATTAGGAGTAGATGGCAGGGAAGTGTATTCACCTCTTCATTTTCATCCCGAGCCAGGGGAGTTATGACTCTCATACATAAATCAGTTCCTTTTCAAGTGAAAAATGTAATTGGAGACAAATTTGGAAGATATGTAATCATTCAAGGTTCTTTGCTATTAGAAAATATAAATCTTGTGAACTTATATGGTCCCAATATAGATGATCAGAAGTTCTTTGCTAATTTATTTCTCATCTTATCATCACTTACAGGGCAACATATAATAGCAGGGGATTTTAATTGTACATTGAATCCAGGTGTGGATAGATCAACAGGACTGGATTGTACGCACATTGGATGTAGGATGACTATTAATCATTTTATGAAAGAATTGAGATTGTTAGATATATGGAGAGAAATGAAACCACAAGTTAAAGCCTATTCTTGTTATTCCAGTACCTACAAGACATTCTCACGTATTGATTATTTTTTGATTTCCACAGAATTAAGGTCCAAGATTCAAAACTGCTTTTATGATAACATCGTGATCTCTGATCATGCACCCTGTTGTCTAATATATGTAGATAAAAAATTGACAAAGGAATCAGGTAGATGGCAATTTCAGCATAAATGGCTTCAGGATGAGGAATTTGTCAAGTATATAGGAAAACAGATAGACGAGTTCTTTGACATCAATACTACACAAACATCAGCATGTGTAAAGTGGGAGGCTTTCAAAGCTTTTATTAGGGGGCATATTATTAGTTATACAGGATCAAAATCTAAGAAGACTCGAGAGGAGAGAGCTAAATTGGAACATAAAATAAAAAATCTTCAGGAAAAAGTGTATGCAGGAAGTGACCCAAGGTTGGAGAATGAATTACTGATTTTGAGAGCTGAATACGACAAAAAATCAGCGAATAGAGCTGCCTCGAGTCTTCTAAGATTGAAACAATCTTTTTATGAACAAGGTGAAAAATCAGGAAAATTATTAGCATGGCAGATTAAACAATTGGAAATTAAAACACCAATTACCAGTATTATAAGTAACGGACAGGTAGTTATAGATCCTTTAGAAATTAATAGAGCCTTTAGAGATTACTATGAAAAATTATATGATACCAAAAATGAACCTGATTTAACAAAACTAAATGGGTTTTTGAACGAACTATCTATACCGTGTATTCCAAATGAAAACAGGGAGATATTGGAGTCTAAAATTAGTCAAGAAGAAGTTGGGCTAGCCATTGATAATATGAAATCAGGAAAAAGTGCAGGACCAGATGGTCTTCCAGTTGACCTTTATAAAAAATTTAAGAATAAATTAATAAAACCTTTTTTGGAAATGGTTTTAGAAGCATTTCAAAATAATAATTTACCATCATACATAAATAATGCCTTAATTATACTGCTGCCAAAACCAGGTAAGCCCTCTAATAAATGTGAAAATATGAGACCAATAAGCCTATTAAACGCCGACCTTAAGATAATCTGTAAAATTTTAGCAAGACGAATACAAGAAATTTTACCAAATATTATTAATCGAGATCAGAATGGCTTTATAAAGGGTAGACAAGGCTTCCATAATGTAAGAAGACTATTTAATATTATCTATTTTAATAAAGAAGCACCGGATACAGCTCTCCTATCATTGGACGCCGAAAAGGCCTTTGATAGAGTTGAATGGCCCTTTCTTTTTGAAGTCCTACAAAGGTTTGGACTTGGAAATAATTTCATAAAATGGGTTCAAATAATATACAATAATGCTACAGCAGAAATCCTTACAAATAATATTTCAAAACCAATAAAAATCAATAGAGGATGTCGACAAGGCTGTCCACTCTCACCTTTACTGTTTACTATGGCAATTGAACCTTTAGCGATAGCGATACGTTTACATTCACAAATATATGGAATTAAAGTTGGACCAACAGAACATAAAATCTCCCTGTACGCCGATGATATAATTTTGTTTATGTCGAATCTAAAAAAATCAATTCCAACCTTGTTGAATTTAATAAAGAATTTTGGGGAAATATCAGGATATAAAATAAATAAAACTAAATCTTCAATATTAATGCTAAATGAGACCCAGAGAAATTACCCAGCCCCTGAGGTAAATCAATTCAATGTTGTAAATCAGTTTAAATATTTAGGAATCCAAATTATGCCTAAGCTAGAATCAGTCGCCAGTGTCAACTATGAAGCCTTAATGTCAGATATCAGTGAGTTAACTCAGAGATGGATGTCACTACCAATGTCGATGATCGGGAGAATCAATATACTTAAAAGTAATATTTTACCTAAAATACTTTATTTATTTCAATACATTCCCTTATCACCACCTTTAGATCTATTCTCAAGAATAAAAAAAAAGTTAGTGGAATTTATATGGAACAACAGGAGGGCTAGATTACGTCTGTCTTTATTATATTTACCATTTGATCGTGGAGGTCTGAAATGTCCAAATTTTATGTTGTATTATTGGTCGGCACAACTGAGGTCTATGACATATTATTTTTCATCAAATGATCTCCCTCACTGGACTGAAATGGAATCATACAATTTACCTTTACCTCTTCCCATATTCATATACTCAGATTCGGCAAAAAAATTACAAAAACAAGTTAAAAATCCATTTGTAAAGCATATGATCAAAATATGGTGTGAAGCTAAAAACTATTTAAAAGAACCACAGTTATTGTCACAATTTAGTCCAATATGGGGTAATCAATATTTTAAACCAGGGAGAGCGGACGCTGTATTTAAAGTATGGAATTTAAAAGGGATACAAAAGATTCAGGATTTATATTTGCCATGTGCAGACAACATAATGTCTTTTGAAGAGCTGAGGATCAAATTTAATCTCAATAGAACACATTTTTTTAAATATCTTCAACTTAGAAACTTTATTCGATCAAATCAAAATAAAGCTCTCACTCGACCTATTTATTCATCCTTGGAAAAAATGATGATGAAAGATAGTAAAAGAAAGGGTATTATTTCAGAGTTTTATAACTCATTGACACTATCTTCAAGTGAAAATTCACTGAAAAGATTAAACTACTGGAAAGAAGATCTGCAAATTGAAATTTCAGAGGAACAATGGGAATTGGCTTGTACAGAAGCTCAAACCAAATCAATAAATGCACGCCTTAAATTGATACATTTCAAATGGTTAATGCGGATGTATGTTACACCGGAGGAGTTAAATAGATATAACAAAAATATACCAGATACATGCACAAAATGCATGGAAAGTAAAGGAACCCTATTTCATTGTTTATGGGAATGTAGATTAATAAGAATGTTTTGGGAAGAGGTGAGGGTAACAATTGAAAAAATAATCTCAAAACAAATCATATTGAATCCTAAACTGGTTTTGTTGGGTCTGTACCCAGAAAAGCATAATTTTAATAAAAGTGAAAGAACATTCATAGACCTCAGTTTGCTTAATGCCAAAAAATGTATTGCACTATTATGGAAAAAGACTCATAGACCAGATGTGACTCAGTGGTTAAGACAGATGTTAACAAACCTTCCATTAGAAAGAATAACATATATACTGAAATCAAAGGAAATTGTGTTTGAGAATATATGGAGACCTTTTATTGATTATGTAAAAAATTTAAACATAACTCTTGAAGAAGAAGGTGAATGATGTGTGTGGACCTTGTAAATTCCAAACTGGTGAACATAATATGTATACTTATGTATTGGATTGTCTAGACTAAACAGAGGAGCATTGTTGAAGACTTGATTTTGTTGGTGGTTGTTGGTGTTTTTAGTGCATTTTTTTTTTTGTAGTACTTTAGTGTTAGTGTTTGATTGTTTGTATCATGTTTGTTAAAAAAAAAAAAAAGGTTCAATAAAGATATTGTGGAAAAAAAAAATGATTTATTTCATTATTTGGGCATTTTTTGTGTTCTGTTTGGTCGTTAAGTCATTCCAGCCATTCCGCTCCACAGTCATGGCGTTATTATTGAGTTTTTAATTTTTAGATACTTGCGCGGGAGGAGTGCCATTGGGGACTCGTGGTCCTGCAAAGGACAGTGGTAGCACATGGGTGAAGCAGCAGCCGGAACTCCCATCTACCACTGACCGGGCAGGCTGGGCTTGCATCCCTACGAAAGGCAGCGCGTGAGCTGCCGCTTTGTGTATGTCCTGTGTTGGATACACTGGCGTTCTTTGTCAGACCCTGGGTCCCTCCTGGCACTCCTCCCAGTCTTTTTAAGCATGAAAAGTCTGATGACACGATTTTGACTTCATCTAATTTTGCAACACATAATTTCAATATGATAAAATAGGTTGGTCTGTGCAGTTCTAAGTCAAACAGGCTTTTTTCACGCGAATATCCAACGTTTTTATGAGCGCCATGTCACAAATTGAGTCAGTGGCTGGAAAACCCCCCAGCCATGTTGTGATGTCAGCGACAGAACACAGCGCTTGGCTTCCCATTATACACGCAGGATGGAAGCGGTAGAAAACATCGACGATGGTTCCAGCACATGTAGTCTGGAATTGGTTTGTGTTGTCCAATCTTCAGACAATTATAGTTCAGAAGAATGGGATGATAATGAAGAATCTGGGGGCATCAGACCATATAGGTTTGAGCCGTGCCAAGCAGGCATCGTGCCTAGCGAGTCACACTCAGAGTGACGGTGGAGAGGCACACATGCCCGCTGCAGTAGCAAACACACGGCAGAGGAACACTGAGTGGTATTCTTTTGTTACAGATATTACAACAAATTTGTTCATAAATATAATTTATTTAAACCCGATTTTTCAATAAAATCATAGCAGTGTATTCTCTGTGACTCAGGCATCGGGTTTACTATCAGGTGAGCACAGTCCAAGATTCGCCGGTCCGACCACGCCCCCTCTCTCTTTGACAGTCAGCTGTTCATGTTTTGTGTGCATCATCTGCCGTGTTGTCAGCCAGTCAATATTGCCAACACTATCACGACGTGTTAGCCACTCCACACAGCCGTGGTTCTGTTGCGCCCCTTGAAGCGATGTCGGCCCTGGGGCGCAACTGTGGTTAACACATCTCCTCTCCATGCGTTCGCTGGCCGATGTCAGCCCCGAACGCCAACTGTAAGTGTTTTTGTTTATTTTTGTAAGTCTTCACCTTTTTGGGAACTGTTGTCATCAGTCTTATGTTCAATACATGTGCTGTGGTGAATCCTGCACGTAAATCCATTCATCCTTTCCCTCCTTGTGCGCTCCTTGTCATGACCCTTCATGCGCTCTTACGCAATGCATGGAGAGGGAGGATGAAATAACGAGGATTGACGTGCAGGGGTCACCACAGCACATTTAATACAGAAAGACAGACAATTCCCAAAAAGGTGAAGACGTACAAAAAAAACACAAACACTTATTGATGGGGTTCGGAGGCTGGCATCGCCCAGAGAACGAATGAGAGGAGACGTGTTAGCCACAGGTGCGTCCCAGAGCCAACATCGCTTCAAGGACGCACGAGAACCACGGCAAACATGGAGTGACTAACACGTCATGAGAGTGCTGAAAATACTGGCAGACGACAATACTATGGACCAGCAGCGCGTGACTGGCAAACGGCCGCTAAGTACAAGCACTGCTGGTGATGGTGTGATGAGAAGCACCTGGGCGAGGACCGGGAAAGATGATCAGCGGGAGTTGGAATCAGCTGGTGATAATGAGAGAGGGGACGTGGCCGGACCGGCGAACGTCAGCATGCGCTCACAGAAAGTAGTTCAAAGCGGCCGTCTAACAGCTGCCAGCCAGACAGTGGCTAAGGAGAGGAAAGCACACTGAAATACATACATAAACAGAGGCACCTAAACCCACAGAGAGGTCTGGACCGAGCCGGGGGAAACCAAGCCGGCTCGGCTCCCGACACTCCTCCTGCATAAAAGTGCACAAGGAGCGCACAAGGAGGCTTATGACAGTTGAAGCTGAAGCGTGTGATGTGGTCTTTCACGGCCTGCTGTTCATCTAAGCCTGCGACACAACGCAAAGGTAAAGCTGTAAAATTAAAACAAGAAACCAGAGAAACCGTGAGCTACAAAGCTGCTGTCATTCCAGTCAACAACACCGGCATCCGTTCTGTCGCTTACGTCATGGTGGTGCCGCCCTTCATTTGGTGGGCGGCACCACAGTCCAGTCAGCAGCTGCGGTTTTTTGATGACAACTAGTTTACGCAGGTGCGGTTGTAACTATTATATTGATCATCAACAATGATGTTTGGGTTTACACAACATGCTAAAAAAATGTCAAAAACGTGTCATCAGACCTTTAAATCGTCAGTATTATTTTTTTCTAGTCAAATTTGCCATTTTTCATTTCCTTGTTTTGTTCACGGAGCGCTCTAGTGACTGGTCGTGATGCCGTGCATTATCCAATCAGTACGAAGTCAAACCAAAACCCCGCCCACACTTCCAGAAGCCAGGGCACGAGGAGACAGAGTGATGGTTAAACTTTAATTGATAAAAATTACATATTTTGACTGAACAACTCTATACTCAGGGAAGCATACCCTCGTAACTTCAGCAGAACACTTAGAAAATCTGAGGTCAGTCTGGCAAATGGTTCGAGAGATCAGGTTCAGGTTACTTTATTTGTACCCGTAGGTAGATTTGTTTTGCAGTCTGGTGACATCCATATTTACAAGCCACAAATTACATTCAACACAGACACAAACACAGGCACACATGAAGCTGACTATAAACATGATAAAAATACTCAAGGCTCCATCAATCAGGGTATAAAAAGACAAAGAGATGGGAGAAAAACCAGAGGTAAGAGAGAAGAGTCATATTAAAAAGTTAAAAACTAGTCAAAGAGGTTAAAAACTCAAAGGTCTAAAACCCAATAAAATATTTAGAACCCAAATAACATCCTACAAAAATAAGTAAATATAAAATGGAGTTAATAAATAGGTACCTAAATTATGTGCAATATATTGTTACAACTTGTTCAACTCTTTGACAGCAGCAGGAACAAAGCTGTTTTTGTAGCGCTGGGTTTTACTTTTTGGGACAGCAAACCTCCGTCTGGAGGGAAGAAGCTGAAAGTTGCAGTGCAAAGGGTGGGAGTCATCATTTAAAATGGAGGTAGCCATCCTCTGTACTTGTCTGGTGTACAGGGATGTCAGGCTCAGCTGTGACTCACCAAGCAAACGACTGGACCATCTAACTACCTGATCCAAGGATTTCCTCTGTTTCAGTTTTATCTGACCAAACCATGACACTAAAGAAAAGGATAAAACAGATTCAATAAAAGCCCGATAAAACATTGTCATTATGGTTCGGTCAATTTGGAAGCGTGCAAGTTTCCTCAAGCAATGCAAATGTTGCTGACCCTTTTTGCACACCCTTTCACAGTTCTCTTCAAAGTTTAAATTACTATCAATAATCGTCCCAAGATATTTGTAGGATTGTACACATTCGGTGGTCTGGCCTTTTAGTACGGTGACTTTGTGCCTGGGAGTTTTCCTCCTAAAGTCAATAATCATATCTTGGGTAGGAATCCTCACACCAGTGAACAAAATCATCAACTACTGGGCCGTGGCCACTCTCACCATCCTGGAGGAGACTGACAATAACTGAATCATCAGCATACTTTATAATGTGTCTGTTGTCATGTCTGCTCTGACACATGTTTGTGTACAGGATGAAGAGTAGTGGTGACAACACACACCCCTGAGGAGAGCCAGTAGAAGAGCACTTTAAGTCAGACAATGTACCATTGACCCTTACACTCTGCATCCTGTTGGTTAAGAAATCCAGAATCCAACCCACCAGATTATTGCTCAAGTCAAATTGTTGCAGGAGCCTTTCAACTAAGATATGAGGTTGGATTGTATTAAAGGCGGAGGAAAAGTCTACAAATAAAAGCCTGGCGTGTGTCCCATTAAAATCCAGATGTTTAAAAAGCATGTTAAACAGAGTGACAGTGGCATCCTCCACTCCTCTGTGAGGCCTATAGGCAAACTGCAGAGGATCCAATGCATGCTCAGTCTGCTTTAGGACCTCACATCTGACCAGTTTTTCAAAAATTTTCATTAAAATTGAAGTCAAAGCAACTGGTCTAAAGTCGTTTACCGTTTTAGGACAGCTGGATTTTGGAACGGGAACAACCACGGCATCTTTCCAGATCTTAGGCACATGTTGTGTCTGTAAGGACTTAATGAAAATGTAATGAAATATAGGACTCAGTTCATGTGCACAGGACTTTAACAAGCGCCCACATATATTATCAGGGCCCTGACTTTTGTTCACTTTTACAGCGCAGAACTCCCTTTTAACATCCTGCACCTCAATATTAAAGTGCTGATTGTCTTTGAGTTTCTGTTTCAAATCTTGGGTTTCTGTGCTAAAATCAAAGGAGTCAAAACAACCATAAAAACAATTAAGAGCATTAACCAGCTCTGTGTCTGAATTAAAACCATCTAAAAACACACGATTGCTGCATTCTGTGCTCTGAAGGCCTGCAATAGTTTTCATACTGGCCCAGGCTGAACAAAGTTTCTTTGTTGCCATCTTGCTTTCCAATTCTGATTTATAATTCTGTTTTGCTCTTAAAATTTCGGACTTCAGCTCTTTTGTGACAACCTGTAGCTCAGAAACAGACCCCTGTTTAAAGGCAAGTGCTTTCCTCTGTAAGCAGGATTTAACTGATTTTGTAACCCATGGCTTGTTGTTGGGATATATTTTGACACGTTTACGTGAAACGATCTTATTTTTACAGAAAGCCATGTATGAGCATGTGACGTCTACCAAACAGTCCAAATCATCCCCGCAGGACAGTGTGAACATCTCCCAGTCTGTACAGTTAAAGCGTTCCTGGAGGCTGTGCACTGAATCCTCTGTCCACACATCTACATCCCTGGTCTCCACCTTGCCTCTTCTGAGAGCAGTTTTATATGTGGGCAGCAAATGTACACAGTTGTGATCTGAGGATCCTACAGGAGGAAGGGGGAGTGATTTATAGGCCCTCTCTATGGATCCATAGCACAGGTCCAATGTCTAAATCCCCAAGAATGAAGTTTGGCGCCTCTGGAGAAATTGACTGCAGCCGCTGGACTACATCAAAGACGGTGCTGGAGGCGGAGTCAGCGTCTGCCCTCGGGTGGATGTACACAGTCGTGATGAAAAGTTGGGGGAACTCGCGGGGCAAATAAAAGGGGCGTAGCGATACGGACAGCAGCTCCACATCGGGTGTACAGATGCGCTCTCTGACCGTGACAGATGTGCAGTACTGCTTATTAATATATAAACATACGCCGCCCCCCTGACGTTTCCCCGTTACCTCTTCCTGCCGATCCGAGCGCAGTGGGGCTCCAAAGCCGTCAATCCACAGGTCTGCGTCTCGGTCATGCGCATTAAGCCAAGACTCGGTGAAAGCCATGACACAGCAGTTCTTAAAGTCCTTCTGGTAGCGTACATTCCCTTGAATTTCATCCACCTTGTTCCTCAGAGATTGTACGTTCCCAAAAATCATAGAAGGAAGAGGAATGTTACCAAACTGACGTCTTCTCAGGCGCAATTTCATGCCTCCACGCTTTCTGCGTTTCCTTCTCCTGTCTCTCTTTTCACCGCTGTGTCCATGAACGTCTCTCAAAATAAAATCCAGCAGTTGCGGCTTAGACTCAATCACAGACGCTGCATCAACCGTGTTTAAATGCAGCAACATGTCCTTGGAATAATGTATTCTGCCCGCCATGATGTCGATCGCGTTTACCTCAGAGACAAAGAGCCGGAGGAAAAGTAGCAGCAGTGCAAAAAAGGGGAGGCAGTCCATATTGATGGAACCAGGGAGCTCTTCGCCATACAGTCCACAAACATTCCAGGACAGAAACGGCACAGAGAATTTCGTAAAAACACATTAAAGTGCATAAAAACAGACATACAGACGACAGACTTTTTCACCAGCTGCCGGTCGCTGCGTGCGCATGCGCCCAAAATGCGAGGGTGAGATATGTGAGGGACAAACAGGTACACACAGATTCCATCGATCGATCGATGAACTTGACACTCTACAGCCCCCCCCCCCAAATATAATGGTAGGGGAACACTGCATTGTTCAAAATGGCTTTGTCTATACCAGAGGTTGCCAACTTCAGTGCAACTGCAGGCTTAGTATGCCACAAAAATATAAATTATATAAATTCTCACATAAGCAAAAGGCAGGTTTTTTCGTTTCTGTAATAAAAGTCAAAGTCCCTGAAGAACAGCCATATCCATCATTCATCCTGTTCCTGAACTTCCGAGCAAAGAAGTGTTGGAGCAGCACTGCAGCTGGCATCATTCTCTGCATCTGTCCATGTTGAATGAGCATACTTGACACTGGCAAAAATAAATGGATTTAGATAGAAAAAGAGGGAGAAGGTGAACTCGAAAGGAAGAACAAATTAATAGAACCTGAAAGAGATAAGACAAAAACCAAACTGGAGCCTTTTGTTTTAAGATTTCTTTTCTGTGGGCTAGATAATGGCCCAGATGCTGGTTGTGTTCAGGCATGATTCAGTGTAGCATTCTGGGGGATCAAATGGACAGCTCCCATGTCGGTTTCTCCTTAAGGCTCAGGCCTAATGTGGACAGCAGCATATAGGCTTACAGATCACAGAAAGGCCAGAAGTGATCCTGACCAGGAAGCACTGGCTCCTACCCCCAAAGCTCCACTCTCTTCTCAGAGTCATAATTTTCATACAAATCAACAATAAAGGATGTGAGTCATTTACTGGAAATAAATCATCATTTGATTTTTGTTTCTCAAAATTTTTAAATCTAGTTGGCTAAAAAAACAAGCGCCCACACTTTAGAAGTGAATTTATAATACTAACTATTGCTTGTATATTACCTGGAGGTAGGGCTGGGTAATAAAACGATAACTATAATTATTGCAAAATAATTTTTTCCTTGATAGAGACATAAAATATCCATAAAATATCCAAATCAATCGCAATACTACACAGAGTGAAATATTTGCTGAATCAACCCACACTATATACTTTGTATCATTCATTAATACTCCCATACATGACATATTGTACTGAAATATGGGGAAATACATATAAAACAAACAGATATCCAGTCTTTATGCTTCAGAAGAGAGCTATTAGAATAATAAATAAAGCTGCTTACAGGGAACCGACAAACCCACTTTTTCTTAAATTAAAAGCTCTCAAGTTGAAAGATCGGGTTGATTTTAAAATTGCAGTAATCATGTTTAAAGTGAAGAATCTATCACTGCCCGCAAATATCCAAAAGTTGTTCCAAATAAGGGAGAAACAATATCATTTCAGAGGAACATGTACAGTATATTTCAAAAACCTTCAATGAGAACTACCACCAAGCAGCACTGTGTCTCAGTGCAAGAAGTCAGACTGTGAAACGCTTTTGGACCGTAATTAAAATCATGTACAACGCTTGGACAATTTAAACAAAAACTAAAGCAAGAAATACTCCAAACGTACATACAAAATGACATGTAAAATCACATAAGGATTATCATATCCAGTCTGTGTTGTGCTGTTGCTTAGTTTTGTTTTGTCACGTTTTGTCTTAGCTTTGTTCTGATTTGTAATCACTTTTATTTTATTTCTGAATTCTTAGATAGAACATGGGTGGGCAATATAAGCTGCGGCTTCAGCCATCAACCATTTCAGATAACTTATGCTGAATTGTATAATCCGAGGAGTTATTGTTTAACTTGACCTTGTTGGATTTTTTTCCCCCTTGTTATATTATTCTGTTCCTTTCTTTTAATCTAATCTATCAGAAATAAAGATTCATTCATTCATAAATAGAAAACCAACCACACCGTACCGAGCCGAGTAAAGTCGAGGCGAGTCAGGCTGAGTAGGTACTCATGGAAAAGGGGCAAAAACAGCAAGATCTGGGTCAAAAGGTCTTCAATCAAAAGTAAAAAAGACACAAAAAGCTTATCCGATTAATCAATAGCTACAGCCCTAACTACAATGCAGTGATATTTTTCCTACCCTTAGTAATTCTGCATATAAAACACTATAGTGATATGTTTTGTTAGAACAGAGAAAGTGGCGTCATCCTGACCTCATTACTTAAATGTCCAAGTTTTCAGCAACGTGGCATACACCCACAGACATTTGGTAAGAAGCACACCCTTCATAACTTCTATTTATAAAGTAAATAATACAAAGGAAAGTTACCTCGTGGCCTCGAAAAAGGAGGGCTAAAAAGGTCAAAGACTGGGTTAACTGAAGTATTATTTTGATATGTGAATAATCTACAGTTTATTAAATAAAATACTGAGCTGGAAAAAAGTTGATGTACATAAATCACCAGCTGTGCAAATAGCAAAACTATTTTTTAAGTACAACAACATTTTGGGTACCCTGAAATCTATTAAGTGCAGTATTAAATTCAAACCATATAAGCAGTAATAATCATGATAGAAATATTATACTTGCAGAACATAAGCCAACATAAATCAAATAGGCACACTTGCTGTTTTAACGGTATTTTGAACTGCCCTTCAATTATATACCTAATGGATTATGCAGCCACTTTGTGTGAGCACTAACATCCTAACATTAGAAGAAGTACTGCAGTCTAAATGCCTCGAGAAAGACATCTAATGCACAAATCTCTGTGCCCATAATGGAGAGATGTTTTATTTCCAGAGAACAGGAAGTTCTCCTCTTCTGATCACTTCCTGAGAGTGAGAGCTGTGACAAATCATTTTATAACAAGAGGACTGCACTGCATTATATTGCTTTTGTATTGCTGCATTATACACCTGTCCATACAATAGCTGTTATCGATAGTGTATAAGGAGCACACCTTCACCTGAAAAATCAATTACAAATTCATGATTCAATATACTCTAGATCTGTAATAAAACTAAGATCAATTTAAGCAAAGCAAACAATCTACAATTTAAAGTTTTGTTTTTTTTTTAGAAAATATCAGAAAATCCTTTAACCCCCTACAATCTACACATCTCTAATACATGTACAAACACTGTGTGAAATGAAAATGTCCTAGCTTGAAAACTGTAGGTAGCCTGACAAATAATGCACCTTCTATTGAAATTTTATTGAAAAAAATTCTAAAATGTGGAATTTTCACAAAAATTATCCAAAATTAAAATCCTAGTAATATGCACATCTTCAATACATGTACAGACACTGTAGAAATAAAAAAAGTCGTACGTTGCAAACTGTGGGAGGTGATCGCCAGACATATACCAGTGTAGAAAAAAGACAAATAGGCAGGTATATTCTTACATATATTTCACACTACATGGGAAATACTATAAACTGAATTTCTACATAAGGCTATCATCAAGAACTAGATGGAAATTAGCCACTGGCTACAATCTGGCACGTTTACATTGATATCAATGTTCATCAACTTGCACTATCCTTAAAAACAGCAATTTATAATTTACAACTCAAAAGCAATTGTTTTTAGGAGAACATTCAATACCAGAATTAATCAAAAATTCTGTATCTCGGATCTTCCGGTCTGGACACCATGGTAATAGCAGCTTAATGCTGAAGCTCCCAGACCTGATCCAAGAAAATACCTTGAAAATCAGATTTAATGGATTTTTGGAAGAGTGAAAATCAAAAGACAAAGTCATTATGTCTAAAGGAAAACAGAAGAGATTGACATTTACCAGGCCAAGACACGCATCGGCCGGAGAATCTGACCCGGAGGATATCCATTCAGAAGAGGAGGAACTGAATGAAGCTAGCAACAAGGTTAGCTTAAAAATGGTACTTCAAGAATTAAGACAATTTTGCCGAGAGTGTTGGGCCGAATTTCATGAAATTAAAGACGAAATAAAAAGGACAAACAGCAGAGTGGACCAGGCTGAGGACCAAATCATGGAAGCAGAGGAAAGAATAAAAGGGCTGGAAGAAACCGTGCTGGATTTACTTAAACGACAGTCAAGACTGGAGGCTAAGCTAACCGACTAAGAAGGAAGACTAAGAAGAGACAACATAAGAATTCATGGTCTGAAAGAAGGAGTCGAGGACGGTTTCACCACAATGGCTGCATACGTGGAATCCATACTAAGAGAGAAGTGGGAAATTCCCCAATCCACCGACGAAGATAGAAAGGGCGTACCGTACATTAGCCCCAAGGCCATCGGCGGAAGCGCCCCCACGATTGGTGGTGGTGAAGTTCTCCAACCCCAGAATAAAAGAAGAGGTTGTGAGATTGGCTTGGCAGAAAAAAGGATTTATGCACCAAGAGAGAAAAGTTTTTGTGGAGCACGACTACGCCCCGGAGGTCCTTAAAAAGCGTTGGGAATACAACGACGCTAAAAAGGTACTACTAGAGAAGAAACTGCGCTTTCAGACTCCATTTCTGGCGAAGCTGAGGGTGTTTTATGGGGACGAGACGTGTCTCTACAACTCGGCGGAAGAAGCAACCACGGATATGGCGAGAAGAGGGCTCCCGGTAACGGTGTATAAACCCGCAGCAGACCCGATCAAAAGAATCAAGGCTCAAACGTGGTCCACACAGAGACCCTCAAAACCCACGAGCCAGCAGCGGGAAACCCAGCGCCAGAGCTATAAGGAAAAACTGAGCGTTTTCAGGAGGGAATAACGATATTTTTAGTCAATCTGCGCATCTAACCCTCCTCCTACAAGGTAACAAACATTAAAGGAGATGCAGAATCAGCAAGTATCAAGTGGTAAAACATTTCATGGAACAGACATAATATTAGAAACAAATAAGTCTTTAAAAAAAAAAAAAATTGTTAAAATAGAAATGTGACAATGAACCACATGATCTCTCCACACTAACAAATACTGTATTAACGTGACTGTTTGCTGTGATGGTGGTGGGAGGTTGCACACAATTTCATAGAATATAGGCATAAAAAAAAAATAAATAAATAAAATAAAATCATTACAAGTTCGGATTGGGATCTGAAATTCACGTTAAATACATGGGACAACTTAAAGGGGTAAGAGACGGCCCTCAGCAAGTAACGGAGTTTGGGGAATTTCCCTCAGAGCCAACACACCATCAAGGCTCTTCTAAGGTCACTAAAAAGACCTCAGCTCAGGAAGATCTTTTGTCAGTTTTTTGTTTTAAAGTTTTATATAATATGTTCTTAATGTTTTTTATGTTTTAGGGATCCTAAACCCAGTTAAAAGATCCAAGATTCTAGGCAAAATGAAAAAAGACAAAGCAGGAATAATATTTTTACAGGAAACCCACCTAACAGACTTGGAGCACACTAAACTTAATAGACAAGGGTTTAATATGATCTCTTCATCTTCATATAAGTCAGGGAGGAGGAGGGGGGTAGCGACATTGATCTCAACCAAAATTATATTTGAAAAAAAATCAGAACACAAAGATAAAGAAGGGAGATTCAGCATGGTACTTGGTCGGCTAGAGGGAGAAGATATCACCCTGCTGAATGTATATGCACCTCCAGGGGCTAAATGGAAATTTTATAAAAATGTATTTGACCTAATGATAACTAAAGCTCAAGGTTTAGTGATATGTGGTGGAGACTTCAATCTAAGACTGAATCCATACTGGGATGCATCAGGTAATTCTCCACATCAAAATAACACTCAAAGTAGAAAAACTCGGATGCTACTAAAAGAAATGGGAATCTGTGACGTGTGGAGGGAATTCAACCCCAGTGTAAATGATTATACATTTTACTCAGCACCACATTCATCATACTCAAGGATTGACTATTTTTTATGTTGAATAGAGACATTGGAAGAGTAAAAGCATGTAAAGTAGGACTGATGGATCTCTTTGACCACAGTCCGATCTATACGGACTTATGTATCCAAAAATACACATACAATACATTTTCTTGGAGGTTAAATTCAAATGTGCTGAAAGGACCACTGAAAGATGAATTGGAATCAGATATTCTCAGATACTTGGAAGAAAATGATAATGGAGAAGTATCCCCTTTAATACTGTGGGACGCATGCAAAGCTGTAATAAGGGGAAAGATTATCGCAAAACTGGCAATCCAAAAGAAACTGAGACAAGAAAAACTAATCACATTAGAGTCAGAACTTAAGAAACTAGAAAAAGAGCACAAAGACAACACTCATCCTAATGACTCGCTCAAAATTAAGGAAATTAAAAAACAAATAAATGAGATCTACACAATAGAAATCCAGAAGAAACTTACATTTGTGAAACAAAAATACTATGAAACAGGTAGCAAATCGGCAAAATTACTAGCCTATAAATTGAGGAAACAACAAACGGAGAGAGCAATCTACAAAATCAGAGACCCAGTATCAAAGGAAATAAAATTTAGAATTCAGGAAATTCTTAAAAGCTTCGAGAACTACTACAAGAACCTGTACTCCCTCAAAAAACATAAAAACGCATCCGAAGCCTTCCTAAATACATTAAACCTTCCCCAACTTACTGAGTCACAAAATAAAACACTATTGTCAGAAATACAACCTAAAGAATTAGAAAAAGCAATTATGAAATTTAAAGCTAACAAATCCCCAGGAGCAGATGGCTTTACAGACAGAGTGGTACAAAACCTTTAAACAGCAACTATCTCCTCTCCTCCTGAAAACATTTAACTATGTCATTTAACTATGACATTTAACTATGGCCACTATCCTTGCCAAAAGGTAAGAAAATATACTGACAGACTTAATTCATTTAGACCAAACAGGTTTTATAAGACAAAGACAGACACAAGATAACATTAGACACACTTTACACATAATTCATCATATAAAAAAATATAATTTAAATGCAGCCATATATATTGGGATTAGATGCTGAAAAAGCATTTGATTCGGTTGACTGGTCTTTCCTATATAGAATCTTATCCAGTTTCAATTTTCATAACAACTTCATTAGAACTATCCAGGCATTATATAAAAAACCAACAGCTAAAATAAGGATTAACGGTAAATTATCATCATCTTTTGAACTGGAAAAAGGACGTCGTCAGGGCTGCCCCTCGTCTCCACTGCTCTTTGCAATCTTCATGGAACCTCTGAGCCAATGGATAAGACAGAATCAAAAAATTCAAGGTATTACACTTGGTCAGAAGGAACATAAAATAGCACTCTTTGCTGATGACATTTTAATATACCTAGGGCAGCCGGACACCTCTTTTCCAGAACTAATCTCAGTTTTTTCAGAGTATGGAGATTTATCGGGGTACGAATTAAACATGCATAAAACCCAAATTTTAACATTCAACTATGACACAAATCAATATTTACTAAGCAAACTCAAAACTAACTGGGAGATGGAATCTATGAAATATCTGGGGGTCAATATCCCGAAACAATTCAACAAAATTATAACACTAAACTATGATCCACTGATGGCAAAAATAAAATCTGATCTAGCAAGATGGAATATGATACCATTCTTGGGTACTGCACAAAGAATTGAAGCAGTCAAAATGAATATACTTCCACGTCTTCTATACCTTTTCCAAACAATACCGGTAGAACCTCCCAAAATAAACATGGCAGGAACTGGACAGAAGTATCTCAAGATTCATATGGCAGGGCAAGAGACCTAGAATCAGATATAGAACCCTACAGCTAAACAAAGACAAAGGTGGGCTCGCGCTGCCAAATATCAGGGACTATTTTAAAGCCGCGCAAATTAAAACTTTAGTAGAGATATGTAACCCAGTCTACACTGCACAATGGAAGGAGATGGAATGCCAAATAACAAGTGACATCCCCCTACAGGCGATAATAGGGAACAATGCCTTACCTAAACTTTTGAATAACACTAACCCGTGGATAGAGACCCCGCTAAAAATTTGGTTTAAGATAGTCAGAGAGAATCAAACTAAAGAACCCTATCGATTACTGCAATGGATTGCCTATGATCAAGACTTTACTCCTAATAAAACAGACACTAGATTTAAAAAGTGGAAAGAGGAGAAAATAAACGACTTGGAGAGCAGATCCAGACGAAGCAATATGCGCATCTTTGGAATTCCGGAGGGCATTGAAGGCAACTCGATGACAAAATTCATGGATCAATTCTTAAAAAAAGAACTGGAAATACCCGGAGAAACGGATCTGCAGATTCAACGGGCGCACAGAACACCGGCACAGAACCCGAAAACAAACGCTACACCCAGGTCAGTTGTGGTAAACTTTGTGAAATATGACAAAGGAAAGAATCCTGACGCAAGATGGAAAAAAAAGATACGAATCGGCGACAAACAGGTATTTTTTGACCATGACTACCCGACAGAAATCGTGCAGCAGCGGAAGAAATATGCCAACATTAAAAAAACGCTGAAAGAGAAAAAAATTAGATTCCAAACGCCGCTAACGAAAATGAGGATTCATTGGGAGGAAGGCACAAGAACCTACAACACGGCCGAAGAGGCAACGCGGGATATGATGGAGCGGGGCCTTGAGGTGAGCGTGCCGAAGGAGACGGCTGGAGCAGCGGCGGCCCTGAACGCACCACGACAGACGGAGTGGAGACGAGTGAACGGCGGAAGAAGGGGGAGAGACGTAGAGCAGCGGGCCCAGGACAAGCTACAAGGCTTTCAACTGAAAGCCTAGATCATAACAAAGATTAAGAAAGGCACAGAAGAAATGAAGGCCAAGAAGACAAGGTAAAAGAGTAACAGACGGCTAGGAGAGGTTTAAGTGATATTTGTTGGACATTTCTAGACTTATGACTATTACTTTGATAGTAATTAGAAGTCTAGGGAGGGCCCTTCACTCTGTGAAGACAAACCCCCCACCCACCAACAGGGACCAGTGGGCAGAAGAAAGGCCCAAAGTACGGAGGTCGAGTTTTTTTAATGTGTTTTTATATAAATATGTGTTATTTTTGTTGTTAAAGGGGCTAGGAGCACAAGTTAAAAAAATGGAAAAACATGAATATGGGTAAAAATCTTAAGATAATGACACTAAACGTGAATGGTCTGAACTCACCTGTTAAAAGGGAAAGAATAATAAGAAAATTCAAGAAGGAAAAAGCTGAAATTATATTTATGCAAGAGACACATTTGAGCAAGGCAGAACATGTGAAACTAAAGAGATTTGGCTATAAGAACTCCTACTACAGTTCATTTAAGGGAGGAGCTAAAAGGGGGGTTATGATACTAATCTCAAACAAAATACAATTTGAAAGTGAACAGGAAATCCAGGATAAAGAAGGCAGGTATGTAATAATAAAGGGAAGAATAGATGGTATGCAGATTACATTAGTGAACATCTATGCCCCACCAGAAAGTGACAAGGGTTTTTTTCAACATCTGTTTGATCTCATAGCAACACACAGTGAAGGAGTCCTAATTTGTGGAGGAGACTTAAATGCTGTCATGGATCATGAAGTTGACACAACAAGTGTTAAGAAGACAAAAAAACATGTAACAAAGTTCATAAGAACCTCACTGGCAGAAATGGGTATGGTAGACATATGGAGGGACCTACACCCACTCGAAAAAGACTATACACATTATTCAGCAGCCCATAAAGTACACTCTAGAATAGATTACTTCCTTATGAATGAAGGTGACAGACACAGGGTGAGAAATTGTTGGATTGGAGGGGCAGAAATATCAGATCATAATCCTATATACATGGAAATATACTGTATTTAAACAATAGAAAACGACAAACAACATGGAAACTTAACATAGGACTGTTAAATGATGAGAAAATGAAAGAAAGAATAAAAATAAACATAAACGAATATATCCAAGAGAATGACAATGAAGAAGTGGACCCAACAATACTATGGGACGCACTAAAAGCCGTGTTAAGGGGTAAATTAATTGTTGAAACAGGAAAAGCAAATAAGACTAAACTGGAAGCGTATGAACAAAGATGTGAGAGACTGAGGGAATTAGAACGTAAACATCAAAGCACAAATGATCCAAAAATATATCAAGAAATTAAAGAAGAAAAAACAAAGATAAAAGAAACACAAATGGATGAAATTGAAAGGAAAAATAGATATCTAAAGCAAAAATATTATGAAACAGGGCCAAAAGCCACAAAACTGCTGGCAAAACGGTTAAGAAAACAACAAACAATGAATAATGTATACAAGATTAAAGACCCCACCACAAATAAAACCACAGTTAACCCAGAAAACATCGAAGAAATTTTCCATAATTTCTACCAAGAACTATACTCGCAACCTGAAGAAACAAATACTAAAGATATCAAAAAATTTCTAGACACATTGGACTTGCCATCAATAGGAAATCAACAAAATGAAAAACTAACAGCAGAAATAACAACACAAGAGATCAGAGATGTGATTAAGTCACTTAAAAACGGTAAATCACCAGGTAGTGATGGATACCCATCTGAGTTTTATAAACTGTTTATAGAAGAACTCATGCCACAACTCCTAAAGTCATTTAATTGGACGCTGAACAACAACAAAATACCTCCATCATGGAACGAAGCAATCATTTCAGTTATTTTAAAACCAGGGAAAGATAAAGAACAATGCGGAAACTATAGACCAATCTCTTTATTAAATGTAGATTATAAAATATACACAACAATTATATGTAAACGAATAAAGACATTCTTGACGGAATTGATAGAAGATGATCAAACTGGATTCATAGAGGGACGCCAAACACATGACAATATCAGGAGAACAATACATATAATTAACCAAATACATAAAGAAAAGAAAAGCGCAGTAATAATGAGTTTAGACGCAGAAAAAGCATTTGACAGGGTTAACTGGAAATTCCTATATAGTGTACTGGAGAGCTTTGGATTTAACGAAAAATCAGTACAATGCATAAGGACGCTATATCAAGAACCTGTGGCAAGAATCAAGATAAACGGTAGCTTAACAGACAAAGTAAATATACAAAGATCAACTAGGCAGGGATGCTGCTTATCGCCCACCTTGTTTGCTCTGTTCATAGAACCATTGGCTCAAGCGATACGACAAAATAAGAAATTAAAAGGTGTAACAATAAAGGGGGCGGAACACAAGATTGGGCTATTTGCAGACGATATTATAGTTTACCTAATAACCTCAATAATGGAAATGATGAACTTGATAGAAAATTTTGGAAAATTATCAGGATACAAGATAAACATAACAAAAACACAAATACTGACATTCCACTATAACCCTCTAAACCAGATAACTGATAAGATCAAACTAAACTGGAACCAAAAAGAAATAAAATACCTTGGAGTGAACATACCTAAAGACCTAAGCAAAATATATAAAGCAAACTATGATAGGTTGGAACAAGAAATAAAAAAAGATATTGATAGATGGTCAATCTTAAATATGGATCTGAATTCAAAAATTGAGACAGTCAAAATCAGCATACAACCTAGATTACTTTACCTCTTCCAGGCTATACCAACAGAGATTCCAGATGCCCAATTCTCAAAGTGGGACAGGATGATATCGAGATTTGTTTGGAGAGGTAAAAAACCAAGAGTGAAATATAAAACCCTCCAATTACCAAAAGAGAAAGGAGGCATGGGCCTACCGAGTCTAAAGGAATATTACTACTCAGCACAAATAAGATATATCATATGTTGGTGCGACGAGGGATATGAGGCAAAATGGAAAGAAATGGAAAAGGAAATTGAGGGACTCCCAGTACAAAGCATAATAGGAGATAAAGATGCATATAAGCAAATCAAACAAATAGACCCAATCACTAAATTTACTTTAGAACTGTGGTATAAAATAGTACAAAAATATAATATAAGGGAAGACATAAAACTATTGAAATGGGTAGCATTTGACAGTCAGTTTGAACCGGCAAAACATGATAGGGGATACAAAAATCTGGTGAACAAGGGAATCACAGCATGGGGCAATATCGGAAAAAAAGATCTCGGGAGCTTTGTAAATATCAGGAGAAAATTTAAATTAGAAAGATCGGAATTTTTCAGATATCTGCAGATGAGAGATTACTATATGAAGAAGATTAGGCATAACCTCCAAACAGATGTGAACGAGATTATACAACTTATTTTAAGCTCATATGCAGGAAATAAAATAAGAATTATTTCAAAACTATATCAGAAACTTATGACAAACAATCATACAAGTAACTATATAAAGGAGAAATGGGAGAAAGAGCTCAATTTAAACATAACAGAAGAAAGTTGGCAGGAAATATGGAAAACACAACACACATCAACAAATTCAAGGACGTGGAGGGAATTTGGATGGAAAAACCTGATTCGCTTTTTCATTACACCACAGATTCAAGGAAAATATACAAATACCCAATCTTTATGCTGGAGGGGATGTGGGGCTCAAAATGCAGACCACTCACATATGTTTTGGAAATGCTACAAAATATC
Organism: Pholidichthys leucotaenia; assembly: GCA_020510985.1. Classification (NCBI taxonomy): domain Eukaryota; kingdom Metazoa; phylum Chordata; class Actinopteri; order Cichliformes; family Pholidichthyidae; genus Pholidichthys; species Pholidichthys leucotaenia. The sequence continues at coordinate 292,767,676 of CM035841.1, forward strand.
ATCATTTTGGAAATCTATGCATGTGACAATACAGAGGATATTAGGATATAATATACCAATGAACTGTAACCTGATGTACTTATGTGATCTTAAAAAAGACAATGTTATACAGGCTGAGGACAGATATCTAGTTAAAATCTTGTTGATTGCATATAAAAAAACTATCACAAAAAAATGGCGATCAGAAGTTCTTCCTGACCAAGAACAATGGACTGACATTGTTGAGGACATACGTATGATGGAAAAACTAACATATCGACGAAGAATGCAAGAAGGAATATGGGAGAAAAAATGGCGGAAATGGACACACTACAAAGTGCAACAACGAGGCAGAAATTGAAAGAATAACCAAAGACACTGAAAAAACCAGAAGAATTAAGAGATGGAAACTAAAAACTTGATGCTCCAACATTTGTCCCCCCCCCCTTTTATTTATTTATTTTTATTATTTTTTTTTTCTTTTTCCCTACCCTAACCCCTTTGTTTTTTAAATGTAGAATGTGATCTGAATGCATTATATATGATGAAAAATGAATAAAAATCTAAGTTACAAAAAAAAAAGTGGAAAGAGAACGGACTGATAAAATATTACGAATTTTTTAAAGGGCAAACTTTAAGAAGTTTTGAAGATTTGAAAAAACAAGGTCTAATAAATCAAGACCTTTACAGGTTCTTTCAGCTTAGACACCACATAAACAAAATACTTAAAAAGGAGGATTTGGAAAGGGCCCAGTCAGGTGTTCTGAAGGTCTTCTTAATGGCATATAAAGGGATCCCAGGGATCAGATACATTTCTAAAATATACCAAGGTCTTCAAGACTTAAAAGGAGACAACACATTATATATAAAAGAGAGATGGGAAAAAGAGGGGAATTTTACTTTACAACTGGAAATATGGGAAAAGCTAAATAAACAACAATGGAAAAGTACCTCATCCCTGCAGTGGAGAGAATTTGGATGGAAAAATTTGGTAAGATTTTTCAGAACACCTGCACAAAACAAATTTACTCGTAAGGGGTTGAATTGTTGGCGCTTGTGTGGTGAAGAGACTGCAAATCATTTTCATGTGTTTTGGTCATGTCCAGTTATCCACCAATATTGGACCAATGTACAGACAATATAAGATAAGATAAGATAAGATAAGCCTTTATTAGTCCCACAATGGGGAAATTCCAGGATTGCAACAGCACAGGGACAGCAACACTCAGAGCAACAATCAGAAGGCAAGAAAAAACAACATCTAGCAAACATATGTCCATATTACTATAAATGTATATATATAGACACACAGTGCAGAGCATTATGGCTGGTGGATGTGCAGCAGAAAGTCTAAGCTCTCTCTCCGCGGATGCAGCGGGCCAGCTGGAAGTCTTTGGGCATGATGGTGACCCCCTTAGCGAAGAAGAGACCACCAGGTGGGCCTCGCTGGTCTCCTGCAGAGCCATGACGGCGAAACTCAGGAAACGCAGGACGGTCTTGAAGTCCTGAGCGATCTCCCTCACCAGGCGCTGGACGGGCAGCTTACGGATGAGCAGCTCCGTGGATTTCTGGTAGCGACGGATCTCTCTCAGAGCCACGGACCTGTGACGGCGAGGCCTCTTCACTCTGCCGGTGGCCAGAGCGCCTCTCCGAGCAGCCCTGGTGGCTAGCTGTCTCCTGGGGGGCTTCTTCCTCCAGTAGATTTTACGGGCGGTCTGCTTGGTTCTTGCCATCGCTCTTTATTATTCTGTCTTATATTTCTTTCACGCCACCTAAACTCCAGCCCGGCACCCGCTTCGTTTTCGCTACAGCTCCCGGTATGTCGAGTTTCCCATTAGCACTGGGCGGCGGCCAAGTGCTAGCTAGCACTAGCTCCTCCCCGCTGTAACGTCTCCCGCTGCAAACCGTGGCTCCGTCCGCCGACCCGGGAGACCCCCGGGGCGATCCGTGCGTCCATGATATATATACAGAGTGAAAGGTGTAGAAAGAAGAAGGAAGATAAAAAAAAAAAAGGCTGTTGCAACAGGCAGCCGACTCGTGTGGCGCCGCCGGTCCGGCAGAGCCGGAACCGGAAAAAGGGGAAAATATTCAAAATAACAGTTCCCTTTTCTTTTGTAACTTTGTATTTGGGTTTACTACCGGAATCACTGGAAAGACGAGGAGAAAAATACTTATTCACAGTTTTAATATTGGCAAGTAAAAAAGCTCTCACAAAAAAATGGATGTTGAAGGATTGTCCTACATCTGAAGATTGGATTAATGTGATTCAAGACATTTACTCGATGGAAAAGTTGACATTCGCACTGAGACAAGACATGGATGGGTTCTTGAACTTTTGGCAACCTTGGAACGCATATGTGTCTTCCATTAGATCTAATCTTTGACAAATACCATTTCAATAATGGCACCTCTCTTTGTTCCAAAGCTACTCAGATGCTCTTTTATTTTTAATTATTTATTTATTGCTCTTTTGTTTTGTTTTTGTTTTTTTGTTCTTTCTTGTTTTGTTTTTTTGTTCTTTCTTGTTTTGTTTTTTTGTTCTTTCTTTAATTTCTCTTTTTTTTTCACTTAAAAAAAGGATGTAATAATTATTTTTCCAATGTTGTCAAAAAACAAAAAAAAGGGAACATGTGATGAAAATGTAAACAATGCAATGCTGTAATGACATGTATACCCTTTACAAAAACTTTAATAAAAAAAAAAAATTCTGTATCTCAAGTTTATTTAGTTGATAGATGTAGTACTGGGCAATTACCTGATTTTAATTGGAAATTCAATTTTTTTGATTTGGACAATGTCAAATAATAAATATGTAAAGTCCTGGCCGGGTCATGCCAAAGACCATATAAAAATGGAACTTCATGCCGTCCACCTTAGTGCGCAGCAAAAATGGAACAGAGGAGGGAAGTGTGGGTGGCAGTGGCTCGGGAGGTACAGCGGGTCATCCAATAACAAGAAGGTTGGCAGTTCAAATCCCACTCTTCCCAGCCATCCTGCCGTTGTGTCCTTGGGCAAGACATTTTATCCACCTTGCTCCAGTGTTCCTGACACTGGGTATAAATGTGTATAAATCTTCATCAGTGGTCAGGGAGGCCGCTGGCGCAGATTGGCTGCCACGTTTCCATCAGTCTGCCCCGTCAGGGCAGCTGTGGCTACAGTAGTAGCTTACAACTATCAATGTCTGTCTGGAGTGAATGAATAATGGACTCACTGTAAGCACTCTGAGATGTCACTTGACATGTAAAGCACCATATGAATCTAATCTATTATTATTATCATTGCAAAAATCAAATTTTACATTCATAAGACTAAATAAGGTAGGCTCCAGGTCAAACCCCCTCCCCCGGCCTTAAAACTTCATTTTATAAAAGTTTAGGCTACATTCACACCAGGATAGTCCAGGGGTCTCAGATCGATTGGGTGAGGAATGTTTAGAATTTTCGCACCTTTGTTTGGTTTGCATTCACACTGCAGCAGATCAAACTGCCTGGACAACGTCACGCAGTTACAACTGCTCATTTGGGGCACTGTAGCCGAAACCACCACTGACCAGGAAGAAGAAAAATCCGGCTTATCGACTGGCCAGGACAAAAAACAGAAATCCGTTCCCTTCAGCCGGGTTGTTTGACCACCACAAATGAGACATTTTTTAACTTTTCTCCTCAGCTTTCTCCAGTAAAAAGATTTCTCGGATTTGCACAGTTATCTTTATTGCTATTTTCTACCCAAAAGGACTACGGTAAACACCACTTCCTCTTCTCAGACTACGTGTTGCTATGGCTACACCAACGCCGAGGGGCACTTCAATCAAAAATAAAAATTAAAATCGAAAATCGATGGCTTGTGCAGGAGCTCAAACCAAATCAATAAATGTACGTCTTAAACTGATACATTTTAAATGGTTAATGCGGATGTATGTTACACCAGTGGAATTAAATAGATATAACAAAAACATACCAGATACGTGCACAAAATGTATGGAAAGTAAAGGAACCCTATTTCACCATTTATGGGAATGTAGAAAAATCAGAATGTTTTGGGAAGAGGTGAGGGTAACAATTGAAAAAATAATTTCAAAACAATTCACATTGAACCCTAAACTGTTTTTGTTGGGTCTGTATCCAGAAAAACATAACTTTAATAAGAGTGAAAGACCATTCATAGACCTTGGTTTGCTTGTTAACAAACCTCCCACTAGAAAGAATAACATATATACTGAAATTAAAGGAAAATGTGTTTGAGAATATATGAAGACCTTTCATTAATTATGTAAAGAAATTAAACATAACTTCTGAAGAAGAAGGTGAATGATATGTGTGGACCTTGCAAAGTCCAAGCTGGTGAATGTAAATTATGTATTCTTATGTAATGGAGCATTGTTGTTGACTTGTTTTTGTTCATGGTTGTTGTTGTTTTTATAACACTTTTTTTTTTTGTTGCTGTTGTTAGTGTTCTTTTTAATTTTTAAATTACTTTAGTGTTAGTGTTTGGCTGTTTGTGCCATGTTTGTAAAAAAAAGGTTCAATAAAAAATATTGTGGAAAAAAAAAAATCGAAAATCGAATGTGGTATGAAAAAAAGGGGGGTTATTTTTCGGCCATATCACCCAGCCTGAAATACATGTTTAAAAGGAAAAAAACAAAACAAAAACTTGAACACTCAACAGCTATTTTTCCACCATTTATGGAAATGGGAGTGTTACGAGTCCAAGACAGCATATTGGTTTATTCTGGCCTTAAGTGTAAAAAGCATTGGAAACCAGTCAGGCCTGACTGGCAAAATGGGCTCCCTCTATAAGTGTACTGTCACTCACACTCTGAGGAGAGACACCTCACCGCAGGAGATGGCGCGACCCCCTGAGACTTAACGAAATGACACCTTCAGACACGCATACACATATACACAGAATCACAGACGCACAATTATACGCTATAAGGCCCCTAATTGGCTGACTTGGCTGTGTGTGAATACTAACTGGGTGTGAGGGCAGCAGCTGTTATAGGCTCTTCTCTGAAAGGTGAAGAGGGGAGAAAAAGAGGAAGAGGAAGGGAGAGAGAGTTTTGTGTGTGCAAATCTGCGTGTTTGGAATAAAGAATGTGGTCTCATGCTGTGCCATCTCCCATGCCGACAGCCAATTACCTGTGTGCAAAGCCGGAGCCCGCCCTTGTCTTTCTGTCAGAGCCCATCTCGTCTTTAAAAGCACGACTGGACAATGCTGTTTCCTGTCCAATTTCTCCTCTGTCTCTTTTCATTTCTCTCAACGGGGAAAAGACAGCTTGTACTACATTAAGGTTTAGACTTTCTCCACATAAGGATCACATGAGGTGAACTGCCTACATACAATAATGGCCATCAAAATACATAATAACTAGGGCTATGCGATAAGACGATATACAGTGGGGCAAAAAAGTATTTAGTCAGCCATCAATTGTGCAAGTTCTACCACTTTAAAGATGAGAGGGTTCTCCAATTTTCATCATAGGTATACCTCAACTATGAGAGACAAAATGAGAAGAAAAAAAATCCAAAAAATCACATTGAAGGATTTTTAATGAATTAATTGGTAAATTCCTTGGTAAAATAAGTATTTGGTCACCTACAAACAAGCAAGATTTCTGGCTCTCACAGACCTGTAACAACTTCTTTAAGAGGCTCCTCTGTCCTCCACTCGTTACCTGTATTAATGGCACCTGTTTGAACTCGTTATCAGTATAAAAGACACCTGTCCACAACCTCAAACAGTCAAACTCCAAACTCCACTATGGCCAAGACCAAAGAGCTGTCAAAGGACTCCAGAAACAAAACTGTAGACCTGCACCAGGCTGGGAAGACTGAATCTGCAATAGGTAAGCAGCTTGGTGTGAAGAAATCAACTGTGGGAGCAATTATTAGAAAATGGAAGACATACAAGACCACTGATAATCTCCCTCCATCTGGGGATCCACGCAAGATCTCACTCCGTGGGGTCAAAATGATCACGAGAACGGTGAGCAAAAATCCCAGAACCACACGGGGGGACCTAATGAATGACCTGCAGAGAGCTGGGACCAAAGTAACAAAGGCTACATCAGTAACACACTACGCCGCCAGGGACTCAAATCCCGCAGTGCCAGATGTGTCCCCCTGCTTAAGCCAGTACATGTCCAGGCCCGTCTGAAGTTTGCTAGAGAGCATTTGGATGATCCAGAAGAGGATTGGAAGAATGTCATATGGTCAGATGAAACCAAAATAGAACTTTTTGGTAAAAATTCAACTTGTTGTGTTTGGAGGAGAAAGAACACCATACCTACTGTGAAACACGGGGGTGGAAACATCATACTTTGGGGCTGTTTTTCAATTCAATTCAATTCAACTTTATTTATATAGCGCCATTTCACAACAACAGTCATCTCATAGCACTATCAACTGTAGGGAGGACCCCCACAGTTGCAGAAAGACCCCAGCAATCAGGCGATCCCCTGTGAGCAAGCACTTGGCGACGGTGGAGAGGAAAAACTCCCTTTTAACAGGAAGAAACCTCCAGCAGAACCAGGCTCAGGGAGGGGCAGTCATCTGCTGCGACTGGCTGGGGGGTGAGGGGATAGAGAAGAAGAAAAGAACAGACATGTAGAGAGCAAACAGCACGATGGGGACTCAATCTATGGGAGAGAACAAACAAATGTTAATGACCAGCAAAAAAAAAATATTTCATAGAGAGTGAGGAAAGGAGTGAGGCCCAGTGCATTACTGGAGGTCCCCCGGCTGACTAAACCTATTAGCAGCATAACTAAGGGAGGGTTCAGAAAACACATGATCCCTCCCTAATTGTAGGCTATATCAAAAAGGTAGGTTTTAGCCCTATTCTTAAAAACAGAGATCGAGTCTGACTCCCGAATCCAGATTGGCAGCTGATTCCACAGGAGAGGAGCTTGATAACTGAAGGCTCTGCCTCCCATTGTACTTTTGGAGATTCTAGGTATTACAAGTAAACCTGCATTTTGGGAGCGTAGTGCTCTGTTAGGATGATACGGTAGTATCAGATCTTTTAAATAAAAAGGAGCCTGATTGTTTAGAGCTTTGTAAGTAAGAAGAAGGATTTTAAACTTAATTCTAAACTCTATGGGAAGCCAATGAAGGGAGGCCAGAACCGGAGAGATATGATCTCTCTTTCTAGTACCTGTTAAAACTCTTGCTGCAGCATTTTGGATCAGCTGAAGACTTTTTAAAGATGTTTTAGGACAACCTGATAATAAAGAATTACAATAATCTAATCTCGAGCTAACAAAAGCGTGGATCAGCTTCTCAGCATCACTCTGAGACAAGATGCTCCTAATCTTGGCAATATTACGCAAATGATAGAAGGCAGTCTTAGAAACAAATTTAATATGTGAATTGAAGGACAAATCCTGATCAAAAATAACTCCAAGGTTCCTCACAGAGCTATTAAGAGAAAGAGTAACTGCATCCAAACTGAAAGTTTGATTTGGAAAGGAATTTCTAAGGTTTTTTGGACCAACAAGAATGACTTCAGTCTTATCTGAATTTAATAGCAGGAAATTACAAGTCATCCAAACTTTGATTTCCTTAAGACAGGCTTCTAACTTGGCTAATTGATTAGTATCATCTGGCTTCATTGACAGGTATAATTGTGTGTCATCTGCATAACAGTGAAAATGTATACAGTGCTTTCTAATAATGTTGCCTAACGGAAGCATATATAAACTAAAAAGAGTAGGGCCAAGCACAGATCCCTGTGGAACTCCATGACTAAGCTTTGAGCTGAGAGAAAACTCATCATTTACATGAACAAACTGGAACCTATCAGATAAATAAGATCTAAACCACTGCAACGAAGTTCCATTAAGTCCAACATAGTGTTCTAATCTATCAAGTAGAATATTATGATCAATAGTATCAAAAGCTGCACTAAGATCTAAAAGGACAAGTACAGAAACTAGTCCATTATCAGATGCAATGAGGAGGTCGTTAGTGACCTTCACCAAGGCTGTTTCAGTGCTATGATGGATTCTAAACCCAGATTGAAACTCCTCAAATAAACCATTTCCCTGCAGGTGGTCAAATAATTGCATAGCAACAACTCTTTCTAAGATTTTTCTGCAAAGGAACCAGGACGACTGATCCGTGTAAAGGAAAGAATGAATGGGGCCATGTATTGTGAAATTTTGAGTGAAAACCTCCTTCCACCAGCAAGGGCATTGAAGATGAAACGTGGCTGGGTCTTTCAGCATGACAATGATCCCAAACACACCGCCCGGGGAACGAAGGAGCGGCTTCGTAAGAAGCATTTCAAGGTCCTGGAGTGGCCTAGCCAGTCTCCAGATCTCAACCCCATAGAAAATCTTTGGAGGGAGTTGAAAGTCTGTGTTGCTCAGCGACAGCCCCAAAACATCACTGCTCTAGAGGAGATCTGCATGGAGGAATGGGCCAAAATACCAGCAACAGTGTGTGAAAACCTTGTGAAAACTTACAGGAAACGTTTGACCTCTGTCATTGCCAACAAGGGGTATATAACAAAGTATTGAGATGAACTTTTGTTATTGACCAAATACTTATTTTACCGAGGAATTTACCAATTAATTCATTAAAAATCCTTCAATGTGACTTTCCTGGATTTTTTTTTTCTTATTTTGTCTCCCATAGTTGAGGTATACCTATGATGAAAATTGGAGACCTCTCTCATCTTTTAAGTGGGAGAACTTGCACAATTGGTGGCTGACTAAATACTTTTTTACACCACTGTATAAGGCAGTATTTCTGTATGCCCGTTGCTCAAGGGTGTCCTTCTGTGTCAAACGGCTGTGTTGTTCACAGTCATGCCTGCGGCATACTGCTCGAACCTGAGGTGTTTCATCTTCACGGCATCTTTTCTGATGTGCAGCAGTTCTCCTCACTGTATTGCTCTCCATCGAGTGGGTCTTTTTCTTCTTCTTCGTTCAGACCACCGGTTGAGGGATAGGTGCATGGTAATTCCAGTTCATGGACAGGATCATGAAAATAGATCTGAGCAAAAAGTGGCTTTCGACCCTGTTCAGGAAGACCCGTGCATGTGCGAAGAAACCAAGAAACTGGAGCACCCGGAGAAAATCAGCGCTTTGCTTGGTATTTTACCCATTTGTAGTGTAGACTGCCATTCTTCAAGGCTACACATTTTAACTGTGCCAGCACCTCTTTAAAAACAACACTGCTCAGAAAGCAATGCTTTTGCTTAGTTTCTTCATCTTGAGCAAGAATATGAAGACTGCTTTATCTGACAACTCTGGTTGCAGCAACGTAGAATTGGCCATGGCTGAAGAAATCCCTTGTGCAGATAACACCAACACGCTGTAAAGGCTGGCCCTGTGACTTATTCAGTCATGGCAAAGCAGGGTCTTACTGGAAACCGTTTACGTCGCAAGGTGAATGGAAACATGTTGTCAGATGGTGTGAATGTGATTCATGGAATCAGGAGAGTGTGTCCAGCATTGACACCAATCACAGATGTTGCAACCAACAGGTGAGGCTGTATTTGTTCAATGATGCATCTTGAGCCATTGCAATGTCCGTTTTGTTGATCAAAGTTTCACAGTAGCATGATCACCATTCCCACCTTAAAAGTGATGTGATGAGAAGGCATTCCAGATGGGCAGAGTGTATTTAGAAACTCAGTTGGGCATGCATGATCACTCTCAGAGTCTACAGTGTCACTGTTGCAAACGTGTTCCTCTCCTGGGAAAATCTTTGTCATGTAGTCATTGATTGTGTCGACCTCAGAGTTCGTCGGGCATAATATGACACGCTCACATAACCATCTTGGATTTGAAACACTGACTTGCATGTCTTCATACATCCACCTGACAATGTCTTCCAGTTTGCCACCTGGAACCATTCATAGGACTACTTTTAAGATCTGATTGGCGGTTGGCAACCAACTTACAGGTGCATTACCGCCACTGACTTGATTATCATCACTCTATGTGTTTGTATAAGGAGTTCTGAACAACTCCTTATGTGTGAAAAAATTATCCGTCCTTGGACTGTGTCCGAACTGCCACCAATGCAGTCTGTGGTGAGTGATGGTCTTTATGACATCAGGCTTGATGTCCTATGAAGCAGACCTCATAGGAACATCATTGGGCATCCTATGATGTCCTATCATAAAGATAACAAGGCAGGCATTTGAGTATCTGTTCTTTGGTGAGTGATGGTCTCTAAGACATAATAAAGCCATCAAGGCAGGCATCATAGGACATCATGCAGTCTGTGGTGAGTGATGGTCTATATGACATCAAGCTTGATGTCCTATGAAGCAGATCTCATAGGAACATCATCGGCCGTCCATTGATGTCCTATGATCGTGACACACAGACACACAGAGATTTCTTGAATTTATAGAGAGATAGAGTGATATGATGCAAGAACATTCTCTAGGCAAAACAGCGTGGGTGGTGACAGTTGAAATTAGTCGAAAGAACTTGAGAATGAATCCATAAAAACATCACATTAGTATGAATAGCTTGAATAGAATATCACAGACAAACAGGCTTTAATAGAAATCCTGTCTATATAATGAAAAATCAAACCAGAGACCGCTTTAGTCTCACTTACGTTGAGATGTGCTTGATCGGCATATGAAATCATGTTGCCTCTTGTGCCTGTAATTGCTTTGTTTTGCGCTAAAAAGTGACTTATTGTGTCATCTCATGCAGTTTCTTTTTCATTCTCATCGGGTTTTTTGCAGCAGCATTAAAGCAACAGAGTTCCTCAGAGTTGTGTGAGATGAGTGTTTATCAGTGGGACCCTTATTGCTATACATTTGAGCTGATGAACACTCTCCAAGGTCACCGAGAGCCTACAGTACAGTAGTGCTGCAATGATTAGGCAACTAATGAAGTAGTCAATTGTCAGAAAATTGACCACTAATTTGATATTTGACTAATTGCCTATGTACCCTTTTAAATAAAAAAAAAAATATTTCAGCTTCTAAAACATGAAAAATTTGGCCTACACCTTGATCTTGAGCACAACCCGGATGCAGACATACCTGAGGATCACTATGTGTGTTTGGTGAGCATCTGGGCAATTGCCCAGACATGATAGCAAGTCTCACAAATTGTGGATGGACACAAACATAGATACAGACAAATGGACAACAGGAAACAGAACCAAGCATCAGATAAGATAAGATAAGATAAGATAAGATAACTTTATTAATCACACAGGGGAAATTCACTTGCCACCAATCCAAAACAAATATTCACAACACATTCATAGCAACATAACACTTTAAAAACAGAAACAAATACCTAAGATAATACATTTCTCCTTCCCCTGAATTTAGTAGAAATTACTGCAGCTAATTATGCTTTTAGCTATTGAAAAAAAGGAAGTAAAGATAAGTAAGGATTTTTATTCAAGCATTAAGAACACACTGCTCAGTGTCTTAAGTACATGGCAACAAAACCAGATAACACTACTGTGAAATGTCTTACTGGGAAGCTATTATGGCTCATTTTCTCACTTCCAAAGAAAATATAATATATTTAGGCTTACCTTTAATGGGAATGGCCAAATCAGTCAAGTCCAAGTGGACATGAAACGAGAAGAAGACAAAAAGCACTGTTAGCCTCTGGCTCAACTCAACAAAAAAGAAAATGAGTTTTGTCTGTCAGCATCACCTTTGTTCTTTAGACTACAACCCTAAGGCAAAAATATATGTATGTCTTAAAAAAGGATTTTCGTGGAGGGAGAGACAACTTAGCAACTGAATGAACAAGATGAAACAAATCATTCATTTATTCATTCATCTTCTTCCGCTTAATACTTTTCGGGTCGGGTGGTGTTGGGGGGGGGGGGGGGGGGCTGGAGCCTATCCCAGCGTCTTTGGGTGAGAGGCAGGGTACACCCTGGACAGATTGCCAGTCCATTGCAGGGCCAACACAGAGAGACAGACAACCATTCACTCTCACAGTCATACCTAAGGACAATTTTGAATCCCCAGTTTGATGCCAATTAACCTAACTTGCATGTTTTTGGCATGTGGGAGGAAACTGGAGAAATCCCGGAGTAAACCCACGCAGACACAGGGAGAATATGCAAACTCCACACAGATCACTGTTGATCGGGGGCTGGGATTGAACCCAGGATCCCCCGGCCAAGGGTGAGTTGCTGTGCTGCCGCAGTGCTAACCACTCCACCACTGCGCCACCTGAATCAATCATGATATAAATATCAACCTCTCTATTCATCCTTCATACTAGGGAAAAAAAAAAGCATGGACGGATTTATAGCTCATCTTCACTGGCGGCATAAACCTCAGCAACAACAAGAGTGGTCTCGTGGGCTGGACCTGAGGGTCTATGGTTAATGCTTTCCTCCAGCAAAGAAGGGCTCAGGTCAACCCGTCTTCTTCTCTTGCATTCTTTCTGCCTCAAAGGAACAATCTATAAAAACGTGCACTACCTATTTACTGAAAGCCCCTACGAGCTAGGTAAAAACAAATAAATAAAATAAACTTTCTTCACTGTCTTCCCCTTCCTATTTATCCTCTTTCCACAGTTTTTGGTTCATTTCAGCACAGTATGAACACCACATTATGGGATAGACACAGGAGACAACAACTAATCAGTCCCTCCAGGATTTCGCGATGTTGCGATCGTGTGAATTCCTGCAAAATCAGCCAATTAGTGCACCTATTTCGCAACCTTGCAACTTTGTCCAATCATCGCAATTTTCCCACAATTTTGGCCAATCCTCATCAACTTCAGCCCATTTCGCCAATCAAATTTGTCCCCGAGTAACACACCAACACTCAGACTGAGCGTTTGTGCGTTACTCAGGTGCAGTGACACTCAGGTTACTCAGGTGCAGTGACACAAACGCTCAGTTAGACTGAGCATTTGTGTTGCTGCACCGTGCTCACTTCCATGTTTACAGTGAGTATTAAGTTTAGTTCAGTTTATTTGTCAGGGACCATGTACAGAAAAAAAAAAAAAAAAAAAAAAAAACAAGCACGGGGTAAAGATGCTCTGTACCAGATTACTGCGTTCTCACTAATTTCCATCTGTAGTCCCTGAGGAAGGCAGGAAGATATTAAAAGAAAATAGCAAATATAAAAAGCAATTCAGGTCCGATTTCAGAATCTGTTGTCCCTGAAACAAGCAGGGAGTAAAGTTTAAAAGGTGAAAAGATAAGAGAACAGCACACACACAAAAAAATGAGAGCACAATTTCAAATCCCATTTAAGGGAGAGTCAATGCTGGCAGGCTTGATTACTTAAACTCCATTTTTAAGTCTCCGTGAAAAAGTCTCTAATTTGTTCTGATCTTCAAAGCAGCGGGGAGCTTGTTCCATTCCGTTATAGCTTTGTATGAGAAAGCGTGATTAAAAAAAAAAAACACTCACCCGTGAGTTTTCCCACACCGTCCTTTCCTACCGTCTACCCCGGCCTGCCGGTGGACGTCTCGCCACTTCTCCGTCCTGACAGAGTGTACAAAGTGCTGTGTTTGTGTTGAAAAATATCCGCCTGCTTGAAAACCACCGACTCACGGGAGTGCACGTAAGGAGAGACGACGTAAAACCACAAACAAGAAAATCTAACACTACAGCCAGTGTTTGAACATTTTATACATCTTTACAGGTAAAATCATGACTACATCTTGTCTAGATAGATAGGTAGGAGTTGGGTATGGAAAGAGAGAGAATATTCTCTAACTTTTTTCAGAAAAACACAAACTTCAATAGACAATACAGAGCAACAGAATACATTATTTCTTTTTTCCTCTGCACTTGGTACCAAGTGGTTGGGGACCGCTGCGGTTAGGGAGTTTTCAACCAAAAGATCTTTTTCATCTTCTTCCGCCTAATCCTTTTCGGGTCGCGGGGGGGCTGGAGCCTATCCCAGCATCTTTGGGCGAGAGGCAGGGTACACCCTGGATAGATCGCCAGTCCATCGCAGGGCCAACACAGAGAGACAGACAACCATTCACTCTCACAGTCATACCTAAGGACAATTTAGAATCCCCAGTTTGATGCCAATTAACCTAACTTGCATGTTTTTGGCATGTGGGAGGAAACCGGAGAAATCTCGGAGTAAACCCACACAGACACGGGGAGAACATGCAAACTCCACACAGATCACTGTTGGTCGGGGGCTGGGATCGAACCCAGGATCCCCCGGCCAAGGGTGAGTTGCTGTGCTGCCGCAGTGCTAACCACTCCGACACCACGCTGCCCTCAACCAAAGATGCTGCCAATAATTTTCAAATTTATACTCTTTAACATGCATTCAGTGCAATTTAGCTGTTGTAATGGACATTGTGTTAAAGTCTGTATTTGCTGCTGCACAAGAGTTTTTTTCTTTATAGCAGAAGTTTCTGCTTAATTTACAAATCACTCTTTAATAGGAATTTTTTGACAATCCTGTGCTTTTCTTGTGGTGTTATATAGAATATCATTGCAGTAAACTATAGAAAAAAGCCTCTCCTTTAAAATCTGCAATTCTTGCCACAACTTTTAGTACAAAAATAACTCAAAACATTAATAGGAATTTTTTGACAATCCTGTGCTTTTCTTGTGGTGTTATATAGAATATCATTGCAGTAAACTATGGAAAAAAGCATCTCCTTTAAAATCTGCAATTCTTGCCACAACTTTCAGTGCAAAAATAACTCTCAAAACATTGCAACTTTAATCGCAACTTTAAAGGCTCCCGTGAATTTTTAACACCTCCCTTAAGTTATGCCACGTGCCATCCTGCCTCAAATCCTCCACCATCATCCCTGTCCCCAAGAAGCCACGGATCACTGGACTTAATGACTACAGACCTGTAGCGCTCACCTCTGTAGTCATGAAGTCCTTTGAGCGCCTGGTCCTGTCCCACCTCAAGTCCATCACCACCCCTCTCCTGGACCCGCTGCAGTTTGCCTACCGAGCCAACAGGTCTGTAGACGATGCAGTCAACCTGGCCCTCCACTCCATCCTGCAGCACCTGGACTCCCCGGGAACCTACGCCAGGATCCTGTTTGTGGACTTCAGCTCCGCATTCAACACCATCCGCCCCGCTCTGCTCCGGGACAAGCTGTCCCTGCTCAACGTGCCTGACTCCCTCTGCAGGTGGATCATCGACTTCCTGACGGACCGGAGGCAGCATGTGCGGCTGGGAAAGACTGTCTCAGACTATACTAGCATCAGCACCGGATCACCCCAGGGCTGTGTACTTTCCCCCCTACTCTTCTCCCTTTACACCAACTCCTGCACCTCCAGCCACCAGTCTGTCAAGTTGATCAAGTTTGCGGACGACACCACCCTCATCGGGCTCATCTCCAACGGCGACGAGTCCGCCTACAGGAGAGAGGTGGCCCAGCTGGCGTCCTGGTGCAGCAATAACAACCTGCAGCTGAACGCTCTGAAGACAGTGGAGATGATTGTAGACTTCAGGAAAGTCACTACTCCTCTGCCCCCCCTCACCCTCTCAGGCTCTCCCATCACCACTGCTGATTCCTTCCGCTTCCTAGGCACTACCATCACCAGGGACCTCAAATGGGAGCTGACCATCAGCTCACTCATCAAAAAAGCCCAGCAGAGGATGTTCTTCCTGCGGCAGCTGAGGAAGCTCAAGCTACCCACCAAGATGTTAGTGCAGTTCTACACAGCCATCATCGAGTCCATCCTCACCACCTCCATAACCGTGTGGTACGCAGGAGCCACTGCCAGGGACAGACTAAGGCTGCAGCGCGTCGTGCGCACTGCTGAGAAGGTGATCGGCTGCAAGCTCCCATCTCTCCAGGATCTGTACATCTCCAGGACCCGGAGGCGTGCTGGCCGGATCATAGCCGATCCCTCACACCCTGGTCACGTACTGTTTGCCCCCCTCCCCTCTGGTAGAAGACTTCGGTCCATCCAGACTAAAACCTCCCGTCACATGAACAGCTTCTTCCCCTCTGCCATTAGACTGCTGAACACTAAGTGACTCTCGTGCACCATGTACAGCAGCTCAACCAGACTCATGTCAATCATCACTGTTTTCTTCCTGCATTACCGACTGCACTATATAGTTCTCCACAGTATCTGCTGCTGGCTAATATATATTTTAACTGTTGACCAGTATCACTTAATCTTATCCTACACTTTATTACATGTATAGTTTATTTCTCTTATCTTATCATGTTTAATGTTGCAGCATTGTACCGAGACAAATTCCTAGTTTGTGTACTACATGAACAATGGCAATAAACCTGATTCTGATTCTGATTCTGAATTCAGGCTTTTTGGGCCGCAACAATCATAAAAACATCCCATGAAATCCTGGAGGGACTGACTAATAGAAAGTAAACCCAAAAATGGAAGATAGATGCATCAATTTTGGAACTTCTTAAGGACAAGTACTTTGCCACCATGAGAGACCCCATGCCCCACAGCTAACCCCCGAACCTCAATGGCATGTTCTAAACATATTGCTTTATTGCCTGTGAAATAGACACAGTGGCCTATTTATAAGAGGATTAAGTAAAGAAAGACGGCCAGCAGGAGGGTTTTTCTGTGTCTGCCAACACTCCCAGCCTGGGCAGGGGGACCAATACAAGGACAATACAACACATATATGAAGCCTTACACAACCTGCAACCTTGGATGAGACCCATGTAGCGGTCATCCAAGGTCAAAGTTTCCTGAGTACCATGTGACTTGGATGTATGAGTTTTCTTCATGGCTGCAATAAATGGCTGATCTGCCTAGAAAATTTATTGATTAATTCTGTTAATTTGATGGTAGTGGCAAACTAACAGGTTGAGGTTGAGTTCACATTAACCCTCAAATGGCCCTTTCCATTCTGGAACCTAATTTTTAATTTCTGAACCTATAAAGCTGCTTCTCAGCTGGAACTAAAATAGATGGTTTTTCCTTGAAACAATGACAGTATTGGTGGGTGAGTCACCCATCTAACTGTAAACAAAGGAGTTCCAACCAGCACAGTGCATGGGCTGCACTTAACTCATGCTAAATGGTTAAAAACCAGCAGATGCAGCAACAGCTTTTGCCTCCTTCAAATGTTTTAATGGTTTGTGTTTAAGATTTCAGAAGAAGTTTATTCTGGAGTCGTCATTATGGACGGTCGGGAACTCTGGGAAGCCACCCCCAATTAGAGGTGTCATCCAATCAGGAGCAGTTCTATATTTGTGCGGGGGCTGTAGACAGGCTAGGAGAGCTGTCAAACATTTATCACTATCTTCCCTCTCAGAGAATTGCCATTATTATTTACTTCTTATTGCAAATACAGCAACACCCTCTGTTCATTTGGTTCCAAATAAACAGGTATGAATGCAGGCTGGTTTTTCAAAAAGCATCAAAATTCTGAAGCTATGGAATTGAACTGAAGACAGAAAAACAGGACACGCTACATATTTTTAGGGAACTTTTTCCTGCTTTTTTTTCTCCATTCTTTTTTTTTATAATTTATTAATGGTCTGCTATCAAATTATGGTACCAAAATACACTACATACCAAAACCCTACTACCTTACATTAATTTTCTCAGGTTTTACTCAATAAATCTTTTAAAAGATGTAAGGGAAAGCCCTGCTGTTGACTGTCATCAGTTACTGTCTCACACCCGCTCATGTATCAGTAGCACAAAGAGCAGTCCTGCCCCTCTTCACATTAATAACGGCCACTGCCATCAGACCTAGTGGTTCAATGATTTTTCTCAGGCTTCAGAAGCTAGGTGAGCTTTGGTAACCGATATTCCCTTGACTCGTAAATTGCCTGTTGCAACCAAAATTACTTTTTCCAGCAGATAAACAGCTATACTTTATAGGTAAATGCAAGACAATAATGGACTAAATTACACAGTAAATACAAGAGCATCTGCATGTAAAAAGCTCAGCCCTTGATCACATCCATCTCGGTCATTTATTAACAGCTTGGTTTTTCGTTCCATCTGGCCTAAGCCTAGAAACCAGCCTACAGGCCTAACACAGACCTGGTCCTGTTCTCAGGTGTCAGCCCAACTGAAACATAGCCAGCAGCAATGGGGCACCCGAGTAAATAACCCCATTTTTTTTTTTAACTCTGAAAATCATCCAGAACCGGTGGGACAGCCAGGGGGACAGCTATGACCCTAAGTTGTGGTGTTCATTCCTTTTTTGACCTGAACTTGTGGCGCTTGTTGTTTTCATTCTTCATTTCTGTAGGATGTATTGATCTGCGCCGCCATGCAGCTCAAGGTCTTGTCAACAGAGACCCAGACATGCCCTTGTAATGGGTTGATAGGCTTACAAGAGGAGGGGATGTGAGCTGCATTATGCCAAGATTGGAGGAATTTTCTGTTGCTGACTGCAGAAGCCAAAAGGGCATAATTGGCAAGCAGATGTATAAATAAATTCAGCAAATACAAACCCGATGCATGTGGTGGTTATTATGTACAGTAGACGCAAATTTAACATCTGTCATTCATCTTTGTGCATTGGACTGCCTCTTCCAACAGCCGTTTCCATGGGAACCATATAAGGACAGCAATCCTTCTGGGAGAAGAAGCATCACCAATGGCCAAAGGTCAATTAGGGTTAATTTGTTTCTGCTGAGAGAAGCAATGACTCTTTCTATCTTCAAGTAACCATCCTCCCAGTCTGTTCTATCTTGAAAGTGAGAGCCAGTGTACTTTCACCAGTCACTGATGTCTTTGACTGCTGCATTATAAACATTTTGCTTGTATAAGCAGATACCTGTACAATCCTGAATCTTCCACTGCCCACAAAAAAGCAATCCTGAAAATGCTCTATAGGACAAACAACTAAAAAGGCAGCTTTCGACTTCCGGTTATGGCGGCCGCCTAGAAGGACACGTATCACTCTGCTCTGCTCCTGGAAATAAAGATTCGGCAAATAACTCTCTCATTTGGAACAGAACTTTTCCCAGCGTTTGGGTGAGGATATGCCGGTGAAGACTAAGGCTGGGAAATCAGGAGGGGGAAAAATTGAATCGCCGAAGCAGTCCAAATTAACGGACTTTAAAGTTTGTGGCGCAGTAGAAAAAGCTGCGGATATGGCGGATGAAACTAGCGGTGGTGCGGTAACTGCTGACGATGGTGGCACAGGTGCAGTGCTGGCTGCCATTAGCTCAATGAGAGCAGACTTTTCCGCTAAACTTGATGGGATTATGGCAGCGTTGGATGCAATGAGAAAGGAGTTGGGTGACTGCGTGGAGCGAGTGACGCAGGCGGAGCTTCGTGTTTCAAGTGCGGAGGATGAAATCAGCGGACTTCAAATAAAGGTGCGCACTTTGGAAAAAAAAAATAAAGATCTGGAAAATAGCGTTCTGGACTTGGAATCCCGGTCCAGAGACTGGTGGGTTTACCGGAGGGAGCCGAAGGTCGTGATTCATGCTCCTTTTTGGAGGGGTGGATCCCGGAGGCGCTGAACAACGCGGAGCTAAAATCATCAGTCGTCTTGGAAAGCTCCCACCGAATTGGCCCACCGAGAGGTAACAAGGCAGCACCGAGGACGTTAATTATGAAGTTTCTCAGCTACAGAGACAGGATGACGATCTACAACGCGGTGCGGGCCAAAGGAGAAATTAAATACCAAGATCAGCAGGTGCGGTTCTACCCAGATTTGGCCTCAGGAATCCAACAATTAAGGAAGCAGTTTGACCCCATCCGCAAAGAACTGCGCAACCTTGAGATTCGTCATGGAGTGATTCACCCTGCAAGACTTCTGGTCACATATGAGGGCAGAACACGCATCTTCAAGACCCCCGAGGAGGCGCAGGAGCTCATCAAGAAGATCCAGGAAGAGACTGGTGGGAGCTAAGCATGAACAGAATATAGGGTAGAATATTTGAGCATTTAACTGATTAGAAGCATATAACAAGATTACAAAATATAGATTGTATTACATATTAAAAAAAAAAAAAAAGTACAAAATTGCTAAAAAATTTTGGAGTTAAATTGGAAAATTACAGAAGAGAGTTAATGTTACGTTATTAAAAGCAGTAGAGTTAGGGTGATTGGGAGGATGAAGAAGGAGTGGCTTTGGCTGATCCTCGTGGGTGTGGCTGATCCTCGTGGGTGTGGAACGGTCGATGGCTATATCGGGAGACGGAATTTTTCTTTTGTTTTTGGGGGGATTGCCACAAATGTGGGAAGGGGGAATTTGTTTGTGTGTAGTTTGTAGGGTGAATGTTCAACCACTCATTTTTTTGCTTTTCTGTTTGAGCATGTTTACACTGCAAGATAATCCCAAACTCCCTATTGATCATAAATCAAAGCGTTAATCTTAATTTAACTTCATGGAATTGCAGAGGTCTACAAAATTTTAAAAAACTTAAACAAGTTATGAATAAAATAAAAGACATGGGTTCAAAAATTGTGTTTTTACAAGAAACTCATCTAATAGAGGAAGATGTAAAAAGAATTAGGAGTAGATGGCAAGGAAATGTTTTCACCTCATCATTTTCATCCCGAGCCAGGGGAGTTATGACTCTCATACATAAATCAGTCCCATTTCAAGTGAAAAATGTAATTGGAGACAAATTTGGAAGATATGTAATCATTCAAGGATCTTTGCTATTAGAAAACATAAATTTGGTGAACTTATATGGTCCCAATATAGATGATCAAAAGTTCTTTGCCAATTTATTTCTTATCTTATCATCACTTACAGGGCAACATATAATAGCAGGGGATTTTAATTGTACATTGAATCCCGGTATAGATAGATCAACAGGACTGGACTGTACGCACAATGGATGTAGGATGACCATTAATCATTTTATGAAAGAATTGAAATTGATAGATATATGGAGAGAAATGAAACCACAAGTTAAAGCATACTCTTGTTATTCCAATACCTACAAGACATTCTCACGTATTGATTATTTTTTGATTTCCACAGAATTAAGGTCCAAGATTCAAAACTGTTTTTATGATAACATCGTGATCTCTGATCATGCACCCTGCTGTCTAATATATGTAGATAAGAAATTGACAAAGGAACCAGGTAGATGGCAATTTCAGCATAAATGGCTTCAGGATGAGGAATTTGTTAAATACATAGAAAAACAGATAGACGAGTTCTTTGACATCAATACTACACAAACATCAGCATGTGTAAAGTGGGAGGCTTTCAAAGCTTTTATTAGGGGACATATTATTAGTTATACAGGTTCAAAATCTAAGAAGACTCGAGAGGAGAGAGTCCAATTGGAACATAAAATAAAAATTCTTCAAGAAAGAGTATATGCAGGAAGAGATCCAAGGTTGGAGAACGAATTACTGATTTTGAGAGCTGAATATGACAAAAAAATCAGCGAATAGAGCTGCCTCGAGTCTTCTAAGATTGAAACAATCTTTTTATGAACAAGGTGAAAAATCAGGAAAGTTATTGGCATGGCAGATTAAACAATTAGAATCTAAAACACCAATTACCAGTATTATAAGTAACGGACAGGCAGTTATAGATCCTTTAGAAATTAATAGAGCCTTTAGAGATTACTATGAAAAATTATATGATACCAAAAATGAATCTGACTTAACAAAACTACATGGGTTTTTGAACGAACTATTTATACCGTGTATTCCAAATGAAAATAGGGAGATACTGGAGTCTAAAATTAGTCAAGAAGAAGTTGGACTAGCTATTGATAATATGAAATCAGGAAAAAGTGCAGGACCAGATGGTCTTCCAGTTGACCTTTATAAAAAATTTAAGAATAAATTAACAAAACCTTTTTTGGAAATGGTTTTAGAAGCATTTCAAAATAGTAATTTACCATCATATATGAATAATGCCTTAATTATACTGTTGCCAAAACCAGGTAAGCCCTCTAATAAATGTGAAAATATGAGACCAATAAGCCTATTAAATGCTGACCTTAAGATAATCTGTAAAATTTTAGCAAGACGAATACAAGAAATTTTACCAAATATTATTAATCGAGATCAGAATGGCTTTATAAAGGGAAGACAAGGCTTCCATAATGTAAGAAGACTATTTAATATTATTTATTCTAATAAAGAAGCATCGGATACAGCTCTCTTATCACTGGATGCCGAAAAAGCCTTTGATAGAGTTGAATGGCCCTTTCTTTTTGAAGTCTTACAAAGGTTTGGACTTGGAAATAATTTCATAAAATGGGTTCAGATAATATATAATAATGCTACTGCAGAAATCCTAACAAATAACAATATTTCAAAATCAATAAAAATCAATAGAGGATGTCGACAAGGCTGTCCACTTTCACCTTTACTGTTTACTATGGCAATTGAACCTTTAGCGATAGCGATACGTCTACAGTCACAAATATATGGAATTAAAGTTGGACCAACAGAACATAAAATCTCCCTGTATGCCGATGACATAATTTTGTTTATGTCGAATCTTAAAAAATCAATTCCGACCTTGTTGAATTTAATAAAGAATTTTGGGGAAATATCAGGATATAAAATAAATAAAACTAAATCTTCAATGTTAATGCTAAATGAGACCCAGAGAAATTACCCAGCCCCTGAGGTAAATCAATTCAATGTTGTAAATCAGTTTAAATATTTAGGAATCCAAATTGTGCCTAAGCTAGAATCAATCGCCAGTGTCAATTATGAAGCCTTAATGACAGATATTGATGAGTTACTTCAGAGATGGATGTCACTACCAATGTCGATGATCGGGAGAATTAATATACTTAAAAGTAATATCTTACCTAAAATACTTTATTTATTTCAATACATTCCCTTACCACCACCTTTAGATTTATTCTCAAGAATTAAAAAAAAGTTAGTGGAATTTATATGGAACAACAGGAGGGCTAGATTACGTCTGTCTTTATTATATTTACCATTTGATCGTGGAGGTCTGAAATGTCCAAATTTTATGTTGTATTATTGGTCGGCACAACTGAGGTCTATGACATATTATTTTTCATCAAATGATCTCCCTCACTGGACTGAAATGGAATCATACAATTTACCTTTACCTCTTCCCATATTCATATACTCAGATTCGGCAAAAAAATTACAAAAACAAGTTAAAAATCCATTTGTAAAGCATATGATCAAAATATGGTGTGAAGCTAAAAATTATTTAAAAGAACCACAGTTATTGTCACCATTTAGTCCAATATGGGGTAATCAATATTTTAAACCAGGAAGAGCGGACGCTGTATTTAAAGTATGGAATTTAAAAGGGATACAAAAGATTCAGGATTTATATTTGCCATGTGCAGATAACATAATGTCTTTTGAAGAGCTGAGGATCAAATTTAATCTCAATAGAACACATTTTTTTAAATATCTTCAACTTAGAAACTTTATTCGATCAAATCAAAATAAAGCTCTCACTCGACCTATCTATTCATCCTTGGAAAAAATGTTGATGAAAGATAGTAAAAGAAAGGGTATTATTTCAGAGTTTTATAACTCATTGACACTATTTTCAAGTGAAAATTCACTGAAAAGATTAAACTACTGGAAAGAAGATCTGCAAACTGAAATTTCAGAGGAACAATGGGAATTGGCTTGTACAGAAGCTCAAACCAAATCAATAAATGTATGCCTTAAATTGATACATTTCAAATGGTTAATGCGGATGTACGTTACACCGGAGGAGTTAAATAGATATAACAAAAATATACCAGATACATGCACAAAGTGCATGGAAAGTAAAGGAACTCTATTTCATTGTGTATGGGAATGTAGATTAATAAGAATGTTTTGGGAAGAGGTGAGGGTAACAATTGAAAAAATAATCTCAAAACAAATCATATTGAATCCTAAACTGTTTTTGTTGGGTCTGTACCCAGAAAAGCATAATTTTAATTAAAGTGAAAGAACATTCATAGACCTCAGTTTGCTTAATGCCAAAAAATGTATTGCACTATTATGGAAAAAGACTCATAGACCAGATGTGACTCAGTGGTTAAGACAGATGTTAACAAACCTTCCATTAGAAAGAATAACATATATACTGAAATCAAAGGAAATTGTGTTTGAGAATATATGGAGACCTTTTATTGATTATGTAAAAAATTTAAACATAACTCTTGAAGAAGAAGGTGAATGATGTGTGTGGACCTTGTAAATTCCAAACTGGTGAACATAATATGTATACTTATGTATTGGATTGTCTAGACTAAACAGAGGAGCATTGTTGAAGATTTGATTTTGTTGGTGGTTGTTGGTGTTTTTTAGTGCATTTTTTTTTTTGTAGTACTTTAGTGTTAGTGTTTGATTGTTTGTATCATGTTTGTTAAAAAAAAAGGTTCAATAAAGATATTGTGGGGAAAAAAAAGGGCAGCTTTCTCATGCGGTTTACCCTCAATCTCCTCACATACATCAAAGCATCTTTACCCTTTTTATGACAACACCATTGCAAGAACAATCCAACCTCAATCTATCATTTTGTGACCTATATAGGCTCTCAGTGGAAGCAATGCCCAGGGGCTATTTCACATAAGAGAAATCTGAAGCAATATCAACTTGCCCCCTCCAGAAGCTCCTCTCAGAGGGTTAAAAGTCCATTGTGTCAGTTAGTACCAACAGTGAGTGAGACTGTTGCATGCCACATGAATGTTAAAGATGCCTTGGACAAAGCTGCTGGACAAAACTGACCTAACCCCGCAGGCCCAAGTAGCCAGTGGCCAGCCCGCTCAGTGGGTGACCTGTCCTAGCTGTTTATTAAGTGCCAGCACTCAACAGAGCATCAAAAAAAAAAAAAATCACAACAGGCACAAATATTTTTGCACGCCCCACAGCACAATCCGCCAGCATCATGAGATACTATACGACTAATTCAGGCAAATGACATTTACTGAAGAGTTATTTAGATGGTATCGGTGGCTCAAGTCTTTGTGCCTAGGGGATTAGCGCCACCATGCCCAGCGCTGAAAGGCGTCTTTGTGGCTATAGTCTTTAGCGGGATGGGAGCGAGGCTCAGATGCCTGCGTGGAGGGTGTCAGTTATCAGGGATCCTGCCATGCCTTGCTAATCTCTGGCCCTGCAGAGTTCCTGAACCCTAGCCAGCGTGTCCTGCGCCAGCCTCTAGAGTTCCCTCAGACCAGAGGGACAATGATAGGTATTCAGAAGGAGATGCAGTGGACCGTCAAGCTCCTCTCCTTGAGTGAGCAACATAAGAGCAGGAAGAAGGCTCAGGCTGCAGTACGAGGAGACTAAAGAAGCAATTCGGCCACCATAAGCATTCAACAGAGACACGTTTCAGACATATATATTGGCAGTGTGCACTCACACAGGCACAGACCATCCTAAGGTAATAAAACATCCATGCATGTTTTATGAAGGTAGAGTCTCTTTCAGTTGTTTACCTCCAGTGATCTGTAGCTTAGTTCCTGAAGGAAAAAAATTCTTCAGCTCCTGTGCCACATAAAGCTGGCTGTCAGCCATACTCAGTGATAGTGAAGAGTCAAGTGATGAGTGCTTCTATTTAGATTAAGTAAACATAAGTAAACTTATTTCTTTAGACTGTCGTTCTCATTTACAGTAGATTTAACCTTTGAAAAACGCTATTCAAAACATTACCCTATTTCTGAAGAGTATGTTGTCATTTTTTCTAGCCTTTAAAATATTTTTTCCTTAAAAGCTTTGCTTCAGCTCCATACAAGAAGTATCTCATTGTTATAAAAATAAAAGTTACATACTGTATTTACTTCAAATGTGTTATGAGCTTATTCAGGGGTCTGCCTACAGTATCTAAAAGTAATATAAAAATCCTGCAGAGTACAGCACTTAATGAAAAATTAGGTCAGAGAAATATAGCGCCATATGTTCCCTAAAGATCACCCATGTTCATGTTTTCAAACACTTTAGTGTTGTCTCTGATGTTTTAATTAAATGTAGATGAGCGGGTGGAAGGGAGAGATGTGCAAAAACGGCAGAAATTTTCTTTCTAGACATCCTGGAGTTTTTGTAGTTTGAATAGTTGAAAGGGGGTAGAAAAAGTTGTACAGAAGAAGAGGCGTAAAAGAGAGAAACGGGGAGCAAAGGATTAGAGAAACTAAATGAAGAGATGATTCAGTGAAAGGTTGAATTAATTTGCGGTTGTCAGTTTCTCTTTCACAGTGAGGGGTTCAGGGTGTGAGGTGTCTGCCCCCACCACTCCTTGGATGCCACTTCTTCCTCCACATGCCCTGGCTCCACTCATCCCTGCATGGCCTCATTTACACTCCAGTGGAAAGTATAAATGTGGAGAACCATCATAAATACTTGGTTACAAGACTTCACAGACCAGAATCTCATCTCCTCCTCAGGTCTTTCACTGCTCCCCTAACCTAGTTTCAGTGTCTAGCATGATGTGTCACGACCCCTGTGGTACCAGCTCCATTCTGGTCTGGCACACATCAACTTGTGTGGTACCCATACCAAAGACTTCCCACCCCAGAGACCTGAACAGCTACAGACCAGTGGCCCTGACTTCTCACCTGATGAAGACCCTGGAGAGACTGCTCCTTGCTCACCTCCGCCCCCTGGTGGGACCAGCAATGGATCCACTCCAGTTCGCCATTTTCTTTTATCTTCTAAATTATTGCTCTGAGTGTTGCTATCCCTGTGCTGTTGCAATCCTGGAATTTCCCCATTGTTGGACTAATAAGGGTTATCTTATCTACTTCCTACTCATGTGTAAGGAGTTTTGGTTCAGGGTTTGCAATAGTAAACAAAGTCCTTGCAGGTATATATCCAATCATTGCAACAGTTCTTTGGCTCTAAAATGAGATATAAGATATCAGACAGTAGATCAAGCAGTTCACTGCAACAACTGGGATACAAACTAAGCTCAGCCTTTGTGTTAACTGATCAGAGGAAAAACGGTGTAGCAGATATACAGTTAAAGCCCGAGACAGTCACAACTATACTTGGCTACAGAAGCACAGGGACTGCAAAACAGATTGGTCTTGACAGCAGCACTGAAGAAGTGGGAGTCTCTTTCAATTAGCAATGAGACGCGACATGGTCAGGCAATCAGGGACATCTCGTCTGTGGCGTCCCAACAACAATCCCCAAACACCCACATCTCGTTTTTGGCACTGTCATGGAATGTAGCTGTGAACAGCTCAGTACCATCCCGGTGCTCAATGAGCAGGCAAGCACAATGTTCTTTTTCAAAGGAGATGCTCAGATGAAAGAAGGCAACTTAATTGCTTTGGTTACAATAGGAACCCTCTTGTTAGACCATCCCATTCCTCCTGGCAATTAGGGCTCACTTCCTCCCCACAGGTACTTGTGAACAGGTCATGGGGTCGACACTGCTGTGATTGAGCCATGGCACAATCCTGTCACCTGCTTGTCTACAGAGCTCACAGACAAGGTTGTTTCCTGGCTGCTGCCAAAACAATGGAGATTACAGATAGAAAAAGATCCTATCACAAACAAAGACCGCTTATCCTTGTTATCGTATACAACTCTGGCAAATATTATGGAATCACGTCCCTTGGATGATGTTGATTTAGCAGTTTTATTTCCAAGAGGAAAAAGCATGCAAGTTTTTTCTGGCATCTTATAGCACAAAACTTATCTTATTTTTTGGGTGACTTGCAGATGATAGCATGGCTCTAAACCAGGGGTGTCCAATCATGTGCCATGGAGGGCCAAGACCCTGCAGATTTTCTCTTCTACCCAGTCTATTCAGCAAGTGTTTTCACTTATCAGCAATCAGTGGGAAGAAATTCAGTGGAATCTGCTGGTGAAGACACTGGCTGGAGGTAAAGCCTGCAGGGTCTTGGCCCTCCATGGCACGTGATTGTGGACACCCCTGCTCTAAACCAATCACCTTAAAACCCTTGTCTCGATATTTCCCTTAACAATAACAGACTATGTACAACAATTATATGGCGAAAACACTGTGAATGTACATATCTTTCTCGGTGATTAAAACTGAATAATTAGCTCTAATTACTTCCTGCTTTACACACAATCTCCTGCAGGTCATGCACACCGAGAATGAACAATGTTTGGCTTTTTCTAGTTTCAGGCTGTGGGGGTAAAAGGCAGTTGGAGGGAGGAGGGGTTCTGCTTACTACAATCCCCTTCATGCATGTGTAAAAATGTGCACCGCTGAGCACAGGAACGATGGGCACAAACTTGGGCACACAGAGGATTTGTTTGTCAGATTAAACTAAGAATGACAAGCCAACTGATATTGACCTCATTTGTATGTACATCACAACCTGTCTTTGTACTGGAGTAAGATGTGTTTGAGGCACGCTCCTCTGCTTCTCAATGAGAGAGTGACAGCTCTGCAAAAACCACCCCCTCCTTAAACATGCCATGAATGAGATCTCTACAGCAGTTCCGTTAAAATCCTGTTGTGCATTAGTATGGGTAACCACTCGCTTGGAGTGGGATGGGCAACACACACGACACAGACAAAACACCACTGACAAACAGATGCTGGCGAGCAATATTAAAACAATTCAATTAAGCTGCACTTCAGTGACCGCTTATCATTAAGTTGGGAATTTCAAATACCTCAAAGAATTAAATTTGTTACAAGATCACGTGAACAAAGTTGTTCACGGTGGTTACAAATTCATTGTATGCGTATTGCTATATGACTGATGGGGATTAAATGCAAACAAGAGTACTCTGAGGCGAGTGCAATACCCCCCACCTCCGTTTTCTTTGATGATCCCAATACTTACTGACAGACAGCAGTTTTTAACTTTTCAATATAATTACTGTGGCAGAACCAAATTATGATAAGCCCATCATTCACAAACATACAATAAAGTATACAACCCATAGTTGTAGGTCAGGATCCTGAGATGAACCTGTGTAGCAACTTTGGTGACCCTAGAGAACTTTACACATTCTATAGTAAGAGAGCATAGGAGTGCCAACCTTGACCTTTTGACCCCAAACCTGTAGTCAGAGATCATGATCTAAGAGTGAACCTGTGGACCAAGTTTGGTGACCCTAGCTTTCTTCATTGTTGAGATATAGTTTATAAGCCATTTTGACGTTCAAGATTCAAAGGCTTTATTATCATGTGCACAGTTAATAAATGCAATATTTCCTGAGCAATGAACTTACTCTGCTCTCCGAACGAATGCCAAGGTAATAGATACATGTCAATACTAATAAAGTAGGGATGTGATTTGGGGTTGGGGAAATTATCTGAAAATTTAGCAGGGGGTCTAGGGGACGCAGTCCCCCAGCGGGGTCCGGAGCAGAACCCTGGTGGGGGGGGGGGGCAAGGGGGGCAAAGCCCCCCGAAGCTCCTGGGTTTTTATGATTTTTAAGTACCAGAACTGTGCTTAAATGACATAAAACAAACAGCTGAATGTCACTTATTACTGTATAATATTGACTTATGTTCCAAGAAGATAGCATTCCTAAAATATTCCAACAAGCATTATCTATCACGTGTGGCGTTAAAAATATTTTTTAAATAAAGTCCAAAACATCTTCAGCAGGCAAGATGAAGAAAAGTGAAAAGTGAACTCCTGTGGCAGATATAAGGCGTTTGATCGCCTCTAAGGCGTTTGATCGTGTTAATCATAGGATATTGTTTAGGAAAATGATTGACAGGGGGGTTCCCAAGTACTTAGTACGTATCCTGATTTACTGGTACGCACATCAGAAGATGCTGGTGAAATGGGGGAAGAGTCATTCATCCCCATTTGGTGTGAGCAGTGGTGTCAGACAATGCAGTATATTGTCCCCTATTCTATTTAATCTTTATATGGATGAGTTGTCAAAACAACTGAATGCCTGTAAAACTGGGTGTTTAATAGGGAATAAGTTAGTGAATCATTTTATGTATGCTGATGATCTAGTTATTCTCAGTCCAAGTAGTGCTGGTCTTAAGGAGTTATTAAGAGTGTGTACTGCTTATGGAGAGGAAAATGAAAAATATAATACAAATAAGAGTTGTGTGCTGATTTGCCGCACTAAAGAAGATTTGTTAATGAAATTCCCTGTCTTTGAATTGGCAGGCAGGGAATTAATTGTCAGGGATAAAATTAAATATCTGGGACATTTTATTAATCATAGAATGACTGATGATGATGATATTTTCAGACAACGCTGCAAAATCTACATGCAAGCAAATATTCTTGCACGCAGGTTTGGTTTTTGTTCAGATGAGGTGAAACTGGTTCTTTTTAAAACCTATTGTACACCTTTATACACTGCTCATTTATGGATAAATTATAGGAAACAAAGTATGCAGAAATTACAGGTTGCTTACAATGATGCTTTAAGAATTTTACTTAAAAAGCCTCGATGGTGCAGTGCTTCCGAGTTATTTGTCTCATCACGTGTAAATACACTGCATGCAGTAATAAGGAATCTTATGTATAAATTCATCTGTCGGCTTGATGTATCTAGAAATGAAATCATTCAAGTCATGTCTAGCATTAAGCTCAGTTCTATTCGCTGTCAGTCACAGTTTAGAAGGCATTGGTACAGTAGTCTTTTTAAGTCTTTTTAAAGTCTGTACTGTCTTTGTACTTCTTTTAGTAGTTGTGTCTTATTGTTTTGCAACTTTTTGATTGTTTTTCTTATCTGTTTTCAACTGTCTTGTTTTATTTTATTTTATTTATTTATTTTATTTTTGATGGACCATGAGTCTGGAATAAAGTCTTTGATTGATTGATTGATTGATTGATTGATATAAAGGTCTACATTTAACCATGAGAAACTCCAGGTTAGCTGAGCAGTGTCTCCCAACAGTGACAGAGTTCGTGCACCAAGCCTTGTTAATATAAATGCATACTCCCCCACCTCTGGTCTTACTGGAGTCATTAGCTGCTCTGTCTGCCCGCAGAGTGTGCTGTCCGGCCAGCTCGACAGCACCGTCAAGTAATTCAATTCAGCTTTATTTATAATGCGCCACATCACAACAAAAGCCGTCTCGTGGCGCCACACAAATACTCCACTATGTAGCCATATTTCCGTGAAAATCATGATATTGCAGTTCAAAAGTTTCTTATTGTTGGTGATCCAAAGCTGTAGCTCATCCATTCTGTTCGCCACTGACCGTACATTAGCGAGGAAAATGCTGGGTAGTGAAAGCCGGTGCGGTGTTAGCTTTAGCTTAGCTCTTAGCCCTCTGCGCTTCCCCCGCCTTTGTTTACGGTCTCTACGCCGCCTGCGAGCACTTCCGGTCGGCCGGGTAGCTTACCTAGCGTCGGGTGTTCTCCAGAGCTCAGGGATGAAATGTAGGTTGCTGATAAAAAGGTCGTTATTTTGTAATCCAATGTCCAAAAGTTAATTTCGGGTGTAGGATGTAAAAGCGAAGCTGTTCTGAACGAACAGACCCGAAATGAGCAGAAATATCGCTGCTAATCCACAAAATCTGAAGAGACGCTGAACCTCGCATTGTGCAAGCGCCGCCATCTGGTCTGAAAATTTGTGGAAGATAAAAAAAAGCGGAATTCCGCGAATTAGCGGAAAAATCACATCCCTAAATAAAGATAATAAACACACCTTAATACGACTTCCGGCGCCACACGAGTAGGCTGCCTTTTTGCAACAGCGGATCAATTTCTTCCTATTTCTATTTACTATCTGGCTTCTCTTGCTAATCTTTCTGATCCGGCAACTCCTTATACATCGGACGGACACACGGATCGCCCAAATGTCTCCTGAGCCGGCAGACGGAGCCACTGTTTTTA
This sequence comes from Pholidichthys leucotaenia, assembly GCA_020510985.1. Classification (NCBI taxonomy): domain Eukaryota; kingdom Metazoa; phylum Chordata; class Actinopteri; order Cichliformes; family Pholidichthyidae; genus Pholidichthys; species Pholidichthys leucotaenia. The sequence continues at coordinate 292,799,246 of CM035841.1, forward strand.
GCAGGATACGTTACAGCAGAGACTAGCTGTTAGCACTTAACCGGACCAAGATGCTAGCACAAGACTTCGACATACCGGGTGAAATAAGACAGAAACGACGTGGATGCCGTGCTGGAGCAAGACAGTGGGCGAGAAATATAAGGTACAGACCCGTCCTTCCATCCGTTATTATGGGGAATGTACGATCGCTACTCAATAAGACAGATGAGCTAGCGGCTATGGCTCGTTACCAGAGCGTCTTCAGAGAGATTAGCATGATGTTGTTTACTGAGACGTGGCTAACAGAACTAGCAACAGATGCTAACATCGAACTGGAGGGTTAAATCATTCGCCAAAACCGCAATCATGGAAGTGCAAAACCGCAATAATGGAATTATGGTTCGATCGGGTCGCGAGACCAGAACCATGAGCCCGTAACAAGGGACCAGCGTCGCGTTCGTCTGACAATGAGGAAGAGAAGTTCGCCAGGACACTGCTGCTGTGAAGAGGTAAGTGTTATAAGCTAAATTATTCTTTATCCCTGAAAATTGTAATCAAAAATTACTTTTGACCGATCGGTAAATTACAACTGTGCGGCGCACGAAGTTCGAAGTTCATGCGCCGCGGTACACGGTTCGTGTGCCGCGTCCGGACCGTGAACGCCCGGGGAGCCGCGGTGACTGTGCCGCAGTCGCCACATCGCCATATGAGTCTATTCCGTCATGTAGCGATGGCCGATGTCCGTCCTCTGTAGCGGGGTGGGGGGGGGGGGGACAACCCCCCCTCCCCCACACACACACAGCCCTGAGTGTCACCTTTCATTAGAGCCCAAGATGAAGCTTCTATATTGAATCATTCAAAAGTTACAGACGTTTTTCCAAACTGTGCCATTTGGCACAATTTGGCACAGTTCAAAAACGCCTGGGAACTACCTGGGGAAAAAGCTGTGTAATATATTCATTTTTTTGTGGTATTGTTACAAAATTTTGACCTCAGCTGGATAACACTTGGTTCTACATTTCTGTTGCATTTTCCAACCTGGATCTGAAGCTGTGTGTTATTTGCAAGCATTTGTATCCAAAAAAACACCCAGGCCAAATTTATTTTCTTCAAGTTCAGTATGTTTAGATGACTGTAACTCAGTGGCCGGAGCACTTAGAGAGATTATGACTGTTTTGCCAAAAAATTCAAAGTGTTTTCTTTTAAATGAGACCAAGCCCATGAAGATGCTGCAAAGGGTTGAAGAACAGCTTTCGATTTACTTTGGGCACGTTATTTTTTTGCATTTTTAGGGAAATTGACCGGAGTGCAAAGGGTTAAACACAGGGTTTGTTTTTTTCAGTCTTTGTCTGTAGTACTGTACATACAGGAGATGTACCTGTATGTACCTGTATTTTTGATTTGTACCTGTACATACAGGTACATCTCAAAAAAATCAGAATATCATGAAAAAGTTCAATATTTTTGGTCACTCATTTCAGAAAGTGAAACCCATATAATATCAAGAGTCATTACACAGAGAGTAATATATTTCAAGTGTTTATTTTAATTTTGATGATTATGGCTTACAGCCCATGAAAACTCCAAATTCAGTTTCTCAAAAAATTAGAATATTACATAAAATTAATTTTAAAAATAGTTTTTTAATAGAAATGTTGGCCGACTGAAAAGTATGTCCATGTACACACTCAATACTTGGTCGGGGCAAATTTTGGATTAATTAATGCATCAGTGTGGCGTGGCATGGAGGTGATCAGCCTGTGGCACTGCTGAGGTGTTATGAAGGCCCAAGTTGCTTTGATAGCGACCTTCAGCTCGTCTGCATTTTTGGTTCTGCTGTCTCTCATCTTCCTCTTGACAATACTCCATAGATTCTCTATGGGTTTAGGTCAGGAAAGTTTGCTGGCCAATCAAGCACAGTGATTGCCATGGTCATTAAACCAGGTTTTGATACTTTTGGCAGTGTGTGTGTGTGTGTGTGGGGGGGGGGGGGGTGCCAAGTCCTGCTGGAAAATGAAATCAGCTTCTTCATAAAGCTTGTCAGCAGAGGGAAGCATGAAGTGCTCCAAAATTTCCTGGTAGACGACTGTGCTGACTTTGGTATTGATAAAACGCAGTGGGCAAACATCAGCAGATGACCTCTGTTCAGATAAAAGTAAATTTTGCATTTCATTTAGAAATCAAAGTCCCAGAGTCTGGAGAAAGAGAAGAGAGGCACAGAATCTAAGTTGCTTGAGGTTTAGTGTGAAGTTTCCACAGTCAGTGATGATTTGAGGAACGATGTCATCTGCTGGTGTTGATCCACTGTGTTTTTATCAAGATGCATGATTTTACTCCGGGATTTCTCCGGTTTCCTCCCACATGCCAAAAACATGCAAGTTAGGTTAATTGGCATCAAACTGAGGATTCTAAATTGTCCTTAGGTATGACTGAGAGAGTGAATGGTTGTCTGTTTCTCTGTGTTGGACTTGCGATGGACTGGCGATCTGTCCAGGGTGTACCCTGCCTCTCACCCAAAGATGCTGGGATAGGCTCAAGCCCCCCCGCGACCCGAAAAGGATTAAGTGGAAGAAGATGAATGAATGAATCTCTGGGATGTCTTAAAAATGTCAGTACTTCACAGCTCCAAACCTGGACAGAGACCCATTGTACGTGGGCTTGGTGAGCATCCTGGCAACTGCATAGGTGGAGGAGCGAACTGTGGACAGACAGATAGACGCAGCACCATGGCATTCATTCACTCATTTCAACTTCTTCAGAACGAGCTAAAAAATATACCCAAGCAGTAGGATCATTCCCAGATAGTTTGATCAAAGCCATCCCTGGTATTGATTCTTTACTACAAGGATATTTGGTTCATACTGACAACAAAGTGCTGTGTGTTTATATATTTATATGTACATATGTATATTCGCTGCTCTTGTTTTTCTTGTCTTCTTGATTGTTGCTCTGAGTGTTGCTATCCCTGTGCTGTTGTAATCCTGGAATTTCCCCATTGTGGGACTAATAAAGGCTTATCTTATCTTAAGTGATAGTAAGCCACGTTATGATTGATCTAAAGTATGAATAAGAGCAGTCTGAGGCGAGTGCAACATCCCCCCGCCTGTGTTTTCTTTGATGAGCCCAATGTGTTTCTGAAGGAGAGCAGTTTTCAACATTTCCCTAAAATTATTAGAGCAGAACCACATTATGATAAGCCTATCATCCATGAATCAAAGCTCTCTAGGGTCAGCAAACTTGCTACACAGGTTCACCTTTGGATCCTGACCTACAGTGCATCCATAAAATATTCACAGCACTTCACTTTTCCACATTTTACTATGTTACAGCCTTATTCCAAAAGGGATTCAATTCATTTTTTTCCTCAAAATTCTACACATAATACCCCATAATGGCAATGTGAAAAAGGTTTGTTTTTTTGAGATTTTTGCAAATTTATTAAAAATAAAAAACTAAGAAATCACATGTACATAAGTATTCACAGCCTTTGCTCAATACTTTGTTGATGCACCTTTGGCAGCAATTACAGACTCAAGTCTTTTTGAATATGATGCCACAAGCTTGGCACACATATCTTTTGGCAGTGTCGCCCATTCCTCTTTGCAGCACCTCTGAAGCTCCATCAGGTTGGATGGGAAGCGTCGGTCCACAGCAAATTTCAGATCTCTCCAGAGGTGTTCAATTGGATTCAAGTCTGGGCTCTGGCTGGGCCACTCAAGGACATTCACAGAGTTGTCCTGAAGACACTTGTTTGATATCTTGGCTGTGTGCTTAGGGTCGGTGTCCTGCTGAAAGATGAACCGTCGCCCCGGTCTGAGGTCAAGAGCGCTCTGGAGCAGGTTTTCATCCAGGATGTCTCTGTACATTGCTGCATTCATCTTTTCCTCTATCCTGACTAGTCTCCCAGTTCCTGCCGCTGAAAAACATCCCCATAGCATGATGCTGCTACCACCACTGGCATGGTTATGAGCAGTGCCTGGTTTCCTCCAAACATGACGCCTGAGATTCAGGCCAAAGAGTTCAATCTTTGTCTCCTCAGACCAGAGAATTTTGTTTCTCATGGTCTGAGAGTCCTTCAGGTGCCTTTTGGCAAACTCCAGGCGGGCTGCCATGTGCCTTTTACTAAGGAGTGGCTTCTGTCTGGCCACTCTACCATACAGGCCTGATTGGTGCAAAGATGGTTGTCCTTCTGGAAGGTTCTCTTCTCTTCACAAAGGAACGCTGGAGCTCTGACAGAGTGACCGTCGGGTTCTTGGTCACCTCCCTAACTAAGGCCCTTCTCCCCCAATCGCTCAGTTTAGACGGCTGGCCAGCTCTAGGAAGAGTCCTGGTGGTTCTGAACTTCATTCATTTACGGATGATGGAGGCCACTGTGCTCATTGGGACCTTCAAAGCAGCAGAATTTTTTTGTATCCTTCCTCAGAATTGTGCCTCGAGGCAATCCTATCTTGGAGGTCTACAGACAATTCATTTCGACTTCTTGCTTGGTTTGTGCTCTGATATGCACTGTCAACTGTGGGACCTTATATAGTAGACAGGTGTGTGCCTTTCAAAATTATGTGCAATTAACTGATTTTGCCACAGGTGGACTGCAATTAAGCTGAAGAAACATCTCAAGGATGGTCAGTGGAAACAGGATACACCTGAGCTCAATTTTGACCTTCATGGCAAAGGTTGTGAATACTTACGTACGTACATGTGATTTTTTTAGTGATTTATTTTTAATAAATTTGCAAAAATCTAAAAAACAAAAAACAAAAACGTTTTTCACATTGTCATTATGGGGTATTGTGTGTAGAATTTTGAGGGAAAAAATGAATTTAATCACTTTTGGAATAAGGATGTAACATAACAAAATGTTGAAAAAGTGAGGCACTGTGAATACTTTCCGGATGTATTGTAGATCAGGATACAAAGGTGAACCTGTGTTCTGATCCTAGAACACAGGGTCACTGTGGGCTGACCCTAGAGAGCTTTATGCTTTCCATAGTAAGAGGGTATAGGGAATACTAACTTTGATCTTTGACCTTCTCGCCCTAAACCCATAGTCAGAACCGGTAGTCTGAAGTCATGGGCTCAAGGTGAACTTGTGGGCTTGTGTTGCAAACAGGAGTGGGAGCGAGACGAAGGAGCGGCTTAGCACCGAGGCTACTGTATTGACTCTAGTGAAAACGGAGGGGGAAAAAAATGAAAATATATACATATACACTACTCACAAAAAGTTAGGGGTATTTGGCTTTTGGGTGAAATTTATGGAAAACGTAAAAAGTTCACGCTACAGTGATACCATATTGTGAAAGTAGGGCATTTAAGTAGAAGAATGCAAAGGTCATTTCCTCATCTCAAACAATTTATTGAAACAAAAGCCAACAGTGGTGGGTACACCACAACAAAAAAATGTCAGTGTCTCAATAACTTGTCATGTGCCCTTGAGCATAAATTATGTGACAACATCTCATGCTGTTCACAAGTCGACTTATTGTCTGTTGAGGCATGGCATTCCACTCTTCTTGAAAGGCCACCTTCAGGTCACTGAGGTTCTGGGGTACAGGGTTATGAGCCTCTACACTGTGACTCAGCTGATCCCATAGGTTTTCTATGGGATTCAGGTCTGGAGAAAGTGCAGGCCACTCCATTTGAGGTACCCCAGCCTCCAGCAGTCGTTCCCTAATGATGCCATCTCCATGAGCTGCAGCATTGTCGTCCATGAAGATGAAATTACAGTGGGGCAACAAAGTATTTAGTCAGCCACCAATTGTGCAAGTTCTCCCACTTAAAAGATGAGAGAGGTCTCCAATTTTCATCATAGGTATACCTCAACTATGAGAGACAAAATGAGAAAAACAATCCAGAAAATCACACTGAAGGATTTTTAATGAATTAATTGGTAAATTCCTCGGTAAAATAAGTATTTGGTCACCTACAAACAAGCAAGATTTCTGGCTCTCACAGACCTGTAACTACTTCTTTAAGAGGCTCCTCTGTCCTCCACTCGTTACCTGTATTAATGGCACCTGTTTGAACTCGTTATCAGTATAAAAGACACCTGTCCACAACCTCAAACAGTCAGACTCCAACCTCCACTATGGCCAAGACCAAAGAGCTGTCAAAGGACACCAGAAACAAAATTGCAGACCTGCACCAGGCTGGGAAGACTGAATCTGCAATAGGTAAGCAGCTTGGTGTGAAGAAATCAACTGTGGGAGCAATTATTAGAAAATGGAAGACATACAAGACCACTGATAATCTCCCTCGATCTGGGGCTCTATGCAAGATCTCACCCCGTGGGGTCAAAATGATCACGAGAACGGTGAGCAAAAATCCCAGATCCACATAGGGGGACCTAGTGAATGACCTGCAGAGAGCTGGGACCAAAGTAACAAAGGCTACCATCAGTAACACACTACGCCGCCAGGGACTCAAATCCTGCAGTGCCAGACGTGTCCCCCTGCTTAAGCCAGTACATGTCCAGGCCCGTCTGAAGTTTGCTAGAGAGCATTTGGATGATCTAGAAGAGGATTGGGAGAATGTCATATGGTCAGATGAAACCAAAATAGAACTTTATTGTAAAAACTCAACTTGTCGTGTTTGGAGGAGAAAGAACACCATACCTACTGTGAAGCATGGGGGTGGAAACATCATGCTTTGGGGCTGTTTTTCTGCAAAGGGACCAGGACGACTGATCCGTGTAAAGGAAAGAATGAATAGGGCCATGTATCGTGAGATTTTGAGTGAAAACCTCCTTCCATCAGCAAGGGCATTGAAGATGAAACATGGCTGGGTCTTTCAGCATGACAATGATCCCAAACACACTGCCTGGGCAACGAAGGAGTGGCTTCGTAAGAAGCATTTCAAGGTCCTGGAGTGGCCTAGCCAGTCTCCAGATCTCAACCCCATAGAAAATCTTTGGAGGGAGTTGAAAGTCCGTGTTGCCCAGCAACAGCCCCAGAACATCACTGCTTTAGAGGAGATCTGCATGGAGGAATGGGCCAAAATACCAGCAACAGTGTGTGAAAACCTTGTGAAGACTTACAGAAAATGTTTGACCTCTGTCATTGCCAACAAAGGGTATATAGTAAAGTATTGAGATGAACTTTTGTTATTGACCAAATATTTACTTTACCGAGGAATTTACCAATTAATTCATTAAAAATCCTTCAATGTGATTTTCTGGATTTTTTTTTTTCTCATTTTGTCTCTCATAGTTGAGGTATACCTATGATGAAAATTGGAGACCTCTGTCATCTTTTAAGTGGGAGAACTTGCACAATTGGTAGCTGACTAAGTACTTTTTTGCCCCACTGTAAGTCTGTGTTGTTCATGCAGGGGCACAATGACTGGATCAATGATGTTATTGAGATAGTGTTGCCTGCAGTATGGGCTGCACGGTGGCGCAGTGGTTAGCACTGCGGCAGCACAGTTTACCCTTGGCCGGGGGATCGTGGGGTTGTGGGTTCGATCCCAGCCCCCGAACAACAGTGATCTGTGTGGAGTTTGCATGTTCTCCCCGTGTTGCGTGGGTTTACTCTGGGATTTCTCCGGTTTCCTCCCACATGCCAAAAACATGCAGGTTAGGTTAATTGGAGACTCTAAAGTGGCGCTAGGTGTGAATGTGTGTGTGAATGGTTAAAGGGATAGCGCCGTATCGTGGCTGCTTCATCCATCCAGGTGGTGGATGCCCTCAATTTCCCCTCTGGGGATCAATAAAGTATACTAAATCTAAAAAAAAAAAAAAATAATAGTAAATCTAGTCACTGTACCATTCACAAGGTGTAGGGCAGTTCTGTATGAACTAGGCACACCTGCCCAGACTGTAACACCACCACCATCAAAGGCTCAGCTGGTGACAACAGTGGCTGATGCATAGCGCTTTCCTTGACGTCTCCATCATCGTTGGCGGCCAACAATTCTGCTCAACTTGAATCAACTTTCATCAGAGAACAGCACTAAGGTCCACTGGTCCCTTGTCCAACGTAAATGCTACCTGGCTCATGCAAGATGATGATGCCTGTGCCTGGTGGTGTGGTCAGGTTCCTTTCCAGGTTGTCTAGCACGCAGACTACACAGATGTAAACTATTTCGAATGGTCTGATCTGACACTTGGGTTCCTCTCACTTCCCTTAAATGTGCCTGGAGTTGAATGGCATTCATCATCCTGTTTCGCAGGGCACTGTTCACAACGAAGCGATCATCAGCATGGGATGTGGCCAAAGGACGTCCATTTCTATGCCTTTCTGTGACTCTTCCAGTCTCTCTGTATCTCTGTTGCAACCTGCTGATGACACTGACACTCCCAGCTCAGTGGCTACTTCCCTCTGAGAACACCCTGTTTGAAGCCTCGCAATGGTGAGGTACTGTTGATCAATTGTTAGGTGTCGTCTTGGTCTCATTATGTCAAAATGTAAACAGCATGATGAAGAGGACTGTTTAAATACCAATTCTAATTGAACCAGGAAATTTAATAATAATAATAATAACAATAATAATAATAAAAATAATTTGGTCACTTCATGAATCAAACACCTGTTGTGAATTTTGCTGTTAAGCACCTTGTTAGAGAACAGCAAGTTATGCAGAAAGTACTGAAACACTGAACAGTTGGACATGTGCATTCAAAAGGTTAGAGAAGGTCAATTTAAGTTCACCTGTAAAGGTTATAATGCATTCTAGGTGCATCCTGAAATTTCACCCGAAAGCCGAATAATCCCTTTGTGGCGGGTTTGGGATAACCCCCACAACAGACTAAGGACAGTCAGCTCGCTACTTCTGGTTTTTTCCGCTGCATGCTGTGATGTAATCTGCCATTCATGCATTGTTTCACTGCTGTGATGCTAATGTGCCATTCATGCATTGTGTTCATGCATCCTGTCCTGTCTGTGCCTCTCATATGCTAATGCCCATATCGACTGATGTGAATGTCTTTGATGTATTGTCTAAGTTGGGTATATATGCTGCACGATTCTGTAACTCATCCTCTCACTCTCACTCTCACTCTGCAACTGCTGTTGACACACACACTCTGTCTCTTTGCTGGAGAGCCTCCGAGCCACCCATTGGGCGAGCTTCGTGACGGCGGTATGATTTAATAAACCTGCTTAAAACTCTCATCGCTGCATTTATTTTATCATCCGCTTCACCTTACTTTTTGTTAGTGTATACTGTATATTTTGTGTGGGGGGAAAAAAATCAATTCAGTCGATTTTCATTTCCAGACTAAAGTATTCAAATACCGATTTAAAATCGATTTACTGCCCAGCTCAACTTCAAACCCACAGTCAGGTCAGGGTGTAAGCCATCCAAGATGTCTCAGATACAGCTACGGTATCAATTTAAGAAGCCTACATCATTTCTTTCAATAGTTATTACGTTTACAAGATTTAGGGAAAACTGACCTCTGACCGTGACCACAAGGTCTATAATTCCTACAAAAATCATTTGATCAGAGTCAAACTGCAATACGCACAATCATCGGTGTATATCAAACCCTGGTACCATGTTTAAAAATATCTGGAACAAAACTACAGAAGGAGTTGATTTCATAAGTCAAGTTACTGTCTATTAACTGGGGTGAAATAGGAGATCATAAAACATGCAAGTTAGGTTAATTGGCATCAAAGTGGGGATTCTAAATTGTCCTTAGGTATGACTGTGAGAGTGAATGGTTGTCTGTCTCTCTGTGTTGGCCCTGCGATGGACTGGCGATCTGTCCAGGCTGTACCCTGCCTCTCGCCCAAAGATGCTGGGATAGGCTCCAGCCCCCCCCCCCCCCCCCCGCAATCCAAAAAGGATTAAGCGGAAGAAGATGAATGAATGAATGAATAAAAGTCAGGTGCTATAACTCTGGCGAAAATCATATGATTGGAGCCAAATTGCAATATGCACATCAGTGTATGTCAAACCCTGATATCAAATTTACAAAAGTGGGACAGACGGACGGATCGCCCCATAACACCCCCTTTGGTCTTCAACTGACAAGGAATAAAAAAAAGGGGGGGCATCAAAAGATCTGAAAATGTTCTTGATAAAAGGAGGAAGCCGCAAACGTTCTCACACTTTCTTCCCATAAAAGCCTAAACTCTGCCATTTGCATGCATGACTAAACATAATAATCTCTCCCATCATCCTTTCGGAAAAGTAAAATGCACTCCCACAGTGATGATATGCCTCTAACATCCAATTTTGTTGCAGTAAATAAGATTTAGCCACAAAGGCCCTGGAGAGTCAAGGTCCACTCATTCTGATGTCCTCCTGGGTCTCAGCAGCAGATCAAAGTCTTCTATGAACCAGAAACTGGGATGGCGTATTCTTCTTACCACATGGCCAATATTAATAGACCCAGGAAACCACACTCCCACTGCCAGGAATGTCTGACAAACAATTCCTGCATCTCCCACAGCTCTCCCAGCAGTCAGAGCCACAGGTTAAGTGCTTCATTCTGTCTCTGTTTAGATGATGTGCAGGGGGTAAACATTTACCCATGACAAAAAAAAGTCATGGTTTAAGAGACAGCATTAAAATGAAGCTCAATTAATCCTGTGAGTCACGCTTACCTCTGCCACGCTGACTTGTTTAACACCCATCAGTCACTCATTTAGCAGATGCAGGGTCACAGCTGTATGCATACGTGTACAAGCATGCATGGATCAGAAAAGGCAACAGTACACACACACTTTAACCCAAACACCACATTCATTTGACACACACTGGGTGGCGGACTGCATGCATCACCTAACATTACACACAACTCCTGCAGGCTTTAGTCAAAGGGAACCAGACTTGTATTGCTCTGTTTCTCTAGTCTTTAGGAACATTGCTGTAGGGATGATTTTTGTTTAGAGACAAAAGGTTGTATCAATGTCCCAAGATGGGTGCAATAAAATTAAATCTGTGACCCATAAAAAGGGAAGCTTTGTACCCAACCTCCTGCTGTGGTTAAATCCCCATTTCAATTTAGGACAGTCAACTTCAAACACAGATCAGAAAAAAGAACATAATGTGAAAGGTGAATGAAAACAATGGGATACACACAACGGTCAACAGTGGCTAAACAACATTTACAGTGGCGTGAAAAAGTGTTTGCTCCCTTCCCGATTTCTCATTTTTTTGTATGTGTGTCACATTTAAATGTTTCAGATCATCAAACAAATTTAAATATTAGACAAAGATAACACAAGTAAACACAAAACGCAGTTTTTAAATGAAGGTGTTTGTTATTAAGGGTAAAAAAAAAAAAAATCCAAACCCACATGGCCTTGTGTGAAAAAGTAACCCTCCCCCATTAAAACATAAATTAACTGGTTTATCACATCTTTGGAAAGCTGAGTTCAATTTCTCTAGCCTCACCCAGGCCTGATTATGCCCACACCTGTTCTCAATCAAGAAATCATTTAAATAGGACCCGCCTGACAAAGTGAAGTAGACCAAAAGATCCTCAAAAGCTAGACATCATACTGCATTCCACAGAAATTCAGGGACAAATGAGAAATAAAGTAACTGAGATCTATCAGTCTGGAAAAGGTTATAAAGCCATTTCTAAAGCATTGGGACTCCAGTGAACTACAGTGAGAGCTATTATCCACAAATGGTGAAAACATGGAACAGTGATGAACTTCCCAGGAGTGGCTGGCCGACCAAAATTAACCCAAGAGCGCAGTGACGACTCATCCAAGAGGTCACAAAAGACCCCACAACAACATCAAAAGAACTACAGGCCTCACTTGCCTCATTTAAAGCGTACCTGTGGTGGTCATGAAGACGCATTTGACTTGAAAACATTATGAAAAAGTATTTCTTATTTTGGTAAATAATTTTTGCCAGCCATATACCACCAGACATATATTCAAATAGGACCTTGGCCATGGGCAGCCAATGAAAACTGTGGGCGCAGCCATGACACATGCGGATGTGACGTCACTTCGTTGATACTCAACAGTCAATGCTCCGCCTGTATGAGAGACTAGGGTGCTGTTGTGAGTGTTTTTATTCTATTATGGCTGAATTGTCGGACTCTGAGGAAGAATTTGTCCAACATGGCTACAGGTTTGAGCCAGAAAGGTCTTCTGAGGGTTAAAGTGACGAAGTGGTCCTCACACACAACGCAATTTCGTCTGAAATTATTCGTCTGTGCCCTGTTTCCGCTCCGATCTTCTGACAAGGTGAGCTGGGTTTGGGTACACAAAAAAAGTGTTTCTTTGTTTTTTTCGCTTATTATTCAGACATCCAAAGGCTTTACATTCCGCCATGTTGCGATATCCATATCGCATTGTATGTTTTTGTTTTTAAAAGAGCAACGAGTGTCTGCTGCTCTGTAGATAGTTTTAGAATCATCTTCTGAGATCAGATGAGACAAGCCGCTGAATTTAAGCATTTATTTATTTATTTTGTACTCGTTTTAGTTCTGCATTTAATATGAATCCTGAGTTTGAAATAAACGTTTGAATTTGAATATCCCCGAAGCCGCCGCACATCCAGGTACTCAGATCGCAATGTTTGAATTATCGTCATTTACGAGCTCAGATCAGAAAAGACGGCTCGCCGAATTTAAACATTTATTTATTTATTTTCTACTCGTTTTATTTCTGTATTTAATATGAATCCTGAGTTTGAAATAAACGTTTGAATTTGAATATCCCGGAAGCCGCCGCACATCCGGGTACTCAGATCGCAGTGTTCGAATTATCGGCATTTACGAGCTCAGATCAGAAAAGACGGCTCGCCGAATTTAAACATTTATTTATTTATTTTCTACTCGTTTTATTTCTGCATTTAATATGAATCCTGAGTTTGAAATAAACGTTTGAATTTGAATATCCCGGAAGCCGCCGCACATCCGGGTACTCAGATCGCAGTGTTCGAATTATCGGCATTTACAAGCTCAGATCAGAAAAGACGGCTCGCCGAATTTAAACATTTATTTATTTATTTTCTACTCATTTTAGTTCTGCATTTAATATGAATCCTGAGTTACGTTTGAATTTGAATATCCCCGAAGCCGCTCCACATCCAGGTACTCGAGGCTCAGCCAATACTGATCCAGATCGCGGTGTCAACAAAATTACATCACAGGAACCGTCCTGGAAGTCCCTGTAGCCGCTAGTATGGCTGTACCCATGTTTTGCTGACATAGCTGAACCAGCAGATCAGCAATGGATTTATATCAAATTGCTTTGAACGTGAATTTCAACTTAAACTTGAACTAGAACGTGAGACAGGGGCTCAATATAATATCTTTTTTTTCACGACCACCACAGGTACGCTTTAAGGTCAGTGTTCATGACTCCAGCATAAGAAAGAGACTGGGCAGAAATGGCCTGCATGGCAGAGTTCCAAGATGAAAACCACTGCTGAGCAAAAAAAAACATAAAAGGCTCATCTCAGTTTTGCCAGAAAACATCTTGATGATCCCCAAGACTTTTGGGAAAATACTCTGTGGACTGATGAGACAAAAGTTGAACTTTCTGGAAAGTGTGTGTCCCATTACAGCCGGCGTAAAAGTAACAACATTTCAGAAAAGGAACATCATACCAACAGTAAAATATGGTGGTGGTAGTGTGATGGTCTGGGGCTGTTTTACTGCTTCAGGACCTGGAAGACTTGCTGTGGTAAATGGAACCATGAATGCTGCTGTCTACCAAAAAATCCTGAAGGAGAATGTCCAGCCATCTGTTTGTGACCTCAAGCTGAAGCGCACTTGGGTTCTGCAGCAGGACAATGATCCAAAAAACACCAGCAAGTCCACCTCTGAATGGCTTAAGAAAAACAAAATGAAGACTTTGGAGTGGCCTTGTCAAAATCCTGACCTGAATCCGATTGAGATGATGTGGCATTATCTTAAAAAGGTAGTTCATGCTCAAAAACCCTCCAATGTGGCTGAATTACAACAATTCTGCAAAGATGAGTAGGCCAAAATTCCTCCACAGCGCTGTAAAAGACTCATTGCCAGTTATCGCAAACGCCTGATTGCAGTTGTTGCTGCTGAGGGTGGCCCAACCAGTTATTAGGTTTAGGGGGCAATCACTTCTTCACACAGGCCCATGTAGGTTTGGATTTTTTTTTCCTTAATAAGAGATAAGCCTTTATTAGTCCCACAATGGGGAAATTCCAGGATTGCAACAGCACAGGGATAGCAACACTCACAGCAACAATCAGAAGGCAAGAAAAAACAAGAGCAGCTAGTATACATATGTATATATTACTATATATATACTGTATATATATATATATATATATATATATATATATATATATATATAGACACACAGTGCGGAGCATTGTGGTTGGTGGATGTGCAGCAGAAAGTCTAAGCTCTCTCTCCACGGATGCGGCGGGCCAGCTGGATGTCTTTGGGCATGATGGTGACCCTCTTGGCGTGGATGGCACACAGGTTGGTGTCCATGAGGAGACCCACCAGGTAGGCCTCGCTGGCCTCCTGCAGAGCCATGACGGCGGAGCTCTGGAAGCGCAGGTCGGTCTTGAAGTCCTGAGCGATCTCCCTCACCAGGCGCTGGAAGGGCAGCTTACGGATGAGCAGTTCTGTGGATTTCTGGTAGCGACGGATCTCTCTCAGAGCCACGGTACCGGGCCTGTAACGGTGAGGCTTCTTCACTCCGCCGGTGGCCGGAGCGCTTTTCCGAGCAGCCTTGGTGGCCAGCTGCTTCCTGGGGGCTTTTCCTCCAGTAGATTTACGGGCGGTCTGCTTGGTTCTTGCCATCGCTCTTTATTATTCTGTCTTATATTCCTTGCACACCGCCTAAACTCCATAATAAACACATTTACTTAAAAACCACATTTTGTGTTTACTTGTGTTATCTTTGTTTAATATTTAAATTTGTTTGATGAGCTGAAACATACAAAAAAAAAAGTAAAATCATGAAGGGGGCAAACACTTTCACACCACTGTATACACAAGCAGAGACCAAAGAATGCAGCTTTTGTTATAAATGACACTACAGCTTATTTCTTCTAAATGTTCATTATCCTCTTTTAGGGACCATTTTTTCCTCTCTATCTGGCTTCTAAAAGATGATTGATCTTAACCGCCCGCCTGGAATTTCCACTTCCCCAAAAAGTTCAGTAACTTTAATATGAAAGAGAAATACTTCTCTTTAATCTCTGCCGTGTTGTTTAATTTGTCTGCTATTAATGGGGAATTCAGGGTAGCAGAGATGTTTTCTAAGCTTAAAAATAACCATGAATTCACTTCAAACACATACATTAGTTTTTTTTTTTTAAATCTCACAAGCTCTTAGAAAGTTCAAAGAAGTATATTAGTTACAAATTTCAAACTTCCCATATTAGCACGCAGAATGCAGTCAGCATACAGTATGAAAATCACTCGTCAACTGAGACAAGGCAGAATTTCATTCAAGTTATTGATAAAATAGAAGCTTAATGGATACTTCAATTTGGCCGATAACTGACCTTTTGATTTACTTCTCATAAATAATTTCTCTTTATATATTTTATGGGAACAATTACACTTCTGTAACAGTATAAAAAAAAAAAAAAAAAGATTCACTTTAACATTCTTTAGGGCTGCAGCTAACGACTATTTTATGGCTCGGGTAATCACCCACTCTAATCGAAGATTACTCGAGTAATCTGAATTTTTTTTTTTTCCCCCCAAGAAACTTGCATTGACCATTTGTGGAACTTTCTTTCCTAAAGAGCAGTAGTAATTGTACCAAACACTCACTAACACAGGTACACATTTACTGCAATATTTATTGCATAGAACGTAATTTTAAACGGTGCGTTACACCATAAAGTTCCTTTTGCTAGCAGTTAGCATCTGTTAGCATTCGCTAGGGGACGCCGTTAGCATCCGTTAGCATCTAGATGCTAACGGCGGTGGCTATATGTTCTTTGGTCATATTGTAGGACCTTGGGGAAGTCAGATTATTTAGCATCTCAGAGGGAGACAGTGAATAAGCATGGGAGAACAATGCCCAGGGAGTTCCTGGCGGGATAGCTGGAAGTAGTCAGGGACATAGGGGGTTGAATGCAATGTAATGTAAATTGCCATGAAACGTGTGAAGAGTGATTTGAGTGAAGAGAGGAGAGCTTGTTGAGATCATTCATTCTGTTCTGTGCTCGACAGATGTGAAGTGTGTAATAAACCGTCTGCCATGAATCTGCCTCTTATTTCACACACTCCACAATATAAGCATAATTTGCGTAGCTGACTACATTCTATTCATCTTAATTTTAAATCTCAATCATGTATCTTGTCTCAGGTGCGCTGGCTGTGCATGATGTGGGGTGTTTTCTGCCGAGACACTGTAACAGCCGAGGTTGTAGCGTGCTAGCTCGCCGCTCAGCTTTACCATATACACACACTGCATAATGTTTTCCTTCAATTTGAGTTTGAAATGATTCCTGACTTGAGATACTTTTGTCATTTTAAAAAAAAAAAAAGGACTTCCGGTCTGGACGCCATGGCGACTGCAGCTTAACACTGAAGCTCTCAGACTCAATCCAGGATAACACCTTGAAAATCAAACTTAACGGATTTTTGGAGGAGTGAAAATCAAAAGACAAAATCATCATGTCTAAAGGAAAACAGAAGAAACTGAAATTCTCCAGGCTAGGACACGTATCGGCCGGAGAATCTGAACTGGAAGATCCCCGTTCAGAAGACGAGGAGCTGGTGATAGCTAACAAAAGGGTTAGCCTGAAATCACTATTTGAGGAACTACGACGATTTCGCCGAGATGTTACGGCCGAATTTCGGGAATTCAGAGAAGAATTGAAAAGGACAAACAGCAGAGTGGACCAGGCCGAGAACCGAATCTTGGAAACAGAGGATCGAATAAAAGTGCTCGAAGATTCTGTGCTGGACCTACGCAAAAGACAAGCAGCTATAGAGGCTAAGCTAACCGACCAAGAAGGAAAACAAAGAAGAGACAACATAAGAATTCATGGTCTGATAGAAGGAACCGAAAATGGTTTTAACTCAATGGCAGAATGCGTGGAATCCTTACTAAGAGAGAAATTGGATATTCCACAAACCACCGACTTGAAGATAGAAAAGGCACATCGTTCATTAGCCGCTAGGCCGGCGGCGGAAGCGCCCCCACGTTCGGTGTTGGTAAGATTTTCCAATTTCAAAATAAAACAAGAGGTTGTAAGACTGGCCTGGCAGAAAAAAGGATTTATGCACCAGGAGAGAAAAGTCTACGTGGAACACGATTACGCCCCGGAGGTCCTTAAAAAGCGCAGGGAATACAATGACGCGAAAAAGGTGTTAAGAGAGAAGAAATTGCGCTTTCAGACACCATTTCCTGCGAAGTTAAGGGTCTTCTACGGCGATGAAACGTGTCTCTATAATTCGGCGGAAGAAGCAACAGCTGACATGGCGAGAAGAGGGCTCCCGGTAACGGTGTTTAAACCCGCAGCAGACCCGAGTGAGAAGATCAAAGCGCAAACATGGACAACACAAAGACCCTCAAAATCCACGGACCAGCAGCGGGAAACCCAGCACCAGAGCGTCGCGGATAAACTATCCGTTTTCAGTTTCTGAGTAGCACAAAAGAGGGCCACCACACAGTTATACTAAACAAAACAACACAATGGAGAAACAGGGTGTAACCAAAATAATTTCATATAATGTAAAAGGGATCCTGAATCCAGTTAAAAGATCCAAGATTCTAGGCAAAATGAAAAAAGACAAAGCAGGAATAATACTTTTACAAGAAACCCACCTAACAGACGTGGAACACAATAAACTCAGTAGACAAGGGTTTAAAATGATCTCTTCATCTTCATATAAATCAGGGAGGAGGAGGGGAGTAGCGACATTGATATCAACCAAAATTACATTTGAAAAAAAATCAGAACACAAAGATAAAGAAGGGAGATACAGTTTGGTAACTGGGCGGCTAGAGGGAGAAGATATCACCCTGCTGAATGTGTATGCTCCCCCAGGGGCTAACTGGAAATTTTATAAAAATGTATTCGACCTAATGATAACTAAAGCTCAAGGTTTAGTGATATGTGGTGGGGACTTCAATCTTAGACTGAATCCATACTGGGATGCTTCTGGTAATTCCCCACATCAAAATAACACCCAAAACAGGAAGACTCGGATGCTACTAAAAGAAATGGGAATCTGTGATGTGTGGAGGGAACTCAACCCCAGTGTAAAAGACTATACATTTTACTCAACTCCACATTCATCTTACTCAAGGATTGACTATTTTTTTATGTTTAATAGAGACATTGGTAGAGTAAAAACATGTAAAATAGGACTGATGGATCTCTCCGACCACAGTCCGATCTACATGGACTTAAATATCCAAAAATACACAAATAATACATTTTCTTGGAGGTTAAATTCAAATGTCCTGAAAGGACCATTGAAAGATGAATTGGAGTCAGATATTCTCAGATATTTGGAAGATAACGATAATGGAGAAGTATCCCCTTTAATACTGTGGGATGCATGTAAAGCTGTAATAAGAGGAAAGATTATTGCAAAACTGGCAACCCAAAAGAAACTAAGACAAGAAAAACTATCCACATTAGAGTCAGAACTTAGGAACCTAGAAAAAGAACACAAAGGCAACACTCATTCTACTGACTCGCTCAAGATTAAGGAAATTAAAAACCAAATAAATGAGATCTACACAATAGAAATCCAGAAGAAACTTACATTTCTGAAACAAAAATACTATGAAGCAGGCAGTAAATCGGCAAAATTGCTAGCCTATAAATTGAGGAAACATCAAACAGAAAGAGCAATCTACAAAATCAGAGACCCAGTATCAAAGGAAATAAAATTCAGAATTCAGGATATTCTTAAAAACTTCGAGAATTACTATAAGAACTTATACTCCCACAAAAAACATAAAAACGCATCCGAGGCATTCCTAAACACATTAAACCTTCCCCAACTTACGGAGTCACAAAATAAAACACTACTGTCAGAAATACATTCTAAAGAATTGGAAAAAGCAATTATGAAACTTAAAGCTAACAAATCCCCAGGAGCTGATGGCTATACAGCAGAGTGGTACAAAACCTTTAAACAGCAACTATCTCCTCTCCTCCTGAAAACATTTAATTATGTCCTCCACACAGGGGAAATCCCCCCCTCCTGGAGAGAAGGGGTCATTGCAGTTATACCTAAACCTGAAAAGGATAAACTAGAGTGCTCCAACTACAGACCAATCAGTGTACTAAATCAGGACTATAAGCTTTTTACCATTATCCTTGCCAAAAGGTTAGAGAATATACTGACAGACCTAATTCATTTAGACCAAACAGGTTTTATAAGACAAAGACAGACACAAGACAACATTCGACGCACTTTACACATAATTCATCATATAAAAAAATATAACTTAAATGCAGTCATATTAGGATTAGATGCTGAAAAAGCATTCGATTCGGTTGACTGGTCTTTTCTATACAGAATCTTATCCAGTTTCAATTTTCATAACAACTTCATTAGAACTATACAGGCATTATATAAAAAACCAACAGCTAAAATAAGGATTAACGGTAATTTATCATCATCTTTTGAACTGGAAAGAGGATGTCGTCAGGGCTGCCCCCTGTCTCCACTGCTCTTTGCAATCTTCATAGAACCTCTGAGCCAATGGATAAGACAAAACCAAAAAATTCAAGGTATTACACTTGGTCAGAAGGAACATAAAATAGCACTCTTTGCTGATGACATTTTAATATACCTAGGGCAGCCGGACACTTCTTTACCAGAACTAACCTCAGTTTTTTCAGAGTATGGAGATTTATCGGGGTACAAATTAAATATGCATAAAACCCAAGTTTTAACATTCAACTATGACCCAAATCATTATTCACTAAGCAAACTCAAAACTAACTGGGAGTCGGAATCTATGAAATATCTGGGGGTCAATATCCCGAAACAACTCAACAAAATTATATCACTAAACTATGATCCACTGGTGACAAAAATAAAATCTGACCTAGCAAGATGGAATATGATACCATTCTTGGGTATTGCACAAAGAATTGAAGCAGTCAAAATGAATATACTTCCACGTCTTCTATACCTTTTCCAAACAATACCGGTAGAACCTCCCAAAAAAACATGGCAGGAGCTGGACAGAAGGATCTCAAGATTCATATGGCAGGGCAAGAGACCTAGAATCAGATATAGAACCCTACAGCTAAACAAAGACAAAGGTGGGCTCGCGCTGCCAAATATCAGGGACTACTTTAAAGCCGCACAAATTAAAACTTTAGTAGAGATATGTAACCCAGTCTACTCTGCACAATGGAAGGAGATCGAATGCCAAATAACAAGTGACATCCCCCTACAGGCGATAATAGGGAACAATGTCTTACCTAAGCTTTTGAATAACACTAACCCGTGGATAGAGACCCCGCTAAAAATTTGGTTTAAGATAGTCAGAGAGAATCAAACTAAAGAGCCCTATCGACTTCTGCAATGGATCGCCTATGATCAGGACTTTACTCCTAATAAAACAGACCCCAGATTTAAAAAGTGGAAGGAGAAGGGGCTGATAAAATATTACGATTTTTTTAAAGGGCAAATCTTAAGAAGTTTTGAAGATTTGAAAAAACAAGGCCTAATAAATCAAGACCTTTACAGGTTCTTCCAGCTTAGACACCACATAAACAATATACTTAAAAAGGAGGTTTTGGAAAGGGCCCAGTCAGGTGTTCTGAAGGTCTTCTTAATGGCATATAAAGGGATCCCAGGGATCAGATACATTTCTAAAATATACCAAGGTCTTCAAGACTTAAAAGGAGACAACACATCTTATATAAAAGAGAGATGGGAAAAAGAGGGGAATTTCACTTTACATCTGGAAATATGGGAAAAGCTAAATAAACAGCAATGGAAAAGTACCTCATCCCTGCAGTGGAGAGAATTTGGATGGAAAAACTTGGCAAGATTTTTCAGAACACCTGCACAAATCAAATTTACCCATAAGGGATTGAACTGTTGGCGCTTGTGTGGTGAAAAGACTGCAAATCATTTTCATGTGTTTTGGTCATGCCCAGTTATCCACCAATATTGGACCAATGTACAGACAATATTGGGGAAAATATTCAAAATTACAGTTCCCTTTTCTTTTGTAACTTTGTATTTGGGTTTACTACCGGACTCACTGGAAAGACGAGGAGAAAAATACTTATTCAATGTTTTAATATTGGCAAGCAAAAAAGCTCTAACTAAAAAATGGATGTTGAAGGACTGTCCTACACCTGAAGATTGGACTAACGTGATCCAAGACATTTACTCGATGGAAAAGTTGACATTCGCACTGAGACAGGACATGGATGGGTTCATGAACTTTTGGCAACCCTGGACCGCATATGTGTCTTCCATTAGATCTAATCTTTGACAAATACCATTTCAATAATGGTTCTGCTCTTTGTTCCAATGCTACTCAGATGCTCTTTTATCTTTATTTACTTACTTTTTCTTTTTGTTTGTTTTTTACTGGTTTGTTTGGGTTTTTTTTGTTTTTTGTTTTGTTTTTTTTTTCTCTTTAATTTCACTTTTTCTTTCACTTTAAAAAAAAAAAAAAAATAAGGGGTGTTGTAAGAATTAATCTTCCAATGTTGTCAGATATCAGAAAATAAGGGAACATGTGATGAAAATGTAAACACTGCATTGCTGTAACGACCTGTATACCCTTTACAAAAACTTAAATAAAAAAAAAAAAAAAAAAAAAAAAAATTCTTTATCTTTGCTGGCCCATCACTATGCCACTCTGACATGGCGCCATTAAACAAATCTGCGTCCTCTTTAGGTAGCGTGACTGGAAGAAGGTCGCACTGGAAGAAGGTCATAGAGACTGGAAGCGTTACATTAAACGACACGCTAATGCATAAATTTTGAATCGAGAATTTTTTGTAACTGAATTACTTGAGTAATCTTTGCAGCCCTAATATTCTTATTTCACAATCTTTGAACACTGAGCCAATGCCCTGTCCATCAATAGCAATAAAGTGCCATCTTATACATATGAATGTGAAAACAAGTATAAGAGATAAGATAAGATAAGCCTTTATTAGTCCCACAATGGGGAAATTCCAGGATTGCAACAGCACAGGGATAGCAACACTCAGAGCAATAATTTAGATAAGAAAATAAGAGCAGTGAATATACATATATACACATAAATATATAAATATATATACACGCAGTGCAGAGCATAGTAGCTAGATGGACTAAACAGCATAACCGTCTATTTAGTTACCCTAGATGGTATGAATATGTACCCATACATATCGTCACCCTCCATAGTGACTGATATTGTCCTAGTTGTATACTGGAGGGGACCATTTGTCTAAGTCTGTTGCGTCTTTTGCATTCAATACTATTAGGTCGTCACATTTTTTTTGCTATCTCTGCGAGCAGCCCTGCTTAGGTTATACAGTCTGACAGCCGTAGGTAGGAAGGACCTGCGAAACCTCTCAGTCACGCACCTAGGATGATGTAGTCTACTGCTAAATGAGCTCCTCAGTGCGTTCAGTATGTCCTGCATGGGGTGGGACTCGGACTCCAGCAGAGATGACAGTTTAGCCACCATCCTTCTCTCCCCTATCTCCTCCACTGGGTCAAGGCGTTGCCCCAGGATAGAGCTAGGTTTCTTGATTAGTTTGTTCAGTCTCTTCCTATCGGCTGCTGTAATGCCGTTGCCCCAGCAGACCACTCCAAAAGTGATGGCTGATGCCACCACCGTGTCGTAGAATGTCTTTAAGAGCACCCCTTGTACACCAAAAGACCTGAGCCTCCTCAGTAGGAACAACCTGCACTGTCCCTTCTTGTAGAGTGCGTCGGTATTGTGTGACCAGTCTAGTTTATTGTTCACCCAGGTACTTGTAGGATGTCACCACCTCAATGTCTGTTCCCTGGATGTTTACTGGTGCCGTGAGAGGTTGTCCTTGCCTGCGGCAATCCACCACCAGCTCCTTAGTTTCCCTCGCGTTGATCTGGAGGCAGTTCCGATGGCACCAGTCTACGAAGTCCTGGATAAGTCCTCTGTGCTCAGCTTCATCTCCGTTGGAGATGAGGCAGATAATCGCAGAGTCGTCAGAGAACTTCTCTAGATGGCAGTGTGTTGTGTTGTGTGAGAAGTCCGCAGTATAAAGAGTGAACAGGAAGGGAGCAAAAACCGATCCCTGGGGGGGCCCCGTGTTACCGACGATCGTGTCGGACACACAATCCCGGGTTCTCACAAACTGTGGCCGGTTAGTGAGGTAGTTTAGGATCCATGATGACTGGTGCTGGTCCACCCCTGCGCACAGCAGCTTGTCCTTCAGGATCATCGGTTGGATGGTGTTGAAAGCACTGGACAAGTCAAAGAATATGATCCTCACCGCGTTCCCGGGCTTCTCCAGGTGGGACAGGGAAGGAGGAAGATCACTGCATCCTCCACCCCAATGCCATGCTGGTAGGCGAACTGGAGTGGATCCATCGCTGGTCCCACCAGGGGGCGGAGGTGAGCAAGGAGCAGTCTCTCCAGGGTCTTCATCATGTGAGACGTCAGGGCCACTGGTCTGTAGCTGTTCAGGTCTTTGGGGTGGGAAGTCATTGGTACAGGTACCACACAAGATGTTTTCCACAACTGTGGTACCCTCCCTAGCTTCAGGCTCAGGTTAAAGATGTGCTCCACAAACCCACACAGCTGGTCTTGAGGAGCTTTGCGCTGATGCCGTCCAGTCTCGAGGCCTTCCTTGCCTTGATCTTCCTCAGCTCTGTCCTCACCTGGGTCTTAGTGAGGGTCATGTTGGGGGGCTGTGTGCTGGGAGTGGGGGGGTGTTGGCGGAGTGGGGTGTGGACAGCAGGTCTCGATGACTTTAGAGACAGCAGTGGTTGGGGTGCAGTTGGGGAGGGGGGGGGAGGGCTGTTGGTTAAACCTATTAAAAAACGGGTTCAGATTGTTCGCCCACTCCCTGCCCCCCGTGGCCTGGGAGGAGGTATTCTGGAGTCCAGAGATGGTTTTAAGGTTTCTCCAGACCCCGCCGATGTCGCTCTGTTGCAGCTTGTCCTCCATCTTCTTCCTGAAGCTGTCCTTGCCTTCTCTGATCTTCCTCCTCAGCTCCCTCTGTACGGACTTCAGCATCTCCCTGTTCCCCGACCTCAAGATCCTCTTCTTCTCTCTCAGAAGTGTTTTTATCTCAGGGTTGATCCAGGGTTTGTTGTTCGAGCAATACCGTGTGGTCTTGGTGGGTACGGTGTTGCCCACACAGAAGCTGATGTAGTCCATGATGGTGTGAGTGAGGCCATCGATGTCCTCACCATGTGGATCGCAGAGCTGCTCCCAGGCAGTGGTTTCAAAACAGTCCTTTAGAGCGTCCATTGCCTCCTCAGACCATAACTTCACCGTACGCATAACCGGAGGTTGTCTGTGTACTAGGGGTTTGTACACCGGCAGGAGATAAACCAAGTTGTGATCCGATCTCCCGAGTGGGGGGAGTGGTGATGAGGTGTACGCCTTCTTAGTGTTTGCATAGAATAAGTCCAGTGTTTTATTGTCTCTAGTGTGGCATGTGACATACTGGGTGAACGTGGGCAGAATGGAGGACAGTGAAATACGGTTGAAATCACCTGAGATGAGTAGAAGAGCATCTGGGTGTTCTGTCTGCAGCCTGCCAGTTACTGAGTGGATGGCGTCACGCGCTGTCCCCGCGTTCGCCGTGGGATTTGCATAAATAACAATGCAGATCATGTGTGAGTATTCCCTCGGGAGATAGGCAGGCCACATGCTAACAGCTAGCAACTCAATGTCTTTGTTGCAGTGTTGTTGTTTAACCGTGATATGTCCCGGTCTGCACCAGCTGTTATTGACATACATTATCACTCCTCCGCCCCTTGCCTTCCCACTATCTGGTGTCCGGTCTGCCTGTATTGCGTGGAAACCCTCCAGTTCGATGTTAGCATCAACATCATGCTAATCTCTCTGAAGACGCTCTCGTAGGGGGAGATAGCTGCTAACTCGTTAGTCTTATTGAGTAGTGATCGTACATTCCCCGTAGCTGCTAGCTCGTTAGTCTTATTGAGTAGTGATCGTACATTCCCCGTACATTCGTATAGCTTTACTGCTGAGTCTTCATACAAAAGGCTTGTTCTCTGGACACTAGCATACTGCTCTTTATCTTGATCTATACTGATTGGGAGATCCTTGACAGTGGCTCTAATTAAATGGTAATCCCCTTTAACAGACAGCTCCTCCAATCCTTTCATCCCTCCATGTCACCCTGAGGCGTTCCCCCGTAATATAAATCTTCCTCTCCTCTCTCTACTTCTTTTCTTTCTGGCCTGTTGAAAGTCAGAGCCCCTGAGAAGCTGGCAGTGGCTGCAGAGCGGCAGCTCACATTTCAAGACAAAGCCCAATCCGCTGTCAGAAAGGAGACACTTTCAAAACCAGGCCTGCTATTTATCTCCGGGAACCTGTTTTTCTGCCTCACACCCCTGGGCTGGGAAGCTACATGTCAGAGTAGCTTCTCTGCCGTTAAGCATGACTGCACAGTGAGTATATGCCACCTAAATTACCCAGATAATAGATTTTTTTCCTTCTCTTCAGTGTTTACAAAAAAAAAAATCTATTAAACCATGTGAAAGTATGCAAGGTGATGCAGCCCTTGTTTGAGTTTCACACAATCACAAAGAGATACTCCAGGAAGCACTGACGGCCATTGCGTCAGCATGGCACTGGTTTACTGAAGTTTGGATAAACTTTATTTTTCTGTGAAGACTTCAGCACAAAGAGCCCATGAATTTACCTCCTGAGAGTTATCAACACTGGAACAGACCAGCTTTTGTACGAGTAAACAGACAATCAAGAGCAGCTGAGACTGTTTAGAGAAAAGTGACAATTTGTCGGGATTTAAAATCTTGTTAAATACACACTGTGGCTGCAGCTGGTTGAGACAGAGCTTCCGGTGCAAAATTATATGTGGGAGTAATCAAATAATTACCTTGTAAGGAGAATGTTTGCCTTATTTAAAGAAAAAGGTCATGTTAAACAGATGCCTTAGTGTTAGGAGCTCAACATTAAAACAAGTCTTGACTTTTAATCGTAAAGTTCCAACAGTGTTCGAGTGTGGCTTAAAACCAAGGGTCAAACTACTGTGCATGTTTTGTCTTGACACTACAACAGAGTCACTGATTTCAACAACTGAAATTTGCTAATTTTCCATCTGAAGGCACACCCAGCTTCCCTGTACTGCCATGAATACATAAGAATACCTTTCTGAAAAATTAAAAATTTTCCTCTAAATTAAAATAAAAAAAATAAATAAATATCAGCGGTCTTACAACAGGACCTATATTCTCCTTACAGCACAACCTCAATCTTTCCTAAAGCATTTAAAATGCTAAATCAGCATGTTTAATCAAATTTGCAAGAAACAAAAAATAAAAAAGGAAATAAATCTACCACATCTGAAAACAGGCATACATAACTTGTTTATTACCTGTGCCAAGGAAGTAATGTTTTCATCCGTGTTGATTTGTTTGTCTGCCAGCAGGAAGACTACTGGATGGATTTGGATGAAATTTTCACCAAAGGTTGTCCTTGACCTAAGGATGAACCCATTAGATTTTGGTGATGATCTGAGAGTGCATACTTCCACCAAAGGCCTCGTTTGTATTTGTGCAGCAGGATTACACAGAAACTACTGGATGGATTTGGACAAAATTTTCACCAGAGGTGGTCCTTGGCTTAGAGAGGAACCCATTACATTCTGTTGATGATCCGAGAACACATGCCTCCACCAAGGCTCTCATCTTCACACAGTGTGTTAGCAAGTATACTCCAAAACTACTGGAGAGCATTTCATGCAATTTTCACCAGAGGTAGCTCTTGGGCTACACACAAAACCATTACATTTTGGATGTGATCCATAAGGGATGGAAGGAGCCTTGGTGCAGGTATGTGGTCTCTGAGTGCTTTTCTAGTTCAATATTATCTGGTTATTTTATTTAATTCAGCATGGCTTTACTGGACTGATGCCAAAACAACCAGCAAATCTCAGTTCCGTTTCCAAGGATACCCTCGGTAAACTTATTTTTCACTGATCTTTGCTCAGTGTGCGAATCAAATCAAGAGAAAATTTGAGGGTTGAAAGATCCTCGACAGTCAAATGTGCTTTTGTTGACTCTCAGTGGAGGATGTTAAAGTGACTAAACAAGCCTGATAAGATCAAACATCACATGAAAGCTCAAAGGGCACTCAGAAACCATGGCATTCAGTCAGGACAATGCCCAATTTCACTTTCTCCTCTTTGCCAAGGATTCCCCACTTTACCAAGTTTCATGAGAAACAGTCTGGGAGTCAATACTGCAACCAGTTACACACATGTACAGACAAAAGCCCCTTTCCAGGACACATAACACGTGCATGGTCAACTTCTATTTTGTTAAGAATAGCATCCTGTAAGTAAGGTATAGGTCACTTTCACACCGATTCTTTTTTGTTCGTCCTATCTGCTGCACAAGCAACACTCAAGCGTCAACTCTAGGGTAAACCACTTGCATAGGTGATGAAGTGGCCCCACATTATGCTAACAGAGAAGAATAAGTCAGGCTTTAGGCACCACCATGTCACCGTGTAACAAGAGAAAGTGGAAAGGAGTGTGAAGGCTATCGGTCATTCAGATAGTTTATATTTTTTTCTGCAACAGCTAAACTGTGAAAAACTGTTTTAAGAGCATTCCTTTTCAATCAATCCCTGGAGTATCTACCATGGGTGGGACCAGCCGCTTTTGGGCCAAGACCAGCCCATCCCGAGACATTTCAGACAATAACTTCAAAATTGTGTGGAAAAAATAAACAAGAGCACTGCACGCATACACCCATCCACAGCAATAATCGATAGTGCATACAACCAAAAAACCCATTACAAATTCAATTAAGCAATATTACACGAGAAGGAGTTCAGTATCATGAAAATACGAACTCCAGCAGGGCCTGATTCGGCTTGTGGCCTCCGCGCAGGGTCATCAATCTATAATTTCTTCTTGTCAAAACAGCGCTTCGCTTCCAGTCTGGACGCCATGGTGATAGCAACTTAACGCTGAGCCTCCCAGACCCAATCCAAGGAAAACATCTTCAAAATCAGACTTAACAGATGTTTGGAAGAATAAAAATCAAAAGACAAAAACACCATGCCTAACCAAAAACAGAAGAAACTGACATTCCCCAGGTCAGGACGCGCAGCGGCCGCAGAATCTGAACCGGAGGACCTCCGTTCAGGAGACGAGGAGCTGGACCTAGCTAACAAAAAGATTAGCTTGAAATCGCTATTTGATGAATTACGACGATTTCGGGCCGAATTTCATGAATTCAGAGAGGAACTAAAAAGGACGAACAGCAGAATGGACCAGGCCGAAAACCGAATCTTGGAAGCTGAAGAATGAGTAAAAGTGCTTGAAGATTCTATGCTGGATTTACACAGAAAACAGTCAAGGCTGGAGACTAAGCTAACCGACCAAGAAGGAAGACAGAGACGAGATAACATCAGAATTCACGGTCTGAAAGAAGGAGCTGAAGATAGTTTCAACACAGTGGCGGAATGCGTGGAATCCTTATTGAGAGAGAAGTTGGATATTCCACAAACCACCGATTTGAAGATAGAAAAGGCCCATCGTACATTAGCCGCAAAGCCAGCGGCAGAAGCGCCCCCGCGTTCGGTGGTGGTAAGATTCTCCGATTTCAAAATAAAACAAGAGGTTGTAAGACGGGCTTGGCAGAAAAAAGGATGTATGCATCAAGAGAGAAAAGTCTTCGTGGAGCACGATTACGCCCCTGAGGTTCTTAAAAAGCGATGGGAATATAACGACGCCAAAAAGGTTCTACGGGAAAAGAATCTACGCTTTCAGACGCCATTTCCGGCGAAGTTAAGGGTCTTTTACGGTGAAGAGTCATGTCTCTATAATTCAGCGGAAGAAGCAACAATTGACATGGCAAGAAGAGGACTCCCGGTAACGGTGTTTAAACCCGCAGCGAATCTGAGCAAGAAGATCAGAGCTCAAACGTGGTCCACTCAGAGACCTTCAAAATCCACGGGCCAGCAGCGGGAAACCCAGCCCCAGAGCTACAAAGATAAGCTTTCCAGTTCCAGGAAGGAATAGCGACCTTTTTGTTTTGTTTTGTTTTTTCTTTTCAGTCATTCTGCACTTCCATCCCCCCTCCTACAAGGTAACAAACATTAAAGGAGATGCAGAATCAGCATGTAGTAAAACCTTTCATGGAGCAGTTATAGCATTAGAAACAAATGTTTTCTTAATTTAAAGGGAAAAAAAAATCATGTTAAAATAGAAATGTAACAATGACCCACATGTTCTCTCCACACTAACAAATACTGTATTAGAGTGAAGGTTTGCTGTGATGGGGGTGGGAGGGTGCACACAATCTCATAGGGTATAGGCATAAAAAAAAAAAAAAAAAAAAAAATCATTACAAATTCGGATTGGGATCTGAAATTCAGGTTAAAAACATGGAACAACTTACAGGGGTAAGAGAGGGCCCTCAACACGTAACAGAGTTTGAGGAATTTCCCTCAGAGCCTACACTCCATCAGGGCTCTTACAAGGTCTTTAAAGAGACCCCAGCTCAGGAAGTTTTTTTTGACAGTTTTTTGTTTTAAAGTTTCGTACGCTATGTTCTTAATGTTCTTTCAGTTTCTGAGTAGCAAAAAAGAGGGCCACCACACTGTTATATTAAATAAGAAAATACAAAGGAGAAACAGGGTGTAACCAAAATAGCCTCATATAATGTAAAAGGGATCCTGAATCCAGTTAAAAGATCCAAGATTCTACGCAAAATGAAAAAAGACAAAGCAGAAATAATATTTTTACAAGAAACCCACCTAACAGACGTGGAACACACTAAACTTAATAGACAAGGGTTTAAAATGATCTCTTCATCTTCATATAAATCAGGGAGGAGGAGGGGAGTAGCGACATTGATATCAACCAAAATTACATTTGAAAAAAAATCAGAACACAAAGATAAAGAAGGGAGGTACAGTTTGGTAATTGGGCGGCTAGAGGGAGAAGATATCACCCTGCTGAATGTATATGCACCACCAGGGGCTAAATGGAAATTTTATAAAAATGTATTCGACCTAATGATAACTAAAGCCCAAGGTTTAGTGATATGTGGTGGAGACTTCAATCTAAGACTGAATCCATACTGGGATGCAACAGGTAATTCTTCACATCAAAATAACACTCAAAATAGGAAAACTCGGATGCTACTAAAAGAAATGGGAATCTGTGACGTATGGAGGGAATTCAACCCCAATGTAAAAGATTATACTTTTTATTCAACGCCACATTCATCTTACTCAAGGATTGATTACTTTTTTATGTTTAATAGAGACATTGGAAGAGTAAAAACATGTAAAATAGGACTGATGGATCTCTCTGACCACAGTCCGATCTATATGGACTTAAACATCCCAAAATACACAAATAATACATTTTCCTGGAGGTTGAATTCAAATGTCCTGAAAGGACCACTGAAAGATTAATTGGAATCAGATATTCTCAGATATTTGGAAGAAAACGATAATGGAGAAGTATCCCCTTTAATACTGTGGGATGCGTGCAAAGCTGTAATAAGGGGAAAAATTATTGCAAAACTGGCAACCCAAAAGAAACTGAGACAAGAAAAACTAATCACACTAGAGTCAGAACTCAAGAACCTAGAAAAAGAACACAAAGACAACACTCATTCTAATGGCTCGCTCAAGATTAAAGAAATTAAAAATCAAATAAATGAGATCTACACAATAGAAATCCAGAAGAAACTTACATTTCTGAAACAAAAACACTATGAAGCAGGCAGTAAATTGGCAAAATTACTAGCCTATAAATTGAGGAAACAACAAACAGAAAGAGCAATCTACAAAATCAGAGACCCAGTATCAAAGGAAATAAAATTCAGAATTCAGGATATTCTTAAAAGCTTCGAGAATTACTACAAGAACTTATACTCCCACAAAAAACATAAAAACGCATCCGAGACATTCCTAAACACATTAAACCTTCCCCATCTTACAGAATCACAAAATAAAACACTACTGTCAGAAATACAACCTAAAGAATTGGAAAAAGCAATTATGAAACTTAAAGCTAACAAATCCCCAGGAGCAGATGGCTATACAGCAGAATGGTACAAAACCTTTAAACAGCAACTATCTCCTCTCCTCCTGAAAACATTTAACTATGTCCTCCACACAGGGGAAATCCCCCCCTCCTGGAGAGAAGGGGTCATTGCAGTTATACCTAAACCTGAAAAGGATAAACTAGAATGCTCCAACTACAGACCAATCAGTGTATTAAATCAGGACTATAAGCTTTTTACCATTATCCTTGCCAAAAGGTTAGAAAACATACTGACAGACTTAATTCACTTAGACCAAACCGGTTTTATAAGACAAAGACAGACACAAGACAACATTCGACGCACTTTACACATAATTCATCATATAAAAAAATATAACTTAAATGCAGTCATATTGGGATTAGATGCTGAAAAAGCATTCGATTCGGTTGACTGGTCTTTCCTAGGCTGCACGGTGGTGCAGTGGTTAGCACTGCGGCAGCACAGTTTACCCTTGGCCGGGGGATTGTGGGGATCGTGGGTTCGATCCCAGCCCCCGACCAACAGTGATGAATGAATGAATGAATGAATTTATTTATTTTTCGGATAATACAGTACAGGTTAAAGAAACTGTATAATATAACAACAAGGTCAAATTAGACAAAGACTCCTTCTACTAAACAATTCCACGTGAGTTATCCGAAATGGGTGATGGCTGAAGCCACAGCTTATATTGCCCACCCATATTCCATCCAAGAATTCAAAGAAAAAAGAGTAAACAAGACAAGAGTGATTACAATTTAGAACAAAGCTAAGACAAAGTGTGACTGAGAGAAAAAAAAAAAAACTAAGCTAAGCTAAGTTAAGCAGTTACTATTCAAGACAAATCTAAGACAGAATGTCACAGAGAGAAAAAAACAAAACAAAACTAAGCTACAACACAACACAGGCTGGATATGTCAATCCTTATGTGAGTTTACATGTCGTCTTGTAAATATGTTTGGAGTATTTCTTCTACTTTCTTCTGATCTGTGTGGAGTTTGCATGTTCTCCCCGTGTTGTGTGGGTTTACTCCGGGATTTCTCCGGTTTCCTCCCACATGCCAAAAACATGCATGTTAGGTTAATTGGCTGTTCTAAATTGTCCCTAGATATCTGTTTCCTATAGGCCCTTAGAATAGAGGGTTAGTATTAATGAAAGCGCTTTGAGTGGTCTTTGTGACTAGAAAAGCGCTATATAAGTGCAGGTTAGTTAGTAGTTAGTTAGTATATAGAATCTTATCCAGTTTCAATTTTCATAACAACTTCATTAGAACTATACAGGCATTATATAAAAAACCAACAGCTAAAATAAGGATTAACGGTAATTTATCATCATCTTTTGAGCTGGAAAGAGGATGTCGTCAAGGCTGCCCCCTGTCTCCACTGCTCTTTGCAATCTTCATAGAACCTCTGAGCCAATGGATAAGACAAAATCAAGAAATTCAAGGTATTACACTTGGTCAGAAGGAACATAAAATAGCACTCTTTGCTGATGACATTTTAATATACCTAGGGCAGCAAGACACTTCTTTACCAGAACTAATCTCAGTTTTTTCAGACTATGGAGATTTATCGGGGTACAAATTAAACATGCATAAAACCCAAGTTTTAACATTCAACTATGACCCAAATCATTATTCACTAAGTGAACTCAAAACTAACTGGGAGTTGGAATCTATGAAATATCTGGGGGTCAATATCCCGAAACAACTCGACAAAATTATAACACTAAACTATGATCCACTGGTGACAAAAATAAAATCTGACCTAGCAAGATGGAATATGATACCATTCTTAGGTACTGCACAAAGAACTGAAGCAGTCAAAATGAATATACTTCCACGTCTTCTATACCTTTTCCAAACAATACCGGTAGAACCTCCCAAAAAAACATGGCAGGAGCTGGACAGAAGGATCTCAAGATTCATATGGCAGGGCAAGAGACCTAGAATCAGATATAGAACCCTACAGCTAAACAAAGACAAAGGTGGGCTCGCGCTGCCAAATATCAGGGACTATTTTATAGCTGCACAAATTAAAACTTTAGTAGAGATATGTAACCCAGTCTACACTGCACAATGGAAGGAGATGGAATGCCAAATAACAAGTGACATCCCCCTACAGGCGATAATAGGGAACAATGCCTTACCTAAACTCTTGAATAACACTAACCCGTGGATAGAGACCCCGCTAAAAATTTGGTTTAAGATAGTCAGAGAGAATCAAGCTAAAGAGCCCTATCGACTTCTGCAATGGATTGCCTATGATCAAGACTTTACCCCCAATAAAACAGACACTAGATTTAAAGAGTGGAAAGAGAAAGGGCTGATAAAATATTACGATTTTTTTAAGGGGCAAACTTTAAGAAGTTTTGAAGATTTGAAAAAACAAGGTCTAATAAATCAAGATCTTTACAGGTTCTTTCAGCTTAGACACCACATAAACAATATACTTAAAAAGGAGGATTTGGAAAGGGCCCAGTCAGGTGTTCTGAAGGTCTTCTTAATGGCATATAAAGGGATCCCAGGGATCAGATACATTTCTAAAATATACCAAGGTCTTCAAGACTTAAAAGGAGACAACACATCATATATAAAAGAGAGATGGGAAAAAGAGGGGAATTTCACTTTACAATTGGAAATATGGGAAAAGCTAAATAAACAGCAATGGAAAAGTACCTCATCCCTGCAGTGGAGAGAATTTGGATGGAAAAACTTGGTAAGATTTTTCAGAACACCTGCACAAAACAAATTTACCCATAAGGGGTTGAACTGTTGGCGCTTGTGTGGTGAAAAGTCTGCTACTCAGATGCTCTTTTACTTTTAATTACTTAATTTTCTGTTTGTTTGTTTTTTGCTGTTCTGTTTGTTTGTTTATTCGTTTTTTTTTTATTTAATTCTCTTTAATTTCACTTTTTCTTTCACTTTAAAAAAAAAAGGGGGGGGTGTTGTAATAACTATCCTACCAATGTTGTCAAATAGCAAAAAATAAGGGAACATGTGATGAAAATGTAAATAATGCAATGCTGTAATGACCTGTATACCCTTTACAAAAACTTAAATTAAAAAAAAAAAAAAACAGCACTTCGCTGTGGGAGATTAAGGTATCCAACACAGTACTGCAATTGTCAGAGATGATAGAAAAATACTGTTAGTAATTGACGTTACCAGAACACCTATGAAGCGGAGTGATACATATCCAGTAGGGATGGGCATTCGGTGAAATTTTCTTCACCGATCGTCGGGAGAATTAATGATTAATAATCGGTTAATCATTAACATTTTTAGGTACGTAACAAGGCAGGTAGACTACATTAGAACATCAGGTGCACGGAGAGCCGCACAACTCAAATCCACCTCTCTCTCTCAAATCTCTCTCTCTCTCTCTGTTCACTGTTCTCGTGTTGGCTCGCTCGGGAATCTCGCAAGCTGATTGGCCGAGACGTTTCACCCCGCAAGCTGATTGGCCGAGACGTTTTACCCAGCTTCTGTGCCGCTCGCCACCCAACAAACGAAGACCGCATTCATTGCTCTATCGCTCGTGTTACTTAGTCTAGCCGCGCGGAACTTTTTGCTGTTCTCTTGTGCCATTTTGTGCGAAATAGTCTTCCCGTCGAGCCACTACGCCGCCTCCTGCTGCTTCTCTCGACGATTCTGCGCCTCTAGCACCTGAGGAGCAGTAAAGCTCTCATTAACCTGTGCAGTAAATCATTTTCATCTTGAGTTACGTATCTTGTTATAAGAATAAAAGAGTTCTAAAAACATATTTATGTACACTTTATTTACATCTACGTATGTATGTACATCTACGTATGTATGTACACTTACGTATGTATGTACACTTGTATGTACACTTACACACACACACACGTGTGTGTGTGTGTCTTCTACCGAATCTTCATGACCTTCTCAATAAAGTTTCTGAAAAAAAAAAAAGAATCTTCACGACCGCCATTACTCAGTGCGCAACCACTGTTGGCGGTTTCTTCGCATAATAAGGGTGTTCCATGGACCCTGTCGATGAGGTATATTTGTATGCTGCATTGCAGTGATTGCAGTACACCTGGTCATTTTTTAAACTGAAATGGTCCCACGCAACACTTCGCCGTAACCGCTTCATGATTTGGCGATTGCCCTACGGAAGCGCGCATGTATCAACTGAGGCACGCCAGGGTATGGCGATGGTGTAATGTTGCCCCCTGGTGCCCAAATTTTGCCATTGCATTATTTGAGGACGGCCGTGCACTAGGCCTAATAACCTCGGACTGTTTAAAAAAAAAAAACGGTTTGTCGACGAAAATGAACTTCCTCGGTGAAATTCTTAATGATCAATTATCGGTTAATCGGTAAATTATGCCCATCCCTAATATCCAGTGAAACTGAAGTGCAGTTATCATGGATTATAGTAACTCCTGGAATCCCTATTGTCCAATCAAATTGCTCGGTTGGAATTAACTGTTAATAAGATTCAATATGTTCTAGATCTGTTATACAGTAAAATAATAAGCATGCAATTACAAGGAGTTTAAGCAAAGAAAGCAATGTACAAATCAAAGTGGGTCAAGTTTAGACAAAATACCAAAAAAATCACCCCCCCTCCACACACACGATATGCACATCTTCAATACATATACAAACATTGTGTGAAATAAAACAGTCCTAGCTTGGAAACTGGGGAAGGAGTTAGCCGGACAGACATCATCATACCATAATATGGCCCATCATTCAACAGATGTATAACAAAAACCAGACCGTCAATGTCAGAAGCGTATTCTGGCCTGATGATGCAGACTACGGCTGGGCAATACCGCAATACTTTAAGAATTTATCAATATAGTTTCATCCGTGACACAGGATGATCCAGATGGCCCTTGCTTTACTCATTCTATAGTAATAGTGCCAATGGAACGTTAACCTTGATCTTTGACCTCTTGACCCCAAACCCATAGTCAGGTCAAGTGTAAGCCATCCAAGATTTTTCTCAGAGACAACTATGGTATAGATTAGAAAAGGCTACATCATTTCTTTCCGTAGTTATTGCATTTACAAGATTTAGGGAAAAACTGACCTCTGACCTCGACTTCAATGTCTACAATTCCTGCAAAAATCATACGATCAGAGTCAAATTGCAATATGCGCATCATCAGTGAATATCAAATCCTGACACAGAGTTTCAAAACAATCGGAACAAAACTGTAGGAGGAGTTGATTTCACAAGACAGTTACTGTCTATTAACTGTGGTGAAATAGGAGATCATACGCCAGGTGCAGAGGAACAGAACTAACATGACTGGCTAAAATGTTAGCAGATTACGTAAAGAAAAACACACACGTAAAAGGTGATTTATCATGGCCAGAAAACTTACCGTGGTCATCTTTTCTTATCGTTTGATTAAACAAATTAGCTGTTATGGTTACAAGCCTAGTCTAAATGCACCCATGCACAACAACAGCAAATTATTTGCAATGAATTCAAGAATCATTTCTCATTTTTAAGGACAATTAAGGCATTTACTGAATTAAATTATTGAATTTACTACAATAAGGTAATTGAGGCACTACACCTGCGTCACAGCTGCCAGGTGTAGCGTGGCCGACTACTGATAGGAGGATCAGTGGTTCAATTCCCACTCTCTCTACAGTCTGCATGTCGAAGTGTCCTTGAGAAAGACACTGTACCCCAATTGCTTCTGGTGGGTCAGGCCAGTCAGTGCCTGTATGCATGGCAGCTCTGTCGCCATCTGTGTGTGAATGGTTGGATAGTAGGATCTGTAAAGTGCTTTGGTCATCTAGAGATGAGTAAAAAGTGCTATAAAAGAAAGTACCATTTCTACATGGTCTTTGGTATGACCCGGCCAGGATTTGAACCCACGACCTCCCAGTTGTGGGATAGTTGCTCTACCAACTAGGCCACCACTCCAGTATGTTCAAATCAAACTAGAGTAATAGTCACCTCCATTAAAGTTAAAAAAAAAAGAAAATAACAAGGTAGTCCATCTTGTCTGAAACCTTGCTGGGTCTGGAAGATTAAAAGTTTAATTAGGCTTCAGATGAAAATTAAAATAACTTCTTTCTGTCCAAAATAAATTTACAAACACTTTAAATATCAGAGCAGGAATGTGAGCCTGCACTACACGTACAGTGAAATATTTATCAAGCAGTTTTAATTTATTTGTGATGATTATGGTTATCCTTTTTAATTAAATTACAAACCATGGTATTTTAACTTACTGAAATGCACTAATATTCAGAATGAGGGCTGATATTACCACAACAATAATAGAGAATATGAAAAAGAGTAAGCTGCTCCTGTAATTCACCCATTTACTGCAGCTAACATATTAGCCAGTATAACGGAAGTAGCTCAGCTGTCAGCAACCATTGTCAAAGAGAGATTATTGTCTGACAGCAGGTAAACTATTTAAACAGCATGTACTAATAGTGTGGCCAGTTTTCTAAAGCTGAGAGTCGCTCATTGAAAATAAGAAGCGCTAACGTTACTTGCTAACCTTACCGGTGCAGTCTGCTGACAGGTGGCCAGAGACAGAGGAACGGAGAAGAGGAGTGAATGGATGCATCACTGTAGTGCAACTGTGATATGACAAAATGCTTTACAGTCTACATTTAACTTGTTTCATTTATTTATTTTTGGGAAAATCCTCCCATACTCCGGAAACTTTTGGCCTTCTCTGTGATTTTCTCTCGTTGTCGTCATGATGTGCTCCTCTTCTTCTTCTTCTTCGCTGGAACAGTTAAACTGAACAGTCCAGTGGCATGCATAAAAACTTTAAAATTAAATGACTCATACAACGTCGCCAATTTGTTGTAGCCCTACATGAAGGTAGCCACAGCATGGGGGCTGAAAGGCAGCATGTGGCTCAGGAGCCTTGGGTTGCTGACCTCTGGCCTAGGAGGATTAATAATTTTCATAAAAACATAAGCAGTTTCCTCTGGTAACATTTCTGTGTGGGAGGCCGCCACTCTTGAAGTTATGCCACCACGCTAAGAGGAAATATAAATTTAAGTAAAACGCAAACACGAACAACGCGCATGATAGTCACATGCACGTCGGACTTTGGAAGCGCGGTGCCTGCCTGACCGTCAGTTGGCAGGCATAGAGTGTCTCTCTAGCATTGCTGTCCGAGAGAAGCATGAGCTTATTAAAGTACTTTAAATGTGGGGGAAAAAAGCAGAAGAGGTATGTAAGCAATTGAGGCATTTATGGTGGTTTTAACCTGCTGATGAGGGGAGCAATAATGAAGAGTTGCTTAGCTAACAGGTGTGGTTAGGCTTCATATGCAGGGAAAGGCAAGAGTGACTGATGAATCGCTGAGGATTGACTTCACCAGCCACTACAAGATTAACTAATTTATATTCATTACAGGGTTTCCTCTGGTAACATTGCCCGCCGGCGGCCCGCTACACCTGAAAAATTTTCACCGCTTTATCAGGAAATATAAATTTAAGAAAAGTTTATCAAGGAATGATGATCCGCAAGTGCACACATGAACAACGTGTGTGACTGTCATCTGCACAGAGTTCAGAAGCATGTTCCAGTTGCCAGGCAGTGTCTCACTACTAGCGTGACTGTTTGAGAGAAACACAAACTTATTAAAGTACTTTAAATGTGGAACAAAATCAGAAGCGGTGTGTAAGCAGCGAAGGCATTTATCATGGTTTTGACCCGCTGGTAACGGAAGCAATAATAGAAGAGTCGCGTAGCTAACAGGTGTGGTTAAGAGCTCGAGTTGGCTCATTTTGTCTTCTTTTTTAATCATTAGTTTTTTGTTTTTCTTATTTCAGACAAGAATGAAAAGGAGATAGTTTTTAACTTTTACCTTAGTTAATATTAACTAATTTATGTATGTTCATTGTTATGTATCTGGCAAATTAAGATGACTGAATTCATGAAGTCAATGACTTTAATCCGTCAGCAGCCTTCAGACAAACTAAACATGCCAACATTTGGATTTCAAAATAAGGGAGGTTTTTCCTGCTGTCTGGGTGGCAAGGAGCTTTCTAATACACACAAACACACACACAAACACACACACACACACACACACACACACACACAGAGAGAGAGAGAAATAACTGCATTTTGGTCATTTAAGTTAATTTATTTCATTAAATACAATTTTATTAATTTTTTTAAAATTAGAGTTAAAATTATTGTTCTGTTCTGGCTTTGCAAAATTATGGTAAAAAATGTAAATTACTATAAGGAAAAAGTTAAAAAAAAATACCACAATCTGTTTCAAATTTATTTAAAAAAAAACAAACAAAAAAAACAGGAATTTTATTTTAAAAAATAGACAAAAATTAGCTATAAAATAATCCACAAATTTATAATAAAGTCTCAAATGTACAAGAAAAGTCATAATTTTACAAGAGGAAATTACAAATTTCAGGAAAATGGTTGCAAATTTAGATAAATTTACAGAGAAATGTTGAAAACTATAAGAAAATTGTTAGAAATTTTGGAGAAAAACCTCAAACCTTCAAGACTGAAGTCATTACTCAAGTTTTTAAGTGGGTGCTCTTTGTACCCTTAACTCAACAAGAAATTTTTAGTTGTCTGCTTTTAATTATTAATTTTAAAGCACTGCTTTTACATGAGTAGAATTTCTAGCTACTATACCCACCTGATCATATAATTCAAGTATGAATGAGTAAATTACTATTATGAATGTTTTTTTTCCCCTTCCCTACTATCTCAATGGAAAAAAGAAACACTAGAATAAAAATACAAAAAAAAAAAAAATACAAATTTTTGTCATTTATGTAAACCATGACAAAAAAATCTGGCAGGACAAAACATGACACTTGATATTTTCTAACCTGTTTGTATATCATCATAGACAGAGAGAGAATCTGAATTAGACAGGGCTCAGAGAGGGCAAGATGAGACAGAAGAGAGGAGCCAAGGAGAGGAAAGTTTTCAGGCAGAGGGTCCAGGAGAGGTGCGAGCACAGGAAGGAGAGAAGGATGACACCACTAAAAAGTCCAAACACAGGATGTCTGGGTGGGACCCCAACTGGCCCAATATTCCAATATTCAAGCCTCGGTTGTACAATACTTCAAATGGTAAGTTTTGCTGTGCAAAATAAAAAAAAGAAAAAGAAGAAGAAATAAATAGTATAAAATTAACATATTCCGGTAACAATAGTGTCATGTGTTTACTGCTCCCCTCCCCCCCCTCCGGGAAAAATATGTCTTAAGGTCTTTAAGCCAGAGGAAACACTGCATTATGTACCTGGCAAGTTAACATGACCGAAATTCACAAAGTCAGTGACTTTAATCCATCAGCAGCCTTCAGACAAACTAAACCTGCCAACATTTGGATTTCAAAATAAGAGAGGTTTTTCCTGCTGTCTGGGTGGTGAGGAGAGTTCTAATACACTATGAATATATAGAAATATAACAGAAATAGAAAGCTTGGGATCAGTCCGCCAGGGTCTCCGCCTTTGACTGCCACCTAATCCACATAGCACCGGACTTCCATGATCCCTCCTGCAGGTGGTGAACCTACTGGAGGGCGGACCCATGTAACTCCTTCGGGCTGAGCCCGGCCGGGTCCCATGGGTGGAAACCCGGCCACCAGACGCTAGCCTTCGAGCCCCTCCCCCAGGCCTGGCTCCAGGGTGGGGCCCCGGTAACCCCATACCTTGAAAGGAGTCAGTTGAGGTGGTATGGGCATCTGATTAGGATGCCTCCTGGACGCCTCCCACTTGAGGTGTTTCAGGCACGTCCCACTGGGAGGAGACCCCGGGGCAGACCCAGGACTCGGTGGAGAGACTATGTCTCCCAGCTAGTCTGGGAACGCCTTGGTATCCCCTCTGAAGAGCTGGAGCAGGTGGCTGGGGAGAGGGAAGTCTGGGCTTCTCTGCTTGAACTGCTGCCTCCGCGACCCGGACCTCCGGAAAAGCGGTAGAAGATGGATGGATGGATGGATAACAGAAATAACTGCATCTTTGGTCATTTAAGTTGATTTATTTCATTAAATACAATTTTATTCATTTTTTTTCTTTGAAATCAGAGTTATATTACTGTTCTGTTCTGGCTCTGCAAAATTAGGGTCAAAAATGTAAATTGCATATATAAAAAGATTATATATACTGTATATACAGTATATATACACTGCTCAAAAAATTAAAGGGAACACTTTGAAAACACATCAGATTTTAATGGGAAAAAATAAGCTGGATATCGAAATTGTGGCAGGCCAATCCATCTTACTCAGATTAAAGGAACACTTTTTAATCTGAGTAAGCTGGACTAGCCTGCCACAATTTCGATATCCAGCTTATTTTTCCCTATCAAATCGAAATTGTGGCAGGCTAGTCCATCTTACTCAGATTAAAGGAACACTTTTTAATCTGAGTAAACTGGACTAGCCTGCCACAATTTCGATATCCAGCTTATTTTTTCCCATTAAAATCTGATGTGTTTTCAAAGTGTTCCCTTTATTTTTTTGAGCAGTATATATATATATATATATATATATATATAAGATAAGCCTTTATTAGTCCCACAATGGGGAAATTCCAGGATTGCAACAGCACAGGGATAGCAACACTCAGAGCAACAATCAGAAGGCAAGAGAAAAAAACACAAGAGCAGCAAGTATACATATGTACATACACACACACACACACACATATATATATATATATACACACACAGTGCGGAGCATTGTAGCTAGATGGGATAGATATATAAATATATAAACAGTGCGGAGCATTGTAGCTAGATGGAATAAATATGTAAATATATAAACACACACAGTGTGGAGCATTGTAGCTAGATGGAATAAATATGTAAATATATAAACACACACAGTGCGGAGCACTGTAGCTAGATGAATGAAACAGCATAACCGTCTACTTAGTTATCCTACATGGTATGATTATGCACCCATACATATTGTCACCCTCCATAGCGACCGGTATTTTCCTAGTTGTATACTGGAGGGGACCATTGTGTAAGTCTATCGCGTGTTTTGCATTCAATACTATTAGGTCGTCACGTCTTTTTGCTATCTCTGCGAGCAGCCCTACTTTGGTTGTACAGTCTGACAGCCGTAGGTAGGAAGGACCTGCGAAACCTCTCGGTTGTGCACCTAGGATGGTGTAGTCTGCTGCTAAATGAGCCCCTCAGTGCATTCAGTATGTCCTGCATAGGGTGGAACTTGGACTCCAGGAGAGATGACAGTTTAGCCACCATCCTTCTCTCTCCTATCTCCTGCACTGGGTCAAGGCACTGCCCCAGGACAGAGCTAGCTTTCTTGATCAGTTTGTTCAGTCTCTTCCTATCGGCTGCTGTAATATATATATATATATCCATCCATCCATCCATCCATCCATCGTCTTCCGCTTAATCCTTTTCGGGTCACGGGGGGCTGGAGCCTATCCCAGCATCTTTGGGCAAGGGGCAGGGTAC
The DNA here is from genome assembly GCA_020510985.1 of Pholidichthys leucotaenia. Taxonomy (NCBI): domain Eukaryota; kingdom Metazoa; phylum Chordata; class Actinopteri; order Cichliformes; family Pholidichthyidae; genus Pholidichthys; species Pholidichthys leucotaenia. The sequence continues at coordinate 292,841,785 of CM035841.1, forward strand.
ACCCTTGACAGATCGCCAGTCCATCGCAGGGCCAACACAGACAGAAAACCATTCACTCTCACAATTATACCTAAGGACAATTTAGAATCCCCAGTTTGATGCCAATTAACCTAACTTGAATGTTTTTGGCATGTGGGAGGAAACCGGAGAAATCCAAATGGAAACCCATGCAGACACACACACACACACACACACACACACACACACACACACACACACACAGGTAATTAAAATATAAGTAATTAATTATAAAATATAAGTAATTAATATATAAAGGTAAAAAACATAAATAAATAAAGGTAAAAAAAAATAGACAAAAGACAAGGAGAGGAAAGTGTTCAGGCAGAGGGTCCAGGAGAGGTGAGAGCAGAGTAAAGAGAGAAGGACGACACCAGTAAAATGTTCAAACACAGGACGTCTGGGTGGGAGCTCCAACTGGCCCAATATTCCAAGATTCAAGCCTTAGTTGTACAATACTTCATATGGTAAGTTCCATATGCAAAGTTACTGTGCAAAATTTAAAAAAAAAAATAAAAAAGTGAGTGAGTGAGTGTTCTTGTTTAGAGGCATGTGAGCATCTATGGCTATTTCATGGCAAAGAAAATTGAGTTAAAAAATTATTTAGACATAGGATGATAAATGAAAGAATAAATAAGTAGATGGACAGATAGATAAATAGAGTGCGATAGATATGTAGATACAATAAAGTAGAAAAATTAAATAAGATGCACATGTGCTAAAAACCTTAAAACTTTCTTTGGTGGTGCCTCATTAAAAATATATTTCAGTGACTTTTGAGAATAAAAACATTTTGTTGTCATGAGAGCAGGACAGTCAAGTAAAATGTGCTTTATTGATAAAAAAAAAAAACCCTCCACAGAACTGACAATATGGTGGAGCTTCACCTTTTAATAAAAAACTGTGCGTGAGCTTTGAGTGGCCAATAATGCATCTAGTGTACACCACCTCATCATGTCAGTTTTGAAAGTGATGCAAGTGTCTATGACTTATGGCAGGTTTAATATCATGCAGTTTATCTGCAGTACATGTGTCCCATTCAGTCTGCCACTTCTTTAAAATACAGTAGGTTATTAGAGATCTGAGGTCTGAGTCTGTGATCTGGCATTGAGTGACTTCTTGATCAAGGGCTCTCTTGGCAGCATTGTCTACCTACTCGTTACCTGGCAGGCCAACATGGCTGGGGATCCAACAGAAGATTATACTAAAATTGTGTTTCTGTAAAAAAAAAAACTAGTTTCTCTAAAATCCAAATAATAATAGGGTGATCAGTGTTTAAAAACCCTAGCGCCTGAAGACAGGACCTGGAGTCAGTAAAAATCAAGGAGCGCTGTTGTTTGGTTCTTTCAATGTGTCCCAATGCTAGAAGCAAAGCACGAGCCTCTTCTGTAAAAATTGAACATTGTTTGGGAATCCGCAAACCATGCTGATTGTGCCCAGTGACAACTGCAGCTGAGACTGAGCCATCTACTTTAGATCCATCCCAGTATATGGAAATATGGTGAGAAAAACTGCATTTTATGTCTAAGATCTGTTGCTGGTACACAGCTGGGTGAGTGTCTTTTTGTTTTACTCAGATCCAGAATGATATTGGGTTTCCTCAAACTCCATGGAGGAATGGGACAAAACTGTGTCTGCATTATGTTGCTCATATCAGGGATTAACTTTACCAGGTGAGGTTCTATACAGAGTCCAAAAGGAGTGATGCTCTTAGGTCTGACCTTATACATCTACAAAAATCGAGGGTGAAAAACTGCAGAGTAGGCTGGATTTCTACGGTCTGCTTTAAGTTTAACTATATACTGCAGAGCCAATTTCCGGCACCTGTTTTGAAGTGAAGGCTCGTTTGCTTCAACATACAAACTTTTAACAGGAGAGGTTCTGAAAGCCCCCAAGGCAAGCCTTAGACCTTGGTGATGGACAGTTTCCAGCATCCTGATGTAGGATTTCCTTGCTGATCCATAAACTATGCTCCCATACTCTAACCAAGATCTTACAAGTGCTCTATAGAGACGCAGCAGAACAGTGGAGTCCACAAGCCATTTAGTTTTTGCCAAAACTTTAATAATATCAAGGGTAATAAAACATCTGATTCACAGAAATTGTATATGTAGAATAAAAGACAACTTATTATCAAAAACAAGTCCAAGGAATTTGGTTTCCTTTACCGCCTTGATAGCTTCTCCATCTATGAAAAGCTCAGGGTCGAAGTGAAGAGACCGCAGCAGGCAAAAGTGCATGCAATTTTTATTCTTGAAAATTTAAAACTATTACTGATTGACCACATATTAATTTTGTTTATGCACAGCTGTAGTTGCTTTTTGACTGTGCTCATGCCTTTTCCCCTGTAGCAAATACAGAGGTCATCTACGTAAAGACTACAGAAGGTATTTGGTCTAACAGCACCAACTACACTATTAACCCCTTAACGCCTGAATTTATTTCCAATTATGAAAAAAAAAATTTCACTTGTGTTTTTGCTTTCAAGTAGATGCTAAATTAAGTTGAGAAAGTTAATTTGACTATAGCACATAAAATAGATATAATTTTAGGTATGATGCAAATTAGCGACAACAGGCATCTATGGTAAAAAAAAAATGGTAAAAAAGCACCTGTTCAATCTCAAGTATGAAGAGTCTGTTTATTTATGCAACAAAGTTATTTTCAGTATTTTCAACTCTCATGACTGCCAAACTGTAACCCTAACCCTAGCAATCAGGAAATGGATGGTGCGCCATCTCTGACCGTTCCTACGAGAAACTAATGCTTGCAAAAGGTTCCTAGGTATGTGTTGGAAGTGCTCCAACCGGAAGTGGAGGAATACAGACGGTATTTTGGTTGCATTTGGAGTGGAAGCGGTTTGATGTAAATTCGCGACAACAGGCGTCAAGGGGTTAATCTTAATGCTAAAAAGGGTAACCGAGAGAATGCTTGCCTGGGGGACTCCTTGTTCTTGCACATGGGGCTCTGAAAGGGTATCACCTACTCGACTTTGAAGCACCTATAGGACAAAAAGTTTGAAATGAAAAAGGGCAAATGTCCCCTAAAACCCATGTCATGTAGGTCTCTTAAAATACCATATTTCCATGTTGTGTCATATGTTTTTTCTAAATCAAAAAATACAGCAACTATATGTTCTTTTCTAATAAAACCATCACGTATATAGGCCTCTAATCTGATAAGGTGGTCTAAAGTGCTTTGACCACGTCTGAAGCCACACTGGTAATCAGTTTGAAGGCCTTCAGATTCAAGCACCCACACAAGGCGATTGTTTACCATTCTTTCCATGGTTTTACAGAGGCAACTTGTCAGAGCTATTGGACGGTAGTTGTTGGTATTAGTATGATCTTTCACGGGTTTTGAAACAGGTATAATTACTGCTTCTTTCCAGCTTTCAGGAATACTACCTGATTTCCAGATGTTGTTAAAAACCATCAAGAGAATGGATAGTGCACTGAGGGTAAGTGTTTTAAAAACTGATAATGAATTTTATCTGGCCCAACAGCAGTGTCATGAGAGTTCCTTATTGAGAGCAAAAGTTCTTTCATAGTGAAATCTTGGTTGTATGGTTCTGAGTTATCTGAAGAAAAGTTTACTTCTTTTTGTTCTTCTTGTGCTTGTATGATTTGGAACTCATTTCCAATAGACAAATTCTTCTCAAATCAATTTTGCTAGTTGATTAGCTATTTCATATTCTGTCGTCAGCAGATTGCCCTGATTATTAATATGCTGTATTTGAAGTCCATTCTCCTTACCCTTCATCTTTCTGATTAAATCCCAGATCTTTTTGGCAGATGTGTTGGATGTGAGGCTTGATACAAATTTCCTCCAGCTCTGTCTCTTTGCTTCACTGATGAGCCTGTGTTCTTTAGCTCGACAGATTTTAAATCTGGTCAAGTTTTCTGGATCACATATAGATAGGTCAATTGCAGTACAGGTTCCATGTCCTGGGTGGAGGTATGTGTGAGACCCATCATTCCAAAAACACAGATCATTTTTAGCAATAAAATCCCTCAGTATCTTCATTCATTCATCTTCTTCCGCTTAATCCTTTTCGGGTCGCGGGGGGGCTGGAGCCTATCCCAGCATCTTTGGGCGAGAGGCAGGGTACAGCCTGGACAGATCGCCAGTCCATCGCAGGGCCAACACAGAGAGACAGACAACCATTCACTCTCACAGTCATACCTAAGGACAATTTAGAATCCCCAGTTTGATGCCAATTAACCTAACTTGCATGTTTTTGGCATGTGGGAGGAAACCGGAGAAATCCCAGAGTAAACCCATGCAGACACGGGGAGAACATGCAAACTCCACACAGATCACTGTTGGTCGGGGGCTGGGATTGAACCCAGGATCCCCCGGCCAAGGGTGAGTTGCTGTGCTGCCGCAGTGCTAACCACTCCTCCACTGTGTCGCCCCTCAGTATCTTGCCTTTTGCATTTGAACAAATTCCTCCCCACAGAGGATTATGACCATTAAAATCACCGATAAGACTTCCGGTCTGGACGCCATGGCGACTGCAGCTTAACACTGAAGCTCTCAGACTCAATCCAGGATAACACCTTGAAAATCAAACTTAACGGATTTTTGGAGGAGTGAAAATCAAAAGACAAAATCATCATGTCTAAAGGAAAACAGAAGAAACTGAAATTCTCCAGGCTAGGACACGTATCGGCCGGAGAATCTGAACTGGAAGATCCCCGTTCAGAAGACGAGGAGCTGGTGATAGCTAACAAAAGGGTTAGCCTGAAATCACTATTTGAGGAACTACGACGATTTCGCCGAGATGTTACGGCCGAATTTCGGGAATTCAGAGAAGAATTGAAAAGGACAAACAGCAGAGTGGACCAGGCCGAGAACCGAATCTTGGAAACAGAGGATCGAATAAAAGTGCTCGAAGATTCTGTGCTGGACCTACGCAAAAGACCAGCAGCTATAGAGGCTAAGCTAACCGACCAAGAAGGAAAACAAAGAAGAGACAACATAAGAATTCATGGTCTGATAGAAGGAACCGAAAATGGTTTTAACTCAATGGCAGAATGCGTGGAATCCTTACTAAGAGAGAAATTGGATATTCCACAAACCACCGACTTGAAGATAGAAAAGGCACATCGTTCATTAGCCGCTAGGCCGGCGGCGGAAGCGCCCCCACGTTCGGTGTTGGTAAGATTTTCCAATTTCAAAATAAAACAAGAGGTTGTAAGACTGGCCTGGCAGAAAAAAGGATTTATGCACCAGGAGAGAAAAGTCTACGTGGAACACGATTACGCCCCGGAGGTCCTTAAAAAGCGCAGGGAATACAATGACGCGAAAAAGGTGTTAAGAGAGAAGAAATTGCGCTTTCAGACACCATTTCCTGCGAAGTTAAGGGTCTTCTACGGCGATGAAACGTGTCTCTATAATTCGGCGGAAGAAGCAACAGCTGACATGGCGAGAAGAGGGCTCCCGGTAACGGTGTTTAAACCCGCAGCAGACCCGAGTGAGAAGATCAAAGCGCAAACATGGACAACACAAAGACCCTCAAAATCCACGGACCAGCAGCGGGAAACCCAGCACCAGAGCGTCGCGGATAAACTATCCGTTTTCAGGTTGGAATAGCGACCTTTTTTTTTTTTTTTTCCCTTCCTCTTGAATCAATCCGCACATCCAACCCCCCTCATACAAGGTAACAAACATTAAAGGAGATGCATATTCAGCATGTGGTAAAACATTTCATGGAACAATCATATTATTTGAAACAAATAAGTCTTTGTAATAAAAAAAAAAAAAAACTTGTTAAAATAGAAATGTGACAATAATCCACATGTTCTGCTCATACTAACAAATACTGTTTTTGCGTGAATGTTTGATGTGATGGGGGTGGGAGGGTGCACACAATTTCACAGGGTTTAGGCATAAAAGGAAAAAAAAAAAAAAAATCATTACAAGTTTGGATTGGGTTCTGAAACTCACGTTAAAAGCATGGGACTACTTTCAGTGGTACGAGAGGGCCCTCAACACGTAACAGAGTTTGAGGAATTTCCCTCAGAGCCTTCACTCCATCAAGGCTCTTACAGGGTCTTTAAAAAGACCTCAGCTCAGGAAGTTCTTTTGACAGTTTTTTGTTTTAAAGTTTTTTACACTATGTTCTTAATGTTTTTCTTGTTTTTAATGTTCTTTCAGTTTCTGAGTAGCACAAAAGAGGGCCACCACACAGTTATACTAAACAAAACAACACAATGGAGAAACAGGGTGTAACCAAAATAATTTCATATAATGTAAAAGGGATCCTGAATCCAGTTAAAAGATCCAAGATTCTAGGCAAAATGAAAAAAGACAAAGCAGGAATAATACTTTTACAAGAAACCCACCTAACAGACGTGGAACACAATAAACTCAGTAGACAAGGGTTTAAAATGATCTCTTCATCTTCATATAAATCAGGGAGGAGGAGGGGAGTAGCGACATTGATATCAACCAAAATTACATTTGAAAAAAAATCAGAACACAAAGATAAAGAAGGGAGATACAGTTTGGTAACTGGGCGGCTAGAGGGAGAAGATATCACCCTGCTGAATGTGTATGCTCCCCCAGGGGCTAACTGGAAATTTTATAAAAATGTATTCGACCTAATGATAACTAAAGCTCAAGGTTTAGTGATATGTGGTGGGGACTTCAATCTTAGACTGAATCCATACTGGGATGCTTCTGGTAATTCCCCACATCAAAATAACACCCAAAACAGGAAGACTCGGATGCTACTAAAAGAAATGGGAATCTGTGATGTGTGGAGGGAACTCAACCCCAGTGTAAAAGACTATACATTTTACTCAACTCCACATTCATCTTACTCAAGGATTGACTATTTTTTTATGTTTAATAGAGACATTGGTAGAGTAAAAACATGTAAAATAGGACTGATGGATCTCTCCGACCACAGTCCGATCTACATGGACTTAAATATCCAAAAATACACAAATAATACATTTTCTTGGAGGTTAAATTCAAATGTCCTGAAAGGACCATTGAAAGATGAATTGGAGTCAGATATTCTCAGATATTTGGAAGATAACGATAATGGAGAAGTATCCCCTTTAATACTGTGGGATGCATGTAAAGCTGTAATAAGAGGAAAGATTATTGCAAAACTGGCAACCCAAAAGAAACTAAGACAAGAAAAACTATCCACATTAGAGTCAGAACTTAGGAACCTAGAAAAAGAACACAAAGGCAACACTCATTCTACTGACTCGCTCAAGATTAAGGAAATTAAAAACCAAATAAATGAGATCTACACAATAGAAATCCAGAAGAAACTTACATTTCTGAAACAAAAATACTATGAAGCAGGCAGTAAATCGGCAAAATTGCTAGCCTATAAATTGAGGAAACATCAAACAGAAAGAGCAATCTACAAAATCAGAGACCCAGTATCAAAGGAAATAAAATTCAGAATTCAGGATATTCTTAAAAACTTCGAGAATTACTATAAGAACTTATACTCCCACATAAAACATAAAAACGCATCCGAGGCATTCCTAAACACATTAAACCTTCCCCAACTTACGGAGTCACAAAATAAAACACTACTGTCAGAAATACATTCTAAAGAATTGGAAAAAGCAATTATGAAACTTAAAGCTAACAAATCCCCAGGAGCTGATGGCTATACAGCAGAGTGGTACAAAACCTTTAAACAGCAACTATCTCCTCTCCTCCTGAAAACATTTAATTATGTCCTCCACACAGGGGAAATCCCCCCCTCCTGGAGAGAAGGGGTCATTGCAGTTATACCTAAACCTGAAAAGGATAAACTAGAGTGCTCCAACTACAGACCAATCAGTGTACTAAATCAGGACTATAAGCTTTTTACCATTATCCTTGCCAAAAGGTTAGAGAATATACTGACAGACCTAATTCATTTAGACCAAACAGGTTTTATAAGACAAAGACAGACACAAGACAACATTCGACGCACTTTACACACAATTCATCATATAAAAAAATATAACTTAAATGCAGTCATATTAGGATTAGATGCTGAAAAAGCATTCGATTCGGTTGACTGGTCTTTTCTATACAGAATCTTATCCAGTTTCAATTTTCATAACAACTTCATTAGAACTATACAGGCATTATATAAAAAACCAACAGCTAAAATAAGGATTAACGGTAATTTATCATCATCTTTTGAACTGGAAAGAGGATGTCGTCAGGGCTGCCCCCTGTCTCCACTGCTCTTTGCAATCTTCATAGAACCTCTGAGCCAATGGATAAGACAAAACCAAAAAATTCAAGGTATTACACTTGGTCAGAAGGAACATAAAATAGCACTCTTTGCTGATGACATTTTAATATACCTAGGGCAGCCGGACACTTCTTTACCAGAACTAACCTCAGTTTTTTCAGAGTATGGAGATTTATCGGGGTACAAATTAAATATGCATAAAACCCAAGTTTTAACATTCAACTATGACCCAAATCATTATTCACTAAGCAAACTCAAAACTAACTGGGAGTCGGAATCTATGAAATATCTGGGGGTCAATATCCCGAAACAACTCAACAAAATTATATCACTAAACTATGATCCACTGGTGACAAAAATAAAATCTGACCTAGCAAGATGGAATATGATACCATTCTTGGGTATTGCACAAAGAATTGAAGCAGTCAAAATGAATATACTTCCACGTCTTCTATACCTTTTCCAAACAATACCGGTAGAACCTCCCAAAAAAACATGGCAGGAGCTGGACAGAAGGATCTCAAGATTCATATGGCAGGGCAAGAGACCTAGAATCAGATATAGAACCCTACAGCTAAACAAAGACAAAGGTGGGCTCGCGCTGCCAAATATCAGGGACTACTTTAAAGCCGCACAAATTAAAACTTTAGTAGAGATATGTAACCCAGTCTACTCTGCACAATGGAAGGAGATCGAATGCCAAATAACAAGTGACATCCCCCTACAGGCGATAATAGGGAACAATGTCTTACCTAAGCTTTTGAATAACACTAACCTGTGGATAGAGACCCCGCTAAAAATTTGGTTTAAGATAGTCAGAGAGAATCAAACTAAAGAGCCCTATCGACTTCTGCAATGGATCGCCTATGATCAGGACTTTACTCCTAATAAAACAGACACCAGATTTAAAAAGTGGAAGGAGAAGGGGCTGATAAAATATTACGATTTTTTTAAAGGGCAAATCTTAAGAAGTTTTGAAGATTTGAAAAAACAAGGCCTAATAAATCAAGACCTTTACAGGTTCTTCCAGCTTAGACACCACATAAACAATATACTTAAAAAGGAGGTTTTGGAAAGGGCCCAGTCAGGTGTTCTGAAGGTCTTCTTAATGGCATATAAAGGGATCCCAGGGATCAGATACATTTCTAAAATATACCAAGGTCTTCAAGACTTAAAAGGAGACAACACATCTTATATAAAAGAGAGATGGGAAAAAGAGGGGAATTTCACTTTACATCTGGAAATATGGGAAAAGCTAAATAAACAGCAATGGAAAAGTACCTCATCCCTGCAGTGGAGAGAATTTGGATGGAAAAACTTGGCAAGATTTTTCAGAACACCTGCACAAATCAAATTTACCCATAAGGGATTGAACTGTTGGCGCTTGTGTGGTGAAAAGACTGCAAATCATTTTCATGTGTTTTGGTCATGCCCAGTTATCCACCAATATTGGACCAATGTACAGACAATATTGGGGAAAATATTCAAAATTACAGTTCCCTTTTCTTTTGTAACTTTGTATTTGGGTTTACTACCGGACTCACTGGAAAGACGAGGAGAAAAATACTTATTCAATGTTTTAATATTGGCAAGCAAAAAAGCTCTAACTAAAAAATGGATGTTGAAGGACTGTCCTACACCTGAAGATTGGACTAACGTGATCCAAGACATTTACTCGATGGAAAAGTTGACATTCGCACTGAGACAGGACATGGATGGGTTCATGAACTTTTGGCAACCCTGGACCGCATATGTGTCTTCCATTAGATCTAATCTTTGACAAATACCATTTCAATAATGGTTCTGCTCTTTGTTCCAATGCTACTCAGATGCTCTTTTGTCTTTATTTACTTACTTTTTCTTTTTGTTTGTTTTTTACTGGTTTGTTTGGGGTTTTTTTTGTTTTTTGTTTTGTTTTTTTTTCTCTTTAATTTCACTTTTTCTTTCACTTTAAAAAAAAAAAAAAAATAAGGGGTGTTGTAAGAATTAATCTTCCAATGTTGTCAGATATCAGAAAATAAGGGAACATGTGATGAAAATGTAAACACTGCATTGCTGTAACGACCTGTATACCCTTTACAAAAACTTAAATAAAAAAAAAAAAAAAATCACCGATAAGGATGTATGGTGATGGCAACTGATTATGAAGGTCATCAAGATTTTCCGGTGTCTCAGTCTTATCTGGTGGTATATAGACAGAGCATAAGGTTATTGCTTTATGCAAAGTTAGACGAACTGCCACTGCTTGTAAGTTGGAGAAGCCAAGTGGCTGTGAATGATGTCATTCCTTACTAAAATTGCTGAACCACCAGATGGACGGCGCACATTTGGACCATATGTACAGTATTATACATTGTATAATGTTTCAGAGACATGGGGTTGGTTGATAGTAGGAGAGTTTCCTGAAGGCAAAAAAGCAAGAGGATTAAAACTAGCAGCTAAACGCTGCACTTCAGAGAAATTGGCCTTAAAGCCACCACAGTTCCACTGGATAATGTGGCTACCCACCATCAGGTAGGAAAAACAAAAGCACGTTCCTCATGCTTGCTTTTGGGGGAGGGGATGCGACTATGGCAAGTCATGACTTCAGACATTTCTGCATCTACTTGATTTCCATTGTTTTGCAATTTATTTTCTTGGCTTGATTTTACTTGAGTAGAGGAGCTGGATATTTTTTCTTTGGATGATTGGTTTTGTTCTACAGGCTTACTTAGACTTTGACTTAAGGGTTGGCTTATTGTAGTTAGGCTTTGAGTACTTGTTTTTCTTTTAACTGGGACACCATCATTTTTAATATTACTTAATAATGAGGGCTTATCTTTAGTTAACCAGGTCAGATCTGTCTGGCACTCAGCAGGCTGCATCTTAGGTTTCACAACAGAGGAGAAAATCTGCTGGAATTTATACTTTTGGAAACCTACCAGTTTACGTGCCTCAGGGTAGCTAATTTTCTTAGTATATTTGATAGTTTGAATTTCTTTTTCCTTGATCCAACAAGGACATTTCTTCAATTATACTGCATGATTGCCTAAACAGTTACTGCATTTGGGAGGTGTTGCGCAGGCCAACTCGTGCCTTTCTTTTCCACATTTGCAGCAGACTGGTTTATTCTTACATCCTGCGGAGCCATGGCCAAACTTTTGGCAGTTAAAACATCTCAGTAGGTTTGGAATAAAGGTATCAACAGTTGCACTCAGGTATCCTATTTGGATTCTTTCTGGGAGTTGATGCCAATTGAATGTCAGAATTTAACCCTTTGAGTGTGTATGGTGCAGAACTGCGACATACCCCCTAGTGGTCAAGAATGGTAAATATTTTTTGTCAATAAAATAGTTCAGATTTCTAAGGCTATAACTTGAAAGTGGTAAGAGATAATGACGTACAGTGATCCCTCGCTACTTCGCGTTTCACCTTTCGCGCCCTCAGTGCATCACGGAGTTTTCAAAAATATTCATCAAAAATTCAAAATTGAGAAAAAATGGCACAAAAGTTGCCCGGGCGCTAGCAGAAGGCAGGGAGACTACATTAGAACATCAGGTATCAACACGGAGAGCCCGCACAACTCAAAATCCACCTCTCTGACCACCGCTCCACTCCTCTCCGCCCACTTCTTCACCGCTCGGGAATCTCGCAAGCTGATTGGCCGAGACGTTTTACCCAGCTTCTCTCCCTGCTGAGCGCCCATACCCAGCGAAGGAAGACCGCATTCATTGTTCTTTATCGCTCGTGTTGCTTAGTGGCACTTTTCGCTGTTCTCTTGTGCCTTTTTGTGCAAAATAGTGCTTGTGACGCCCTTGGGGGGGGGGGGTGACGCTACTTCGCGGTTTTTCACTTTTCGCAGTCGGTTCTGGTCCCCATTAAACGCAATAAGTGAGGGATCACTGTACTGCCAATTAGAAAGATGTAAAATATGATCCAAAGTTTCAGATAGGAATAAATTTATGCATCTAATTTGCATAATGTTGCGGCACCTCTTTAAATTCCATAACTCAGTCAAAACTGGACCTTGGACGTATTTACTAACTAACTAACTAACCTGCACTTATATAGCGCTTTTCTTTACACAAAAAATGGTTCAGTCTTTTGACACCGTTTTTTGTACAGAGGTACCTCATCATCTTATCTTCAAAGTATATGAACAAGAAATCAGTACATTTAAAATTTTGGGCCGGCAGTGGCTCAGGAGGTAGAGCAGGTCGTCTAATAACCCGATGGTTGGCGGTTCGAATCCTGCTCTCCCCAGATATCCTGCCTTTGTGTCCCTGGGCAAGACACTTCACCCGCATTGCCTCCAGTGCCCATAACACTGGGTATGAATGTGTATAAATGTATAAAATGTTCGGTGGTGGCCTTTTGGCTGGCGTGGCCGCTGGGTTTTCAACCATTATAGTTGTCATTTTGCGTTCTGTCGGTCATGTTAAAGTCTCTACCACATCTACAAAGTCTTATGATTATCCCACATAAATTTCGCTTGTATCCTGCGGCTATTTTCCACGTAGAAAGTCAATAAAAGTGACAGGGATCGATCGCGGACATATTAGCTTTCTGGGCTAAAACACTAAAAACAGGAAAAGGAAATGAGGAATTCTTCTTCTCTGGTGTATTATGTGTCATCCACTGAGTCCTCCAATGGATGTCTGCCACCTTTTGAAACTGGCAAATCAGTACAAATCAGTACAAATCCCCAATGCAGGCGATCATGTGAGAGTGAGACAACAGGCGCAGTGCCGCGCTCTGCCACTAGGGGCACGCAAATTCACACACTCAAAGGGTTAACAGGAAACTATAGGACATGGAAGAAATGAGTCCAGAGAGGACATGAAAATGCATCACCAAAAGGTTCAAACTAGGGCTGGGCAATAAACAAATTTTAAATAAAAAATGTCCAAAAAAATGAGTATAATGAAAATAGATTTCCCCCCTTCACAAGAGTAAATATGGTAGTTTCCAGCTCTAACTTCCAGAAACAGATCTATTCGCAATCTATAAAAATTAATAAAGCCTTCATGTGAAACTTCTTTACATCCCGTCTTACAGTAAAACACTAAATGGGCCATTGTTTATGTGTACTGAGAAGTCTGGCAACATCAAATATAACAAATTCTACAACAACGAAAAAAAAAAATCATTTCTCGTTAAAGTAGAAGCATATGGTTTCACATTCAATTATGGCCATTTTTTCCCTCCTGCTCATTTTTTAAAAGAGTCGCTTGTTCTCTGCTCTACAACATGTTAAGGAATCATCTCACCACAGTTAAGGGTGACCTTAGGAACAAGCCACCTTAAAGCAGCCCTCATCCACAAAAACAGACCTCAAAAGCGACATCAGAGCCTGTAAAATGTTGTCCTCACAGGCTTATAAACAGAAAAAAAAATCATGGTGCAGTCTGACTCATTACAAAGGCAGTCATATCAAATCATATCCAGCTACTAAAAACTAAAGATGAAGTTGAAAAGAACTAAAAATCCATGTGCTCCATGTGTATGTACTCAGAGATAAGCCTAATACTAAATAATAAAATAATAATAAAACCCAAAGCATAATTACAGAGCTCTAGATGCAACATTCAAGGAGTGCAAAATATCATGTAACATTTACATCTAATTTACACACAAGCTGTGCATACAACTATTTTTAGTGATGTTCTCTTTTCAATCATGACAAAGACTTTCAATGACACAGTTGCTCATTCTGGCCTGATGAACACACCCTCAGGTCACCAAGAGGCTTCACTCTCTTGAGTGCAATTGAAATGGTGGGAAAAAAGTGAAACTCTGTTACATTTGTGTAGGGCTAAAATGATTAGTTGACACTGTTGATAACACTGACAATAAAAATTTGACAATAAAAAGATTTGTCAACAAAGCCGACAAAACGTGGCGGTGATCGATTGCAGACATATTAGCTTTCTGTGCTAACTGCTACAAGCCGTAAAAGGAAATGAGTTCTTCTTCTTTGGTGTATTACGTGTCATCCACCGAGTCCTCCAACCGATGTCTTCCACCTTTTGAAACTGGCAAATCAGTACAATCAATACAAATTCCCAATGCAGGCGATCATGTCAGAGTGAGAAGGCAGGCGCAGTGCTGCGCTCTGCCACTAGGGGCACAAAAATTCTCACACTCAAAGGGTTAAACAGCGGGTGAGGTAAAATATGCATTAGAGCCCCAACAGGAAGCAGAGATGGTGGACATGAGAAAAATAATCACGATTAGTCGACTAATAAAACACTGGATTTGTTCTACGCAAACACTAAGGAGGCGTACACCTCAACACAACTCCCCCCACTTGGGAGATCGGATCACAACTTGGTTCATCTCCGACCGGTGTACAAACCCCTAGTGCACAGACAACCTCCGGCCATGCACACTGTGGAGTTATGGTCTGAGGAGACAATGGACACTCTAAAGGACTGTTTTGAAGCCACTGCCTGGAAGCAGCTCTGCGATCCACATGGTGAGGACATCGATGGCCTCATTCACACCTTCACGGGCTACCTCAGCTTCTGTGTGGACAAATCCGTTCCCACCAAGACCATACGGCGTCACTCAAACAACAAACCCTGGATCAACCCTGAGATAAAAACACTTCTGAGAGAGAAGAAGAGGATCTTCAGGTTGGGGAACAGGGAGATGCTGAAGTCCGTACAGAGGGAGCTGAGGAGAAAGATCAGAGAAGGCAAGGACAGCTTCAGGAAGAAGATGGAGGACAAGCTGCAACAGAGCGACATCAGCGGGGTCTGGAGAAACCTCAAAACCATCTCGGGGCTCCAGAATACCTCCCCCCAGGCCACGGGGGGCAGGGAGTGGGCGAACAACCTGAATCTGTTTTTCAATAGATTTGACCAACCGCCCTCCCCCCTGTCTGCACAACAACCACTGCTGCCTCTAAGAAATCAAGTCCTGCTACCCACTCCCCACTCCACCGACACCCCCCCCCACTCCCAACACACAGCCCCCCATCCTGACCCTGACCAAGACCCAGGTGAGGACGGAGCTGAGGAAGATCAAGGCGAGGAAGGCGTCGGGACCGGACGGCATCAGCGCAAAGCTCCTCAAGTCCTGTGCAGACCAGCTGTGTGGGATTGTGACGTATATCTTCAACATGAGCCTGAAACTGGGGAGGGTACCACAGCTGTGGAAAACATCTTGTGTGGTACCTGTACCAAAAACTTCCCACCCCAAAGACCTGAACAGCTTCAGACCGGTGGCCTTGACGTCCCACTTGATGAAGACCCTGGAGAGACTGCTCCTTGCTCATCTCCGCCCCCTGGTGGAACCAGCGATGGATCCACTCCAGTTCGCCTACCAGCATGGCATTGGGGTGGAGGATGCGGTGATCTTCCTCCTTCACCGTTCTCTGTCCCACCTGGAGAAGCCCGGGAATATGGTGAGGATCATGTTCTTTGACTTCTCCAGTGCTTTCAACACCATCCAACCGATGATCCTGAAGGACAAGCTGCTGCGCGCAGGGGTGGACCAGCACCTGTCATCATGGATCCTGGACTACCTCACGAACCGGCCTCAGTTTGTGAGAACCCGGGACTGTGTTTCCGACACGATCATCAGTAGCACGGGGGCCCCCCAGGGAACGGTGCTGGCTCCCTTCTTGTTCACTCTTTATACTGCGGACTTCTCACACAACACAACACATTGCCATCTACAGAAGTTCTCTGATGACTCTGCGATCGTTGGTCTCATCTCCAGCGGAGATGAAGCTGAGTACAGAGGGCTTATCCAGGACTTTGTGGACTGGTGCCATCGGAACTGCCTCCAGATCAACGTGAGGAAAACTAAGGAGCTGGTGGTGGACTGCCGCAGGCATGGGCAGCCCCTCACAGCACCAGTAAATATACAGGGAACAGACATCGAGATGGTGACATCCTACAAGTACCTGGGTATTCATCTGAACAATAAACTAGACTGGTCACACAATACTGACGCACTCTACAAGAAGGGACAGCGCAGGCTGTTCCTGCTGAGGAGACTCAGGTCTTTTGGTGTACAAGGGGCGCTGCTGAAGTCATTCTATGACACGGTGGTGGCATCAGCCATCACTTTTGGAGTGGTCTGCTGGGGCAGTGGCATTACTGCAGCCGATAGGAAGAGACTGAACAAACTGATTAAGAAAGCTAGCTCTGTCCTGGGGCAACGCCTTGATCCGATGGAGGAGATAGGAGAGAGAAGGACGGTGGCTAAACTGTCATCTCTGCTGGAGTCCGAGTTCCACCCTATGCAGGACATACTGGATGCACTGAGGAGCTCATTTAGCAGCAGACTACATCATCCCAGGTGCACAACCGAGAGGTTTCGTAGGTCCTTCCTACCAACGGCTGTCAGACTGTACAACCTAAGCAGGGCTGCTCGCAGAGATAGCAAAAAGACGTAACAAACTAATATTTTTTTTTTTTTTTTTTTTTTTTTTTGAATGCAAAAGATGCAATAGACTAGACACAATGGTCCTCTCCGGCATACAACTAGGAACATACCGGTCGCTATGGAGGGTGAGAATATGTATGGGCACATAATCATACCATGTAGGATAACTAAATAGACGGTTATGCTGTTTCATCCCACCTAGCAACAATGCTCTGCACTGTGTGTGTTTATATATTTACATATTTATTCCATCTAGCTACAATGCTCTGCACTGGGTGTGTTTATATTTATATATCTATATATCTATTCCATCTAGCTACAATGCTCCGCACTGTGTTTTTATATATCTACATATTATTCCATCTAGCTACATTGCTCCGCACTGTGTGTGTTTATATACTTGCATATTTATTCCACCTAGCTGCAATGCTCCATACTGTGGGTGTTTATATATTTACATATTTATTCCATCTAGCTACAATGCTCTGCACTGTGTGTCTGTGTGTGTGTGTGTGTATATATATATTTTATAGTAATATGTACATATGTATATTAGCTGCTCTTGCTTGCTTGTTTTTTCTTGCCTTCTGATTGTTGCTCTGAGTGTTGCTATCCCTGTGCTGTTGCAATCCTGGAATTTCTCCGTTGTGGGACTAATAAAGGCTTATCTTATCTTATCTTATCTTAATTGAAAAAATAGTCGTTAGATCAGTCGACTACCAAAAAAATCTTTAGTTGCAGCCCTACATTTGTGTTGATGAAAAATGTCAATTGTGTTGTCTCCATTTCTGAGATACATTTTGTGCTCAAAACCAAAACAGACCCAGTGGTTCGCACTTCATTTTTGCCATTTGTATTGTGGAGGTAATAGGGCAGGCGAGATGCAACGAGCTGGAAGGGTACAAGGTTTTATTTCCTCCAACATATTGAAACGCGCTTTGTAGCTCAGTGAGCTACTGCGTTGCTCAGGCATGTGTCAAAAGCTCTTTTATATACGTTATACAGACAGAGAAAATACATGGCACATTAGCATAGTGATTGTCATCTAATACACATCAGTCAATACACACCATTAGCATGACATCAGCTAGCGCCCAGCCTGGACGTCCTCTCTGAGGACGTATACATAACAGTCCCTTCCGATTGCCTCCTGGGGCTCTCTGTCCATATGTAAATTGTCCTCCGTTTCCTCCAGCCCTGATGAGTGTGAGATAGTGTCCGTCCGCAGTGTGCTGGGTCACCACAGCATCATTTAAACCATTTAGAAGTATTTAAAGTGTATTCCCTGCTATTACAAAAACAGCTTAGAACACCATTTTGGTTTGAATCTGGCCAAGAAGATGAGTTGTGATTTCATATGACCTTTAATGTAATTGATAATTTCTCAAAAATGCAGATATCACAAATGATTCTTTTCATGGCATAAATGTAGCACGAAACATTGGCATTGTTTTCAATCAACCTGAACAAAGTGGTTGAGCCATTTTACCTCTAGGTGACTCCCTTTTAACTGTCAGATTTCACGCGCCCCCAGTGGCACAGAACAGCAACTGCGTCTGTCAACTGAATCTGACGTCCCTTTAACTCCCCAACTATACTGAGGATTTGTACTGATCTTCCTTTTCCTTGTTTGAGCTCAGAAAGCAAATATGGCCGCCATGCATCATCACATAAAATGGCTTCATACAAGAAAAACTGCCGCGGAATACAAACGAAATTGACGTGGGGTTATCATAAGTTTGTAGATGTGGGAGAGAGCACAAATGACTGACAGAACGCAAAATAACGACCACGATGGACGAAAACAGACCTGCCACACCAGCCAGCCTACCCTTCGCCAACGGTAAGTGATGAATTTCTTTGTTTCTTTACATTGTACTGATTTTCTGTTTCATATACTTTGAAGATAACATATCCCTGTAGAAAAAATGGTGTCAAAAAACAGAACCATTCTTTGTGTAAATATGTCCAAAGTCTACTTTCAACTGAATTATGTAATTCAATGTAGCTGCCGTGACGTTATGCAAATTAGATGCGTAAATTGTAATTGACAGTAAGCCATTATCTCTTGCAACTTTCAAGTTATAGCCTTGGAAATCTCACCTTGGATTTGAACATTTTCTTGACAAAAAAAATAAATCAGTACCACTCTTGACCACTAGGGGTTATGGTGCCAAATGGCACCTGGGACAGTTATTTCAAAAGACAGTTAAAACTATATTATTGTTTCAGCATGAGTATACTGTAGCACTAACCAATGGCACTTTTTTTTGCTTCACTATTTCAAGAAAGTGACTAAACCAAATGATACATTCATATCTTGTGAACTTTGACTCTGATCTGAACCTTAAGCACAGCCTGGATGCAGACCAGCCTGAGGATCATTGTGTGTGAGTTTAGTGAGCATCCGAGCAACTGCCAAGGAGGAGTAGCATTTTTCACAAATTGTGGACAGACAGATGAACAGACAGTGGGCAAAGCACCATAGGATTAGCTCATTAGCTTTAACAGGAATGATCCAGCAAGAAAACTCAGACACATGCATAATAATTGAGCCACAAAATACAACAGTCTCATGGCTACAATGAATGTGAAATGTCCCATCAAAACAGTTTAAGAATTCCTGCCTTGAAGGTTTAGTAAAATATCCATCAACTAAAATATCCATCTACCATGATACTTTTGCTCCCTGTGTATTTAAAGGTGTACTCCGGCAGGACTAAAACCACCTCAAAAATAAATATGCATTGCCCAAAATAGTATACTGTGGCTTTTTACCCACAAAAAAACAAACAAAAAAAAAAAACTTTCATTGCCTCAGAATTGCTTGCTTGGAAAGTGATTTTAAATTTTTCACCTACTTAAGTATGCGCGGCTCTATGAAGATTGTAATTAGCGGCCTGCGGGGCTTGCACGTGATTGATCGCCGCGCTCCCGACCTGCAGGGCTTGTACATGATTGGTTGCCGTGACTCCTGCTGGGTGGGCTGCTAGTCTGTTCAAGACGCTTCCAGATGTTAAAGTTTTGCCTATATCTGGGAGGGAAGGGGGGCAGGGGTTTGAATGTGGCTGCTCTCAGTTTACATGCGGCACCCTGTCCGCTGGCGAAGTGAGCTGAAAGCACCTCGATTTGAATGTGGCTGTGCGAGACCACATTCAAATTGCCCCCCGCGTCTCTCCATTCTCTCTCTCTCTCTCTCTCTCTCTCTCTCTGCTGCTATCCCAACCCGCTCTGCCTCAATCCTGCTGCCCCTTGGCTTCCTTCTTACCCCTGAGGTAGCCAGGAATATCCATCTGATTGGTTAATGTTTTAGCTAACCGGGCTATGCAGGAATAGTTAAGTAGCTACTAATGGTCTGTCCAAATCTGCCTTTTTTTGGGTGGGGGATGGGGGGAGGAGCTTAAGTAGACATTCACAGCAGAAAAAAACATACTTGGGAGTTTACAATGATTTTGCACTTGATACGTCCTGTAAATCTCAAGAAACATGTTACGGACATGTTAACAATAGAAAAAAAAACTTGATTTCTGCTAGAACGTCACTTTAATTGAATTGACAGCACAGGAGCACAGGCCCTTTCACTGTCACGTCGCATGACCACAGAGAAAATCAAAACAGGATCACAGGATCAAGCTGAAAAGAGCCAAGATGCAATCACCTCACAGGACCGAGTAACTGGAAAATGTCTGTCTCCCTCTCAAGCACATACCCACACATCCTAATTCATGGATGTAATTAGGTTAGTTCCACTGCATTATAGTGTTTTTCAAGGGCAGTGCTTTGCAGATTGAAAAAAAGAAGCAAAGCAAGCCCAAGCCCTATCCAATCATCACTTCATTATGGAGTTAAGAGCTATCCCACATTTTCTCAGTAGAAAATCTGGAGCAACTTCATTCATATTTAGTGATAAATTGTAGAGTGGTCTAGCAAATTTGAAACATCAAGTCAGAGAAACAAAAGGTGTATCTGGAGCAAGTGGATCCTTGGCGTGCCCCTGACCTTTAATCATTCTTTAAAAACTAACAGGCTGCCACTCGGGAGCTCACACTTCCATCTGTAGTGGCTTAAAATCTGTGTTCCTTCCTTGGTGACTCCAGTTAATGCTCGTTAAACCATCTGCATTGAAACCTGAGCAGGTCTTTGGGGGTGTGACCTCAGCTTCTCTCTGACCTTCTGTCCATTTCTATCCCCCTGTTTCTCCTCATAGCATGACATTCACCAGCTGCCCAAACTACAAAAACTCCCTGCTGAAAATAACATCTTCATTAGGAAACGAGACCACTGTTCTGTTGACGATGGCACAAAGGTCTGCAGCCAAACCTTTCACATAAGTGGACAAAGTAGCTTTTTCCACTTATGCAAATTTATGCTTGCCAAGTATTTGAAGTATCAATTAAAAATGGTTCTTCTTTTTAGTAAAAAGAGCAGGTTTTCCTGAATAAAAAGAAACATTTTAATGTACCATTTCTCTTCAGTAGCTCGGCACTGTCAGTATTTCAAATACATTTTCCAACCACAGGAACACTATCAGCAACCATCCGGAAGTAGTGTTTATTTTCGTAGCTTCCAATCGAGGATTCTTGCTCGAGTTTTTGCCAGTGATTTTCACTAGTAGAGAGTCACAGAAAACACTTGCCCCTTTAAAAGACATTAGCATCCTCCAGGTCACACAGCCCATTCGAGTTTTCCCAAGTAAGATTTTCCCAGCTGAATCAAACAGCCCGCCCTATGAAGTCTTTGTGGGGGAAAACAATTTAAGAGGTGTTAACCCTTTAACATCCTTGATGTCATGGGCAGATAGCGCCCCCACTGCCTATGTCGCAGTTCGGCGCCTGTCATGTGATGTCATGTGACATGGCCAAAAACTCCCCAGTTGCACGAAGTATTCCAACTCCCAAGGTGGCAGACACGTATAACTTACTGCTCTTGCCTTGGGGGACTGATGGTGACCATAGAACCATCCTGAAACTTCACTTCTGGACACCAGAGAAGAAGACAAACAAATGTTGATACTCGATCGCAAGACGGAGGAGGTATTTGCTCCCAAATTTGCCAACTATGATTCTAAAAAGAGATTATTTAGCTTAGGAAGGCAAATGTCTACATTTTGTTATAACAGAGGGTGGGCGAAGCTGGTTGATGTTCACCTGCTATCGCCCCCAGTGCCATGTGACTGGACAGAACAATCGCGCCGGTTCCACGTCGTCATATAAGATAAATAGTGGCGGAATAAAAGCAAAACTGAGGTGGAATAATCAAGAGTTTCTGGATGTGGGAAAGAAGGCAAAAATGACCGACAGAAGTGAAAATAACAACCAGGATGCCGCAAAAGGACGAAGCAAGTGAGCTGCCTGGCCAGCGGTAAGTGACAAATGTCTTTGTTTGTTTACATTGTACTGATTTTCTGGTTCATATACTTTGAAGATAAGATAACAAAATGCCCAAAACATGAAACGGTGACAAAAAGCAAAACCATTCTTTGTGTAAATATGTCCAAAGTCCACTTTTGACTGAAAGTTATGTAATTTGATATGGCTGCCATGGCATTATGCAAATTAGATGCGTAAATTTACTCCCATCTCAAACTTTGGTTCATATTCTACATCTTTCTAGTTGACAGTAAGCCATTATCTCTTACCACTTTCAAGTTATAGCTTTGGAAATCTCTGACATCTGAACTGAATATTTTCTTGGAAAAAACCTTGACCACTAGGGGCAGACGGCACAATGGAGCGCCTGTGGCAGTCAAACAGTTAAATAAGCAAAAAATATTCAGAAAAAGAATAATAAAGCCAAATTGCTAACTGTGTCCTTCTGTAAACACTGATTTATATTTATCTTAACATAAATGTATTTTTTAAATCTAAAGTTCTGAAATCAGAATAAATTGAGCAAAATCCCAGACAAAAATGGTAATAGACAATATTTGTAAAAATATTTGGCAGTATGGTGAGAAAGAGGTTAGCACTGCAGAAAAGAAGAAGGCTCCCGGTTTGAGTCCAATGGTTGGCAGTAGGGCTGCAACGATTAGTCAACGTTGTCGATAATGTCGATCATAAAAATTTGTCAACGCAGATTTTTATTGTCAACGAATCGTTTAATTTCAAAGTTTATGTGCATGCCGTGGAAATATTCCAATTTAACTGTTCCAGCGAAGAAAAAGAGGAATGCATCATGGTGACAATGAGAGAAAATCACAGAGAAGGCCAAAAGTTTCCGGAGTATGGGAGGATTTTACCAAAAATAAATAAATGAAACAAGTTAAATGTAGACTGTAAAGCAGTGTTATATCACAGCCGCACTACAGCGATGCATCCATTCACTCCTCCTCTCCATTCCTCCATCTCTGGCCACTTGCCAGCAGACTGCTCCAGTAAGGTTAGCAAGTAACATTAGCGCTTCTTATTTTCAATGAGTGACTCTTTCAGCTTTAGAAAACTGACCACACTATTAGTACATGCTGGTTAAATAGTTTACCTGCTGTCGGACAATAATCTCTTTCATGATGGTTGCTGACAGCTGAACTGCTTCAGTTATGCTGGCTAATATGTTAACTGTAGTAAATGTGTGAATTACATGAGCAGCTTACTCTTTTTCATCTTCTCTATTATTGTCATGGTAATATCAGTCCTCATTCTGAATATTAGTGCATCTCAGTAAATTAGAATACCATGATTTGCAATTTAATTAAAAAAGAGAACCATAATCATCACAAATAAATTAAAACAGCTTGATAAATATTTCACTGTAAGTGTAGTGAAGGCTCACATTATTGCACTGATATTTAAAGTGTCTGTAAATTTATTTTGGACAGGAAGAAGTTATTTTAATTTTTATCTGAAGCCTAATTAACCAGATGAACTCCGGGATTCCGCGGGCGGTCACGTCTCTGCGTCGTAGTGCGTCTCAGTGCGCACTGAAAAAAAAAAAAAAAGCTGCATTTCCGTTCTTCCAATACAGACACAGCCGTGAACAGAAAGCCAAAGGAGTGTTTGACTGGTTTAGATTTGAATGACCTCTCATTCGACTAATAACAGCCTTGAATTGGGTTTCTGAAACCTTGAAGAACCAATGACTGAAACCTAGCAAGAAGGACCTTCCTACCAACGACCGTGAATACAACGAGCCAATTGAAGCAGAGAAGTTCGACGATTGACGTGTCGTTTAGCCAATGAAATTCTGAATTCAGCAATACCTGACATGCCTTTGTTATGTGTTTATTATTGCCGTTAAAACACGTGCATCCCCATGCGTAAAATCTTTTTTGCCTAAGCCGCTGGGTGACTCACATTGAGACCTGTGCGTAACAGTAGCGTTAGCCACTCTCAGCCATTAGCCAGTCTTTTTTTATTACTACTGTTCTTATTTGTTTTGAAAAATGGTTTGCAAAAACCGCAATCATGGAAGCGGAGATGGTTTGACCGGGACGGGTGACCAGAACCACGAGTCCGTAACAACCGGACCAGCTTCATGTTTGTCTGACAATGAGGAACAGATGTTCGCCAACGACACTGCGGTTGTGGACAGGTAAGTCTTATAATCTAAATTATTCTTTATCGATAAAGTTAGTAATAAAAGTAACTTTTGACCAATCGGTAATTACAAGGGTCCTGCATGGTGACGTTTTTGTGTGCGCCGTGGGGAGGGGGGGGGGGGTGTTATTTGTTACCGTGTATATTGCAGAAAAATTTAATAATTTTTTAGTATAATTTTTATTTCACTGTAGGCTATTTTATCCTGTAAAAAAAAAAAAAAAAAGGAATTGTGCCGTGTATGTCTGGGTTATTATGCCTTTGTTTTACTGTGTAAACGTGATCTGGTGAAATGGAGCCCTGACCATGTGAGCACACTATTGTGAGCACCCCAGGTGGACCTCGGTATTCAATCTGTACATTTTCAATCCAGTGATTTACAAAGTGATTCATAATTTTCTAAAGCCTCATTTAGAACATTATAGTCCCACAGACTGGTTTTCATCTGGGGCAGCATTTATAAATCACTGGATGGACAATGTACCTGTACATGTACAGATTGGATTCCGTGGTCCACTTGGGGTGCGCACTTGGTCAGGGGTGCGCACTTGATCAGGGGTCCAGTTGACCTGTATCTGTGTAAACTGGTGAGATAGTGAACTCTGGAAAAATTGGAGGGGGGAGAGGGTTGTTTTTGTGTATACTTTAGTGAAATGTATTAATTTTTCGCATAATTTTTCTTACACTGTAGGCTATTTTTGCCTGTAAAAAAAAACAAAAAACAAAAAAAAAACAGGAACTGTGCTGTGTATGTCTGGGTTGTTACCCCTTGGTTTTACTGTGCAAACTGCTGAGATAGTGAACTCTGGAACATAGCTTTCCAAACTGTGCCATTTGGCACAGTTTGGCACAGTTCACGAACGCCTTGTTACAACCTGAGAAACAACCTGTGTAATATATTCATTTTTTGTGGTATTGTTACAAAATTTTGACCTGAGCTTGAAAACACTTGGTTCTACATTTCTGTTGTTTTCCAGCAAGTTTCACACAGCTGTATGTTATTTGCAAGCATTTATATCTAAAAAAAAAAAAAAACACCCAGGCGAACTTTATTTTCTTCAAATTCAGTAGGTTTAGATGATTGTTACTCAGTGGCAGGAGCACTTAGCGAGATTATGACTGTTTTGCCAAAAAATTCAGAGTGTTTTCTTTTAAATGAGACCAACCCCATGAAGATGCTGCAAAGGGTTAAAGAACAGCTTTTGATTTACTTTGGGCATGTTATTTTTAGGCGTTTTTGGGGAAACTGACCAGAGTTCAACAGGTTAAACTTTAAAACTTCTAGGCCCAGGAAGGTTTCAAACAGGATGGACTAGCTTGTTATTTTCTTTTTTTACTTTAATGGAGTTGAATATTACTCTCGTTTGTTTTGAACATGCAGCATTACAATAGCCCTTTATGGAGCTGCAAAGGCTGTTTTTGTACTTTATTTTGGGGGTTAAAATACTACCCTTTAGCATCTATTATTTAACCCTTTGAGCGTGTAGAATTTTTGTCAAGAAAACGCAGAATTTGACCTCAAATTTTCGAATGACAATAGCTTCAGAATGGTAATAGTTAGAGGCAAAGTCTTGCATCCATGCAAAATTGGACCTAATTTGCATATTGCAACAATCCAAATTTTATTATAACACTATAGCTTCAGAACAGTAATAGTTAGAGGCAAAGTCCCAAATACAAAAATGTTGCAGAGGAACCCAAGTGTCTGCCAGGTGAACTTGCATCCATGCATTGTGCATAATTGGACCTAATTTTCATATTGCGACAATTCAAATTTTACAACACTACAGCTCCAGAATGGTAATAGTTAGATGCAAAGTCCCAATTAAAAAATGTTGCAGAAGAATCCAATTGTCTGTCAAGTGAACTTGCATCCATACATTGTGCATAATTGGACCTAATTTGCATATTGCAACAATCCAAATTTTATTATAACACTATAGCTTCAGAATTACAATTAGATGCAAAGTCCCAATTATAAAAGTGTTGCAGAGGTACCCAAGTGTCTGCCAGGTGAAATTGCATCCATGCATTTGTGCATAACTGGACCTAACTACCACTCCGGAAAAGCGGTAGAAGATGGATGGACAATTTTTGTTTCATACACTGTCACCACATGGTCCTTTTGTTACATCATTGACAAAATTACTAAAAATCATTTAGAACAAAAACAATTTTGGTGTCACACTGTCACCACATGGCCTTTTGTCCCTTCATTTGCCGCTTCATCTTCTACCGCTCCGGAAAAGCGGTAGAAGATGGATGGATGGGCAATTTTTGTTTCACACTTTGTCAACACATGGCACTTTTGTCCCTTCATTTGTTCCTTCATCTTCTACCGCTCCAGAAAAGCAGTAGAAGATGGATGGATGGACAATTTTTGTTTCACACACTGCCACCACATAGCCTTTTGTCCCATCATTGACAAAATTACTAAAAATCATTAAAAAAACCCACAAATCTCATGGCACATTTGTTTCACACTAAACTAAAATGAAGCAAATGAAACACAGTTTACGCAACAAATACGTACCTGTTTGTTTCGTCGGTCACAAGCATCCAGAATTCTGGAGTCCAAAAAAGTGACACAAAATCAATGGCGGGCGCAGATGACGGCTCCTTCTCTCCATGATATCCAACTGGCTGTTCAAATACTTTCAACCACGGCTGATAAACCTCTTCATCTCTAAGAAGCTCCCAGCCGTCAATGTCCAAACCTCCTGCCGCATCGCTACTACCGATTGTCCTGCCACCGCGTGCATGTGGCGCACGTCGATGCGCACCGGCAGCGCACTCTTGACTAGCCAAATGTCGCCCACGGGCTGCTCTGGACCTTTTTGCTCCGCGACCACGGTTTGGCAAAGCAGAACAATCTGCAGACGATGCTCCTGTGCCATTGTGGGCACAGCTGGACACAGAAAACACAGCTGGAGCGTTGTGCGCAAGATGTCAGTCTCTACTTTCACAAGAACCGTTTGCACCATTGTCCGAAGGCACATAATCAGAGCTGGACTCTAACGCAGATGATGAACTAGGGCTAAGCTCTTCCTCTGACCCAGGAGCGGTGAATACCAGTGCTAATACCTCTTCAGCTGAGAGCGTTTTCCTCGCCATCTTGTTTCCTCCACGTCAAACAGCAGAATGAAAGGGGGTGGGCTTCAAACGCTGATTTGACCTACTTATTGCATTGGACCATTTCCAGTTCTCACAGTAAATGAAAAGCCACACCTCTTGGCCACCAAGTGGTCTTAAAAGGTTTGTACATTTCACACTCTATTCAGCTGTACAGGCTTTGTTTGGACTAATCATGTGACAGGCGCAGAAGTGTGCCATACACACTCAAAGGGTTAACTGTGTTGCTACAAACATTTCTAATTAAACTGTCAAGTTCAAGTTTCCAACTTATGTTTGATGGGTCATTTTATTTAGCTATGGGAACTTTACATTATATTAAATCAGAGACTGACAACAACGTGATATTCACATGTCTGCAGGCTTAGACAGGTGAGGTCAAACATGACCTGGAGCCCCGAACAGGAGCCATGCCAACAGGAAGCAGAGATGGCGGTCATGAGACAAATAATCGCGATTGGTCGACAAATCGAAAAAATAGCCGTTAGTCAACTACCAAAATAATCATTAATTGCAGCCCTAGTTGGCAATGGCTTTTTAGCCTGGAGTTTGCATCAGTGTGGGTGGGTTTTCACCCCAAGTCCAAAGATGTGCTTGTTAGTTACTGTAATTAGTGATTCTACTCTGCTGTCTGCAGTCATCAAAAAACATGTAAGGATAAAGAATAACATGCAAGCTAGTGGTTAAAAGAGCATTAAATATTAAGTAAGACTAAAAAATACAAGTATTCATTTAAGTCTCAGCCCTTAAAGAGCCAACTTGAGTTTGTGCATAGTTTTATTAAAGGAAACAAGGTGCCAAGTGTTTTGGAGACCTGAACCATTCATATGGGTATAATACTCTCAGCGTATTCTGTGGTGACCTCTTCCTGCTTCCTTGCTCTGGGGAACTCGCACATGTTTAATTCCTTTTGAAAAGAGTTTTAGAATGAGTTACGATGCCAGAAAAAAACAATGTTCAAACAAAAGGATGAGAGGTGGAGAAAAAGCTGCAGGACATCCAGCTCTTTCGTTCGTGTAAGAGATGAGAAACACTTTTATGAGCGTCTATAAATAGCAGTGCTTGCTTAATTCATGACCAGCCTCTTTTTTCTGCAAGGTGTTGTCAAGTTTTGCTGCAGTCGGCTGGAAATCTGGAACCTTGTGTTTCTCATAACAAATTAGGCTGAAGTAAAATTAACTTTTCATCAGGATATAGTTAAACAAAATGACAATGTTGATATATGTGAAAGTGTGGCAGTTTACCTTTACAGAAAATCATTGTTACATTTTAACAATATCTTTTAAAAATGGGGAAATACCACAGCTTATTTTTGTTTGTTTGACAGAAGGCCTACTTGACTCTCAGCCCATTTTACATCAGAGTAGGCACTCAAAGACTTAGTTTTCTCCCTTCACAGCACGCATGTGGATGTTCAAAGAGAGCGAGGGAGGAATAACAAGAGAGGTTCACCTAGGGCTCGTGTGTCGTCTGACCTCATTTCTAAGATGGACCCGAGAGGTTGCAGGGAAGGCAGAGGTGTAGCTTTCACTGCAGCCTTTTCTTTTGCTTCCACCAAAATGACAGGATGGAGGGGCACACACAAAAGAGAGTAATACGTCTGCCTGGAAACCATCCACAGAGAGATGAAAGAGCAGCGGTGAAGTCATGGTGCAAAAACGCAGAAATGGGCAGAAATACATGGAAGAGTATAAACCCGAAAACATTACACACCACAGTAGCCAAGTGAGCACAGGATACTGTCTCAAAAGTGACGAGTTTCAGCAGCATTAAAACCCAAATTATTAGGGGGTTTTTTTCCAAAAAGGTATTGCACTTATTTGAATAATGTCCTATTCACTTGTTGCTATTGTCTGACATAAATAACTCCGTTAAAAAAAAAAAAAAAACTCTCAAGGTGCACTTCATATGTCAAACCAAAAGAAACAGTGGAATGAATTTATAACAGAGAGAGAGAGCGAGAGCAAGAGAGAGAGAGATTTTCCAGACTATCGATGAAGGAGTTGGACAGACACCCCAAGGTCACCCAGAGGGATCCTTTCTTTCAATATAAGAATGATAATGACCTTAAAATTGTACAGTAAATCCACAATTCTAAAACTTCACAAAGTACCACATAGCAAAGTGAAAGCCAAAGCTCACCAGGTCTAGAGCTCTGAAAACAAAATTAGACCACTGCAAAATCTTTCCAAAATTAGCATCTCTGTATGTATGGCAGCCATTAAATTTGAGTATCTGCTGAATTCCAACACAAGAACACCTCAGTCTACTTAAGAAGGTATCACCTGATTAGGTGATCTAAGCATGGTAAGACACATGAAAGCTATGAATAAAAAAGTTATTCACAAATAGGACTGTGTGATATGACGATATATATCGGATGACGACATAAAAATGTTTATCGTTTCATAGAATACTCTATCATTTATATCGTATTCAAAATGCCCATACCCCTGTTTATTCAGAAAAGCTCCTACCTCACCACTACTTGTCAGCGCCCCGTCTCTCCTCTGCAGTGCATGCAGTGGAACAGGTGTGGTGGCTGGCTGGCTAGGCTTCAGTCCGGTGGTTGCCAACGCTAGCTCCAACCTACCAGTTCAGATAGCTGCTACTCCTGTTTGTCAGGGATGTGTGACTGTTTTTCATCGCGCTGCGTCAGAGAGGATAGTTTGCTAACCTCTTTATGATAGGAGGTAAGTAACGTTAATACTATTTTTTTTTTTATTTTTTTTTTTGTTACTTATTTGTACCCGTAGGTAGACTTGGTTTGCAGTCTGGTGACAAGCCACCGGCTGCTGGTCGCTGCGTGCGCGAGCGCCCTAAACCTACATGTTTTTGGTATGCGGGAGGAAACCGGAGAAATCCCGGAGTAAACCCGCGCAACACGGGGAGAACATGCAAACTCCACACAGCTCACTGTTGGTCGGGGGCTGGGATCGAACCCACGATCTCATGATCCCCGCAATCCCCCGGCCAAGGGTAAAACTGTGCTGCCACAGTGCTAAACCACTGCGCCACCGTGCAGCCTATACTATGTTTAATTATAAAATGCTAAATGATCATCATTTAAGCTAAGTTGTGCTAACTGGAAACCATAGCAGACCATCGTTTTGGGTTGGGTTTTTTTTTTGGTCAATTACTGCTGAGTTTCTTAGTTTTGTCTGAAATTTTTTTTAAAGCTGCAAAAGTGTATGATGGTGACACATACACACAAAATAAATAAATAAATTAAAACTGGTTGGAGGCGCAAGTTGGCTCTTAATGTAATTTATTTAATTTCTAATCATTTTAATTAGTCAACTAGTGATAATGAATAAAGTTAAAGTCATCACATGTATTTTATTACATTACCTTTTGTGTCTGATTTTCAGATCATGACAAATCTGAAATATTTTTACTAAGAAGCAAACAGGTTAAATCAGGACAAAATGGCAGGCTGCAGGTCTGCACTTCAATTTTCACTGATTTAAACTAACAGCTAATTTATATCTGTAGGTGACAGCCATGGGTAATTTTCTCATTTCCAGACATTTTTTTATTTTATGGGTTTTTTGGGTGGTTTTTTTTTTTTTTTTTTTTGCTATTCTCCTCTGGCTCAGGAAAGATGTAACTTATTGATGTTGACTTCTTATTCATATATGATTTAGAAGAAAAGCCTGACATTTATGAGAATCAAGTCTCAAGTGCACATTACAAAACTATTTTATAATACTGCAAAATTATGAGGGAAAATGGTACATGTAAAAAAAAAAGAGATGGTCCTTTTTATATGATTATCTAAACTGTAGAATTAACAGAAAATGCATATCGTGATATATATCGTTATCGTGATATAAGATGACTTATATCATGATATGAAATTTTTTTTTTTGCCATATCGCACAGCCCAATTCACAAATACAGATTTCTGAGTTCTTCCAAAACTAAAAGTATTGTTGTATGTCTTTGCATTATTTGATCAAAAGGTGCATCAAAAAGTAACATCTTTTTAGTTGTTTTGGTCAGTTGTCATTTTTTGTAAATGAATGCGCTACATTAGGGCTGTGCAATATGACCAAAATTTCATATCAGGATATAAGTAATGCAGGGCTGGGCAATAAAATGATAATGATAATTATTGCGAAATAACTCTTCCTCAATAGAGACATAAAACATTTGACAGAACTCATTCATTCCGTGTTTTAACAGGCAACACAAAAAGCCAATGAAAATGAGAATACACCACACAAAACAAATCATGTGGCTGGAAGTCATGTACAATTGATGCACACAACAGCGTGTGTAGGAGGGTACGACCAGCATGTAGCCGGGCTTAGCCTAGCACACCTGCTAATGTTTGGGCTAGCACAGCCGTGTAGGAGATGACAGAAAACATGAATGAAATGTCCATTGAGAGCATTACCAAAGAAGACACTGAAATGGACGCCGCCCAATGCTCAATAGACAAGGAGATTGTTGAAAAGAACGGTCTGAGGAATTCAGTAATGTGGAGATATTTTGGCTATTTAAAGTCTGACAAGAAGCAGCTTAGCGTACACTGCAAACTGTCAAGCACGTTCCCACAAACTCAGGTGACACTACAAATCTTTTTTACCATGAAGCAGTGCCATCCTGTTGAACACACAGAATGTAGGATTTAAGTGGCTGATTAAAGTAACTGACCCTTGTTACCAGCTCCCTGGCCGTAACCATTTCTCCCAGATGGCACTTCCCCAGGTGTTGTACTAAACAGCGAACGGGACCAAATGGACTGAACGGGACTCCTGTGACCCCAACCTCCTAGAAAACATCCAAATAATAAATGAAATAATTTTTTAATGGGACACAAAAAGCCCACCAAGCACCCCAAAAATCAATTAAATCATTTTTATTTTAATATTTAATGACAAATGGGCATTCTTGTAGTAACTAGCATTACACAAAATGCCCAAATAGCACATTAAATTATATCTAATGGGACCAAGTGACATCAAGTCAACTTACGAACACATTTACAAATATTCCAGACCCACTGTAAAATATTCCTTGAAATTTAATTCAATAATTTCGATGTTTTGTGCCCTGTTTGGACACGTTCATTGTTTAATCCAAATACTAACTGGTGTTGTTTGGCTGGAACCATCCTTCTCCACACTTGCACTGGGGAGACTTATAATTTCACACGGCTGAGAGCTGTACTGCAATGGCTGTTACAGCAGCCAGGTGAAGGTAAACATTTCAGTAGTAGTGTCTGCATTCTGCAAGTAAACTTTCTCCCTTTGTAAGTCAGCTTTCAAAATAAGAGCTCTAATCCAGTCTCATTAATCTTCAAAATAAGAGTGAGGGGATTGTTAAATGAATAGCAGATTGAACATAGACATAAATAAAAAATAAACGCCAAATTATACTTCTGCCACTTGTTTTCACATTACCAAGTATAAATACTTGCGTATATTGTATTCACTAGTTTAAAAACCCACATCTTGTCTGATGCTGGATTAAGGGTTATCATTAATTGCAGGTGCAGCAGTCATTCACTCCCAGCGAGAGAGAGAAAAAAAACAAAAAGGTAGCAGCAATTACAATACAGTTCTCATCCATGTGAAATTATATAGCAAGTGTCTCCAGTGCAAGTGTGGAGAAGGAGGGCTGCAGCCAAACCAGTCCTTCTGTTGGGTAATATCAAGTATTTTGTCCTTTAATTGATTAATTACAATTTCAGAGAGCTCTAAATAAACAAATTGTGCTGAATTATAAAAGGAATATATTTTGAATGCTGTTCAGTACAACAGCGATGCCCATTTGTCATAAATATTTAAGTAATAATGATTTTATTCATTATTTGGGCTTTTTAAATGTCCAGTTAGTATTTGGATTAAACAACAAACGTGTCCGAACAGGACACAAAATGCCAAAATTATTAAATTAAATTTCAAAGAATATTACAATGGGTCTCAAATATTTATAAATGCGTTCCATTAGTTGGCTTGATGTTACTTGGTCCCATTAGATATAATTTAATGCGCTATTTGGGCATTTTGTGTAACAATAGTTACTACAAGAATGGCCATTTGTCTTTAAATATTAAAATAAAAATGATTTAATTAATTTGGGGGGCATTTGGTGTCCCATAAAAAATGATTTCATTTATCTATCTATAAATGCACGAAGTCTCTGTCTGTGTGGCTGCTCGATGCACATCTCTTGAATCATTCCTCAGACTGATCTCAGATTTTATAAGTGCTTCGTTGAGGTTACGAGGGTGTGTATCCCCGAATATGGAGTCGCTCAGTCAAAATATGGAATTTTTATCAATAAAAGTTTAGCCACCGCTCTGTCACCATTTTGTCTCTTCATGTCCTGCTTCAGGAAGTGTGGGTGGGATTTCAGGTAGACTCCGTGCTGATTGGATAATATGCAGCATCACAGCCATGCTGATTGGACAATACGTGGCATCACGGCCCTGCTGACTTGATAACAGAGCATCACAACCTGTCAGTCACCACAGTGTTCCCTGGACAAAACAAGGAAATGAAAAACAACAAATTTGACTAGAAAAAGATAATACTGAAGATTTAATGCTTAAAAAAATTATACCATAAAGTTGCAGTGATTGCATAAGTCTAAAGAATAATTCGCCATATGTGGAGAACATGAGGTGCGCAAGCAGACTGGGCGGAGCGTCAGCGGGGACCGGGTCTGACATGCCGGGAGAAACAGCGGCCAGACACGACATGGCTCAAAGGCACGCTAACTGATGGTGATTTAAAAAAAAAAAAGTTATTTTCAATAAAGTGAAAAAAAGATAATGCATGGAGTGTGCTTTTGCCCTGAGGCTGATTTATCATGGAAAACAGCTGAGCTCTGTGGTTCGAGCGATCAGTTGATTGGATCCATCTCCTCCAGTGTTCTGACATTTTGGCATATCTATCAGAACAGCACTGGACAATGTGAATGTATAAACTGCAAAGGTTAAAAAAAAAAAAAAAAAACATGGTGGGAAGGCCCTACAACCTTTGCTCCACGAATATGGGACGTATCAACCATACGCTGGATATGTCGGAAAATTTTCAGCATGGGGCACATATTTTTTCCAGTTTATAAAATTTTTTACCGGGTCTGAGGTGTGTGCGAAAAAAAATTGTGTTTTGGTTAATGTTTAGAGGGTCAAATATGTGATCGTTTAGGCATAATAATAATAATAATAATAATAAAAAATTATCTCGTATCAATAAAAAAACAAACCGCTTATAGTTGTGACACACTGTACATCTCTTGATGCACTTGGACACATTATCAGTAAAGTACCTGGGGTCATAGGGGGTTTCGGGTCTTTCAATTTGACCCCCTCACCCAGGTGACGCGACCAGGACTGATCAATTCCCGGCCTGTGTCCAAGCAGCATTAGCCCGCTGTTTGTCCCTAGTGATCCACAGCCATTTTGAAGCCTTCTCTGCAGCTTCTGAGGCTCTGCTGATGGCTTTTCTCTTGCGCACTCCAGTGATGCCCAGGAGGTTGTAGGCCATGCATAGTGATCTTCCCACAAAGCCTCTGCTACCCACTTCAATGGGCAGGCACCGTGCATGCCACCCCCGTCTGCGGCAATCCTCTGTCAGCTCAGCCTCTTTCCCCCTCTTCCTTTCACTAGCTTCTTCCATCCTCTCTTCCCAGGGCACAGTCAGCTCAAGCATGACCACCTGCTTGGATTTTTCAGAGAACAGTACAATGTCCGGTCTAAGGCTTGTCTCTGTAATGACTTCTAGGAACCTGAGTTGTTTTCCCAGGTCCACTCTCAGCTGCCAGTCGTGTGCCGTTCCCAGGAGATCCGCTTGAGTTTTCAGTTGGGACTTGGGGTGTTCTCCGGCTCGAATGAATGTTGTATGGCATTTTGATGGTTGGCGATGCTTGCTCTGGTTAATGGCACTGCAGATGGACTCAGCAATCACCTTCAGCACCTGATCGTGACGCCAGCGATAGCGTCCTTCACCAAGTGCCTTGGGGCAACTGCTGAGGATGTGCTCCAGTGTTCCTCTTCCTTGGCACAAGGTACATGCTGGTGTTTCTGTCTTCCCCCAGCAGAAAAGGTTAGATGGGGCTGGGCAGGACATCGTACACTGAATGAGAAATTTAATGTGGTAAGGTTCAGCCTTCCACAACTTGGACCATGAGATCTTTCTGTCCATTGCTTGTTTCCATCTCGTCCATGCAACCTGCTGCCTCAGTCCCACCATCTGGCTTGCATGCTCCCCCTCAACCCCAGCTCTTACCTCCTCTTTTGGACCAGGTCACGCCTCTGCTTGCGTTTTATATTGCTGTAGCTTATTGTCTGAATGCTACCCAATCCTGCACGGCCAATTGCCACAGAACCTACCAGCGTTCTGTGGCAAAGCCTTGACTCTACCTGGTCCACGGCCTCCCGCATCCTCCACTTTCTCCCAGTCCTCACTTCAATGCCAGCTTGGGAGACTCTTGGATCGCTGGATTCCTTGTACTGGTGCACCTCCCTTGTTTGGCTAACTTTGAACTCTTCACTGAGGCTGCTAATGGGCAGCATCAGCTTGTTCGTATTGCCACAGAGGGCGATGGTGCTCAGACTTTTGGGCAATCCTAACCACCTTCGGAGGTGGCTGCTAACCCTCCTCTCAAACCCTTCCACAATGGAAAGTGGAAATTCATATATCAGCAATGGCCATAATATCCTAGGAGGATTGCCATGCTGCTATATCCAGGATTTAAATTGGCCTACCAGGGAAATTTAAATTTCAAAAGCGGTGTCCTTTTGGGTACAGTCAAAGATTTTCCTGAGGCTCTTCACAGGTTTTTCTGTTATTGATGGGATTTGGGTTCCTCCAAGGAAGAAAGTGAACTTATCTATTACCTTCCCTTTTTTCAGAACCAAGGACCTAGATTTTTCTGGCTTGAAGCACATCCAGGCCCAGACGGTTAGCCTCTCCAAGGCCTGGAGGATCCATCTGCTTCCTGGGACTGAGTAAGTTGTTACTGTCAGAGCCTCCATAAAAGCTCTGATGGAAGGTTGTCGGATTCCAGACTTGGTTTTTGGGTCTCTGCATTCTGCTTCGGCTGACTTTGCCAAGATGTTCGTGGCCAGAGCAAACAAGGCCACTGAAATTGTGCATCCATTGATAATTCTTTTCTCAAGCCAGTGCAGGTCAAATGTTACTGTCCCAGAAGTGAACCTCAGAGTTGCTATAATAATCTATGATTAGGGTCTTGATGTTGCTCGGGACATGATGCCGCATCAGTGCTACCTCCACTAGCTTGTGTGGTATAGAGCCATAAGCATTAGCTAGGTCAAGCCATAGCACAGTCAGGTTCCCTTTCCCTTCTCGAGCCTCTCTGATCAGCTGCGTTACCACTCCACTGTGTTCCAAGCAGCCTGGGGCCCCTGGGATCCCCCTCCCCCTCTGCACTGAGGAGTCAATGTATTTGTTCTTCAGGAGGCAGTCAATCAGTCAGCGAGAGGCAATGCTGAAAAATATCTTCCCCTTGATGTTTAGCAGAGACATGATCCTAAACTGCTCAATGCTGGTTGACTTTTCTTCCTTCTGGATCCAGACACCTTCTGCAAATGTCCATTGTTGGGCTACCTTTCCCCTCCTCCAGATTGCGCTCAAGATCTTCCATAGATGCTGTGTGAGCCTGGGACACCTCTTGTACACCAGGTAAGGTACACCATTGGGCCCCGGCACAGAATTGGTTCTAGCGGCCTTGATCACAGCTTGGATTTCCTTCCAACTGGGGTCTTTGGTGTTGAAATCCATGGTTGGTGCTGGTGGATTGATCAGAGATCTGCATTCACCTAGGTCTTCCTCCTGCAATGCATCACTGTAGGTGGAAAGGAGATCATTGTCTATCTCCTCCTTTGAGCATGTAAGGTGGCCACCCCGCTTCCTACCTAGCAGTTGTTTGGTAAGGCCAAAAGGGTTTGCTAGGAAGACAACCCTCATCTTAGCTCTTTCCTTGGTCCGCCTCCTGTGCCACTCTGCTCGCCAGAGAGAGTGAAATTTCTTCTTCAGGATGCTGCATAGTTCTGCGAGCCCTGGTTTCTGGTCCTCACTTTCCCCCTTGGAACTGCTTTTTCAAGAGTCATAGTTCTTGTCTCAGCTGTGTGATCTTGTTCGCCCTACAGTTCTTGGGAGTACTGGCTTTTGGTACATCCCTTCTCTACTGTACCAAACCTTTTTGTGATGATGCTGACAATCAAGGTTGCCATTGTTTGGCGTTTTCTGTCAGCCCCACCTTTCATGGTAGTTTTCAGAATACCATCCACATAGTCATCAAAATGGTGCCATTCCTCCCTTCTGTTGGCTGGTATCCATTTAACCCTCACTTGATGTTTTGAACAGGGTACTACCTGTGCTTCTGGGGCTTGGAGGTTCTGGGCTCTGTGGGGTGATTCCTGGCCGGGCTCCTCCTGCGTCTCACCAAGGTTGTTTCTTGTGCATTGCTCCAGGTGCACCTTCACCAGACATTTCATCTTGGCCTGGTAGATCTTCAGGCCTCGTGGGTTTTTGCAGATCTTGCCACATACACATAACAAATCCACTGATGTTTATCCAATTGCATGAATCGTTACCTAGTTGTCTGTCCATCTGGGGTGCTCACCCCCCCCCCCCTCGGGCTCCCCAGGGGTATGTTTCTTTGGGACTTTTCATAGCATGTTTGGGTCCTTCCTCACGGAAGATGAAAGCTGGGTTGCTGACCCTTCCCACCTCAATGCCATCTTTCCGAGCTGTCCACTGTCTCTCAAGCTGTCGCCACTGTATTCATGGTAGTCATTCGGCCTCTTCCTGGTAGTCACTGGCTAAGCTAGAATAACATGGTTGTGACATACATCTCTTGATGCACTTGGACACTTGAACCCCCAACCTCCCAGTTGTGGGGCAGATGCTCTAACAACTAGGCCACCACTCCGGTGTGTGGTTAAATGTGACAAACATACAAAAAAATGAGAAATCAGGAAGGGGGCAAACACTTTTTCACACCACTGTATATCACGATATACATTTTCTGTAAATTCTATAGTTTATATATAAAAACCAATAAAAACAACTTTTACATTTTAAATTACATACTGAAAAAAATCAATTGTACAAATTCATCTGCCATTAATTTTATGCACCTTCCCCCCTCCTTAATTTTGCAGTGTTATAAAATTGTTTTTTTAATGTGCATGAGAGGACTTCAACTTCATTCATTATTGTTACTTGACTAATTAAAAATTATTAGAAATCAAGTTACATAAAGAGCCAGCTTGTTCCTCCAACACGTTTTATTTATTACTTATTTAGTGTATATATGGCCGCTGTCATGCACTTTTAGATTAGATTAGATTCAACTTTATTGTCATTACACATGTATGAATACAAGTTAACGAAACACAGTTTAGCATCCAATCAGAAGTGCAAAGGACAGCAGTGCAGTATATACGGTAATTAACAGTATGTGCAATTTAAGCAAATATATGCAAATATATGCAGCAGTGCAGAAAGTTAAGAGTACTGTTATGTGCAAATAATGTACAATAAGTTAGATGGGCAGTTATGTACAGGTGAGGATGGTAAGAGATGATGGTAAGAGAGTCAGCGGGGAACTAAGTTCAATAACGTGACAGCTGTTGGAAAGAAACTGTTCCTAAACCTGCTGGTTCTAGTCCGAAGGCTTCTGAAACGCCTTCTGGAGGGGAGAAGCTGAAACAGTCCATGAACAGGATGGTTGGAGTCCCTAAGAATGCTGCGTGCCCGGCGCAGACATCTTTTCCTGTAGACGTCCTCTATAACTGGAAGTGGAGTCCCTGTGATGCGTTGGGCGGCTTTCACCACCCGCTGCAGCGCCTTACGGTCAGCGACAGAGCAGCTCCTATACCAGACTGTGACACAGTTGGTCAGGGTACTCTCTATCACGCAGTGGTAGAAGTTGCCCAGGATGTCAGTTGACAGATGGTTCTTCTTCAGTGTCCTCAAGAAGAAGAGGCGCTGATGGGCCTTCTTGATCAGGCTGGTGGTGTTAACTGACCAGGACAGGTCCTCCGAGATGTGGGTCCCCAGGAATTTGAAGCTGGGGACACGTTTAACAGCTATGCCATTGATATGGATGGGGTCATGTGTCTCTCCCCTCTCCTTCCTGTAGTCCACTATGAGCTCCTTGGTTTTGCTGGTGTTAAGGAGCAGGTTATTGTCAGCGCACCAAGTCGCCAAGTGCTCAACCTCTGCCCTGTAATCTGACTCATCGTTGTCCCTGATGAGTCCGATCACCGTGGTGTCATCTGCGAACTTTATGATGGAATTGGATCCATACATAGGCCTGCAGTCATGGGTGAAGAGGGAGTAGAGGAATGGGCTGAGCACACAGCCCTGTGGTACACCAGTGTTGAGTGTGATGACGGAAGAACGGTTGGGGCCTGACCTAACATGCTGGGGTCTGTTGGTCAGAAAATCCATAGTCCAGTTGCAGGTGGAGGTACTGATTCCCAAGTTTAGTGATCAACTTGGAGGGGATAACTGTGTTGAATGCTGAGCTGAAGTCAACAAACGGCATTCTTGCGTAGGTGTTCTTGTCATCCAGGTGTGAGAGTAGATAGTGCAGCGCTGTAGAAACCGCATCCTCTGTACTCCTGTTGCTCCGGTAGGCAAACTGGTGAGGGTCCAGTGTAGGGGGCAGGCATTTTTGAGCTGTGCCAAGACCAGTCGCTCAAAGCACTTCATGACTATGGGCGTCAGTGCCACAGGGCGATAGTCATTTAGGCACGATGGTGTTGAATGTTTCGGCACTGGTACTATTGAAGTGGTCTTGAAGCACGCTGGTACCACGGCCTGGGCCAGGGACAGGTTGAAGATGTCTGTGAAGACCCCTGCCAGCTGCTCAGCGCATGCCCTCAGCACACACCCAGGAATGCCGTCAGGGCCAGCAGCCTTACGTACGTTGACATGACTCAGTGCGTTACGGACGTCGGTGTGGGTGAGTGTGAGGTGGTGGAGGTCGTCAGAGGGTGGGAAATTGATGTTCTTTTCATTATTGTCCTTGTCTAAACGAGCATAGAAGTCAGTTAGCTCATTGAGAAAAGGCACAGTCATGGCTACAGGTATGGAGTTGCTGGGCTTATAATCAGAGATAGCTTGAATGCCCTGCCACATGCGTCGGGGGTCAGAGTCCCCAAAATGTTCCTCCACCTTCAGCTTGTAGCTGTGCTTGGCCTTCTTGATGCCCCTCTTCAGATCTGCCCTGGATGAACTGTAGGCCTGTGCATCACCAGATCTAAAGGCATTGTTACGTGCCTTTAGCAGCAGCTGCACTTCTCTGTTCATCCACGGCTTCTGATTTGGGTACGTGGTGATCTGTCTTTCCATGGTGACACTGTCAATAGTGGTGTTGATATGGTCCAGGACTTGAGTGGGTGTAAGAGTCGATGTTTATGTGGGAGCCACAGGTAGCCTGAGAGGTGAACATACTCCAGTCTGTGTTCCTAAACTTCGCCTGGAGTACAGAGTCAACCCCCTCTGGCCACACTTTGATGGTCCTCACTGATGGCTTCACCCGGTTGATAAGCAGTACATACTTGGGGGTAAGGAACAAGGATAAGTGATCAGACTGACCTAGGTGGGGGAGGGGAGTTGCTGTGTAGGTTCCAACAATATTGGTGTAAACATGGTCCAATGTTTTGTCCCCTCTTGTGTGACAGGAGACATGCTGGTAGAATTTAGGAAGCACTGTCTTGAGGTTTGAGTGGTTAAAATCACCCGCCACAATAAATGCTGCCTCTGGGTGTGCAGTTTGTTG
The DNA here is from genome assembly GCA_020510985.1 of Pholidichthys leucotaenia. Classification (NCBI taxonomy): domain Eukaryota; kingdom Metazoa; phylum Chordata; class Actinopteri; order Cichliformes; family Pholidichthyidae; genus Pholidichthys; species Pholidichthys leucotaenia. The sequence continues at coordinate 292,882,849 of CM035841.1, forward strand.
TTTGCTAATAGCTGCATGCAGTTCTTTCATAGCAAGCTTAGCATTAGCATCCGGAGAAATGTAAGCGGCTGTTATGATGGTACAAGTGAACTCGCGTGGCAGATAGAAAGGTCTACATTTAACCATGAGAAACTCCAGGTTAGCTGAGCAGTGTCTCTCAACAGTGACAGAGTTCGTGCACCAAGCCTTGTTAATATAAATGCACACTCCCCCACCTCTGGTCTTACCGGAGTCATCTGCTGCTCTGTCTGCCCGGAGCGTGTGTAGGCCGGCTAGCTCAACAGCATTGTCGGGTATTCCACTGTGTAGCCATGTTTCCGTGAAAATCATGATATTGCAGTTCATAAGTCTCTTATTGTTGGTGATCCGAAGCCGTAGTTCATTCATTTTGTTCGCCAGTGACTATACATTAGCGAGGAAAATACTGGGTAGAGAAAGCCGGTACGGTGTTAGCTTTAGCTTAGCTCTTAGCCCACCGCGCTTCCCCCGCCTTTGTTTACAGTCTCTACGCCGCCTGCGAGCACTTCCGGTCGGCCGGGAAGCCTGCCGAGCATCGGGCGTTCTCCGGAGCTCAGGGATGAGACGTAGGTTGCTGATAAAAAGATCGTTATCGTTATTTTGTAATCCAATGTCCAAAAGCTCATTTCGGGTGTAAGATGTGAAAGCGAAGCTGTTCTGAACGAACATACCCGAAATGAGCAGAAATAACACTGCTAATCCACAAAATCTGAGAAGACGCTGAGCCTCGAGTTGTGCACGCGCCGCCATCTTTGCAACTTTAGTAATATTTTTTTCCTGATAAAATTAAGAAACTCTGCAAACAAGTGGCAGCTATATGACCAAAACATTAGCCTGGAGTTAGCTGCTGTGCTAACCAGCGGAACCCACACATCTGGCACACTGCAGGGGAGAGGCGATGTGGTGACAAGTAGAAATAGGGCATGTGTCTTTTAAATCCCGACATAAAGGACACAGTTTTATATGAAATGGTAGACGATTTTTATTGCATCACCCGATATATAGTCATATCGCACAACCCTACTCCATATAATGATATTCTGACTTGGAATTTGGTTGAATTGACTTAAATAGGTTGGAGAATAAAACAAAGTTTTTCCATTTTACTCAAACACGTACGTATTGCGACCAAGGGGACAGGTGGTTAAGCCGAACTGGTGGCATCCAACCGGGGGTTTGAACTCACAACCTCCCACTCCGGAACTCTGGGTCAACCCACTTGGCAAGTCAAGTAGGAATACTTTTATTTACTCTGTTACAAAATGACTGGGGTCTCTTTGGCCTCTTCATTTTTTCCAGTGCTGCATTTACTTGTTTCCTGGTGTCCTATGGATCATCCCAATACTACATCCAAGAACAAACAGCCCTTCCTATTAAATTACAGTCCGATAAATATCTTCAGCTGTGAATGCAACATGCACATACCAAAGTACCTCGTGCACTTACACAGAAAGCCCACTGTACATGGCATCAGTCTGTGTTTACATACAGTTAAAAATTCCAGTGGCATTGAGCCCCCGTGTATTCAGCAGCACAGGGTCCCCCATCTGCACCACAGGAAGCCAACAGCCAAACAGCCTGTGTCCTTCTCCTGTCACCATGGCTGTTGTTAGACCCCCAGGGAGACCAAATCCTTTGCCCCCCCATCACAACAACACACATACACACACTGTCGATCTCCGGCCACACGGTGCATGGCGAAGACAGACAGGAACGTGGCGCTTGGTCTGGGTCCTAACCTGGATGAGGACACAAAGCTGCAGCTGGGGGACAGGGAGGACTCTGTGGAGATCCTCATCCGCTCTGACGCAACATCAGGAGGAAACAACTACAACAAAACATCTACTTCCTGTGCTGGCACAGAAGCCTGAGGCCATTGTCAATTGTCAGACACAACATGGGCATTTCTGTCCATCGGCACCTCTGCTGATAAGGACAGGAAACGATGTCCTGTGTTCCATAATCAACCAGGTTGTGCTCGCTGGCTGCACCTGCACAGAGCAGCCTATTGTAGCGTTGTGTGTAATTATGTTTGTCTTCTGTGAGCACACAGCAATATGGGTTTGTTCAGGGCAATACTGATGTTGTTGAATGAGGCTGGTGAATGCTGATACTGATAAGAATGTTGATTCCACTTTTAATATACATCCGACAAACTAATAGCACAAAGAATATTTCTTTTATCCAAAACAATCAAATAGTGCTCTCTATCAACTCTGACAGAGCAGTATTAGGTTTCAAATTCCACATTATAAAAGTTTACTTCATCTTTGTCATGTTCAGACATTTTAAGATGTGTAATTTTGTGTTATTTGATGTCTTTTTAAATCAGATCATGATAAATGGTGAAGTTGAGAAGAAATTAAATAACTAATGCTGGGGACTTCCGGTTATGGCGGCCACGTAGGAAGACGTGTTTCACACTGCTCTGCTCCTAAAAATAAAAAGTAGGCCAAAACTCTCTTAATTGGAACAAAAACCTATCCCAGCGTTTAGGCGCAGATATGGTAAAGACCAAGGCTGGGAAATTAGGTGGAGGAAAAAGTAATTCGACAAAACAATCCAAACTAACAGACTTCCACGTTCGTGACGAAGCAGAAAAAACTCCAGAGACTATGGCGGAGAAGGGAGCCAGCGGCGGAGCGGTAACTGCTGAGGAGGGGACGAGTGCGGTGCTCGCAGCCATCAGCTCCATGAGAGCAGACTTTTCGTCTAAATTTGATGGGATTATAGCAGCGATAGAAGGAATGAGAAAGGAAATAAGCGACTGTATGGAACGAGTATCGCAGGCGGAGCTCCGAATTTCAAGCGCTGAAGATGACATCACCAGCCTACAATCAAAGTTGCAAACACTGGAATTAAAATGGAAACGTCTGAAAGATAATGTCCTGGACTTAGAATCCCGCTCGCGACGGAATAATTTGAGGCTGGTGGGTCTCCCGCAGGGAGCGGAGGGACGGGACCCATGTTCCTTTTTGGAAAAGTGGATTCCAGAAGCGCTGAACAACGCGGACCTGCAGTCATCGGTCGTCTTAGAGAGCGCTCACCGAATCGGCCCACCGAGAGATAATAAGACACCACCGAGGACGCTGATTATGAAGTTCCTCAACTACAGAGACAAGATGACAGTCACCAACGCGGCGCGAGCTAAAGGGGAAATTAAATACCAGGATCAACAGGTGCGGTTCTACCCAGATTTGGCCACAGAAATTCAACAATTGAGGAGGCAGTTCGACCCCGCTCGCAAGGAGCTGCGCAGCCTCGGGATTCATCACGGAGTGATTCATCCGGCAAGACTGCTGGTCACATATAAAGGGAGAACCCACACCTTCAAGACCCCTCAAGAGGCGCAGGAGCTCATTAAGCAGATCCAAAAGGAGACTGGTGGGAGCTAAGCATGAACATGATAAAGGTAGAACATTTAAGCATTTGTACAGGCATCTGATTGATCTGAAACATACAGCATGTCTACAAAATACAGATTGTATTATTAAAAAAACAAACAAACAAAAAAGCTACGATGTACAAAGTTGCTATAAAACTTTGAAGTTATGTTGAAAAAACTACAGAAGAGAGTTAATCTCATTAAAAATAGTAGTACAGTCAGGGTGATTGAGAGGAGAAAGAGAGAGTGGTTTGACTGATCCTCGCAGGTGTGGAACAGTCACTAGCCATAACGGGAGACGGAATTTTTTTGATTTTGGGGGGATTACCACGAATGTGGGGAAAGGGAATTTGTTTTTGTGTAGTTTGTAGGATGAATGTTCAACCATCCATGTTTTTGCTTCTCTGTAAGAGTATGTTCATATTGCAAGGTAATCTTAAACTCCTTATTGATCATAGATCAAAGCGTTAATCTTAATTTAACATCATGGAATTGCAGAGGTCTACAAAATCTAAAAAAACTTAAACAAGTTATGAATAAAATAAAAAACATAGATTCAAAAATTGTGGGTTTTACAAGAAACCCATCTAATAGAGGAGGATGTAAAAAGAATTAGGAGAAGATGGCAAGGAAATGTGTTCACCTCATCATTTTCATCCCGAGCCAGGGGAGTTATGACTCCCATACATAAAACAGTCCCATTTCAAGTGAAAAATGTAATAGGAGACAAATTAGGAAGATATCTAATCATCCAAGGATCTTTGTAATTAGAAAATATAAATCTGGTGAACTTATACGGTCCCAATACTGATGATCAAAACTTCTTCGTTAATTTATTCCTTACTTTATCATCACTTACAGGGCAACATATAATAGCAGGGGATTTTAATTGTACATTGAATCCCAGTATAGATAGATCAACAGGACTGGACTGTACGCACAATGGATGCAGGATGACCATGAATCATTTTATGAAAGAATTGAGATTGCTAGATATATGGAGAGAAATGAAACCACAAGTCAAAGCCTATTCTTGTTATTCTAATACCTATAAGACATTCTCACGTATTGACTACTTTTTGATCTCCACAGAATTAAGGTCCAAGACTCAAAACTGTTTCTATGATAACATTGTGATCTCTGATCATGCACCCTGCTGTCTAATATATGTAGATAAGAAATTGACAAAGGATCCAGGAAGGTGGCATTTTCAGCATAAATGGCTTCAGGATGAGGAATTTGTTAAGTACATAGAAAAACACATAGATGAGTTCTTTGATATTAATACTACACAAACAACAGCATGTATAAAGTGGGAGGCTTTCAAAGCTTTTATTAGGGGGCATATTATTAGTTATACAGGTTCAAAATCTAAGAAGACTCGAGAGGAGAGAGTCCAATTGGAACGTAAAATAAAAATTCTTCAAGAAAAAGTGTATGCAGGAAGTAACCCACAGTTAGAGAACGAATTACTGATTCTGATTGCTGAATATGACAAAAAATCAGCGAATAGAGCTGCCTCGAGTCTTCTAAGATTGAAGCAAACTTTTTATGAACAAGGTGAAAAATCAGGAAAATTATTGGCATGGCAGATTAAACAATTAGAATTTAAAACACCAACTACCAGTATTATAAGTAACGGACAGGCAGTTATAGATCCTTTAGAAATTAATAGTGCCTTTAGAGATTATTATGAAAAACCATATGATACAAAAAATGAAACTGACTTAACAAAACTAAATGGGTTTTTGGGTGGATTACCTATACCGTGTATTCCAAATGAAAACAGGGAGATACTGGAGTCTAAAATTAGTCAAGAAGAAGCTGGGCAAGCCATTGATAATATGAAAACAGGAAAAAGAGCAGGACCAGATGGTCTTCCAGTTGACCTCTATAAAAAATTTAAGAATAAATTAATAAAACCTTTTTTGGAAATGGTTTTAGAAACATTTCAAAATAGTAATTTACCTCCATACATGAATAATGCCTTAATTATACTGTTGCCAAAACCAGGTAAACCCCCTAATAAATGTGAAAACATGAGACCAATAAGCCTATTAAATGCTGACCTTAAGATAATCTGTAAAATTTTAGCAAGACGACAAGAAATATTACCAAATATTATTAACAGAGATCAGAATGGCTTTATAATGGGAAGACAAGGCTTCCATAATGTAAGAAGACTATTTAATATTATTTATTCCAATAAAGAAGCACCGGATACAGCTCTCCTATCATTGGACGCCGAAAAGGCCTTTGATAGAGTTGAATGGCCCTTTCTTTTTGAAGTCCTACAAAGGTTTGGACCTGGAAATAATTTCATAAAATGGGTTCAGATAATATACAATAATGCTACAGCAGAAATCCTAACAAACAGCAATATCTCAAAATCAATAAAAATCAATAGAGGATGTCGACAAGGCTGTCCACTTTCACCCTTATTGTTTACTATGGCAATTGAACCTTTAGCGATGGCAGTACGTTTACATCCACAAATATATGGAATTAAAGTAGGACCAACAGAACATAAATTCTCCCTGTATGCCGATGACATAATTTTGTTTATGTCGAATTTTAAAAAATCAATTCCGACCTTGTTAAATTTAATAAAGAACTTTGGGGAAATATCAGGATATAAAATAAATAAAACTAAATCTTCAATATTAATGCTAAATGAGACCCAGAGAAATCACCCAGCTCCTGAGGTAAATCAATTCAATGTTGTAAATCAGTTTAAATATTTAGGAATTCAAATTTTGCCTTAGCTAGAATCAGTCGCCAATGCCAACTATGAAGCCTTAATGACAGATATTAATGAGTTACTTCAGAGATGGATGTCACTACCAATGTCGATGATCGGGAGAATTAATATACTTGAAAGTAATATCTTACCAAAAATACTTTATTTATTTCAATACATTCCTTTACCACCACCTTCAGATCTATTCTCAAGAATTAAAAAAAAGTTAGTGAAATTTATATGGAACAATAGGAAGGCTAGATTATGTTTGTCCTTACTATATTTACCATTTGATCGTGGAGGTCTGAAATGTCCAAACTTTATGTTGTATTACTGGTCAGCACAACTGAGGTCTATGACATATTATTTTTCATCAAATGATCTCCCTCACTGGACTGAAATGGAATCATACAATTTACCTTTACCTCTTCCATTATTCATATACTCAGACTCGGCTAAAAAAATTACAGAACCAAGTTAAAAATCCAATTGTAAAGCACATGATCAAAATATGGTGAGAAACCAAAAAATATTTAAAAGAACCACACTTACTGTCACAATTTAGCCCAATATGGGGTAATCAATATTTTACACCAGGGAGAGCAGATGCTGTATTTAAAGTATGGAATTTAAAAGGGATTCAAAAGATTCAAGACTTATATTTGTCACGTTCAGATAACATAATGTCTTTTGAAGAACTGAGGATCAAATTCAATCTTAATAGAACACATTTTTTTTAAATACCTTCAGCTTAGGAATTTTATTTGATCAAATCAAAATAATGCTCTCACCCAACCTACTTATTCATCCTTGGAAAAAATTTTGACTAAAGATAGTAAGAGAAAGGGTATTATTTCAGAGTTTTATAACTCATTGACACTATTCTCAAGTGAAAACTCACAGAAAAGACTGAATTATTGGAAAGAAGACCTGCAAATTGAAATTTCAGAGGAACAATGGGAATTGGCTTGTACAGAAGCCCAAACCAAATCAATAAATGTACGTCTTAAATTGATACATTTTAAATGGTTAATGCGGATGTATGTTACACCAGTGGAGTTGAATAGATATAACAAAAACATACCAGATACATGCACAAAATGTATGGAAAGTAAAGGAACCCTATTTCACTGTTTATAGGAATGTAGAAAAATCAGAATGTTTTGGGAAGAGGTGAGGGTAACAATTGAAAAAATAATTTCAAAACAATTCACATTGAACCCTAAACTGTTTTTGTTGGGTCTGTATCCAGAAAAACATAACTTTAATAAGAGTGAAAGAGCATTCATAGACCTCAGTTTGCTTAATGCCAAAAAATGTATTGCACTACTTTGGAAAAAGATTCATAGACCAGATGTGACTCAGTGGTTAAGACAGATGTTAACAAACCTTCCACTAGAAAGAATAACATACATACTGAAATCAAAGGAAAATGTGTTTGAGAATATATGGAGACCTTTCATTGATTATGTAAAGAAATTAAACATAACTTCTGAAGTACTCCAAAAGTTATTAACGGATTTTGATGAAATTTTCAGGAAAGGTGCGTAATGGCACAGGGAACAGATGATTCGATTTTGGTGATGATATGAGAGTGCATACCTCCACCAAGGGCTTTGTTAGCATTTGTGCAGCAGGGTTACACAAAAACTACTGGATGGATTTGGATGAAATTTTCACCAGAGGTGGTTCTTGGCCTAGAGAGGAACCCAGTATATTTTGGTGACGACCTGAGAATGCATACCTCAGCCAAGGCTCTTATCTTCTCACAGTGTGTTAGCAACAATACTCCAAAACTGATGGACAGACTTTGATGCAATTTTCACCACAAGTGGCTATAGGCCTACACACAAACCCTTTACATTTTGGAGGTGATCCATGAGAAACGGAAGGAGCCTTGGCGGAGGTATGCGCTCTATTAGTGCTTTTCTAGTTTCAGAATGGATTTAACTGCCCTTCCTCTTAGCACCTAGCCTTCAGCAATGATCAGCGGTGCTGGCTCGGATATACAGTATCTCACAAAAGTGAGTACACCCCTCACATTTTTGTAAATGTTTTATTATATCTTTTCATGGGAGAACACTGAAAATATGACACTTTGATACAATCTAAAGTAGTCAGTGTACAGTTTGTATAACAGTGTAAATTTGCTGTCCCCTCAAAATAACTTAACACACAGCCATTAATGTCTAAACCGTTGGCAATAAAAGTGAGTACACCCCTAAGTGAAAATGTCCAAATTGTACCCCAAGTGTCAATATTTTGTGTCGCCACCATTATTTTCCAGCACTGTCTTAACTCTCTTGGGCATAGAGTTCACTAGAGTTTCACAGGTCGCCACTGGAATCCTCTTCCACTCCTCTATGATGACATCACGGAGCTGGTGGATGTTAGAGACCTTGCATTTCTCCACCTTCCGTTTGAGGATACCCCACAGATGCGCAATAGGGTTCAGGTCTGGAGACATGCTTGGCCAGTCCATCACCTTTACCCTCAGTTTCTTTAACAAGGCAGTGGTTGTCTTGGAAGTATGTTTGGGGTTGTTATCATGTTGGAATACTGCCCTGCAGCCCAGTTTCCGAAGGGAGGGGATCACACTCTGCTTCAGTATGTCACAGTACATGTTGGCATTCATGGTTCCCTCAAAGAACTGTCGCTCCCCCGTGCTGGCAGCACTCATGCAGCCCCAAACCATGACACTCCCACCACCATGCTTGACTGTAGGCAAGACACTTGTCATTGTACTCCTCACCTGGTTGCCACCACACACCCTTGACATCATCTGAACCAAATAAGTTTATCTTGGCCTCGTCAGACCACAGGACTTGGTTCCAGTAATCCATGTCCTTAGTCTGCTTGTCTTCAGCAAACTGTTTTCGGGCTTTCTTCTGCATAATTTTTAAAAGGGGCTTTCTTCTGGGATGACAGCCATGCAGACCAATTTGATGCAGTGTGCGGCATATGGTCTGAGCAATGACAGGCTGACTCCCCATCACTTTATCCTCTGCTGCAATGCTGGCAGCACTCATACGTCTATTTTCAAAAGACAACCTCTGGATATGACGCTGAGCACGTGAACTCAACTTCTTTGGTCGACCATGGTGAGGCCTGTTCTGAGTGGAACCTATCCTGTTAAACCGCTGTATGGTCTTGGCCACTGTGCTGCAGCTCACTTTCAGGGTGTTGGCAATCTTCTTATAGCCTCGGCCATCTTTATGTAGAGCAACAATTCCTTTTTTCAGATCCTCAGAGTTCTATGCCATGAGGTGCCATGTTGAACTTCCAGTGACCAGTATGAGTGAGAGCGATAACACCAAATTTAGCACATCTGCTCCCCAGTCACACCTTAGAACTTGTAACACTAACGAGTCACATGACACCAGGGAGGGAAAATGGCTAACTGGGCACAATTTGGACATTTTCACTTAGGGGTGTACTCACTTTTGTTGCCAGCAGTTTAGACATTAATGACTGTGTGTTGAGTTATTTTGATGGGACAGCAAATTTACACTGTTATACAAGCTCTACACTGACTACTTTACATTGTATCAAAGTGTCATATCTTCAGTGTTGTCCCATGAAAAGATATAATAAAATATTTACAAAAATGTGAGGGGTGTATTCACTTTTGTGAGATACTGTATCTTGACCTAAACACAAGTCAAGTCAGCCCCGAAGTCAGCCCATGGATCTTTAAGGGTAGTATCTAACAAAGCAGTGAGGAGAGCCGAATGCTGGCAACAACAAAAACTGCCCGTGACCACAAAAACTCCCAGCGAACTGCCACCAGCCCCCCACAAACCCCAATGGAACCTGGCTAATTGCAATGCTGACTAGCATTTGCTGCTTCCCCCCGCTCCATGAAATACAGGGTTCATGGCGCAAGCGGAGAGTTACTCCTGGGGCCTGAATGTTTGTCTTAAAGAATGAAATAATGCATCACTAGTTGACAGGGGCGTGTAGTATTAGCCCCTTTTCCACTAGTACCTATATAGCCCTACTCACTTCAATACGGCTTTACTCAACTCAGTTAGCTTTTGTTTCCATTACACTAGAGTACCGCCTGAGGTGGGTGGGATTTTTTTTTTACAGCAAGGCAGCACAACACTCCCGTGAAGTAAAACACACAACACAAGCAAAACAGAAGGTGGCAGATTACAAGGCGACTGCTCAGTCTCTGGCTTTTTGTCAGAGTAAAGGCAAAAAAGGAGAGCCAGAGAAGCCTAAAGGCGGTGAGACAACACACTCTGGAAAAGTACTGGTGTTTAGGAAGCCATAGAGCAGTATAAAGGCAAAGACATGAGGATACGAATTAGATCACATATAAAGATAAGCTAATGATTGCTAATTTTAGTTAGCTTTAAGTCCGCCGTATTACATTGTAATGTCGGCAAGTTACCGCTATTAGGTACTAAAATATGTATGCTGTGTGTGTGTTTCAGATTGCGGCAAAATTACCACTTCAAACCATTGTTCTGGGCGTTCAACACAAGCTCTCAGTGGTGGGATGTCACCACAGCTTCACAAACGCTCAGTGGTTACAGAACTTCAGAATGTCTGTAGAAATGTTTAGCTTCCTATGCAACAAATTGCTCTGATCTTGTGAAAATCATGGAGAGACTGTTGAGACATCAAAACTTGATCGCCAGGTGCCATATTGTAGTTATGGGGTTATATTGGCCGTAAAATATATATTTCAGCAGGTAAACAGTTCTGAGTTAAGTATAATAAGATACATTTAACAATTATGATGCATTTTTAAGCCAAAACAAACTTGAGCTAGGATTAAAAGCAATTAAAATAAAGCAGTCACAAGGTGACATGGAGAAATACATGAATTTACTGGATACATACATGTAGATACTGTATAAATATATCTTCTCTGCATCAATAATGTACTATACATATATTCATTTCATATTGCATTGGGAATTTTGACAAACCTTTGTACTTTTTGCAGATCTGTCTCCACTTTTGTTTTATGTGTTAAGATTATCACTAAGTAACATAAATTAAATACTAAAAGACTGAAAAAGCTGACTAAGAACAATCCAGCAGTTTCACAAATCACTTTTGGTTTGGTGCAAGTCTGTCAACTGAATTATGAACCATAAAGCAGTCTGTGTTAAAATGTTAAATACCATTAAACCCTAACTCTGGGGTGTCCAATCATGTGCCATGGAGGGCCAAGACCCTGCAGGTTCCCTCTTCTACCCAGTCTTTTCAGCAAGTGTTTTCAATGATCAGTAGTCAGTGGAAGAAATTCAGTGGAATCTACTGTTGAAGACACTGGTTATAGGTAAAGCCTGCAGGGTCTTGGCCCTCCATGGCACATGATTGGACACCCCTACTCTAACCCATTATTAGAAAATACAGAGGCTAATATGGCCCAGAATTCCTCCATATACTGGTACTATCACTAAAGTGTGAAGTGTCTTCCGCACTGGCACATCCAACAATACAGCCTTCTGTAAATAAAATAATTGTTTTTGGTTACTTTTTCTAAAAAATGAGCCATTGTTTTCAACATCACTGATAAATGGTTTCTACTGTTGACTCTTTTCCCACTGGTGTCTTAACACACAAAATAGAAAATCATAATGCAAACACATAAGTCACTAAACTGTTTATTACAATCAGCAGCAAAATCCAGATTATTTAGAATGTGCAAAATTCAAACTCTAAACTGTAAAAAAAAAACCAAAAAAAACAGAATGGGTCACATACGCCGGCCATGCTGCCTCACTGAGAAGCAACTGGATGTGCTGCTCACACTGGTCCCAGTTCAGCAGATCTTCAGCTTGCATCTCTGTAAATAGTGACACAAGGTCCGGTTTGGGGTGGATCGTCTTCCTCTTGCCTAGACGAAAGACAGAAACGGGTTGTGGTTAATCAAAGCAAGTTTAAAACATATTTGGGAAATACACTTGTTGCTAAAAGCCAGTGGTGAAATGTGACAAAAAAGTGCTTGGTTGTTGTATTTAACCACAATTTTCATGTAGCTGCGCTTCAGTAGATTTTACAAGAGCTGGGTTACGTTTAAAATCATTTTTTACAGTGGCCTCAGCAATCGGAATGAGTTAATGCATTCAGTTGAATGGAATCTAGTACTTTAACTGAGGGTGTGCAGCCCTGAGTATGGAGTCGCTCAGTCAAAATATGTAATTTTTATCAATAAAAATTTAGCAACCACTCTATGTCACTGCTGTGTCTCTTCTTGCTCTGGCTTCAAGTGTGGGCGGTGTTTTGTACTTCTGTTACTAACATATAAAAGAATGCACTACAATGGGTCTCAAATATTTGTAATGTGTCCTGTTATAGTACTGCATGAGTTTATTGACGATAGACTATAAACTACACATATAAACTAAATTATAATGGTGACTGAACGACTCCCATTCCCCAAAGCGCAAGATACACTATTATAAATGTAACTCATAAAGGATCATATGTAGGCATGAGGCCTACATATCTCCCGAGAGAACACTCACACGTGATCTGCATTGTTGTTTATGCAAATCCGACGGCGAACGCTGGGACAGCGCGTGACGTCATCCATTCAGTAACCAGCAGGCTGCAGACAGAACACCCAGATGCTCTTCTCCTCATCTCAGGCGATTTCAACCACGTTTCACTGTCTCCCATTCTGCCCACTTTCACCCAGTATGTCACATGCCACACTAGAGACAATAAAACACTGGATTTGTTCTACGCAAACACTAAGGAGGCGTACACCTCATCACAACTCCCCCCACTTGGGAGATCGGATCACAACTTGGTTCATCTCCGGCCGGTGTACAAACCCCTAGTGCACAGACAACCTCCGGCCATGCACACTGTGGAGTTATGGTCTGAGGAGACAATGGACACTCTAAAGGACTGTTTTGAAGCCACCGCCTGGAAGCAGCTCTGCGATCCACATGGTGAGGACATCGATGGCCTCATTCACACCTTCACGGGCTACCTCAGCTTCTGTGTGGACAAATCCGTTCCCACCAAGACCATACGGCGTCACTCAAACAACAAACCCTGGATCAACCCTGAGATAAAAACACTTCTGAGAGAGAAGAAGAGGATCTTCAGGTCGGGGAACAGGGAGATGCTGAAGTCCGTACAGAGGGAGCTGAGGAGAAAGATCAGAGAAGGCAAGGACAGCTTCAGGAAGAAGATGGAGGACAAGCTGCAACAGAGCGACATCAGCGGGGTCTGGAGAAACCTCAAAACCATCTCGGGGCTCCAGAATACCTCCCCCCAGGCCACGGGGGGCAGGGAGTGGGCGAACAACCTGAATCTGTTTTTCAATAGATTTGACCAACCGCCCTCCCCCCTGTCTGCACAACAACCACTGCTGCCACTAAGAAATCAAGTCCTGCTGCCCACTCCCCACTCCACCGACACCCCCCCCACTCCCAACACACAGCCCCCCATCCTGACCCTGACCAAGACCCAGGTGAGGACGGAGCTGAGGAAGATCAAGGCGAGGAAGGCGTCGGGACCGGACGGCATCAGCGCAAAGCTCCTCAAGTCCTGTGCAGACCAGCTGTGTGGGATTGTGACGTATATCTTCAACATGAGCCTGAAACTGGGGAGGGTACCACAGCTGTGGAAAACATCTTGTGTGGTACCTGTACCAAAAACTTCCCACCCCAAAGACCTGAACAGCTTCAGACCGGTGGCCTTGACGTCCCACTTGATGAAGACCCTGGAGAGACTGCTCCTTGCTCATCTCCGCCCCCTGGTGGAACCAGCGATGGATCCACTCCAGTTCGCCTACCAGCATGGCATTGGGGTGGAGGATGCGGTGATCTTCCTCCTTCACCGTTCTCTGTCCCACCTGGAGAAGCCCGGGAATATGGTGAGGATCATGTTCTTTGACTTCTCCAGTGCTTTCAACACCATCCAACCAATGATCCTGAAGGACAAGCTGCTGCGCGCAGGGGTGGACCAGCACCTGTCATCATGGATCCTGGACTACCTCACGAACCGGCCTCAGTATGTGAGAACCCGGGACTGTGTTTCCGACACGATCATCAGTAGCACGGGGGCCCCCCAGGGAACGGTGCTGGCTCCCTTCCTGTTCACTCTTTATACTGCGGACTTCTCACACAACACAACACATTGCCATCTACAGAAGTTCTCTGATGACTCTGCGATCGTTGGTCTCATCTCCAGCGGAGATGAAGCTGAGTACAGAGGGCTTATCCAGGACTTTGTGGACTGGTGCCATCGGAACTGCCTCCAGATCAACGCGAGGAAAACTAAGGAGCTGGTGGTGGACTGCCGCAGGCATGGGCAGCCCCTCACAGCACCAGTAAATATACAGGGAACAGACATCGAGATGGTGACATCCTACAAGTACCTGGGTATTCATCTGAACAATAAACTAGACTGGTCACACAATACTGACGCACTCTACAAGAAGGGACAGCGCAGGCTGTTCCTGCTGAGGAGACTCAGGTCTTTTGGTGTACAAGGGGCGCTGCTGAAGTCATTCTATGACACGGTGGTGGCATCAGCCATCACTTTTGGAGTGGTCTGCTGGGGCAGTGGCATTACTGCAGCCGATAGGAAGAGACTGAACAAACTGATTAAGAAAGCTAGCTCTGTCCTGGGGCAACGCCTTGATCCGATGGAGGAGATAGGAGAGAGAAGGACGGTGGCTAAACTGTCATCTCTGCTGGAGTCCGAGTTCCACCCTATGCAGGACATACTGGATGCACTGAGGAGCTCATTTAGCAGCAGACTACATCATCCCAGGTGCACAACCGAGAGGTTTCGTAGGTCCTTCCTACCAACGGCTGTCAGACTGTACAACCTAAGTAGGGCTGCTCGCAGAGATAGCAAAAAGACGTAACAAACTAATAGTTTTTTGAATGCAAAAGATGCAATAGACTTACACAATGGTCCTCTCCGGCATACAACTAGGAACATACCGGTCGCTATGGAGGGTGAGAATATGTATGGGCACATAATCATACCATGTAGGATAACTAAATAGACGGTTATGCTGTTTCATCCCACCTAGCAACAATGCTCTGCACTGTGTGTGTTTATATATTTACATATTTATTCCATCTAGCTACAATGCTCTGCACTGGGTGTGTTTATATTTATATATCTATATATTTATTCCATCTAGCTACAATGCTCAGCACTGGGTGTGTTTATATTTATATATCTATATATTTATTCCATCTAGCTACAATGCTCCGCACTGTGTTTTTATATATCTACATATTATTCTATCTAGCTACATTGCTCCGCACTGTGTGTGTTTATATACTTGCATATTTATTCCACCTAGCTGCAATGCTCCGTACTGTGGGTGTTTATATATTTACATATTTATTCCATCTAGCTACAATGCTCTGCACTGTGTGTTCATATATTCATATATTTATTCCATCCAGCTACAATGCTCTGCACTGTGTGTCTGTGTGTGTGTATATATATATTTTATAGTAATATGTACATATGTATATTAGCTGCTCTTGCTTGCTTGTTTTTTTTTTTGTTTTTTTTTTTGTTTTTTTTTTGTTTTTTTTGCCTTCTGATTGTTGCTCTGAGTGTTGCTATCCCTGTGCTGTTGCAATCCTGGAATTTCCCCGTTGTGGGACTAATAAAGGCTTATCTTATCTTATCTTATCTTATCACATAAGTGATCTGGAAAAAAAAAAATAAACAAGCGGTTCTTAAACACCCTCTCATGGATCGTCACCTTATCGTGGTGGGGGGGGTTACGCGCAATTTGCCTCTGATAGGGTCACCCAAGACAAACTGGTCCTGGGTGAAGGGCCAGACTAAGAACGATCCAACAGACACTCATGATTAATTCTATATCAAGGATTCAGTGTACCCCGCCCGGTATGGGGTTACCGGGGCCCCACCCTGGAGCCAGTCCTGGGGGAGGGGCTCGAAGGCTAGCGTCTGGTGGCCGGGTTTCCACCCATGGGACCCGGCCGGGCTCACCCCGAAGGAGTTACATGGGTCCGCCCTCCAGTGGGCTCACCACCTGCAGGAGGGATCATGGGGGTCTGGTGCTATGTGGATTAGGTGGCGGTCAAAGGCGGAGACCTTGGCGGACTGATCCCAAGCTTTCTAAACTGGCTTTTGGTACGTGGAATGTCACCTCTCTGGTGGGGAAGGAGCCTGAGCTGGTGTACGAGGTTGAGAGATACCGGCTAGATATAGTCGGCCTCACCTCAACACACAGCTCCGGTTCTGGAACCAGTCTCCTGGAGAGGGGCTGGAGCTTGGCGTTTTCTGGAGTTGCCCCAGGCGAGAGGCGACGAGCAGGGGTGGGTATTCTTGGGTGGGTATTCTCCCCCCCACCTTGCTGCCACTATATTGGAGTTTTCCCCGGGGGACGAAAGGGTTGCTTCCCTGCACCTTCGGGTTGGGAAACGGGTCCTGACCATCATTTCTGCCTATGCACCAAGAGTACCCACCCTTTTTGGAGTCTGTGACTGGGGTGCTGGAGGGTGCTCCTCCTGGAGACTCCATTGTCCTACTGGGGGACTTCAATGCGCACGTGGGCAACGACAGCGAAACCTGGAGGGGGGTGATTGGGAGAAATGGCCTGCCCGATCTGAACCCAAGTGGTGTTCAGTTATTGGACTTCTGTGCTAACCACAGTTTGTCCATAACAAACACCATGTTCAAGCATAAGGGTGTCCATATGTGCACCTGGCACCAGGACACCCTAGGTCGCAGGTCGATGATCGATTTTGTTATTGTGTCATCAGACCTGCGACCATATGTCTTGGACACCCGGGTAAAGAGAGGTGCAGAGCTGTCAACTGATCACCACCTGGTGGTGAGTTGGATCCAATGGCAGGGGAGGATGCCATTCATACCTGGTAGACCCAAATGTATAGTGAGGGTGTGCTGGGAACGTCTGGCTGAGGCCCCTGTCCGGGAGGTCTCCAACTCCCACCTCCGGAAGAACTTCAACCACATTCCGAGGGAGTCTGGAGACATGGAGTCTGAATGGGCCATGTTCTCCACCTCTGTTGTTGAAGCGGCGGCCCAGAGCTGCGGCCGCAAGGTGGTTGGTGCATCTTGTGGTGGCAACCCCCAAACCAAGTGGTGGACACCAGTGGTGAGGGGGGCCATTAAGCTGAAGAAGGAGTCCTATCAAGCTTGATTGGCTTGTGGGACCCCCGAAGCAGCTGAGGTGTACTGGCAGGCCAAGCGGAGTGCAGCTCGGGTGGTTGCTGAAGAAAAAACACGGGTATGGGAGGAGTTCGGTGAGGCCATGGAACAAGACTTTCGGTCGGCCTCGAAAAGATTCTGGCAAACTGTCCGGCGGCTCAGAAAGGGAAAGCAGCTCCCTGTCCACACTGTGTATGGTGCGGATGGGACACTGTTGACTTCAACTGGGGATATCGTCAGGCGGTGGAAGGAATACTTTGAGGATCTCCTCAATCCCACTGATACGCCTTCCACAGAGGAAGCAGGGTTTGGGGACGAGGAGGATGACTCGCCTATCACAGGGGCTGAGGTCGCCAAGGTGGTTAAAAATCTCCTTGGTGGCCGGGCCCCGGGGGTGGACGAGATTCACCCTGAGTACCTCAAGGCCCTGGATGTTGTAGGGCTGTCATGGTTGACACGCCTCTGCAACACTGTGTGGAGGTCGGGGGCAGTGCCTTTGGCATGGCAAACCGGGGTGGTGGTTCCTCTTTTCAATAAAGAGGACCGGAGGGTGTGCTCCAACTTTAGAGGGATCACACTCTTCAGTCTCCCTGGGAAGGTCTACGCCAAGGTACTGGAGAGGAGAGTCCGGCCATTGGTCGAACCTCGGATTCAGGAGGAGCAATGTGGTTTTCGTCCTAGCCGCGGCACATCGGACCAGCTCTTTACACTCTCGAGAATTCTTGAGGGTTCGTGGGAGTTTGCCCAACCATTTTACATGTGTTTTGTGGCCTTGGGGAAGGCATTTGATCATGTTTCCCGTGGTTTTTTTGTGGGGGGTGCTTCGGGAGTATGGGGTATCGGGCTTGTTGTTACGAGCTATTCGGTCTCTGTACGACCATTGTGAGAGTTTGGTTCGTATTGCCAACACTCGGTCGGAGTCATTCCCAGTGAGAGTTGGACTCCGCCAGGGTTGCCCTTTGTCACCGATCCTGTTCATAATTTTTATGGACAGGATTTCTAGGCACAGCCAGGGAATGGAGGGTGTCATGCTTGGTGACCACAGGATCTCATCTCTGTTGTTTGCAGATGATGTTGTCCTGTTGGCTTCATCCAGCAATGACCTACAGCTCTTGCTGGGACGGTTTGCCACTGAGTGTGAAGCGGCTGGGATGAGAATCAGCACCTCCAAGTCCGAGTCCATGGTCCTCAGCCGGAAAAAGGTGGATTGTCCTCTCCGGGTTGGGGACAGGCTCCTGCCCCAAGTGGAGGAATTTAAGTATCTTGGGGTCTTGTTCACGAGTGAGGGGAAAATGGAGCGAGAGATTGACAGACGGATTGGAGCAGCATCTGCAGTGATGCGGACGTTGTACCGGTCTGTTGTGGTGAAGAGGGAGCTTAGTTCTAAGGCAAAGCTGTCGATTTACCAGTCAATCTACATTCCTACTCTCACCTATGGTCACGAGCTTTGGGTAATGACCGAAAGAACAAGATCGCGGACACAAGCGGCTGAAATGAGCTTTCTCCGTAGGATTGCTGGACTCACCCTTAGAGATAGGGTGAGGAGCTCAGTCATCCGGGAGAGGCTCAGAGTAGAACCGCTGCTCCTCCACATTGAAAGGAGTCAGTTGAGGTGGTATGGGCATCTGATTAGAATGCCTCCTGAACGCCTCCCACTTGAGGTGTTTCAGGCACGTCCCACTGGGAGGAGACCCCGGAGCAGACCCAGGACTCGATGGAGAGACTATGTCTCCCAGCTGGTCTGGGAACACCTTGGCATCGTCTCTGAAGAGCTGGAGCAGGTGGCTGGGTAGAGGGAAGTCTGGACTTCTCTGCTTGAACTGCTGCCTCCGTGACCCGGACCTCCGGAAAAGCGGTAGAAGATGGATGGATGGTTCTGAAACAGTGGCTAATACTGGATGTCCCACTCATTTTCAATTATTCTGTAATTAATATTCACACAATCAAATAAATCTCCGCTCAATCCTTTTCATATTAAGTGGAAATTGTGCTACTTTAGTTTTGGCACTTTACTTTTTAAGTTAAAGTATAGATAAAGGATTTGAGTACTTTCTCCACCACTGCTAAAAACAATGCTATGTGCAACTTGTTTCTTACCGGTCATCACACGTCGTGCTCAAAGTTTCCAGTGTCAAAGCAGATGCTGGTTAGACTCTAGAACGAAAATACACACAACTTAAGTACATGCACAACACGAAAGTACAACATGTAAAAAAAAAAAAAAAAAAAAATCACCTTTTTAACCAGGATTAACACTAGCTTTTTTCGTCAGCTTTTGTCAACACAAGCACAAAATACAAGCACAGCACAAAGTTAGCATTGATGGCTAACTAGCTAGCTCATTGTCTGCATACAGGAAACAACCTTGCTGTTTGTTCAAAGTGAGCTTTCCACCGTTGGGATAAATACCGTAAAAGATGCATAATATCACATCATATCACAACACTCACCATCCTCTATATCACAGTTTTAAACTGCCGTGGTCGGGTCCTCACGTTATTTGCCGGTCGGTGGCCGTAAATTCATTTCGGGTGGCTCCATCTAGTTCCCTCTGGATTCTCTCATTAGCTAAAGGCACAGAGCAGTCTACTGAGATTGAGATTGACATTGAGATTCAACTTTATTGTCATTACACATGTATGAATACAAGGTAACGAAACGTGACTTGGCATTTGGGCACGCTCTGCAGAGCGCATCCAAGGCCGGGGCAGCCGCTAGGCGCCAGTCATAACTACTGGACCAGGGTGTTGATTTCTGTGAAGCCATTCTATCGTTGTTGTTTATGCTGACGCTTGCTTGCTCGCTCGCAGACAAATCTTTTGCAAACGGCGGCTCGAGATTCTGTAGAATAAGTCGCTCTCATGACATTATGCCCTGACTAATAAGTGGCCTGCAGTCTTTTGACGTCACATTTTCAGCTCGACATGGTACGGTCAAAACCACATTGCAGCGGGCACAATTTTTGTACCAAAATTTAGTATCAGTTACTAAGGGAAAAGCCTACAAAGCGCACCGAGTCCAAGTGAGAAGGGTCAAGCAGGTACTAGTGGAAAAGGGGCTTTAGTGGTCGATAGGATACAACTGGTTCCTGTAGTACAATAAGCACAGAAACATGTGAATGAATGGCTAAACTGCCCAAGAGTATCCATCCTGGTTTGAGAAAATAAAACTTTGACAAAGCTAAAATAACATCTAAGAACAAAATATATGGTCAAGTGTTGTTAGATGAACAAAAATTCCAGTGGGGGCAAGTAGAATTTATAGAAAATTACAATCAAAACCAGCTGGATCCAGGCAGCCTGTCTATTACCCCACTAAAGCGAGCTGTGTCCCATTACTGTGATCAACCCAGACCACCTAGCACGGTAGTGGTAACAGTTCATCATAGAATCATGATGAAAACATTACAAAATAAGCCAGAATGAGACAAGATGTATTATCGACAACTGATTAGTGAACCAGGTGGAAACAGGGATGTCCAAGGTGACTGAAATATGAAGAAAGTAACAATATAAGACGTGCTTGGTACAAGCTTCCTTGTACCCCAGTTAGCTCAAGGGCTAATACCTTTAGCTCCCCTTCCATCTACAGGACAGATAGCTAGGTGGGCCAACAATAGAGCAGCGGGCATGTATCAAGGCCAGTGATGCTTCCCATTTCTTGACATTGAGAAAAAACCCTGGAAGAGTCAAAACAGCTTGTTGGAGCGAAAAAATGAGAAAAAAGGTGGTATTTTTTTAAAAGAAAATACCGTTTTGATATTTTTTCGATAGTCACGTTATATTAATAGACACAATTTAGATGGTTAAAACCTACAAACACCATTTTTTAGTCCATAACCCCTTTACAATCTCCCTTGATGAACACCGGAAAGAGCAAGAAATCTGATTTTGTTATCAAGCAGAGCTGGACCTCACCAGGGAGGAGGTGTCACAAAGGAGGTGGCAATAGAGTCCAGGTGCTATATTGCCACCCTTACTGGCTGTGTGATGGTACTAGCTGTGTTATTGTTCCTAAGATTACAGCACAACAGAATGTGGCATCACCATGTAATATATTCTGTTTTCCTTGCCTGTGTTTTGCTGCACTGAGCACTGTGCAGACGTGTGTGCAGTGAGTACCAACTGACATGAGGGACAGATGTTCTGCTCTATGCTGTAATGTTTTATAAATATGCCTGATGGCTAAAGAGAGCGAATCGAGTCAAGCTTTGCATATGCACTTCACGTAAGAAGACGGCGCGACTTAGCTTAACACCACTGCTTACTACTAACTTGATTGTCTGAAGAATTATATTAGTGGAAGGAAGAAGTTCACATAGCATTTTTGCTAGAACATACAGTCATGTGAAAAAATTGGGATACCCCATTAAATATTCCGTTCTTTATTACGAAATGCTCACATATCTATGTCTAACCTTGTTTTTGTTTTTATTTGCATTTTTTAACACTTATTTTAGCCATTTCAAGTGGGAATGAATGTGGGGGTGTCCTAATTTATTCCTCACTATTTGTTTAGAATTACATTTTACAGAAAATTTGAAAAAGTCTTCATTTGTAATTGCTTAGTTGTATTACATGAATCTCCCAGTATTTTGAACATTGATATTAAATATCCATATGTCCACATATGTTAAAAAAAAAAAAACAGGCTTACACAGGGTGTCTTAATTTTTTCACATGACTACAAGGACATTATACACTGCAAAGCGATTTATTTTTTTTTTTCCCAGTTTAAAATGTTCATACATAGTGGTTGTTTTCTGGCATGTGTAGATTTTGCAGGGTTTCTTCTGGTAACGTTTCTGGGTGGCGCCCTGCCACGCCTGAAAAATTTCAGCCGCTATCAGGAAATATAAATTGAAGAAAAAAATATATGACGCAATGACGGTCCGCAAGCACGCACATGAACAACACGCGTGACGTCATCCACGCAGAGTTCAGAAGCGCCCTGCCCACGTGTTCCAATCAGCAAGCAGAGTCAGTGTTGCCAGACGTACGATAATTTTGCCCTCAGTATGATCAATAATTTCAAAAATTCCCTAATTTACAATAATCTGACCCCTTCATTACATGGCTACATTAATACATTAGCAAACACAATCAGGCTACGGATCCTATGCATACATACTTTATTTTTATGCATCATCTCACGTGCATGGGCTGGGTGGAAAAGAAGAGGAAGACTTGTGGTGCAGTAGCAGAGAGGCAGCCTCGGATGGAGGTTAGTAATGGGATCCACAGTTCAATTAAACATGCCCAGTCAAGCAAAAAAGATCCGTTATGAACAATTGTATGACGAATCACTCAGTGCTGTAGTGGTTAGTGGCTGTAGTGGTTAGTTTTTTGTTTTTCTTATTTCAGACAAGAATAAAAAGGAGATGTTTTTACCGTTACCTTAGTTAATATTAATTAACTAATTTGTGTTCATTATTATGTGCCTGGCAAGTTAAGATGACCGAAATTCACGAAGTCAATGACTTTAATGAGAAGTTAATTGCTGGTATTGTTAAAACACTGTCAAACTCAAAAACTAGTGATATCTACAATATGAGCACCTCCTTTCTCAAAATGCACAGCAAAATATTAATCAAACCACTGACTCATCTCATTAATCTCTCCATTAGGTCTAGTACATTTCCATCTGGCTGGAAAAAAGCTGTCGTCATACCAGTTCATAAATCAGGCAGTAAAGACGATATATGCAATTACCGCCCAATCTCTATCTTACCAGTCCTATCTAAGGTTCTTGAAAAAGTTGTAGCTACACAGCTGATAGACTACTTACAAGACAGTCAACTTCTTCATCCACATCAATTTGGTTTTAGACCAGGATACTCAACAGAAACAGCAAATTGTTGCCTTATTGAAAACGTCAAACAGTCCTTGGACAGGGGTAATGTGGTAGGAGCTGTTTTTCTAGATCTCAAAAAGGCTTTCGATACTGTAAACCACAGTTTGCTTTTATCCAAAATGGTATCTTTTAACTTCTCCCCAAATACATTAGAATGGTTTGCATCTTATCTCCAGAATAGAGAACAGTGTGTAAAAGTGCACCAGGATAAATCCTCATTTTTAAACAACCGCATGGGTATCCCACAAGGGTCCATTCTTGGTCCTTTACTTTTCAGCATTTTTATTAATGACTTGCCGTTACACTGCTCAGCTGCAACATGCCAACTTTATGCAGATGATGCAGTTATTTACACAGCTGCCAAGACTCCAGCACAGGCTGCAGATGTACTGTCTACAAGTATGGTTGATGTCCAAGAGTGGCTCCTCAAGAACCATCTATTGCTGAACCTTCAGAAAACAGTCTCAATGTGCTTTTCAATCAAAAAATGTAACCTGCAACATTTTAAAGTTAATATACATGATCATGACATCAGTTTAGCTACAGAATTCAAATACCTTGGCATTGTACTAGATCCTCAACTCAAATTTAATCTTCATATAAAGAAAATTTCAAAAACAGTAAAAAAAAATCTGAACTGCTTTAAATTAATTAGATATTACATACCTTACGAAGCAGCTGCACTGTATATGCATTCTATGGTTTTTTCTCATATATCATACTGTTTGACAGTCTGGGCTCAAGCAGCCCCTTCCACAATAAGACATATAGGTTCATTATATAATCAAACCCTAAAAATCTTGGACAAAAAGCCCATTAGGTGGCATCACTGTAATGTTTTAAAAAAATACAACCTATTGAGTTTTGAGAGCTTCATTGACCTCTGTCTTCTGAAATTAACGTTCAAATGTTTCCATAAATCAGCACCCGAGCCACTTGCTGGTTTCGTCCAAAGACAGGACAGCAGCAGAGCCACCAGGAGTTCTGTTAACAATAACTGTAAAATATTCCACCGCAGAACCACATTTGGACAAACAGCTTTCTCTATAAAGGGCAGTCACATCTGGAACACAATGCCAAATGAAATTAAAATAATAACGGACTTTAAAACATTCACTAAAAATGTTAAAAACTGGCTGAAAAATAAACAAGAATGTACTCATGTATGAATTATTTGTCTGCAAAGTGAGAGTGAATGAAGGGAAGGAATAAATGTGTTTGTTTATAGTGAGTGACGGAGGGAGGAAGGCCTGAAATAGGCAAATGTGAGTTATGTTATATGTGTTAAATGTGAGTCAGGCTGTTATATTTGTGTATTTATAATATTTATGTTAAAGGTGAGTCAGGCTGTTATATTTGTGTATTTATAATATTTATAATATTTATAATTGTGTATTTATAATTTTTCTGCATTGATGTATGTGGTTATTGTGTATATTTTTATCTTGATTCTTTTTTCTAAAGCCCATCCAGGGACAAGAGTTGCAAATTAGCTAATAGCTATACACTCTATGTGCAACACATCAGATTGATTGTCTTTGATTAATTGTCTATGTTTATTGCACTGTCCCTGTCAAATAAACTAATCTACTACTACTACTATTAATCCGTCAGCAGCCTTCAGACAAACTAAAAGTGTCAACATTTGGATTTCAAAATAAGGGAGGTTTTTCCTGCTATCTGAGTGGTGAGATTTCTAAAAAAAAAAAAAAAAAAAGAACTATAAATATATAGAAATATTATAACAGAAATAACCATCTTTGGTCATTTAAGTTAATTTATTTCATGAAATACAATTTTATTAATATTTTTTTCTTTCAAATCAGAGTTAACCTGTTGAACTCTGGTCAATTTCCCTAAAAACGCCTAAAAATAACATGCCCAAAGTAAATCAAAAGCTGTTCTTCAACCCTTTGCAGCATCTTCATGGGGTTGGTCTCATTTAAAAGAACACTCTGAATTTTTTGGCAAAACAGTCATAATCTCTCTAAGTGCTCCTGCCACTGAGTAACAATCATCTACACATACTGAATTTGAAGAAAATAAAGTTCACCTGGGTGGGTTTTTTTTTAGATACAAATGCTTGCAAATAACATACAGCTGTGTGAAACTTGCTGGAAAACAACAGAAATGTAGAACCAAGTGTTTTCAAACTCAGGTCAAAATTTTGTAACAATACCACAAAAAATGAATATATTACACAGCTTTTTTCTCAGGTTGTAACAAGGCGTTCTTGAACTGTGCCAAACTGTGCCAAATGGCACAGTTTGGAAAGCTATGGTCCAGAGTTCACTATCTCAGCAGTTTGCATAGTAAAACCAAGGGGTAACAACCCAGACATACACAGCACAGTCCCTGTTTTTTTTTTTGTTTTGTTTTTTTAAACAGGCAAAAATAGCCTACAGTGTAAGTAACATTTCACTAAAGTATACACAAAAACAACCCTCTCCCCCCTCCAATTTTTCCAGAGTTCATTATCTCACCAGTTTACACAGATACAGGTCAACTGGACCCCTGACCAAGTGCGCACCCCAAGTGGACCACGGAATCCAATCTGTACATGTACAGGTGCATTCTCCATCCAGTGATTTATAAATGCTGCCCCAGGTGAAAACCAGTCTGTGGGACTATAATGTTCTGAATGAGGCTTTAGAAAATTATGAATCACTTTGTAAATCACTGGATTGAAAATGTACAGATTGAATACCGAGGTCCACCTGGGGTGCTCACAATAGTGTGCTCACATGGTCAGGGCTCCATTTCACCAGATCACGTTTACACAGTAAAACAAAGGCATAATAACCCAGACATACACAGCACAGTTACTTTTTTTTTTACAGGAAAAAATAGCCTACAGTGAAATAAAAATTATTAAATTTTTCTGCAATACACACAGTAACAAATAACCCCCCCCCCCACGGCGCACACAAAAACGTCGCCATGCGGGACCCTTGTAATTACCGCGATTGGTCAAAAGTTATTTTTATTAGTATTTTTATCAATAAAGAATAATTTAGATTATAAGACTTACCTGTCCACAACCGCATTGTTGCTGGTATTGTCCACTGGCGTGTGACGATCGTCAGCTATTCCGTTGATCAATGGAAACCTCCGTTATTTATGTCGTCCAGGTCACCCGACCCGGTCAAGCCATCGATGTTTTCATGCACGCCCTTTCGGTTTATTTTGTGAACCATTTTTCAAAACAAGTAAAATAATGGCTAATCTTACCCTGACCCTTCTGCACAGTATCACAAAGGACTGCGCGTGACAGTGGCGGAGTCAAAAAAGATTTTACGCACGAGAACGCATGGTATTTTACCGGAAATATAAACACTGAACTAGGCATGTAGGATGTCATTGAAATCAGAAATTGATTGGCTAAATGACACGTCCATCGTCAGATTACTCGGCTTCAAATGGCTCGTATTCGCGGTCATTGATGGGCCGATACTTCTTGCTAGGTTTACGATCATTGGTTATTCAAGGTTTAAAAACCCAAATCAAGGCTCTTGTTGGTCGAATGAGATGTCAATCTCATTCTAAACCAATCAAACACTCCTTTGGCTTTCTGTTTACAGCTGTGTCTGTACTGGAAGACCGGAAATACAGCCTTTTTTTTTTTTTTTTTCAGTGCACACTGAGACGCACTAAGACGCACAGACCTGACCGCCCGCGGAATCTGCTGAGTTCAACCGGTTAAATTATTGTTCTGCTCTGGCTCTGCAAAATTATGGTCTAAAATATAATTGTTATAATGAAAAAGTAAAAAAAAAAAAACACAGTCTATTTCAAATTTATTAAAAAAAAACTAATTTTATTTTAAAAAATAGACAATAACTAGCCATAAAATAATCCACATATTTATAATAAAGTCTCAAATGTACAAGAAAAGTCAATTTTACAAGAGGAAATTACAAATTTGAGGAAAATAGTTTCAAATTTAGATAAATAAGATAAGCCTTTATTAGTTCCACAATGGGGAAATTCCAGGATTGCAACAGCACAGGGATAGCAACACTCAGCGCAATAATTAAGAAGATACGAAAAATATAAATAAGAACAGTGGATATACATACGTACACATAAATATATAAATATATATACAAAGTGCGGAGCATTGTAGCAAGATGGAATAAACAGCATCACCGTCTACTTAGTTATCCTACATAGTATGAATATGTACCCATACATATTGTCACCCTCCGTAGCGACTGATATTGTCCTAGCTGTATACTGGAGGGGACCATTTGTGTAAGTCTGTTGCGTCTTTGCATTCAATACTATTAGGTCGTCACGTTTTTTTTGCTATCTCTGAGAGCAGCCCTGCTTAGGTTATACAGTCTGACAGCCGTAGGTAGGAAGGACCTGCGAAACCTCTCAGTTGCGCACCTAGGATGATGTAGTCTACTGCTAAATGAGCTCCTCAGTGCGTTCAATATGTCCTGCATAGGGTGGGACTTGGACTCCAGCAGAGATGACAGTTTAGCCACCATCCTTCTCTCTCCTATCTCCTCCACTGGGTCAAGGCGTTGCCCCAGGACAGATCTAGCTTTCTTGATCAATTTGTTCAGTCTCTTCCTATCGGCTGCTGTAATGCCGTTGCCCCAGCACACCACACCCAAAAGTGATGGCTGATGCCACCACCATGTCGTAGAATGTCTTCAGGAGCGCCCTTGTACACCAAAAGACCTGAGCCTCATCAGTAGGCAGTAGGAACAGCCTGCGCTGTCCCTTCTTGTAGAGTGCGTTGGTATTGTGTGACCAGTCTAGTTTATTATTCAGATGAACACCCAGGTACTTGTAGGATGTCACCATCTCAATGTCTGTTCCCTGGATGTTTACTGGTGTTGTGAGGGGTTGTCCTTGCCTGCAGCAGTCCACCACCAGCTCCTTAGTTTTCCTCGCATTGATCTGGAGGCAGTTCCGATGGCACCAGTCCACGAAGTCCTGGATAAGTCCTCTGTACTCAGCTTCATCTCCGTTGGAGATGAGGCCGACGATCGCAGAGTCGTCAGAGAACTTCTGTAGATGGCAGTGTGTTGTGTTGTGTGAGAAGTGCGCAGTATAAAGGGTGAACAGGAAGGGAGCCAAAACTGTTCCTTGGGGGGCCCCGTGCTACTGATGATCGTGCCAGACACACAATCTCGGGTTCTCACAAACTGTGGCCAGTTAGTGAGGTAGTCCAGGATCCATGATGACAGGTGCTGGTCCACCCCTGTGCACAGCAGCTTGTCCTTCAGGATCATCGGTTGAATGGTGTTGAAAGCACTGGAGAAGTCAAAGAACATGATCCTCACCGCATTCCCGGGCTTCTCCAGGTGGGACAGAGAACGGTGAAGGAGGAAGATCACTGCATCCTCCACCCCAATGCCATGCTGGTAGGCGAACTGGAGTGGAACAAGTGGTGAGCAAGGAGCAGTCTCTCCAGGGTCTTCATCATGTGAGACGTCAGGGCCACTGGTCTGTAGCTGTTCAGATCTTTGGGGTGGGAAGACTTTGGCACAGGTACCACACAAGATGTTTTCCACAACTGCGGTACCCTCCCCAGCTTCAGGCTCAGGTTGAAGATGTGCTCCACAATCCCACACAGCTGGTCTGCACAGGACTTGAGGAGCTTCGCGCTGATGCCGTCCGGTCCTGAGGCCTTCCTCGCCTTGAGCTTTCTCAGCTCCGTCCTCACTTGGGTCTTAGTGAGGGTCAGGTTGGGGGCTGTGTGCTAGGAGTGGGGGGTGTTGGTGGAGTGGGGTGTGGACAGCAGGTCTCGATGACTTTAGAGGCAGCAGCGGTTGTTGTGCAGTCGGGGGGGAGGGCGATTGGTCAAACCTATTAAAAAACAGGTTCAGATTGTTTGCCCACTCCCTGCCCCCCGTGGCCTGGGGGGAGGTATTCTGGAGTCCAGAGATGGTTTTAAGGTTTCTCCAGACCCCGCCGATGTCGCTCTGTTGCAGCTTGTCCTCCATCTTCTTTCTGAAGCTGTCCTTGCCTTCTCTGATCTTCCTCCTCAGCTCCCTCTGTACGGACTTCAGCATCTCCCTGTTCCCCGACCTGAAGATCCTCTTCTTCTCTCTCAGAAGTGTTTTTATCTCAGGGTTGATCCAGGGTTTGTTGTTTGAGCAACACTGTATGGTCTTGGTGGGTACGGTGTTGTCCACACAGAAGCTGATGTAGTCCGTGATGGTGTGAGTGAGGCCATCGATGTCCTCACCATGTGGATCGCAGAGCTGCTCCCAGGCAGTGATTTCTAAACAGTCCTTTAGCACGTCCATTGCCTCCTCAGACCATAATTTCACCGTGCGCATGACCGGAGGTTGTCTGTGTACTAGGAGTTTGTACACCGGCCGGAGATGAACCAAGTTGTGATCCGATCTCCTGAGTGGGGGGGAGTGGTGATGAGGTGTACGCCTCCTTAGTGTTTGCATAAAATAAGTCCAGTGTTTTATTGTCTCTAGTGTGGCATGTGACATACTGGGTGAGCGTGGGTAGAATGGGGGACAGTGAAATATGGTTGAAATCACCTGAGATGAGGAGAAGAGCATCTGGGTGTTCTGTTTGTTGCCTGCCAGTTACTGAGTGGATGACGTCACGCGCTGTCCCAGCGTTCGCGATTTGCATAAATAACAATGCAGATCACGTGTGAGTATTCCCTCTGGAGATATGTAGGCCGCATGCTAACAGCTAGCAACTCAATGTCTTTGCTACAGTGCTGTTCCTTAACCGTGATATGTCCCGGTCTGCACCAGTTGTTATTGACATACATATGGGGCTTACTATCACTTTTGCACATATAAAATTTACAGAGAAAAGTAGAGAACTATAAGAAAATTGTTATTAATTTTGGAGGAAAACCTCAAACCTTCAAGACTGAAGTCATTACTCAAGTTTTAAGTGGGTGCTCTTTGTACCCTTAACTAGAAATTTTTGGTTGTCTATTTTTAATTTACATGACACTTGATATTTTCTAACCTGTTTATATACCACCATAGACAGAGAGAGAACCTGAATTAGACAGAGCTCAGAGGGGGCAAGATGAGACAGGAGGAGCCAGGAAGAGGAAAGTGTTCAGGCAGAGGGTCCAGGAGAGGTGAGAGCAGAGGAAGGAGAAAAGGATGACACCAGTAAATAGTCCAAACACAGGACATCTGGGGGGGATCCCAACTGGCCCAATAGTCCAATATTCAAGCCTCGGTTGTACAATACTTCAAATGGTAAGTTCCATATGCAAAGTTACTGTGCAAAATTAAAAAGAAAAGAAATAAATAGTATAAAATTAACATATTCCAGTTGCAATAGTGTCATGTGTTTTCTGCATCCCCCCCCCAATCCCCTGGGAAAAATATGTTGCCACCGTGCCAAGGTCTTTAAGCCAGAGGAAACGCTGTTTTGTATTTTCATAAGTATCACATAAAACCCCCTCAACAAGAATAAATCAATTAATAAAAAAAATCAATAGACCCACTGAGCCCTGAGGACTTTTTACTCTTGACAGCATGAAAAATCCTATTAACAGTTTTTAAACTGGGAAGGACTAAAATTCTCCATGCACGCACAGAGCAAGCATTAATAATTCCCCAAAAGGAGCAGTTTTCACAAAATGCACAGGGGTCAGACAAAGAAGACATTAATATTAACAAAGCATACACAGCTGTCCAGTGCACCTCAACAGAAGCAAAAGTGATAGTAAGCCCCAATTTAAAAAAAAAAAAAAAAAAAACTCTGCAAACCAATGAACAGAGAGAATTTCCTATGACATGACACTTCGGTGTGAGGCACTCTGGAGGTGTCTTGGTCAATAAGACAAAACCAAGACTCTCGATCATTAATGGGGAACCAAATTCCTTTGAACCTGCATATACAAATGATTTGAATTCAAACACTACTTCTTCATGCACCAGCCAGAGTATTACACACACCGTCAGCTTATTTCAGCAGAATAACTTCACAGTCATGGACTCAAGATGCACAGTTTCACCAAAAGAATTCTTGATGCCCCAAACCCAGTCAAATATTCTGCCTGTGCCTCTGTCAGATGTGATTAAATAATAACACTTAAGTCTGGCTTAAAGCAGACTCAGAGGGAGGTTCATATGGAGGACAGCAGAAAGGAGGACAGGGGTTTAAAGAGATTTGGCATTTGGTATACTTCACGGAACTGGAACGAACAGTGTGAAAAGGGAGCAGAGGAAGGTGAACTAGAGTGCAGTGGCACAGAGGAACCAGATGAAGCTGTGGAAGCTTGTTTTGGTTGTTTAACATAATTAAAACCCACAAAACAACTCTGCTCGTGGTGTAATGAGCTTCTTTCTCTGCTCTGCTGTGGCAATTACTGCCTACTAATATGGAACAATGCAGGCCATAATGTGCTAATGCTGCTGGGTGTACTGAACATAGGAGATGTGAGACACAACTGTTAAGCAAGGCTGAGTCATAGACTTCTGGTCAGGAGGTTTCACCGGGTGATTACAATAAATCGTCCTCTAATGACAGGTTTCACTGAGAGGCTGATCACTGAGCAAACATCAGGCAATCGTGCAGAAGTCAATCAGGTGAGAGTAGTCCTGACAAAGAGGCCCTAATAGAGTAAAGGATAAAAGTAAATACTTTTTAAAACCTTTACACACTGTTAAAAAACGCACAGTCAGTGTCATACCCAATGAACAAGAAAAAGTAGTGCACAGTACAGGAGTTTAATCCTTCCAGAAGAAGCAAATTAATGGAATACTGTCAATGCTCATCAGTGCCTTGCTGTTTAAATAACCTATATATTTTTTGAAACTGTGTGTAACCCGGAATTCTATTTTTTTAGTGTCTGATCAACCCATTGTACCCCATTTCATCTCAATATCTGTCTAATCTAGCATCGGGCCTCCAGCAGGGCCATGGGTCTGTAAACTCTCTTTGCATGTAAAAGTATGTGAGACTTTAGATCATTTGCATATTTTTAACAATCAGTTTCTGTCTTTATTTGGACAAGTAGTAAAAAGAAACAGGACATGGGGTAAAGAATGGGAAAGACATGCAGGAGGAATCGTTCTCTCTGGAATTTGAGCCAGGGCCCAGAAGAGTGAGACACTCTTTATGGCAAGCGTGCCACTCGGGGCCACCATGCCACTGCGCACTCTCAAGATCAGTTAGATTTTGAGGTACACTGAGCCTGCTGTTGTGCTGAATTAAGGCATACTCTCACTAAAGACAAGTTAGCCTGTGCAATGCCAAAAGCTATTTTCTCCCCTCCCATATCCCCTGCTATCCTGCAGTCACTTTCAGCAGAACTGGGCTTAAGTTCTGTTATCTCTTATAGATACAGTGGGGTAAAAAAGTATTTAGTCAGCCACCAATTGTGCAAGTTCTCCCACTTAAAGGATGAGAGAGGTCTCCAATTTTCATCATAGGTATACCTCAACTATGAGAGACAAAATGAGAAAAAAAAAATCCAGAAAATCACATTGAAGGATTTTTAATGAATTAATTGGTAAATTCCTCGGTAAAAGAAGTATTTGGTCAATAACAAAAGTTCATCTCAATACTTTGTTATATACCCTTTGCTGGCAATGACAGAGGTCAAACGTTTTCTGTAAGTCTTCACAAGGTTTTCACACATTGTTGCTGGTATTTTGGCCCATTCCTCCATGCAGATCTCCTCTAGAGCAGTGATGTTTTGGGGCTATCGCTGGGCAACACAGACTTTCAACTCCCTCCAAAGATTTTCTATGGGATTGAGATCTGGAGACTGGCTAGGCCACTCCAGGACCTTGAAATGCTTCTTACGAAGCCACTCCTTCGTTTCCCGGGCCGTGTGTTTGGGATCATTGTCATGCTGAAAGACCCAGCCACGTTTCATCTTCAATGCCCTTGCTGGTGGAAGGAGGTTTTCACTCAAAATCTCACGATACATGGCCCCATTCATTCTTTCCTTTACACGGATCAGTCATCCTGGTCCCTTTGCAAAAAAACAGCCCCAAAGCATGATGTTTCCACCCCCATGCTTCACAGTAGGTATGGTGTTCTTTCTCCTCCAAACACGACAAGTTGAGTTTTTACAATAAAGTTCTATTTTGGTTTCATCTGACCATATGACATTCTCCCAATCCTCTTCTGGATCATCCAAATGCTCTCTAGCAAACTTCAGACAGGCCTGGACACGTCTGGCACTGCAGGATTTGAGTCCCTGGCGGCGTAGTGTGTTTCTGATGGTAGCCTTTGTTACTTTGGTCCCAGCTCTCTGCAGGTCATTCACTAGGTCCCCCCGTGTGGTTCTGGGATTTTTGCTCACCGTTCTTGTGATCACTTTGACCCCATGGGGTGAGATCTTGCGTGGAGCCCCAGATGGAGGGAGATTATCAGTGGTCTTGTATGTCTTCCATTTTCTAATAATTGCTCCCACAGTTGATTTCTTCACACCAAGCTGCTTACCTATTGCAGATTCAGTCTTCCCAGCCTGGTGCAGGTCTACAATTTTGTTTCTGGTGTCCTTTGACAGCTCTTTGGTCTTGGCCATAGTGGAGTATGGAGTCTGACTGTTTGAGGTTGTGGACAGGTGTCTTTTATACTGATAACGAGTTCAAACAGGTGCCATTAATACAGGTAACGAGTGGAGGACAGAGAAGCCTCTTAAAGAAGAAGTTACAGGTCTGTGAGAGCCAGAAATCTTGCTTGTTTGTAGGTGACCAAATACTTCTTTTACCGAGGAATTTACCAATTAATTCATTAAAAATCCTTCAATGTGATTTTCTGGATTTTTTTTTTCTCATTTTGTCTCTCATAGTTGAGGTATACCTATGATGAAAACTGGAGACCTCTCTCATCTTTGAAGTGGGAGAACTTGCACAATTGGTAGCTGACTAAATACTTTTTTGCCCCACTGTACATAGTGTGCATTTTCATATAATCATAGTTGAGGAAACTATGGCACACTAAAGCCGACTTCTACAGGCAGGCCAGGCAACCTCTACTATGTAAAGAGCCATTTTAAGTAATTTTTGATTAAAAAAATCAAGGTAAATGGAGTTTTTTAAGAATAAATTGTCAACAACAGTAATGGGTATTTAACTCATAAATATGCAACTTTTGTCACATTTTTCTGCAACATTTTTCATCCTTTTTAGTTGGTTTATTACTTTTTCCACATCAATTTGTCACTTTTTTTCCTGACAAAATATGTATTTTCTTAAATTTGTGGGTTTTCTCTTAATCTGCAATTTTTTTCAGTTTATTTTTTAGACTGGAAAATGAGAACATGATCTAAATGTTTTGAGCTTGTACAAGCTCCTTTAATGAATGGCATGATATAGCAGCAATGTAAGCTTGAACTTCTGAGTTTATAAGACTTAGATATCCCCAAAATGTCTCCCCTGCATCCTCACATTTTAGGGACAACATCAAAGGCAATGTTGTCAAGAAACATAATTGCTGTGAGATACTAATTCTCAGCTGAAAAGAGACAATTGAGCTTCAAAGAGTGCAAGAACAGCAGAGAACTCTGGCACTTGGTTTACATGTAAAATGCATGAGTGCAGAGTCAAAGAAGCTCTAAAACATTTACAGGCACCGTGGGCCATCAAGAGCTGATGAAAGCCACCAGCTTGGGATGTACATAATGCTGGCTCCATCATACACTGTAAATCCCAGCAGCACAGGTTTAGTCAGGTAGCGGGTGCAGGGGGTTAACAGTGTGCAGGCTGCCATGGATACGAATGTGGCCCTCCCGTGGCCTTTGAGCTCAGCTGCAAACCATGAGAGGAAAACAAAAGAGAAAAACAACAGAGCGGGTAAGGTGAGTCACTTAGAAGATAAAAAAGACATGACAAAACAATATACTATCAAACAACAGCTGGCCTGTCTGTAGGGTCATCTGACCCCATTATCAGGATATCAAACAGAGCTGAAGGCCTTTCCTGTTGAACACTAGAAGCCTTGACAGCCTGTCTGAATCTGCTGGTGTGCCAGGGAGGAGCTGAGGGCTGACTGAGATCTGTCTGATGTCACTCTGACTGTGGCCTGTTGCTGTGATGAATACATTCATCCTCAGAACACAAAGAGTTAACGGCTGCCAGGATTATGCAATGGCATGCCAGATGCCTTTCTCCTCTCCTGCCCTCCTTTTTTGCCTCCCCCTCCCCTTCAAATGGAGCTGAAGCCAAATTAGGCATTCCTGCACGTTTCAATCAGATGCATTTGAATGCGGAGGCAGCTCCGCACATGCTTTGACACCAACGTGGGAACAAAACAGGGATTTTTTTTTCGCTACTGAGCTTCCCCCTTCCCAAAGGCCTCACACCTGCTCTTCAGGAGGAAAAGATGTTAAGGATTTACAACCGTCTGACTGGCTTCTATCTGCAGTGTCAAACTAGCAAAAACACATGTATTCATCATTTTGAAGTAAATATGAAACCAGAGGTTATCAGTAATAGGAGGTAGGTGATTTCAGCAGGAGCACATCAGACAGGAGGGAGGGAGACGACAGCATTAACATGTCAATTAATCTGATATGAAAGCAATGATGTCACATTACTGAAGGTTGACCTCCACAAGGGATATAAACCCATGACTTCAACAGCTAAATCTGCCTGAACTTTCTTACAATTTTGAAAAGGTGCCAGCAATTTTGTCCAGTCCATTTTTTGGAGTTTTGTGTGGAATGCCTCAGATTTTTCTCTGCTTTGTTTTGTTGTTCTGATGCAAACAAAAGAAATAAACGTGAGTAGAGCTGTGCAATATGATGATATATATATCGGATGAAAATATAAAAACGTCTATAGTTTCATAGAATACTATCGTTTATATTGTGATTTTAAAATGCACATACTCCTGTTTCTTGAACAAAGCTCCTCACCCACTACTTGTCAGCACCCCATCTCTTCCCCGCAGTGCGCGACTGTGCACAGCAGAACAGGTATGTGGGTGGCTAGGCTTCAGTCCGGTGGTTGCTAATGCTAACTCCAAACTACCGGTTCAGATAGCTGCTACTCCTGTTTAACAGGGATGTGGGACTGTTTTCCCTCATGCTGCGTCAGACAGGATAGTTCGCTAACCTCGTTTTAATAGGAGGTAAGCAGTGTTGGGCAAGTTACTAAAAAAATAGTAACTAGTTACAGTTACTAGTTACTTCATTTCAAAAGTAACTGAGTTACTTACCAATTATTGCATGATTAAAGTAACTAGTTACTTGGAAAAGTAACTTTAACATTACTTTTAAACACAGACTTAAATCATCTTGCACACAGCAAGATAATTTAATTAATGGATTACATTGCGGGGTTATTAATGTCAGGCTGAAAACAGACCGTTTCAGACAGAGCTTTTAGAACATGTTCAGTCTGATTATCCTGCCTTGAGAGCTCTTATTGTGGGAAAAATCCAAAGAAAATCAACACAAAATTACCTTTAATTTCCTCATTTTGGAGTGAGAAATAGGGTTTGTGGAGTGAGAACGAAGGAAAAAGAGTGGGAATCACTCCAAAAGAGTGAGCTGGCAACACTGCATAAAGCTGTTAACATTTCTTACCTTTATGTTATGGATTTAATCCGATGTGCAGTGATCCAAAGAAAATGTCCATTATCCACAGTCCAAAGGTCTGCTGTGACAGAGACATGATCCAGTCCTTTCGGAGATTAAATCCATTTTTTAATAATCTTTATCCAGGTCACAAGTAAATGTGTTTTAACTTCAGCGGATCACAGTCTCAGCTGTCTGACGGAAAATGACTGTTATCAGATCTTCATTCTGTAACAATGCATCTGGCAATCAGTTGGTTTAATTCTTGCTGGGTCACAAACTGTCCAGATGCATACCTGTGCTTGAAAATCCAGCCGTGGGTGTTTAGATAACGTAGATCCACTACATGGTATCATTAGCATAGCATAGCACTAGCTTTGTTGGATCTTGTTGCTGTTCTTAGGAGCTTCTGAAGACTGCAGTCGGTCTCAACTGCACTTTAGTTTGCAACCCACCAATATGCCTTTGTCCTTAACCATGACAAAGGAAAAATAATTTGTCTATTTCCACAAAAACAAAGTAGCTTAATCTTTTCCAGGCAGGAGCAAGCTCCATTTGTGGCTGCTGGCTGCAGCAGTGAAGAGGCTCTTTGCAACAGGTTATGTTGACTGATGGCTGTGTCAGCTATGTAGGTCAGTAGGGTCAGTATGTATTCATTTGCGCTAAAAATATCTATCCATATTAATAAAACGAGTAATGCGAGTAATGCATCTGATCAAATTTCAGTAAATGAAATGCATTACTGAATTTTTAAACAGCAATTTCATTACACAGCACGTTACTGCAAAAGCTGTGACGTTACAGTAACGCATTACTCCCAACACTGGAGGTAAGTAACATCAACACCATGTCTAATTATAAAATGCTAAATGATGATGCCAAGTTGTGCTAACTGGAAACCGTAGCAGACCATTGTTTCTTTGGTTTAAATTACTGCTGAGTTTCTTAGTTTCGTCTGAAAAAAATGCATTAAAGCTGCACAAGTGCAAGATGGTGGTACATACATGCAAAATAAATTAATTAAAACAGGTCAGAGGAGCAAGTTGGCTCTTCATGTAATTTATTTGAGTTCTAATAATTTTAGTCAAGTAGTGATAATGAATAAAGTTAGTCATCACATGTATTTTACTGCATTACCTTTTGTGTCTTTAATTTTCAGATCATGACCAATCTGAAATATTTTTACTAAGAAGCAAGCAGGTTAAATCAGGCCAAAATGGCATCTTCAGGCTGTAGCTCTACACTTAAATTTTCATTGATTTAAACTAAGTTTATATCTGTAGATGGCAGCGGTGGGTAATTTTCCTCATTTTCAGACATTTATTATGCTTTTTTTTTTTTTTTTGCTCTTCTCCTCTGGCTCAGTAAATATTTAACTTACTGATGTTTACTTTTTATGCAAATATGATTTTGAAGAAAAAAAATGAAATTTATGAGAATCAAGTCTCAGACACGCATTAAAAAACTTTTATAACAACACTGCAAAACTATGAGGGAAAAGGTACACGTAAAAAAAGTTTTTTAAAAAAAAAAGATGGTCCTTTTTATGTGATTAAACTAGAATTTACAGAAAATGTATATTGTGATATATATCGTTATCATGATATAAGATGACTTATATTGTGATATGAAATTTTTGTCATATCGCACAGCCCTAGATCTAACTACACAGGGTTACAAAAATATTTTTTTTGTAAGTTGTCTGTATTTTTTCAACTGATTTAAGACATTTTGCACCGCTGAATCCGAAAATGACATCCATTTCTCTCCATCAGGTGCTAAGTAAAAACCTGTACTTAGTACCTACTTAGTACTGTGCATGTACTTGCCTTTATATAAAAGTAAGTACATATAAATTGAATGTTACGTCATCATTGTTCAAAATTCAGAGAATTTCAAGACATGAAAAAGAATTTTGCATCATATAAAGCGAAAATACCCGTACATGTAAACAAAAATATATAAAACAACATGTGGCCATAATTCAAAAAGTTGACCTAACTGAGCAAAACCAATGTGATTTTTGGATTCAGCACATCAAAATTGTTCCAAATCAGCTAAAAAAAACTTAAATCTGATGTTGACCAGTGTTATAAAACGGCAAATGCTAAATGATGCTAAGCTGTGCTAACTGGAAACATTATAGTGTATCAGACCATTGTTTCTTTGGTTTAAATTACTGCTGAGTTTCTTAGTTTTGTCTGAAAAAAATGTATTTAAGCTGCAAAAGTGTATGATGGTGGCACATACACGCAAAATAAAGAATAAATAAATTAAAATGAGGGCGGCGCGGTGGAGGAGTGGTTAGCACTGTGGCAGCACAGCAACTCACCCTTGGCCGGGGGATCCTGGGTTCGATCCCAGCCCCCGACCAACAGTGATCTGTGAGGAGTTTGCATGTTCTCCCCGTGTCTGCGTGGGTTTACTCCGGGATTTCTCCGGTTTCCTCCCACATGCCAAAAACATGCAAGTTAGGTTAATTGGCATCAAAAACTGGGGATTCTAAATTGTCCTTAGGTATGACTGTGAGAGTGAATGGTTGTCTGTCTCTCTGTGTTGGCCCCGTGATGGACTGGCGATCTGTCCAGGGTGTACCTTGCCTCTCGCCCAAAGATGCTGGGATAGGCTCCAGCACTCCCGCGACCCGAAAAGGATTAAGCGGAAGAAGATGAATGAATGAATAAATTAAAATGGGTCAGAAGCAAGCTGGCTCTTAATGTAATTTATTTGATTTCTAATACTTTTAATTAGTCAAGTATTGATTATGAATAAAGTTAAAGTCATCAGATGTATTTTGTTACATTACCTTTTGTGTCTTTGATTTTCAGATCATGACCAAACTGAAATATTTTTACTAAGAAGCAAATGGGTTAAATAAGGCCACAATGGCAGTCTTCCGGCTGCAGGTCTACACCATAGGCTGTATAAAAATGTCTACACTTAAATTTTCAAAAACTTTAAACAGCTGATTTATATCTGCAGATGGTAGTGATGGGTAATTTTCTAATTTTCAGACTTTTTTATGTCTTTTTTTTGTTTGTTTGTTTTTTGCTATTCTCCTCTGGCTCAGGAAATATTTAACTTACTGATGTTTACTTTTTTACTGATATGATTTAGAAAAAAAACTGCAATTTATGAGAATCAAATCTAAAAAACTGTAACAACACTGCAAAATTATGAAGGGAAAAGGTGGATGTAAAAAAAAGTTGAAAAAAAGAGACTGTCCTTTTTATGCAATGATCTAAACTGTAGAATTTACAGAAAATGTATATTGTGATATATTGTTATTGTAATATAAGATAACTTATATCGTGATATGAAATTTTCCACCTAATTTTCCACCTAAATTTACCACCAATCCACCTTTTTCCTCAGCCGAAAAAGGTGGATTGTCCTCTCCGGGTTGGGGACAGGCTCCTGCCCCAAGTGGAGGAGTTTAAGTATCTTGGGGTCTTGTTCACGAGTGAGGGGAAAATGGAGCGAGAGATCGACAGACGGATTGGAGCAGCATCTGCAGTGATGCGGACGTTGTACCAGTCTGTTGTGGTGAAGAGGGAGCTTAGTTCTAAGGCAAAGCTGTCGATTTACCAGTCAATCTACGTTCCTACTCTCACCTATGGTCACGAGCTTTGGGTAATGACCGAAAGAACGAGATCGCGGATACAAGCGGCTGAAATGAGCTTTCTCCGTAGGATTGCTGGACTCACCCTCAGAGATAGGGTGAGGAGCTCAGTCATCCGGGAGAGGCTCAGAGTAGAACCGCTGCTCCTCCACATTGAAAGGAGTCAGTTGAGGTGGTATGGGCATCTGATTAGGATGCCTCCTGGACGCCTCCCACTTGAGGTGTTTCAGGCACGTCCCACTGGGAGGAGACCCCGGGGCAGACCCAGGACTCGGTGGAGAGACTATGTCTCCCAGCTGGTCTGGGAACGCCTTGGTATCCCCTCTGAAGAGCTGGAGCAGGTGGCTGGGGAGAGGGAAGTCTGGGCTTCTCTGCTTGAACTGCTGCCTCCGCGACCCGGACCTCCGGAAAAGCGGTAGAAGATGGATGGATGGATGGGTGATATGAAATTTTTGTCATATAGCACAGCCCTAAACATGAGCATAACAAAGTGTCTGTAATTGCAACAAGTTTCTGGGAGAAGTGGTGTATTATCCGACAGAAATGAAGCATTCCCCTAGTCATCACTTTATGTTTTACCAGACTATAGCGATCCAACAATACCGCTTTTTTTTCCCCCAGACCAAGTACAAGTACTTCATTTTAAGTACTCACTGATACTAAGTACCAATACCAGTATGCTGCTTTTATATGTCATCATTTTATACTGTAAAGACCAGTCACGGCCCAGTGAAAAAGTAGTCATTAGACAGTTATAATAACATGTGTACCACAGCCCTCCTCATATTGTCAGTGTTGTATTGGGGCAAATATTCAGAGCACCAATACCTGTACCAATACGGTAACTCCCTACCAAAATAAGAGAATTTAAAGGTCCCATTCTATCCATTTTCCCAGTCAGTTTTCAACCGGCTCATTAATATTAATGAGCCCCTAATCTGACTGGATACAGGTTAGGTGTGAGCGATATGACCAAAACATGATACTGGGGTGAGGGACCTGTACTTACAGTATATGTATAGCACTTTTTGTTTGTATTTTATGTGATTTGGTTAAAACCCATAAAAACATTGTTTGGCACAGTGAGACCTTTAACCCCCATTATGTTTAATGATTCTTCTGACACTGAATGTCAAGTCTTAATTATAAAATGTTAGGCAGTTGCAGAAAGGGTTTGCCATATTCCACAGCCCAAACTTACATCTAAAAAAATCTGTAGATGAAATTCATAATTGATTTTTTAATAATTAATTTGTTTTAATTATTC
The DNA here is from genome assembly GCA_020510985.1 of Pholidichthys leucotaenia. NCBI lineage: Eukaryota > Metazoa > Chordata > Actinopteri > Cichliformes > Pholidichthyidae > Pholidichthys > Pholidichthys leucotaenia. The sequence goes on from CM035841.1 coordinate 292,924,383, forward strand.
ATCAATAACTGTCAACTCTTCTTTGCATCTTTTTTATTATTAGCTTGTCTTTTTTTTTACTCAAATCTATTGTTCAGTTTGGTTGATTGGCAGAAGTTAGTAAACTCTAAATCTCTTCTTTCAGGATATCACTAAAGCACTGCAGCATGTGACTGGAAAATCTGTAGAACACACACACACAAAAAAAAAAGTTGCTGCACATAACACAACAAAGGTGGTGGTGGCTTGGGGTGAAAACTTAACCGCTTCTCCAGGCCAGACAAGAGACAGAGGCTCAGAGGCACCAAGTCAATAAACAAAACAGATCCTTCCAGATGACACTAGAAACCACAAGAAGTAACAGATCCACTTCAACAGGAAAGGGAGACGAGATCTACAAGGGCTGATTCTAATCATGACCACCGGGTCCAACGACAGGGCCAGCAAAACCACCATCACAAGAGCCAGCAAACACGCACTCCATCACACATATACACCACGCACACAGCAGTTTAAGCACATGGGTCATTAGGTGCAGTGATCGTCATTTAAAAACATGTAGCTCCGAACCCTGCAGTCTGTTGTTTATTTGGCTTTATTGATTGCACAGAGCCAAGAGAGGCTGCAGACAACAGTGGTCATTATGGACTCTGGTCATTTTCCGGTCTGAGCAAAAAAAAACCACCAGGGGGATTCGGCCTTTCTGCTCCAATCAGCAGGTATGCTTCCTACACACACATACCAAATATTTAATGCAAGTGCCAGGAAAATATTAGTCAATGCCGCATCTTATAAATTATCACATCCATCTTTCTTTCTTTAATCTCTCTCTTGGGCTACAGTTTGTTGCTTTTGGCAACTGCTGACCCCTAACTTCAAAATGATTCCAATCAACACATCCGGCTGGCACTAAGCTAGAAAGAAAATAAAACTGGATGAATGGAGCTTTTCCATGATTACTCCACCAATTTATTTATTCTCAAAAGAAAAATGAATACAGAAAACCAGGAAGTCAGATGAATGGTTCTTTGGCGGTTTTATCTCCGGCTGCCTTTGCAGATATAAGGAAAGTAATGTTAGGGATGTGATTTGGGGTTGGGGAAATTATCTGCAAATTTAGCAGGGGGCCTGGGGGACACAGTTCCCCAGCGGGGTCTGGGGCAGAGCCCCAGTGGGGTGGCAAGGGGGGCGAAGCGCCCCGAAGCTCCTGGGTTTTTATGATTTTTAAGTACCAGAACTGTGCTTAAATGACATAAAACAAACAGCTGAATGTCACTTATTACTGTATAATATTGACTTATGTTCCAAGAAGATAGCATTCCTAAAATACTCCAACAAGCATTATCCATCACATGTGTGGCGTTAAAAATATTTTTTAAATAAAGTCCAAAACATCTTCAGCAGGCAAGATGAAGGAAAGTGAAAAGTGAACTCCTGTGGCAGATATAAAGGTCTACATTTAACCATGAGAAACTCCAGGTTAGCTGAGCAGTGTCTCCCAACAGTGACAGAGTTCGTGCATCAAGCCTTGTTAATATAAATGCATACTCCCCCACCTCTGGTCTTACCGGAGTCATCAGCTGCTCTGTCTGCCCGGAGAGTGTGCCGTCCGGCCAGCTCGACAGCACCGTCAAGTACTCCACTATGTAGCCATGTTTCCGTGAAAATCATGATATTGCAGTTCATAAGTTTCTTATTGTTGGTGATCCGAAGCCGTAGCTCATCCATTCTGTTCGCCACTGACCGTACATTAGTGAGGAAAATGCTGGGTAGAGAAAGCCAGTGCGGTGTTAGCTTTAGCTTAGCTTTTAGCCCTCCGCGCTTCCCCCGCCTTTGTTTACGGTCTCTACACCGCCTGCAAGCACTTCCGGTCGGCCGGGTAGCTTACCTAGCGTTGGGTGTTCTCCAGAGCTCAGGGATGAAACGTAGGTTGCTGATAAAAAGGTCGTTATTTTGTAATCCAATGTCCAAAAGTTCATTTCGGGTGTAGGATGTAAAAGCGAAGCTGTTCTGAACGAACAGACCCAAAATGAGCAGAAATATCGCTGCTAATCCACAAAATCTGAAGAGACGCTGAGCCTCGCGTTGTGCACGCGCCATCTGGTCTGAAAATTTTTAGAAGATAAAAAAAGCGGAATTCCGCGAATTAGCGGAAAAACCACATCCCTATAATGGCAGAGTAGGGATGTCAGTCTGATGTAAACAGTTCCTCTAGCTGTGTAAATTCTCATTGGTCAGTTTAACGGTTATGAAGACACAAATCTTTCCTTTTATTGGACTGACCAATTAGTTTGAGCAGCATAAGTAAAAGACTGAGACTTGACATTAACTTTAAAGCTGGATTCATACTGCATTTCCCCTCTGGTCCACTTTGGTCCGCGTGCGCTTTGGATGAGCCCGACGTGCATGCAGCGCTGTACATGCTCACTTTTTTCGTCTACCAGGGCAAGCGGTTGACGCATGCGCACAACTTATTTGCAGTTTCGCCCCAGCCCTATGGGTAGCGCAAATACGCTAACACGCCAGTTTGTTCACCGGCTACAAACACGAGAGTGACGAACATTTTTCTGTAGCAACAACAATGGTGTCATTTCAAGGAAAAGGAGGAATTACCATTTTCCAGTGCTCTTCTCCGCTCAAGCTGCTGCTGCCTGAAAAAGGATTCATGTAGGTTTATTCTCATCTTCCGCATCCTCATTGTCTTCTTCGTCTACTTTGGTTTTGTATGCTGTGTTGCTAGCACCACCTTGTGAATGGGATGTTCAGTCTTGCACATGCACCGTCAACAAGGTCGGGTCGTGGGCAGGCCACGCGGTCATAAAATTTGGGCTGCACACGGTGCACTAGCAGACCGACACAATGGCATAAATTTCATCACACGAGGCTTCCAGTTGCACGTACACGGACAGCAGAGGTGCAGCATGAATCCAGCTTTAGGCTCACCAGCCACTGTGACTAGTAGTTTTTCAAAGCTACTGCCTACTCAGCATCTTCACTAACCAATGGGGAGAGCCATTAAAAAAAGAAAAATCGGCATGGGGCCACAAATCACATCATTAAAAATCATGGTAAAATAGTCCTAAATTTCATGGTGTTCTGTAGAAAGGCAATAAACCATTTTCTTAAATATTTGCATTTTTTACATAAATTTGCTAAACAAATTCCCTTAAATTTATAACCTTTCATTCAAATTTGGGATTTTTTTTTCTTGCAAATTATTTTCTTCTTCAATTCCTAAAATTGCACTCTTTTTTATCATAAATTCTGTCACTTCTCATCCATATTTTGCAGCAATTTTTTAAAATCCCAATTCATACCAGTCTCAAAATTTTGACTTGGATGTTTTAAATTTTGAATCCTAATTGTAAATGTGAATCTTTTTATCATAAACATTTGATTTTATTTGATTACTTTTTACTAGAATTACTTGATTTTACTTGTAATTTTACAAATATATTCTTATATTTTCACATTCACTTGTTATTTAGCGGTCAATGTGATTTTGTCCGTTTTCTCCCTCTTCCTTAAGGAACTGTTCTTAATATTTTGCCTGGTAAAATAAAGGTTTTAATAATAATAAAATTTTCCCCGTAGATTTTCTTCTTCCTTATGGTAAACTTATGACTTTTTTATTAAATTAGAGACTATCATAATTCATTAATTTTTCTTTCTAAATAAAATGGGTTTCTAAAGGTGTGTTCACACCAAACACGAACAGGCGGCATAAGTCCATACTAAGTGAATGGGGAAGACGCGAGTATGCACAAATTTGTGTAGTCGCGCGTTCGCGTCTGCTAGCTAGCTGCTAGCTTTGAGATTCTGCTGTCACCGGAATAAAATTATCACCATTGCAGAGTAAACTAGTTAGAAAATGAAACTCACTCATTGAGAGACAGGAGGACCAGGAACTCTTCAGCTGAATCGGGATTTTGGAGTTATTTACCCATGGTTTCTGGCCACAGACGTCCTAGCAAGCTAGCAGCATAAACACCCATCATCTGTGAAGTTCTGGAGGCTTGAGACGACATTTTCAGGTGAGCCCCCGGTCGGATAATGTAAACCTAAGCATGACGTTATTTTGGGAATTTCCACAGCAGGCTAAACACAGCTGCAGAAGTTTTAAAGACAGCTTTTCCTGTCTGCATCTCACTATTCATGTCTGTTGGCATGTTTACACTGATTTATAATGTAATCATGCCATGCAAAAAATTCGCCTGTTCACGTTTGGTGTGAACGCACCTTTACATCAGCTTGATTTTTGTGGATACTATAAAACAGAATCTGCCACCTGCTAAAGTGGCTAGTTAGTGTGACTGCGCTACAAGCCACTATTAAATTCTACCGCCAACTTGGCTCATGGGCCGGTGCTAATGTCAAGCCCTGGAAGAGACGTCCTAACTGCTAAGTTAGTTAATTCCCTTCCACAGCATGTGGGACACCATGTGGTGTATAGGGGCGGCACCTATCTCCGTTTCTCTGACCCTAGGCCAGGGTCAAACTTTTCAGCCCACAACCCCCAAAACAATGGTGACCCCCACTATCCCCTGTGACTGAAACATAAAAAAAACATACTGTACACACCGGACTCATGCACTAATAAGCGTAAACAAACACAAGCATAACAACACAAAAGAACAGAACAGCCTGACAATCATGACATGATTTTACATATAACAATTTACAAAACGATTAAAGCAGAATACACCAAGTAATTTCCATGTAATTTAGGAGTGAACATTGTTGCTGTCATGCAAACTTAATTTTGACACAATGCTTTAATTTCCATGTTAGCAGAACAATCAGTTGAAGTAATAGCCATAAAGTGTAGCACTGCGTAAACGTGAACATTGTTATGGTGCAAATGTGTATTTTGGCAAACTATGTTTCAGTGTTAATCTCACCTAATGAGATGGGTGGGCAATATACGTGGAGCACAACAAGTCAATTCTAGGTTTAATTTTGGAGATGGCCACTCGGAGATCATCCTCCATGTTTAGACACCATCTGTATTTATTTTTAATATATGTCAGTGCCGAGAAAGTCGTTTCACACAGGTATGTAGAGCCAAATGGCATCAGTATGTCCATCGTGGCCCTGGACAGCTGTGGATATTCTCTCTCGACTGAAATCCAGAACTCAGCAAGCATCTTTGAATGAAAAGCTGTCTTTAAAGGGGACCTGTGGTGGTCGTCTAAACGCATTCAACTTGAAAACATTAGGCAAAGTATTCGTTATTTGGTTAAATAATTATTGCCAGCCATCTACCACCAGAGAAATATGCAAATACGACCGCCAGCATGGCCAGCCAATGAAAACTATGCGCGCAGCCATGACACATGCGGATGTGACGTCACGTCGTTGCCACTGAAAAGTCAATACTCAGCCTGTACCAGCGACTAGGGTGCTTTTGTCAGTGTTTTTGTTTTATTATGGCTGAATTGTCGGACTCTGAGGAAGAATTCGGCCAACATGGCTACAGGTTTGAGCCAGAAAGGTCTTCTGAGGGTGAAAGTGACGAAGTGGTCCTCACACACAACGGAATTTCGTCCGAAAGGAAACGTCTGTGCCCTGTTCCGAGACTGCGCAACCACTTTTCCGCGACCATCTTCCGACAAGGTGAGCTGGGTTTGGGTACACAAAAGAAGTGTTTATCTTTGTTTTTTCGCTTATTATTGAGACATCCAAAGGTTTTACATTCCGCCATGTTGCGATATCCATATCGCATTGTATGTTTTTGTTGTTACAAGAGCGCCGAGTGTCTGCTGATCTGTATATACTTTTATTTATTTATTTATTTTCTACTCATTTTAGTTCTGCATTTAATATGAACCCTGAGTTTGAAATAAACGTTTGAATTTGAATTTGAATATCCCGAAAGCCACTGCTCATCCGGGCACTCCAGGCTCAGCCAATATTGATCCAGATCGCGGTATCCACACTACTACGTCACAGGAAGCGTCCTGGCAGGCCATGTAGCCGCCAGTATGGCTGCGCGCATGTTTTGCTGACATAGCTGAACCAGCACATCAGCAATGGATTTATATTGCATTGCTTTGAACTTGAACTTAAACTTGAACTAGAACGTGAGACAGGGGCTCAATATAATATCTTTTTTTTCACAACCACCACAGGTCCCCTTTAAGGTGCGGTCACTTGACAGCTCAATCAGTGCGTCCTCCGTGTCGGATGGCAGATGACTTGCGGCCATTACAGTGAATTTTGATCTTATCCAGTCATATTTTTCCAGAGTTGTTTCCTTGGGGAAAAACTTGTTAAAGTGTTCCAGGAGGGCTTGAAGGTGGGTGGTGATGGACTTCTTCACAGTGTTAACGCTCAGATTTCCTCCATAAACTCCTCCAGCTCAGGAAACATATCAATCCTGCCCATCTCAACTCTCGCAGTCCAACGATCCACTTTCCTTTTGAATGCACAGATTTTATCATTTAGCAACATGATGCTTGTGTTTTCACCTTGCAATGACATGTTAAGTCTGTTCAGTCTGTCAAATATGCAGGACAAATACGCTAGCCTTGTCAACCAGTCAGGGTCAGTCAGGTGGTCAGCGAGCTGGGACCCGTTCTCCATCAGAAATAAGCGCACCTCATCCCGTAGCTCATACAGGCGGCTGAGGACATTTCCTCGCGAAAGCCACCTGACCTCTGTGTGGAACAACAGGCCCTGATGCGCCAATCCCAGTTCACTGTAGAGAGTAGCAAACAGCCTGGTGTTGAGTGGGTGTGATTTTAGGGAGTTGACAGTTTTTATGGCAGTCTCAAGAACACTCTTAAGATCTGGGTCAAGCGTTTTAGTCACAAGAGATTCTCTGTGAATAATACAGTGTGTAAAGTTTACATGGGGTGCCACTTGTAAGACTCTTGCTTTTAATCCTTTCTTTTTCCCCAGCATTACTGCAGCACCGTCTGTACACACACCGATGCACTCATCCCAAGACAGTCCCTCTTCTTTTAGTCTGTTGTCATGTTTTGTGAAAATGTCCTCACCTGTGCACTTTACATCCAGCGGGGTCCAAAACAACATGTCCTCGTTAAGTTTTCCATCAAAACTGTATCTGACAAAAACAAGCAGCTGGGCTGAGTTTGATATATCTGTGGATTCATCTAATGGCAAAGCATATTTCCCTTTCTTCACTCTGTCAATCAGCTGACACTTTATATCCTGGGCCATACCCGTGATGCGCCGGGATATGGTCCCGTCAGACAGTGGCACTGCTTCCAGCTCCTGTGCTTATTTATCCCCATGCATTGTCCGACTCATAGCAATAGCAGCAGGTTTTACTAGGGTTTCTCCGATTGTGTGTGGCTTTTTTGCCTGTGCAATTAAATATGCCACCTCATATGATGCCTTTTGAGCTTTGGTTGTGGATGTTGTTTAGTTAGCTATGACATTCTTTTGGCCTTGCAATTCTCTCTCCTTTTGGTGGAAAAAATCTGCTGGTTTAGCGGCAAGACATGGGTGCTTAGTTTTCAAGTGTCAGCATTTTTAGGGGTTTTACACTCATGTGCAAGCACCTCAGTGCACACTACACATTGCAGATGTTGTACTTCAGTGCTAACGATGTATGTGAATCCATACTGAATATATACCTCTCAATATTTGCAACACTTGGAGGAAGGCTAGTCTAACTGCTTATGGAGCCCTTTACGGTGGTGCCGTAAAACCACAAACAAATGAGCGAATCTAATACTACAGCTAGTGTTGTAACATTTTATACATCTTCAGAGGTAAAAGTCACTACTACATCTTGTCAATGAGTTTTAAAGCTGTGAATCTCCGGTCTGGACATGGGCCAACACACAATTCAGGCAAATCCCCAAGGAGAGCCCCGCAACTTACCGCAACAATCAATAAACAATCAATAACGAAACCTACGAAATCCTGGAGGGACTGGATATTACCACGATCTTGTGATGCGCTTAGCATTGTGATATCATATACTGTGACTTCCCATCCAGATCTCTGTCATGTTCAGCTCCCAGCTAGATCCCACGAGTCTCTCCTTTGCTATATTGACCTAACCAGACAGTGAGCATTTAGCACCATCTAATGGATTGAAAAGTCATTTTTCTTATTACTCTGGTACCCAAAAAACTAAATATGTATTTAAAACATGTATTAATACTTTTATTTAAGTATCGCAATACTGGTTTCTTTGAATCTATACAGTATCTCAGATACAAACTATGGCAATATTACAGTGCATCGATTTTTTGCCCGAGCTCTAAAATTTATTAAACTTTTCCTTGAAGTCTGCTTCAAGACAGCTGACAGCATGCCAAAAACTGTGTTGTACTTTAACTGCTTTTTCTTTCAACAAAAAGAAAGAGAAGACGAGATGAACATGAACTTAAAAAAAACAAAGCGACTAACAGCTTTTAATGTGTTCCAACAGCTTTTATGTTGAGCTTGAACATATCAGAATGTATACACGTTTTTATACATTCAGTTTTGCAATAACTGCGTGGCACATCTATGTGCCCAGAACAAGCTAAAGACAAACTTTGCTACGAGTCTACTTTTGATTAATAAATATGTTGAAAATGTGTTAAGACTATTCATAATCTAGAGATGCTAAAAACAGAAGGACTAACCCATGCAGTGAAAGTCTTGCTGGTAATACTCTCATTCCCTCCCATGTCCAGTTAATTGTTTAAAAAGTGAATAATATTTCCAGTGGGTTTTTTCTGACCCCAACACTTATGACAGAAGGGATCACAGATGGTGCCAAATGGAAAATCTTTTGGACAGCGGTGAGCCAATTCAACCACATTTGGCTCCTTGCTTTCCAAGGAAGACGATTCCAACTTTATTCCCAAAATATTCAAAATCTTTGAAGTTATTGCATCTAGAACGCTTTCAGGGTCACGGGAAGGCCAGAAAACCAATACAATGAAGGTGCATCAATTTAGAAATGACAACAACCCCATATACATGAGAGTGGGCAGCCATGTATTTAATCCACGAAAGAGTGCAAGAAGATCCTCCCCTGGGAAAAGGAGTGAGTGCATATGACACATCCAAACTGGCCGAATGGAGGACTGGAGTTCAAAAGGCTTCACCCAAAACCAAATAAACACTGTCTGATAAATGAGGAGAAATGAGAGCCAACAAAGACTAGCAGAGGACTTCTCAAGGTCTTTGTACTATCAGACAGACACAAAGAAAAAGATCCTGAATTTAGTCCATTATTCCCTGGATTTTTTGCTGATATTTGAATGTGGCCAACCAATAAACTGGCCGAGTTGAGGCCTTTATATCATATAACTCCAACTAAAAATAACGCTAAAAATAATTGTTTATGTCACCATTAAATAGCCAAGACATTTTTATTTTTAACAATACCATGTATACCGCACAAAGGACCTGGTTTTTGTTTGTAAAACAGTTTAAAAATAAATGCATAAAATTATACTTGACTAATATTTGACAGTATCAAGATTCTCCAAACTCATACACATACAAACTAAAAGCAAGCACCATCTATTGGCCAAACCTGAACTAAGATCTCTATACTCGTGTTTTTCATGTTGATGTTTTGCTTATTGTTGCAGTGGGTAAACGGTGGTGAGATAGTGTGATAAAGAGCAAAAGATGTATAGACTCCTAGTACTGCAGTACTAGTAATAATACTGGACATTTGTATTGGGTTAAAATTTTACAATCTCTACATCAGCAAGAGAAGATATGAAATATTCAATGTCTGGTATAAAGAGAACGATAGTAAATGATACTTCAGATAACACTGATTAATCCCACTTCTTTACAAAAACGTTTTAAGGATAATAATGATAAGTCTACTTTCATAACAGACTAGGCTGTTGTAGTGCATTGCTTCAGATGTTGATAACAGAAAATATCTCCTGCAGCATTATAACAAATGGGAAAGGGGCAAAAAACTGCACAAGAGTGAAATGTTTAAGAGAAAAAAAAAATCTTCTAAAAAAAATTATGCACACACTTACAGCAGTTTTAACTTTTTCCATTACAAAAAGCAATCTTCACGCTGTGGTCTGCATTTTAACCCACTGTCAGCTACTGGAATAAATTCAGCAGTCCAATTTCAAAACAATGACCATCATCCATTACAGGACTGCAACCCACCGTCTGTCTGTACCCTCAGTAGAAAACAGATTCTGTCTTTATTTAGACTCCATATTTCCATCCTCTTTGAATTCAGGCTATCAGAGGAGAGGGACCAGAGAGCAGCCAAACAGCCCATAGGCACAGCGGGGTTAATAAGAGCCAAGCGTATGGATTTTAAAATAGAGCAGAAGAGGCAGCAGGTGGGCATACCAAGAAAATTGGACTGTTCTGATTCGGCTCAAATGCTACAGATCAGCTGTGTGGGCCTTCTGATCGATTCAGGAGAGCTCCCTGCATAATACGGACATCCTGTATCCGTCGGGTTGAGATACCAAATACTTTTTGGCAGAACAACAAATCCATAACCCAAATCCAATAATATGCAGTGTGGTTTGCTGCTCCTGCAGTGTGGAGACGGTATTGTTTTACAGCAGGTGAGGAAATGCAGCAAGAACACCCCCACAGAAAAAACAGAATTCCTCTGGATTTATGCATTTTTACAGGAGTTGTCATAAGTCGGATTTTCCAGAGTTTCAAATGGTACACCCCCTTCAGTCAGAAGTTGGAAGTTAAATACGCTGAAAAACAAACACATCTGAGATGTCGCCAATGTATCCTTTCTTCTTCCTCCATTATTTGGAGGTGTGCAACATATTTGGGCAATAGCAGCTTTCATGGAGGCATCCATCTTGGTTTTCCAACTTTGTGAAAACTTCTATAGTCAGTAATCCGACTTCACGAGCCAAGCCATTCGAAACTTACAAATGACTGGGAAGGTGCGACCAAGGACAACTCCAGGAATGACACATTACCAGGACTGGACTGAATACAGGCTTTAAGTTGTTCATGCTGCACCTCCGCTGTCCTCGTCCGCTCAATCGTGAGGCTTGTGTGATGGAAATTACGTCATCGTCCCCAGTTCACTAGGCTCTGCAGAGCCCTCCCACAGACGTCCGTGTGCAGCCCTAATTTTGTGACCGCGTTGCCTGGGCGTGTTGACTGCACATGGACAAGATACAGCATACAAAGTCAAAGTAGACGAGGAAGATGGGAATAAACATACATGAATCGTTTTGCAGCAGCAGCTTGAGTGAAGAGCAATGAAAAACGGTAATTTCTCTTTTTCCTGGAAACAATGAAGTTGTTGTTGCTAAAAAAAAATGGACGTCAATCTCACGTTTCTTTACTTTTATAGAGCCGGTGAACAAACTGGCGTGTTAGCACATTTGCGCTACCCATAGGACTGGGGTGAAACTACAAATGACAGCTGCGTGCACGCGTCAACGGCTTGGCCTGGTAGACGACAACAATGAAGTATATACACAACCCTGTAGGCGCCGGCCTCGTCCAAAGCAGACACACATCTCAGCGGACCAGAGCGGACATGTAGCATGAATCCAGCTTTAGACCTTTGAATATTCCAGGGCAAATTTTCTAATATTGTGTACATCATTTCTTTTCCCACACAAACTACATCAATGTTTTCCAAAAAGGTGTCTTTTCTTACATTTTTTTTTTTTTTTACTTTTTCATGTAAATTTGCAGCTCTTCTTAGAAATTTTAGAACTTTTTCAAATAAATTTATTCTTATACATGTTTTCATTATTCATGTAAATTTGTGGCTTTATCTCTTAGTTGGTTTTAAATTTGTGGCATTTTTCTACCAAACAGTCTTGCATGGTAAAATTTGCAAAAGTAAATGTGTAGTTTTAGAGTTTGGGAGGAGAGGCAAACATCTGAACACCAAATTTGAAAACGGAATACCAGTGTTAACAAAGAATATCAGCGTAATTGAATATTTGGGTACAGCCCAACACAACAGCGCCCCTTCAATAGGTTAGACTGAATAATATTCTAAATCATGACAAAATCACAAAGCTGAAATTCAGCTCTTCTCCAGCTAATCACGACAGAGAGAAAGCGAACAAAGATGGGGGTCTGACTGAGGCTGACACTCTGCGATACACCCAATCTTTTTTTCCCCCGCATACATCTTTCAGTTCTTAGATGGCCTGGACTTAAATAGCTTGGCAGGAAGAAAGAAGAATACACCACAGGGCAGCACAGCTAGGAAGGGAGATGCTGCATTAACATTATTACGGGCATTAACTCAATAAGTAGCTTTCAAGAGCTGCCCCATCACCGCTCAGCTATAAATAGAAATAAGATCGACACACAACAGCAAAGACTGTTTTGTTTGTCAGTTAAAAAGATTCAAGTAAATATCTGACCAGAATATCCCGACCCCCCCCCCCCCCCTCCACCAAAACATGGTGCGTTTGCGGTGGAGAGCTTCATGTGGGCATAGAGTCACCACTTCTTATCGCTCCTGCTTTCCACCTCTTCAGACAGCCCTTTCAAAAATAGAACGTTTCTCTTCAGAAAAGAGAGCTTGTGGTGACAGTACCTGGCTCGGCTCTATTCATACACTTTATAAACACAGACCGTTTGCAGCCTCCGTCTCCCCCGCTGCCTGCACACAGAGGACACATTCATCCCCCCCCCCCCCCAACGCGGGCACCATGAGGAGACTGAAAGGTGGGGGGTAAGTGGGCGACAGACACACTTCAACTAAAAGGAATTTTTCAGGCACTTCTGACCATCGCCACTGCACTGAAGGAGCAGACGAGCGCAATCTGCGGATATCAGATAAACGCAACTGAGTTTTGACATGAGGAGCTGCGAGTTAATGAGCCCGATTCCCGGCAGGATCAGAGCATTCCTCACAAACTCGGAAAGGATCCCCTGGTGTCTTTCCTCTCACTCCGCGGCTGGGGTTATGAACTTTTGGAGGCTTGAACTCCGCGCGCGCGCGCGGGGGGGGGGGGGGGGCGTCGAAAGCGATGACGGTGATTCTCTTTTCTTGGGTGACAGTTGAGGCAACCTCACCATCCACCCACTCACTCAGTTGGAGGAATGGCACCCGTAGCAAGCAAGCGTGCCAAAGAAGCTGGGGCTCATGCAAACAGAGTTATGAATATGATAATCCAAGGTGGCATACCAGAGCGTTGCGTGTGCTGGAAGAATACTCCAGGGAAGAGCAACGCAGCGAGGCTTCAGACATGGATTAAACGCTTACTATCACCGCATCATTGCCCCTCTCTTCCTAAGATTTAATTACTGTGTAAAAATAGTGATAAAACAAACAGACGCACATCTCTGAGAATTCAAATTCCTGCTAAAGGACGCGCAAATAGCACAGCATAACATTTGGTTCCTGGTAGAACGTGTTATTTCCCCAATTGCTTATGGTGTAAAAGTGTAGAAATTACTCCCTTCAGACTATGCTTTTGTGACCTGGATAATGAAATTTATAAATCAGACTTTGCATGTCTATGCAATAAATGCATGTTTGCAGATTTTCATTTTTCACAGTCTCAATAAAGCATCATATAACTTGTATACCAGAACTGTTTAAATGCCAGTAAGTGTTTAAGATTTATGACTGCAATGTAAGCAAAGTTTGAAGGGGAAAACCGCAGAGAAAATAAACCTTTTCCTTCTGTGTTGGGTAAAAGTGACTTCTAAACCACTGTTCAGGCGATGACCCCTTTAAGCAAAAAAACAAGAAAAATGTTTTTAAAAATAAGGTTTATAATGTAATCAGCCATTTTGAGGGTAGAAGCTTCATTTGGCCCCAGAATTCCAGTTGTTCCCCCCCCTTAAAGTGGGCTCGGTGGGGGAGGGGTGTCCCCCTTCCCCACAAACCCCCTTCCCACGACTTCACACGGGAAGAGTTTTGTGCGAAAATAAAATAAAGACGAAATGCGCCAGCAGCAAGCGAGGTAATTTCATTCTTAGCGGTTCATTTGCAATTACTATACAATTCATTTTCGCTTCAGTGAACTAACTTGAAGCAGACCCACAGTGGAAGCATTCAAGTATAAAAGCTCCTTTATTGACAGTACGTGGCTGTGTGGTCAGTGGTTACTAACCGTGGATGCAGATCAACCCAGCCGCGTACACCACCTTCAGCAGCGCCGTTCCGCCGGAGGTCACCGCCGAGGTCCTCCTGCCGTCCCTCCGCCGGGACCCGCTCTCTCCCTGTAGGTCCATGGCTCGTCCTTCCACTCCCCGACGCTGCTCTCCGGCGGCCGCAGGAGAACCGTAGCGGGAAAAGTGCTAGAGGGGGAGCGGTGAAAGGGTCCCGGACGTAACCGCCGTTTCCGGACAGGTAAGCTAACACCGTTTTCCTGCTCACCTGGAGACTAGCAGCGACAGCGCTGGGACATGCGTCCGTTTCCAGGGCGACTCGCTCGGAGTTCAGAAGAAGAGGAGCCCCGGCGAAAGTTTGAAGCGCAGCTTGGCTGTCCAGGTGGTTTAAGGAGGGAGGAATGGGGTGAACGGAAGCAGGGGTGGTTCATCACAGTCCGTGTATCCGCCTGCTCCGACAGCCGCCGACCGCTGGAGCAGCTCAGCCTTCAACAACAGAGTTGGGCTCCTCCACCGTATTTCCAACTTGTCTTCCACCCACTCTCTCCACGGCAGGAGCCGCTCTGACACGGCAGTCAAGAGGAAATGAACAACACCGCCACATCCGGGAAAACTGTCAAAATAAAAGGTACGCGCGTTTGTTTGTTTTTTTCAAACGTTTATTTTAACAGTGAGTTTAATTTAAATTGGATGTTTTTATTATGGCATTAAGATGAGTTTTGCTGTATACCTAATGTTAATAATAATAATAAATGACAGTGTGTAATGCCTGTAACATCACAGCTCCAGTGACAAATTTTCAGTTATATAACATTATTGTATTATTATAGATATATTACATTATTTTATTTTTAATCATAGATACCAAGAAATCTTCCTTGTATTACTATGATAATTACAATGTTTGCACTTTTCTTAGACATGACTATATATTATATACTTTACTATTATTGTGCACTTGTACTGTCCATCTTCTGCTGAATCCTTTCCGGGTCGTGGGGGGGCTGGAGCCTATCCCAGCATCTTCGGGTGAGAGGCAGGGTACACCCTGGACAGATCGCCAGTCCATCGCAGGGCCAACACAGAGAGACAGACAACCATTCACTCTCACAGTCATACCTAAGGACAATTTAGAATCCCCAGTTTGATGCCAATTGACCTAACTTACATGTTTTTGGCATGTGGGAGGAAACCGGAGAAATCCTGGAGTAAACCCACGCAGACACGGGGAGAACATGCAAACTCCACACAGATCACTGTTGGTCGGAGGCTGGGATCGAACCCAGGATCCCCCGGCCAAGGGTGAGTTGCTGTGCTGCCGCAGTGCTAACCACTCCGCCACCGCGCCGTCTTTGTACTGTCCAGCATTTGCTATTTACACTTTTGTTGCCACTTGTTGCCACTGAGCACCAGACTCTAAGGTGAGTGGAGAGCAATTTTTGCCTCCCCCAAAATGAAACATGGTCGTCCCTGGCTACATGAGCACAACGCCTATCAATGAGATCTCCAGGTCTCACTTACAGACAGAAAGGTAGAAGATTCAGTGCAATCTTAAATTTAAAAGGAGTGGCTAAATTCCTGTATGCAGAGTGGGAAAACCCAGCTGGGGCCTTGCTGAGCCCCAGCATGTTTGCAATACAACAGTCTACAATATATTTGCGCAGGGCTGCTCGCAGAGATGGCAAAAAAACGTGACGACCTAATAGTATTGAATGCAAAAGACGCAACAGACTTACACAAATGGTCCCCTCCAGTATACAAGTAGGACAATATCAGTCGCTATGGAGGGTGACAATATGTATGAGTACATATTCATACCATGTAGGGTAACTAAATAGACGGTTATGCTGTTTAGTCCATCTAGCTACAATGCTCCGCACTGTGTATATATATTTATATATTTATGTGTACATACAGTATGTATATTCACTGCTCTTATTTTCTTATCTTCTAAATCATTGCTCTGAGTGTTGCTATCCCTGTGCTGTTGCAATCCTGGAATTTCCCCATTGTGGGACTAATAAAGGCTTATCTTATTTATTTATTTGATCATTTATTTTCCCATTTGCAAGGTTACTGTTACACATATTGACTGTTTGCACTGTACATTATGGACCCACCATACAGCAGTTTATTTCATTGCAAGTGTTTTACATTACATTTGGTTGTCTTGTAACATATTCTGTTATCCTATTGCACGTTTGTACATCCATGGTACAGCCCCTACTATTATTTTGAACTTATGCATCCGGTGACAGCCTGTATGTCTCCGGCAGCTTTACCTGTCATTCCCTGGGCTCCTAAGGTGCAGTTTCCGGTGGCTGCACCTAACCTGAGCTATGAAACAACACTGCGACCCCCTGGTTCAGACTGAACACTGTTTCTCTGAAATGCATCTACACAGACTCCTTCAGTGCCATTCAAACGTAAGCAGATGTGGAAAATAAACTTGAGTAGAAGCTGCGTTACCTCCTGATATAAATTACTAAAGTACAGCGGAAAAATGTGCCTACTTGTGTGAGTCAGAGAGCATCTTTGGGGGGGAAAGTTACTTGAATAATGAGTGAAGACTTTACTCTTAGCGCGGTTTTTCTGGTAAATTTGCAACATTTTGATTTAATATTTTTTCTAATAAATTTATGACTATCAAATTTATAAGTTCACAACTTTTTGCATTAATTTTGTTACATTTTTCATCCAAAGTTGAATTCAATTCAATTCAATTCAATTCAACTTTATTTATATAGCGCCATTTCACAACAACAGTCATCTCATAGCACTATCAACTGTAGGGAGGACCCCCACAGTTGCAGAAAGACCCCAGCAATCAGGCGATCCCCTGTGAGCAAGCACTTGGCGACGGTGGAGAGGAAAAACTCCCTTTTAACAGGAAGAAACCTCCAGCAGAACCAGGCTCAGGGAGGGGCAGTCATCTGCTGCGACTGGCTGGGGGGTGAGGGGATAGAGAAGAAGAAAAGAACAGACAGTTGCAACATTTTCTTGTAAATTTGACATTTTTCCTCATAATTTTGCAACTTTATTCTTTTATCTGTATTTTTCGCATGTATTTATAACATTTTCTTGTACATTAGCAACATTTCTAATTGTTTTTTTGCATTTATTTCCTTGGAAAATTGCATTTCACGAGGTCTTTCTCTTGGATGTGTCAAGTCTGACAAAAATAAACTGCACACATGGACCCTGTAATGTAACCATACATAGAAGCAGCAGTAAATCAAACATTTCCTGAACCAGAAAGAAATGTTCTTGGAGGAAATAAAAACATGACTGCATTCAGGATAATCACTGACATTCAGTAGGGTTTACTCTTGGTAAATCCTTGGCAACACCTCCTTGGTGAAATCAAAATGAACTCAATCGTATTATCAAATGTGCTTCAGTGAAAGTACAGGTTTTCTTCTAAAATCTACTCAAATGAAAAGTATCATTCCAATAAACCTACTCACAAAAGTACAACTGTGTGGAAAAAAGTTAAGAATAAATTGAACTAGTTACTACCCATCTCTGAAAGCAAGTCAGCAAGTGATTACAAAAAATTTATCACTCTATTTTATAGGGGGGAGAAGGCCACTTCCCAAATTTATTTCCAAAAGTGCTTTAATTAACTTGTAGTTTTCAGCATTTGCTTGGTGTTACCAAAAAGAAAGAAGTACCACCCCACCCTGTTAATACCTTCCAAGTTCGACTCCTCAATCTGGCGTGGGGACCCCTGCTGCAACCAACAGTGCTTCATTGCATGGAACTGGTGCCCTGTTGCTAGTCCAGCTAGAATATGCAGTTACAACTACAGGGACATCTCAGAAAATTAGAATATCATGAAAAAGTTCAATATTTTTTGTCACTCATTTCAGAAAGTGAAACCCATATATTATATAGATTCATTACACAGAGAGTGATATATTTCAAGTGTTTATTTTAATTTTGATAATTATGGCTTACAGCCCATGAAAACCCCAAATTCAGTTTCTCAAAAAATTAGAATATTACATAAAATTAATTTTAAAAAATAGTTTTTTAATAGAAATGTTGGCCTGTGGGCACCCAGCACACGTGTGGGCACCCAGCACAATGCAGACTGATAATATTCACGCTCAGCAGGGATTGCATACGAACAGAGAGCCATAGGGGGGCAACCAGAACAATGACTATTGTTATTCATCCCCGGAGGAAGGAGAGGAGTCTGGCGCCAGTCAATCACGCGATTGATATGTATTGTCTGATATGTATATCAATATGTAAATGTGCCATGCATTCTCTCTTGTCTGTATAAAAGAGCTGGCTTTACATGCCTCACTAGCGCACTCAGGAGAGCGCACACACAGCACACAGCGCTGCAGTGTGTCTCATGATGATGGAGGAATAAAACTCTCGCCGTGTCTCGCCTGAACTTATTTTGTTCCTCCACACTGGTGACCCTGGACGAAGAATGGAACACCAGGCGAACACCCCGGAGATGACCCGGATGGGAAGCCTCAGCACACGTCATGGTGCAACCCTCGCCTGATCTTTATCCAGCACCATGATCAACACGAGCGAACGAAGGAAGCAGCCTGAACGGGGACAATCATCGACGCCGACTGCGCTGATTTCCATTAAGCTCCCTGACCCCGACTCACCTCTTGCCAACGGACCTTCCGCGCACAGAAGCCACGCGTGCACATCGCGGGGTTACGAGGACAGCGCAACTGCCAGCTACGTGGTCACTGTGCCAGGCACGCGCCACGCACCAGGGACAAACCGGCTCCACAGACTGATACAGCGTCCTCTGCCGCTGCACATGCCCAAGTTAAACGGCCGATCACCACCCTCAGAACCTTCAGGGCTGCTCGCGCACCTGGAGCGGACATGCAGCCAGCACACAGGACTTTGTATGAGTTTTCCAGCCACGGCGCACAAGAGGAATTTAGCTGATTGCTTTCCCCGATGACTTTAGGGCTGTTTCCCGCACCTAAAGCCAAAATGCCGAGTCCCTGACACAGTGTCAGTTTATCACAGCCACTACGCATCCTCGGGGAATTTGGCCACTCACCTTCCCCACATCCT
Source organism: Pholidichthys leucotaenia (assembly GCA_020510985.1). Classification (NCBI taxonomy): domain Eukaryota; kingdom Metazoa; phylum Chordata; class Actinopteri; order Cichliformes; family Pholidichthyidae; genus Pholidichthys; species Pholidichthys leucotaenia. The sequence continues at coordinate 292,943,460 of CM035841.1, forward strand.
CGCTGGACCAAAACACGAGAGAAGTCAGAGATATAATTTTTTCACAGCTGCTGTGGATCTCCGCCACATTTAATAGGAAAAAGTTCCTCACCATTGCGGATCTACACGCAATTTTTGCGCGGCCCAGACACCTTTGACGTCCCGGGCCGGCACTCGCTTACTCCCACCCCCACAACCTCCTCCTGCACAGAGCTTTTCCTGCACCTCACTCCCAAAGCCGGCCGATCGCTGTGTGGTTCCATTATGCACGACTGCACACCGGCCCGTGTGCCCACGATCCACGGCCATTCAATGTGCTGGAACTCGGAGCGGAGCACACTGCCCTTTCCACCCCTCCCCTGTCCCCCTCACGGACTGACATGCCCTCTGACAGTTCTACCGGAGCTGGAGCCAAACGATTGGGGGGGGGGGTCACAACCCCTTCTGACCGTTCTGGGGGGAGCAGTGTGGGCACCCAGCACAATGCAGACTGATAATATTCACACTCAACAGGGATTGCATACGAACAGAGAGCCATAGGGGGGCAACCAGAACAATGACTATGGTTATTCATCCCTGGAGGAAGGAGTCTGGCGCCAGCTAATCACGCGATTGATATGTATTGTCTGATATGTTTATCAATATGTAAATGTGCCATGCATTCTCTCGTCTGTATAAAAGAGCTGGCTTTACATGCCTCACTACCGCACTCAGGAGAGCGTACACACAGCACACAGCGCTGCAGTGTGTCTCATGATGATGGAGGAATAAAACTCTTAAACCTTCAGCTCGCCGTGTCTCGCCTGAACTTTTGTTCCTCCACAAGCCGACTGAAAAGTATGTCCATGTACACACTCAATACTTGGTCGGGGCTCCTTTTGGATTAACTACTCTATCAATGTGGCGTGGCATGCCTGTGGGACTGCTGAGGTGTTATGAAGGTCCAGGTTGCTTTGATAGTGGCCTTCAGCTCGTCTGCATTGTTGGTTCTGGTGTCTCTCATCTTCTTCTTGACAATACTCCATAGATTCTCTATGGGGCTTAGATCAGGAGTTTGCTGGCCAATCAAACACAGTGATGCCATGGTCATTAAACTAGGTTTTGATACTTTTGGCAGTGTGTGTGTGTGTGTGTGTGTGTGGGGGGGGGGTGCCAAGTCCTGCTGGAAAATGAAATCAGCTTCTCCATAAAGCTTGTCAGCAGAGGAAAGCATGAAGTGCTCTAAAATTTCCTGGTAGATGACTGCGCTGACTTTGGTCTTGATAAAACACAGTGGACCAACACCAGCAGATGACATGGTTCCTCAAATCATCACTGACTGCGAAAACTTCACACTAAACCTCAAGTAACTTAGATTCTGTGCCTCTCCACTCTTTCTCCAGACTCTGGGACTTTGATTTCCAAATGAAATGCAAAATTTACTTTTTATTTTATTTTTTTACAGAGGTCATCTGCTGGTGTTTGTCCACTGTGTTTTATCAAGACCAAAGTCAGTGCAGTCGTCTACCAGGAAATTTTACAGCACTTCATGCTTCCCTCTGCTGACAAGCTTTATGGAGATTTCATTTTCCAGCAAGACTTGGCACCTCCCCCCACACTGCCAAAAGTATCAAAACCTGGTTTAATGACCATGGCATCACTGTGTCTGATTGGCCAGCAAACTCTCCTGACCTAAACCCCATACAGAATCTATGGAGGATTGTCAAGGGGAAGATGAGAGACACCAGACCAACAATGCAGACAAGCTGAAGGTCACTATCAAAGCAACCTGGACCTTCATAACACCTCAGCAGTGCCACAGGCTGATCACCTCCATGCCACGCCACATTGATAGAGTAATTAATCCAAAATGAGCCCCAACCATCCCCTCATGGATCGTCACCTTATCGTGGTGGTGGGGTTTGCGTGCCCCAGTGATCCCAGGAGCTATGTTGTCCGGGGCAATTTGCCTCTGATAGGGTCTCCCAAGACAAACTGGTCTTGGGTGAAGGGCCAGACTAAGAACGATCCAACAGACTCTCATGATAAATTGTATATCAAGGATTCAGTGTACCCCGCCCTGTATGGGGTTACCGGGGCCCCACCCTGGAGCCAGGCCTGGGGGAGGGGCTCGAAGGCTAGCGTCTGGTGGCCGGGTTTCCACCCATGGGACCCGGCCGGGCTCAGCCCGAAGGAGTTACATGGGTCTGCCCTCCAGTGGGTTCACCACCTGCAGGAGGGATCATGGGGGTCCGGTGCTATGTGGATTAGGTGGCGGTCAAAGGCGGAGACCTTGGCGGACTGATCCCAAGCTTTCTAAACTGGCTTTTGGTACGTGGAATGTCACCTCTCTGGTGGGGAAGGAGCCTGAGCTGGTGTACGAGGTTGAGCGATACCGGCTAGATATAGTCGGCCTCACCTCAACACACAGCTCCGGTTCCGGAACCAGTCTCCTGGAGAGGGGCTGGAGCATGGCCTTTTCTGGAGTTGCCCCGGGCGAGAGGCGACGAGCAGGGGTGGGTATTCTTGTATCACCCCACCTTGCTGCCTCTATATTGGAGTTTTCCCCGGTGGACGAAAGGGCTGCTTCCCTGCGCCTTCGGGTTGGGAAACGGGTCCTGACCATCATTTGTGCCTATGCACCAAATGATGTTTCAGAGTACCCACCCTTTTTGGAGTCTGTGACTGGGGTGCTGGAGGGTGCTCCTCCTGGAGACTCCATTGTCCTACTGGGGGACTTCAATGCGCACGTGGGCAACGACAGTGAAACCTGGAGGGGGTGATTGGGAGGAACGGGCTGCCCCATCTGAACCCGAGTGGTGTTCAGTTATTGGACTTCTGTGCTAACCACAGTCTGTCCATAACGAACACCATGTTCAAGCATAAGGGTGTCCATATGTGCACCTGGCACCAGGACACCCTAGGTCGCAGGTCGATGATCGATTTTGTTATCGTATCATCAGACCTGCGACCGTATGTCTTGGACACCCGAGTAAAGAGAGGTGCAGAGCTGTCAACTGATCACCACCTGGTGGTGAGTTGGATCCGATGGCAGGGGAGGAAGCCATTCAGACCTGGTAGACCCAAACATATAGTGAGGGTGTGCTGGGAGCGTCTGGCTGAGGCCCCTGTCCGGGAGGTCTTCAACTCCCACCTCCGGAAGAACTTCAACCACATTCCGAGGGAGTCTGGAGACATGGAGTCTGAATGGGCCATGTTCTCCACCTCTGTTGTTGAAGCGGCGGCCCAGAGCTGCGGCCGCAAGGTGGTCGGTGCATCTCGTGGTGGCAACCCCCGAACCAAGTGGTGGACACCAATGGTGAGGGGGGCCATTAAGCTGAAGAAGGAGTCCTATCAAGCTTGGTTGGCTTGTGGGACTCCCAAAGCAGCTGAGGTGTACCGGCAGGCCAAGCGGAGTGCAGCTCAGGTGGTTGCGGAAGCAAAAACCCGGGTATGGGAGGAGTTCGGTGAGGCCATGGAACAAGACTTTCGGTCGGCCTCCAAGAGATTCTGGCAAACTGTCCGGCGGCCCAGGAGGGGAAAGCAGCTCCCTGTCCACACTGTGTATGGTGCGGATGGGACACTGTTGACTTCAACTGAGGATATCGTCGGGCGGTGGAAGGAATACTTCGAGGATCTCCTCAATCCCACTGATACGCCTTCCACAGAGGAAGCAGGGTTTGGGGACGAGGGGGATGACTCGCCTATCACAGGGGCTGAGGTCGCCAAGGTGGTTAAAAATCTCCTTGGTGGCCGGGCCCCGGGGGTGGACGAGATTCGCCCGAGTACCTCAAGGCCCTGGATGTTGTTGGGTTGTCATGGTTGACACGCCTCTGCAACATTGCGTGGAGGTCAGGGGCAGTGCCTTTGGCATGGCAAACCGGGGTGGTGGTTCCTCTCTTCAAAAAAGGGGACCGGAGGGTGTGCTCCAACTTTAGAGGGATCACACTCCTCAGCCTCCCTGGGAAGGTCTATGCCAAGGTACTGGAGAGGAGAGTCCGGCCGTTGGTCGAACCTCGGATTCAGGAGGAGCAATGTGGTTTTCGTCCTGGCCGTGGCACATCGGACCAGCTCTTTACCCTCTCGAGAATTCTTGAGGGTTCGTGGGAGTTTGCCCAACCAGTGTACATGTGTTTTGTGGACTTGGAGAAGGCATTTGACCGCGTCCCTCGTGGATTTTTGTGGGGGGTGCTTCGGGAGTATGGGGTATCGGGCTTGTTGTTACGAGCTATTCGGTCTCTGTACGACCGTTGTGAGAGTTTAGTTCGTATTGCCAACACTCGGTTGGAGTCATTCCCAGTGAAAGTTGGACTCCGCCAGGGCTGCCCTTTGTCACCGATCCTGTTCATAATTTTTATGGACAGGATTTCTAGGCGCAGCCAGGGAATGGAGGGTGTCATGCTTGGTGACCACAGGATCTCATCTCTGTTGTTTGCAGATGATGTTGTCCTGTTGGCTTCATCCGGCAATGACCTACAGCTCTTGCTGGGACGGTTTGCCATTGAGTGTGAAGCGGCTGGGATGAGAATCAGCACCTCCAAGTCCGAGACCATGGTTCTCAGCCGGAAAAAGGTGGATTGTCCTCTCCGGGTTGGGGACAGGCTCCTGCCCCAAGTGGAGGAGTTTAAGTATCTTGGGGTCTTGTTCACGAGTGAGGGGAAAATGGAGCGAGAGATCGACAGACGGATTGGAGCAGCATCTGCAGTGATGCGGACGTTGTACTGGTCTGTTGTGGTGAAGAGGGAGCTTAGTTCTAAGGCAAAGCTGTCGATTTACCAGTCAATCTACGTTCCTACTCTCACCTATGGTCACGAGCTTTGGGTAATGACCGAAAGAACGAGATCGCGGATACAAGCGGCTGAAATGAGCTTTCTCCGTAGGATTGCTGGACTCACCCTCAGAGATAGGGTGAGGAGCTCAGTCATCCGGGAGAGGCTCAGAGTAGAACCGCTGCTCCTCCACATTGAAAGGAGTCAGTTGAGGTGGTATGGGCATCTGATTAGGATGCCTCCTGGACGCCTCCCACTTGAGGTGTTTCAGGCACGTCCCACTGGGAGGAGACCCCGGGACAGACCCAGGACTCGGTGGAGAGACTATGTCTCCCATCTGGTCTGGGAACGCCTTGGTATCCCCTCTGAAGAGCTGGAGCAGGTGGCTGGGGAGAGGGAAGTCTGGGCTTCTCTGCTTGAACTGCTGCCTCCGCGACCCGGACCTCCGGAAAAGCGGTAGAAGATGGTTGGATGGATCCCCAACCAAGTATTGAGTGTGTACATGGACATACTTTTCAGTCGGCCAACATTTCTATTGGAAAACCACTTTTTTTAAAAAAATTAATTTTATGCAATATTCTAATTTTTTGAGAAACTGAATTTGGGGTTTTCATGGGCTGTAAACCATAATCATCAAAATTAAAATAAACACTTGAAATATATCACTCTCTGTGTAATGAATCTATATATGGGTTTCACCTTCTGAAATGAGTGATAAATATTGAACTTTTTCATGATATTCTAATTTTCTGAGCTGTACCTGCACAATGTACGATGTTAAGTGGGGAAAATATTGATACCCAATACTTAAATGAGGCAGAGTTGTGAAATCAAATTCCTTTATAACAGGAGGGGTCAAACATTCAAACACTTCTAAAACTCAGTTTGCTTTGATAGACAGATTGAGCCTGACAGTTCACCAGTTAAAACCCAGAATCACTATGGGGAGGGTTTTCGTTAGAGCTCAAGATTAAAGCTTTGACATGAGGAGAGATTTCCCACAGGCTCAGAAACCTCAGCGTGACTTGCGCCAGGAGTAGGGAAAACTCACCGCATCGTTATTTTCACAGGGTTCTCACAATGATCCACACTTCAGCGCTTACTATGTGGTGGAATGATGCAGAGACGGGACAGAAACACTGGTCAAACTAGCAACATGAGCTAGTCAAGTAAAACAAAATAGTATTTAATTTGAGGATCAGAATTTCTATCACATCATTTTATGGCAGATGGGATTTTATAAGATTACAACAGACACATTCAACACATTCCTATTCACACTTATTCTCTTATAAAATCCATAATTTGTGATCTGTAATCGTCTATACATTCTCAAAGACATTAAACATAATTAAGACATTCCAGGTTTTTTGAGAAGCTTCACCAAAAATCAAAAACAGACCCCCCCCCCCCAAAAAAAAGGCAACTCAAACCACACAGTCCTGCCATAAAGCATCACGTGGCCCCAGAGATCCTTTAAAAAAAAAAAAAAAAAAAAAAAAATAATAGATGAACCCTAAATTTTAAACAATTTAAAAAATTGTTCAAGTTTCTGAATCAAAGATTTGAAACTTTTCTGCAATGCAACAAAGAAAAAACCTAAACTGAAACACTTGTATCTGTAGTGTTATAATCAAGTCAGTAGCTAAACATTTCACCCCGTTTCCCCAAATTATTCAGCAACACCATCCATCGACCACTTTTCCGGAGGTCCGGGTCACAGAGGCAGCAGTTCAGAGAAGCCCAGACTTCCCTCTCCCCAGCCACACCTCACACTGCCAATAAAACGCTACAGGCAAATTTACAACCATAAAAAAAATGATTTATCTACAGTCTAAGTGTCAACTTTACATTATACCTTTCAACCCCCTTTTTAAATTATTACATTTCTATCATTGCAGAGGTAAAAACAACACCTATAAGTGTATTTACATGGAGGAAAAAAATCTAACTTCTAACAGTTGGCACTTGACATAATGTGGGAGTGCACATACCTCAAAAATAACATGAGGGAAAACTACAGCACAGGTGACATGGCAAGAGAAAGTCAAAGTGTCACAGTGATTATTATTAGGTGAGATGAGGTCAGTTTTTGCTGGGCACAGCGAGGAGGCACAGAGGCAATGCCGAGATTAAAAATAATCTGTGGTTTCAGGAGGAACTAACTGGGAATATTTGCCACTTCATGTAGATACATTTGCTTTAATGAGCGAAAATGTCCAACTGTTGCACTTCAGGTCAGATGCACAGGAGTGGGAGATGTCTCGCATTTTCTCCTTGGTGATCATGAGATTGAACGGAACAAGCTGAGGGAAGGAGCATCTTTGGGTCGGCAAGCAGATGCACCAGCTGCTCAGTTTCCAGTGTAGAGCTCCACCGTGCTGGAACTCAGGCCCCGGCTCTCCCTGAAGTTAGCGCCTCCTCGGGTCTGGCACAGAAACAGAAATAGACCATCAGACATTGGTGTGTTAAAAAAAAAAAAAAGAACTCTGAATAACTGAAACAATTCATTAAAACTGTACAAACTGCTCTTCACCTGGAACGTGTCATCGCTGGTTTTGTTCAGGTAATTCAAGGAAGCAGCTCGCTTCATGCTGTTGAGGAAAAGGTAAGGAAATCATTTTGATATGAGCACCCACACTAAATAGGGAGTCAATATCACAGCTACCGTCAATCTGCTTTGGGAAAAGCTATTCTGTCACCTACACATATTTTTACCATTTTAAGAAATTCCCAACTCAAGTAGGACTGATCTAGTTATTACTTTGTGTTGCGAGGTTCAGGTGGTCCATTGCCCTGCAGCTTCTTCACCAGCATCTCGCTGCTGCGACGCAAAACATCCCTGAGCTTCCCCAGAGAGCCGCTGCGCTGGAGGCCTCCACTGCCATCCTGCACACACACACACACACACATCAGCACTTCTGCTCTGCAGGCTTTTTTATTGTTGTATATTAAAATTGACATTTTGCATTAGTTATGATGAAGGTCAGTTGTGGTGGAATGTTTGGTTCTTGCCATAAAACATGATCATGACATTGCAAAGAAACTGGTTAGATGACACCACCATATTAAGTTGCATCTTGGGCTATTTTGTGTCAGACACCGACTTGTCACAGGAGACTACAGGTTTGATCATTAACTGCTCTGCTCCATTTTTTTTTCTGTATATTTTACTCATCCCAGAGGGAAATTCAGGGCATCCACCTGGATGGATGAAGCAGCCACAGTGTGGCGCCAATCCCTTCACCATTCACATACACATTCACAGCTAGGGCCACCTTAGAGTCTCCAATTAACCTAACCCCCATGTTTTTGGCCTGTGGGAAGAAACCGGAGTAAACCCAGGCAGACACGGGGAGAACATGCAAACTCCACACACAAGGGTCGCTGATGGTCAGGGAGTGAGACCGAACCCACGATGGTCAGGAGTGGAATCAATCCTGTGACCTCCTTACTGTGCTGCCACTGTGCTAACCACAGTGGCCATCAGCTTTTATTAAGTGCCATATTGAGCCAAAAATGTGAGGAAGAAGCATGCACCTGGACAATGTTTACAGCAGGATTTGTAGTGAGCCTTGTAATACCTTTTGAGTATAAGTGTGCTATAATTTTCCCAAACCGCAACATGAACCCTCAAATCCACTAGAGCACTGGTGTAAAATGCAATGAAAGAGGCCAAAACTATCTGAGGCCTACATCAAAGGCCAAAACCGGTTATTCACTGAAAAACAGATATAAATTGACCAAACTGTACACTGTGGGGGACCCAGTCAGTACGTTCTCTACTCAGACTGAATGGCAAGGCAGGAGGAGATGTGTAAGAGCTGAGGAACAGATATGCAAGGCAGTCTATGGTTTTTGCATGAGAATATGCATTCTCCTCAGGTCTACATAATAATGTGCCAACAGGCTGGGTGACAAAGGGAATTGTCATTGTAGATGTGTGTGCGCTAATGCAAACAGTGACAAAGGGAATTGTAATGGTAAATGTATGCATGTTAATGCAAACACCCTAGGTCGTCGGGCAGGTTGTATGGTATAAAAAGAGGTGCCCGCGACCTGGTTTTTTAGGCTTCTCATTCTTGTTGATGTTAGGGAGAAATTAATAAAGTCTGCTTTGCTCCAGCCGCCCCGCCTGATCATTCCTCTCTCTATAACACTATAGTATCCTGGCACTTGCCCCAATACATCTCAGAATGCAGAACAAATCAAGCATAGATTTTTTTTTTTTTTAAATTGCAAAATGTCCAAAGGTAAAAGCAACACATTGTGTTCAGTTTCACTGACTCATTCCCAATGAAAATCGGCTTTCAAGTAATCTAAGGAAATATAAAATTATGACTCCCAACATCAACAACGACTAAAACTGGAATAATTCATGTGTGATCAATAATGGGGGACATGCAAATATTTCAAACACAAAAGCTTACCTTAGAATTAAAAGGAAAAGTAAAAAAAATAAGACTGTTCAGGTTGAAGCTCAAAAGCACCTTCTACATTCCTTCCTTTACAGTGGGGCAAAAAAGTATTTAGTCAGCCACCAATTGTGCAAGTTCTGCCACTTAAAAGATGAGAGAGGTCTCCAATTTTCATCATAGGTATGCCTCAACTACGAGAGACAAAATGAGAAAAAAAAAATCCAGAAAATCACATTGAAGGATTTTTAATGAATTAATTGATAAATTCCTCAGTAAAATAAGTATTTGGTCGCCTACAAACAAGCAAGATTTCTGGCTCTCACAGACATGCAACTTCTTCTTTAAGAGGCTCCTCTGTCCTCCACTCGTTACCTGTATTAATGGCACCTGTTTGAACTCATTATCAGTATAAAAGACACCTGTCCACAACCTCAAACAGTCGGACTCCAAACTCCACTATGGCCAAGACCAAAGAGCTGTCAAAGGACACCAGAAACAAAATTGTAGACCTGCACCAGGCTGGGAAGACTGAATCTGCAATAGGTAAGCAGCTTGGTGTGAAGAAATCAACTGTGGGAGCAATTATTAGAAAATGGAAGACATACAAGACCACTGATAATCTCCCTCGATCTGGGGCTCCACACAAGATCTCACCCCGTGGGGTCAAAATGATCACGAGAACGGTGAGCAAAAATCCCAGAACCACACGGGGGGACCTAGTGAATAACCTGCAGAGAGCTGGGACCAAAGTAACAAAGGCTACCATCAGTAACACATTACGCTGCCAGGGACTCAAATCCTGCAGTGCCAGACGTGTCCCCCTGCTTAAGCCAGTACATGTCCAGGCCCATCTGAAGTTTGCTAGAGAGCATTTGGATGATCCAGAAGAGGATTGGGACAATGTCATATGGTCAGATGAAACCAAAATAGAACTTTATTGTAAAATCTCAACTTGTCGTGTTTGGAGGAGAAAGAACACCATACCTACTGTGAAGCATGGGGGTGGAAACATCATGCTTTGGGGATGTTTTTCTGCAAAGGGACCAGGATGACTGATCCGTGTAAAGGAAAGAATGAATGGGGCCATGTATCGTGAGATTTTGAGTGAAAACCTCCTTCCATCAGCAAGGGCACTGAAGATGAAACGTGGCTGGGTCTTTCAGCATGACAATGATCCCAAACACACCGCCCGGGCAATGAAGGAGTGGCTTCGTAAGAAGCATTTCAAGGTCCTGGAATGGCCTAGCCAGTCTCCAGATCTCAACCCCATAGAAAATCTTTGGAGGGAGTTGAAAGTCCGTGTTGCCCAGCGACAGCCCCAAAACATCACTGCTCTAGAGGAGATCTGCATGGAGGAATGCGCCAAAATACCAGCAACAGTGTGTGAAAACCTTGTGATGACTTACAGAAAACGTTTGACCTCTGTCATTGCCGGCAAAGGGTATATAACAAAGTACTGAGATGAACTTTTGTTATTGACCAAACACTTATTTTACCGAGGAATTTACCAATTAATTCATTAAAAATCCTTCAATGTGATTTTCTGGATTTTTTTTTCTCATTTTGTCTCTCATAGTTGAGGTAAACCTATGGTGAAAATTGGAGACCTCTCTCATCTTTTAAGTGGGAGAACTTGCACAATTGGTGGCTGACTAAATACTTTTTTGCCCCACTGTATGTACGCTTCTGTTTTCCATTTCCACTTTTTGCTTTCTTCAGATTTACAATAGTCCAATTTAATCAGAGAAAGCAAGGACAGCTTCAGGAAAAAGATGGAGGACAAGCTGCAACAGAGCGACATCGGCGGGGTCTGGAGAAACCTTAAAACCATCTCTGGGCTCCAAAATACCTCCTCCAAGGCCACGGGGGCAGGGAGTGGGCGAACAATCTGAACCTGTTTTTTAATAGGTTTGACCAACCGCCCTCCCGCCTGCCTGCACACCAACCACTGCTGCCTCTACCGTCATCGAGACCTGCTGTCCACCCCCCACCACCACCAACACCCCCCCACTCCCAGGACACAGCCCCCCAACCTGACCCTCACTAAGATCCAGGTGAGGACGGAGCTGAGAAAGATCAAGGCGAGGAAGGCCTCAGGACTGGACGGCATCAGCGCAAAGCTCCTCAAGTCCTGTGCAGACCAGATGTGTGGGATTGTGGAGTACATCTTCAACCTGAGCCTGAAGCTGGGGAGGGTACCACTGCCCTGACGTCTCATCTGATGAAGACCCTGGAGAGACTGCTCCTTGCTCACCTCCGCCCCCTGGTGTGACCAGCGATGGATCCACTCCAGTTCGCCTACCAGCGATGGATCCACTCCAGTTCGCCTACCAGCGATGGATCCACTCCAGTTCGCCTACCAGCATGGCATTGGGGTGGAGGATGCAGTGATCTTCCTCCTTCACCGTTCTCTGTCCCACCTGGAGAAGCCCGGGAATGCGGTGAGGATCATGTTCTTTGACTTCTCCAGTGCTTTCAACACCATCCAACCGATGATCCTGAGGGACAAGCTGCTGTGCGCAGGGGTGGACTAGCACCTGTCATCATGGATCCTGGACTACCTCACAAACCGGAGACAGTTTGTAAGAACCCGGGATTGTGTGTCCGACATGATCATCGGCAGCACAGGGGCCCCCCAGGGAACGGTTTTGGCTCCCTTTCTGTTCACCCTTTATACTGCGGACTTCTCACACAACACACTGCCATCTGCAGAAGTTCTCTGACGACTCTGCGATCGTGTGCCTCATCTCCAATGGAGATGAAGCTGAGTACTGAGGACTTACCCAGGACTTCGTGGACTGGTGCCATTGGAACTATCTCCAGATCAACACAAGGAAAACTAAGGAGCTGGTGGTGGACTGCCGCAGGCAAGGACAACCCCTCACAGCACCAGTAAACATTCAGGGAACAGACATTGAGATGGTGACATCCTACAAGTACCTGGGTGTTCATTTGAACAATAAACTAGACTGGTCACACAATACCAACGCACTCTACAAGAAGGGACAGCGCAGGCTGTTCCTACTGATGAGGCTCAGGTCTTTTGGTGTACAAGTGGTGCTCCTGAATACCTTCTACAATTCGGTGGTGGCATCAACCATCACTTTTGGAGTGGTCTGCTGGGGCAGTGGCATCACAGCAGCCAAAAGGAAGAGACTGAACAAACTGATCAAGAAAGCTAGCTCTGTCCTGGGGCAGCGCCCTGACCCAGTGGAGGAGATAAGGGAGAGAAGGATGGTGGCTAAGCTGTCATCTCTGCTGGAGTCTGAGTCCCACCCTATGCAGGACATACTGAACCCACTGCGGAGCTCATTTAGCAGTAGGCTACATCAGCCTAGGTGCGCAACCGAGAGGTTTCGCAGGTCCTTCCTACCTACGGCTCTCAGACTTTATAACCTAAGCAGGGCTGCTCACAGATAGCAGCAAAATGTGACAACCTAATAGTATTGAATGCAAAAGACGCAACAGACTTACACAAATGGTCCCCTCCAGTATACAACTAGGACAATATCAGTCGCTATGGAGGGTGACAATATGCATGGGTACATATTCATACTATGTGGGGCAACTAAATAGACCGTTATGCTGTTTATTCCATCTAGCTACAATGCTCTGCACTGTGTATATATATTTATGTGCACATATGTATATTCACTGCTCTTATTTTCTTTTCTTCTAAATTATTGCTCTGAGTGTTGCTATCCCTGTACTGTTGCAATCCTGGAATTTCCCCATTGTGGGACTAATAAAGGCTTATCTTATCTAATAGTTAATAAGTTTAGTTTAGGTAATTAACTTTAGATACATATACACTGACCAATATGTCATGAGAATACTGTAGGTTGCAGACCGTTAATGCAGATTATTCTGGGATTTGTAGTACCCACAGTGTGCATGACATATACTGTCAGGACAGTTATTCCACACATTAGACATGTCCCCAGACCAGATTTAATTGTTCCAAGGGCCATGAGTTTCACATGTATGTAGAATAGTGTTTTTCATCCAGGGGCCCTTGAACAGTCAGGTTTCTGTGGCAGATTCTCATTTCACAAAATTGCAAATAATTTGCCATTGTTCTGCAAGGATTCTGTCAGCACCCATGTACAACAATGGCAAATTATTTCTGTTTAACCAAATAAGAGAAATGAGAAAATTTCTCACAGAAACTTGAATGTTCCAGTGCCCCTTGGTTGAAAAACACTGCATTAGCGGGTGCATGTGTTGACAGAGTATAAAAAAGATAGTGTATGTTTAATGGAAAACCTCAATTGTTTGATTGTGAAACCTTGCTTTACTGCAAAAATATCTATTTGGTACATTTGCCAACTTCTATAGACATAACAGTGATAGAAGTTGTAACAATCAAGTCCACTTTAACTAGTTTATTTCCTTTCTGTGCATTTTTTTTTGGTGTTTTGTGACATTTTTGGGTTTATTTTTTTAATATATAGGATTACTATATCTGTAAAGCAGCATGAGAAGTGTCATTTTGGCTACACCATTTTATATAATGAAAATGGGTGTCAAGTCCAAAAGAAAAAGCTATGCAGGAATACATATAGACACAGCACCAAATACAACAGAATTTCAGTGACATCTGCATCGAGCCATTTCATGTCAAAAATGGCAGTAAAACTGTCATAGTAACAACTGTTTAGCAAATACATCAAACTTTATTTATTCATATAGCACCTTTCATGCAATAAAGTGCAACTCATATCCATCCATCCATTCATTTATAGTGAGACTCTGAAATGTGAGCGATACTACAGTGTGTAGTTTATTTGCTCCCTGTAAACACATGTACTGACTCTGCTCATCTTCCTGTACTACAATCTCACAACCAGCAGAGTGAGCTGCTGACAAATCTGAGGACTGAGATGTGACGTTTCTGCACCCGTGAGGCACTCAGAAAAAAGACAAACTTCACAAATGGAAAAACTTTATTTGAGAATACCAACAAGTGTTGATGCAATAATCTTCACAATGCATGATGGTAAATATAATGCAGTCCTACATACTAAGATAGTGCTAATAGACTTTTACCATTTATGTTCTTCCACTTGAGGGAACTGAAGTCACACTACACATGTTGAGAATAGACAATTCAATAAATAAGCATTCCACTAACACAACAATATTGCCCTAATTATGTGATGGACAGAGTGAGATTCCTTCTGTTCAGAGTTGCATTAGAAGGGAAGAATGAAGGCGATTAGCATACCGAGAAGCCGTATAGTTAAAGCACTTTATCAATCCTATCAATACAGCCTACCACTACACTTCCAAGATGTTAAAACAATGTACATTCAGTTAATTAAACATCTGAAATAACACAATGACTGAGGGAAAACACTCGCACTGTACTTTTAGTGTCTAAAATTATGATTCACCAAATATTTAGTTGCAAACAACCGTGTAAGAAAAACGGCATTAAGCATCGTGTTCAAAATTGTGGGCGCTGTGGCTGTGCCACTGAAACATACACCAATTCACATTAAAACTACTGAGATATCACACCTTTGTTCAACCTACTCCTACACTAACAGGTGAAGGCAATTGTGGGCAATTATGTACATTTTTCCTTGAAATCCATTTAGCAATCTCTGGTGTTTCCTTTTTTCTTGTGAACTGCTCCAGCAGGTCTGCGCTGTTGGCTTTCCAGCTGCAGCAACAGTGTTGCCAATTCCCTTTTTGAATCCAAGCTGCTGTGTACACATGAAGCTTCTGAATGCTCTGTTGAACCAAGGACACGAACGCCAGTAAAAGCAACATGAATATAAATTGCCATGGCAACAATGCCTCCCTGCGACTTGACCGAATTGCTGTCGGCTTTGGCTCATCTCTCTGGTCTCCCACAGCAGGCCAGCTAAACAAACACTGACACACTTCGGCCTTTATATCCAGCCGTAAAATTATCAAAAACAAATAGAAAATGTAAACAATGTCATACAAAATGAAATGAATAGGAAATATATAAATACAAGTAAATGGCAACACTCCCTTCTCTTTTCTCAATAACTGGACTGAATAACAATCTATACAGTACCTTTAATTTCAGAAACTTAATATTTGATTGCAGGTATTGGTTTCCAAAAAGAAAAGAAAAAAAGCTAAACACAGGCACCGGGTTAAAAGCTTGCTTTCAGGTACATTTTTAACACTTTACAAATTCTGTGCAAGACCAATGCAGCGACCGTGGGAATTATTTTGTAACATCCTGATTCCACAGTAACTTTTTATCAAACTATATGTAGGAGTGATGTTTGGAGCTGAGGCTGCCATCAAAAGCATTTGTTTAGCTTATACTGCTATAACTTACTGCTCCTCTTACTAGCCATCAATAGATCTGCTGTGTTTTTCATTAAAGTAAAAAAAAATGCACAAGTGACTTCCTTACACGGAAAGCTCAAACCCACAATGATTTTTTTTTAAATATGTGAGACAACTACATCTGACATCGAGGACAGGGGTTAGTGAGGGAAAAGGATAGGGAGAATGAAAACAGAGCAGAGAAGACCAAACGTCCCAGCAGCTTTCAGTTGTACGGGGACAGAGGTGACAACCGGGAGGGGGGGGCTTTCTGAGTCTCTGCCGCAGGAGGGCACCAGGAATGGTAGAGGAGCTGTTGTTGGGACAGAGAAGGCCAGAGGGAACGACAATACACATCCTTTTGCTATTGTGTTGAGGAAGGAGAGAAGGATGGAGGAATAATCTTGATGGCTTAGGCCTGATAAGAGAGAAAGAGAAAAAGACAAAAAAAGAGACAAAACAGCACACATTGTAAGATTAAGAGTATTGGGTTGGTCTGCCTATACTAGACACCTACGCTTAAACTGGTACGTCTCCTCAGACCTGCTCTGATTCACTGTATACAACATTGAGTCTGGTTGTGGTTTCTTTAAAACCATTTCTAAAACCAACAGACAATGAACCAGCAGCTCAAGATCTGTGTTTCTCTTTACAAAAATAAAATCTCTCAAAGGCTGCTCTAGCAGGTCAGTGATGCACTGGGTTGCTAGCTGCAGTCACGGTGACTCAGCTGTTTCTCTTTCCTCTTGGGGTGCCAGAAAAGATCTTGGCACATGGCAACAGCAAGTGACTGTGCACTGCAGATGGGGGACATCTGCAGGCACCAGAGCTAAAATAAGAATATTCATATAGCCATTACACAAAGTCTGAAACATGCATAACCATAACATAACAGTGTAAATCTAGTTAGAGACAAATCTGTATATAATGACTAACAAAAACCCAATCCTCCACTTATGTTCTACTGCCTTCCTAGATGACTAATCCTCTTCATTATGTTCCTGAATACCAACCCACCCAGGCTGACTGATGTGGAGTGAGAGTTCAAGAGGAGAGTACAATCCACTGAATGAGAGCAACTACAGTACTTTGATTGGCAGGCTGATTGGGTGTCATGGTGAGAGGAATCGACAAGGAAGTAGGTTAGTGACAAACAGGAAAGGGAGAAAGATGAAAAGTGTAAGGCAGCATGCAAACTGATAGGCAGCACACTGATGTCGAGAGCATGGAGCAGATACAGACACGCAGCACCTGTAAGTTATATCATGCATTTTATACAGACACGTGTAGCTAATTCACATGTACATGAGCACAAACTTGCAGGCAGCTGTCAGCTGTCATGTATTTCTCCTGGAGATTCTGATCAAATTACTCCCTTCTGAATGCCTCGACAGCAACATGGCAGGTACTTAATCAGACGTTCCACTTTGAGTATATACACAATTTAGACACTTTTATAACCTCAGTGACATACCAGACATTCTGAGAGAGCAGCTGATGACATGTTTAGGCACAGTAACATAGATGTAGAGTGATAGCTCTGATGCGTCTATCACATAATGGCAAAACAAATATCTACACAGAAGCACAAGACACCAGTTGTAGTGACTTATGTTTGCAACTTTGTAAAATGAATGGATGGATGGAATTTGTTAAAAACTTAAAAACAAAAGATAACATGGCTAGCTTTAAGAACTAGTAAGCATAAGCATAAGAATGTCATGAACAGGTTTTATATCTTAACTGATCATTTGACATCTATAGTTATGAATATAAGAAAGATATTTGCATATCTGGTAATCCTTTGCAAACCCGCATGTTTTAAAGACAGACAGGTGCACACTCGGATGGATACACATGCCATTCTGTTTGCTGCAGAGCGTTTGAAGCAGTAGTTGTTATGCATACATTTGCAGAGGGGAAACAAACAAAACCCAACCTATCTAATAAATGTGAGAAAGCAGCAAATACTGGGTTAACACATAAAAAAGTGAAAACACCATGAACTGACAAATTCTATTAGTGTGCATGTTAAGGACCCAGCAGGCTGGCATTACTGCATGCATATTTGGACTGGGTTTGGTGCAGTGAAGGGTGTGGCTGCACTTAAGCGAGGGGAGAGGCACAGGCTCAGCTGAGGGATCCCTGCCAGCATAGTATGCCCCCTTTAAGTCTAATAGGAGGCCTTCTTTATCTGCAAAACAGCTGTAGAAGTCTCGATTTAGCAGCATCTATTGCTATGATGAATAGTGCTTTTTCTGCTACATCATTTTCAACAAAAATCAAGATGGTGAGAATTCTCAAAGGAAATGCTATACAAAAATAACTGCACACACCAGCCAACAGTCAGAGTCGGCCTTACATAATGAGGCAATAAAACAGCAGGATGAATCCTTTCCTATCAGGTTTACTATGCAGAGGGATGAGCATTGAGGCCATTAGGAACCCTGTCGGTTGTGGTTAATGGAGGAAGCATGACACACAATAGGGATTCAGAACAGGCTATATCTCTGAAAGTTCCACATGAGTGCATAAATCTTTAATGTGCTGCCTGGGTGCCACAGACTGAGCTTTTGCCTTTTAGTTGCAGCCTCACTACTGCAGAAGCTTTACCAGCAAAAAAAGGTATTAAAACAAAATATTAGGTTATTAAAGTCAAGCAGTTAAAAAAAAAAAAAGAAAAAAAAATAGCATGTCCAAAGCAAACCAATGCTGTGAAAAAACAGTGGGTCTGCCTGCCAAGACAGTCAATCAGCTTCACATTGTGTAGAAGATGGTTTCAGGTTAACCTCATGGGAAAGACAGGGAGTTAATGGACTGGTGTAGATACACCTTACAGTGGTTTTCACAACACTTTACCACAGAGAGACACAGGTTGGGCACTTTATGATTTTAATAACTGACTGTATATAAATATGGATGACATGAGAGTCTCCCAAAGTGAAGCCCACACTTCTCATTCGCCCTTTGGTTCTGGGCTGCAGTAAGACCAACTCCCACCTCCTACTGTCAAGTGTGCTATTTTGTCAAATTGAAAATTAAAAATACTGCTTGAATAATTACTTCCTAAAGACAGTTTCTGTCCTTGTAAGCAGTTCTCATCAGGCTGATTCATGTTCATGTGTTTGTTTTTCAGATCAGTGCAGTGTTTGGTCATTTCTGAATGAGCTGCCTATGAACTGCTGTACAGACCAATGGGCAGCCAGTCAGTCACTACTATGCAGATTCTGGCTGTAAATGACATCACCAGTGCAAAATGACAGTGCTCTAAATCCACAAAGCAGAGCTTCACTTTTCTAAAGTGGAAGTAAGTGGGTAGGATGTCATCCATATTTATACACAGTCTGATTTAATATTATGGTTTCAGTTGAATGATATCATTTTGATGATGAATGCTGCCATAATAAACTGCTCATTCAGGTGGTTCTGTGCAGTGCGATCTCAGTGCAAACAGGGCTTCCTGAGCAGCTTTTTTGACTGGCTCAGATATTTATCAACACAACCCAAGTCGTCATTTTGCCTCTCCTCTTACGTTACATAACCGGCCACTGTCCTTTATTTTGAATCCCACTAACCAGTAGGTGTAGTGCACCAGTCCAGTCTCATCCTGTAATATTACTAACACTGCCTCGTTCTATCGGAGAGGCCACTCGATGTGTTGACTCAACTGTAGTGGATTTGTACTCACCCCATTCCACTCCACGCCCATACTCACTTCCTCGCCTGTCTCAGAGCCACTCTCATACTTAACGCTGGTCAGGCTGTCCCTGCTCCTCCGCCTGTCGCCCTCTGTGTCTTTCAGGATCTCCACCACACGTGTCTGGTGGATGGGGTCGATGCCCTGATGGGTGCAACAAGCAAACACAATCAGAACCGACACTGTCATAGACATTAGGAAGGGGACGCGGGTATGGGCTTAAGGCTAAATGGAGGAAATTAAAGTAATTTAATGTTTCTTGTGCATTTTAATACATTCAAAGCACAAAGACAGAAGGTCATTTTAAATGTGAGATGGGGAGTGATGTTAGAGGAAGAGAGGTGGAGGCTCTATGTGGGCTATCAGAGACAAACCACTTACTGTGTTGCTCTGGATCCACAGCAATGTAAGGAAGGGAAAGAAATATCATGAGATTCGCTTTCCTCACACCAGTAACATATTGTACAATTTACAAAAGCAGGAACTACTAGTTAATCTGCATGCTGACAAGGGTATTTTCAGTTAGAAAATTCAGCAGACCTGCTTGCGAGACCTCACGGCACACTCTTCCAGGGTCTCAGCAGCCTCCAGCTTGCCCTGTCGACGGTACAGGGCCCCCAGATTTCTCAAGGTAGTGTTTACCGTAGGGCTGGAGACAAGGACACCAAAATTTATTTAACATAGTATCTGTGGCTATAAGGAAGTTAAAATTTAAAACTTTAGGCCTCTTTTAAGGCCATTTGATAAAATACAAGTCCCTTTCAAGGAAAAAGGTTGCATGTTTGAGGGGGAAAAAAATGCCAAATTTAGATAGATGTACAGATAGATAGATGTCCTTTATTGATCCCAAACTGGGAAATTACATTTAGTTAACTAAATTTACATGAAATGTTTGTTTATTCTGCTCATTTCACTTTCAATTATAATTAAAAAACTGAATGTGAGGATTTCATCCCACAATACAAGAAAAATTACTATTGTGTTTTCCTGCGGCATTTAAGACCTTCAAAAGGCAGCATTAAGGTCTGATTGCCATTCTTAAGGATAATAATTAAGGCCTTAACTTTGGATAAGTGCACTTTTAAGGATCCACAGATACACAGACTAAGAAGAAAGCCTCAGTTAGGTTTAAAAAAGTGAAGGCTTCAGGAAAATGCCCAAAACACTGCAGCAAACAAATTGTAGTCTAAATAGTCTAAAAACATTTAAAAAAAACAAAACAAACATCTGATAAGTTATTGTGACATAAAAAAAAACAACCACCAATTAAGAGAATGAATTTTGGCCTTCACACCATGTGATCAAGCTGTAAAACATGTTTACCTGACCAGGCCTCACCTGTTGACTTTGCAGGCTTTGTACCAGCCTCCATACTCTCCATATGGTGTGTTGTCTCTGTGCTTGCCCTGGAAGTAAATAAAGGAGAAGAGGAAGAAAAACACATGAAGGGGAGTGGTGGTTCAAACTGGGAAGAGTAGCACTTACCCCGTGTTTATATGAAACTAAAATATCCCTGGGGGGTTATTTGTGTTTAAAGGATGAAGGATTTCATTGGTCTATGCAGGAAGTAACTTTTTAAATAATTTACCAACCTCATAATTAGAAAACCATTTAAACTCATACTTTGTTTTGTTGTTGGTTTCCGAAGTCTCTTACAGAAAGCTCCTCACCTTACTCATCTCCTCCCTCTCCTCTGCATGCATCCAGATGGGCTTGTTCTCAGCTGTAAACACAAAGGAAAGATGTTCTACACGCAGTCTGACAAGACTAGTGAGAGCATACCTGCTTCATTTCATTAGGTCATGATAAAATTCCTAAAAGATCTAAATAAACCACCTTTCTCATTAGAAAACTGAAAGCCATTAATGACCCACTCTGTGCAGCTTAATAAGGTCAAGCCTTCTTGCATTGAGAAGCAAATGAACTGTATGACTGAACTTAATTATTAACCAGCTTGTTTTGACCTCAGCCTCACAATATTAAAGCTTAACTAGATGAGCTGATGTGGGTTGTAATGACAAAGTAAGGATGCACCGATTGTGAAACTCTAGTATTGTACACTTTACTGATCCCCAGAGGGGAAATTGAGGGCATCCACCTGGATGGATGAAGCAGCCACGGTACGGCGCTATCCCTTTACCATTCACACACACATTCACACCTAAGGCCACTTTAGAGTCTCCAATTAACCTAACCTGCATGTTTTTGGCCTGTGGGAGGAAACCAGACAAATCCATGCCGATACGGGGAGAACATGCAAACTCCACACAGATCACTGTTGGTCAGGGGCTGGAATCGAACCAGGGATCCCATGGCCAAGGGTGAGTTGCTGTGCTGCCACAACAGTTTCTTTTGATTCTGTTTTCATCTATTCCATCTTTGATGTCAGGGAGACAAAGAAATATACATTATAAAACATAACTAAGCTGATATACTTTAAAACTGTTTAATAACAAATATATGACCAATTTGCAGCAGCAAGCTACTGTAATCTTTTCCAGGGCAAAGTAAACATCACACAACTGAGACACACTGAATATACACTACTCACAAAATGTGAGGGATGTTTGATTTTTGGGTGAAATTTATGGAAAATGTAAAAAGTTCACACTACAGTGATATTACATCATGAAAGTAGGGCATTTAAGTAGAAGCATGCAATGGTGATTTCCTCATCTCAAACAATTTATTGAAACAAAAGCCAACAACAGTGGTGGGTATACCACAACAAAAAATGTCAGAGTCTAAATAGCTTGTCATGTGCCCTTGAGCATCAGTTACAGCTTGACAATGATGTCTCATGCTGTTCACAAGTTGACTTATTGTCTGCTGAGGCATGGCATTCCACTCTTCTTGAAGGGCAGCCCTCAGGTCATTGAGGTTGTGGGGTGCAGGGTTATGAGTCTCTACATGGCGACTCAGCTGATCCCATAGGTTTTCCATGGGATTCAGGTCTGGAGAAAGTGTAGGCCACTCCATTTGAGGTACCCCAGCCTCCAGCTGCCATTCCTACATGGTGCGACCTCGATGAGCTGGAGCATTGTTGGCCATGAAGATGAAATTAGGCCTGTGTTGTTCATGCAGGGGCACAATGACTGGATTAATGATGTTATTCAGGTAGTACTGGCTTGTCACTGTACCATTCACAAGGTGTAGGGCACTTCTGTATGGACTAGACACACCTCACCAGACTAACATGGAGACAACAGTGGCTGATGTATAGCACTCTCCTTGATGTCTCCAACATCTCTGGCAACCATCATTTCTGCTCAGCGTGAATTGACTTTCATCAGAGGACAGTACTGAAGCCCACTGGTCGCTTGTCCAGCGTAAATGCTCCCTGGCTCATGCAAACAATGACGCCTGTGCCTGGTGGTGTGGTCAGGTACCCTTGCAGGTAATCTAGCATGCAGACCACGCTGATGTAAACGTTTTGAATGTTTCTGACGTGACACTTGGGTGCCTCTCACCTCCCTTAAATGTGCCTGGAATTGAGTGGCATTCATCATCCAATTCCGCAGGGCACTGTTCACAATGAAGCGGTCATCAGCGTGGGATATAGCTAAAGCACGTCCACTTCTATGCCTTTCTGTGACTCTTCCAGTCTCTCTGTATCTCTGTTGCAACCTGCTGATGACACTCTGACACCCTAAGCTCAGTGGCCACTTCCCTCTGAGAACATCCTGTTTCAAGCCTCGCAAAGGCAAGATACTGTTGATCAACTGTGAGGTGTTGTCTTGGTCTCATGATGTCAAAATGTGAATAGCATGATGAAGAGGACTGTTTAAATACAAATTCTAATTAAACCAGAAAATGTTCTGGTCAATTCATCGATCAAACCCCTGTTGTGAATTTTGCCATTAAGCACCTTGTTGTAGAACAGCAAGTTCTACATGTGCATTCAAAAGGTTAGAGAAAGTCAAATTAAGTTCACCTGTAAAGGTTATAGTGCATTTTAGATGCATCCTGAAATTTCACCTGAAAGCTGAATATCCTTAACTTTTTGTGAGCAGTTATATCCACCACTACCATTTAGGGCTGTGCGATATGACGATATACATCGGTGACACGATAAAAAAAAAAACAAAAAAAAAACCCTACCATTTCATATAAAATTGTATCATTTATATTGGGATTTAGAGACATACCCATTTCTACTTGTCACTGCCCTGCCTCTCTCCCCTGCAGTGCACCAGGTGCGCCACAGCAGCTAACTGCAAGCTCATGTTTTGTTGCTACTTCTGTGCCAGCCAGAGGTGTTAGACTTTTCCCCATAATGCTGCGTCAGAGGATAGCCCACTAACCTCATTTTAATTGGAGCCAAGTCACGTTAACACCATTTCTCTCTAATTATAAGATGGCAAATGCTAAATGACGATGGTAACTTATCGCCAATAGGAAACACAGTGCATCAGATCATCGTTCTGGTTTAAATCACTGCTGAGTCTCTTAATTTTGCCTGAAAAATAAAGCTACAGAAATAAATGACAACGGCCGCATACACACTAAAATACAGATGTGGACAAAATTGTTGGTACCCCTCTGTTAATGAAAGAAAAAAACACACTGGTCACAGAAATAACTTGAATCTGACAAAAGTGATAATAAATAAGTCTATGAAAATTAACCAATGAAAATCAGACAAGGCTTTTGAATTGTGGTTCAACAGAATTATTTAAAAAAATAAACTCATGAAACAGGCCTGGACAAAAATGATGGTACCCTTAACTTAATATTTTGTTGCACAACCTTTTGAGGCAATCACTGCAATCAAACGATTTCTGTAACTGTCAATGAGACGTCTGCACCTCTCAGCAGGTATTTTGGCCCACTCCTCATGAGCAAACTGCTCCAGTTGTCTCAGATTTGAAGGGTGCCTTCTCCAGACGTCATGTTTCAGCTCCTTCCACAGATGTTCAATAGGATTTAGATCAGGGTTCATAGAAGGCCACTTTAGAATAGTCCAATGTTTTGCTCTTAGCCATTCTTGGGTGTTTTTAGCTGTGTGTTTTGGGTCATTATCCTGTTGCAAGACCCATGACCTGCGACTGAGACCAAGCTGTCTGACACTGGGCAGCACATTTCTCTCTAGAATACCTTGATAGTCTTGAGATTTCATTGTACCCTGCACAGATTCAAGACACCCTGTGGCAGATGCAGCAAAGCAGCCCCAGAACATAACAGAACCTCCTCCATGTTTCACAGTAGGGATAGTGTTCTTTTCTTGGTATGCTTCATTTTTGCGTCTGAACATAGAGCTGATGTGCCTTGCCAAAAGGTTCCAGTTTTGTCTCGTCTGTCCATAGGACATTCTCCCAGAAGCTTTGTGGCTTGTCAACATGCAGTTTGGCAAATTCCAGTCTGGCTTTTTTATGATTTGTTTTCAACAGTGATGTCCTCCTTGGTCGTCTCCCATGAAGTCCACTTTGGCTCAAACAACGACGGATGGTGCAATCTGACACTGATGTACCTTGACCTTGGAGTTCACCATGAATGTGTTTAGAGGTTGTTCTGGGCTCTTTTGTTTCCATTCGTATTATCAGTCTCCTCCTGCGGCCACGTCCAGGGAGGCTGGCTACAGTCCTGTGGATCTTAAATTTCTGAATAATATGTGCAACTGTAGTCACAGGAACATCAAGCTGCTTGGAGATGGTCTTATAGCCTTTACCTTTAACATGCTTGTCTACAATTTTCTTTCTAATCTCCTGAGACAACTCTCTCCTTTGCTTCCTCTAGTCCATGTTTAGTGTGGTACACACCATGTCAACAAACAGCACAGTCACTACTTGTCACCCTTAAATAGGCCAACTGACTGATTACAAGTTTGTAGACACCTGTGATGTTAATTAGAGGACACATCTTGGTTGAACATGTCCCTATGGTCACATTATTTTCAATCTTTTCTAGGGGTACCATCATTTTTGTCCAAGCCTGTTTCACGAGTTTGTTTTTAAAAATAATTCTGCTGAACCACAATTCAAAAGCATTGTCTGATTTTCATTGGTTAATTTTCATAGAATTTTTATTTATTACCACTTTTGTCAGATTCAAGTTATT
Source organism: Pholidichthys leucotaenia (assembly GCA_020510985.1). Lineage (NCBI taxonomy): Eukaryota > Metazoa > Chordata > Actinopteri > Cichliformes > Pholidichthyidae > Pholidichthys > Pholidichthys leucotaenia. Next base: position 292,968,674 of record CM035841.1, read on the forward strand.
TCTGTGACCATTTTGGGTTTTTCTTTCATTAACAGAGGGGTACCAACAATTTTGTCCACGTCTCTAAATAAATCAAAACGTGTCGGAGGAACAAACTGGCTCTTAATGTAACTTGATTTCTAATCATTTTTAATTAGTCCAGTAGCGATAAAGAACAAAGCTGAAGTCATCTCAAATGCACATTAAAAACAATTTTATAATAACACTGCAAAATTAAGAGGGGAAAAAAGTGCATGAAATTAATGACAGATGAATTTGTACAGTTGATTTTTTTCAGTATGTAATTTAAAATGTGGAAAAAGAGATGGTCCTTTTTATTGGTTGTCATATATAAACTATAGAATTCACAGAAAATCTATATCGTGATTGTCAAATAAGATTACTTATATCGTGATATGAAATTTTGGTCATATCGCACAGCCCTACTTCTATTAGTGATCCATATCTGATTTGCCAGCAGACTGGAGTGGTGGCCTAGAGGTCACGCATCCGCCCCACAACCGGGAGGTTGGGGTTCAAGTCCCGGCCGGATCATGCCAAAGACCATATTTAAAAAAAAACAAAAAACGAACTTCCCACCGTCCAGCTTGGTGCTCAGCAAAAATGGAATGGAGGAGGGAAATGTTGGTTACCCAACCACAGGGGGTGCACAAGCCAGTGTACTCATTGTGCTGGTCCCAAGCCGGGATAAAATGGGCAGGGTTGCATCAGGAAGGGCATCTGGCATAAAACTCAGCAACAACCTACTGTATATCCTATATAGATATGGAAGATATATCGGTGTCCGCCACAGCGACCCCACCAGAATGTGGCAATAGCTAGCAGAAGAAGTAGATCTGATTTGCCAATAGGCCAATATCAGATATGGACATCAATCATACAATACATCGGTACATCCCTAATATAAAGAACACGTTTTTAAAAAGTTGATTACTCCAAAGGTGTTTCTTTGACTAATTATGAGTTTGCTGGACACACAAACACCGTGGGTCTTATTGTCTTGATGCTGGACAGGCTGAGCATTCTTTTCCCCAAAACTCTCAGACATGATCCTTAAACAGTCTTAGATTCTTGATTTTCTGAAACTAAGCGTTATACGTCATGATGTCCCATCAAAACTAAACCTAATTCACTGATCTATCACCAAAAGTGAAGTGCTAATATTATGATATAAACAAACTATACCATAGCTGCAGAGTTGCAGGTAAACTTAAAAATACATAAATGCCATATCCGAGTATGCTCTTTTGTAAGAACAAAAAAAGGTAAACAACCAAAGCTTAGATAAGCCATCAATCTTATTTCAGGCATCCAATCAAAACGGTATCATAAAAAAACGTCCCCAACCTGGGGACAAGGGAACCACAAGTACAAAATTCAGACCTCTTTTTTAGGTTTTATGACTCATTTCTGCAGCACTTTACAAAACAACAGCTTTTATTGACATTTTGTAGATTTTTCTCAAGCAGTAAGTACAAATGCAGCATCAAACTGTTTTAAAAGAATATTGAAGATTTAATAAAGACAAAATGTGATATGTATAAATCAAACATCTACCCATCATTTTTCAGCATGTTCAGATTTTCAGATGACATATTTACATAAATAAAAGCCAGACAGCATTTACAGCATAATACAAATATTAAATAAAAACTGCTGCTGCTCAGCGTTCCTTCATCTTAACCTTCTATTGACAAACGGCTGGGAAAAAAAAAAATCAAAACACTACTGTATAGTAAAGTGAAGAATAAACCCTTTGGTTTTGCTCAAAAGGCTTCAGGAGAGCATTGCATTCCCTTTTCCCATCAGTCATTCTACTCCCTGAAGGATAGCCAACAAAAGGCTTGGCTTAAGTTAAAAGAGAAGAAAATTGCAACGGTTCATATCTTTCAGGGCAAACTCTTTATTTCTTCTTTTCTGAAAGTGAATTCCACTGAATGGTGAGGCTTGGCACCCTGCTTCAACATCATCCATTTTTTAATACCAAAATCTGTCCATTTCTCAGTAGTACAATACAAATGGTAGAAGGAAGATCAATGTTAGGAGGACGAAAACAACAACAAAATATACGTATATATCTGTATAATCCTGAAGGGAGGTTTAACCCACTACCATTTTTCTTGGGATAATGCAGGATGTTCTTGGCATAAACTGGAAGCTCAACTATGGTACCTTACCATCAACAGATCCAAACTCTTTCTCATGAGCACGAGTCAGAATCTCTTTGTACAGAATTTCAGCCTCCTTGTATTTCCCCTGTTTGAGAAAGCAGGATGCCTGAAGATGAAACAAAGGTACAAAAAAAAAGAATTAGTGTTGCATCAAAGTGGGTATAATGAGTAAACATGAGCCTCCTGAGAAAAGCTAGTAAAATCTGCCTAGTACATCTGCAAGGATTTAATCCCCCTCACAATAAACAGAACCTCTCACTTCATCAGGGACAATGAAGATACTCTATAACCACAGCAGACTAAAACTACACCTTTAAAAAAACATCTCCAAGGATGAGGACAGCTAATTTGAAGGGGAAAAAAAAACAATTTCAAACCTTTCAGTTGAATACAGGTTGAAAACATTAAGTGGAATCTTTTCAGGCACAAAGCAACACACACCTTGACGAGTCCAGTAAGGTCGACCTCTCAGTGACAAAACAAATGAGTCACTCTGAGGCGAGCGCAACATCCCCCACCTCCATTTTCTTTGAAGATCCCAATATGTTACTGAAGGAGAGCAGTTTACAACTTTTTCCATATAATTACTGAGGCAGAACCAACTTATGAAAAGCCTATCATTCATGAATATACAACAAAAATTATTTTATACAACCTATAGCTGTAGGTCAGGATCCCAAGGTGAACCTGTTTACTAATTCTGGTGAGCCTAGCTTTCTTTGTTGTCGAAGTTTGTTTGGCATTTTGACACCGACCTTTGACCTTGCAATGTCAAAAACAGTCACACTTCAGGGTAACAGCATGAACCTGTGTACCAGGTTTGGCGATTCTAGCATTAGCTGGGCGCATGCGCACGCAGCGACCAGCAGCTTGGTGATATAGTGCGTGTGTGCGTGTGTGTGTTTTTTGTACTTTTTTACGTTTTTAGAAAATCCTCTGTGTCGTTTCTGCCCTGGAGCGTTGGTGGAATATATGGCGAACAGCTCCCTGGTATCTGCAACATGGATTTCCTGTCATATCTCGCACTACTGCTTTCTGTGCTGTGGCTCTTTGTCTCTGAGGTAAACGCGTTCGGCTCCATGGCGAGCAGAATAGCGGGCAGAATACAATATTCCAGGGACATGTTGCTGCGCTTTAACACAGCTGGTGCAGAGTCTCTGATTGCGCCCAGATTTCAGCTGCCGGACTTTATTTTGAGAGACGGACACAGCGGTGAAAAGAGAAGCGGCAGGAGGAAGCGTGGAAGACGTGGAGGTGTGAAATTGCGCCTTAGGAGACGTCAGTTTGGTAACATTCCTCTTCCTTCGATCATTTTTGGGAATGCACAGTCTGTGAGAAACAAGGTGGAGGAAATTCAAGGCAACGTACGTTACCAGAAGGATTTTAAGAACTGCTGCGTCATGGCTTTCACTGAATCTTGGCTTACTGCGCATGATCGAGATGCAGAGCTGTGGATTGACGGCTTTGGAGCTCCGCTGCGCTCGGATCGGCAGGAAGAGGTAACGGGGAAACGTCAGGGGGGCGGAGTATGTTTATACATTAATAAGCAGTACTGCACATCTGTCACGGTCAGAGAGCGCATCTGTACACCCCATGTGGAGCTGCTGTCTGTGTCGCTTCGCCCCTTTTATTTGCCTCGAGAGTTTCCCCAACTTTTCATCACAGTTGTGTACATTCATCCGAGGGCAGACGCTGACTCCGCCTCCAGCACCATCTCTGATGTGATCCAGCGGCTGCAGTCAATTTCTCCAGAGGCGCCAAACTTCATTCTTGGGGATTTTAACCATGTTTCTTTAAAGAAGACACTTAAAAACTTTCATCAGTATGTCTCCTGCCCAACCAGGCGAAAAAAGACATTGGACCTGTGCTATGGATCCATAGAGAGGGCCTATAAATCACTCCCCCTTCCTCCTTTAGGATCATCAGATCACAACTGTGTTCATTTGCTGCCCACATATAAAACTGCTCTCAGAAGAGGCAAGGTGGAGATGAGAGACATTGATGTGTGGACAGAAGATTCAGAGCACAGCCTCCAGGAATGCTTTGACTGTACAGACTGGAAGATGTTCATAATGGCCTGCGGGGATGATTTGGACTCTCTGGCTGAGCTCACATGCTCATACATGGCTCACTGTCAAAATAAGTTTGTTCCACGTAAACGTGTCAAAATATATCCCAACAACAAACCATGGGTTACTAAATCAGTTAAATCCTGCTTACAGAGGAAAGCACTTGCCTTTAAACAGGGGTCTGTTTCTGCGCTACAGGTTGCCACTAAGGAGCTAAAGGCCGAAATTTTAAGAGCAAAACAGAATTATAAATCAGAATTGGAAAGCAAGATGGCAGCAAATAAACTTGGTTCGGCCTGGGCCAGTATGAAAAAAATTGCAGGCCTTCAGAGCACAGAGCGCAGTAATCGTGTGTTTTTAGATGGTTTTAGTTCAGACACAGAGCTGGCTAATGCTCTTAATTGTTTTTATGGTCGTTTTGACTCCTTTGATTTTAGCACAGAAATCCAAGATTTGAAACAGAAACTCAAAGACAATCAGCACTTTAATATTGAGATGCAGGATGTTGAAAGGGAGTTCCGCGCTGTAAAAGTGAACAAAAGTCAGGGCCCTGATAATATATGTGGACGCCTGGTAAAGTCCTGTGCACATGAACTGAGTCCTATATTTCACTACATTTTCAATAAGTCCTTACAGACACAACATGTGCCTAAGATCTGGAAAGATGCCGTGGTTGTTCCCGTTCCAAAATCCAGCTGTCCTAAAACGGTAAATGACTTTAGACCAGTTGCTTTGACTTCAATTTTAATGAAAATTTTTGAAAAACTGGTCAGATGTGAGGTCCTAAAGCAGACTGAACATGCATTGGATCCTCTGCAGTTTGCCTATAGGCCTCACAGAGGAGTGGAGGATGCCACTGTCACTCTGTTTAACATGCTTTTTAAACATCTGGATTTTAATGGGACACACGCCAGGCTTTTATTTGTGGACTTTTCTTCTGCCTTTAATACAATCCAACCTCATATTTTAGTTGAAAGGCTCCTGCAACAATTTGATTTAAGCAATAATCTGGTGGGTTGGATTCTGGATTTCTTAACCAACAGGACGCAGAGAGTAAGGGTCAATGGCACATTGTCTGACCTAAAGTGCTCTTCTACTGGCTCTCCTCAGGGGTGTGTGTTGTCACCACTACTCTTCATCCTGTACACAAACATGTGTCGGAGCAGACATGACAACAGACACATTATAAAGTATGCTGATGACTCAGTCATTGTCAGTCTCCTCCAGGATGGTGAGAGTGGCCATGGCCCAGTAGTTGATGACTTTGTTCACTGGTGTGAGGATTCCTACCTGCAGCTGAATACAACAAAAACGAAAGATATGATTATTGACTTTAGGAGGAAAACTCCCAGGCACAAAGTCACCATACTAAAAGGCCAGACCACCGAATGTGTACAATCGTACAAATATCTTGGGACGATTATTGATAGTGGATTGAACTTTGAGGTGAACTGTGAAAGGGTGTGCAAAAAGGGTCAGCAAAATTTGCATTGTTTGAGGAAACTTGCACGCTTCCAAATTGACCGAACCATAATGACTATGTTCTATCGGGCTTTTATTGAATCTGTTTTATCCTTTTCTTTAATGTCATGGTTTGGTCAGATAAAACTGAAACAGAGGAAATCCTTGGATCAGGTAGTCAGATGGTCCAGTCGTTTGCTTGGTGAGTCACAGCTGAGCCTGACATCCCTGTACACCAGACAAGTACAGAGGATGGCCGACTCGATTTTAAATGATGACTCCCACCCTTTGCACTGCAACTTTCAGCTTCTTCCCTCCAGACGGAGGTTTGCTGTCCCAAAAAGTAGAACCCAGCGCTACAAAAACAGCTTTGTCCCTGCTGCTGTCAAAGAGTTGAACAAGCTATAAAAATTATATTGTACATATTTTATATTTACCTATTTTGTAAGATGTGTGCCTGTGTTTGTGTCTATGTTGAATGTAATTGTGGCTTGTAAATATGGATGTCACCAACTGCAAAACAAATCTACCTACGGGTACAAATAAAGTAACCTGAACCTGAACCTGAACCTGAGCTGTTCCATAGTAATAGTGCAAATGGAATGTTCATCTTGACCTTTTGACCCTAAACCCATAATGAGAGGTCAGAGTCTCAGGGTAAACCCATGTACCACGTTTGATGACCTTAGCTTTACTTGTTCTATAGTAATAGTGCAAATGGAATATTAACTTTGACCTTTTGGCCCATAGCCAGGTCAGTGTGTAAGATTCAAAGATTTTATTTGTCAATACTACTACAGTGGGGCAAAAAAGTATTTAGTCAGCCACCAATTGTGCAAGTTCTCCCACTTAAAAGATGAGGTCTCCAATTTTCATCATAGGTATACCTCAACTATGAGAGACAAAATGAGGAAAAAAAAAAATCCAGAAAATCACATTGAAGGATTTTTAATGAATTAATTGGTAAATTCTAGGGTAAAATAAGTATTTGGTCAATCCCAAAAGTTCATCTCAATACTTTGTTATATACCATTTGTTGGCAATGACAGAGGTCAAACGTTTTCTGTAAGTCTTCACAAGGTTTTCACACACTGTTGCTGGTATTTTGGCCCATTCCTCCATGCAGATCTCCTCTAGAGCAGTGATGTTTTGAGGCTGCCGCTGGGCAACACGGACTTTCAACTCCCTCCAAAGATTTTCTATGGGGTTGAGATCTGGAGACTGGCTAGGCCACTCCAGGACCTTGAAATGCTTCTTACGAAGCCACTCCTTCGTTGCCCGGGCGGTGTGTTTGGGATCATTGTCATGCTGAAAGACCCAGCCACGTTTCATCTTCAATACCCTTGCTGATGGAAGGAGGTTTTCACTCAAAATCTCACGATACATGGCCCCATTCATTCTTTCCTTTACACGGATCAGTCGTCCTGGTCCCTTTGAAGAAAAACAGCCCCAAAGTATGATGTTTCCGACCCCATGCTTCACAGTAGGTATGGTGTTCTTTCTCCTCCAAACACGACAAGTTGAGTTTTCATCAAAAAGTTCTATTTTGGTTTCATCTGACCATATGACATTCTCCCAGTCCTCTTCTGGATCATCCAAATGCTCTCTAGCAAACTTCAGACGGGCCTGGACATGTACTGGCTTAAGCAGGGGGACACGTCTGGCACTGCAGGATTTGAGTCCATGGCGGCGTAGTGTGTTACTGATGTAGCCTTTGTTACTTTGGTCCCAGCTCTCTGCAGGTCATTCACTAGGTCCCCCCGTGTGGTTCTGGGACTTTTGCTCACCGTTCTTGTGATCATTTTGACCCCACGGGGTGAGATCTTGTGTGGAGCTCCAGATCAAGGGACATTATCAGTGGTCTTGTATGTCTTCCATTTTCTAATAATTGCTCCCACAGTTGATTTCTTCACACCAAGCTGCTTACCTATTGCAGATTCAGTCTTCCCAGCCTGGTGCAGGTCTACAATTTTGTTTCTGGTGTCATTTTCTGGTGTCTTGGCCATAGTGGAGTTTGGAGTCTGACTGTTTGAGGTTGTGGACAGGTGTCTTTTATACTGATAACGAGTTCAAACAGGTGCCATTAATACAGGTAACGAGTGGAGGACAGAGGAGCCTCTCAAAGAAGAAGTTACAGGTCTGTGAGAGCCAGAAATCTTGCTTATTTGTAGGTGACCAAATACTTATTTTACCGAGGAATTTACCAATTAATTCATTAAAAATCCTTCAATGTGATTTTCTGGATTTTTTTTCCTCATTTCGTCTCTCATAGTTGAGGTATACCTATGATGAAAATTGGAGACCTCTCTCATTTTTTAAGTGGGAGAACTTGCACAACTGGTGGCTGACTAAATACTTTTTTGCCCCACTGTATACGTACAGGACATAAAGAACTGAAATGGTGTTTCTTTCTCTCTTCAATGGTGTGCATAATATAAAAAGAAAAAGGAATAAAGCTGGGGAAAAAAAAGAAAACAACAACAGCAGTCTATGTACAGTAATGCAAACCGTAGTGCAAGTGGTGACAAAAGATAGACCCAGACCTCCCACAGTGAAAATAGAGATAAACGATTGACGATGATAAAACCCAGCAATCCTATATACAGACAACGAGCAATGTAATATCCATAGTTGCAGTTCAACGGAGTAGTGTAGGTGCAGTAGTAACAGATAGGACTGCGCATGGTCAGTATTGCAATGACACACGGCAGCAGATATGGCAGTTGTGTAAATGGTTGCGGTTAAAGTGCAGAGACATACAGCAGTAAAGGTATTACTGTTGGTGTGTCAGTCTTTCTATGCCAACAGCTGAGGTCGTTATTGTGCGGGTGATTGCGGGGAGGGAGTGGATAGAGTTCAGGGTCCTGATGGCCTGATGAACGAAGCTGTTTAGCAGTCTTGTGGAGCGGACCCGGAGGCTTTGGTACCTTTTCCCCGAGGGCAGGGGAGTGAAGAGGGAGTGTGAGGGGTGGAAGGTGTCGCCTGCAATGTTGATGGCTCTGCGGGTGGGGCGAGTGAGATAGATGTCTGAGAGGGGGAGCCAGAGGGGCACTGATGATCTTGCTGGCTGCTTTCACTGTGCATTGTAGTGTCTTCCGGCAGGAGGTGGTGCAGCTTCTGTATAACACCGTGATGCAGCTGGTGAGGATGCTCTCAATGGTGCCCCGGTAGAAAGAACACATGATGGGGGGTGGGACTCGTGCTCTCCTCAGTTTGCGGAGGAAATGGAGGCAAGTTTGAGCCTCCTTGGTCAGTGATGTGGTGTTGTTGGACCAGGAACGGTCCTCAGAGATGTGCACCCCCAGGAACTTGGTGCTGCTCATTCTCGATGATCAGAGGGGAGTGCTGTGTGTGTCCCCTCCTGAAGTCAACCACAATCTCCTTGGTTTTTCCCACGTTCAGGAAGAGGTTATTGTCTTTGCACCACTGGACCAGTTGGCTCACCTCATTTCTGTAGTTGGCCTCCTCGTTGTTGGTGATGAGGCCCACCATCGTCATGTTGTCCGCAAACTTGATGATGTGGTTGGTGTTGTAGGCTGGTACACAGTCATGGGTCAGCAGGATGAAGAGCAGCAGGCTGAGCACGCACCCTTGTGGGGCCCCTGTGCTCAGTGTAATGGTCTGGGAGGTGTTGCTGCCAACCCGCACATTCTGTGGCCTCCCTGTGAAAAAGTCCAGCACCCAGTTACAGAGAGAGGTTTTGAGTCCCAAGTGTTTGAGATTTTGTATCAGGTGCTAGGGGATGATTGTGTTGAATGCTGAACTGAAGTCCAAGAACAGCATTCGCACGGAGGAGTTCTTTGAGTCCAGGTAGGCGAGGGCTGGATGGAGAGCAGCAGCGATGGCATCTTCTATGGATCTGTTTGACCTGTATGCAAACTGGGATGGGTCGTGGGAGGGAGGCAGGATGGACTTGATGTTCTGCATGACTAGCCGCTCAAAGCACTTCATTATAATGGGGGTCAGTGCTACAGGTCGGTAATCATTGTAGCTGGATGGGACGGGCTTCTTTGGGAATGGTATTATGGTGGCAGTTTTGAAACATGTGGGGACAACAGCTTGATTCAGGGAGATGTTGAAGATGTTGGCCAGGACATTCTTGAGCTCCTCTGCACGGTCCTTCAGGACACGACCTGGTATGTTGTCTTGGCCAGCTGCCTTGCATGAGTTGATCCTGTAGAGCGTCCTCTTCACACTAGCTGGATCCAGACTCATCGCCTGCTCGTCCGGAGGAGGAGTGGTCTTCTGTGCTGATGTGCCGTTTTGTGCTTCAAAGCAGCCAAAGAAGTCATTTAGGTTGTTAAGCAGTGTGGTGTCACTCATACAGGTCTGAGGTGGAGGTTTGTAGTTGGTGAGGATTTGTATGCCACGTCAGAGAGAACGTGCATCTCTGATGTTGCTGAAGTGTCCAGAGTCAGTTGTCTTAGATGCAACTATGGCATGGATTTGAATAGTCTATATCATTTCTTTCAGTAGTTATTGTTTACAAGACTTAAGGAAAAACTGACCTCTGACATTGACCTCAAGGTCTATAATTCCTGAAAAAAAATCATCCGATCGGAATCAAATAGCAATATGCACATCATCAGTATTTATCAAACCATGGTACCAAGTCTCAAAACAATCCGAACAAAACTGTAGGAGTTGATTTCACCAAAGTGGGACAGATGAACGGACTACCCCATTACATAATCCCCCTTCAGTCGTTGCCCAAAAGGGTCTTCGACTGGTGGGAGAAAAAAAAATGAGTCACTCTGTTCACAAACTGCACACTGCCTTGTTTACCTTGTACACCTAAATGGGGCCTGTGGGTCTTGTTAGTGTTACCATTATTACAAGCTGAAATGTTTAATAAAAAGCTTTAAAAGAAAAGTTAAGTTTCAAGTTCCTTCTTACCAGGTTGTTCTTGGTTTTGGCCACATTGGGGTCGTCGGGGCCCAGCCTGCGCTCATAGATCTCCAGGGCTCTGCAGTAATAGTACTCCACCTCCTCATACTTGCCCTGGTTCTGACAAAGCAGGGCCAGGTTGTTCAGCTGTTTGGCCACATCTGGGTGGTCCTTCCCCAGCACCTAATACAAATCAAAAAGAAAATATTTTGAATCAGAGTTTGTCTCTCCACTTTAGTGCCTCTGTCTCTTCTTTAGCTCCATATCCTGTAGCTGCTTTCACCAGGAAGCATGTCAGCCTACTGCAGGCACTCAGATCTAATAAAAGGCTGGCTAATCAATATGGAGGCTACAGAATAGAGCTTTCAGGTAAAGTGAGACTTTGTGTACCCTGCTGAGCTCTGTAGTTTTGTCATGTCTACCATCCACCTCCTCCTTCACTTCCCCAAAGGCTGCAATCCATTTTAAGCCATGCTCTCAATTAAACCCTCCAAATCCCCCTCCGACAAGGAAAAGGGCCCCCTACGGAAATTTCACAGACAATTTAGGAAAATCATTTGCTCTTTCTGCTATTTATATCAGATGGCATTACAGCAGCTTCGAGTGACATTTTGGAAATATTATCATTGTTAATTACTTTATAACATGAGCTAATTGTTCACCGGTTGAGCCTTGAGGTGAGGCCTTGATAGCAGTGCCGTGGCTTGCTCTAATGGTGCAATCCAGGGATGTGGCCTACCTTCTCTCTGATCTCCAGAGCCCTCTTACAGAGAGGTTCAGCCTCTTTGTACTTCCCCCTCTTGCCATACAACACAGCCAAGTTGTTTAGTGTCGCAGCAACCTGAGAACAGAAAGACATGAACGAAAGTATAACTGGACCTGCAGTTTGTAAAGCTGTTTTTAAAAAGCTCAAAGCTACTGAATTAGATGGCACCTTCTTTTTAACAAGAGTACAAACAGCAGGTACTATCTTGATGCTTTATTACATTCCTTTTGTCACTATGTGTTTCTCTTCTGCAGTGTAAATAATTTCTCACATATATATTGACAAAAGTCAAACTGTCTTTCTATGTTTTTTCATTGTTCTTTTTATTTCATCTACAAGGATTCTCTGACTTTGTTCATGGTGGTGGCTGGGTAGAAACTAAGCACTCATAATTGATTATTTACAGCCTGCAGGCACTTGGTCTTACATCCATACTTTAATAGAAGGAAAATCAATATAGATTGACTGATAGGACAGTAAACAATATTGTGCCTCCCTGCTGAGAAAAATCAACAAAGCTATAACGAGCCAACAAATACATGATGGTAATTAATCGAATTTGCTCACAAACGAAGACACTGTTGCGATAAGACTGGTGGAGACTTACAGCAGGATGGTCTTTGCCCAAAGTTTTCTCACGAATGGACAGGGCATCGTTGAGCAGATGTGCTGCCTCTTTGTATTTGTTCTGATCCCTGCATGACACCAAAGGACAGATGAGGTAATGCCAAGAGACTTGAGTAAAACAAATAAAAGGGAACTAGCTAAAGCTCCTATGGTACTCCGCCTCCCCCTCACCTATAGACTAAAGCCAAGATGTTGAGCATGGTGGCCACATCAGGGTGATCATGACCAGAAGTCTTTTCCAGGTCCTCCAAAGCTTGCTTGCAGAGAGGAACGGCCACCTCATACCTGCCCTGAGAGGCGTACTGGATCACAAGGTTGTGCAGGGTTCTCAGTCGGGCTGGGATCTCATAGCCTCCCTGCTGGGCAGCAGCAACAGCCGCACTGTTGTGTTGGCGCGGCACTGTTGGTGACAAAGGCCACAGGGGGGTGTCAGACAGGCTGAAAATTGCACTTTTCATCTTTTGTTTTTAATCGCCACTCAACAGTAGTCACATATGTGGTTCATATACTTGAAATACTTGCGTGAATATTTACTTTTATTTACTGTAAAAGACTTCTATTAATTTAGAGTTGAACTTACTTCCTTGGCCAGCATCCTCCTCATCATTGGGGAAGAGATCGTCCAAGGAATCCTTTGGAGTTTCTTTGTCCTTTTCCTCCTGCTGAGAGGATGAAACAGATGGAATATGAATGGAATTAGGAATTAAATCATCATAATCATTGTATCATTATATAATACAAAATCATTATAAACACAAGCTAATACAAGTTTTATAATAGAATATTTTTAACAATGGAGTGATGCCAGAAATTAAGACATTTAAAGTGACACGCAGCCAAAAATCAAGTTTTTTTTTCCCCCATTAACATGCCTATAACATGTTTTAAGACATATCAAGAGCGAAATCACTCAAATGTCTCGTGTCTATTTTTTTGCTTTAACCTCTTGCACTCCGGTGTACCGCGGATGGGCACGTCTCTGCGTCCTAGATCGTGCGCTCTAGGACGCACGAGGGCACTGCGTCCAAGATCGCACTGAAAAAAAAAAAAGCTGCATTTCCGTTCTTCCACTACAGACACAGCCGCGAACAGATCAGATATGACTGACCTCTCATTCGACTAATAAGAGCCTTGAATTGGGTTTCTGAAACCTTGAAGAACCAATGACTGAAAACCTAGCAAGAAGGACCCGCCTACCAACGCTGTTAATGCAGCAAGCCAATTGAAGCACAGAAGTTCGAAAGCTGTTTTGTGTAAGGCTGGGTGGAGAGACCGACTGCTGCAGCAGATGAAAAAAGGACCTGCAGGAAGAACCGCCATAGACCCAGCAGCACGGAGACCACCCACAAGTGCGACCTGTGTGACAGGGACTGCCATTCGCGCATCGGCCTGTTCAGCCACAGGCGGTGCTTTTTTTTTTTATTCCAGCAGAATAGACGTTTAAGATTCTCTTCCATGGTCATCATAGACCGACAGAGGCCGACAACGAAGGCTGGGTGACACACACGCGTTCGCCAGTCTTTTTGAATTACTACTGTTATTTGTTTTGAAAAATCGTTCGCCAAAACCGCAATCATGGAAGCGCAAAACCGCAATAATGGAATTATGTTTTGACCGGGTCGCGAGACCAGAACTACGAGTCCGTAAAAAGCGGACCAGCGTCACATTCGTCTGACAATGAGGAAGAGAGGTTCGCCAGCTCCGCTGCTGCTGTGAAGAGGTAAGTGTTATAAGCTAAATTATTCTTTATCCCTGAAAATTGTAATCAAAAATGACTTTTGACCGATCGGTAAATTACAACTGTGCAGCGCAGGAAGTCCGAAGTCCGTGCGCCGCGGTACACGGTTCGTGCGCCGCGTCCGGACCGTGAAGGCCCCCCCCGCTACTCTTCTGTAGCGAGGGGGGGGGGAGCCACGGTGACTGCGCTGCGGTCGCCACATTGCCACATGACTATTCCGTCATGTAGCGATGGCCGATGTCCGTCTTCTGTAGCGGGGGGTGGGAGTTGTTATCTTCTACATTACAAATATTTTAGAATATTTTTTAGTGCATTGTAGGTTATTTTTTCTTGTAAAAAAACCCCACACATTTTTTACGTGGCATGCTTCTTTGTGTGTGGGGGCTTGTTTGTTCATTCATTCATGAATGAATGAATAAACAACCCCCCCCCCCCCACACACACACACACAGCCCTGAGTGTCACCTTTCATTAGAGCCCAAGATGAAGCTTCTATACTGAATCATTCAAAAGTTACAGACGTTTTTCCAAACTGTGCCATTTGGCACAATTTGGCACAGTTCAAAAACGCCTGGGAACTACCTGAGAACAAAGCTGTGTAATATATTCATTTTTTGTGGTATTGTTACAAAATTTTGACCTCAGCTGGATAACACTTGGTTCTACATTTCTGTTGCATTTTCCAGCCCGGCTCTGAAGCTGTGTGTTATTTGCAAGCATTTGTATCCAAAAAAAACACCCAGGCAAAATTTATTTTCTTCAAGTTCAGTATGTTTAGATGACTGTTACTCAGTGGCCGGAGCACTTAGAGAGATTATGACCGTTTTGCCAAAAAATTCAAAGTGTTTTCTTTTAAATGAGACCAACCCCATGAAGATGCTGCAAAGGGTTGAAGAACAGCTTTTGATTTACATTGGGCACGTTATTTTTTGGCGTTATTAGGGAAATTGACCGGAGTGCAAGGGGTTAAAGTTTCACTTAAGCCCCGCCCCCTGAAAAAAAAACGCAAGTTTAAACGGAGTGTTGTTGGTGAAGTAGGTATGTACAGCCGCTGGCATGTAAGTAGTGTTGAGTCAATCAGGAATCTCTGGCCTAACTGAAGTTAGCCTCTGGCCAGTTAGCATTTTTGGACAGCTGCTTTGAAAACTTGAAACAAATTAAGATGGGATTTACCATTACACTGCTTTTAAGGACCACTGCCGTTTCAGTCATTATCCTGGGTCACTGTGCAAACAACTGGGCATGTCCTTCAGCCGTTAAGTCTTTTTATCACAGGATTTATGCTGTTTAATATAGCACTAGCCACCATTAGCCTTGTGGTATGTGGGTTGGGCCTCATCACTGATTCAGGCTTTCTATTACCTCCGCCAAGGAGGTAATGTTTTTACCGGGGTTTGTCTTGTCTGTCTGTCTGTCTTTTACCAACATAACTCAAAAAGTTATGAATGGATTTTGATGAAATTTTCAGGAAAGGTGTGTAATGGCATGGGGAACAGATGATTAGATTTTGGTGATCTGAGAGTGCATATCTCCACCAAGGGCTTTGTTTGTATTTGTGCAGCAGGATTACAAAAAAACTGCTGGGTGGATTTGGATGAAATTTTCACCAGAAGTGGTTCTTGGGCTACAGAGAAACCCATTACATTTTTTTTCCCACAATATTTTTATTGAACCTTTTTTTTTTTTTAAACAAACATAACACAAACAATCAAACACTAACACTAAAGTAATAATAATAAAAAAAATTATACTAAAAACACCAACAACCACTAACTAAGGCAGGTCTTCAACAATGCTCCTCTGTTTAGTCTAGGCAATCCATTACATACGTATACATATTATACATTCACCAATTTGGAATTTACAAGGTCCACACACATCATTCACCTTCTTCTTCAAAAGTTATGTTTAAATTCTTTACATAATCAATGAAAGGTCTCCATATATTCTCAAACACAATTTCCTTTGATTTCAATATGTATGTTATTCTTTCTAGTGGAAGGTTTGTTAACATCTGTCTTAACCACTGAGTCACATCTGGTCTATGAGTCTTTCCACAATAGTGCAATACATTTTTTGGCATTAAGCAAACTGAGGTCTATGAATGCTCTGTCACTTTTATTAAAGTTATGCTTTTCTGGGTACAGACCCAACAAAAACAATTTAGGATTCAATATGATTTGTTTTGAAATTATTTTTTCAATTGTTACCCTCACCTCTTCCCAAAACACTAATTTTTCTACATTCCCATACACAATGAAATAGGGTTCCTTTACTTTCCATGCATTTTGTGCACATATCTGGTATGTTTTTGTTATATCTATTTAATTCCACCGGTGTAACATACATCCGCATTAACCATTTAAAATGTATCAATTTAAGACGTACATTTATTGATTTGGTTTGCGCTTCTGTGCAAGCCAATTCCCATTGTTCTTCTGAAATTTCAGTTTGCAAGTCTCCTTTCCAATAATTCAATCTTTTCTGTGAGTTTTCACTTGAGGATAGTGTCAATGAGTTATAAAACTCTGAAATAATACCCTTTCTCTTACTATCTTTCGTCAAAATTTTTTCCAAGGATGAATAAATAGGTCGAGTGAGAGCATTATTTTGATTTGATCGAATAAAGTTCCTAAGCTGAAGATATTTAAAAAAATGTGTTCTATTAAGATTAAATTTGATCCTCAGCTCTTCAAAAGACATTATGTTATCTGAACATGACAGATATAAATCTTGAATCTTTTGAATCCCTTTTAAATTCCATACTTTAAATACAGCATCCGCTCTTCCCGGTTTAAAATATTGATTACCCCATATTGGGCTAAATTGTGACAATAAGTGTGGTTCTTTTAAATATTTTTTAGTTTCACACCATATTTTGATCATATGCTTTACAAATGGATTTTTAACTTGTTTCTGTAATTTTTTTGCCGAATCTGAGTATATGAATATGGGAAGAGGTAAAGGTAAATTGTATGATTCCATTTCAGTCCAGTGAGGGAGATCATTTGATGAAAAATAATATGTCATAGACCTCAGTTGTGCCGACCAGTAATACAACAAAGTTTGGACATTTCAGACCTCCACGATCAAATGGTAAATATAGTAAGGACAGACGTAATCTAGCCTTCCTGTTGTTCCATATAAATTCCACTAACTTTTTTTTTAATTCTTGAGAATAGATCTGAAGGTGGTGGTAAAGGAATGTATTGAAATAAATAAAGTATTTTAGGTAAGATATTACTTTTAAGTATATTGATTCTCCCTATCATCGACATTGGTAGTGACATCCATCTCTGAATTAACTCATTAATGTCTGTCATTAAGGCTTCATAGTTGGCACTGGCGACTAATTCTAGCTTAGGCACAATCTGAATTCCTAAATATTTATTGAATAATATTGAAGATTTAGTTTTATTTATTTTATATCCTGATATTTCCCCAAAATTCTTTATTAAATTCAACAAGGTCGGAATTGATTTTTTAAGATTCGACATAAACAAAATTATGTCATCGGCATACAGGGAGATTTTATGTTCTGTTGGTCCAACTTTAATTCCATATATTTGTGAATGCCATCGCTAAAGGTTCAATTGCCATAGTAAACAGTAAAGGTGAAAGTGGACAGCCTTGTCGACATCCTCTATTGATTTTTATTGATTTTGAGATATTGCTATTTGTTAGGATTTCTGCTGTAGCATTATTATATATTATCTGAACCCATTTTATGAAATTATTTCCAAGTCCAAACCTTTGTAAAACTTCAAAAAGAAAGGGCCATTCGACCCTATCAAAGGCCTTTTCAGCATCCAATGATAGGAGAGCTGTATCCGGTGCTTCTTTATTAGAATAAATAATATTAAATAGTCTTCTTACATTATGGAAGCCTCGTCTTCCCTTTATAAAGCCATTCTGATCTCGGTTAATAATATTTAGTAAAATTTCTTGTATTTGTCTTGCTAAAATTTTACAGATTATCTTAAGGTCAGCATTTAATAGGCTTATTGGTCTCATATTTTCACATTTATTAGAGGGTTTACCTGGTTTTGGCAACAGTATAATTAAGGCATTATTCATGTATGGTGGTAAATTACTATTTTGAAATGCTTCTAAAACCATTTCCAAAAAAGGTTTTGTTAATTTATTCTTAAATTTTTTTATAAAGGTCAACTGGAAGACCATCTGGTCCTGCACTTTTTCCTGATTTCATATTATCAATGGCTAGCCCAACTTCTTCTTGACTATTTTTAGACTCCAGTATCTCCCTGTTTTCATTTGGAATACACGGTATAGATAGTCCATCCAAAAACCCATTTAGTTTTGTTAAGTCAGTTTCATTTTTTGTATCATATAATTTTTCATAGTAATCTCTGAAGGCTCTATTAATTTCTAAAGGATCTACAACTACCTGTCCGTTACTTATAATACTGGTAATTGGTGTTTTAAATTCTAATTGTTTAATCTGCCATGCCAATAATTTTCCTGATTTTTCACCTTGTTCATAAAAAGATTGCTTCAATCTTAGAAGACTCGAGGCAGCTCTATTCGCTGATTTTTTGTCATATTCAGCTCTCAGAATCAGTAATTCGTTCTCTAACTTTGGGTCACTTCCTGCATACACTTTTTCTTGAAGAATTTTTAGTTTATGTTCCAATTTGACTCTCTCCTCTCGAGTCTTCTTAGATTTTGAACCTGTATAACTAATAATATGTCCCCTAATAAAAGCTTTGAAAGCCTCCCACTTTATACATGCTGATGTTTGTGTAGTATTGATATCAAAGAACTCATCTGTTTTTCTATGTACTTAAATTCCTCATCCTGAAGCCATTTATGCTGAAACTGCCACCCACCTGGTTCCTTTGTCAATTTCTTATCTACACATATGAGACAACAGGGTGCATGATCAGAGATCACAATATTATCATAAAAGCAGTTTTGAATCTTGGACCTTAATTCTGTGGAAATCAAAAAATAGTCAATACGTGTGAATGTCTTGTAGGTATTAGAATAACAAGAGTAGGCTTTAACTTGTGGTTTCATTTCTCTCCATATATCTAGCAATCTCAATTCTTTCATAAAATGATTAATGATCATCCTGCGTCCATTGTGCGTACAGTCCAGTCCTGTTGATCCATCTATACCAGGATTCAATGTACAATTAAAATCCCCTGCTATTATATGTTGTCCTGTAAGTGATGATAAGATAAGAAATAAATTAGCAAAGAACTTTTGATCATCTATATTGGGACCGTATAAGTTCACCAGATTTATATTTTCTAATAGCAAAGATCCTTGAATGATTAGATATCTTCCATATTTGTCTCCACTTACATTTTTCACTTGAAATGGGACTGATTTATGTATGAGAGTCATAACTCCCCTGGCTCGGGATGAAAATGATGAGGTGAATACACTTCCTTGCCATCTACTCCTAATTCTTTTTACATCCTCCTCTACTAGATGAGTTTCTTGTAAAAACACAGTTTCACAATTTTTGAACCCATGTCTTTTATTTTATTCATAACTTGTTTAAGTTTTTTGAAATTTTGTAGACCTCTGCAATTCCATGAAGTTAAATTAAGATTAATGCTTTGGTCTATGATCAATAGGGAGTTTGGGATTACCTCGCAGTGTAAACATGCTCATACAGAGAAGCAAAAACATGAGTGGTTGAACATTCATCCTACAAACTACACACAAACAAATTCCCCCTTCCCACATTCGTGGTAATCCCCCCAAAATCAAAAGAAAAATTCTGTCTCCCGATATAGCCATCGACTGCTCCACACCCACGAGGAACAGCCAAAGCCACTCCTCCATCCTCCCAATCACCCTAACTCTACTGCTTTTAATGACGTAACATTAACTCTCTTCTGTAGTTTTCCAACTTAACTCCAAAATTTTATAGCAACTTTGTACATCATAGGTTTTTTTTTTTTTTTTTTAATATGTAATACAATCTATATTTTGTAAACTTGCTATATGCTTCAGATCAGTTAGATGCCTGTGCAAATGCTTAAATATTCTACCTTATATTTTGTTCATGCTTAGCTCCCACCAGTCTCTTCTTGGATCTTCTTGATGAACTCCTGCGCCTCCTCAGGGGTCTTGAAGATGTGTGTTCTGCCCTTATACGTGGCCAGCAGTCTTGCAGGGTGAATCACTCCATGACGAATCCCAAGGTTGCGCAGCTCTTTACGGACGGGGTCAAACTGTTTCCTTAATTGTTGGATTCCTGTGGCCAAATCTGGGTAGAACCGCACCTGCTGATCCTGATATTTAATTTCTCCTTTGGCTCGCACAGCGTTGGAGATCGTCATCCTGTCTCTGTAGCTGAGGAACTTCATAATTAACGTCCTCGGTGATGCCTTGTTATCTCTCGGTGGGCCAATTCGGTGTGCGCTTTCTAGAACGACTGATGATTGCAGCCCCGCGTTGTTCAGCGCTTCTGGAATCCACTTTTCCAAAAAGGAACATGGGTCCCGACCCTCGGTTCCCTCCGGTAGACCCACCAGCCTCTGGTTGTTCCGTCTCGACCGGGAGTCCAAGTCCAGGACATTATCTTCCAGACATTTTTTTTTTTTTTTTCCAAAGTGCGCACCTTTAATTGAAGGCTGGTGACGTCATCCTCAGCACTGGAGATTCGAAGCTCCACCTGCGCCACTCGTTCCACACAATCACCCAATTTCTTTTTCATTCCCTCTATCGCTGCTATAATCCCATCAAATTTAGCGGAAAAGTCTGCTCTCATTGAGCTAATGGCAGCGAGCACCGCACCTGTGCCGTCGCCAGCAGTCACCGCACTACCGCTAGCTTCCTCCGCCATATCTGGAGCTTTTTCTGCTGCGCCACAGACGTGAAAGTCCGTTAATTTGGACTGTTTCGGCGGTTCAATTTTTCCTCCACCTGATTTCCCAGCCTTAGGCTTCACCGGCATATCCTTGCCCAAACGCTGGGATAGGTTCTGTTCCAAATAAGAGTTATTTGCCAATTTTTTATCTCTAGGAGCAGAGCAGAGTGAGACGTGTCCTCTTACGTAGCCGCCATAACCGGAAGTCCAACCCATTACATTTTGGTGAGGATCTGAGAATGCATACCTCAGCCAAGGCTCTTATCTTCTCACAGTGTGTTAGCAACAATACTCAAAAACTAATGGACAGACTTTGATGCAATTTTCACCAAAAGTGTCTCTAGGCCTACACACAAACCCATTACATTTTGGAGGTGATCCATGAGGGATGGAAGGAGCCTTGGTGGAGGTATGCGCTCTCTGAGTGTTTTTTTTTTCTAGTTTTTTTTTTTTTTTGAGGGGGGGGTGTCACAAAATTGTAAGACAATGAAAGGTTTTGTTTGTATATAAAAATGGCATACAATACCATTTTACACAATGTAGATTTGTTTTTATAGGGGATTTATAACCACCGGAGTGCATCTTTAATTGACCCTCTGGCATTAATACGTCTCAGACTGTAAAACACTCATTTTTAGGGATGCACCAAAAACAGTGTCATGACTATGAACATTTTTAAAATCAAGTCAACAACACAAATATAATTCTCAGGAGAACACAGTAACTGCTCTTGTTTGGATAAACTGGATTTTAAGGATAAATTGCACATGTTCAGTAGGGATGGGAATTGAAAATTGGTTCCTGCTTGGAAATGGTTCAAAATTTTTCAATCTCCTGGAATCGTGCGTCTCTAATGTTATCAGTTCCTCTTATCGATGCTGTGGGTTTGAATATTTCTGCATTTAAAAAAAAATTACAACAAAAACGACACGTTACCCACCACATGCTGTTGTTATGCTATGTGTTCGATAGTCTACAAAGTGAGCCCGCACCTGCTTCCCAAAGAAGATAGTGACGGCAATATTGGCTTATTAATATTAGTATGTTAGTACAATGCTAGCAGGCTTGTATTCTTGGCTTAATCAGCTATGTTTTAACTAAGAAGACGTAGCTAAAAATGTGTGATACAGTATTTCAATATGATCCCATTCTTTTTAGACGATGACAGCAACAGGTAG
Source organism: Pholidichthys leucotaenia (assembly GCA_020510985.1). NCBI lineage: Eukaryota > Metazoa > Chordata > Actinopteri > Cichliformes > Pholidichthyidae > Pholidichthys > Pholidichthys leucotaenia. The sequence continues at coordinate 292,990,421 of CM035841.1, forward strand.
CTCTGACGTTTTATCGACCTGCTCCACCTGCGCTCCTAGCCAGGAAAACCCATTGAGGTCAGCTTCACGTGGAGCAAAAATGAGTGAAGAGAGGGTTAACGAGTTGTCCCAAAGTTTGTAGTGAAAGGTTTGCATCCATTCACCGCCGCAGGGCAGCTGGAGTTTAGGTAGGTGGTATGTGTTCTAGTGTGTTTGTGTATGTATACAATGAGCCTAAAGTACAGCATGTATATTTTTCTGATTGCTAAAATAGCATAATTGGGCAGTTGTTTCTAATCTTTTTAGTATTCCATTTATAATTCCTTCTGTTTATTGCTTTTCAGCATATAAAATTGCCCATTATTCTAAGGAAGGCCTTTTTACAGTATTTTATATTTGATTTTATTATGTCCTTTTAAGAAAAGAATTGTTTAAAATCATACGGACAGTAAAACTCCTGCACTGATGCCGAAACTCTGTAAAGTGATGCTTTTTTCCACACAAACTGATTAAGAATTTATAAGAAAATCGATAAAGAATCAAAATTGCTAAGAAAAATTAACAATGTCATTAGTATTGATAAAATCTCATCATTTCCCATCCCTAAAATTCAGACTCATCAAAATACTTACTAATATAGCAGCATGTTAGGATTAGAAATGGAAAAGCTTCCCCCAGAAGGAAAAAGAATACTTTGAGTCTTTGAGCAGAATGGCTTCTTGCTGACGTAAGCAATAATTGAATACATGCTATTAAAGCCTCCTTTGTGTTCAGAATAATGGTACAGATCAATGAGGACCCACCGGAAAATTCCATTCCTGGAAGACTATGCAATTTCTTATTCCCATGATAAACAACAGCATTTGTGTCTGTGGAAACTGATGCTGACAGTTTGATGTCACAGTAATGAAGCATCTAAGATTGAGCTTATATCATTGCTCATGTTATAAATATAACATGAACCTATAAAACTAACAGTAATAAAAATGTACTTTGAAATTTCTGATGTAATGATGAAATAAATAATATTGGAAATAAATACCTTAGTCTGGCCCTTCACCCAGGACCAGTTTGTCTTGGGAGACCCTATCAGAGGCAAATTGCCCCGGACAACATAGCTCCTGGGATCACTCATGGATCGTCACCTTACCCCCTCATGGATCGTCACCCTATCGTGGTGGGGGGGTTTGCGTGCCCCAGTGATCCCAGGAGCTATGTTGTCTGGGGCAATTTGCCTCTGATAGGGTCTCCCAAGACAAACTGGTCCTGGGTGAAGGGCCAGACTAAGAACGATCCAACAGACACTCATGAATTGTATATCAAGGATTCAGTGTACCCCGCCCGGTATGGGGTTACCGGGGCCCCACCCTGGAGCCAGGCCTGGGGAAGGGGCTCGAAGGCTAGCGTCTGGTGGCCGGGTTTCCACCCATGGGACCCAGCCGGGCTCAGCCCGAAGGAGTTACATGGGTCCGCCCTCCAGTGGGCTCACCACCTGCAGGAGGGATCATGGGGGTCCGGTGCTATGTGGATCAGGTGGCGGTCAAAGGCGGAGACCTTGGCGGACTGATCCCAAGCTTTCTAAACTGGCTTTTGGTACATGGAATGTCACCTCTCTGGTGGGGAAGGAGCCTGAGCTGGTGTACGAGGTTGAGAGATACCGGCTAGATATAGTCGGCCTCACTTCAACACACAGCTCCAGTTCCGGAACCAGTCTCCTGGAGAGGGGCTGGAGCTTGGCCTTTTCTGGAGTTGCCCCGGGCGAGAGGCGACGAGCAGGGGTGGGTATTCTTGTATCGCCCCACCTTGCTGCCTCTATATTGGAGTTTTCCCCGGTGGACGAAAGGGTTGCTTCCCTGCGCCTTCGGGTTGGGAAACCGGTCCTGACCATCATTTGTGCCTATGCACCAAATGATGTTTCAGAGTACCCACCTTTTTTGGAGTCTGTGACTGGGGTGCTGGAGGGTGCTCCTCTTGGAGACTCCATTGTCCTACTGGGGGACTTCAATGCGCACGTGGGCAACGACAGTGAAACCTGGAGAGGGGTGATTGGGAGGAACGGCCTGCCCGATCTGAACCCGAGTGGTGTTCAGTTATTGGACTTCTGTGCTAACCACAGTCTGTCCATAACGAACACCATGTTCAAGCATAACGGTGTCCATATGTGCACCTGGCACCAGGACACCCTAGGTCGCAGGTCGATGATCGATTTTGTTATCGTATCATCAGACCTGCGACCGTATGTCTTGGACACCTGAGTAAAGAGAGGTGCAGAGCTGTCAACTGATAACCACCTGGTGGTGAGTTGGATCCGATGGCAGGGGAGGAAGCCATTCAGACCTGGTAGACCCAAACGTATAGTGAGGGTGTGCTGGGAACATCTGGCTGAGGCCCCTGTCCGGGAAGTCTTCAACTCCCACCTCCGGAAGAACTTCAACCACATTCCGAGGGAGTCTGGAGACATGGAGTCTGAATGGGCCATGTTCTCCACCTCTGTTGTTGAAGCGGCGGCCCAGAGCTGCGGCCGCAAGGTGGTCGGTGCATCTCGTGGTGGCAACCCCCGAACCAAGTGGTGGACACCAGTGGTGAGGGGGGCCATTAAGCTGAAGAAGGAGTCCTATCAAGCTTGGTTGGCTTGTGGGACTCCCGAAGCAGCTGAGGTGTACCGGCAGGCCAAGCGGAGTGCAGTTCGGGTGGTTGCTGAAGCAAAAACCCGGGTATGGGAGGAGTTCGGTGAGGCCATGGAACAAGACTTTCGGTCGGCCTCAAAGAGATTCTGGCAAACTGTCCGGCGGCTCAGGAGGGGAAAGCAGCTCCTCGTCCACACTGTGTATGGTGCGGATGGGACACTGTTGACTTTGACTGGGGACATCGTCGGGCGGTGGAAGGAATACTTCGAGGATCTCCTCAATCCCACTGATACGCCTTCCACAGTGGAAGCAGGGTTTGGGGACGAGGGGGATGACTCGCCTATCACAGGGGCTGAGGTCGCCAATGTGGTTAAAAATCTCCTCGGTGGCCGGGCCCCGGGGGTGGACGAGATTCGCCCTGAGTACCTCAAGGCCCTAGATGTTGTTGGGTTGTCATGGTTGACACGCCTCTGCAACATTGCGTGGAGGTCGGGGGCAGTGCCTTTGGCATGGCAAACCGGGGTGGTGGTTCCTCTCTTTAAAAAAAGGGGACCGGAGGGTGTGCTCCAACTTTAGAGGGATCACACTCCTCAGCCTCCCTGGGAAGGTCTATGCCAAGGTACTGGAGAGGAGAGTCCCGCCGTTGGTCGAACCTCGGATTCAGGAGGAGCAATGTGGTTTTTGTCCTGGTCGTGGCACATCGGACCAGCTCTTTACCCTCTCGAGAATTCTCGAGGGTTCATGGGAGTTTGCCCAACCAGTTTACATGTGTTTTGTGGACTTGGAGAAGGCATTTGACCGCGTCCCTCGTGGATTTTTGTGGGGGGTGCTTCGGGATTATGGGGTATCGGGCTTGTTGTTACGAGCTATTCGGTCTCTGTACGACCGTTGTGAGAGTTTGGTTCGTATTGCCAACACTCGGTCGGAGTCATTCCCAGTGAGAGTTGGACTCCGCCAGGGCTGCCCTTTGTCACCGATCCTGTTCATAATTTTTATGGACAGGATTTCTAGGCGCAGCCAGGGAATGGAGGGTGTCATGCTTGGTGACCACAGGATCTCATCTCTGTTGTTTGCAGATGATGTTGTCCTGTTGGCTTCATCCAGCAATGACCTACAGCTCTTGCTGGGACGGTTTGCCGCTGAGTGTGAAGCGGCTGGGATGAGAATCAGCACCTCCAAGTCCGAGTCCATGGTCCTCAGCCGGAAAAAGGTGGATTGTCCTCTCCGGGTTGGGGACAGGCTCCTGCCCCAAGTGGAGGAGTTTAAGTATCTTGGGGTCTTGTTCACGAGTGAGGGGAGAATGGAGCGAGAGATCGACAGACGGATTGGAGCAGCATCTGCAGTGATGCGGACGTTGTACCGGTCTGTTGTGGTGAAGAGGGAGCTTAGTTCTAAGGCAAAGCTGTCGATTTACCAGTCAATCTACGTTCCTACTCTCACCTATGGTCACGAGCTTTGGGTAATGACCGAAAGAACGAGATCGCGGATACAAGCGGCTGAAATGAGCTTTCTCCGTAGGATTGCTGGACTCACCCTCAGAGATAGGGTGAGGAGCTCAGTCATCCGGGAGAGGCTCAGAGTAGAACCGCTGCTCCTCCACATTGAAAGGAGTCAGTTGAGGTGGTATGGGCATCTGATTAGGATGCCTCCTGGACGCCTCCCACTTGAGGTGTTTCAGGCACGTCCCACTGGGAGGAGACCCCGGGGCAGACCCAGGACTCGGTGGAGAGACTATGTCTCCCAGCTGGTCTGGGAACGCCTTGGTATCCCCTCTGAAGAGCTGGAGCAGGTGGCTGGGGAGAGGGAAGTCTGGGCTTCTCTGCTTGAACTGCTGCCTCCGCGACCCGGACCTCCAGAAAAGCGGTAGAAGATGGATGGATGGATGGATGGATGGATAAATACCTTAACACATTACAGTACTTATACAATAATGACTTAAAAGTGATCCTTCAGCAGAATAATAAACAAATGTAGCCAAAGCATATTATTGAGGGAAAATGTCCCTACTTACAGTGGGTGAGACATCTTCATCATATTTTTTCAGCTGGTTCATGAACTCCAGGTGTTTTTTCTCCTCCTCCAGCTGGGCCACACTCTGCTCACTCTTCTGCAGTTTTTGCTGGGTGTTGGCCAGCTCGTCCCGTAACCACTGGTTTTCCTGGCACAGCCTTCTCACCTGTGCACGCAGCTTCTGCTTTTCAGACTCCACCGCATTCAAGTGGTTGGACAGGGCCATCATCACCTGGGAGAAGACACCATTGAAGAGCAAAGACATTTAGCGAGTGAACTGTTGCTGAAACAAGGCAGGAAATGCCAAGCAGGGGGTGATTTTGAATGCATCATGATCACCACATGAGCTCATTATAGAACGGGGAAGTTGAAAGGAAGGATGAATGCCTAATGTACAAGACGGTAACACAAGTGGATACCCTGCAATGCATTCTCAGTGATGTGCAGCAATTAAGAAGAGCAATGAATTCAAAGAAAAATAAAACAGACTTATACCTTAACTACTGTATCAGACATACCTGTGCTTCTCCCAGGCCCAGTTCAATCATCTCCACTGATTTGCGGAGCAAATTGGTCTTCTCATGCACCAGGTTGGCCTCTTCATCCTTTTTAAGGCACTTAATAGTTTCCAGGAGGCTGTGAAGGATGGAGTTATGCTCATTCTTCAGGGCCTCCAGACCCTGGATCACCAGCTTTGTGTTGGAGATTATCTCCTCCTGAGAAAGCTTCTCAAGCTTTTCTTCTCGTGGATACACCATGGTGGACATCTTCTTTGTAGCTCAAGGAAACCTGTAAAAAATTTGAAAAGAAGAAAAAGAAGTGGAAAGTTAAGAAGAAGCCATTTCTATAGTCATTCAGTCCATGCAGCTAATCATGTACAGTAGAAGGAAATTATGTTTCTCCTATCAACAATGGTTATCACATCTAGAATCAGAGGGGTCACTGCCATGCAAAGCGCTGCCACAAACAACTTCTCCTTCCCCCATTCTATTATGCTGAACACCAAGCTAGAAGGTGGGAAGTACCGTTTTTATATGGTCTTTGGTATGACCTGCCCAGGACTTGAACCCCAACCTCCCGGTTGTGGGACTTTTGTATATTTTATTGATCCCCAGAGGGGAAATTGAGGGCATCCACCTGGATGGATGAAGCAGCTATGGTACGGCGCTATCCCTTTACCATTCACACACAGGGCCACTTTTAGAGTCTCCAATTAACGTATCCTGCATGTTTTTTTGGCTTGTGGGAGGAAAATGGAGAACTCCCAGAGTAAACCCATGCAGACACAGGGAGAACATGCAAACTCCACATAGATCACTGTTGGTCAGGGGCTGGGATTGAACCAGGGATCCCATGGCCAAGGGTGAGTTGCTGTGCTGCCGCAGTGCTAACCACTGCACCGCCGCACCGGACAGATGCTCTGTCAACTAGGCCACCACTCCTGACTGGTGACCTTGACCTTAAGTACAGCCTAGATACAGACCTATCTAGGATTTACTTAAAGTCAAGGTCAATGGCCTAGGAGGAGTGGCATTTTTCGTTGTTGCCAAGCAGCTCACTGACTTTCTGATTGAACACAATATTTTTGACAAATTTCAGTCAGGTTTTCGTCAAACACTCGACAGAGACCGCTCTTCTCAGGGTGTCAAATGATATTTTAATGTCATCAGACTCTGGCAAATGCTCTGTTTTAGTGTTATTAGATCTTACTGCAGCATTTGATACTATTGATCATTTTATTTTGTTACAAAGGCTTAGAGATTGGGTAGGTATTTCTGGAAAAGCTCTGGATTGGTTTTTCTCTTCCGTGGCTGTTGGCTCTTATTCATCTGACTCTGCTCCTTTAACCTGTGGGGTGCCTCAGGGTTCTATTCTGGGTCCACTTTTATTTGCCCTATATACTGTATGCTGCCACTTGGTTCTATTATCAGCAAATTTAAAGGTGTGTCTTATCACTGCTACGCTGATGATTTACAGCTACTTTTCTCTTTTAAGCCTGACCATGTTGACAATTTAAAAATTATTCATGATTGTCTGTCTGCAATTAAGGACTGGATGTCTAGTAACTTTTTGCAATTTAATGCTGATAAAACTGAAGTTCTTATTGTAGCACCTGATAATCTAATTCCTAAGTTGGTTAATAGCATTGGTTCATTAAGCTCTAACGTACGGTCTAAACTAAAAAATCTTGGTGTCATTTTCGATCAGTCGATGAGTTTTGATCAGCATGTCAAATCTCTGACCCGGAGTTGTTTTTTCCTCCTTAGGAATATATCTAAAATTAGGTCATTGCTTTCCTACACTCAGTTAGAAATCATTATTCATGCCTTTGTTTCTTCACGTTTGGACTACTGTAATGCTCTTTTTACATGTCTTAGCAAATCCTCTTTACACAGCCTACAGTTAGTCCAGAATGCTGCTGCAAGATTACTAACTAGGTCCAGCAGATTCTGTCATATCACTCCTGTTTTGGCCTCCTTGCATTGGCTTCCTGTAAATTATAGAATTGATTTTTTTTTTTTTAATTTAAGTTTTTGTAAAGGGTATACAGGTCGTTACAGCAGTGCATTGTTTACATTTTCATCACGTTCCCTTATTTTCTGATATCTGACAACATTGGAAGATTAATTCTTACAACCCCCCCCCCTTTTTTTTTTTTAAAGTGAAAGAAAAAGTGAAATTAACGAGAAAAAAAACAAAAAAAAAACCCAAAACAAACAAAAAAAAAAAACAAACCAGCAAAAAACAAACAAAAAGAAAAAGTAAGTAAATAAAGGTAAAAGAGCATCTGAGTAGCATTGGAACAAAGAGCGGAACCATTATTGAAATGGTATTTGTCAAAGATTAGATCTAATGGAAGACACATATGCGATCCAGGGTTGCCAAAAGTTCATGAACCCATCCATGTCCTGTCTCAGTGCGAATGTCAACTTTTCCATCGAGTAAATGTCTTGGATCACGTTAATCCAATCTTCAGGTGTAGGACAGTCCTTCAACATCCATTTTTTAGTTAGAGCTTTTTTGCTTGCCAATATTAAAACACTGAATAAGTATTTTTCTCCTCGTCTTTCCAGTGAGTCCGGTAGTAAACCCAAATACAAAGTTACAAAAGAAAAGGGAACTGTTATTTTGAATATTTTCCCCAATATTGTCTGTACATTGGTCCAATATTGGTGGATAACTGGGCATGACCAAAACACATGAAAATGATTTGCAGTCTTTTCACCACACAAGCGCCAACAGTTCAACCCCTTATGGGTAAATTTGTTTTGTGCAGGTGTTCTGAAAAATCTTAACCAAGTTTTTCCATCCAAATTCTCTCCACTGCAGGGATGAGGTACTTTTCCATTGCTGTTTATTTAGCTTTTCCCATATTTCCAGTTGTAAAGTGAAATTCCCCTCTTTTTCCCATCTCTCTTTTATATAAGATGTGTTGTCTCCTTTTAAGTCTTGAAGACCTTGGTATATTTTAGAAATGTATCTGATCCCTGGGATCCCTTTCTATGCCATTAAGAAGACCTTCAGAACACCTGACTGGGCCCTTTCCAAATCCTCCTTTTTAAGTATATTGTTTATGTGGTGTCTAAGCTGGAAGAACCTGTAAAGGTCTTGATTTATTAGGCCTTGTTTTTTCAAATCTTCAAAACTTCTTAAGATTTGCCCTTTAAAAAAATCGTAATATTTTATCAGCCCTTTCTCCTTCCACTTTTTAAATCTGGTGTCTGTTTTATTAGGAGTAAAGTCTTGATCATAGGCAATCCATTGCAGAAGTCGATAGGGCTCTTTAGTTTGATTCTCTCTGACTATCTTAAACCAAATTTTTAGCGGGGTCTCTATCCACGGGTTAGTGTTATTCAAAAGCTTAGGTAAGGCATTGTTCCCTATTATCGCCTGTAGGGGGATGTAACTTGTTATTTGGCATTCGATCTCCTTCCATTGTGCAGTGTAGACTGGGTTACATATCTCTACTAAAGTTTTAATTTGTGCGGCTTTAAAGTAGTCCCTGATATTTGGCAGCGCGAGCCCACCTTTGTCTTTGTTTAGCTGTAGGGTTCTATATCTGATTCTAGGTCTCTTGCCCTGCCATATGAATCTTGAGATCCTTCTGTCCAGTTCCTGCCATGGTTTTTTGGGAGGTTCTACCGGTATTGTTTGGAAAAGGTATAGAAGACGTGGAAGTATATTCATTTTGACTGCTTCAATTCTTTGTGCAGTACCCAAGAATGGTATCATATTCCATCTTGTTAGGTCAGATTTTATTTTTGTCACCAGTGGATCATAGTTTAGTGATATAATTTTGTTGAGTTGTTTCGGGATATTGACCCCCAGATATTTCATAGATTCCGACTCCCAGTTAGTTTTGAGTTTGCTTAGTGAATAATGATTTGGGTCATAGTTGAATGTTAAAATTTGGGTTTTATGCATGTTTAATTTGTACCCCGATAAATCTCCATACTTTGAAAAAATTGAGGTTAGTTCTGGTAAAGAAGTGTCCGGCTGCCCTAAGTATATTAAAATGTCATCAGCAAAGAGTGCTATTTTATGTTCCTTCTGACCAAGTGTAATACCTTGAATTTTTTGATTTTGTCTTATCCACTGGCTCAGAGGTTCTATGAAGATTGCAAAGAGCAGTGGAGACAGGGGGCAGCCCTGACGACATCCTCTTTCCAGTTCAAAAGATGATAAATTACCGTTAATCCTTATTTTAGCTGTTGGTTTTTTATATAATGCCTGTATAGTTCTAATGAAGTTGTTATGAAAATTGAAACTGGATAAGATTCTATATAGAAAAGACCAGTCAACCGAATCAAATGCTTTTTCAGCATCTAATCCCAATATGACTGCATTTAAGTTATATTTTTTTATATGATGAATTATGTGTAAAGTGCGTCGAATGTTGTCTTGTGTCTGTCTTTGTCTTATAAAACCTGTTTGGTCTAAATGAATTAGGTCTGTCAGTATATTTTCTAACCTTTTGGCAAGGATAATGGTAAAAAGCTTATAGTCCTGATTTAGTACACTGATTGGTCTGTAGTTGGCGCACTCTAGTTTATCCTTTTCAGGTTTAGGTATAACTGCAATGACCCCTTCTCTCCAGGAGGGGGGGATTTCCCCTGTGTGGAGGACATAATTAAATGTTTTCAGGAGGAGAGGAGATAGTTGCTGTTTAAAGGTTTTGTACCACTCTGCTGTATAGCCATCAGCTCCTGGGGATTTGTTAGCTTTAAGTTTCATAATTGCTTTTTCCAATTCTTTAGGATGTATTTCTGACAGTAGTGTTTTATTTTGTGACTCCGTAAGTTGGGGAAGGTTTAATGTGTTTAGGAATGCCTCGGATGCGTTTTTATGTTTTTTGTGGGAGTATAAGTTCTTATAGTAATTCTCGAAGCTTTTAAGAATATCCTGAATTCTGAATTTTATTTCCTTTGATACTGGGTCTCTGATTTTGTAGATTGCTCTTTCTGTTTGATGTTTCCTCAATTTATAGGCTAGTAATTTTGCCGATTTACTGCCTGCTTCATAGTATTTTTGTTTCAAAAATGTAAGTTTCTTCTGGATTTCTATTGTGTAGATCTCATTTATTTGGTTTTTAAATTTCCTTAATCTTGAGCGAGTCAGTAGAATGAGTGTTGCCTTTGTGTTCTTTTTCTAGGTTCCTAAGTTCTGACTCTAATGTGGATAGTTTTTCTTGTCTTAGTTTCTTTTGGGTTGCCAGTTTTGCAATAATCTTTCCTCTTATTACAGCTTTGCATGCATCCCACAGTATTAAAGGGGATACTTCTCCATTATCGTTTTCTTCCAAATATCTGAGAATATCTGATTCCAATTCATCTTTCAATGGTCCTTTCAGGACATTTGAATTTAACCTCCAAGAAAATGTATTATTTGTGTATTTTTGGATATTTAAGTCCATGTAGATTGGACTGTGGTCAGAGAGATCCATCAGTCCTATTTTACATGTTTTTACTCTTCCAATGTCTCTATTAAACATAAAAAAATAGTCAATCCTTGAGTAAGATGAATGTGGAGTTGAGTAAAATGTATAGTCTTTTACACTGGGGTTGAGTTCCCTCCACACGTCACAGATTCCCATTTCTTTTAGTAGCATCCGAGTCTTCCTGTTTTGGGTGTTATTTTGATGTGGAGAATTACCAGAAGCATCCCAGTATGGATTCAGTCTAAGATTGAAGTCCCCACCACATATCACTAAACCTTGAGCTTTAGTTATCATTAGGTCAAATACATTTTTATAAAATTTCCAGTTAGCCCCTGGGGGAGCATACACATTCAGCAGGGTGATATCTTCTCCCTCTAGCTGCCCAGTTACCAAACTGTATCTCCCTTCTTTATCTTTGTGTTCTGATTTTTTTTCAAATGTAATTTTGGTTGATATCAATGTCGCTACTCCCCTCCTCCTCCCTGACTTATATGAAGATGAAGAGATCATTTTAAACCCTTGTCTACTGAGTTTATTGTGTTCCACATCTGTTAGGTGGGTTTCTTGTAAAAATATTATTCCTGCTTTGTCTTTTTTCATTTTGCCTAGAATCTTGGATCTTTTAACTGGATTCAGGATTCCTTTTACATTATATGAAATTATTTTGGTTACACCCTGTTTCTCCATTGTGTTGTTTTGTTTAGTATAACTGTGTGGTGGCCGTCTTTTGTGCTACTCAGAAACTGAAAGAACATTAAAAACAAGAAAAACATTAAGAACATAGTGTATAAAACTTTAAAACAAAAAGCTGTCAGAAGAACTTCCTGAGCTGAGGTCTTTTTAAAGACCCTGGAAGAGCCTTGATGGAGTGAAGGCCCTGAGGGAAATTCCTCAAACTCTGTTACGTGTTGAGGGCCCTCTCTTACCCCTGTAAGTTGTCCCATGCTTTTAACGTGAGTTTCAGAACCCAATCCAAACTTGTAATGATTTTTTTTTTCCTTTTATGCCTAAACCCTGTGAAATTGTGTGCACCCTCCCACCCCCATCACATCAAACATTCACGCAAAAACAGTATTTGTTAGTATGAGGAGAACATGTGGATTATTGTCACATTTCTATTTTAACAAGTTTTTTTTTTTTTTTTATTAAAAAGACTTATTTGTTTCAAATATTATGACTGTTCCATGAAATGTTTTACCACATGCTGAATACGCATCTCCTTTAATGTTTGTTACCTTGTATGAGGGGGGTTGGATGTGCAGATTGATTCAAGAAAAAAAAAAAAAAAAAAGGTCGCTATTCCAACCTGAAAACGGACAGTTTATCCGCGACGCTCTGGCGCTGGGTTTCCCGCTGCTGGCCCGTGGATTTTGAAGGTCTTTGTGTTGTCCATGTTTGCGCTTTGATCTTCTCACTCGGGTCTGCTGCGGGTTTAAATACCGTTACCGGGAGCCCTCTTCTCGCCATGTTAGCTGTTGCTTCTTCCGCCGAATTATAGAGACATGTTTCTTCGCCGTAGAAGACCCTTAACTTCGCAGGAAATGGAGTCTGAAAGCGCAATTTCTTCTCTCTTAACACCTTTTTCGCATCATTGTATTCCCTGCGCTTTTTAAGGACCTCCGGGGCGTAATCGTGTTCCACGAAGACTTTTCTCTCCTGGTGCATAAATCCTTTTTTCTGCCAGGCCAGTCTTACAACCTCTTGTTTTATTTTGAAATTGGAAAATCTTACCAACACCGAACGTGGGGGCGCTTCCGCCGCCGGCCTAGCGGCTAATGAACGATGTGCCTTTTCTATCTTCAAGTCGGTGGTTTGTGGAATATCCAATTTCTCTCTTAGTAAGGATTCCACGCATTCTGCCATTGAGTTAAAACCGTTTTCGGCTCCTTCTATCAGACCATGAATTCTTATGTTGTCTCTTCTTTGTCTTCCTTCTTGGTTGGCTAGCTTAGCCTCTATAGATGCTTGTCTTTTGCGTAGGTCCAGCACAGAATCTTCGAGCACTTTTATTCGTTCCTCTGTTTCCAAGATTCGGTTCTCGGCCTGGTCCACTCTGCTGTTTGTCCTTTTCAATTCTTCTCTGAATTCCCGAAATTCGGCCGTAACCTCTCGGTGAAATCGTTGTAGCTCTTCAAATAGTGATTTCAGGCTAACCTTTTTGTTAGCTACCACCAGTTCCTCGTCTTCTGAACGGAGATCTTCCAGTTCAGATTCTCCGGCCGATACGTGTCCTGGCCTGGAGAATTTCAGTTTCTTCTGTTTTCCTTTAGACATGATGATTTTGTCTTTTGATTTTCACTCCTCCAAAAATCCGTTAAGTTTGATTTTCAAGGTGTTATCTGGAAGTCCCAGAATTGATTTTAAAGTTCTTGTTCTTACTTACAAGGCCATTCATGAAGAGGCACCTTTTTATATTAGTGACCTGCTCTCTCTATACCAGCCCTGCAGGTCTCTCAGGTCTTCTCATCAGAATCTATTGGTAGTCTCTAGTACTAGGCTCAGAACCAAAGGCGATAGAGCCTTTGCTGCTGTTGCTCCCAGACTGTGGAACTCCTTGCCTTTTGAACTTAGATCTGCACCTTCCATTGGTGTATTTAAGAAGCAACTAAAGACCCACCTTTTTAGCCTGGCTTTTTAACTATGTGCCAATTGTATTTTTATGTGCTTTTACTGTCTACTTTGTTTTTGTTTTTGTTTTTAAACTGTTTTATGTGCCTGTGTTTTTATTTTGTTTTGTACCATGTTAAGCACTTTGTGACTGTCTGTGAAAGGTGCTCTATAAATAAAATTATTATTTTTCATGAAATCATAAATGCCCAGGTCTTCTGACATTTGACCTTGACCTCAATCTGGATGCAGACCTACCTGAGGGTCACTGAGTGAATTTCATGACAATCGAGGTAATTGCCAAGGAGTAGTGATTTTTAAGACAACACCATCCAGCACAGAGGGGGAAAATCAAAACACAGCTGCCTCAACAAGAGGAAATTTTCCACAATGAACCTTCAAACATCCAGCTGTGATTGCTTGTCACTGAAATTCAAAGAAATTCATAAGCCAAAAAAAAAAAAATGAACACAGATGAAGTGGAATTGTCAAAACACAAATCTATAACTTTGTGGAGTGTGTAAATGAAGAGGCAGCTTCATGTCAGACGATTTATTACACACTCACATCTCACAAGCTCAGAACAGACTGACTGGTTACAGTAAGCACTCCTCTCTATATAACAAGTCACCTTCACAAGCTTCAAGGCACTTCCTCATACACAGCATGATATTTACACTACACTTCATTCAACCCCCTCTCACCCTCTTGGGCATTGTTCTCCCATGTGTATTCATTGTCTCTGTCTGAGGTGCGAAATAACCTGACTTCCATACCGCCCCCCCAGCATCTTAGATAGAACAACAGAATATCAGTCCACATGCTGTTTCGGCTTCAGTCTCCTCCCATATCTGCTGTAACTGGGGTTTACTGCCTCTGTGGCGCTGCTGTGCCATTGGGGGGCTGCTGGGAGTGTGTCCGACTGCGGTTGAGCCGTAGTGGTGGTGGTGGGGGGGTTCGCTCTGTCTGTGTGGCTGCTCTGATGAATCGTTCCCCTGGGGAGTTCTCCGTGGGGGTCTTCCACGCCGAAGGGCCCTAGCCAACAGCACTTGCTCATCCGCCACTACAAAGGTGGGTTTGAGTCTGTCTATGCCAATTTTCTCCCGTCTACCCCCCAAGTCTAGCACAAAATGCTTATCCCCTGTTTCCAACACTCTGAGCGGTCCATCATAGGGTGGGCGCAATGGAGGGCGGTGGGCGTCGTGTCTGACAAACATGAATTCCGCGTTCTTCAAAGTTTTAGGCACAAAAACACGCGGAAAACAGTGGTGGGCCGGGCCCGGCAGTGTGCCTGTGTTTGCGCTACGCTGCAAAAGCTGAGACGGGCAGCTGTCCGGCGCGGGATTATCTGGCAGAAATTCCACGGGCAGCCATAGGGGCTGTGCAAAAAACAGCTCTGCCGGGGAAGCTTCCAGATCCTCTTTTGGCACGGAGCGCAACCCCAATAAAACCCACGGCAACCTGTCCACCCAATTTGCATCCGTCAGTGAAGCCCTGAGTACTGCTTTTAGTGATCTATGAAAATGCTCGCATAACCCATTGGCCTGTGGGTTGTATGCGGTTGTGCAATGAATTGTAACACCCAGGCTGTGGGCCATCGCGGACCAGAGTTCGGAAACAAACTGAGGGCCCCTGTCGGACGTAATGTCCGATGGGACTCCAAAACGCACCACCCATGCTGTTAAAGAAGCACGTGCTACGTCTGCGGACGTGGTTGCCGCCAGTGGGACTGCTTCTGGCCAGCACGTGGTGCGGTCCATCACTGTCAGGAGGTGCGTGCACCCCTGTGATGGCGGGAGGGGGCCCACGAGGTCCACGTGAACATGATCAAACCTCTTAGCCGGTACCCGAAACGGCTCCAAGGGAGCCTTCGTGTGTCTGTGTACCTTGGCTCGTTGGCACGCCACGCAGGCTGCAGCCCACTCTTTTACTTGTTTGCGTAGGCTTGGCCACACAAATTTCTCTCCCACCATTTTGACCGACGCACGCATTCCTGGGTGCACCAGAGTGTGAACGACTCAAACACACGGCGGTGCCACGCGACCGGGACCACCGGACGTGGGCGTCCCGTGGAGACATTGCAGATTAGGGGGGCATGCCGTCTTGCAGCACCCTGCTCTCCAGCCTTAACCCTGTTGGTCCAGACTGGAGCGCGCGCACGTCTGCATTGCTAATCTGCTCCGCAGCCATGGCTGCGTAATCTATCCCCACATAAACCGGGGCCACCACGGCGCGCGAGAGGCAGTCCGCCACCACATTCAGTTTACCCAACACATGCTGAATATCGGTAGTAAACTCTGAGATCGCGACCAGCTGTCTCTGCTGCCGGCCCGACCACAGTACTGAAACCTTGGCCATCACAAATGTTAGTGGCTTGTGATCCATGACCGCGGTGAAGCTGCGCTCTTCCAGTCAGAACTGGAAGTGGCGTATGGCCAGGTGGAGAGCCAGCAACTCTCTGTCGAACGCACTGTATTTAGTTCGCTGTCGCGCACAGTTCTGCTGAAAAAAGCGAGCGGCTGCCAAGCCCCAGCGATGTGCTGCTCTACGACAGCCCCTATGGCCACGTCTGAAGCGTCGGTGGTGAGCGCTATCCGGGCTGCCGGGTCCGGATGCGCCAGCAGTGCGGCGTTTGCCAGGGCTCTTTAACCTCCGAGAACGCCCGCTCTCGCTCCGGGGTCCATTCGACCCTATCCGCGGGTTTCTGTCTCTTGAGTGCGGCGTACAATGGTTGCATGAGCTGCGCCGCGCGGGGAAGGAAACGGTTATAAAAGTTCACCATCCCCCAAAATTCCTGCAGCGCCCTGACCATCTGAGGCCGGGGAAAATCCGCCACGGCGCGCACCTTGTCAGGCAGTGGGATCGCTCCTTCCGGAGAGACGCGGTGCCCCCAAAAAAATCAATCTCCGTCACGCCGAACTGGCATTTCGCCGGGTTGATTATTAACCCGTGCTCCTCCAACCTCAGGAAAACTGTCCTGAGGTGGGTTTCGTGTTCGTCTTCAGATGCACTGGCTACCAGGATATCGTCCAGGTAGACGAACACGAACGGGAGATCGCGCAGCACTGCATCCATCATGCGCTGGAACGTCTGTGCCGCGCCTTTTAACTCGAATGGCATGCGCAGGAACTCGAATAAACCGAACGGAGTTATTACCGCCGTTTTGGGTATGTCCTCTGCACGCACTGGGACTTGATGGTAACCGCGGACCAGGTCTCTTTTGGAAAAAATGCATGCTCCGGCGAGGTGGACGGAAAAATCCTGTATGCGGGGAATCGGGTAGCGGTCGTGTGCTGTGGCGTTGTTCAGCCCGCGGAAATCACCGCACAGTCGCCACAATCCCTCAGCCTTAGGGACCATGTGTAGCGGGGATGCCCATGGGCTGTTCGAACGCCTAATGATGCCCAACCTTTCCAGGTTGGCGAACTCCTCGCGCGCTATGGCCAGTTTAGCTGCGTCCAAGCGCCGAGGTCTTGCAAATACGGGCGGCCCGGTGGTGGTGATAAAGTGCTCCACCCTGTGTTTAGCGATGGCCGCCGAAAACGTCGGGACCATGAATGCTGGGAACTGAGTGAGTAGTGCGTGGAACTTACCGCCTGGAGCTGTGCCGTTGGCTGGGTCACTCGAGCTATACAGGGGAGAGAGTCAAAGGACAGTGCATTAACCAGGCGCCTGTTAGCAACATCAACCAGTAAACCATGTGCACACAGAAAATCAGCCCCCAGGATATGGTAATTCAGTGCTGCTACGACAAAAGTCCACTCATATGTACGGCCGTGTAGAGATAAGATCAGTGTCCTCTCACCAAAGGTCTTTAATTTCTGAGCCATTTGCTGCCAACATCACGGGGCCGCTAGGTCCTGCCAGCCGGTCGGCGTAGGTCGGCAGGATGAAGCTCTTCTGGGCTCCGGTGTCCACGAGGAAACGCTTCCCCGAGCGCGCGTCCGTCAAGTACAGCAGCTTGTTCTCTTCACCGAGGGTCGCAGCTGCTACCGACCGCCGGCCTCGGCGTTTTCCCGAGCGCTTGAATTGGCACGGTGGCGCACATCTGCGTGCGTTCTCTCCGAAGCGGCGGTGGTAGAAACAGAGCGTGTCTCTCTGGCGCTCCTTGGCCCCCGCTGCTGCTACCGTCGATGGCTCCTCGCCTCCTCTGGTCGTCTTGCTGGGCTCCGCTGCTGCCGTGTTGACTGTGATCGCCCTGGTGGTGAGGATGATCCTGTCTGCCTCCTGGGCTAGCGCATGGTAGTCACGCGTGGCCAGCAATGGCGAGTTGGTCAGAACCGCTCTCGCCACTGTTGGAAGGTTCCGGAGGAAAAAGTGGGCAAACAGAAAGTGCCCGTCGTCCGTGCCCATTAATGCCAGCATCTTCTCCATCAGGTCTACAGCCGACCCATCTCCTAACTCGGTCCGCGTCAGGAGCCTCTCCGCTCTCTCACATTCCGAGAGTGTGTCGCACCAGGTGAGCGCAGCCTTGAGCGCCTCATATTTGTTGCTGGCTGATCGAGCAGGCTCGCTACCTGCTGGGCTGTGCTTGAGTTCAGCGCTGCTACCACATGGTAGAACTTGGTGTCGTCTGCCGTTACTCCCCGGAGGGCGAACTGGGCCTCGGTGTGGTGTAAACAAGAGCGCGGGTTGTGCTGCCAGAAGTCTGGTAGCTTGACTGAAACTGCACACGCGTTGCTGGGGGTTCCAGTCCTGGCTGTCTGTGGAATGGCTGCTGCGTCTCTGGGGCTTCCCGACTGGGTCGGCTCCGGGGTTCTCGCCTCGTGTTCCATAATACGTCTTGGGTCACCAGTGTGGAGTGTGTAAATGAAGAGGCAGCTTCATGTCAGACGATTTATTACACACTCACATCTCACAAGCTCAGAACAGACTGACTGGTTACAGTAAGCACTCCTCTCTATAGAACAAGTCACCTTCACAAGCTTCAAGGCACTTCCTCATACACAGCATGATATTTACACTACACTTCATTCAACCCCCTCTCACCCTCTTGGGCATTGTTCTCCCATGTGTATTCATTGTCTCTGTCTGAGGTGCGAAATAACCTGACTTACATAACTTAACCTTTTACACTATAAAACTTACAATTTTTGTTAACGTGACAAGAAAGAAGTACCTTTTTTTCAGTTAAAAGGGATCAACGTGACTTTGCAAAAACCCTCCCAGTAATGCTGACCAAACATGTCTACTCCACTAATAAGATCATATGTTAACTCTGCAGCAGTATTAAAGCATTAAATTGAATTCCCTCCTCTCACAATGGATGGAATGAGGGATTGCTAGAAAAAGGGTAACACTAAACCCAGTTCAGTAACACTTGGAAGGGCTCAGAGTGTACATACCTCTGCCAAGATTTTAATATTAGATTGAGATTTTTATATGGATCAATACCATATCGAGCACATTTTTCAAATATAACAATTTTTTTTAATTAAGCTTTCCAAGAAATTAATAACAATCTAAAACACTACCTTGCAATGATAAAGTTAAAAAAATCTGCCCCAAAATCTCCAACCCCACTGTTCCACCATCAGGTGAGTGGTTTTTAGCTCATTCTGGTGAAGATGAAAGGAGCTAATGCAATGATGTAGCATCTGCTGTCCATCTGTCCACATTTCCTAGTAATTGCTGCTACTCCTAGGAAATTGCCTCATTGCTAACCAAACTCACAATGAGCCTCAGGTGGGTCTGCATCCAAGTTGTGCTCAAGGTCAAAGGTCAGGAGACCTCAGGCCTCATGTACAAAGGGCACTTATGCACAAAAATATGGCGCAAGTCCTCTTCCATGGAAAATTTCGAATGTTTCAAGAATGAAATGACCGTAGAAATATGCACAGCCCTACACCAACTTCATGGCTGGCGTACGTACGTTTCTACTATTATTGGTCCGTTGCCGACACTTAGGTGATGTTGGGAGACTGATAATGACGTGAAAATGATTATACACACCAGAGACACATGATGAACAAACATCCGAGTGTGCACAATTAGATGAGTGGATATAAAAACAAGCGTAAAGAAGTGCAGAAAATGCCTCTAACAACAATGGCGTTAGCATTATTAGAGGATATTGCAAATCGCGCAGTGAGAAGAGAAAGGGTATTTAGAGAGAGAAGATTTTCTGGCTCAGGATGATGACTGACTTGTCAGCCGGTTTAGGTTTCTATGGGCAGTCCTTGTGAAACTGTGCTCAGACGTACGGCTGCTCTTTAAGCACGACACGGTGAGAAGCCGTGCACTGCCCATCTTAGTGCAGGTGCTGACAACAATGGGGTTACTGGAAACAAGGGCATTCCAGAGGGAGTTGGTAGACCAATCGGGAATTTCCCAGTCATCCCTGAGCCGAGCTATGCCAGCTGTGTGGGATGGCATTATTCGGCTGTCACCCAGGTACATCATATTCCCATACAATACAGTTGAACAGGCCAACATCTAGGGCTGTTGCAATAACCACAATTATGTCATACCGCGGTATGGACATGCCTACCACACAGGAAAATGACCAACCGCAACAACCGCGGTGTTCACTTTTTTGTGTGTGTGTGTGGCTGTATCTCGTTGTTCACTTATGTGCCCCTATTGATTGTTAAATAAATTGCTAAATGAAGTGTATTTTTTATTACCAAAAGCATGTTTGCACCCAGCGCTCTAGAAGCTTCCACAGCACACAGTGCTGCCGCTGTTTCGGGCACTCTCTCCAGACGGACTCCAGAAGGCAGATAGTGATGAAAGCGTTTGGACTCCTTGATACAGCCATAACTGAAAGGGCACAAAGTGTGTTATTTCTTTCTGAGCGGCGTGTGTATGATCCTGATTGTGTATGCTCCATGTATGAGCTCCGAAAGCAGCTTGTTTGAATGAGATTTTTCGGACAGTGGCAAAAATCACGGCAACAAGAGCCACGCAGGGTCCTGTACAGAGACTGTCCTGCTTATAAGCTGAATGTCGCTGCAGTGTTCAGTCAACACACCCCTTAGTTACCGCCACTGCTTTATGAAAATCTTTTTTTTTTTTTTTTTTTTTAAACAGAATCAGCAGTTCATGCCTATATAAAGAGTGGCGCGCCGCACAATTGTAACACATGCGCATAAAGTTGAAAGTGACCTGCAGCGAGACTCTCACAGCTTCCCTCATTTGCCCCATAAGTTATAAACCCTGTTTAAATTATGAATCCACAGGATCCTAAAAACATTTGCAATAATGCCACATACTGCAGTATTGAGCTGTCCACCGTCACTGCAGGGGAAATTCCTCTACCGCGACAGCCCTACC
Organism: Pholidichthys leucotaenia; assembly: GCA_020510985.1. NCBI lineage: Eukaryota > Metazoa > Chordata > Actinopteri > Cichliformes > Pholidichthyidae > Pholidichthys > Pholidichthys leucotaenia. The sequence continues at coordinate 293,010,857 of CM035841.1, forward strand.
AACACCAAAGCGCAATTTACAGCAAGAGCCGGTTTTCCTAGTAATTCTAATGAACAGCATTGTTGGGAACAAACTACAAGCTGGCACTGTGCGGATGGGTGGCTTCTTGGTGAGTAAATTCATGTACTTGTCCTAATAAAAACAACCCACCTCATGCGCAACGTGCCTGTGCGCCCCCAAATATCACCCTGTCTTCAAGGCTTCATTACAAGTCAGTTGGTTGAGTGACTTCCTTTTTTGCTGATTAAACTACAGTTTCACGGCATTCTACCAAGCCCCCGACTGCCTCTGTGTGTACAGTAGTTATGTCAATAAACACATGCATAAAGTTTGAAATGCAACAGTCTCACCCTTTCCCCGGCGCACTTCATTCATTTACAATAGTAGTGTGTGTAATCCATGTAAGTTGTATATAACTATAAAGGATGAGATTTGCATTTTGGACATAAAATATGCACTTGTCGAGTCTAATATGATCTGCTTTCAACTGACAAGTGACCGTGACTACCCACTAAATAGGTTCATATTGTCTTCTTTTTCGTGACCGTTTTATCCACCAGCTGATCCATCCGGCTGGTCACAAATCACAGCAATCAACTGATGCTTCTGAGGACGACTGCAGACATCAGTGGAAACATGTCAAGGTTAAATAAACATCTCCTTCCCATCCCTGTCTGAATAAAGGAAAACAGTAAGCTAATCTTATAGGGCTGTGAGCAGGCTATCAAATTACCTGTGTCCAGTACTAATGCTAGAGGACAGCATGCCAAACAAAACGTTTTTACAGTATGTGCCTCTCTCTCATTCAGAAGTGCCTCCAACCCACAGTCTGTGAAATTCCATTAAATCCATTATTTCTGATCATGGATACAGGAGAATCAAACGTGCAGCGCTTGTATATATCTATTTGCATATTCAAATGGAGGTGTGTCAAGGAAGGAGTCCGGTATTTCCTCATGTGCGTTCAATTTCAAGTAGTCTGGTTTGTACAAAGGAAATGTGCTTGAATTCCTGCGTACGCACCATTTCATACATCTGGATTTTTATTTATTTTTTTTTTTTTTTGCTTACGGCGTTTTCTTGATTTAAACATACATCATCTTTCAGTAAGAAATCCACACAAGTCTTTGTACATGACGCCCGTGGGCACTTGGGTAATTTCATGAAAATTGCTACTCCTAGGAAATTTCCCCAGTGGTCACCAAACTCATTCAAAAGGATCCTCAGCTGTGTCTGCATCCAGATTGTGCTCAAGGTCAATGTCAAGTTCAAAGGTCAGTATGGGGACTTACGTGATTTTACAAAAATCACTACTCCTCCTTGGCAATTACCTCAATTCTCATGAAACTCACTCAGTGATCCTCAGATAGGTCTGCATCCAGATTGAGGTCAAGGTCGAAGGTCAGAAGATCTGAGCATTTATGATTTCATGAAAAATGTTACTCCTCCCAGGCCAATGACCTTGACTTTAAGTAAATCCTAGATAGGTCTGTATCTAGGCTGTGCTTAAGGTCAAGGTCAACAGTCAGGAGATCTGAGCACTCCTGCAGTGATTTCATCAGGCCAGAATGAGCTACTCTGTCATTGACAGTCTAGTTGTATAATTCTGCCAAATAGACACCACTGAAAAAAAATAACCTCTCTGTCAGCGGCAATAGGAAAGAAAGTATAGTAGATAAATAAATACATAAAAATAAAATACATAAAATCAAAGAAGACAGAATGAATGGACACACATACACACACAATGCATAGCTTTATGTTTAGCCAAAGGACAGAGGTGATACTGTTGGGATTTGGCACCTATATGCAGCTCTGGCTACGAGCAGGGTTGTAGTTTGTAATGTTACACACAGGGCACACAGCCTCTGCAGTGTTGATAATTTTTAATGCCAGCACTCAAGCAAAGCGAAACCATACTGGTTTCATGCCTAGCTGAAGAGTCAGAGAAAAGATGGTTTAACAAATTCCTCAAAAACACAGCTCTAGCAACCAAGAAATGGACACAGTGAGTAGGGGTGTGCCATACCGTATCGTTTACAATACTGGTATAAATTTTGACACCAGTGTAAAAATGAATACCGCAATATTTGGAGTCTGCTGCATGACAACATCCTACCATTACGCTGCCAATGGAGGTTACGTGTTACTATAGAAACAGCAAAACAAACACAGCACGGGAAGCTGCCACTCCATCTACATCCAGTTGAGTGGAAATTGTGGAAGACTGCTGCCATAGTTTAAAAACAAAAACGTTGCAGCAATGTGGATAATCTGCCTGCATTTTTTTTTTTTTTTTTTTTTAAACGTACGTCAACACCACTGGAGCGGTGTTAACATCTGACAATGTGCCACTCCAAGAGCCTGTAGTTGTATTTTCAGTGTGTTTTGGCTGCTTCATCTTTATTTATTCAACCACTTCAAGATGGGGGGGGGGGGGGGGCATCCATTCAATGCAACAAGAGCCATAAAGTCCCAGGAGAGGTCTGTACAATGAGAATTACAATGCAGATAAAGTGATTCAGCATAAAACCCGACATCCGTATGCATTTAACATGTAACGGTTAACTGTATATTATTTTCTGGTAATATTTGACACAGAACAAAAAAATATTTTAAACTTAAATCTGAGCTGCTGTTTATAAACTGGAGAAATAAGAGTTTGTTTTGTTTTTCCTGAATATGTTGAAGGTCAATAATGGTGGCCTGTGAAACTGTTCTTTTCACATAAATTAAAAAAAAAAAACAAACAAAAAAAAACCTATTCTGTAGTAATGTGAAAAATATCATTTTGAAAACTCACAGAAATATTGTGATATCATTTTAGGCCATATTGCCCACCCCTAACAGTGAGTTTTGCTGACATTGTGCTATCACAAAAAGTATATGGAAAATGAGTTGAGATTGCATGTCAGTGAGTCATGTTACTGTTGAATGCACTATGGTGATGTCAGTGCAAAATACAGACAATCCCTTTTAACTGGGGTTCAGCCAATGTTGAAGTAATGCATTCTGCTTTTTAGTAGAGAATAAAGGGTTAAGGACAAAGGGACTTGCAGCAATAGAAACACCAGCTGAGAGCCATCTGTCTTCAGAAAAACATACAAAACCATTAATGAACCACTACTTTAACCCGTGTTTGCACAATTCCTAATGAAAGCCACAAAAAAAGAAAAAGAAAAGACAGACTGGATTAGTCTTTATGTACTGTGACAACAAAAGGCATATTAGTAGCTTTGGTAGACACTGATTAGACACTAAAGCCATTTTCATAGCAAAATTAACAAGTTGACCTGGAGTTTTTAAAAACAGATGAACCCACCAATAACCATTCCTGCGAGCAACCTCTGATCTGATCTGATCTGATTGTTATTGCTGGTAAGAACAATATTCAATGAAAACTGAACCCAGAAAAAAATAATGTCTGTTCTTTGGTTTTGGCTCAGATGTTTTGGTCCTTAATTACCTATACTATGCCTACCCTACATTGTACTATGCCTACCCTACATCATCTTGCATATTCGCACATTCACCCAGGTGTGATCTTCACACCATGGCTGGTCAGAGGTGAAGCCAGTAACAACCAGTGTTGATTATAGAGTCATATGACCAGGGACTGAATACCAGTGACTGTGGTCACACCACAAACAATAACCAGGTCTTTTGAGGGTTTACCTGGGTTCTTATGGCTATGGTGAAACTGATTCATAATTAATGCCACTGCAAAAATGTGTGGAAGAAAAATACTTTGTGATGGCTGAGCCGAGGCACTGTCTACATGTTTTAATACACTCATCAATTTTGTAGCTATGTGTGTGTACCAAATTTTTGTTGTTCAATTTTCATAGGATGCAAGATTTCCATCTACACTGCTTATAAACAAAGTGATTACAAAAAAGAATGACTAAACTCCTTGATAAAGTGTGCATTGCTGATTGCTGCACTTGATCTCCCCTTTTTCTGGCCATCTGTTGACCCTGTGAGGATGCTGTTGGCTCAGTTGCCCCAAGGGCCTTTATAATGGTCAGGTAAACACTGCATGAGTGAACAGTGACTCAATGTTGTTGTACGGCAAACCCTTTAGTGCATTTACCACACTATTCTACGGGGGGGGGTGTTCATAGTGGTCAGATTTGACCACTATTTTTTACAGCAGGGATCCAAGCACTGTAACACCAGTGGAAGAAGTGTGTGGACCGAAGGAGAGACCATGTTGAAAAATAAACCACATTTGGTCCAATCTGACCACTATGATCTTTTCAGCCCCCCCCCCCCCAAATAAATCTGAATTTTTTTTGCTACCACTGGTAGCCACTAGTGATGTTACGTCTGACACTGAAGTCCCGAGACCTGTCTCGAGCAAAGGGGGCGTGGCCAAATGAGGCTTGTGTCGAGGCCCGTACCGTGTTTCAGAAGATCCCCTGACTCAAGACAAATGAGGCCCAATTTCTCGAGAAATCACATAACTGCCTCATTGTGTGACTCACTTGCTGAAGTGTTCTGCTTGATAGGTGATGCTGAGGATCATTATGTGCAGGAAACAAGACAGTATTTCTTAGAAAATGGAGCCACCAAAATCGGTAAAGAACATCTGCTGATTTGGAGCATTTTGACTCGATATCTCCAAATAAGGAAAACTAACGTAAATCTCCTGAAATCACTCACATGAAGGATGGTTTTATATTATATAGTGTGTGTTCACAAGACATGAATTCTTGTCATGTCAATTTCAATTACGTCCCATAACACAAGCACATTGATATACTTTATTAATACAGTGCATCCGGAAAATATTCAAATCCACCGATATGTTTACTATTACTCTGTGCCGCTATCCCTTTGTTGCTGCAATCTTGTAATTTCCCCATTGTGGGACTAATAAAGGCTTATCTTATGTAGCATACATGTAATATCACAACAGGACTGCTGTACATCAAATGAGCTGCAGATATCAGTACTTCCAAATGAGCCGTTAAATGGGGCTTCGTGTAATTAGCCTTTTGGCTAAGCAATTGTCCAGAAAGATTCGACACATTCAGAGACTGAATTTTGCATTAACAGTTAATGATGGTTGTCGATGGATTTTTGGCACATTTTGCTGACAAGGGGAATAGACTGTTTTTGCAAATATTTATTTATTTGAATAGGTTTAATATTTACTTACTGAAAAAGCAGCTTTTTCATATTTTTGCAAAGATGTTTTGTATTTTAAACAGATTTTTTTAATGGAAGCAGCACATTTTTGTCATTGACTTTTACATAATTAATGATGAAGACCATGCTCTCTGTGTTAGTTGACAATTTTGTAAAAATCTATGGGGTATTAAATATGTCCATGAGTGTATAGTTATTAAAATAAAATGGATAAAACAAAATAAGTTAGGGCTGTGCGATATAACCAAAATTTCATATCACGATATAAGTGCTCTTATTTGCCAATAACGATATATATCACGATATACATTATATGCAAATTCTATAATTTATACAGTGGGGCAAGAAAGTATTTAGTCAGCCACCAATTGTGCAAGTTCTACCACTTAAAAGATGAGAGGTCTCCAATTTTCATCATAGGTATACCTCAACTATGAGAGGCAAAATGAGAAAAAAAAAAATCCAGAAAATCACATTGAAGGATTTTTAAAGAATTTATTTGCAAATTATGGTGGAAAATAAGTATTTGGTCACCTACAAATAAGCAAGATTTCTGGCTCTCACAGACCTGTAACGTCTTTAAGAAGCTCCTCTGTCCTCCACTCGTTACCTGTATTAATGGCACCTGTTTGAACTCGTTATCAGTATAAAAGACACCTGTCCACAACCTCAAACAGTCAGACTCCAAATTCCACTATGGCCAAGACCAAAGATCTGTCAAAGGACACTATAAACAAAATTGTAGACCTGCACCAGGCTGGGAAGACTGAATCTGCAATAGGTAAGCAGCTTGGTGTGAAGAAATCAACTGTGGGAGCAATTATTAGAAAATGGAAGACATACAAGACCACTGATAATCTCCCTCGATCTGGGGCTCCACGCAAGATCTCATCCCATGGGGTCAAAATGATCACGAGAATGGTAAGCAAAAATCCCAGAACCACACGGGGGGACCTAGTGAATGACCTGCAGAGAGCTGGGACCAAAGTAACAAAGGCTACCATCAGTAACACACTACGCCGCCAGGGACTCAAATCCTGCAGTGCCAGACGTGTCCCCCTGCTTAAGCCAGTACACGTCCAGGCCCGTCTGAAGTTTGCTTGAGAGCATTTGGATGATCCAGAAAAGGATTGGGAGAATGTCATATGGTCAGATGAAACCAAAATAGAATTTTTTGGTAAAAACTCAACTTGTCGTGTTTGGAGGAGAAAGAATGCTGAGTTGCATCCAAAGAGCACCATACCTACTGTGAAGCATGGGGGTGGAAACATCATGCTTTGGGGCTGTTTTTCTGCAAAGGGACCAGGACAACTGATCCGTGTAAAGGAAAGAATGAATGGGGCCATGTATCGTGAGATTTTGAGTGAAAACCTCCTTCCATCAGCAAGGGCATTGAAGATGAAACGTGGCTGGGTCTTTCAGCATGACAATGATCCCAAACACATCGCCTGGGCAATGAAGGAGTGGCTTTGTAAGAAGCATTTCAAGGTCCTGGAGTGGCCTAGCCAGTCTCCAGATCTCAACCCTATAGAAAATCTTTGGACGGAGTTGAAAGTCCGTGTTGCCCATCGATAGCCCCAAAACATCACTGCTCTAGAGGAGATCTGCATGGAGAAATGGGCCAAAATACCAGCAACAGTGTGTGAAAACCTTGTGAAAGCTTACAGAAAACATTTGACCTCTGTCATTGCCAACAAAGGGTATATAACAAAGTATTGAGATGAACGTTTGTTATTGACCAAATACTTATTTTCCACCATAATTTGCAAATAAATTCTTTAAAAATCAGACAATGTGATTTTCTGGATTTTTTTCCCCCTCATTTTGTCTCTCATAGTTGAGGTATACTTATGATGAAAATTGGAGACCTCTCTCATCTTTTAAGTGGGAGAACTTGCACAATTGGTGGCTGACTAAATACTTTTTTACCCCACTATATATGATAACCAATAAAAATGACCATCTCTTTTTCTACATTTTAAATTACATACTGAAAAAAAATCAATTGTACAAATTCATCTACAGTAATTCATTTTATGCACTTTTCCCCCTCTTAATTTTGCAGTGCCATAAAATTGTTTATGTGCATTTGAGATGGTTACTGGACATTCCGTACCCTTGCCACTCCATTCCAAGTCCCTCCGTACTCAAATCGCAACATACCCTAGATGTTCCGTACCTGCTTCTGTACCTGCATAATTAAATACTTAGCAAAACAAAATGTTGTTGTGGTTTATTAATATCAAAATATGATTCAAAACAGAAGATGAATTAATTAAAATTTTTTTTAGAATTCTTTGTTAGTCCCACAATGGGGAAATTACAGGGCATCCACATGAGTGGATGAGGCAGCCACTGGTGTGGCACCCAGCCCTTTCACCATTCACACACCGAGTCACACCTGGGGCCACTTTAGAATCTCCAATTAACCTAACTTGCATGTTTTTGGCATGTGGGAGGAAGCCGGAGAAATCCTGGAGTAAACCCACGCAGACACAGGGAGAACATGCAAACTCCACACAGATCACTGTTAGGGGCTGGGATCAAACCTAGGATTCCCCGGCCAAGGGTGAGTTGCTGTGCTACCGCAGTGCTAACAACTCCGCCACCGCGCTGCCCAATTAAGGCTGAAATTAAACTCTCAAAAATGTCACGGCAATCAGTGGCATCAGAGTAGCAGCTAATTTTTTTTATTTTTTTTTTAAATAATAATAATTAATCTTTATTTCAGACACACAAGCAGGTCCATATAAAATAAGGAGAGGGAGGGGTATCATGGAAACAAACAACACAACAGCAATAAAAACGGTATAACAGTCTGTAAAAACAGTTCTTTCACATTTCGTCTTTTGCTTTTAAAAAGACAGAGTAGCAGCTAATTTTAATTAACAAACGCATTAATGGCAGGCAGATCCAGCTTGCCATTTTACATTCTTGTCCCACTTCATAAAGAAAGTCAAGTAGTTTCCCTATAGATCAGATTAGCTGGTGAAAATAAACTCAAACGGTACCAACGCAAAACATATACCAGAGTGCACAAAGCGATCTTTGGGACAGTATGAAGATGGGTGAAAAACAGCCTCCCAGTCTAGGGTGCGTTGCGATTTGGGTATAGAGTGACTTGGGACGGAGTGGCAACGGTATGGAGTGTCCTGATGCCTTTGAGATGACTTCAACTTTATTCTTCATCGCTAGTGGACTAATTAAAAATGATCAGAAATCAAGTGACATTAAGAGTCTGTTTGACCCTTTAACACGTTTTATTTATTTCGTGTGTACGTGGCCGTTATCATGCACTTTTGCAGCTTTAGTTTTTTCAGACAAAATTAAGAAACTCGGCAATGATTCAAATGAGAACAATGGTCTGATACACTATAATGTTTCCTGTAAGCAACAAGTTAGCATCATCATTTAGCATTTGCCGTCTTATAATTAGAGAGACATGGTGTTAATGTGACTTACCTACAATCAAAACGAGGTTAGAGGACTATCCTCTGACACAGCATGGTGGGAAAACGTCCAACATCTCTGGCTGGCACAGAAGTAGCGGCAAAACATTAGCTTGCAGTTAGCTGCTGTGGCGCACCTGCCGCACTGCAGGGGAGAGGCAGGGCGGTGACAAATAGAAATGGTATGTTTCTTAAATCCCGATATAAACAATACAGCTTTATACACTCACCGGCCACTTTATTAGGTACACCTGTCCAACTGCTCGTTAACACTTAATTTCTAATCAGCCAATCACATGGCGGCAACTCAGTGCATTTAGGCATGTAGACATGGTCAAGACAATCTCCTGCAGTTCAAACCGAGCATCAGTATGGGGAAGAAAGGTGATTTGAGTGACTTTGAACGTGGCATGGTTGTTGGTGCCAGAAGGGCTGGTCTGAGTATTTCAGAACTGCTGATCTACTGGAATTTTCACGCACAACCATCTCTAGGGTTTACAGAGAATGGTCCGAAAAAGAAAAAATATCCAGTGAGCGGCAGTTCTGTGGGCGGAAATGCCTTGTTGATGCCAGAGGTCAGAGGAGAATGGCCAGACTGGTTCGAGCTGATAGAAAGGCAACAGTGACTCAAATAACCACCCGTTACAACCAAGGTAGGCAGAAGAGCATCTCTGAACGCACAGTACGTCAAACTTTGAGGCAGATGGGCTACAGCAGCAGAAGACCACGCCGGGTGCCACTCCTTTCAGCTAAGAACAGGAAACTGAGGCTACAATTTGCACAAGCTCATCGAAATTGGACAATAGAAGATTGGAAAAACGTTGCCTGGTCTGATGAATCTCGATTTCTGCTGCGACATTCGGATGGTAGGGTCAGAATTTGGCGTCAACAACATGAAAGCATGGATCCATCCTGCCTTGTATCAATGGTTCAGGCTGGTGGTGGTGGTGTAATGGTGTGGGGAATATTTTCTTGGCACTCTTTGGGCCCCTTGGTACCAATTGAGCATCGTTGCAACGCTACAGCCTACCTGAGTATTGTTGCTGACCATGTCCATCCCTTTATGACCACAATGTACCCAACTTCTGATGGCTACTTTCAGCAGGATAATGCGCCATGTCATAAAGCTGGAATCATCTCAGACTGGTTTCTTGAACATGACAATGAGTTCACTGTACTCAAATGGCCTCCACAGTCACCAGATCTCAATCCAATAGAGCATCTTTGGGATGTGGTGGAACGGGAGATTCGCATCATGGATGTGCAGCCGACAAATCTGCGCCAACTGTGTGATGCCATCATGTCAATATGGACCAAACTCTCTGAGGAATGCTTCCAGCACCTTGTTGAATCTATGCCACGAAGAATTGAGGCAGTTCTGAAGGCAAAAGGGGGTCCAACCCGTTACTAGCATGGTGTACCTAATAAAGTGGGCGGTGAGTGTATGTAACGGCAGATGTTTTTATCACGTCACCGATATATATCGTCATATCGCACAGCCCTAAAACAAGTACAGTAAAATTTGCACTACTGTACGTAAATTTCTTTTTTCATAATTTAGGAATACTTTTTTTTGGTTGACCACCTGTCCCCCAAAATCTCTCTGCACGTCACTGTATATCGATCTCAGTTGGAAACTGGGTTTGTTAAAGATGCTCTACTAGCTAACTAATAAAACCAATGTAATAGAAAATAGAATTACACACACAGAGTATCTAACAAAAGTGAGTACACCCCTCACATTTTGTAAATATTTTATTACATCTTTTCATGGGACAACACTGAAGATATGACACTTTGATACAATGTAAAGCAGTCAGTGTACAGCTTGTAAAACAATGTAAATTTGCTGTCCCTTCAAAATAACTCAACACAGTGTCATTAGGCTGCGTGTCCAAACATGTTTTTTCATCTGTGGGCGACTATTTTCTATTCTTTCTCTATGTAGTCCAGCGTCTACAGCGCTGAGTGCCCTCAGCGCTAAAACGCTCTCAGCAGTGGCCATTTTTTGTCGCAGTGCTCAGGGTGCTTAGAGTTGAAAAAAAGTTCAACTTTTCAGACTGCAGCTGAGCTCGTCAATGTGAGACCTTTCTAAGCAGCCAATCAGAATAAGGAAAGGCAGGACATACACTACCGTTCAAAAGTTTGGGGTCACCCAGACAATTATTTTGTGTTTTCCATGAAAAGTCACACTTATTTACCACCACGAGTTGTAAAATGAATAGAAAATATAGTCAAGACATTGACAAGGTTAGAAATAATGATTTGTATTTGAAATAATAATTTTTTCCTTCAAACTTTGCTTTCGTCAAAGAATCCTCCATTTGCAGCAATTACAGTATTACAGACCTAACATGATTGCACAAGGGTTTTCTAATCATCCATTAGCCTTCTGACGCAATGAGCAAACACATTATACCATTAGAACACTGGTGTGATAGTTGCTGGAAATGGGCCTCTATACACCTATCTAGATATTGCACCAAAAACCAGACATTTGCAGCTAGAATAGTCATTTACCACATTAGCAATGTATAGAGTGTATTTCTGATTAGTTTAAAGTTATCTTCATTGAAAAAAGTGCTTTTCTTTCAAAAATAAGGAAATTTCTAAGTGACCCCAAACTTTTGAACGGTAGTGTAGGACACGATACAGTCTCTACTCAGACTCCCGTTTCATCATATTTTGCATCCAGAGCTGCCAAAAATGCTAGAATACGTTTCCTGTCCATTATTTAGAGACTGCTATTAAAAAATAAGTAGAAAGTCTGACGATAGGAAAAGCGTAAGTGCTGAGCTGTGAATGACAAGCTGTTGCTGGAATACAGGGCACAGACTTTTTTTCCCCCCCAGAGCGCAGTGCACAAATGCTGAGAGAAAAAAAAAAACACGTTCCGGGGGGTGGGGGGTGGGTTGTGCGACAAAAAACGCGTTTGGTGGACGCGCAGCCTTAATGTCGAAACCACTGGCAACAAAAGTGAGTACACCCCTAAGCTGAAGTGTCCAAATTGTGCCCAATTAGCCATTTTCCCTCCCCGGTGTCATGTGACTCATTAGTGTTACAAGGTCTCAGGTGTGAATGGGGAGCAAGTGTGTCAAATTTGGTGTTATTGCTCTCACTGGAAGTTCAACATGGCACCTCATGGCAAAGAACTCTGAGGATCTGAAAAAAGAACTGTTGCTCTACATAAAGATGGCCTAGGCTAAAAGAAGATTGCCAACACCCTGAAACTGAGCTGCAGCACGGCGGCCAAGACCATACAGCGGTTTAACAGGACAGGTTCCACTCAGAACAGACCTCGCCATGGTTGACCAAAGAAGTTGAGTGCATGTGCTCAGCATCATATCCAGAGCTTGTCTTTTGAAAATAGACGTATGAGTGCTGCCAGCATTGCTGCAGAGGTTGAAGGGGTGGGGGGTCAGCCTGTCAGTGCTCAGACCATACACCGCACACTGCATCAAATTGGTCTGCATGCCTGTCATCCCAGAAGGAAGCCCCTTTTAAAGATGATGCACACGAAAGCCCGCAAACAGTTTGCTGAAGACAAGCAAATTAAGGACATGAACTACTGGAACCATGTCTTGTGGTCTGATGAGAACAAGGTAAACTTATCTGATTCAGATGGTGTCAAGCGTGTGTGGCAGCAACCAGGTGAGGAGTACAAAGACAAGTGTGTCTTGCCTACAGTCAAGCATGGTGGTGGGGGTCTCATGGTTTGGGGCTGTATGAGTGCTGCCGGCACTGGGGAGCTACAGTTCATTGAGGGAACCATGAATGCCAACATGTACTGTGACATACTGAAGCAAAGCATGATCCACAGGGCAGTATTCCAACATGATAACGACCCCAAACACACCTCCAAGACGACCACTGCCTTGCTAAAGAAACTGAGGATAAAGGTGATGGACTGGCCAAGCATGTCTCCAGACCTAAACCCTATTGAGCATTTGTGGGGCATCCTCAAACGGAAGGTGGAGAAGCGCAAGGTCTGTAACATCCACCAGCTTTGTGATGTCATCATGGAGGAGTGGAAGAGAATTCCAGTGGCAACCTGTGAAGCTCTAGTGAACTCCATGCCCAAGAGAGTTAAGGCAGTGCTGGCAAATAATGGTGGCCACACAAAATATTGACACTTTGGGCACAATTTAGACATTTTCACTTAGGAGTGTACTCACTTTTGTTGCCAGCAGTTTAGACATTAATGGCTGTGTGTTGAGTTATTTTGAGGGGACAACAAATTTACACTGTTATACAAGCTGTACACAGACTACTTTTAGGGATGTTATTTGGGGTTGGGGAAATTATCTGAAAATTTAGCAGGGGTCTGGGGGACGCAGTCCCCCAGCGGGGTCCGGGGCAGAGCCCCTGTGGGGGGGCAAGGGAGGCAAAGCCCCCCGAAGCTCCTGGGTTTTTATGATTTTTAAGTACCAGAACTGTGCTTAAATGACATAAAACAAACAGCTGAATGTCACTTATTACTGTATAATACTGACTTATGTTCCAAGAAGATAGCATTCCTAAAATATTCCAACAAGCATTATCCATCACGTGTGGTGTTAAAAATATTTTTTAAATAAAAGTCCAAAACATCTTCAGCAGGCAAGATGAAGAAAAGTGAAGTGTGATATAAGGCGTTTGATCGTGTTAATCACAGGATATTGTTTAGGAAAATGATTGACAAGGGGGTTCCCAAGTACTTAGTACGTATCCTGATTTACTGGTACGCACATCAGAAGATGCATACTTCAACCGGAGTGGTGGCTCAGTTGGTAGAGCATCCGCCCCACACCCGGGAGGCAGGGGTTCAAATCCCGGCCGGGTCATACCAAAGACCATATAAAAATGGTGCTTTCTGCCTTCTAGCGTGGTGCTCCACATAATGGAATGGGGAAAGTAAAGTTACACACAGAGCTACCAGAGGACTGACCCCCCGCTGTAGCTTTCACTACTTACAGTAGCTGTGTGGCCTAGGGTCAGAGAAACGGAGATAGGCGCCGCCCATATACACCTTCAGGTGTGAAGGGATTAACTAACTAACTAACTAACATCAGAAGATGCTGGTGAAATGGGGGAAGAGTCATTCATCCCCATTTGGTGTGAGCAGTGGTGTCAGACAGGGCAGTACACTGTCCCCTATTCTATTTAATCTTTATATGGATGAGTTGTCAAAACAACTGAATGCCTGTAAAACTGGGTGTTTAATAGGGAATAAGTTAGTGAATCATTTTATGCATGCTGATGATCTAGTTATTCTCAGTCCAAGTAGTGCTGGTCTTCAGGAGTTACTATGAGTGTGTACTGCTTATGGAGAGGAAAATGAGTTGTGGGCTGATTTGCTGCACTAAAGAAGATTTGTTAATGAATAAAATTAAATATCTGGGACATTTTATTAATGATAGAATGACTGATGATGATGATATTTTCAGACAACGCTGCAAAATCTACATGCAAATCTACATGCAGGTGATATTCTTGCACGCAGGTTTGGTTTTTGTTCAGATGAGGTGAAACTGGTTCTTTTTAAAACCTATTGTACACCTTTATACACTGCTCATTTATGGATAACTTATAGGAAACAAAGTATGCAGAAATTACACGTTGCTTACAATGATGCTTTAAGAATTTTACTTAAAAAGCCTCGATGGTGCAGTGCTTCCGAGTTATTTGTCTCATCACGTGTAAATACACTGCATGCAGTAATAAGGAATCTTATGTATAAATTCATCTGTCGGCTTGATGTATCTAGAAATGAAATCATTCAAGTCATGTCTAGCATTAAGCTCAGTTCTATTCGCTGTCAGTCACAGTTTAGAAGGCACTGGTACGGTAGTCTTTTTAAGTCCTTTGTACTTCTTTTAGTAGTTGTGTCTTATTGTTTTGTAACTTTTTGATTGTTTTTCTTATTATCTGTTTTCAACTGTCTTGTTTTATTTTATTTTATTTATTTATTTTATTTTATTTTTGATGGACCATGAGTCTGGAATAAAGTCTTTGATTGATTGATTGATTGATATAAAGGTCTACATTTAACCATGAGAAACTCCAGGTTAGCTGAGCAGTGTCTCCCAACAGTGACAGAGTTCGTGCACCAAGCCTTGTTAATATAAATGCATACTCCCCCACCTCTGGTCTTACCGGAGTCATTAGCTGCTCTGTCTGCCAGGAGAGTGTGCCGTCCGGCCAGCTCAACAGCACCGTCAAGTAATTCAATTCAATTCAGCTTTATTTATAATGCACCACATCACAACAAAAGCCGTCTCGTGGCGCCACACAAGTACTCCACTATGTAGCCATATTTCCGTGAAAATCATGAAATTGCAGTTCATAAGTTTCTTATTGTTGGTGATCTGAAGCCGTAGCTCATCCATTCTGTTCACCACTGACCGTACATTAGCGAGGAAAATGCTGGGTTGAGAAAGCCGGTGCGGTGTTAGCTTTAGCTTAGCTCGTAGGCCTCCGCGCTTCCCCCGCCTTTGTTTACGGTCTCTACGCCGCCTGCGAGCACTTCCGGTCGGCCGGGTAGCTTACCTAGCATCGGGTGTTCTCCAGAGTTCAGGGATGAAACGTAGGTTGCTGATTAAAAGGTCGTTATTTTGTAATCCAATGTCCAAAAGTTCATTTCGGGTGTAGGATGTAAAAGCGAAGCTGTTCTGAACGAACAGACCCGAAATGAGCAGAAATATTGCTGCTAATCCACAAAATCTGAAGAGACGCTGAGCCTCGCGTTGTGCAAGCGCCGCCATCTGGTCTGAAAATTTTTGGAAGATAAAAAAAGCGGAATTCCGCGAATTAGCGGAAAAATCACATCCCTATACTTTAGATTGTATCAAAGTGTCATATCTTCAGTGTTGTTCCATGAAAATATATAATTAAATATTTACAAAAATGTGAGGGGTGTACTCACTTTTGTTAGATAATAGGGATGTGATTTGGGGTTGGGGAAATTATCTAAAAATTTAGCACGGGGTCTGGGGGACACAGTCCCCCAGCGGGGTCTGGGGCAGAGCCCCGGTGGGGTCGCAAGGGGGGCGAAGCCCCCCGAAGCTCCTGGGTTTTTATGACTTAAGTACCAGAACTGTGCTTAAATGACATAAAACAAACAGCTGAATGTCACTTATTACTGTATAATATTGACTTATGTTCCAAGAAGATAGCATTCCTAAAATATTACAACAAGCATTATCCATCACATGTGTGGCGTTAAAAATATCTTTTAAATAAAGTCCAAAACATCTTCAGCAGGCAAGATGAAGAAAAGTGAAAAGTGAACTCCTGTGGCAGATATAAAGGTCTACATTTAACCATGAGAAACTCCAGGTTAGCTGAGCAGTGTCTCCCAACAGTGACAGAGTTCGTGCTCCAAGCCTTGTTAATATAAATGCATACTCCCCCACCTCTGGTCTTACCGGAGTCATCAGCTGCTCTGTCTGCCCGGAGAGTGTGCCGTCCGGCCAGCTCGACAACACCGTCAAGTACTCCACTATGTAGCCATGTTTCCGTGAAAATGATATTGCAGTTCATAAGTTTCTTATTGTTGGTGATCCGAAGCCGTAGCTCATCCATTCTGTTCGCCACTGACCGCACATTAGCGAGGAAAATGCTGGGTAGAGAAAGCCGGTGCGGTGTTAGCTTTAGCTTAGCTCTCAGCCCTCCGCGCTTCCCCCGCCTTTGTTTACGGTCTCTACGCCGCCTGCGAGCACTTCCAGTCGGCCGGGTAGCTTACCTAGCATCGGGTGTTCTCCAGAGCTCAGGGATGAAACGTAGGTTGCTGATAAAAAGGTCGTTATTTTGTAATCCAATGTCCAAAAGTTCATTTCGGGTGTAGGATGTAAAAGCGAAGCTGTTCTGAACGAACAGACCCGAAATGAGCAGAAATATCGCTGCTAATCCACAAAATCTGAAGAGACGCTGAGCCTCGCGTTGTGCACGCGCCACCATCTGAGCTGAAAATTTTTGGAAGATAAAAAAAGCGGAATTCCGCGAATTAGCGGAAAAAAATCACATCCCTATGTATACACTACTCATGAAAAGTTAGGGATATTTGGCTTTCGGGTGAAATTTCAGGATGCACCTAAAATGCACTATAACCTTTACAGGTGAACTTAATTTGACCTTCTCTAACCTTTTGAATGCACATGTCCAACTATTCAATGTTTCAGTACTTCTTGTGCGACCTGCTGTTCTCTAACAAGGTGCTTAACGGCAAAATTCACAAGTGTTCGATCCATAAATCGGCCAATAAATTCTCTGGTTTAATTAGAATTAGTATTTAAACAGTCCTCTTCATCACGCTGTCCACATTTTGACATCCTGAGACCAAGATGACACCTCACAGCTGCTCAACAGTACCTCACCATTGCGAGGTTTCAAACAGGATGTTTTCAGAAGAAAGTGGCCACTGAGCTTTGAGTGTCACAGAGTGTCATCAGCAGGTTGCAACAGAGACACAGAGAGACTGAAAGAGTCACAAAAAGGCATAGAAGCGGACGTCCTTTGGCCACATCCCACACTGGTGACTGCTTCATTGTGAACAGTGCCCTGCGGAACCGGATGATGAATGCCACTCAACTCCAGGCACGTTTAAGGGAGGTGAGAGGAACCCAAGTGTCACGTCAGACCATTCAAAACCATTTACAGTGGGGCAAAAAAGTATTTAGTCAGCCACCAATTGTGCAAGTTCTCCCACTTAAAAGATGAGAGAGGTCTCCAATTTTCATCATAGGTATACCTCAACTATGAGAGACAAAATGAGAAAAAAAAAAATCCAGAAAATCACATTGAAGGATTTTTAATGAATTAAATGGTAAATTCCTCGGTAAAATAAGTATTTGGTCACCTACAAACAAGCAATATTTCTGGGTCTCACAGAAACTGTAACTTCTTCTTTAAGAGGCTCCTCTGTCCTCCACTCGTTACCTGTATTAATGGCACCTGTTTGAACTCGTTATCAGCATAAAAGACACCTGTCCACAACCTCACACAGTCAGACTCCAAACTCCACTATGGCCAAGACCAAAGAGCTGTCAAAGGACACCAGAAAAAAAAAAAAATTGTAGACCTGCACCAGGCTGGGAAGACTGAATCTTTTTTTTTTTTCCCCCCCGGTTCCGGTTCCGCCGGACCAGCGGCGCCACACGAGTTGGCTGCCTTTTGCAACTGCCTTTTTCTTACCTTCCTTCTTCTTTCTACACCTTTCACTCTATATATATATATCACGGACACACAGATCGCCCCAAGGGTCTCCCGAGTCGGCGGACGGAGCCACTGTTTGCAGCGGGGGACGATACAGCAGGGAAGAGCTAGCTAGCTGGCTAGCTAGCTCCAACCGCCACCCGGTGCTAACGGAGAAACTCGACATGCCGAGGAACTGTGGCGAAAACGACACGGGTGCCGGGCTGGAGTTTAGGCGGCGTGCAAGAAATATAAGACAGAATAATAAAAGAGCGATGGCAAGAACCAAGCAGACCGCCCGTAAATCTACTGGAGGAAAAAGCCCCCCTGGAAGCAGCTAGCCACCAAGGCTGCTCGAAAAAAGCGCTCCGGCCACCGGCGGAGTGAAGAAGCCTCACCGTTACAGGCCCGGTACCGTGGCTCTGAGAGAGATCCGTCGGTACCAGAAATCCACGGAGCTGCTCATCCGTAGGCTGCCCTTCCAGCGCCTGGTGAGGGAGATCGCTCAGGACTTCAAGACCGACCTGCGCTTCCAGAGCTCCACCGTCATGGCTCTGCAGGAGGCCAGCGAGGCCTACCTGGTGGGTCTCTTCATGGACACCAACCTGTGCGCCATCCACGCCAAGAGGGTCACCATCATGCCCAAAGACATCCAGCTGGCCCGCCGCACCCGCGAAGGGAGAGAGAGCTTAGACTTTCTGGTGCACATTTTCCAACCACAATGCTCCGCACTGTGTGTCTATACACACACATACATATACTGTATATATACATATATATATATATATATATATATATATATACACTCACCGGCCACTTTATTAGGTACACCATGCTAGTAACGGGTTGGACACCCTTTTGCCTTCACAACTGCCTCAATTCTTCGTGGCATAGATTCAACAAGGTGCTGGAAGCATTCCTGAGAGAGTTTGGTCCATATTGACATGATGGCATCACACAGTTGGCGCAGATTTGTCGGCTGCACATCCATGATGCGAATCTCCCGTTCCACCACATCCCAAAGATGCTCTATTGGATTGAGATCTGGTGACTGTGAAGGCCATTTGAGTACAGTGAACTCATTGTCATGTTCAAGAAACCAGTCTGAGATGATTCCAGCTTTATGACATGGCGCATTATCCTGCTGAAAGTAGCCATCAGAAGTTGGGTACATTGTGGTCATAAAGGGATGGACATGGTCAGCAACAATACTCAGGTAGGCTGTAGCGTTGCAACAATGCTCAATTGGTACCAAGGGGCCCAAAGAGTGCCAAGAAAATATTCCCCACACCATTACACCACCACCACCAGCCTGAACCATTGATACAAGGCAGGATGGATCCATGCTTTCATGTTGTTGACGCCAAATTCTGACCCTACCATCCGAATGTCGCAGCAGAAATCGAGACTCATCAGACCAGGCAACGTTTTTCCAATCTTCTATTGTCCAATTTCGATGAGCTTGTGCAAATTGTAGCCTCAGTTTCCTGTTCTTAGCTGAAAGGAGTGGCACCCGGCGTGGTCTTCTGCTGCTGTAGCCCATCTGCCTCAAAGTTCGACGTACTGTGCGTTCAGAGATGCTCTTCTGCCTACCTTGGTTGTAACGGGTGGTTATTTGAGTCACTGTTGCCTTTCTATCAGCTCGAACCAGTCTGGCCATTCTCCTCTGACCTCTGGCATCAACAAGGCATTTCCGCCCACAGAACTGCCGCTCACTGGATATTTTTTCTTTTTCGGACCATTCTCTGTAAACCCTAGAGATGGTTGTGCGTGAAAATCCCAGTAGATCAGCAGTTTCTGAAATACTCAGACCAGCCCTTCTGGCACCAACAACCATGCCACGTTCAAAGTCACTCAAATCACCTTTCTTCCCCATACTGATGCTCGGTTTGAACTGCAGGAGATTGTCTTGACCATGTCTACATGCCTAAATGCACTGAGTTGCCGCCATGTGATTGGCTGATTAGAAATTAAGTGTTAACGAGCAGTTGGACAGGTGTACCTAATAAAGTGGCCGGTGAGTGTATATACTGTATATATACTGTATATATATAGTAATATGTACATATGTATACTAGCTGTTCTTGTTTTTTTTCTTGCCTTCTGATTGTTGCTCTGAGTGTTGCTATCCCTGTGCTGTTGCAATCCTGGAATTTCCCCATTGTGGGACTGATAAAGGCTTATCTTATCTCATCTTATCTGCAATAGGTAAGCAGCTTGGTGTGAAGAAATCAACTGTGGGAGCAATTATTAGAAAATGGAAGACATACAAGACCACTGATAATCTCCCTCGATCTGGGGCTCCACTTGAGATCTCACCCCATGGGGTCAAAATGATCAGGAGAACGGTGAGCAAAAATCCCAGAACCACACGGGGGGACCTAGTGAATGATCTGCAGAGAGCTGGGACCAAAGTAACAAAGGCTACATCAGAAACACACTACGCCGCCATGGACTCAAATCCTGCAGTGCCAGACATGTCCCCCTGCTTAAGCCAGTACATGTCCAGGCCCGTCTGAAGTTTGCTAGAGAGCATTTGGATGATCCAGAAGAGGATTGGGAGAATGTCATATGGTCAGATGAAACCAAAATAGAACTTTATTGTAAAAACTCAACTTGTCGTGTTTGGAGGAGAAAGAACACCATATCTACTGTGAAGCATGGGGGTGGAAACATCATGCTTTGGGGCTGTTTTTCTGCAAAGGGACCAGGACGACTGATCCGTGTAAAGGAAAGAATGAATGGGGTCATGTATCGTGAGATTTTGAGTGAAAACCTCCTTCCATCAGCAAGGGCATTGAAGATGAAATGTGGCTGGGTCTTTCAGCATGACAATGATCCCAAACACACCGCACGGGCAACGAAGGAGTGGCTTCGTAAGAAGCATTTCAAGGTCCTGGAGTGGCCTAGCCAGTCTCCAGATCTCAACCCCATAGAAAATCTTTGGAGGGAGTTGAAAGTCCGTGTTGCCCAGCGACAGCCCCAAAACATCACTGCTCTAGAGGAGATCTGCATGGAGGAATGGGCCAAAATACCAGCAACAGTGTGTGAAAACCTTGTGAAGACTTACAGAAAACGTTTGACCTCTGTCATTGCCAACAAAGGGTATATAACAAAGTATTGAGATGAACTTTTGTTATTGACCAAATACTTATTTTACCGAGGAATTTACCAATTAATTCATTAAAAATCCTTCAATATGATTTTCTGGATTTTTTTCCCCCCTCATTTTGTCTCTCATAGTTGAGGTATACCTATGATGAAAATTGGAGACCTCTCTCATCTTTAAAGTGGGAGAACTTGCACAATTGGTGGCTGACTAAATACTTTTTTGCCCCACTGTACATCTGCATGCTCTGCGTGCTAGATGACCTGCAAGGGTACCTGACCACACCATCAGGCATCATTTGCATGGGCCAGGTAGCATTTAAACTGGACAAGGGACCAGTGGGCTTCAGTGCTGTTCTCTGATGAAAATCAATTCATGTTGAGCAGAAATGATGGTTGCTAATGATGTTGGAGACATCAAGGAGAGCACTATGCATCAGCCACTGTTGTCTCCATGTTACAGTCTGGGCAGGTGTGTCTAGTCAATACAAAATTGAGCGACACCTTGTGAATGGTACAGTGACAAGCCAATACTACTTGGATAACATCATTAATCCAGACATTGTGCCCCCGCATGAAAAACACAGGCCTAATTTCATCTTCATGGCCGACAATGCTCCAGCTCATCGAGGTCGCACCATTTGGGAATGGCTGCTAGAGGCTGGGGTGCCTCAAATGGAGTGGCCTACACTTTCTCCAGACCTGAATCCCATAGAAAACCTATGAGATCAGCTGAGTCGCCGTGTACAGGCTTGTAACCCTGCACCCTATAACCTCAATGACCTGAGGGCTGCCCTTCAAGAAGAGTGGAATGCCATGCCTCAGCAGACAATAAGTCAACTTGTGAACAGCATGAGACATCATTATCCAACTAACTGATGCTCAAGGGCACATGTCAAGTTACTGAGATGTTGATATTTTTTGTTGTGGTATACCCACCACTGTTGTTGGCTTTTGTTTCAATAAATTGAGATGAGGAAATCACCATTGCATGCTTCTACTTAAATGCCTTATTTTCATGATATAATATCACTGTAGTGTGAACTTTTTACATTTTCCATAAATTTCACTCAAAAGCCAAATATCCCTAACTTTTTGTGAGTAGTGTACACACACACACACACACACATATAAATACACACATATGTTCGTAAATGAAAAGTACTCCAGGTCCATTCTCAAAAATGCATTATAGACAGAGATTTGGAAATAATAATGACAAGAAATACTGTATTCTCAAAGACAGAAACAAATCATACACTAGCATCAAATTGTCCATAACAGTGGCGCTTACTAACCAAGGCTATTAATGGAAATGGCCCCATCTTAAACCTTGGAATGTAAAATTAAGATTCTGGTTTGTGTTTGAGGGGCCCCACACACAGTGCTATAACTGGGGCCCAAAATTTGGTGCTGCACCCCTGACCGACATTCCATCGTCAGTGGTCACTGGTAATACAGTATGTGGACACTACTTAAGTCTCAGACTCTATAAGAAAGCACAACAATAACATACTTTACGGTGTCATATTAATCTTGTGGTCAAATCTGCTCTTCTGTGACATCACGTCTCTCTACATAGGCAAACACCAGTGGACTCTGCTGTGACAGTTATCATGCTAATATGCATAATGCTTTTCTGCATGGTGGCACAGTGGTTAGCACTGTTGCCTTACAGATCAAAGGTTCCAGGTTCGAATCCCCAGGCTGGCAGGGGTGGGAGCCTTTCTGTGTGGAGTTTGCATGTTCTCCCTGTGCTGCTTGAGTTTACTCCAGGGGCTCTGGTTTCCTCCCACAATCCAAAGACATGCATGTTAGGTTAACTGGTGATTCTAAATTATCCCTGGGTATCTGTCTCGCCACAAGAACTTTGAGAGATTGCTCATATGAGTCATTTAAGTAAGAGATTCTGCTCTGACAACTAAGCTGAACTTTTACCTGTTAAGATTGGGCACGGCACAACAGAAAGTTAATGTTCCATGGACTTTTTTTCTGTGAAAAACTAAGAGAGGGTTATTTGGTTATTATTTATTTCATAAATAGTGTTATTATTTATTTTCTGACATTTTTTCCTGTGAAGATCCCGGAAAGGGTTATTAATATTTGGTTATGTGTGGCTTTCTGGAAAACAATAAATGTTTACGTTTAGGCACCCGTGCGATTGTCACACTTTTTCTGTTACAAACTGACCCCGGCCCCCATCAGAGAAGGCAAAAGTTATGTGGCCCTCACAGGAAAAAGTTTGGGGACCCCTGCAATAAAGTAACAGTATACAGTGTTCGAAATGGAGAAGGAAGAAGTGAACACTTATTAATTCCAACTCCTCTTTTCCATAAATACACCCATGTGAATTATATACAAATTACCACATTTAAGACCCCAAGTAAACAATTAACTGTATTTTGTACATATCAACATTAACACCCATCCATCCTAACATACATTGATGTCCATACATCAAAACCAGCCTCAAACAACACAGATATACACAGTGCTGTCCCACCAACCATTCCATAGTGTCCCAGAGTGAGCATAGTAAATCGTACATATAAATAATACCCTTCTAACATATATCCTTTCAGCAAATAATGTTTGTACCTCTTTTTGAATTGATTTCTGTTTGTACATAGTTTCAGTTCCGGCTCCAGACTGTTCCACAAATCCACCCCACAGACAGATATGCACATACTTTTCTTAGTTGTTCGTATCTTGGGTTTTGTAAAGTTTAAGTCTCCTCTCAAATTATAATCATTGTCTCTTTCTTTAAATATTTTTTGTATATTAGTTGGGAGTTGATTATTAATTGCCCTGTACATGACTTGTGCAGTCTTAAATTTAACTAAATCGATGAAATTTATAACATGTGACTTTAAAAACAACAAATTGGTATGGTCTCTATATCCTACATTATTTATTATCCTTATAGCTCTTTTTTGTAATGTGCATATTGACTGTAGGCTGGTCTTGTGTTTCCCCAGACTTCTACACAGTAGTTAAGATAAGGTAGAAACAGTGAATTGTACAGTAAGAACAATGATTTATAGTCCAAGATGTGTCTCGTCTTCCCCAGTATCCCTATGCATTTTGCCAACTTGGCCCGGATGTGACTGATGTGAGGTTTCCAGCAGATTTTACTGTCTAGCGTCACCCCCAGAAACTTATTTTCCTGTACTATTTCTATTCTGGTATCATCTATCATTACCATTATTTCATGATTTATTTTATAATTTCCAAACAACATAATCTTTGTTTTTTTCAGATTTAGAGATAATTTATTTTTGTTGAACCACTGCGTTAACTTTTTCATTTCAGTTGTGACCACCTCTAAAACCTGCTCCAAATTCTCACCAGTGCAAAGGATATTTCCAAAGGATTATATCCTCTCCCGGCGCCACACGAGTAGGCTGCCCTTTGCAACAGCGGCTCGATTCCGAGTCTTTTTCCCCTTCTCTCTCTTTTTGATCCGTCTTTTTTCACTCCACTATATCATGGACACACAGATCGTCCCAAATGTCTCCTGAGCCGGTGGACGGAGCCACTGTTTATAGCAGGATACGATACAGCAGGGAAGAGCTGCTAGCATTCAACCGCCACCCGGTCCCATTGGAAAAACTCGACATACCGAGAGAACTGAGGTGAAAACGCCACGGCTGCCGGGCTGGAGTAAGGCGGAGGACAAAAAATATAAGGTACAGACCCTCCC
Organism: Pholidichthys leucotaenia; assembly: GCA_020510985.1. Lineage (NCBI taxonomy): Eukaryota > Metazoa > Chordata > Actinopteri > Cichliformes > Pholidichthyidae > Pholidichthys > Pholidichthys leucotaenia. Next base: position 293,035,442 of record CM035841.1, read on the forward strand.
TTCCATCTGTTGTCATGGGAAATGTACGGTCGATACTGGGAAAGGTAGATGAGCTAGCGGCTATCTCCCGTTACGATAGCACTTACCGGAAGTGCTCTCTCCTTTTGTTTACTGAGACGTGGCTAACTGAACTAGCAGCAGATGCTAACACTGAGCTGGAGGGTTTTCACATGATACGGGCTGACCGAACACCAGACAGTGGCAAAGCAAGGGGCGGTGGAGTGATAATGTATGTTAACAACAACTGGTGCAGACCGGGACATATCACTGTTAAACAACGACACTGCAGCAAAGACATTGAGTTGCTAGCTGTTAGCATGAGGCCTACATATCTCCCGAGAGAACACTCACACGTGATCTGCATTGTTGTTTATGCAAATCCGACGGCGAACGCTGGGACAGCGCGTGACGTCATCCATTCAGTAACCAGCAGGCTGCAGACAGAACACCCAGATGCTCTTCTCCTCATCTCAGGCGATTTCAACCATGTTTCACTATCTCCCATTCTACCCACGTTCACCCAGTATGTCACATGCCACACTAGAGACAATAAAACACTGGACTTATTTTATGCAAACACTAAGGAGGCGTACACCTCATCACAACTCCCCCCACTCGGGAGATCGGATCACAACTTGGTTCATCTCCGGCCGGTGTACAAACCCCTAGTGCACAGACAACCTCCGGCCATGCACACTGTGGAGTTATGGTCTGAGGAGACAATGGACACTCTAAAGGGCTGTTTTGAAGCCACAGCCTGGAAGCAGCTCTGCGATCCACATGGTGAGGACATCGATGGCCTCATTCACACCTTCACGGGCTACCTCAGCTTCTGTGTGGACAAATCCGTTCCCACCAAGACCATACGGCGTCACTCAAACAACAAACCCTGGATCAACCCTGAGATAAAAACACTTCTGAGAGAGAAGAAGAGGATCTTCAGGTCGGGGAATAGGGAGATGCTGAAGTCCATACAGAGGGAGCTGAGGAGAAAGATCAGAGTAGGCAAGGACAGCTTCAGGAAGAAGATGGAGGACAAGCTGCAACAGAGCGACATCAGTGGGGTCTGGAGAAACCTCAAAACCATCTCTGGGCTCCAGAATACCTCCCCCCAGGCCACGGGGGGCAGGGAGTGGGCGAACAACCTGAATCTGTTTTTCAATAGGTTTGACCAACCGCCCTCCCCCCTGTCTGCACAACAACCACTGCTGCCTCTAAAGAAATCAAGTCCTGCTGCCCACTCCCCACTCCACCAACACCCCCCCACTCCCAACACACAGCCCCCCATCCTGACCCTGACCAGGACCCAGGTGAGGACGGAGCTGAGGAAGATCAAGGCGAGGAAGGCGTCGGGACCGGACGGCATCAGCGCAAAGCTCCTCAAGTCCTGTGCAGACCAGCTGTGTGGGATTGTGACGTATATCTTCAACATGAGCCTGAAACTGGGGAGGGTACCACAGCTGTGGAAAACATCTTGTGTGGTACCTGTACCAAAAACTTCCCACCCCAAAGACCTGAACAGCTACAGACCGGTGGCCTTGACGTCCCACTTGATGAAGACCCTGGAGAGACTGCTCCTTGCTCACCTCCGCCCCCTGGTGGAACCAGCGATGGATCCACTCCAGTTCGCCTACCAGCATGGCATTGGGGTGGAGGATGCGGTGATCTTCCTCCTTCACCGTTCTCTGTCCCACCTGGAGAAGCCCGGGAATATGGTGAGGATCATGTTCTTTGACTTCTCCAGTGCTTTCAACACCATCCAACCGATGATTCTGAAGGACAAGCTGCTGCGCGCAGGGGTGGACCAGCAGCTGTCATCATGGATCCTGGACTACCTCACGAACCGGCCTCAGTTTGTGAGAACCCGGGACTGTGTGTCCGACACGATCATCAGTAGCACGGGGGCCCCCCAGGGAACAGTGCTGGCTCCCTTCCTGTTCACTCTTTATACTGCGGACTTCTCACACAACACAACACACTGCTATCTACAGAAGTTCTCTGATGACTCTGCGATCGTTGGCCTCATCTCCAATGGAGATGAAGCTGAGTACAGAGGGCTTATCCAGGACTTCGTGGACTGGTGCCATCGGAACTGCCTCCAGATCAATGCGAGAAAAACTAAGAAGCTGGTGGTGGACTGCCGCAGGCAAGGACAACCCCTCACAGCACCAGTAAATATACAGGGAACAGACATCGAGATGGTGACAGCCTATAAGTACCTGGGTGTTCATCTGAACAATAAACTAGACTGGTCACACAATACTGATGCACTCTACAAGAAGGGACAGCGCAGGCTGTTCCTGCTGAGGAGACTCAGGTCTTTTGGTGTACGAGGCGCGCTGCTGAAGACATTCTATGACACGGTGGTGGCATCAGCCATCACTTTTGGAGTGGTCTGCTGGGGCAGTGGCATTACTGCAGCCGATAGGAAGAGACTGAACAAACTGATCAAGAAAGCTAGCTCTGTCCTGGGGCAGCGCCTTGATCCAGTGGAGGAGATAGGAGAGAGAAGGACGGTGGCTAAACTGCCATCTCTGGTGGAGTCCGAGTTCCACCCTATGCAGGACATACTGAATGCACTGAGGAGCTCATTTAGCAGCAGACTACATCATCCCAGGTGCACAACCGAGAGGTTTCGCAGGTCCTTCCTACCAACGGCTGTCAGACTGTACAACCTAAGCAGGGCTGCTCGCAGAGATAGCAAAAAGACGTAACAAACTAATAGTTTTTGGAATGCAAAAGACGCAATAGACTTACACAATGGTCCCCTCCGGCATACAACTAGGAAAATACCGGTCGCTATGGAGAGTGAGAATATGTATGGGCACATAATCATACCATGTAGGACAACTAAGTAGACGGTTGTGCTGTTTCATCCCATCTAGCAACAATGCTCTGCACTGTGTGTGTTTATATATTTACATATTTATTCCATCTAGCTACAATGCTCCGCACTGGGTGTGTTTATGTTTATATATCTATATATTTATTCCATCTAGCTACAATGCTCCGCACTGTGTGTTTATATATCTACATATTATTCCATCTAGCTACATTGCTCCGCACTGTGTGTTTACATATTCATATTTATTCCATCCAGCTACAATGCGCTGCACTGTGTGTCTGTGTATATATATTTTTTTATAGTAATATGTACATATGTATATTAGCTGCTCTTGCTTGCTTGTTTTTTTTTTTCTTGCCTTCTGATTGTTGCTCTGAGTGTTGCTATCCCTGTGCTGTTGCAATCCTGGAATTTCCCCGTTGTGGGACTAATAAAGGCTTATCTTATCTTATCTTATATTTGTGTCATCCGCAAACAAAATAAATTTCAGAATTTTTGATACTTGGCATATGTCATTTATATACAAAATAAAGAGTTTGGGTCCCAAAACTGACCCCTGGGGCACACCACAAGTGATGTCCATGAAGGGTGATTTGTGCTCACCAATTTGTACAAATTGTTGTCTGTTACTTAAATAACTTTCCACCCAACTCAGTCCGACCCCTCTTATCCCATACCTTTCCGGTTTCCTTAGTAGTATTCTGTGGGATCAATGTAAATATCAACGTCCTGATGTCTGCTATAGCTGAGTTAAAACAACTACACAAAAAAAATTTCAAAAAGCTGTCCAGTGTTCAAGTGTTATAACTGTTTAAGATAACAAATTTTCTGCCAAGAACAGCAGACTAATAACATCCATTTTAAAGCTCTTTTAACATAGGGTGTGACCAAGGGTGCTTTCACACCTGCAGGCTTTAGTCCGTTTCAATCGAATTCAAGTTCGTTTTCTCCGTTAGTGCGGTTCGTTTTGTCCGGTGAGAACACGGTAATTGATTGATTGATTGATTTTTATTTGAACATTGTTAAAGAAAGAAAAAAGAGAGTTCAAAACACAACAAAAAAACAAACCAAAAATAAAATGTTCAAAAGGAGTGGGAAGAAGCCAACGCTTATACAGTAATCATACTCAAGTGCGTACCAAAATAACCATACTGGGACCACCTGAAAGGGGTGGCCTCGGTTCGAATTAAATGGCGAATTCTGGTGTGGTCCTGCAGGTGAGAAAGTGACCGCACTAAAACAGGACCAGCGGCAAATGGTAAACATTTTAGGTCACTGTTCATACCTGATAGATCTTTGAAAATATCTGTGGCTAAGCACGTCACGGTTCTGGAGGATTAATGATCATTAACATGTTATTTTCCATCCGTAGCAGTGCTTCATTTTCAAACTGTACGATTTGCCAAAAGTGGTATATGCACACATGTAATAAACGATAACCACGGCAATGAAAACCCCCCGTAGATTACGCTACGATTTGTATTATTTTCTCCGAGAAATGCATAAATACACGGTAGTCATCCTACTTCCTGTATTTACCTTTCTTGTTGTCGCGGCAAAAAAATCTGACCAATAAGAACAGAGAACGTTATGAAGTAAGTCTCGCGGGATTTAACGTGACGCAGTTTGGTCTGCTTATGGTTTGCCTCAAATTTTGCCTGTGGGAAAGGGGACTGAACCCAGGAGAAAATGATACAAAGTAACAAACTTGTCAGCTGATTCGGACCAAATTAAACCAATTTAGGTGTGAAAGCACCTTGACTAAAATTTTAAAATAACATCCTCCATTTCTGGACCCGTTCAAGAATTATTAGACAACGCCTATACGGAAGAACTGACTTTTACAAAAAAGGTCTACTCAAATACTTCAAATCAAGCTAAATATTTTTGCAAGATTAAAGAACAGTTATCGTTCTATTAATACTATGCAAAAGAGGTAAAGCCTAAGCAAAGATGGGATTAGAAGACCATAACTTTGCATGAAAATATCTGAAGCTGCTTTGCCTGCGCTACATTTCTCCATAAGGTGTGCACCTAAAATCCCTTGAAGTATCACATTAAAGATTCTCTTTAAAAGATCATTAGTATTCACAGATCAAACACCTTATTACTCTTGAGAGCCAACACTGAGCCTCAAATATTTTAACACCTGTATGAAAGTCCTGACTTGCCAAATGTGCTCAGTGGATAAAAAACAGAACTGCTTTCATCCCAGCTGGAGTCTTTACTTTGATAAAACACTCAAACATGTTTATTACAATTTCATTTCCTTAGAAAACTAAAGTTAATATTTTGCAAGTATTTGAAGGAGGCCTGTAAAGTTTAACAGCCCTGTTGTTCCTTTGAGAGAAGGCCCTGGATTAATCTTTAACTCTGTTTTTTTTATAAAAGAAAATCACAACCAAGCAAAACGCCATGAATAGAAAAAAAAAAATCTACGTTACAGTGTCTGGATTTTTTTTTATGGCTGTTTATGCAGTGCAAGCTGTCAATTATGTAGACACCAACAAAAAATGCTAACTGCTCTTTGTCCATAAATGATTAAAATGCAGTCTTGTGCACAAGAAGACTGTGTTTTCATCGAGTCTTTTCACCCAGAGCTATTTGACCTGCCCGTTTAATAAGCACACAACATAATGTAGACAAGACATTAACAGATGTGCCTCCCTCTCTGGTACAAGAAGAGAAGTAGCATTTAAAGAAACCTAACTTTTTAAATCTAAGACCACTCTGTTGGCATATTTACAGAATGTGCATGCTATTGATTTTCTTTTCCTTTACATACATTTACAACAAACCCACTATGTGGCTGCTATAAACATATAGAGATTTTTGTTTTCAGCAAGCAAATCAGAAAACAAACCTGTGTTTCAGTAGCAGATCAGAGCCTCATGGTCTGGCGCGGAGAAAAGCTGATGAAACGTCTCCTCCTCGAGCAAGAGCACTACATGCCGGAAAACCACATAAGATTGCTTTCTTAATCCAAACATAAGACTCGTTGAGATATAAATAGGAAACAGCGTAAAACAGAGGCAAATGGAAATGAAAGAGGACAGTAATGAAAATGATGAATGATGTTGTTGGGAAGGAGGATGGGAGCCGCCTGCAGGATGATGTGACCTTCCCACTGCCTCATCAGAATATCCAGCATCCGCTCAGGGTGCACATCAAGAAATGGGCCCGCCCACCGCGGGAGAAGAACAGAGGAGTGCAGAGGAGCAGGTTGAATGGGGGAGGGAGCCATCCTGATGTACACCTCTTCTCTCCTCAATTCCCCATTGGACACAACAGAACTGGACTAAATGAGCACAACATAATGACCTCAAAAACACAATTTACAAGCTTAAAAGACACTGAACATAGCAGCAACATTGTACAATGTTTAAACTCACTCTCGTAATATTCAGTTTATACACGCACAGTACATACCATTCCCAGCCATAAACTCTTATGGTAGCAGCAAATACATTTCTCACATACTGTATAACCTCTCATAAAACCTTTCACATTTGCAAAAATTTTACAGTCAAAAACAAGCAACAGTTCAGCACTGAAGAGCTTGTCATTCAAGTTGAACAATTAAAAATAAAGAAAATCACCATCAGAACACAAGAGGTGATGCTACAATGCGACTACAGATGAGTCCTAATTTGCTGCTGTTATATAACCTGGACCTGGCAATGAATTTTATGGACAACCCAGATGACTCAAACTTGCAGATGGCTCAAAGGTCATGCAAGAAGTTTTACAGCACTTTGACAAGAAGCCAATGAGTGTCCCAGAGCAGAAAACAGTGTCATGAAATTCAACAGTAAGTCTGACGGACTCAGGAGTTGAAGGTTTGGTTCTCTCATATCGTCTTCATGACTATGTTCTTCCAAAACCACAATCTTCCATACTCCATCGCCAGACAGACCTCAAGTCTCATATTATCCTCCTTCAGAGTAAAGTCAATATTAGTCCATCTTTTCTTTGAACCCATCTCTACCATCATTATCACTCAAAAACATTGTGATTTGAACACTAATACGGGAATGCAGATCAGATGAAACTACCCATAACTGACATGCATGTGTATACTTTTTGCTACTCCCAGGCATGACTGCACTTTCACCTATCCCAGTTTAAACAGTCAACCACATTATCTTTTGATAAATTCAATGTTTTCTTTGGGGTCAGAAGCATTTACCAGTAAAATAAGTGCAGAGGCTGTCTGGATAAACAAGCCAGAGGTGGAGCTCAGTGACATCTCTCCAGAGACGCCTTTCCTGAGTACTTGATGAAGTTTGATAGCACCAGAGTAAATCTTCCCTGTTTCTCCACACAAACAGCAATCCAACACACCATCTGTGTCACTCTGGGGCACAAAGAAGCAGCAGCCATCCAGGAGGGTGTGGCATGGCCTGGAACACAGGCAGCAAAGGAAGTGCCTCCAACACTGTCGCCCGTCATCCATCACTCCACTGAAACCAGCTGCTTTAGGGCTGCTTCTCCCCCCAAATAACGACTGCGTGAAAAACATATCTGGAACAATAGCATATTCTCTTGAACATCTGCATAGCTTAAGGAGCGTTATGGAGGCAAATGTGCCACCCGTGTCACGCCACACTTCTATCATTACGTTAAGGCAGTGATGTGGCAGTGAATAAAACATCAGTGAATAAAACGTAGATTTATTTAATGACAACGTACCGTAATACTAACTCTGAGCACACGAAACGTCCTCAGGGTGGCTCGGAAGATGTTCTAGCTTCACTGTCCTTCAAGGAGAAAACACGTTTCTCCACTCACTTTATTAAAAAAAAAAAAATGTTTCCGAACATCCAGCAAACCTCTCGCTGACGTTTGCTGTGTGAGCTCCTTTAGCGCTGTTGCGGTTGATGATCAGCTAGCTCCCGGCTAACAAGCTAACAACACCACTCCCTTTCTGTTTACCGCGAGTTTAAGTGTTCAAGGCGACGAGAAAGTACGATACATATATGACAAACCAATGCAGTCATATGCAGGGTTCACACAAGGCGAATATCTGACAGTAAAAAAAAAAAAAGGTCTTTCACTTACCGAGAGCTAGAACTGGCAGCTAAGCGCAGCCCCTTTAAATCCAAAATGTCGCCGACACAGATAAATTTCCCAGCAGCCTCTGCGGCTTTATCCACACTGACGTCATGTTTTGTTTTTACTTCCCCGGAAAGATTTGTCAAAAGCAAAATAAATGAATAAATCAGATGAATGTGTGTGCTTATATACGCAGTATATATGTATATATACAATAAGCATTTCCTGGCCCCCATCAGCCTCTTTCCAAGCACCCCTGTGAGATGCATAGAGAACGATGAGTGGTGACCGCTAGGTCAAACAGCGCCGCCCAGAGGAAGAGGATAATAAATGAATGTTGAAATGCAGTGTTTTTTTGGAGGTGAGGTTAAACTTGATAAAAAGCCAACAAATACTAATGGTTTGCACTAGTACATGCTAAATATTTGAAATACATTTAACACAAAAAGGTTTATTTTATATAGCTATATTGATTGAGTATTTAAATAATACTGCCATATTTTTTTCAAGTGAGCAGAGACACTGCATTAACACCATCTGCACTTCAGGAGTACTTGGTCACGCTATCAGTGGCATATCCAGAAAATCTTTACTGGGGTTGCCAAGGTTGGACTCAGAGCTTATATGTGGTGGCCAAGTCAAGAAGAGGTTTAATAGTTTATTTCCACATGACTATGTTTAAATATCACACTGCTTTTCTTCAACATATTTATAACTATTAATTTAACTCAAACTCATGTTTACATTCAACAAATGTTTTTATTAATTTTTTTATGTTTGTTCATTGCATGGAATGTTTGAGTTCTAAAAGTGACAAAACAATCTTACTTTACTCTTGCACAAACCAGATTACTTCTCCTGTCAAAGTGCTGTCACAAACAATAATACAAGCAGGATCTGTGTTAACCCAAATAAAAGAGACCAATTCTCCTGTTTTGGTGATGGCTTGCAAAAACTTATATGAACCTATCCATGTCAAGGGATTTAACTCTTCTGGCCTCAGTGCTAAGGACACCCAGGTTACTCAGTCTGTTGTCTGACATACAGCATCTCACAAAAATGAGTACACCCCTCACATTTTTACCTCCGCCAAGGAGGTAATGCTTTTACCGGTTTTTTTTTTTTTTTTTTTTTTTGTTACTTATTTGTACCCGTAGGTAGATTTGGTTTGCAGTCTGGTGACAAGCCACCGGCTGCTGGTCGCTGCGTGCGCGAGCGCCCTAAACCTACATGTTTTTGGTATGCGGGAGGAAACCGGAGAAATCCCGGAGTAAACCCACGCAACACGGGGAGAACATGCAAACTCCACACAGCTCACTGTTGGTCGGGGGCTGGAATCGAACCCACGATCTCATGATCCCCGCGATCCCCCGGCCGAGGGTAAAACTGTGCTGCCACAGTGCTAAACCACTGCGCCACCGTGCAGCCACGGTGGCGGTTTGTCTGTCGGTTTGTCAGGGGTTTGTCTGTCTGTCCAACATAACTCAAAAAATTATGAACGGATTTTGACGAAATTTTCAGGAAAGGTGTGTAATGGCACGGGGAACAGATGATTAGATTTTGGTGATGATCTGAGAGTGCATACCTCCACCAAGGGCTTTGTTTGCATTTGTGCAGCAGGATTACACTAAAACTGCTGAATGGATTTGGATGAAATTTTCACCAGAGGTGGTTCTTGGGCTAGAGAGGAGCCCAGTATATTTTGGTGATGATCTGAGAATGCATACCTCAGCCAAGGCTCTTATCTTCTCACAGTGTGTTAAGATAAGCCTGTGGCGGGTTGATTCAACCCCCCCACAACACACAGGACAGTCAGCTCTTTTCTCTTGGTTTTTCCCGCTGCACTACTGAGATGTTATGTGCCATTCATGTGTTGTGATGTAATGTGCCATTCATGTATTGTGATGTAATGTGCCATTCATGTATAGTGTTCATGTGTCCTGTCCTTACTGTGACCTAGAAACAGATCAATATGTAGATGTGCCTTGTAACCTCTTTGTCCTGCAAGCTGGAGCAGAGGACAGCAATCTGCCTATTGTTATGTAGGTCTTTCAAATGCAAATGTCTCATGCCTGTTCTGCAGTCCCCTTGATCGTACCAACTGCTGTGAATCTGCTTTGATGTATTGTCTGAGTTGGGTATAAATACTGCACAGGTTCTGTAACTCATTCTCTCAATTCCACTTCCTCAACTGCTGCTGCTGGACACAGACTTTGTGTCCTCCTTCTCCGAGAGCCGCTGGGCTCGCTCCCGGCGCGCATGCACGGCGCCGGGAGCGGAGCTCGTGACGGCGGTATGATTAATAAAACCTGCTTAAAACCACAGCATTGCTACTTATTTTTTCATGCCGCCGCAAGCCTTTATTAGTCCCACAATGGGGAAATTCCAGGATTGCAACAGCACAGGGATAGCAACACTCAGAGCAACAATCAGAAGGCAAGAGAAAAACAAGAGCAGCGAGTATACATATGTACATATAAATATAAATATATATATATATATATAGACAGTGCGGAGCATTGTAGCTAGATGGAATAAATATGTAAATATATAAACACACACAGTGCGGAGCATTGTAGTTAGATGGAATGAAACAGCATAACCATCTACTTAGTTATCCTACATGGTGTGGTCTATATTAATCATATATCCCATAACCTACATATGTATAAGCATGTGAGAATGTTTGGTGATTACATATGTAAAGCGACTTCACACCTCAGAACAGGACAAAGGGTCGCCAGTGAAGATCAAAGAGCATCCGAGGCACTGCGGTAGAGACCAGATAGGTCACCCTGACCTCCCAGGGCCAGGTGGAGGGGTACGGAGACAAAGGAGGGGAATTAAGTTAATGGGGGATGTCAGCTTTGATATGCATGTCTTTTGTTGTGTGTGAGTATAAGTACACAGAGCCGAATGTGTTCGCTCTCTTACTTCTTCTGCTGCTGCACTAGATGAGACTTGTTAGAGGAGTGAAGCTGATAATAAACTTTGGTTTATAACTCACATCGCCTTGTTATTCCAAGCTCTTCTACACATGGTATGATTATGTACCCATACATATTCTCACCGTTCATAGCGACCAGTATTTTCCTAGTTGTATACCGGAGGGGACCATTGTGTAAGTCTATTGCGTCTTTTGCATTCAATACTATTGGGTTGTCACGTCTTTTTGCTATCTCTGCAAGCAGCCCTGCTTAGGTTGTACAGTCTGACAGCCGTGGGTAGGAAGGACCTGCGAAACCTCTCGGTTGTGCACCTAGGATGATGTAGTCTGCGGCTAAATGAGCTCCTCAGTGCATTCAGTATGTCCTGCATAGGGTGGAACTCGGACTCCAGCAGAGATGACAGTTTAGCCACCGTCCTTCTCTCTCCCATCTCCTCCACTGGGTCAAGGCGCTGCCCCAGGACAGAGCTAGCTTTCTTGATCAGTTTGTTCAGTCTCTTCCTATCGGCTGCTGTAATGCCACTGCCCCAACAGACCACTCCAAAAGTGATGGCTGATGCCACCACCGTGTCATAGAATGACTTCAGCAGCGCCCCTTGCACACCAAAAGACCTGAGTCTCCTCAGTAGGAACAGCCTGCGCTGTCCCTTCTTGTAGAGTGCGTCGGTATTATGTGACCAGTTGTAGAAGAGCTTGAAATGATGAGGCGATTTGATATATAAACCAAAGTTTAATTATCAGCTCTCCTAACAAGTCTCATCTAGTGCAGAGGTAGCAGAAGGAAAAGAGGCCGAATATCTCCGGCTCACTGACTTTATACTTGCACATAACAAAAGACATGCATAACAAAGGCTGACATCCCTCATTATCTTAATCCCCCCATTGTCTTGGTATTTCCTCTCTTCGCCCTAGGGGGTGAGGGTAGCTCCTCCGGTCTCCACCGCAGTGTCTGGGAACGTCTTTGTTCTTCACTTGGCGGTTGAGAGTCTTTGTCCTTTCAGAGGTGTGAAGTTGCTTTACATATGTAATTACCAAACATTTCCACATGCTTCAACATATGTAGGTTATGGAATATATGAGTAATATAGCCCACAGCCCCCCCACAAACGACTAAGAAAAGACAATAGAAAGGTTCACAGTCTAAGATAATTACTATGACATACTAAGTGTTACATCTCTTGCCACAGAAGAAACTTTCCAGCAGCCATGCCCCTAAGAGAGTTCAGTGGTAATCATAACAGCATAGTAAAATCATAAGTCAGTCCTAAATTGTTGCAGCACAATTAGTGAACAATTGTGGAGTAGTTTGCATCAGTCCCTGTGCTGTCTGGGTTTTAATCTTCTCCCGAAACTGCTGTGGGCTCGTTTAGGCGTCCTGCTGGGACCTTCTTGTGAGGAATCTGCAGCGTGGGAAGGAGAGTGGTTAATTGTTCCCTGCAGGGGGGCTGAGTCTTTTCTCTTGGGGGGGGTCTACCCCGCCGAGGTGCTCTCGCCAACTGTGCAGGCTCGTCTTTCAACAAGAAGGCAGGTTTAAGTCTGTCAATGCTGACTGTTTCTTTTCTATCCCCAAAATCAAGCACAAAGTGTTTATCACCATGTTCCAGCACTCTGAATGGCCCATCGTATGCTGGGCGGAAAGTTGGTTTTAAAGCTTCATGCCTAACAAAAACGAACTCAGCGTTTTTTAAAGCTTGAGGGACAAAAACCCGTGGAAAGGAGTGATGAGCTGGACCGGGGAGAGAGTCCGGTCCGTTGCTGCCTAAAAACCTTGGGACTGGAAGATGCCCTGGCTCTGGGTTCTCTGGTAAAAATTCACCTGGGAGCCTGAGAGGTTGTGCAAAAACTAATTCAGCTGGAGAGGCGTCTAGATCCTCTTTAGGCGCAGCACGCAACCCTAATAAAACCCAGGGAAGTTTATTTACCCAATTTGTATCCGTTAGTGAGGCTCTGAGGGCAGCCTTTAAAGACCTGTGAAAACACTCGCATAACCCATTAGCCTGAGGGTGATAAGCGGTGGTGCGGTGAATTGTTGCCCCTAAGCTGCTAGACATGGCTGACCAAAGCTCTGAGACAAACTGAGGCCCTCTATCGGACGTGATGTCCGATGGGATGCCGAAACGTGCTACCCAGTTTGTCAAAAAGACGGGAGCGACTTCCTCCGCTGTGGTTGCCGCTAGAGGGACTGCCTCTGGCCAGCGTGTGGTGCGGTCTATCATTGTTAACAGGTGTGTGAAACCTTGGGAGGAAGGTAGTGGCCCCACGAGGTCGACATGAACGTGGTCGAACCTTCTAGCAGGGATTGGAAAAGGCTCCAGAGGGGCTTTTGTGTGTCTGTGTATTTTGGCGCGCTGACAAGAAATGCAAGTTTTTGCCCATTCTTTTACGTTTTTGCGCAGGCCTGGCCACACAAACTTTTCGGCGACCATTTTAACCGAAGCGCGCACACCTGGGTGCGCGAGGGAGTGAATTGCATCGAAAATATGGCGGCGCCATGTAGCTGGTACTAACGGGCGAGGTCGGCCGGTTGAAACATCGCATATTAGGGGGGGCATGCCGTCGCGTAAACCCTTTTTCTCCAGCCTTAACCCTGTTGGTCCAGACAGGAGTGCGCGCACGTCCGCGTCACTGCTTTGTTCCTCTGCCATGGCTGCATAATCTATCCCTGCATGGATAGGTGCTGCATATGTGTCTGCGTTAGTGAAGAGTTCTGCTGCTGAGGCAGTATAATCCGTCTCCTCGCGCTCTGGTGATGTCACAGCGCGAGAGAGGCAGTCTGCTACCACGTTAAGTTTGCCTGCCACGTGTCGAATGTCTGTGGTGAACTCTGAAATCGCAGCCAGCTGTCTTTATTGCCTGCCTGACCATGGTTCTGAAATTTTAGCCATAGCAAAGGTGAGCGGTTTATGGTCTACAAAAGCCGTGAAACTCCGCCCTTCTAACCAGAACTGGAAGTGGCGGATGGATAAATGAAGCGCTAGCAGCTCCCTGTCAAAAGTGCTGTATTTATGCTCAGTTTGGTTTAGCGATTTGCTAAAGAATGCTAAAGGTTGCCAGATCCCGCTGACATGTTGTTCTACAACTGCCCCTATAGCCAGGTCCGAAGCGTCTGTGGTTAGCGCGATGCGGGCCGAGGGATCTGGGTGAACTAACAATATGGCGTTAGCTAGAGCGCTCTTTACTTCCACGAAGGCGTGTTCACGCTCCGGGGTCCATTCGACCGCGTTGGAAGCTTTCTTTTTTCTGAGCGCGTCATATAGGGGCTGCATGAGCTGAGCTGCGTGGGGGAGGAAACGGTTGTAAAAATTAACCATTCCTAAAAGTTCTTGTAGTGATTTGACCGTCTGTGGCCGTGGGAAACTTTTTATCGCGTGAACTTTGTCTGGAAGTGGAACTGCCCCCTTCGGAGAGACTTTGTGTCCTAAAAAATCAATTTGTGACACGCCGAATTTGCATTTGGCTGGATTGATTATTAGCCCGTGCTCTTCTAGTCTCTGAAAAACCGTAGTGAGGTGCTGCTCGTGTTCTTCCTCAGACGAGCTGGCTACCAGCATGTCGTCGAGGTAGACGAAGACAAAAGGAAGGTCGCGTAAGACCGCGTCCATCATTCGTTGAAAAGTTTGAGCAGCGCCTTTGAGGCCGAAAGGCATTCGCAGAAATTCAAAAAGGCCGAAAGGGGTTATTACAGCTGTTTTAGGAATGTCCTCCGCTCGGACTGGGACTTGATGATAACCGCGGACTAAGTCTATTTTTGAAAAAATGCGCGCACCCGCCAGATGTAGTGAAAAATCTTGAATGTGAGGAATTGGGTAGCGGTCATGCGCTGTAGCATTGTTTAATCTGCGGTAATCTCCGCACGGTCTCCAAGAACCGTCGGATTTCGGAACCATGTGAAGTGGTGAGGCCCAAGGGCTCTTCGAGTGTCTAACAATGCCCAATTTTTCAAGGGTCGTAAACTCATCCCGTGCTATGCTGAGCTTGGCCGCGTCTAAGCGGCGAGCTTTGGCAAATACGGGTGGGCCCGTTGTGGGAATAAAGTGTTCAACCCCGTGTTTAGCCACAGTGGCTGAGAATTTGGGAATTGTGAGTGCTGGAAATTGAGTGAGGAGTTGCTCAAACTTACCTCCTGCCGTGGTGACGTTAGCCTGCACAGGTGGTGGAGAAACTCGAGCTGAGCATGGAATAGAAGCAAAGGACAGTGCATTAACCAAGCGCCTATTTGCTAGATCCACTAATAACCCATGTGCACACAAAAAATCTGCGCCTAACAAGTTAAAACTCACCGCCGCTACAACAAATGTCCATCTGTAGTCGCGGCCGTGGATGTGGAGGTGCAGGCTCTTTTCGCCGAAAGTGTCGATGTTAGAGCCGTTGGCTGCCACCGCTCCGTTGCCCCGGGTGCCCATGGCTCGATCTGCGTGGGAGGGCGTGACGAAACTCAGCTGAGCTCCTGTGTCGATGAGGAACTGTTTGCCGGTGTGTCCATCCGTCACATACAACAGCTTATTCTTCTCGCCGAGAACCGCTGCCGTTAACGGCTCTCGGCTTTGGCATTTCCCGAAATCGTAAATTTGAAGGGGGGAACGCATTTGCGGGCCTTCTCGGCGAAACGGTGGTGATAATAACAGACGTCGCTCTGTCTGTTACGTTTTGGCCGTGTCGCTGTCACCGCGGGTTGGATCTGCTCAGTGGGTTGTGGCTCTACGTGGTTCCGGGCATCAGCGTTGAGGTCTGCGGATGCTGCTGTGGGTGTCAGTTCCTTGCAGGCGTTGACGAGCCGATGAGCTTCATTGGCCAGCGCGCGGAAGTCTTGGTGGTTGTTGCATCTCATGTTGGCGAGCGTCCCTCTCATGTGTGGCGGCAGCGTGCTGAGGAATATGAATTGGAAGAGGAAGTTGTCATTGTCCTCTTCTTTAAGCTGTAGCAAATCCTCCATGAGGGCTTTAGGTTTGCACCCTCTGTGGCCGTAGACCGCCAGGATCTTCTCGGCTCTCTCTTCAGCTGAGGGGACGTAATTCGCCACGATGGTTGCTTTAAGCGTTTCATATTTGTCTTGGGCCGGTGGCCGCCGGATCATGCTCCGCACACACTTCGAAGTGGCGGTGTCGAGTTTGGAGACGATATGGTAGAATTTGGTATCGTCAGCCGTGATGCCCGCCAGTGTAAACTGGGCTTTAGCTTGCTGAAACCACGAGACGGGGTCTTCTTGCCAGAAGTCTGGCAGCTTGACAGCGACGGCATTCGTGTATACCATCACTGCTGTGTCCGCAGGGTGAGAGTGCCTTGCTTTGGCTCTCACAGCGGTGCTGGTGCTCGGTTGAGCCCTCTCAATCCCTTCTGCCGGGGGGGACAGTCGTCCATCTGTTCCCCCGTCTGCGTGGTCGCTGGCGTCTGCCTGGGTCGCCACGGATGAGTCGATTGCGGGGGTATGCCTCAGGACCATACTCGCGTCAGGGGTCACCAGTGTAGAAGAGCTTGAAATGATGAGGCAATTTGATATATAAACCAAAGTTTAATTATCAGCTCTCCTAACAAGTCTCATCTAGTGCAGAGGTAGCAGAAGGAAAAGAGGCCGAATATCTCCGGCTCACTGACTTTATACTTGCACATAACAAAAGACATGCATAACAAAGGCTCACATCCCTCATTATCTTAATCCCCCCATTGTCTTGGTATTTCCTCTCCTCGCCCTAGGGGGTGAGGGTAGCTCCTCCGGTCTCCACCGCAGTGTCTGGGAACGTCTTCAGAACTCAGAACTCAGAAAAGGATTTATTGCCAAGTACATTAACAGTAAACAACTGATAACATACGAGGGATTTGACTTGACACTGAAAACGACCTGCATTTCCGGTGACGCGGCAGCGTCGATAACGCGCCTGTCATCAGACGGGTACAGGAAGCATAGGGAAGAAAAGGATAACACAATAGGAAAGAGCAAAAAAACATTGATTGTCAGAATACCGGTCACATATGATCAATATTATGATATGATAATATTATGTCTTTGTTCTTCACTTGGCGGTTGAGAGTCTTTGTCCTTTCAGAGGTGTGAAGTTGCTTTACATATGTAATTACCAAACATTTCCACATGCTTCCACATGTAATTACCAAACATTTCCACATGCTTCAACATATGTAGGTTATGGAATATATGAGTAATATAGCCCACACCAGTCTAGTTTATTGTTCAGATGAACACCCAGGTACTTGTAGGATGTCACCATCTCGATGTCTGTTCCCTGTATATTTACTGGTGCTGTGAGGGGTTGTCCTTGCCTGCGGCAGTCCACCACCAGCTCCTTGGTTTTCCTTGCGTTGATCTGGAGGCAGTTCCGATGGCACCAGTCCATGAAGTCCTGGATAAGCCCTCTGTACTCAGCTTTATCTCCGTTGGAGATGAGGCCAACAATTGCAGAGTCGTCAGAGAACTTCTCTAGATGGCAGTGTGTTGTGTTGTGTGAGAAGTCCGCAGTATAAAGGGTGAACAGGAAGGGAGCCAAAACCGTTCCCTGGGGGGCCCCCGTGCTACCGATGATCATGTCGGACACACAGTCCCGGGTTCTCACAAACTGTGGCCAGTTAGTGAGGTAGTCCAGGATCCATGATGACAGGTAATGGTCCACCCCTGCGCACAGCAGCTTGTCCTTCAGGATCATCGGTTGGATGGTGTTGAAAGCACTGGAGAAGTCAAAGAACATGATCCTCACCGCATTCCCGGGCTTCTCCAGGTGGGACAGAGAACGGTAAGGACGAAGATCACCGCATCCTCCACCCCAATGCCATGCTCGTAGGTGAACTGGAGTGGATCCATCGCTGGTCCCACCAGGGGGCGGAGGTGAGCAAGGAGCAGTCTCTCCAGGGTCTTCATCATGTGGGACGTCAGGGTCACTGGTCTGTAGCTGTTCAGATCTTTGGGGTGGGAAGTCTTTGGTACAGGTACCACACAAGATGTTTTCCACAACTGTGGTACCCTCCCCAGCTTCAGGCTCAGGTTGAAGATGCGCTCCACAATCCCACACAGCTGGTTTGCACAGGACTTGAGGAGCTTTGCGCTGATGCCGTCCGGTCCTGACGCCTTCCTCGCCTTGATCTTCCTCAGTTCCGTCCTCACCTGGGTCTTGGTCAGGGTCAGGTTGGGGGGCTGTGTGTTGGGAGTGGGGGGGTGTTGGTGGTGTGGGGAGTGGGCTGCAGGACTTGATGTCTTCAGAGGCAGCAGTGGTTGTTGTGCAGTCGGTGGGGAGGGCGGTTGGTCAAACCTATTGAAAAACAGATTCAGATTGTTCGCCCACTCCCTGCCCCCCGTGGCCTGGGGGGAGGTATTCTGGAGCCCAGAGATGGTTTTAAGGTTTCTCCAGACCCCGCTGATGTCGTTCTGTTGCAGCTTGTCCTCCATCTTCTTCCTGAAGCTGTTCTTGCCTTCTCTGATCTTTCTCCTCAGCTCCCTCTGTACGGACTTCAGCATCTCCCTGTTCCCCGACCTGAAGATCCTCTTCTTCTTTCTCAGAAGTGTTTTTATCTCAGGGTTGATCCAGGGTTTGTTGTTTGAGCAACACCATATGGTCTTGGTGGGAACGGTGTTGTCCACACAGAAGCTGATGTAGTCCGTGAAGGTGTGAGTGAGGCCATCGATGTTCTCACCATGTGGATCGCAGAGCTGCTCCCAGGCGGTGGTTTCAAAACAGTCCTTTAGAGCGTCCATTGCCTCCTCAGACCATAACTTCACTTTGCGCATGACTGGAGGTTGTCTGTGCAGTAGGGGTTTGTACACCGGCCGGAGATGAACCAAGTTGTGATCTGATCTCCCGAGTGGGGGGAGTGGTGATGAGGTGTACGCCTCCTTAGTGTTTGCGTAGAATAAGTCCAGTGTTTTATTGTCTCTAGTGTGGCATGTGACATACTGGGTAAACGTGGGTAGAATGGGAGACAGTGAAACATGGTTGAAATCGCCTGAGATGAGGAGAAGAGCATCTGGGTGTTCTGTCTGCAGCCTGCCAGTTACTGAGTGGATGACGTCACACGCTGTCCCAGGGTTTGCCGTCGGATTATGTTTGGATGTTAGTAACAATACTCCAAAACTGATGGACAGACTTTGATGCAATTTTCACAAGTGGCTATAGGCCTACACACAAACCCATTACATTTTGGAGGTGAGCCATGAGAAACGGAAGGAGCCTTGGAGGAGGTATGCGCTCTATGAGTGCTTTTCTAGTTGTAAATATTTTATTATATATGAACTAAAAGTAATTATTTCAATGCTTAAATGGTGGCAAATCTACGAAAATATAAGTACGTGGGGCCTGTGGCAACAAAACCCAATGCATCCTCAAGCCAGACTGCCTCTCAGGACCAGAGTGATTTGCCTCCACCCTCACCGTGGAAGAGTGACCTGGATGTACTGAAACTCGAACTTCTGGAGGCTCTCAAGGCTGACATTTTATCAGTGATTAAAACGGAAATTAGAAATGTCCTCGCGGAAGATCTCAGCTCCCTCAAAAATGATCTGCATGCTGTGAAAACTGATATGATTAACAGCACGGCGGCTCTCTGCGCAGACATCGACCAGGTGACAGCAGACATTACAGAGATGGAGAACGGTCTGTCCTCCCGGTCTGATGACGTGGTCCAACTGCAGAATGAGGTGAAAGATTTGAGAAAGGAGCTCAAAGAACTGAAAGAGAAGTGCGAGGACATGGAGGGGTGTATGAGGAGGTCTAACATCAGAATCCTTGGTGTACCTGAGACACCTGGCTCGAGTTCTTCTGCAGCAGTGTCTAAATTATTGGTGGATGTGCTTCACCTGGAGAGGGGGCTGCTGGTCGACTGTGCACACCGGGGCTTTGGCCCACGGAACAGGAGCGGCAAACAGAGAGTTATCATCGCTAGATTGCATTACCACCAGGAAAATCTTGAGATTCTACGCCGGGTACGGAGAATTGGACCACTTCGCCTCAACGGGAACCCTGGTGCCATTTTTCCTGATTACACCGCAAGTGTTGCTAAAGCACGGGCGGCTTTCACCGAGGTGCGGAAACTGCTGTGGGACCAAGAAGGTGTTCACTATGGACTGTTGTCTCCAGCACGGCTCCGTATTACACACGGAGGAGAAGATAATTTACAGACGCCAAAAGAGCCATGGATTATGTGAAGGAAAAGATTATTACTACCCCGGATGATGCATCATAAACTGTAAGAAAAAAAATGTTTTAAGTTGATTTGCTCCACTTTGTCTGCCACCATTTTTGTTGTAGAAGATGCTAAAATCAAAGTGGACAACAGTTTTTGCTGTAAATATTAGTTTGAATTAATAGAGGGGAAGTACGCAGATCGGTTCATATATTTATGGAATTTTTTTCTTTTCCTTTTTGTAACTATTTAAATAAAAGTTATTAGTTATTTGAACTAGAGTTATTTATGCAGAATTGCAATAATGGGGAAATAATTATTTTTTCTTTTCTTTTTTTTTTCTTAACATGGATTTAGTTGATTTTCACATATTCCATTTCTTTTGATTGCTTAGTTTTAGGGATGTGCATTTGGTTATACGTATATAGATAATGGAGCGTTGGAAGAGAGCCTGCATCAGCAGTAACCCGAGTCTTAGTCTCACACAAGCACTATATGTGTGGATTTTATTATTATGAGTTTGGGGAAAAATCAGGGTGAACACTTGCAAATCAACTGCGTCAAAGATCTGTAAAACAAACAATTTTGGTAATAAACGATGGTCATGGCATCCTTCATACCGATAATGAAGAAATTAATTCTTGTTTTAGAGACTTTTATCAGTCAGTTTACACCCCAGATTCATGTACTAATGCATCTGAGATAAATGATTTCTTTCGATCTTTGAAAATTCCATCTGGTGATTTGGATCAGTCTCTGGAGCTTGAGAGAGATATTTCATTAATAGAAATAACATCAGCTATTAAAGAAATGAAAAGCAGACAATCTTCAGGCCCAGACGGCTTTCCAGCAGATTTTTTCAAAAAATTTTCAGATCAACTTTCCCCTTAGCTGTTATCTGTATTTGAGGAATCTCTCACCTTAAAATCCCTGCCTCCTTCCATGCATCAAGCAATTATATCTTTATTGCTCAAAAAGGACAGAGACCCCCTTTATTGCAGTTCGTACCACCCAATCTCTTTGTTGAACTCTGATGTAAAAATTTTGGCCATGGTTTTGGCTCGTCGTCTTGAGGGGGTTGTTCCAGAAATCATTTTCTCTGATCAGACAGGTTTTATAAAAGGCCGTCATTCTTTTTTCAATATTAGACGTTTGTTTTAATATTTTATACAGTCTGCCCTCATCTGTTAGTACAGATTGTGAAGTAATACTTTCACTTAATGCTAAAAAGGCATTTGATCTGGTCGAGTAAGACTACCTTTTTTAAGACATTGGAGGCATTCAAGTTTGGGCCAAGATTCCTATCTTGGATCAGGCTCTTATATACCACCCCAATGGCAGCAATACGGACTAATTATAATGTATCAAGCTACTTTGAGCTACGGCGCAGTACAAGGCAAGGATGCCCTCTCTCACCACTTTTATTTGCTGTTGCTATGGAACCGCTGGCTATAGCTTTGAGATAGAACTCCACTATAGGGGGAATCTGTCGGGCAGGTTTGGAGCATGAAATTTCTCTTTATGCATATGATACGTTGCTGTTTGCATCGGACCCTGGTTCGAGCAACCATGAAATTATTGAAATTACTCTCAGAATTTGGAAAAATATCTGGCTATAAAGTCAATCTTCAAAAAAGTGAGCTAATGCCGATCTCTGGATATGAAAGACATATCGTATTGGCCCCTTTCAAAATTAGAGTTGGAAAAATTAAATATTTAGGTATATGGGTAACGCGTAATTGTAGTGATCTTTATAAAGCCAATTATCTGCCGTTACTTTCTAGTCTTAAGAGAGATCTGGACTGTTGGGATATTCTTCCTCTTTCTTTAGGAGGAAGAATTAATTCCATCAAGATGTGTGTGCTGCCTAAATTTCTGTATTTGTTTCAAAGTTTGCACATTTTTCTCACCAAATACTTTTTTTTAACTCTAATAGTCAGATATCAAGTTTTATATGGAGTAAGAAGCAACCAAGGACAGGGAAAAGTATATTGCAACTGCCACAAACAATGGGTGGTATGTCATTTCCAAACTTTGTCTATTACTACTGGGCAGTAAATATTAAAACACTGTTATATTGGATGAAGAGGGATGCTCTTGATTCCAGCTGGGTGGAAAGGGCCTCAGTTAAAAATACCTCTCTGGCAGCTTTATTAGGTTCCAGCCTTCCTTTCAAACAGTCTATTTCATCTTATACATCTAATCCTGTTGTTATTCACATGGTTAAAATTTGGAATCAGTTTCGAAGAAGCTTCAACGCCACTGGAATGTGGCTTGCTGCACCACTAATCAGAAACCACGTTTACACCTTCGGTCATTGATAGAGTCTTCGATAGTTGGTCAAAATCCGGGATATGGTCATTGTATGATTTGTACGTAGACAATAAATTTGCTTCATTTGAACAACTGTCAAAAATATAAAATAAATAGGTCACAGTTTTTTCAGATATTTACAGCTCCAATGTTTTGTATCATCTAACTCAAGCTGCTTCCCCCCAACGTCCTCAATCAGCTGTTAGATTTAATCTTTGAATGCAAAATTGATTCTAAAAAAATCTTGGCTAATATATACACCATTTTGGACGTGCATCAATTGACTACTTTAGAAAAGCTTAAACACAAATGGGAAGCAGACTTGGGAGAATCGATATCAGAGCTAACATGGTCTAAAGCAGGGGTTCTCAAAGTTTTGATGGGTGAGGGCCAATTTGGGAATCCAAAGTTGAACCGAGGGCCACCAAAGGGACGGAGGCAAAAAAAAAAAAAAGACTGAAAATTCAATTCCATTTGTAATCCTTTTAATTATCAGATTTAATTAGTTTGGGTAAAGTCATATTAACAGTAAGAAATTGGGACTGATGAAAATACAATTTTAGTGTCAACATACCTTTTAACTGCAGTGTGATTTGTGGTGCTGTTTTCGGTTGGCCACGAGTCCTCTGAAGTCTGGCTCCATCTCCGTCGTCGCGATGCGAAGGACTGCATGTAGGTGGGCATCTGTCATCCTGGATCTCAGCTTAGATTTGTTGATGGCCATGGTGGAGAAGGTCTTTTCACAGATGTAGGTGCTTCCGAATAAAGACGCCATTCTGACAGCATGTTGACGAAGAGCAGGGAATGTGGATGGGGAAAGTCCTTTGTAGAACTCGATCAGACTCTTGTCACGATATGCAGCTCTGGCCTCGGAGCTTTCCTGTAGGTCGATGAGCTCAAACTGCATGTCTGCAGGCACTGCCTCGGGCACACATGAGAAGGGATTTTGGAAAAGGTTGAAATCACCCTCGTGGTCCCTGAAGTCAGAGAATCGGTGGTCGAACTCGTCTCGAAGCTTTTCGATGAGGCCATGGTTCTTCTCTGAACGCAGGTGACGCAAAACTTCACTCCCGTCCGTGTCTGGGTCATCTACCAGCGCCCTGCAGGCAGGGAAATGAGCGAGATCTCCTTCTCTGAGCTGTCCCTGGAGCAGTTGGAGTTTTCGCTGGAAAGCTTTCACGTTGTCAAAAAGTGTGGAAATGAGTTTTCCATGGCCTTGCAGCTTCAGATTGAGATCGCTCAGACAATTATTCAGGTCGGCGAGGAAGGCTAGGTCACAGAGCCATTTGCTGTCCGTTAACTCAGTCACGTCTTGTCCTTTTGCCTGCATGAACTCGCAAATTTCTTTTCTCAGGTTAAAAAAACGTTTCAGTGTGGCACCTCTGCTCAGCCACCGGACGGCAGTGAAGTAAATGACGTCTCCAAAATCTGCCTCTGACTGCGCCAAAAAGGTTTTAAATTGGCGATGGTTCAGACCTCTGGACTTCAGGTAATTAACTGTCTTCACAACTACGGCCATGACGTGTTTCATTTCTAGCGTCTGAGCAGCGAGGGCTTCTTGGTGAATTATGCAGTGGTAGCTGACTGGTTTCTTACCACCGCTGTTCACCACTTTCTCAGCCAGCAGCGACACTGCACCTGTCCTACTCCCAATCATTGCTGGTGCTCCGTCTGTCGTGACACCGACCAAGGATGCCAGGTTAACATTGTGTGTGTCCAGACTGCGATACACTGCTTCGCAAATATCCACTCCCTTCGTTGTGTCTTTCATACTCTCCATACTCAGTAGCTCCTCGCCGACGTCAAAATTCTCAGTGACAGTTCGGATGAAAATCAACAGTTGGGCAGTGTCGGAAATATCCGTGCTTTCATCCAGTGCGATGGAAAACGCTCCCTTTTCTAGCCCCTCCACACGTATCGCCAGTTGGTCCTTCAAATCATTTGCCAGATCTTCGATTTGTCTTGTGACTGTGTCATTCGACAAACTTACGTCACGGAACTTTGTTTTTTGGTCTGGGCATACACGCTCTGCCACTTTTAGCATACAGTCTCGAACAAATTCTCCGTCACTAAACGGCTTGCCCCGTTTAGCTATTTCATGAGCTACCACATAGCTAGCCTCTGTTACTGCTTCGCTGGTTTTTGAAAATTGCGTGAAGACTGACTGTTGTGCTGTGTAGCCCCTTTTAAGTTGTTCCATCTTTGTGGTGCGATCCTTGCCACTGAATTTTTCATAATTTTTGTGTTTTGTTTCGTAATGGCGCCTGATGTTAAAGTCTTTTCGCACTGCGATTACCTGTCTGCAGATGAGGCATACAACTTTATCGGACCCGTGAGGTTCAACGAAGTAGTCCAAAGTCCATTTTCCCTGAAACTGCCTTTTTTCCTCGCTGACAGTTCTCGGTTTCCTCGAGTGAGCGGTCTCCATCTCTGCCTCTTTCTCTCGCTGATCCATCTTTATTTCCACACTTCGACTTCCACAAGCACTAATATTTATTTCTTATTCTTCTTCTGACTCAAAATGGTGCTCCGAAACCGTTGCCAACCAACACTTCTGCACTGTGCGCTGAACGTTCCATCTCCCATAATACAATTGGACTAGCTGCTGCAATGAAGTGATCGCAAGGTCGACAACACATGTAATTACGGCTTGTGCCTACAGACGGCGCCAAAGACCACTAAACGTAGATGTGTATCGGAATTTTTCCAAAGCAATTAGTTCAGATCATATATTGGTTAAAGGCCTTGGACGGTGACATTTTTTTATTGAACCAATAAACTGATTGTATGAAAATATTCCATTCCGGCCATTCCCGTGATTTAAAATGTGTCACCAGCCTCCATAAATGACTTTATTTGTTAATAGCCCATATTTCACTTAGTGATGCTGCAGTACCGCCATCTCTCGATAGGGGCGTGCAGCAGTGACGTCAGGTCAGGGAGAAACAGGAAATGGCTGCAGGAAATGGATGATCACTGGCCTGCAGAAATGGCTGAACGACAGCAGAGTGATTCGGACAGCGATTATTTTATCGAGTATGACGACCGCAATATAAGTGATGATATTGAAACTGACGAATCTGATGATGAAGTAGTTTTGGGTGGTGCTGATGGGGTTATTCAGCCGTATTTGTTCGAGCCCGAGGGTGCGGAGGAAGACGCGGACGAAACAGCGACCGGAGCAGAACGAGAGGCAAGAACGAGAGGCTCGCCGATTTATATTGGTAAAATATGCTTTGAAATTTTTTTTTTTAGGCGATATGCATGGTCACACACTTAATTATCAAAATAAAACTGCCAGTTTTTCCCTCGCTGCCTTACTTGGCGACTTATAAACATTCTCTTTCTGCTCAAAATTTTTTACGTTTTAAATATTTTCTAATCAAACTTCATAGACCAATTTATATAGCACTCCCACGAGCCATTAGTTTATTATAAGCATCTGATTATACCATTTTTTTTTAACAGGTGCACTTGTGAGAAATGCAACATTATGCCAACATCAACTGAATCTCGGTGCTGCCAGGAGGTATTGAAGGTGAAGAAGTGAGGGTGATACCTGCCTGTGCTGTGAGCCTCATCAGAGAAACATTCCCATCTGATCACAACAAGGGATTTTGCCTACCAAGATTAGATTTGTGATCAATGTTATTTAAATAAAGTTTTTTAAAATCATATATTGAGTTTATTAATGTGCATGTCAATTTTATAATTCTAATATTTCAGCATTCATCAAAGTCGGATCTCATATACATTAGAGTAATTTTTCTACCATTTTATGGTGTAAAATTCGTGTGCAATTTTTAAAAGCACATTTCTCTAAAAATCTTAGGCTTATATTTTTTTGTCTTAGCAAAATATGTTGCTTCCCTAACAATTGAAAGCTGAACTTTCATTGCTAATTGGAAATTTATTCTACTTTTACATGTTTGATTTTGAAAATCTAGATACATGTTGCTCAACAGCATCAGCTTTGATGGGACGCTGAAATTTGGCACTCAATGTTGC
The DNA here is from genome assembly GCA_020510985.1 of Pholidichthys leucotaenia. Classification (NCBI taxonomy): domain Eukaryota; kingdom Metazoa; phylum Chordata; class Actinopteri; order Cichliformes; family Pholidichthyidae; genus Pholidichthys; species Pholidichthys leucotaenia. The sequence goes on from CM035841.1 coordinate 293,061,730, forward strand.
TGGAACTCTGGCTTGTACAGAGTGCCACTGCTCCAATAAGTGGGTTGGATCAACCAAGGTTTTGTCGAAAAGAGTATTCATCAGATCATCCACATATTCTGAAATAAAATTAATTTAATAAAAATTAGAAATCGAAAGCTCCTTGTGAGTGGTCGTGGAAATTCCAACGATACCGGCTGCATTTAGAACTCTGAGGACCTTGACATATGACGCCCCAGTGAAGAGAATGGCGGATGAAAGCTGTATGTTACCAGCTGGCATGTCCCTGATCATCTGCTGGCTGTGCCAGGATCGATCCTCAACACAATGTGGACAATGTTGTTTGATCACCAACAGAGAACCTTTAGTGTGACTTGTTACCTCACATGGATGACTGCAATGAGGACAATTGCTGAATAATCAAATTAAAAAAAAAAATCCACAGTATTTGAAGGTTGAGTGACAGTGGATAACATCTGCAAAAACAGTAGATCAACATAATTTCATTCCAGAGGTGTCAAATTGGATTACATATATAGAAATATAACTTGAGCAAACAGGCACAACCACCTCCCTATACAGCACTGAATATTTCATATTTGATTAGTATGAATACCCTAAAATTCTAATATTTGATAAGTTGTTAAGGCAATGAAATTCATTGCTTGTAAATAATTTTAGTAAATATTGGCAGTGAATATTTAAAAAAGAAAAATTACCCTGTTTACTTATCTTTCTGACAGCAGATTGCTGTCAGAAAGATAAGGTTGATCAGAAAGATAAGGATATCCCAGGTTGGCCTAGGATAGCCGGCCCTGGCCGCTGCTGGAAGGGCTCTCGCGACCGGGCCGGGGGACGGCCGGAAGGCGGCCGCCCCTCCCCGCTCACGGACGCGTGTTCGTGGAGAACCCGGTGCTAAATAACTCGTAAACGACCTGATGCCGGGCGTGACCGCTCCGGGGACAGTGGCAGGTGGGGAGTTTGACTGGGGCGGTACACCTGTCAAACTGTAACGCAGGTGTCCTAAGGCGAGCTCAGGGAGGACAGAAACCTCCCGTGGAGCAGAAGGGCAAAAGCTCGCTTGATCTTGATTTTCAGTATGAATACAGACCGTGAAAGCGGGGCCTCACGATCCTTCTGATTTTTTGGGTTTTAAGCAGGAGGTGTCAGAAAGTGTCAGAAAGATCGCATCGGTAGATCACCCTTGCTTTTCACGCCACTTCACTGACACTGTCTGAGAGTGGGACTTTGAAGTGAACGGATATATAGTTGGAACAGCCGATTTTTTTTTATCAGCAATCTTTTTGCTAATTTCATTTCAAATTGCATCTTATTCTCAAAATCGCTGTCAACAAAATGTCTAATGCACATGTTGGGTGATTTTGCGACATAATTCCAATTTTTTAGCGTTTTCTGAACGAAATTCACCCATGGGGTTCTGATTTTTCCAGGCAGGGGAAGTTCCTAAACACTCACCGCGTGCTCCTCAGCGTGCTCCTCCTCCTACTCAGGTCGCTCCTGACCTGACGTCACACAGTCAGTGGCCATTTTAACCGCTGATCGCTTGGCAGACAGACAGCTCTCAAGGAAATCATACTTCAATAGCGCATTGTCACCTTATGCGACATTTGTTGACACCAAAACATGTGCGGTTCAAATTAGCTCGTCTCACACACAAATTTAAGATATGATTTAGCGATATTGTAATTTCGTCCGGCCGAGGCCTTTTTAAGACGTTAACAGATTGGCCGCGGGCTGCCAGAAATGTTTTTGCGGGCCGCCATTGGCACGGGGGCTGCACTTTGAGAAACATTGGTCTAAAGGATAATTTGGCATATGTGAAGAACAGGAGGCATGCATCACGGTCCTTCGCGGGGAGGCACACCCAGCCTGCATGGTCAGTGGTAGACAGGAGTCCTGACTGCTGCTTCACCCATGTGGTACCGCTGTCCTTTGCAGGACTGTGAGTCCCCCCTCCCGAGTAAGTATCTATGAATTAAAAACTTAATAATACCGCAATGACTGTGGAACGGAATGGCCAAACAGGACACAAAAATGCCCAAATAAAATAAATCATTTTTATTTAAATATTTAAAGACAAACAGGCAGCACTGATGCAACGGTTGCAATCAAACAGGTCCTTCTGCTGTGTATAATAATGTTGGGTGTGTAGAAGAGCTTGAAATGATGAGGCGATTTGATATATAAACCAAAGTTTAATAATCAGCTCTCCTAACAAGTCTCATCTAGTGCAGAGTGGCAGAAGGAAAAAAGAGACCGAATGTCTCCGGCTCACTGGCTTTATACTTGCACATAACAAAAGACATGCATAACAAAGGCTGACATCCCTCATTATCTTAATCCCCCCATTGTCTTGGTATTTCCTCTCCTCGCCTTAAGGGGTGAGGGTGGCTCCTCCGGTCTCTGCCGCAGTGTCTGGGAACGTCTTTGTTCTTCACTCGGCGGTTGAGAGCCTTTGTCCTTTCAGAGGTGTGAAGTTGCTTTACATATGTAATTACTAAACATTTCCACATGCTTCAACATATGTAGGTTATGGAATATATGATTAATATAGACCACAGGTGTTTTGTAGTTAATTTGATTGATTATAGTTTTAAAAACTTGTAATAACAAAATGCTGCTACAGTATAAAATGATTCACGACAATGGAGCTCAAATATTTGAGCTCCATTGTCCTATTATAGTACTGCATGAGTGTCCTATTATAGTACTGCATGAGTTTATTGACGATACACTATAAACTGTTGTTGTTCATCCATCGTTGTCGATGATGACCTCGTAATCCTATTGATCAGTTGATGGTTGAGTCCTGAGATGACTGATCAATCCAATTTTGGCATGGAATGTCCTGGCACATGTGGGGCAGGCATGCATCATCACGTTAGCTGATGTGCTGGGCTGTCTAGTCTTGCGCAGTTCGCGCTTGGCTTTAGCTCCAGCAATACGTCTGGCTTCTAGACTTCTGCAGCCATCCTTAATGCTCATATGCCAGGCCAAGTGGTCTTGTGCTAGAGTTTCCCAGGAGGCCACGTCTGTATTGAGGGATTTCAGAGAGGCCTTCAGGGTGTCCTTGTAGCATTTCTTTTGTCCCCCTCTTGACTTTTTTCCATCTGAGAGTTCCCCGTAGAACAGCTGCTTTGGAATGCGTTCATCAGGCATCCTGACAACATGACCTGTCCACCTGGCTTGCGCTCTTATTAGCACGGTGTGGACCATTTCCATTTTAGCTCGCTCAAAGACTTCTGTGTCGGGTACCTTGTCCTGCCATTTGATGCTGAAGATCCTTCGAAGACAGGTGAGGTGGAAACAGTTGAGCTGTCTGGCATGCCTTGCATACACCGTCCATGTTTCACAGGCATAGAGGAGTGTTGGGAGCACAACAGCACGGTAGACCTTTAGCTTCATTTCTAAGCTAATGCCCAGTCTTTCCCATGCAATTTTGTGGCGTCTGCTGAATGCAATGCTGGCCTTGGCTATTCTGTGGTTGACTTCGGTATCTATTGTTGCAGATTGGGAGAGGGTGCTACCTAGGTATGTGAATTGGCCTACAACTTGCAGTCTCTGCCCCTTCACTGTATTAGTTGGTTCTGCCTGTTGGCTATTTGGAGCTGGCTGGTGCATAACTTCAGTCTTCTTGGTGCTGATAGTGAGGCCGAAGTTGTCACATGCCATGGAGAATTTGTCCATGCTTGACTACATCTCACACTCTGAGCTGTCATTTAAGGCACAGTCATCAGAAAAGAGGAAGTCCCTCAGTACAGTCTCTTTTACCTTGGTGATAGGCTGGAGTCTTCTTGGGTTGAAGAGTCTTCCATCCTGCCTGTACCTGAGGCTTATCCCAGTGGTGCTATTCTGAAAAGCGTCAGTGAGCATGGCTGAGAACATCATACTGAACAAGGTGGGTGTGAGCACACAGCCTCGTTTAACATCATTCGTGACTGGAAAAGACTCTGATGCCTCACCGTTGTCTAGGACGCGTGCGTTCATGCCATCGTGGAACTGGCGCACCATCAGGATGAATTTGTCTGGACAGCCAAACTTTGACATTATCCTCCATAGTCCCTGGCGACTGACAGTGTCAAACGCTTTGGTGAGGTCAACAAATGTGGTGTAGAGCTCATGGTTCTGTTCTAGACAATTGTCCTGGAGTTGATGAGCCGCAAAGATCATGTCCACGGTCCCTCTACCCTTACGGAAGCCACATTGTGATTCTGGCAGCAGGCCTTGTTCTAGGTGAGTGATCAGACGATTTAGCAGGAGTCTTGCGAGGACCTTACCAGCTATGGAGAGTAGCGAGATACCTCGGTGGTTGTCGCATACTTGCCTGTTGCCCTTTCTCTTGTACAAGTGGACAATTGACGCATCCCTGAGTTTCTGAGGAATGGTGCCTTGGGTCCAGAAGGACCGGAACAGTTCAGTCAGCTTCTCAAGGAGTGCTGGGCCACCTGTCTTGTATATCTCAGATGGAATGGCATCTGACCCTGGTGCTTTACCACTTGAAAGTTGGCCAACAGCCTTTTGGACTTCAACAACAGTAGGAAGTTCATCCATGGCATCATTGATCTCGACCTGGGACATCCTGTCGATTGCCTCATTGTTTATAGTAGATGGCCGGTTCAGGACTCCTTCAGAATGTTCAGCCCATCTTTGAAGGATTTGGGTCTTCTCTGTCAGGAGGGTTGAACCATCTGAGCCCAGGAGTGGGGAGCTTCCTTGTGGCTTGGGTCTGTACAGGGCATTGAGAGACTCGTAGAATCGTTTTGAGTCATTCCTGTCTGCGTAGCCCTGGATTTCATCCGCCTTGGCACTCAGCTATGAGTTTGCATAATAAACTACACATATAAACTAAAACAATTATAATGGTGATGTTAAAATTTGATGAAACGAGACTGCCAAATAAGGTGTATGTTGGCTACATGAGCTATAAAGTCAGACTTTACGTTCCTTCTCCGCTCAGATGTTTCAAATGTCAAAAGTTTGGTCATGTAGCAGCGATATGCAAAGGTAGACAACAATGTGTCACATGCTCTGGTGAACATGAATATGGAAAGTGTGAAAGAGGAGCCAAATCTGTTCAAGATGGCGCCCACAGCGGCCGCCATGGTGTATCGCTGCCCTTTAATTTTTATAATTTGTCTGTTTTTGTTCACTGATTGTGCATCTGCCGGTTCATACACCCGTGAAGAACTACTAAATATCAGGACTCTCACCCCCATGGACCTTCTTCCAGTTTTTTTAGCTCCTGCCGTTGATCTGATCCATTGTTTGGCCAAAAAAGCAAGACGGCGGAAAAGAGGGAAGAGAGGAGGGATTCTCGCTCGGCTACGAAAAAGAGGCTCGCGAACAGCCTTGCCTGGCATATTTCTATCCAATGCCAATTCTCTCCTGAACAAGGTAGAAGAATTAAGACTGCTGATGCGTTTCAAGGACCTCGCTTCCTCGTCTGTCATCTGCTTCTCTGAGACCTGGCTTAATGAGAACATTCCAGATAGCGCGATCAGCCTCGAGGGTTTCCAGCTGATTCGTGCTGACCGCGTCACAGAGCTGTCCGGTAAGTCTATCGGAGGAGGAGTGTGCTTCTATATTAACAACAGCTGGTGCTCTGATGTAACGGTGATTTCCAAACACTGTTCTCCCGCCCTGGAATTTCTTTTCATTAACTGCAAGCCATTTTATTCCCCGCGGGAGTTTGCCTCATTCATTCTCGTCGCTGTGTACGCCCCTCCTGACGCGGACACGCGCGAAGCTCAGCGCGTGCTCGCAGATCACATCCAACTTACGGAGCGGAACTTTCCAGACTCCCTGGTTATCGTGGTGGGCGATTTTAACCACAGCAATCTGAGTCACGAACTCCCCCGCTACAAACAGTGTATTAAATGTCCAACCAGAGGAAATAACACGCTAGATCACTGTTATACTTCAGTAAAGGACGCATATCGCGCTGTTCCCCGCGCAGCGCTGGGACTATCTGATCACGTGATGGTTCACCTCATCCCCACATACAGACAGAGACTGAAACTCACTAAACCTGTGGTGACCACCACAAAGAAATTGACCAGTGAAGCTGGAGAGAAACTGAACACATGCATGGAAATAACTGACTGGGGCATGTTTAAAAGAGCCACACATGATCTTAATGAGTACACATACACTGTGAACTCATATATCAACTTCTGTGAAGAGCACATTCTCCCATCGCGCACCAGGATAAGATATTCTAATGACAAGCCTTGGTTCACAGCTAAGCTCAGACGGATCAGGAAGGAGAAGGAAGCAGCGTTGAAAAGTGGAGACAGGGACTGCTACAGGGAGGTCAAATATCGGTTTAACAGAGAGCTGAGGAGAGCTAAATCTGTATATTCTGAGAGACTCCAGCAGCAGTTCACTGCTAATGACTCGGCTTCTGTGTGGAGAGGACTGAGGCAAATCACCAACTATCGGCCTCAGGCTTCTAAAGGTCAGGATGACAAAACCCTTTGTCAAAGACTGTCCCAACACTATGCCCGTTTTGACACCTCGTCAGCTGTGTCCAACTCACCCACTCCACCCAGCTCCTCTGCCTCCTCAGCCCCTAATTCATCAAGAGCGGTCCCCCCCTCCTCCTCCTCCTCCCCCCCCTCCCCTTGTCATCAGTGAGCAGGACGTGCCCAGACAGTTCTCCAGACTGAACCCGCGCAAGGCCCCCGGGCCGGACGGTGTGTCTCCCTCCACCCTGAGACACTGTGCGAAAGAGCTGGCTCCTGTCTTCACAGACATTTTTAACACCTCCCTTAAGCAATGTCACGTGCCGACCTGCCTCAAATCCTCCACCATCATCCCTGTCCCCAAGAAGCCACAGATTACTGGACTTAACGACTACAGACCTGTAGCGCTCACCTCTGTAGTCATGAAGTCCTTTGAGCGCCTGGTCCTGTCTCACCTCAAGTCCATCACCACACCCCTCCTAGACCCGCTGCAGTTTGCCTACCGTGCTAACAGGTCTGTGGACGACGCAGTCAACCTGGCCCTCCACTCCATCCTGCAGCACCTGGACTCCCCGGGAACCTACGCCAGGATTCTGTTTGTGGACTTCAGCTCCGCATTCAACACCATCCGCCCCGATCTGCTCCAGGACAAGCTGTCCCTGCTCAACGTGCCTGACTCCCTCTGCAGGTGGATCACCGACTTCCTGACGGACCGGAGACAGCATGTGCGGCTGGGGAAGTCTGTCTCAGACTCTGTTAGCATCAGCATTGGATCACCCCAGGGCTGTGTACTTTCCCCCCTACTCTTCTCCCTTTATACCAACTCCTGTACCTCCTCCCACCAGTCTGTTAAGCTGATTAAGTTTGCGGACGACACCACCCTCATCGGGCTCATCTCCAACGGTGACGAGTCCGCCTACAGGGAAGAGGTGGCCCAGCTGGTGTCCTGGTGCAGCCACAACAACCTGCAGCTGAATGCTCTGAAGACAGCGGAGATGATTGTGGACTTTAGGAAAGTCACATCCCCCCTGCCCCCCCTCACCATCACAGGCTCTCCCATCACCTTTGCAGATTCCTTCCGCTTCTTGGGCACCACCATCACCCGAGACCTCAAATGGGAGCCAACCATCAGCTCCCTCATCAAAAAGGCCCAGCAGAGGATGTTCTTTCTGCGGCAGCTGAGGAAGCTCAAGCTACCCACCAAGATGTTAGTGCAGTTCTACACGGCCATCATCGAGTCCATCCTCACCTCCTCCATAACCACTGCCAGGGACAGACTAAGGCTGCAGCGCGTCGTGCGCACTGCTGAGAAGGTGATAGGCTGCAAGCTCCCATCTCTCCAGGACCTGTACATCTCCAGGACCCGGAGGCGTGCTGGCCGGATCATAGCCGATCCTTCACATCCTGGTCACGTGCTGTTTGCCCCCCTCCCCTCAGGTAGAAGGCTTCGGTCCATTCGGACTAAAACCTCCCGGCACATGAACAGCTTTTTCCCCTCTGCCATCAGACTGCTGAACACTAAGTGACTTTTGACTCTCGTGCACTATGTACAGCAGCTCAACCAGACTCATGTCATTCATCACTGTTTTTCTGTTGCATTATTGACTGCACTATGTGGTACTTCACATTATCTGCTACATGCTAATTTTTTAAAACTGCCTTGACTAGTACTACTCATTATTACTAGTATTATTATTATTATTACTTATTACTACTTATTTTTCTACACTTATTGCACGTTTCTAGTCCTTTAGTTTTTTAGTTTATCCCTTTTTCTCATTATGTTTTTAATGTTGCAGCATGGCACCGAGACAAATTCCTAGTTTGTGTATCACATGAACAATGGCAATAAACCTGATTCTGATTCTGAAATTAAAGTGCTGTTACTGCGGTGGTGAACATAGCTCTGCATATCGAGGTTGTGAAGCCAGCAAAAGAGCAGCAGAAATTCAGCAGATAAAAGTCTTCCAGGGATCAACATATGCAGAAGCTGCGAAAAAGGTGCTAGCTAAAAAAGTGAGAGTGGACTCTAAGAGGGAAAGTGTGCAGACTTGCAGTGCATGCAGCAGAATTAAGGAAGATACTCTGGTTTTTTTTTTTTCCACAATATCTTTATTGAACCTTTTCTTTTTTTTTTTTTTAACAAACATGATACAAACAATCAAACACTAACACTAAAGTACTACAAAAAAAAATGCACTAAAAACACCAACAACCACCAACAAAATCAAGTCTTCAACAATGCTCCTCTGTTTAGTCTAGACAATCCAATACATAAGTATACATATTATGTTCACCAGTTTGGAATTTACAAGGTCCACACACATCATTCACCTTCTTCTTCAAGAGTTATGTTTAAATTTTTTACATAATCAATAAAAGGTCTCCATATATTCTCAAACACAATTTCCTTTGATTTTAGTATATATGTTATTCTTTCTAATGGAAGGTTTGTTAACATCTGTCTTAACCACTGAGTCACATCTGGTCTATGAGTCTTTTTCCATAATAGTGCAATACATTTTTTGGCATTAAGCAAACTGAGGTCTATGAATGTTCTTTCACTTTTATTAAAATTATGCTTTTCTGGGTACAGACCCAACAAAAACAGTTTAGGATTCAATATGATTTGTTTTGAGATTATTTTTTCAATTGTTACCCTCACCTCTTCCCAAAACATTCTTATTAATCTACATTCCCATAAACAATGAAATAGGGTTCCTTTACTTTCCATGCATTTTGTGCATGTATCTGGTATATTTTTGTTATATCTATTTAACTCCTCCGGTGTAACATACATCCGCATTAACCATTTGAAATGTATCAATTTAAGGCGTACATTTATTGATTTGGTTTGAGCTTCTGTACAAGCCAATTCCCATTGTTCCTCTGAAATTTCAATTTGCAGATCTTCTTTCCAGTAGTTTAATCTTTTCAGTGAATTTTCACTTGAAGATAGTGTCAATGAGTTATAAAACTCTGAAATAATACCCTTTCTTTTACTATCTTTCATCATCATTTTTTCCAAGGATGAATAAATAGGTCGAGTGAGAGCTTTATTTTGATTTGATCGAATAAAGTTTCTAAGTTGAAGATATTTAAAAAAATGTGTTCTATTGAGATTAAATTTGATCCTCAGCTCTTCAAAAGACATTATGTTGTCTGCACCTGGCAAATATAAATCCTGAATCTTTTGTATCCCTTTTAAATTCCATACTTTAAATACAGCGTCCGCTCTCCCTGGTTTAAAATATTGATTACCCCATATTGGACTAAATTGTGACAATAACTGTGGTTCTTTTAAATAGTTTTTAGCTTCACACCATATTTTGATCATATGCTTTACAAATGGATTTTTAACTTGTTTTTGTAATTTTTTTGCCGAATCTGAGTATATGAATATGGGAAGAGGTAAAGGTAAATTGTATGATTCCATTTCAGTCCAGTGAGGGAGATCATTTGATGAAAAATAATATGTCATAGACCTCAGTTGTGCCGACCAATAATACAACATAAAATTTGGACATTTCAGACCTCCACGATCAAATGGTAAATATAATAAAGACAAACGTAATCTAGCCCTCCTGTTGTTCCATATAAATTCCACTAACTTTTTTTTTATTCTTGAGAATAGATCTAAAGGTGGTGATAAGGGAATGTATTGAAATAAATAAAGTATTTTAGGTAAAATATTACTTTTAAGTATATTGATTCTCCCGATCATCGACATTGGTAGTGACATCCATCTCTGAGTTAACTCACTGATATCTGACATTAAGGCTTCATAGTTGACACTGGCGACTGATTCTAGCTTAGGCATAATTTGGATTCCTAAATATTTAAACTGATTTACAACATTGAATTGATTTACCTCAGGGGCTGGGTAATTTCTCTGGGTCTCATTTAGCATTAATATTGAAGATTTAGTTTTATTTATTTTATATCCTGATATTTCCCCAAAATTCTTTATTAAATTCAACAAGGTTGGAATAGATTTTTTTAGATTCGACATAAACAAAATTATGTCATCGGCGTACAGGGAGATTTTATGTTCTGTTGGTCCAACTTTAATTCCATATATTTGTGAATGTAAACGTATCGCTATCGCTAAAGGTTCAATTGCCATAGTAAACAGTAAAGGTGAAAGTGGACAGCCTTGTCGACATCCTCTATTGATTTTTATTGGTTTTGAAATATTGTTATTTGTTAGGATTTCTGCTGTAGCATTATTGTATATTATTTGAACCCATTTTATGAAATTATTTCCAAGTCCAAACCTTTGTAGTACTTCAAAAAGAAAGGGCCATTCAACTCTATCAAAGGCCTTTTCGGCGTCCAATGATAGGAGAGCTGTATCCGGTGCTTCTTTATTAAAATAAATAATATTAAATAGTCTTCTTACATTATGGAAGCCTTGTCTACCCTTTATAAAGCCATTCTGATCTCGATTAATAATATTTGGTAAAATTTCTTGTATTCGTCTTGCTAAAATTTTACAGATTATCTTAAGGTCGGCGTTTAATAGGCTTATTGGTCTCATATTTTCACATTTATTAGAGGGCTTACCTGGTTTTGGCAGCAGTATAATTAAGGCATTATTTATGTATGATGGTAAATTATTATTTTGAAATGCTTCTAAAACCATTTCCAAAAAAGGTTTTATTAATTTATTCTTAAATTTTTTATAAAGGTCAACTGGAAGACCATCTGGTCCTGCACTTTTTCCTGATTTCATATTATCAATGGCTAGCCCAACTTCTTCTTGACTAATTTTAGACTCCAATATCTCCCTGTTTTCATTTGGAATACACGGTATAGATAGTTCGTTCAAAAACCCATTTAGTTTTGTTAAATCAGGTTCATTTTTGGTATCATATAATTTTTCATAGTAATCTCTAAAGGCTCTATTAATTTCTAAAGGATCTATAACTACCTGTCCATTACTTATAATACTGGTAATTGGTGTTTTAATTTCCAATTGTTTAATCTGCCATGCTAATAATTTTCCTGATTTTTCACCTTGTTCATAAAAAGATTGTTTCAATCTTAGAAGACTCGAGGCAGCTCTATTCGCTGATTTTTTGTCGTATTCAGCTCTCAAAATCAGTAATTCATTCTCCAACCTTGGGTCACTTCCTGCATACACTTTTTCCTGAAGATTTTTTATTTTATGTTCCAATTTAGCTCTCTCCTCTCGAGTCTTCTTAGATTTTGATCCTGTATAACTAATAATATGTCCCCTAATAAAAGCTTTGAAAGCCTCCCACTTTACACATGCTGATGTTTGTGTAGTATTGATGTCAAAGAACTCGTCTATCTGTTTTTCTATATACTTGACAAATTCCTCATCCTGAAGCCATTTATGCTGAAATTGCCATCTACCTGATTCCTTTATCAATTTTTTATCTACATATATTAGACAACAGGGTGCATGGTCAGAGATCACGATGTTATCATAAAAGCAGTTTTGAATCTTGGACCTTAATTCTGTGGAAATCAAAAAATAATCAATACGTGAGAATGTCTTGTAGGTACTGGAATAACAAGAATAGGCTTTAACTTGTGGTTTCATTTCTCTCCATATATCTAACAATCTCAATTCTTTCATAAAATGATTAATAGTCATCCTACATCCAATGTGCGTACAATCCAGTCCTGTTGATCTATCCACACCTGGATTCAATGTACAATTAAAATCCCCTGCTATTATATGTTGCCCTGTAAGTGATGATAAGATGAGAAATAAATTAGCAAAGAACTTCTGGTCATCTATATTGGGACCATATAAGTTCACAAGATTTATATTTTCTAATAGCAAAGAACCTTGAATGATTACATATCTTCCAAATTTGTCTCCAATTACATTTTTCACTTGAAAAGGAACTGATTTATGTATGAGAGTCATAACTCCCCTGGCTCGGGATGAAAATGAAGAGGTGAATACACTTCCCTGCCATCTACTCCTAATTCTTTTAACATCCTCCTCTATCAGATGAGTTTCTTGTAAAAACACAATTCTTGAACCCATGTCCTTTATTTTATTCATAACTTGTTTAAGTTTTTTTAAATTTTGTAGACCTCTGCAATTCCATGAAGTTAAATTAAGATTAACACTTTGGTCCATGATCAATAGAGAGTTTGGGATTACCTTGCAGTGTAAACATGCTCATACAGAGAAGCAAAAACATGAGTGGTTGAACATTCATCCTACAAACTACACACAAACAAATTCCCCCTTCCCACACTTGTGGCAAACCCCCCAAAATCAAAAGAAAAATTCTGTCTCCCGATATAGCCATCGACTGTTCCACATCCACGGGGAACAGCCTAAGCCACTCCTTCTTCATCCTCCCAATCACCCTAACTCTACTGCTTTTAATGACGTAACATTAACTCTCCTCTGTAGTTTTCCAACTTAACTCCAAAATTTTTACCAACTTTGTACATCCTAGTTTTTTTTTTTTGTTTGTTTGTTTTGTTTTTGTTTTGTTTTTTTTTAATATATAATACAATCTATATTTTGTAAACTTACTATTTACTTCAAGTCAGTCAGATGCCTGTGCAAATGCTTAGTTATTCTACCTTATATTTTGTTCATGCTTAGCTCCCACCAGTCTCTTCTTCTTCTTTGATCTTCTTGATGAACTCCTGCGCCTCCTCTGGGGTCTTGAAGATGTGGGTTCTGCCCTCATACGTGGTCAGCAGTCTCGCAGGATAGATTACACCATGACGAATCCCAAGGTTGCGCAGCTCCTTACGTACGGGATCAAACTGCTTCCTCAATTGCTGGATTCCTGTGGCCAAATCTGGGTAGAACCGCACCTGCTGGTCCTGGTGTTTAATCTCTCCTTTAGCACGTGCAGCGTTGAAGATCTTCATCCTGTCTCTGTTGCTAAGAAACTTCATAATTAAGGTCCTCGGCGGTCCCTTATCTCTCCGTGGGCCAATACGATGTGCTTTTTCCAGAACCACTGCTGATTGCAACTCCTCGCTGCCCAGCACCTCCGGAATCCACTTTTCCAGAAAGGAACATACGTCCCGACCTTCTGATTCCTCTGGAAGACCCACCAGCCTCAAGTTATTCTGTCTCGACCGAGATTCCAAATCCAAAATATTATCTTCCAGAGATTTATTTTTTTTTTCCAAAGTGCGCACCTTTAATTGAAGACGGGTGACGTCATCTTCAGCACTAGCGAGACGGAGCTCCATCTGCGCCGTTCGTTCTACACAGTCACCCAATTCCTTTCTTATTCCTTCCAGCGCTGTCATAATCCCATCAAATCTAGAGGAAAAGTCCGCTCTCATTGAACTCATGGCAGCCATCAGCGCATCTGCGCCATTCCCCGCAGAAATCGCACCGCCGCCAGCTTCCTCCGCCATATATGGAGCCTTGTTTGCTGCGTCACAGACCTGAAAGTCCGTTAATTTGGACTGTTTCGGCGGCTCGCTTTTTCCTTTTCCTGGTTTTCCAGCCTTAGGCTTCGCCGACATATCCTCGCCCAAATGCTGGGATACGTTCTGTCCCAAATGAGAGAGTTATTTGCCGATTTTTTTTTTCCAGGAGCAGAGCAGAGCGAGACACGTCCGTCCTACGTGGCAGCCATAACCGGAAGCCGATACTCTGGTTTTGAAGGAAAATAATTTTGTCTTATTTGTGGTAGATGTGATAAACTGCACTGCGCAGAGTTCCAAGAAAACAGAAAAAATCTAAATCATTGTGAAAGCAGCAGAAAAATATCTTGGCATTAAAGGGCTACATTGGGAAGCAGCTGAGGACTTGTTAAGTGGGGGATCTTTAAGTTCACAGACATCATGGGCTGGTGGATCAACCACCAACAGACACTCGCTATGACATCATCAAAGATCATAGGACTCGCTATGACATCATCAAAGATCAAATGGAGGCATCATAGGACTCGCTATGCCGTCATCAGAGATTATAGGACTCACTATGACTTCATCAAATATCAAAGGCAGTCATCACTCACGATCATAGGACTCGCTATGACATCAAAGATCATAGGACTCGCTATGACACCATCAAAGATCAAAGGCAGGCATCACTGAACGAGTGCTGACGTGTGTGCTTGCTTACACCCTTGCTTACAACCTGCTTTCTACAGGAATGCAGAAATACTTGCTTATACTTGGTTTCTATGGCCATGCACAGGTGTGCACGGGCATGCAGAGGTATGCACTTGTATGTATAAATGAGTTACTTGTATCTAATTTAAAAAAGGACTAATCATGAATAAACTGATTATTTGACCAACGTGTTTATTTTATTAACACTAAAACCATCAAGATGGCCTGATGGAGACTCTGGGATTTTATTATGTGAATGACTTTGTTTTAACAAAATCTACAGGTCTCCCAGTTCACAATTTTTTATAAATGTCATTGAGTTATGGTGTTGCAGTTTCGGGGGACGTCTCTATGGATTTGTGCGCTCTTTTTGCTAATAATCTCATCATTGTTTTCCTACTATATTGTGTATCCTGAACTGGGAGAGAGAAATAGAGAGAAGAGGGAACTGAATTACTGTTTTATGCGCAGCAAAAAAAACCCCCAAAAAACCAAAAATACTCTAAATATGAATAGAGAAAAAAAAAAAAAAAACAAAGAAAATTAGCTATGTGGAGGATTTTGCTTCAAGAGCGAGGGGGAGCTGGTAGGAGAGAAAACTCCAGAGTCTGAGTCTGAACCTCTGCAGAAAAGAGAAAAAAGTCACTATCGGCTGACACTACAGGTAAAAAGGGCTCCTATATCTTAAGTACTTTATGGAAACAAATTCATATAGTAGGTTATATACAGTATAAACAAATGACATTAAAAAAAACGGCCAGCTGATGTCCAGTTCAGCATAACACCAATCTCTGTGAGATCATTGATATTCATATAATCTGTTCTTCTGTCATGTCAAATAAAGTCACACACAGAGAGAATCTTCTGTCTCTTCTGCCATGCGCCCTCAGTTTTCACCAGTGTCTCCTCCTAGCACCGACGATCGCTATCATGTCAGGTGCAGATGAATTAAGACAAACTGTAGCATACCCCCCCGAATGAAGGATGACACTTTACTGATGATTTTTAGGTTTAATGGCAGTAAACCCTCAAATTCACCTTAAGAGCTGGGAACCACACAGAAAAACATCGTATAAGCTAAAGTCCATACTCTTACAACTGTTAGCTAAAAATAACCTTAACTCTTGACACTAAATACTACAAAATATACATACATGTTAACACGAAAATTCAAATTGTCATATTTACATATTAAACATACCTTGTGCCTCTATCAAGGGGGCTGCTAATAACAGATACGTTTTATATTTTATCACAACCTTTTCTTCCCCGTCTTTTGCCGCCGTTAGTTTGCTCACGCTAACGGTTACAGGGTCACGGGTCACAGGCCCGTGGCTCTGAGAGAGATCCGTCGCTACCAGAAATCCACGGAGCTGCTCATCCGTAAGCTGCCCGTCCAGCGCCTGGTGAGGGAGATCGCTCAGGACTTCAAGACCGTCCTGCGTTTCCTGAGCTTCGCCGTCATGGCTCTGCAGGAGACCAGCGAGACCCACCTGGTGGTCTCTTCTTCGCTAAGGGGGTCACCATCATGCCCAAAGACTTCCAGCTGGCCCGCTGCATCCGCGGAGAGAGAGCTTAGACTTTCTGCTGCACATCCACCAGCCATAATGCTATGCTCTGCACTGTGTGTCTATATATATACATTTATAGTAATATGGACATATGTTTACTAGATGTTGTTTTTTCTTGCCTTCTGATTGTTTCTCTGAGTGTTGCTATCCCTATGCTGTTGCAATCCTGGAATTTCCCCATTGTGGGACTAATAAAGGCTTATCTTATCTTATCTTATCTTAAAATAAAAGCACCGAATATCAAACAGGAAGCTAACCGTAACTGATAGTACATAAAAGTAATAAGCTCCAAAATAAAATATAAGCAAATGAAGAAATGTACATAGGGTTATTTACACTCCCACCAAAATTATGAGTATTTGGGTTCCATAAGAACATCAACAAATAATTTTCTCAAGCAAAAGAACCCATATAAAGAGGTCGCCTTAAGAACTTTCTAACAACAAGACCAGTTTTTGTACTGGACGCTCTACGACTGATAGCTTACTAGAGCGTTGACCTTTGTTATTTAGTCTCTTTTCTCCAAGCGAAATCTTTGCTCTTCGCACAAGTCCATCTTTTCCACTAACAGTCTCTAAAACTCTTGCAAGTCTCCATTCACCTCTGGGCGCTAGTTCATCCATGTCTAACACAACATCACCTACTTTTAGATTCCTTTTTGGTGAATGCCATTTTTGCCTTGAAATGATGTTGTGAACATATTCCCGTCTCCAGCGGCTCCAGAACTGCTCTGCAAGGAACTGCACGCGGCGCCATCTCTTTTTGCCATATAGGTCCTCCTTTGGAAACGTGCCAGGTGGGGGCAACGGTGCGTTGGATTTCATGTGGAGCAGGTGATTGGGCGTAAGTGGTTCTAAGCTGTCAGGGTTGTTCAAGTTATCTATAGTTAGGGGTCTGCTGATGACTATAGTCATGGCTTCATAGAATAGAGTCCTTAATGAAGCATCATTGAGTCTACCATGAGCAAGTGACAGAGTGGTATTCAGTACACTTCTGACAGTCTTTATCTGACGCTCCCACACTCCCCCTGCATGACTGGAGTGGGGTGCATTCATCACAAAGTCACATTGTCTTTCGGATAAGTAAGTACTTAGCTTCTGAGTGTCTAGTTCATTTAAGGCTGCTTTAAACTCATTTTGAGCGCCAACAAAGTTTGTTCCCTGGTCACATTGGATTCGTCTGACTGCACCTCTGATTGAAATGAAACACCTTAATGCGTTAATGAATGCATCAGTAGACAAGTCCTCTAATAGCTCGATGTGGATGGCACGAGAGCAAAAGCAAGTAAATAAGAGTCCATGCCGTTTGTGTTGTTTCCTTCCTTCTGTTGTCACAAACGGACCAAAACAGTCCATGCCGCAGTGTGTGAAGGGAGGAGAGGGCTCTAAGCGCTGTGGAGGTAGGTCACTCATCCTCTGACCCTCTGGAGCTTTGCGGAGTCTGCGGCAGGTCACACACTGACCGATGTATGAAGCAACTGTTTTACTCATTCCTGGAATCCAGTAGCCACTAGATCTGATTTCATTTATGGTAAATCCCTTTCCTTGGTGTTTTACCTTGTTATGACAGTGAGATATTATGAGCTTAGCTGCACAGTGATCCTTTGGGATCACGATTGGATGTTTGAAGGTGTCACTCGTTGGTGAATGTCGAAGTCTCCCTCCCACCTTGAGGAGACCATCTGTGTCCATGAAAATGTCCAGTTTAAACAGTTTGTTGTGACGTGGGAGCTGTTTTCCTTTGTTCAACAGTTTTATTTCTTGTTTGTATGCTTGATGCTGCACATCACAAATGATCACAAGTTCAGCATTTTCCTGTTCACTCACTGTAGCTGGTGCATTTGACTTGATATGTTTAGCCCTTCTTATAAGATGTGCTACAGCTTTGATTGCTCTGGACCATGACGAGAACTTACTTAGACGTTCAGCAAGACTCGCAGTGTTTGTGACTTTAGTTAACATTGTCTGTACTTTTCTGACTTCTGGATCTCCTATGGATAGATCCGGCTCAACAGTTTGTGGTGTGGGCAGTTCATTTTTCTTTATTCCTTCCTTGAGTTTGTCTAGAAAAATGAGATCCTCTTGTGAGACTATTTTGTCGCTTGCCTTTGCATCCTTAAAATCAGACTCAAGAACTTTGATAACATCCATAGGTGTTACAGGAGGTAGTTCTTTTACCATGACTCTGTGGCACAGACTTGTTTCAGTTTCATTTGACTCTGATGTGGAGCCACCGACAATGCTCCACCCCAGCTCTGTCTGGATTGCAAATGGCTCATTGTCCTTTCCAAGTAGAACCTGTTTTGGAGCTAGAGTTCTGGAACAGTTAAATCCAATGAGTAGTCCAACATCACAGCTCAGAAGAGGAGGTATCTTATCAACAATCTCTGACAAATGGGGCCATTGCTTTGCAGTTTCATTCGTGGGTATGTTGTCATAATTAAACGGAATATAGTCCTTTGTGTAAGAGGGCGGAAGGTCAATACAAACATCTGAGTTGTAACCTCTCACACGTAACCCTGGTACTCTCTGACTTTTGACTGTCATGTGAACTCCCAGCATTGTGGTTAGTTTTAGATTAACTGGATGAGAGTCTGCTTGTAACTGGTTAGTTACCTCTTCACTAACAAATGTATTGTCACTTTGTGTGTCTAATAAAGCATACACTAACTGCTCTTTAGAAGGTCTCTGGGTAGTGGAAACCCACACAGGAACAATCATGGAGGTACTACCTGATTGACCCACCTTTGTGACGTTCAGAGCTGTGACTGCCATAGTATCATTTTCTGTGGTTGGTGTAATGTTTGTGGAGCTCTGAGGCCTTTCATTTGCCTTGTGATTCTCATTGTGCAAACAAGTGGGGTGTCGTCCTTTGCAAGTGTCACATGTGTGGCGATGACGACAGTCTTTGGCATTGTGGCCCACCTTTAAGCACCCGTAGCACAGTTTATTGTCCTTTACAAATGTACGTTTGTCGTCTAGTGACTTTTCTGAGAAGCTTGGGCACTTTGACAACTGATGCCTTTCATCTTTGCAGAACATGCAGGGTACCTTTAACTTTGTGTCATTTAACTTTGCTTTATCTGCATGTGCCGTAGCTTGTGTTGTAAAGACTTGGGCTGCAAATCTGTTTGGTTTAATCTCCTTTGCATGTCCTTTTTCCAGAGATGAACTGCATGAATGGAGTGCATAGGAAGAAGTCACAGGATTTCATGCAATTTCCGCCTCGAGTGCTACAAACTCTGCAAAATCCTTGAAAGAGGGGAAATCTTTACCATCCATGAGAGCAACTGTGACCTGACGATTCCAACGTGTTGCGAGCCATTCTGGAACCTTTTGCAATAACTTTTGGTTTTCCTCACAGTCACTCAGTATCTCTAAGCCCTTTACATGTGGTGTTGCTTGGAGACAGGTTGTGAGAAAATCAGAAAATGTCCGTAAACCTTCTGCATCCTTTGAGTGGATTTTAGGCCACTTCGACAGTTTGTCTCTGAATGCCTTTTGAACAACAAAAGGCTGACCATAACGTTGGTCAAGCCTTTTCCAGGCATCTTTGTATGCCTCTTCGTCGCTACGATAAAATGTGCCCTCAAGGCATTTAAGTGCTGGGCCAGTAATATACCTTTTTAACAAGTGCAGTTTATCAGCAGGAGATATACCTTTGCAGTCTATCAGTGAGCTGAAGGAAGCCTTCCATTCGATGTAGGTGATGGGATCTCCGCTGAACACGATAGGCACTGGCACTGGGATTCTGTTTACAGCTATGCTGTCTTGGATAGCTTTAGCCAGCTGGGAAATGTCTGTGGGAGGCGATGGAGAAACAACTTGAGAGTGTGGTTGTTGCACAGAATAGTTGACAGGAAAGGATGCATATTGTTGCATGAGCGGGTGGTATGAACCTGTGGAGAGCAATGGGGCTGGTTGTGCAAAGCTTTGGTTGACAGGAGAAGTCCCATTGTTCTGTAACATACATTGACTGTCCGTATCAACTTTCAATTTCTTGTCATAAATCTCTAATTTTGCACGTGCAGCTTGCCTTTCCTTTTCTGCTTGTAAGCGCTCTAGTTCAAACTTTTGTGCATCCAATTCTCTTCTGTGTTTCTCTTCCATTTCTCTTAATTTTTCCCTTTGTTTGATTTCCTCTTGTGTGATTTTATACTGAGCTTCTTTAGCAGCTAATTCTGCAGCTGCATCAATTCTTTTGGCAGTGATGCTCGCTTCAGAGTGATAACTGGACTGTGATGAAGTGCCAAAAATGGACTTAGCATGGTCATAAGTTAAGAGTTGATGGAGGCGCTGCTTTTCTCTATCTGCATCATATTCATCTATGGCTGCCAAACGCTCTGAAATGATTTTCATAATGTCTTTTGTCACAGATTCACAGGAGTCCATTTTACGCCTTATGACATGGGATGGTGCATTATGCTCTCTTAGTTCACTGTATGCTTTTGTCATGTCATTTACTGTCCTTTCAATATCATCAGCCATTTCTGCTAACTGTGAATCTGACAGATCACTTTTGAGGTCTGCTCTGTAAATTCTGACCTGACCTTTCCAATGTTCATAGATAGTTAACAGCCTTTTCTCTCTTTTAGTCTGTTCATCCTTCTGATATAACAGCATTTTCTCTGTAGGCACACTAGGCCTTTCTGACCGCCTTGGTAACGTTTCATTAACTGTTTCCTCTTGTTGTTCCTTTTCATTTATCTGTTCTGATTTATTATTTTCCATTTGAGTGATTGCTTGTCACCGTATCCTTAGACCGTTGCTGCAGCTCGCTGCTCCGCGTCGTTTCCGTGCCGTTCCTTGAAATCGCGGGCAGCTCGTTGTAGCACGTTGGGTGAAGCGTCTCCTCTTGGCCTCGACCAGGCGACAGGCTTTCACTTCTCCCGGAGGTAAGCTCTTACTTTAGCATGCCCCCCCGAATGAAGGATGACACTTTACTGATGATTTTTAGGTTTAATGGCAGTAAACCCTCAAATTCACCTTAAGAGCTGGGAACCACACAGAAAAACATCGTATAAGCTAAAGTCCATACTCTTACAACTGTTAGCTAAAAATAACCTTAACTCTTGACACTAAATACTACAAAATATACATACATGTTAACACGAAAATTCAAATTGTCATATTTACATATTAAACATACCTTGTGCCTCTATCAAGGGGGCTGCTAATAACAGATACGTTTTATATTTTATCACAACCTTTTCTTCCCCGTCTTTTGCCGCCGTTAGTTTGCTCACGCTAACGGTTATAACCGGAAGTTCCTTCAAAATAAAAGCACCGAATATCAAACAGGAAGCTAACCGTAACTGATAGTACATAAAAGTAATAAGCTCCAAAATAAAATATAAGCAAATGAAGAAATGTACATAGGGTTATTTACACAAACATTTTTGGGGCGTTAAATCCTGGCGCATTTAGCAGGAGATTGACAAATGCAAACCTTAATAAATCACCTTGCGCCAGTCATTTAAATACTCCCTTCCCTCAAATTTGCACTTTGACATGACAACTCCCACAAATACATATGCCATGAGGCCAGGTGCAAAATTAACATAGTCCATGCCTTTCCACTGCTAATTTTGCCCTGCGCCCTCGACAATAGTTTTTTAATGCCAAAACAGGGCTTTGTGATGGTGCAGCACTTTTGTAAATCTGCCCCATGTGCTCTCCTGTATTATAAAATTTTAAATTATATATTTTGTTTGGAATTGAACAAAGAATTCATTTTAATTTTTTTGTTTAAAAGTTTATATAGAGCTAAAAGCAGCGAAAACATGAGCTTAATAAAATAATGTGTGAAAGCAAGTTAAATGACACTGGCCTGTCTGTAGACAGCTGTGGTCTTCTGAAAGAATGTCCATGAAATGATGTCAGTTTTTAAAAGCACATTTTGAGATAAATTTGTCCATGTGACAGATTTCTCTTCCATTTGTTTTAATAAAAGATGTTGGAAGCAAAGTCATAGGTCATTGCAAATAGTTAGCTTTAAAAGGACCAAGTTGTCACACAGTGGGAGGGAAAAATCCTGAATAGAACAAAATGCATCAAGATGCATTGAGAATGGTTTTAGAATCAAATCAGAGTTCTGAATCATAATCGAATCATGAGGTGCATAAAGATTCCCACACCTAGTTTGGACCTCAGCTGGGGAGCAGGACCGACTTATCGGACCTCTCAGAGTTTTAGTTGGTGACCCTTGATGTATGGTATATGTACCTGTGATACATTAGAACACCATATATTCTCTCCATAAACAATATGGATATTTGACAAATCTATAAAAGCATACTGTATATTACTGGATACAGTTCCTTTTTGTCCAATGAAAGATTTATCAGTGCAGTGGATTTAACCTCTTAAAATTCCGGTGTTCCACCTGTGGAATGTTTCACATTGGCTGGAATGCTAAGGGGATTTAATCCCTGTGAAACTATACTACTACTACAACAACAACTACTACTACTACTACTAATGGATTAGATTTCTATAGCGCTTTACAGGTTAAGTGACATCTCATTTTCCGGTTCCGGTTCCGCCGGACCGGCGACGCCACACGAGTTGGCTGCCGTTTGCAACTGCCCTTCTCTTATCTCCCTTCTTCTTTCTACACCTTTCACTCTATACAGTGGGGAAAAAAGTATTTAGTCAGCCACCAATTGTGCAAGTTCTCCCACTTAAAAGATGAGAGAGGTCTCCAATTTTCATCATAGGTATACCTCAACTATGAGAGACAAAATGAGAAAAAAAAATTCCAGAAAATCACATTGAAGGATTTTTAATGAATTAATTGGTAAATTCCTTGGTAAAATAAGTATTTGGTCACCTACAAACAAGCAAGATTTCTGGCTCTCACAGACCTGTAACTTCTTCTTTAAGAGGCTCCTCTGTCCTCCACTCGTTACCTGTATTAATGGCACCTGTTTGAACTCGTTATCAGTATAAAAGACACCTGTCCACAACCTCAAACAGTCAGACTCCAAACTCCACTATGGCCAAGACCAAAGAGCTGTCAAAGGACACCAGAAACAAAATTGTAGACCTGCACCAGGCTGGGAAGACTGAATCTGCAATAGGTAAGCAGCTTGGTGTGAAGAAATCAACTGTGGGGGCAATTATTAGAAAATGGAAGACATACAAGACCACTGATAATCTCGCTCGATCTGGGGCTCCACGCAAGATCTCACCCCGTGGGGTCAAAATTATCATGAGAACGGTGAGCAAAAATCCCAGAACCACATGGGGGGGGACCTAGTGAATGACCTGCAGAGAGCTGGGACCAGAGTAACAAAGGCTACATCAGAAACACACTACACCGCCAGGGACTCAAATCCTGCAGTGCCAGACGTGTCCCCCTGCTTAAGCCAGTACATGTCCAGGCCCGTCTGAAGTTTGCTAGAGAGCATTTGGATGATCCAGAAGAGGAGTGGGAGAATGTCATATGGTCAGATGAAACCAAAATAGAACTTTTTGGTAAAAACTCAACTTGTCGTGTTTGGAGGAGAAAGGACACCATAGCTACTGTGAAGCATGGGGGTGAAAACATCATACTTTGGGGCTGTTTTTCTGCAAAGGGACCAGGACGACTGAACCGTGTAAAGGAAAGAATGAATGGGGCCATGTATCGTGAGATTTTGAGTGAAAACCTCCTTCCATCAGCAAGGGCATTGAAGATGAAACGTGGCTGGGTCTTTCAGCATGACAATGATCCCAAACACATTGCCCAGGGAACGAAGGAGTGGCTTCGTAAGAAGCATTTCAAGGTCCTGGAGTGGCCTAGCCAGTCTCCAGATCTCAACCCCATAGAAAATCTTTGGAGGGAGCTGAAAGTCCGTGTTGCCCAACAACAGCCCCAAAACATCACTGCTCTAGAGGAGATCTGCATGGAGGAATGGGCCAAAATACCAGCAACAGTGTGTGAAAACCTTGTGAAGACTTACAGAAAACGTTTGACCTCGGTCATTGCCAACAAAGGGTATATAACAAAGTATTGAGATGAACTTTTGTTATTGACCAAATACTTATTTCACCAAGGAATTTACCAATTAATTCATTAAAAATCCTTCAATGTGATTTTCTGGATTTTTTTTTTCTCATTTTGTCTCTCATAGTTGAGGTATACCTATGATGAAAATTGGAGACCTCTCTCATCTTTTAAGTGGGAGAACTTGCACAATTGGTGGCTGACTAAATACTTTTTTTCCCCACTGTATATATATCACGGACACACAGATCGCCCCAAGGGTCTCCCGAGTCGGTGGACGGAGCCGCTGTTTGCAGCGGGGGACGGAGCTAGCTGGCTAACTAGCTCCAACTGCCACCCGGTGCTCACGGAGAAGCTCGACATGCCGAGGAACTGTGGCGAAAAGCGATGCGGGTGCCGGGCTGGAGTTTAGGCGGCGTGCAAGAAATATAAGACAGAATAATAAAGAGCGATGGCAAGAACCAAGCAGACCGCCCGTAAATCTACTGGAGGAAAAGCCCCCCAGGAAGCAGCTAGCCACCAAGGCTGCTCGAAAAAGCGCTCTGGCCACCGGCGGAGTGGGGAGTCCTCACCGTTGCAGGCCCGGTACCGTGGCTCTGAGAGAGATCCGTTGCTACCAGAAATCCACGGAGCTGCTCATCCGTAGGCTGCCCTTCCAGCGCCTGGTAAGGGAGATCGCTCAGGACTTCAAGACCGACCTGCGCTTCCAGAGCTCCGCCGTCATGGCTCTGCAGGAGGCCAGCGAGGCCTACCTGGTGGGTCTCTTCATGGACACCAATCTGTGCGCCATCCACGCCAAGAGGGTCACCATCATGCCCAAAGACATCCAGCTGGCCTGCCGCACCCGCAGAGGGAGAGAGAGCTTAGACTTTCTGCTGCACATTCACCAACCACAATGCTCCTCACTGTGTGTCTATATATATATATATATATATATATATATATATATACAGTATATAGTAATATGTACATATGTATACTAGCTGTTCTTGTTTTTTTCTTGCCTTCTGATTGTTGCTCTGAGTGTTGCTATCCCTGTGCTGTTACAATCCTAGAATTTCCCCATTGTGGGACTAATAAAGGCTTATCTTATCTTATCTTATCTTAAAGCACTTACAGTGAGTCCATTATTCATTCACTCCAGACAGGCATTGATAGTGGTAAGCTACTTCTGTAGCTACAGCTGCCCTGGGGCAGACTGACAGAAACATGGCTGCCAATCAGCGCCAACGGTCTCTCTGACCACTACTAAACATTTATACACATTCATACCCAGTGTCATGGGCACCGGAGGCAAGGTGGGTAAAGTGTCAGGGACACAGCGGCAGGATGACTGGAGAGAGTGGGATTCGAATTGCCAACCAGTTACTGGACAACCTGCTCTATGTCCTGAGCCACTGCTGCCCTGGTAAACTATGTTTACACAGTGGCTTGTTTTAAGAAATAGTGCATAAATTTATTGTAAATGAAGGCATAGCAACATGTTGCTGTTAAGTGCATTTTAGAACTGGAACATGCTGTTTATAGTATATACAGTACACTGTGTGTGTGTGGGGGAGAGGGGCGCTAAGACCAAATAGTGGTGAATCCTGTCAATAGGATGTGCAAAAAAAAAATTCTAATTTAAACCGTTTTAAGGCTATATCTTCCTGTCCTATTGGTGAAGCATTCAGTAGCCTAAATACTAAATATCATGCAGCCTACTGTTGCTACAAGAAATATCAAAATGTTAATTTTCACCATCTATATATGTCAGCAAAAGTATGTTTATGGTCAAATAATCTAAAATTTTCTACATATTATTTATCTTTAATAATATCAGGGGTTCCCACCTGCAGCCTCCTTCCCCGGATGATACCGGAATCATCCATGACGCGCGCCTGGGGCTCCACATCTCTCGGCAGGTCTCATGGCTTCTCGTTTCCAGGTGACCAGCAAAAAGAAGGTCAACTCTCGCGTGGTTTTCAGTGAGCTTGTTTTTTTTTAACTACTAAACCAAAATGCGTAGGGGAGTCACTGTCATAACTTCACGACAAAAAGAGATGAAATATTCCCTTAGATCCTCTTGAGTAGATGGAGCTGTTATTGTAATGAATGTGGTGACCATATATAAAACTTGATCTGATCTTGCATTATAATAAAAAAGTAAAGTGAACAGAGTTTAACAAATGCCGCTCCATGCTGGCACCAATGATTTAGCTGCTCTGTAAAATGCTCATTATGCAGGAGTCTGCACGGTAGGATCACTGCGCTCTGAAGGAACTAAAGTCCAGCTGACGATCAGGGAAGAAACCTCCCAGAGTTCAGAGGGTCACCACGCGGCAGATTAGATAAAGCAAACAAGTTAGCAGGCATCTTCATTCATATCAATCAATCAATCAATCAAAGACTTTATTCCAGACTCAAGGTCCATCAAAAAAAAGTAAAAAAGTAAAAAACAAGACAGTTGAAACAATCAAAAAGTTACAAGAAACACTAAGACACAACTGCTAAGAGAAGTACAAAGACAGTACAGACTTTAAATAGACTTAAAAAGACAACTGTACCAGTGCCTTCTAAACTGTGACTGACAGCGAATAGAACTGAGCTTAATGCTAGACATGACTTGAATGATTTCATTTCTAGATACATCAAGCCGACAGATGAATTTATACATAAAATTCCTTATTACTGCATGCAGAGTATTTACACGTGATGAGACAAATAACTCGGAAGCACTGCACCATCGAGGCTTTTTAAGTAAAATTCTTAAGGCATCATTGTAGGCAACCTGTAATTTCTGCATACTTAGTTTCCTATAATTTATCCATAAATGAGCAGTGTATAAAGGTGTACAATAGGTTTTAAAAAGAACCAGTTTCACCTCATCTGAACAAAAACCAAATCTGCGTGCAAGAATATTTGCTTGCATGTAGATTTTGCAGCGTTGTCTGAAAATATCATCATCATCAGTCATTCTATCATTAATAAAATGTCCCAGATATTTAATTTTATCCCTGACAATTAATTCCCTGCCTGCCAATTCAAAGACAGGGAATTTCATTAACAAATCTTCTTTAGTGCGGCAGATCAGCACACAACTCTTATTTGTATTATATTTTATGTCATTTTCCTCTCCATAAGCACTACACACTCTTAATAACTCCTGAAGACCAGCACTACTTGGACTGAGAATAACTAGATCATCAGCATACATAAAATGATTCACTAACTTATTCCCTATTAAACACCCAGTTTTACAGGCATTCAGTTGCTTTGACAACTCATCCATGTAAAGATTAAATAGAATAGGGGACAGTATACTGCCCTGTCTGACACCACTGCTCACACCAAATGGGGATGAATGACTCTTCCCCCATTTCACCAGCATCTTCTGATGTGCGTACCAGTATATCAGGATACGTACTAAGTACTTGGGAACCCCCCTGTCAATCATTTTCCTAAACAGTATCCTGTGATTAACACGATCAAACGCCTTGGAGGCGTCAATAAAGCACAGAAAAACTGAAGAATTTTGATTTCTGTACTTATTTATAATTTCTTTTAAGGCATATATGCACAGATCTGTTCCATGATGGGGTTTGAATCCAAATTGATGATCAGTAGATTTGATGAATACATTTAATTTTTCAAACATGATTTTTTCCAGTACTTTAGATATTATATTGGCTATAGCTATGGGCCTGTAATTATCCAGGCTACACAGCTTGCCAGCTTTATCTTTAATGACTGGTACCAACACAACAGACAATAATGATTCTGGTAACATCCCATGAATCATGAAGCTGGTGAAACAGATTGCAAGAAGAGGAGCAATTCTTGAGCTAGCGTATTTAAGATGCTCAGCAGAAATACAGTCTAAACCACTCGCTTTGTTATCTGATAGCTCTCTAATGGCTTTGGTCACTGCATGAGTGTCAATCAGGAGCGAATCGTCCCTTTCTACTTTCCCTACCTTATAAGTTTCATCCTTAGTTGAATTAAATGAGTAAAAGTGTTGCCGCCAAAGATCCACAATATTTTCTGTACCTGAAATGCCTTCCAAAGTACAGGGCAAAGGCGTTTTACTGTTACTAATCCGTCTAAGCTCCTTCCAAAAATCTGTGACATTCTTATCTAACAATTTCTTGGCCAGGGAATTACTTCTCATTAGCTGCTCATTTTTAGAGATATGACGAATAGCATACTTAAACTTTGCATTTGTACATTTCTTCATCTCAAATTCTGGCCCTTGTCTGGGTCTCCCAGCCACCACCCATGCTTTATATGCTTCCCGAGCTTCAGAATAAGGCACAGCTACGGCCTCATTCCAGCCAGGTCTAACCTTATGTGTTTTACATATTTTCTTATAATAAGGCTTGCTGTCCTTATACAGGGAGTTAACTATAGCATTGTACAAACTACAAAGGTCTTTCTTATGCTCAACAATGCTACAGTTCACATCGCTGCACATTACAGCATCTCTAGGAAGACATATTTTACTCAAGGATTTATCTGTATGAACACAATATTCTACAATTTCTTCCTCAGAAAGAGTGTCCCAGTCTAATTTTCCCACCTCATCCTGACTGACATTTTGACAAAGTGCAGGTAGACAGTCAACATTAATTATCATCTCAAACGGTATATGATCAGACATTGCTAACCCATAATAAATACTCATGCCACCCAAAGAAGCATGTGCATCACCAGTGCTGATGCAACGATCTAGCCAGGACGTAGTGTGCCAAGCCTCACTTATATAGGTATAACTATCAGGAGGCATTAGTACCTTACTTGACAAGATTAAGTTGTTCTCATAACAAAAATGATACATATGTTTTGCAAATAAGGAGTCAGTGTCAGATATGTCTGCATTCAAGTCCCCCATAATAAAAATACAAGTATTATTATAGTCTTGCATATAAGAATTAATAAAGGCAAGCTTATTTAAATATTCATCCTCATTCTGTTGACACTCAAATGGCGTATATACATTAATAATAAGGAATTCCTTATCATTACAATTAAACTGCACACCAATACACCAATCTACACCAAGTCGGACCACTTTTATCAAGGAGTCCAGCTTCTTTCTCCAGAGGATAGCCACCCCTCCAGGTATCCTCCCCCTGATAATCCCCTTGCTGAGGTCAGTTGTAGACTCCCCAGCACCATGGAAATCAGGGTTAAGACAGTTCAAACGTTCCAAGTCTTGTTCTGAAAGAAACGTCTCCTGAAGGCACAAAATATCACAATTGTTCAATAAATTGTCAATAACTAACCGGCGAGCTTTCTCCCCAGCACTTTGCCCCAATTTAAGGCCACGACAGTTGTAAGACATGACCTTAATACCCATCAAAAAAGGAGGAAGAGTTAAGAAAGAACACCATCATGCGTGGGTGTCCGCATATTCTCCACAGCAGCCGCTCCACTAGCTCCAGCCCTCCCAGCCCCCCGGGGCTCATAATATCGCCGCACCAATGCGCCCTCTGGCCAGAGCTCTGGCTGGTACATGTCCCCCACCTCAGAGCATTCCGCCGTTAGATTAAAGTGATTATTTTTTTCACTTCTGTAGCTCAGAGCGCCAGTTACAGAAAAAAAATCCAAGTAATTTCTTTACTTTCAACAAACAAAGATGTAGAGTGATGATAATCAAATCAGTGGCAGTAATGCACCTGTAAGCTGGTTGCCAACCGCCATTCAAATTTAGAAGAAGAAGAACAAGCAGCCAAACTACACAGAGCTACGCACAGAGAAGGCAACGGCGCAGGCATTCTTCTTCTTCTTCTTCTTTTAGATTTGATTGGCGGTTGGCAACCAGCTTTGTTATGATCCCTGGTGCACCATTAAGCAGCACACCAAGGGAGGAATGACAAACCCGATTGCAGGAGTAGATTCATGCGTTTTATTGACATAAACCCAAAAATAACAAGTCCAGCAATGACCACGCTAATTAACAAAGAGTTGGAATGATGAGCTAGAGGCCACCAGACATACAGGGATGCCACCTGGATGTTCCGCAGCCTGAGGGAGGAAATGCCTAGTGCCGCAGAGCTGCTGTCAGCACAAGGAGAAAAGCAAACATGAACTTACAGCTGGAACAATCCGGGGCTGTCCGTGTAGTCCAATGGATGAGGGTAAACAGAAACAGCCGCTAACACCAAAGAGGTACACAATCTTGCAGTGCTAGAGAAGATGGCGACGTCAGGCTGAAGGTTAATGTAGGTAGTGGTAACAAACATACACGGAGGAACACGCTGCCGTGTATGAAACGGTCTCTTCCTACTAACACAGCGTTTAAGTAACAGTAATACTAACGAGGGAAGAGACTGCCGGTGTGAGGAAGCGTGGGCTGAACATAATTAATCCCATGTGTGCATGAGTGAGTGTCTGAGCGTGTGAATGGGAATGAATGGAGTGTGTGTGTGTGAAAACACCCAATAATGAGACACAACTGATGGCACTGACAGAAGGAGGGGGTGTGCCCGAGCTGTCAGGAAGCGAAGGACCCAAAGGGCTCCCTGAAATGCCTGATGGAAAATGAATAGGGAAACGGGCCAAAATAGCCACGGGTCAGAACTGGGTTTGGGACCACCAAAACCAGGTTCATGACAAGCTTACAGGTGCATTACCGCCACTGACTTGACCATCATCACTCTATAGCTTTGTATAAAGAATTCTTTTAAGGAGTTTGGAACAACTCCTTATATGTGAAAAAATTATCCATCCTTGGACTGTGTCCTAGGTAACGGCGCAGGCATATTGCACATCTCTCCATTATAACAAATCTCGGCTGTATAACACATCCAAGCTGTCTCAGTATTTACATAAAAAAGGCACGATCTGCAGCGACTCGACCTGTCCATCAGTGGGAAAAATAAACATAACACACACTTGGCAGAGAAAGCAAGCCGGTCTGAGGAGAGTGATGTAATTGATATAGAGTGATGACATAGAGTGAAGTATGTGGCGGTAATGCACCTGTAAGCTGGTTGCCAACCGCCAATCAAATCTAAAAGAAGAAGAAGAAGAAGCAAGTCGGTCCCTCGGCATGTTTTCATCCTCTGGTACACAGATTTTGTCCGTCTTTAGGTGTGTGACGTGCTTGATCTGCTCTGTGTCGCCTTTCCCGTGGAAAATGAATGTATGTGTTGGCTGCACAGGCTTCAATCCATCCTTGGCTCCTCCAACCACCCACTTCCTAATACCAAAAGATGGTTAACCCCTCAGCGACCGGAGACTGAGATCACCGTGGAGGAGGTCTGTGGGTTCAAGTGTGTGCATGTCGAAATCCTGCAGAAGGGAATTTTTAGGTAGGAAGTGCTTTGTCCATAATTGGCAAAGTGAAGAGCAGGGCGGAAGGCAGATTATATCTTTTATTAATAACTTACAAACGATACACCAGTCACACAGCAGTAGTCTACAGCGCTCAAGATCCAGGCGTCTACGACGAAAGAGAGCCACCTTCTTCATCTTCTTCTTTTAGATTTGATTGGCGGTTGGCAACCAGCTTACAGGTGCATCACCGCTACTGACTTGATTATCATCACTCTTCTTCTTCTTTTAGACTTGATTGGCGGCCGGCAACCACCCCACAGGCACACCACTGCCACATACTTCACTCTATACTCTTCTTCTTCTTCTTCTAGACCTGATTGGCGACTGGCAACCAGCCCACATGTGCACCACCACCACCAACCCAATCACCATCACTCCACATCCCTGCACAAGGAGTTCCCACAAGGAGCCCTGAACAACTCCCCATGTACAAAAAAATCATCCATTTCTGGACCGCCTCTTCTTCTTCTTCTTCTTCTTCTTCTTCTTCTTCTCTTAGATTTGATTGGCGGTTGGCAACCAGCTAACAGGTGCATTACTGCCACGTACTTCACTCTATATCATCACTCTATCTGGTCAGGAGCTGTAGTCCTTACCGCCACATACTGCACTCAGTAAACATCACTCTGTGTATCAAAAGTCTGAATTCTTCACAGTTGGCAACCTCCTCTTCATCTTCTTCATGCTATATCTTTGTATAAGGAGTTTTTATAAGGAGTTCTGAACAGTCTTCTTCTTCTTCTTCTTCAACCAGTGAGATTTCCATACCTACATGCATCTTCTTCTTCTAGATTTGATTGGCGGTTGGCAACCACCTCCGCCGCTGGCCTTTTATACCCCGGCCAGCGTCACCACCGGAAGTGTGGTTTGCCAGCCCTCCCTAAACCCCGGTAAATCCCAGGCCACCATATTACTGCTAATTTACGGATGTAACATCCCCCCCTTCAAATAAATGCAGACACACAAATTAACCCACCCAACTTTGCAGCCCGATTCATGCACTAACAGGAGAAACAGTATATCCAAAAACAAACAATCTATCCAGTCATACAACTAAGGCTGGGGGGGGGGGGGGTAGACTACCGGCGGCCCCTACACAGCTAGGCGCTTATTCTGCCACCTTCCCCTATCAGTCCAGAAAGAAAAATAAGCCGTGTTTCCACTGAAAAAAGAAACTAATCCCAGAACAGTCCAACAACACATTCACATATCATAGTCTTGAACAATAAACACTTTCATTCTCTACGTAACCCCACTCTGCTGGCGGCTTCGGTTCCGGTTCCGGTTCCGCCGGACCGGCGGCGCCACACGAGTCGGCTGCCTGTTGCAACAGCCTTTTCTTTTTATCTTCCTTCTTCTTTCTACACCTTTCACTCTGTATATATATCACGGACGCACGGATCGCCCCGGGGGTCTCCCGGGTCGGCGGACGGAGCCACGGTTTGCAGCGGGAGACGTTACAGCGGGGAGGAGCTAGTGCTAGCTAGCACTTGGCCGCCGCCCGGTGCTAATGGGAAACTCGACATACCGGGAGCTGTAGCGAAAACGATGCGGGTGCCGGGCTGGAGTGTAGGCGGCGTGAAAGAAATATAAGACAGAATAATAAAGAGCGATGGCAAGAACCAAGCAGACCGCCCGTAAAATCTACTGGAGGAAGAAGCCCCCCAGGAGACAGCTAGCCACCAGGGCTGCTCGGAGAGGCGCTCTGGCCACCGGCGGAGTGAAGAGGCCTCGCCGTCACAGGCCCGTGGCTCTGAGAGAGATCCGTCGCTGCCAGAAATCCACGGAGCTGCTCATCCGTAAGCTGCCCGTCCAGCGCCTGGTGAGGGAGATCGCTCAGGACTTCAAGACCGTCCTGCGTTTCCTGAGCTTCGCCGTCATGGCTCTGCAGGAGACCTGCGAGGCCCACCTGGTGGGTCTCTTCTTCGCTAAGGGGGTCACCATCATGCCCAAACACTTCCAGCTGGCCCGCTGCATCCGCGGAGAGAGAGCTTAGACTTTCTGCTGCACATTCACCAGCCATAATGCTCTGCACTGTGTGTCTATATATATATATACATTTATAGTAATATGGACATATGTTTACTAGATGTTGTTTTTTTTTTTTTTTTTTTTTTTTTCTTGCCTTCTGATTGTTGCTCTGAGTGTTGCTATCCCTATGCTGTTGCAATCCTGGAATTTCCCCATTGTGGGACTAATAAAGGCTTATCTTATCTTATCTTATCTTCACACCCCATACATGAGCACACAAAATAAAACAGTGTTGAGGTAAACAATTTATTACTATACATTTTCACATTAAAGCACCAGGTCGAGCCTCAGAGCACCTATTAACCTTATCCCAATTATTAAACAGGCTTTATCTCAATGCATGTTAATTATCATAAACCAATACTTCACAGAAGAAAATTCAAAACCAAATTCAGTGATTTCAACTTGTCTCTCTTCTTCTTCTTTTTTTTTTAAACTAGTTTTGCCAAATACAGTCAATTAGATACACAAATCAATCTGTCAGAGCACAATCGGTGCACAACCCAGTTGAGATAACTTATATACAGTGGGGCAAAAAAGTATTTAGTCAGCCACCAATTGTGCAAGTTCTCCCACTTAAAAGATGAGAGAGGTCTCCAATTTTCATCATAGGTATACCTCAACTATGAGAGACAAAATGAGAAAAAAAAATCCAGAAAATCACATTGTCTGATTTTTAAAGAATTTATTTGCAAATTATGGTGGAAAATAAGTATTTGGTCACCTACAAACAAGATAAGATAAGATAAGATAAGCCTTTATTAGTCCCACAAGGGGGAAATTCCAGGATTGCAACAGCACAGGGATAGCAACACTCAGAGCAACAATCAGAAGGCAAGAAAAAAACAAGAGCAGCTAGTATACATATGTACATATAAACATAAATATATAGACACACGATGCGGAGCATTGCAGCTAGATGGAATAAATATGTGAATATATAAACACACACACAGTGTGGAGCATTGTAGCTAGATGGAACAAACATGCAAATATATAAACACACACAGTGCGGAGCATTGTAGCTAGATGGAACAAATATGCAAACACATAAACACACAGTGCGGAGCACAGTAGCTAGATGGAATAAATATGTAAATATATAAACACACACAGTGCGGAGCATTGTCGCTAGATGGAATAAATATATAAATATACAAACAAACACACACAGTGCGGAGCATTGCAGCTAGATGGAATGAAACAGCATAACCGTCTACTTAGTTATCCTACATGGTATGATTATGTACCCATACATATTGTCACCCTCCGTAGCTATCGGAGACCAGGAGACGCGGAGCGCGCGACGTCCTCTGCTTTTATCATCGACGTTTCGCCGAGAGGGCACACAAGTGCATTCCACCGTGCCAGTTCAAGCGCTCGGGAAACGCCAGGACCGAGAGTCGGTAGCAGCTGCTGCTCTCGGCGCGAAGAATAAGCTGCTCTACCTTACGGATGGGAAATCAGGGAGGCAGTTCCTGGTGGACACAGGCTCCCAGCTGAGTTTCATCACACCTTCCTACGCTGATCGGCTGGCGCCTTCCAGCGGACCCCTGGTGTTGGCGGCGAACAGCTCAACGATCAAGACCTTCGGGGAGAAGACCCTCCCCCTGTCTTTTCACGGTCTGACATTTGAGTGGACCTTCGTCGTGGCAGCAGTCAGTCATAACATGTTAGGTGCTGATTTTTTGTGCTCAAATGGTTTATTGGTTGATCTTGCTAATAGACGTCTGGTTAATGCACTGTCTTTCCACTCCATTTCCTGTACAGCCCGGGTGGTCCCGCCTACTGCACAGCCCAACGTCACAGCTGCGGGTGGTAAGTTCCAAGCACTACTCACTCAGTTTCCAGCACTCACAGTCCCAACGTTTTCGGCGTCAGTGGCTAAACATGGGGTGGAGCACTTTATAACTACCACCGGGCCCCCCGTTTTTGCAAAAGCTTGGCGCTTGGACCTTGCTAAACTGGCCATAGTGCGCGAGGAATTCGGCAAACCTGGAAAAACTGGGCATCATTAGACGCTCTAACAGCCCCTGGGCTTCACCACTGCATATGGTCCCCAAGGCTGGTGGCTCGTGGCGGCCTTGCGGTGATTTCCGCAGGTTGAATAACGCTTCAGCACACGACCGCTACCCGATTCCGCACATCCAGGATTTTTCGGTGCATTTAGCGGGGGCGTGCATTTTTTCTAAAATAGATTTGGTGCACGGGTACCACCAAGTCCCAGTCCGCGCTCAGGACATACCCAAAACAGCGGTAATAACTCCTTTTGGGCTTTTCGAGTTTTTGCGTATGCCGTTTGGACTCAAGGGGGCTGCGCAGATGTTCCAGCGCATGATGGATGCGGTTTTACGCGACCTTCCTTTCGTGTTCGTCTACTTGGATGATATTTTGGTAGCCAGCACGTCCGAAGACGAACACGAAAGTCATCTCACAGCGGTTTTTCGGAGGCTGGCAGAGCACGGGTTAATAATTAACCCAGCGAAGTGCCAGTTTGGGGTGGCGCAAATCGATTTTTTGGGGCACCGCGTTTCACCAGAAGGAGCGGTCCCTCTGCCCGATAAAGTATGCGCAATAACGGATTTTCCCCAACCTCAGACGGTCAAAGCATTGCAAGAAATTTTGGGAATGGTTAATTTTTATAACCACTTCCTCCCAAGCGCAGTGCAGCTCATGCAACCATTGTACGCAGCACTTAAAAAACAAAAACCTGCAAGTAAGATCGAATGGTCCCCGGAGCGGGAGCGCGCATTCTCCCAGGTCAAATCAGCCCTGGCGAACGTCGTTTTG
The DNA here is from genome assembly GCA_020510985.1 of Pholidichthys leucotaenia. Taxonomy (NCBI): domain Eukaryota; kingdom Metazoa; phylum Chordata; class Actinopteri; order Cichliformes; family Pholidichthyidae; genus Pholidichthys; species Pholidichthys leucotaenia. Next base: position 293,097,980 of record CM035841.1, read on the forward strand.
TTGGCATACCCGGTGCCAACAGCACGTATGGCGCTCACCACGGACGCTTCTGATTTAGCGGTGGGGGCGGTCGTTGAACAGTTTGTGGCAGGGAGCTGGCAACCTCTCGCGTTTTTCAGCAAAACCTTGCGCGATAACGAGCGGAAATACAGCGCGTTCGACAGGGAGCTGTTGGCCCTGCATTTGGCCATCCGCCATTTCCAGTTCTGGCTGGAGGGGCGCCGTTTCACCGCGTTTGTGGACCATAAGCCGCTAACGTTTGCGATGGCCAAGATTTCAGAGCCTTGGTCAGGCCGGCAGCAAAGACAGCTGGCCGCGATATCGGAGTTTACCACCGATATTCAGCATGTCGCGGGCAAACATAATGTAGTGGCAGACTGTCTTTTGCGTGCAGTAGCAGCGCCAAGCCCCGTGGGGGCAGGCTCGGCAGCCGTGGCCGTGGGCCAGGGTTGTGGTGCGGAAGCGCACGCAGCCCCGGTCCGCGTAGGTTTAGATTACGCAGCCATGGCCGCGGAGCAGGTTAGCGACGCGGATGTGCGCGCGCTCCACTCTGGACCAACAGGGTTAAGGCTGGAGCACAGGGTGCAGCAGATAGGTATGCCCCCTCTAATCTGCGATGTCTCCACGGGGTGCCCTCGCCCCATGGTTCCAGCTGCATGGCGCCGCCGCGTTTTTGACTCAATCCATTCTCTGGCGCACCCAGGGGTGCGCGCATCGATTAAAATGGTGGGGGAGAAATTTGTTTGGCCGGGGTTGCGTAAACAGGTCAAAGAATGGGCAGCAGCCTGCGTAGCGTGTCAGTGAGCCAAAATACACAAGCACACTAGAGCCCCTTTGGAGCCTTTTCACATCCCGGCTAAACGTTTTGATCATGTGCATGTTGACTTGGTGGGCCCCCTTCCGTTGTCGCAGGGGTGCACACACCTTTTGACGATGGTAGATCGCACCACGCGCTGGCCAGAAGTGGTTCCTTTGGCGTCAAGTACGGCAGCAGACGTTGCACGCGCGTTTTTAACGGCTTGGGTCGCACGTTTTGGAGTTCCGTCGGACATAACGTCCGACAGAGGTCCCCAATTCGTTTCCGAACTCTGGTCATCCATGGCCCACAGCCTGGGGGTGAAGATTCACCGTACTACCGCGTATAACCCCCAAGCTAGGGGGGTTATACGCGCTGCACGGTGGCGCAGTGGTTTAGCACTGTGGCAGCACAGTTTTACCCTCGGCCGGGGGATCGCGGGGATCATGAGATCGTGGGTTCGATCCCAGCCCCCGACCAACAGTGAGCTGTGTGGAGTTTGCATGTTCTCCCCGTGTTGCGTGGGTTTACTCTGGGATTTCTCCGGTTTCCTCCCGCATACCAAAAACATGTAGGTTTAGGGCGCTCGCGCACGCAGCGACCGGCAGCCGGTGGCTTGTCACCAGACTGCAAACCAAATCTACCTACGGGTACAAATAAGTAACAAAAAAAACCCAAAAAAAACCAACAAAAAAAAATAACCCCCAAGCTAACGGTTTGTGCGAACGCTTTCATAGGTCATTGAAAGCAGCCCTCAGAGCGTCTCTTACGGATACAAACTGGGTGGATAAACTTCCATGGGTTTTATTAGGGTTGCGTTCCGCACCTAAGGAGGATTTGCAAGCCTCTCCGGCTGAATTAGTTTTTGCTCAACCCCTCCGTTTGCCGGGGGAATTCCTTCCGGACAACCCTGCACCAAATTGCCCCCCCCCCCCGCTCAGCTGTTGCAGAGCGGCACAGGATCAAACACCCTTCCTGGCCCAGTTTATCACGGTTTTCCGCGCGTTTTTGTGCAGAGGGCTTTAAAAAATGCGGAGTTTGTTTTTGTTAGACATGATGCTCAACGACCAGGCTTGTGACCGCCTTACGACGGGCCTTTCAGAGTGTTGGAGACAGGGGAGAAACATTTTTTGCTTGATTTGGGAGACAGAAAAGAGTTGATTTGCATTAACAGACTCAAACCCGCCTTTGTTCTGGCTGATGAACACGTGCAGTTGGCCAGGGCCCCCCGCCGTGGCAGGCCACCGGGAAGACATTGTTCCGAGCCACCACAGAGATGTGCTAATAATTCTGATTCACAGATGCAGGGAGCCGCTGCAGAAGGAACAAAGCCGGCTTACAGCAGATATGGCAGGAGGTTAAAACCCAAGCAATTGGGGGATTGATTTGTGATATGTTGTGATGTTTTCTGCCATGCATCTCTGATTATGTTTTGTCCCTGAATAGACGTTTGGGGGAGGTTATGTGGCGCATATATTGAGTTCATATTTCCCACATATGTATGACTGTATGTGTATTGGGGGCTTCACGTCTCGTGGGACAAAAGAGGTCTGGGCCTGCAGAGATCTACAGGAGATGACGAGGAGGTGTGAGTTTGGGCCTTTGTCTCGGAGAGGATGCCCCAGGAGGATTCCCGGAACATCGAGGGATAAGAGACAATAGAGGAACATCAAAGAGTGCATTGTGACTAGGATTATGTACCATGTGATTGTATGTTTGCTAAAGCACCATGTGACTTAGGTTCGTGGCTTCAGCAGGGTATAAGAATGTGGTATTTGATTGCTCAGTCTCTTTTGTTGCTTAGAGATTGATAGAGCGTGTGTTCACTTAATAAAGCTGAACCTGAGAAATAAACTCAGCCTCATCCTTGAACGCATTCTCTACAATAGAACTTTTTGGTAAAAACTCAACTTGCCGTGTTTGGAGGAGAAAGAACACCATACCTACTGTGAAGCATGGGGGTGGAAACATCATGCTTTGGGGCTGTTTTTCTGCAAAGGGACCAGGACGACTGATCCGTGTAAAGGAAAGAATGAATGGGGCCATGTATTGTGAGATTTTGAGTGAAAACCTCCTTCCATCAGCAAGGGCATTGAAGATGAAACGTGGCTGGGTCTTTCGGCATGACAATGATCCCAAACACACCGCCCGGGCAACGAAGGAGTGGCTTTGTAAGAAGCATTTCAAGGTCCTGGAGTGGCTTAGCCAGTCTCCAGATCTCAACCCCATAGAAAATCTTTGGAGGGAGTTGAAAGTCCGTGTTGCCCAGCGACAGCCCCAAAACATCACTGCTCTAGAGGAGATCTGCATGGAGGAATGGGCCAAAATACCAGCAACAGTGTGTGAAAACCTTGTGAAGACTTACAGAAAACGTTTGACCTCTGTCATTGCCAACAAAGGGTATATAACAAAGTATTGAGATGAACTTTTGTTATTGACCAAATACTTATTTTTCACCATAATTTGCAAATAAATTCTTTAAAAATCAGACAATGTGATTTTCTGGATTTTTTTTTTCTCATTTTGTCTCTCATAGTTGAGGTATACCTATGATGAAAATTGGAGACCTCTCTCATCTTTTAAGTGGGAGAACATGCACAATTGGTGGCTGACTAAATACTTTTTTACTCCACTGTACATAATGACCTGTGATAAGAAAGCATTTAACACTCCAACCAAACATCTCACAGTCATTTCACAAAACCCGTGGAATGCCCCCCCCCCCCCCCCCCCCCCCAGGATTACCATCTTGTGGTTCCCAACCAGAGCGCTTCCAACACTGAGTCTCTGGTGACGTACTGTGTTGTCTCTTCATTTCCACCACCCACCACAGCTCGCTGGGGTGCCTCCACGTCCCATCCGACAGGCCTAAACAGCCGTCACCTCGAGTGGCCTCCACTTGCAGGCTCTCCTGGCCGCTGGTGGTGCTGTCGAAACTGGATACGCTGGACGATGACGTTGTCCGGCGTGCAAAAATATCACGCCATTAGCTCTACAACCTCCTCAAAAGTCTCAGCTCCACCTAATGTTTCCAGGACCCTCTGCCTTTCCATGCCCAAATTATGGACTAAAATTGCTCTTGCTTGCAATTTCTTCAACTCACCGAGGATAACGGCCACCAGGTAGTTGCTAAATGCTGCAAACCACCCAGGCCACGACACGGGAGGCTCGCCAGGGGCCTTCAGAAATGGCCGAAAACTCACTGCAGCATGCTCCATAACCGCGCTCTCCTCATCGCCAAATGTTGTGTCCATAGTTGTCAAAGTGAAGAGCAGGGCGGAAGGCAGTTTATATCTTTTATTAATAACTTACAAACGATACACCAGTCACACAGCAGTAGGCTACAGCGCTCAAGGTCCAGGCATCTACGATGAAAGACAGCCACCTCCTCCGCCCCTGGCCTTTTATACCCCGGCCAGCGTCACCACCGGAAGTGTGGCTCGCCAGCCCTCCCTAAACCCTGGTAAATCCCAGGCTGCCATATTACTGCTGATTTACAGATGTAACAGGAAGGATAAAAGAACAAATGTTTTATTGCTGTAAATGAAATAAGGCAGTTAACTTTGGACTTCATATGGGACTACAGATAACCAGAGGTGGATACTTTACACAAAACTGAACATGAAGAAAAAAATATACGTTTACTTGTACACTTTGAGTTACTTTGGAATTTAAGTAATCTAAAAACTGCCTTAAATGTGCTTCTGTAATCACTGTAATAATGTTTGGTTAGGACTGCATCTTTAGTTAGCTATTTTTAGTGAATTTATGATTTTGCTTAGTATCTAAAGGTACAATATGTTAAATTTGGGGTAAACTAAATTTTGACAATTATTACAGCGTAGCATCTTAACTTCATTTTCATTGTTATATATTCACTCTTAAGTAAAAGCTGTTACATTTTCTGTACCTGAAATTAAGTTGTTTTTTGTTTGTTTTATATTCTCAGGAACAGGGTCCTTCTTCATATAGGCAGCCATCTTGGACCACCACAAGGTCTTTCCACATTTTTATGTCAAACTTTAATTACACAAATGGCCTCTGCAAGTTCTTCTAAATGCTATGGAAGAGGGTGATGATGACTGAAAAAATGTGAAGCAGCTGCATCTAGAAATCTGCTGTTGAATTGTGCCGCTTATTACACACTGCAACTTTAGAATCAGAACTGAAATCATTGTTCTTCTGTTCTGGGTAGGAAATATTTATTTTATTACAGTTTTACAAGAAAAATGTAATATTTATTAATTAAAAATACACATTTTCATGAAAATCCCACAAATGTATTAAAAATAATTTACAGGGAAAAATGTATCTAATGTATAAACAAAGCTCAAAAATTTATCAGAATAAATTCTCAAATCTAAAAGAAAAAAGTTACAAAATTAAACACAACTTTATAAAAAAGGTTACACGATTTTATTCGTAGTAGAAAGTTATAAATTTAAATCAAAAGCCTATAGAATTTATGAAAAAATAAATTTTTGAAGAAAAAGCAACAAATTTATGAGAAAACAACTGCAAATTTATGAAAAAAGAGAAAAATCTAACAAATTGGTAAGCATAAACTTGTTACCCAGGTAACTTTTACATAGATACTGTCTTACACAAGTGATTTTTTAGTCACTCCTCGTACTTATACTTAAGTAATTAAGTAATTAATGTCATAGGGTAAACTACCCCTCCGTAGACTGCCACCTTTTCATGGTGGAGGGGTTTGTGTGCCCTAATAATCCTAGGAGCTATGTTTTTGGGGGCAACTTTTCCTTGGCAGGGTTTCCCAAGACAAAGTGGTCCTAGGTGAAGGGCCAGACTAAGAGCAGTCTAGTATGAAAAAGGTTACATCAAATACCCAGTGTATTCAAAAGCATCATGTGGGTCCGACCTCCAGTGGGTTCACCACCTGCCTGATCCGGATGCCCTTCCTGACACAACCCTCCTCATTTACCTGGGCTTGGGACCGGCACTAGGAGTACACTGGCTTGTGCACCGCCTGTCTCAAAGGACAATAACTCTGTATTTTGCCTACCAAAAATTGATCAAGGGTCTTAATGTTGATTGAAACTGTTTTGATGCTTTATAATAATAATAATAATAATAATAATAATAATAATAATAATAATCATAAGGGATAGCGCCGTACCGTGGCTGCTTCATCCATCCAGGTGGGTGCCCTCAATTTCCCCTCTGGGGATCAATAAAGTATACAAAATCAAATCAAATCATCATTACTGCTTACCTAGTGAGATACACTGCAGTCCAGTGGGTGGCGCGAATGTCCCCTTAAGGTTGGTTACCCAATTTCATTGAAACTCGAAGAAGAAACCCTTGAAGTTGCGTCATTGACGTGCGACGTAGCATGCAGGCTGTTGAAGGACGCTAAAGTGATGAATTAAAATCAAATCCATTTTAAAGGTTCGCTCAGTTTTATCTTTGGGTTAGTTCGATGTAGTTTATTAAAGCATATTACTATTTCAGAAAGATTATTCGGGCCGTTGAGACGGTTTATTCAAATTGTCATAGAGGCTAAGCTAACGGTTATTTTTTTTTGGAGTTTTTTTAAAGATAATATTGGCTTTAAAGTGGAAACCCGTTTTGTCAAAGAAGACGCTTATATTAACTGTAATTAAACAACAGACATTTACAGTCAGTGTGTTTTGTTTTCACAACCAGTTATATTCGCTGTCACAGTGTGGATGATTTCTATTTTATATGTAAACTGTCGGCCTCCTTTTAACCGCAGCAGGAAATCAGTTTATTTGGATAAATCTGGCTCTTTTGATTGAATCACATGCTGTCTTTTAGTCAGCGGCAACATGTATGAAGTTTACAGATTATGATAGAACGGTAATGTGTTTATGCTGGGGCCTTCTAGTCTCTGATTTCCTAAACTACTGGCCACATTCACACAGCACTTTATTCTGCCATCCCATGCCTCAGCTAGCATTCAGTCACACACCACTGGATGCATCAGGGCGATTTTGGGTCCCAGCATCTTGTCCAGGACACGTGGGCATGCAGACCAGTGTAGCCTTCTGTTTAGAATAATCCTCTCTGCTGCCAGAGCCACAGCCAGGAATCTTGACTCAGAATCTTCCAGGCCTGCATAGGATACAAAAAAATTCCCCATCCCTTATCATTACACATTTTTTTAATGTATCCTATACGGACCTGGAAGATTCTGAATTGATACACAAATGTCCAGAAATCTATTTTTAAGTGTCGAAAGTTCAGCAGCAGCAGCAGCAGCCGTGTGTGCCTGTTAGAGCTGAAGAGGAAGTAACCAGGTACTGTGGTGCCTGTAACAGGGATATATGCTGGTAAAATACAACATTCCAGTAGAGCTGTTACGTCTATCTCTTACTTGTTAATAAAAGATGTTGGAAGTAATTACAGTTCAAAGTGCCAAGTAGTCACACAGTGGGGAAAAAAATGTTGACTAGAGAAAAGATGCATTGATAATTATTTTATCATCACATGACGGCTCTCTGGATTGCAGTTGAATCGTGAGGTGCCTAGAGAGCCTCAACCCAAGCACTGATACATAGAAAAAGAATGTTAATATTGCCTAAGATGTCTAGCTCAAATAATAAAATTCCTATTATTTCATAGCTTTTATAGGTTGCTATAAGTTAAGTTAATCCCTTCCACAGCATATGGGACACCACGGGGTGTATGGGGTGGCACCTATCTCCATTTCACTGACCACACAGCTGCTGTGAGTAGTGAAGGCGACAGTGGGGGGGGGTCAGTCCTCTGGTAGCTCTGTGTGTTAACTTAATATTGACTAAGATATCTAGCTGGAATAATAAAACTCCTATTTCATAGCTTTTATAGGTTGCTATGATGGGACCGTTAACATCTGACGCCTGTCCCCTCCTCCTGTTAGCAGGATCTCGGTGCGATGACAGTGCGGTGTCTGACTAGAGCTCTGCGCTCGCTGACGCTCTCCCAGCCTGCCCTGCTTTCCTCACAGGTAAAAACACCTCACACCCTGTCAGCCACACTGGCTGAGTTACAAAATTCCAACTCTGAGCTCGGTCTCTCTTGTAATTAGGGACTGGCACAGACAAAGCAGGGATGCCAAGCCACCGGCATAGCGGGGCAGTGCAGAGGATTCCTCACCACAGCTTCTCTGGAGCAGAACAGAACATACTGGAAGCAGATGGAGAAGTACACTATTAAACCCATGGGAATGAAAAAGACTGGAGGTCGAGATCACACAGGTAAAGAGGTGGTCGCTGTAGCAGATTGGGGAGGGCTCAGTTACAGTGTGTGGTTGGGACTCTTTCATATTTTATTGATCAATTTGGGGGAAAAAGATGCAGAATAAAACCACAAAGTTGATGGTAAAACTAAACAGTACATTGTATAAGATTTAATAAGCAATTGAACAAGACTGGAGAAATATAGGCTAAATAAATACTGTTATTAGACACGAACAGTGCAGCATACAGAACATAACATACAAAACTGATCCTGGCACAAACCCAAACCCTTGATACAAGATACATAGTGGCAGACTGGACCTTGGACCATTTAAACTGATCTAAGTATGAACTAACCAGTAGACGGCCACTATTACTGCAGTTGAGGTATAATTTAAAATGTTTTTTAAGCAGTCCTGTATTTTTTTCATTAATGTTTTTTTCTGCTGATGTAGATGTGATAAAGTGTGTTCTAAGTCAAGGTTTTACAAGAATTAAAATGTTTTAAACTGCAAGCAAATGTTAAATAGTGATAATCTGCTTCATTTTGTAGCCGTTTTGCTTTTCGGACATTTTAATGAAGAATCTTGTAATTTCTCAGAAATCAAGCACCTATTTGTTTCTAACAGCGTACTCAATCTGTTAAAAGATGAAGCTGGAGAAAGTCTAGTGGGCCACTGTGATGGTTTAGTCTAACAGCTGTGATTGGTCCTGCTACAGGCAAGATACGCACGCATGGCATTGGTGGTGGACATAAACAAAGGTACCGTTGGATAGACTTTCAGCGACTACATTATGAACCCAACAAAGAAGGCCAGCCTTTTGAAGAGAAGGTTGTGGATGTGCGATATGACCCGTGCAGGTGAGATCAGCTGGTGTCTCACATCAGAAATGTTATGTTTAAGTAGAAGACAAAGACGAGTTTTGTACTCATTACTTTTCTTCTTTTTGTGTAGGTCCGCTGACATTGCTCTGGTAGCTGGTGGCAACCGCAAAAGATGGATTATTGCGACTGAGAACATGCAGGCTGGTGACATTATTAAAACGTCTGGAGTTATTGGACGTATGGCTGGTAAGGAGAAGTACCTTTAAAGCTACGTGACGGGTTCAATTCGGTGTTTGTAAACTGTATGTGTAAAATTGATTTTTACCCTGCAGTGGCTGCTAATGAAGGGGATGCGTACCCACTGGGAGCTCTTGCTGTGGGGACACTGGTGAACAACCTGGAGATACAACCAGGGAGAGGCTCAGAGTACATTCGTGCTGCAGGTAATATGGTATCTGCTCAGTTGTACTTATCGTCTCCCATTATGTAGAACTGTTGTATATATTAATACAGGGCTAAAGATTATAATAAACATGGCCAAAGTGTTCAATATTATGGTCAGAATATGTGCAAGTCATTCCTTTAGGCCAAGTATTTGGTTCCTAACAGTTTTCTGAATCTTATCGTTTCTTGGCTTCATCCAAGCTAAAACTTTGCACATTTGCATCATTATAAAGAAAGAATACATAAAATAAAGAATGAAAGCATGACAGAATATAAGGCAAAATTGTCACTGGGGCTGTTGGCTGACAAAATATGAATTTTAAAATAGTGTTGGTTGTTGCTGTATATTTGTTCAAGACAGCCATGCATAAAAGGGGTTGAAACATTTAAGTTTGATAGTTGTTTATGGGACAGTGTGACACCTGGAATGAAAATGGAAAAAAAATAATTATTTTGAGATTATGCCTATACTACTTTACTTGGCAACAGATTGGAATCTACACAGCATTTATAGATTTTCCAATACCACCAACAGAATCCAATCTTTTTGGATTTCTGAAACATAATGGGCCCCATTACGATGATCTAAAGTGCGCATTTGTGCCATGCTTCCCATCTTATGCCTGTGGATTTGTTTTACTTTATGTCAGCATATTCTGTTTTTAGCTCATTCCAACAAAGCCGAAAGGAGATAATGTGATAACGTTGCATCTGTCGTCCATCCATCCACATTTCATGGCAATCGCTAATCCATCTAGGCATTTTCCCTGAGGCTCGCCAAACTCACTCACAGTGACCCTCAGGAGGGTCTGCATCCAAGTTGAGGTTCAAGGTCATTGTCAAAGGTCAGGAGATCTGGGTATTTATGAGTTCACGAAAAATGTTACTTCTCCTTGGCCATTGTCCTTGACTTTAAGCACATCCTCGATAGGTCTGTATCTAGGCTGTGCTTTAGGTCAAGGTCAACGATCATGAGATCTGAGCACTCCTGGGAGGATTTTGTCAGGTTGGAATGAGCTACTCCGTCATTGACAGTCTGATTCATTTTTAACCCCAGACTGTAATGTTCAGGAGAGGTGCAAAGGTGCTCCCCACTGTACTTTGGCTGTGGCAGCCTCTGTGATTGGTTCTGGACAGACAGACTGGTGGTTCGATGGCTGTAGTGGTCTGTAGGATCTGGTGCACAGAGGAGAGGATATCTGAAGCCTGTGGTGGGATGGAACTGTCAGTCTGATTTCAAACTACAAAAATTTCTGCTGTGACAAAGTATTCTGTCCACATACGGTGGGGGGTGGGGGGCTGAAAAGTTCATAGTGGTCAAATTTGACCAAATGTGGTTTATTTTGCAACATAGTCTCCCCTTCGGTCCACACACTTCTTCCATCGGTGTTGCAGCATTTGGATTCCTGCAGTTGAAAAGTAAACCACATTTGGTCAAATTTGACCACTGTGAGCTTTTCAGCCCCCCTTCATACATAACCTATCATCATGTCTGTGCCCCACATCGTCTCCTTCAGTCTTGTCTCCTTTTGCATGTCCTGTTCCAGTTAATGGAAAAACACACACACTCAGCCATTGTTTTTCTTGTTAAATGTATTAATCTGAGGACAGTTAAATGCCAACTACCCACATATACCCTGTAGTATATTCCAACTCATTTGAAGAAATAGTTTTCATTGCACAGAGGGGAAAAATACACTGTACATTTGTTTGCAAAATTATTCAGTGATTGACAGTCCCATCCCACTGCAGGTTTCAGCAGCTTTATTCCCAAAGCTTCAAACCCATTCATGTCTGCGTGTTGCACAGCAGAATGGAACAAGTCAGGCGTGTGTCCATAGGCACTACGTTAAACCTAAATTAATTTAAATTCACCTTGATTGTTCAGTTGTATCCTACTCATCTTTCTCTATAAAGTAACTGACTGGGCATACACTGTAATTAATGCCTGGCTTAATGCCAAGCATCATTACCATTGCTCACATGTTCTCTTCGCTCACGCACACAATCTTTGGTTAGAGCAAAAGCTTGTCTTCTAAACAAGCCATTATGATCACACTTTGCCTTAGATCATGCACCCCTGTGTATTAAAGGGAAGGCCAGCAAAGTCTGGATTGGACTATTGCATGTTACGCCCAAAACACACCTCTGAATAATCAGACCAGCCCCTTTGCACTTTTCACACTGCACCAAGACAGTTTTCCCACGGCTGTGACAACAAAATGGACTTGAATATACCCATAAATACGCTCTGCACTAGACTGTTGACTAGATTTTCATTGTAAACACTTAAAAAGAAGTTCAAAACAAGTGGAATTAAAACAGCTTGTTGGCTGAGTATCACCGCTAAATGCTTCACATTTTGAACTGCTATCTATGCAAATCTACAGCTGCACTCAGTGTAGCCCTATTGCAAATTGTTTTTTTTTTAAAAAACAATTTACAAACTTTCAGTTGTTTATAAAAAAAAAAAGAAAAAAATCAAGTAACCAAGTAGTAATTTGTATTTGGCCAACAGCTAAAAGCAATATCACCTGATATCGTCATGATCCGCGTGGTCGATTTGACAAGGATTTTTATGCCGGATGCCCTTCCCGACACAGCCCTCCCAATTTACCCAGGCTTGGGACTGGCACAGGGAACACACTGGCTTGTGCTCTCCCCTGTGGCTGGGTAACCAACCAACAGCTAAAAGTTTGTGAACTGTAAAAATAAACAACTTATAATGGGGTTGAATCATTTCAAGTAGTTCCAACTTTTGCAGATGTCTGAGAATATAAATAGTGCTAAAAATAAAGCCCCACAGGGCTCACGTTTGTGCCGTGAAATGATTTAAGTCATAAGTCTTAAGCTGAATGTTGTGATATTTGTTTTCAGGGACAAGTGGTGTTTTGCTCCGTAAAGTAAACGGAACAGCGATTGTTCAGCTTCCTTCAAAGCAGCAGATTCAGGTGAGGCCATCCGTGACTTTTGCCATTTTAATAAAAAAAAAACAACAAAAAAACAGTTCGACTCTAAATGCTGTTTTGTGGACACACTCACAGGTTCTGGAAACTTGCATGGTGACGGTAGGACGCATCTCCAATGTAGACCACAATAAACGAATCATTGGCAAAGCTGGCCGAAACCGTTGGCTCGGCATTCGGCCTTCGAGCGGCCTGTGGCAGAGGAAGGGAGGCTGGGCCGGACGCAAGATTAAACCGCTGCCTCAGATGAAGAGTTACGTCAACCTGCCCTCAGTCTCTTCAACCTGACACAGCGTTACGTAGACGTGTTCACGGGACCGCAGACTGTTTTTTCCTCTCTCCATAATCACCTTGTATTATTATTTTGGCCCAATAAAATCAATTATTCTGTGAGCAGATGTGAATAAAGACACACTGTTTATATAGAAGATTAAAAATTTTATTAAACACAACTGCTTGTGAGAGCATGGAAAGAAACAAAACAATATAAAATTCCAAAACATATTTACATCTAGTAAAACATGCAGTGTAACCCATATTTTTAGTGGTAAATTTAAAAATACTGTCATGTCCTTTAAAATAGGGTTTGTGCAAAGACACCGGGTGGCATTTCAAGTAACAGGAGCAATGAGATGGCATGGTGGCATGAACACTGGTGTTACACTTTTCTTTTTTTTTTGCAGTGCTGAATTATGTTGATAAAAGTGAGCATGCCTGCTCATTGGTCCAGCCTTGTTTAACGCCCCCATGCTACCTCTGAAATTTGGGCAAAGAAGAAAAAAACAAAACACAAAGTTAAATACGTTGAAATATGTCATTTCTGCTTGCAATTTATTATTTCAAAAGGCCAACCTGTTTTGACAAATTCCCTCAAACATCCCTGCCCTGGTTAACACGTCACCCAGCCCACACGAGTCAAAATGGGCTCATGTTGCTCCTGACTGAAATGGCAAACTCAAAAAAAAAAAAAGCAGGAGACTGGGGGATCTTGACGGTGTTGTCACATCACAGGCAGACAAAAACATTAGATAACAGACAGCCATAATGGTTTTTCAGACCTCACAGGGCACTTAAACATCCATATCAACACATCCGTATAGGTAGTGGTTTTAATTTCAAACAAAACATAACAGTCTATTTCAAAACCAAAGGGTGTCCCAAACTAAGCTAAGAAGTGTATAAAACCCACATGAAAGTGCATTAGGGAAATGTATGGGGGGATAGTGTTTGCATTGTACATGTTAACTTCATCAGCTATGAGTTCTGTTAATATATTTGGCATTTTATGTTGAGAAATACAGGTATAGTAATTGTGCTTTCAATTTAGTAGAAGGGAAATTTGCCATTCACAATAGTATATCTTGTATATATCTATATACAATACTAATAAAAAGCCAGTTCATCAAAGCTTGCAAGTCTTCACTGTATAAAAAAGCAACAAACTCATACAGAAGGCCCTTTGTTGAAAGGTTTCCTATTGCAAAAGTTTTCACGTAACACTATTCATAGAGTACCATCAAACACAACACACCTACACAGAGGCAGTGACTGGGACATTAGGCAAGACTCCATACACGTTCATTGTATTTTAAAACCATTTCACTGCCTGGTGAAATGATTTGCAGGTGTGGTGCAGGTGTAGTGTGGCCGACTACTGATAGGAGGGTCAGGGGTTCGATTCCCGCTCTGTCTGCAGTCTGCATGTTGAAGTGTCCTTGAGCAAGACACTGAACCCCCAGTTGCTCCTGGTGGGTCAGGCCAGCGCCGGTGCGTGGCAGTTCTGCCACCATCAGTGTGTGAACGGGTGGATAGCAGGCTCTGTAAAGCGCTTTGGTCATCTAGAGATGAGGAAAAGCGCTATAGAAGTGAACACCATTTACCATTTTACTTGCATTGCGATTGACTCTGTTCAGTTTGCGTCAAGTCAGACTCATTTGTACAGTATTTTTTCTCTCACTAGCCCTCTATAATACTAAACCACCAGTTGGGTGTTACCGAGGCTAAAGCACAAAATGCTGACTGCTTATAAATGCTTAATATATTTGACCAAATGTGGAGTAGTGATGCATCTGTCAAAACCAATCAAGGTTTCCTAATAGGGATCTCCATGCGGATCACACACACACTTTAATTTTTTTTTTAAAGATACCGTTTATGATTGAAGTATGAAAACACACTTGATTTTGGCACTTCACTACGCAGTCTGCAAGACGTGTCCTCTCAGGTAAAGCAGTGCGTGAAGATGAACACGGTGGCCACATTTATCAAATTAAATCAATCCTAAAAGGTCAATTACAAAGGCAGAAAGTGTGGAAAAATAATCAGACAGCTGACACACACCTGACTTAATTTGGTGTTCTGTTGGGGATAGAACTAAGTTCTTACCCTGTACAGTCTGAATGTACACCAACACCAATACAAACAACAGCTGCACTACTGTAGAGCACTGAGCAGATCCTATAAACTCTTACACGTTAAAAATGTGTCATTCATTATAGCTACCTTCAAACACCTTTCTTGTTTTTTTTGATTTGCTTTAGGTACAGTGTGCTTCAAAGCAATGAGGCAAATGGGACCATATGGCCCTTCCCATAAAAGAATTTACCTTTCAGAGAAAGTAAAGGGAGGAGTAAGAAAACTGAGCGCTGAGTTAGAAGCATTCCGTCTGGATTCACAGCAACTTTCAACAACAAACACGGTCTCCAACAATCTCACACACGCCACTGCACATCACCGTCACACTCCTCCATTGTCTATAGAGTAACAATAAATGTAGGATTTCACAGAAATAATAAAATGTCAACAAAAACAAAGTGCAAACACAGCTGCCATTATCGAAATGTGGCAAATTGTCAAAAAACCTCAAAACGCCTCCGAGGTGGGAGCACAAATCTTACAAAATAGTACTTGTTCTTTTTGTAGAGTGTAAAAAAAAAAAAAAGACACCCAACAACATCAAAAATGTCAAACAGACAACATGAAATTTGTGTACTGAACACATGGTTGGGAGTCAGTAAGATTTCCACAGGAAAACTATTACTGCCGGGGGTTTGCCAGACGGCTCTTCCTCTTATTCTCCGTAAGCCTCTCCGTGAGACAAGTGCAGCTGGGAAGCCTGGTGGCCGAGCGGACGGTGGCCAGGGTCACACGGGCTTTGTGTAACCAAAGATACCCACCGGGAAGTGCTTGACATGCGTTGGCCACTGGGCGGCGAGCTGGAAAAACTTGACATCATTCCACTCCACTCCGTCTATAGTGACTGAGGCAGAAAAAAGAAGAAATCGCAATTAATAAGACAAACACATTCAACAAAATACAGTACATTCAGGAAAATCTCCACTACTAAAGAAGGTATTTCTTGGTTTAAGGGGACATATGAAAATGTTTCTTTTTCAGTGCTTTTGCACATGAATAGAGAGCCGAAGTCACGCCCCATCTGCCTCCACATATGGGACCTTAAATCAGAAAAAATCTCCACTGAAGTGAATGGTAGGAGAGAAATTATCTTTTGATCCTGATTGAATTTTGCCACAAGTTTGTCCATTTAAAAGACAATTTTCCACATAAATAACGGTGTAGGCTGATGTCTGTTAAAGTATAAGGTTGTGAAAATATGTAAATTGAAAGACTAAAAACAGACTCCCGTAACTTGCATCATCGTTTTCAAAGAGCGCAGAGGGGGAAGTAACCACAGTCCTCTGGATCAGCTGCAGTGCTCTAAAAAACAATACATCTGTGTTGTTTTTCTCCTCTTTGGATCCTTCATTCATCAGCCAGGAAATGGGAGGTGAGCTTTGAGAGGGGAACCGCCATAATTGTGTTTGGTGACGTGTATAGTCCAAGACAAGGAAATGTGTAGTCAACTAAATGGTTTCACAAAAACTAAATATTACTCTTATTATACAATAACCTACAACTTTAATTATGTGGAAAATTATCTTTTAAATTGACAAACATCATATGTGTAACTTGTGACAAAATTCAATCAGGATCAAAAGATAATTTCTCTCTTGCCATTCACTTCAATGGAGATTTTTTTCTGATTTAAGGGCCCATATGTGGAAGAAGAAAGGGTGTGACTTAGGCCCTCTATATCGGTATTTGGAGTGACTACCAGTGCCCCCCCCCCCCCATGTTAATTGTTATAATACACCTCCTAACCATTTTAGTAACAGTGGGGTAGATGTGTCCCTTTTGAGCTTTTAAAACCCCACACCTACAGCACAGCTTGCCCAGTTAACTTATTGGGGCAACTGCAGTTTTTATGGCTACTCTCTACATATTCTACTCACCCTACTAGACATCTACAGTATGTTACCAGCTGGGTTCATTAATCCACAATCAAACATAATTTCTTTCCAGGTGTTGTTCTTATTTTTTTGATATATTTTAGATGGGATGGCCATGTAATCCCATCCAAAACATTACTGTTTAATATATAACAAGTAGATTAATCGTACTGGTAGACGCACTAGCTGAGGTGGCCTATCTTCATTAAGGCTTGTTCTGTTCTTATCATACCCCAGGGACTGGTCCTCTCCACACAGTGCTGTCTCCAGTGATGCTTAATTTTGGCTTTTACTTTCAGATGTTCAGCCAGTTTTACATTAATCACCTAACATTAGCTAAACCACTTAACATTAGCCTCTACCAAAGATGCCATAAATGAGGGAAGAGGGAGGGCAGGATGAACAAGGGTTCATTAGCATTTAAAGAGAAAGACAATAAAATGGGTTGCTGTGAAGAAGGGTATTTAATCTGGGTGGGGAATTGTGCTGTAGTACTGAAACCCTAAATGTCAGGAACTTTCCATTAACACTTCTAGGAACATTTTCAACAAGTGATAAAAGGGTACCAGACCAGCAATGACAGAGTAGCTCATTCCGGCCTGACCTCCACCACAGCCTGGATAGCAGACCCACCTGAGGAGCATTGTGTGTAAGTTTGGTGACACTTAGGGCAACTGTCTAGGAGGAGGAGCAGTTTTTCTAAAAATCACATAAATGCTCAAATAGCCCAACCTTTGACCCTGACCAGAGCTTGCACGCAGACCCACCTGAGGATCGCTGGGCCTCGTTTATGAAACATGTTAGCAGAGTGAAATATGTTTTGGCTTTCATTATAATGTTAGTAGCTCTGAACTCCTCATAACTACTGACAAAATCTGCTGCAGCCTCGGACCACTTGTAGAGCGTGTGTAAATCTAAATGTACCTAAATAGCGTCATTACCACATACATATTTCAACTTTAATTAACTATTCTGTGTCATGTTCACAACATGCAAATGCCTTTACAATGCATTTTTAAAAATATGATTAAAAATAGCCCATAACAGGTTTAGCAATAATTCATACATTTAGGCTTCAGATTAGATTTCTTAAAAATTTGGGTGAAGTAATTAATTAATATCCTATCCGCTGTATAGACTATGCATTAAAATGAAAAGCCGAAGTTCACCATTAAAATTCCTTTCATTTTTGATAATTATAGACTTCAATTAAAAGACAAGTTTTACCAATTTAAATTCTGGACTGAGTCACTCTGTAGGCTGGGTCTATTCTGAAATCTCCAAATTAAAAGAATGTGTTGAGAATTTTGCCTCATGATTATTTTCAAATCTTTTATCCACTGTTAAATGACCACAAATTCACAAAAGAGAATCTAAATGAATATGAATATTAAATACCAACATTTCATAGGCCGGAGCTTTTTAACAGACTTTTCATTAAGGAAAATGAGACACTGAATTTTAGCTCTATGCAGGGTTTGTTAAAATGAGTTCAAGAGCATTATGATGATACAGCATCACTGATTTAAGTTTAATTAATGAGCTTAAAATGACATTTCTACTTTTCTGTTCACATTTTTTAAATCAGGATACAACGCTGCCCAAACAGGGCCAATCTTAGTCATCCAACACCAAGATATTAGGGACTACAGATAGAATATGGATTTAGCAGTTATATATTTAGTGTATCAAGTTTAATCACCATAACATCTTACATTTTGGGATTTAAGGGTTGATCTGGAAGAAAAGGAGTGCTTAAAAAAAAAAAAGTGCTGTGATGCCCCCGGCAGCATCTGTCACCTCTGTGCTTGTCTTTGCTTTTCCTGTATGGTCACTTCATCACTGACAGAAGAAAATATGTTTTTTCTCTCGTCTCTACTTAACTCAAGATGACTCCAGCTGCAGTGTCTGAGGAGTTTTTTCTTTCTATCCTTACACTTCCTTTAATGGTGGCTCACGGGCAGAGGTTTACACCAACTGAAGCTAACTGAAGCCATCGGGTGCATGCGGCCTGTTTAGGAATGAATGGTATTCATCAACTTACACACGGATCTATGAACAAATCTGGGTTTTACGCAGCGTTCATGAATCCAGAGGAAGTTTTTAGTATCAAGGTTATTTACTCGCAAATCTGCCCACAGAATTACGAACGTTTCATGAATGAGGCCCAGTGTGTGTGACTTTGGTGCTGTGGCAACTGCCAAGGAGGAGCAGTGATTCCTGTGAAATGTGGACGGACAGACAGATGGAGGGATGAACAGACGGACGCTGTGCCATTGCATTAGCTCCTTTCAGCTTTTCCCGAATGAGCTAATAAAAGAGAATGCCCCCTTTAAAATGTTTCACAGCATGTTACTGTACATTAACACCAGATGGCAGTAGTGCTTCACATGTGAAGCTCGGCCTTACCCCTCAGCATCGTGTGCTGGTGCTTGGCAGTGCAGATCAACCTACTGATGCCATCAATCACTTGGCTCTTAGAGTCCAGCTCCTTCTCCTTGGGCTTCTTGCTGAGAAAAATCACTGGAGAGAAAGGAAGGGAGGAAGGAAGAAAGAAGGAGCAAAGCGTCACAAAAACAACCTGCTTCCTTGCTGCCCATTTTTTTCTCCAGTACTTAGAGGGAGACTTCACACGTATTTTCCACACTAAAGTCTGCTTATAGGTCAAAGAGAAGAAATGCGTTTGAGAAAAAAACTGCATGGAGCCCGCTGTGAGGAAGGTATGTGAAGTTCCAGTTGATTCCAGCGTCAAAGCGCTCCGTAGCCTGCCTCTCAACTCTGCTGCAGACTAGAAGCTGGACTCCAAATTAGCTATTAGCATAACATTTCACTCTCAAACTGTCAGTGGTTTAGCTTACTTTAAGCCTTATATTTTCCCCAGAATAAAAGAACTATGGGAAACATAACTGACTTGGTGCCTTTCAGATCTTTAATGCTGGTACTCCTCCTAGTGGGTCATTTTGCCAGCTGTTTTCAGTGGACTTTCAGGTAATAGCCTACTGCTCCTTGTTAAGTCTGAGCTATCTTTGGAGACTTGTAAATCACTGCCTAAAACGTACATCATCTTTCTGGCTTTTTCAGACTAGTCTAAGTATTAAGTCTCAAGATTCTGTCATATCCTTCGGTTTTATGGCCTTTTCTGTTGGTTATTGTCACTTGCTCTATCTATCCGTGTGTGTGTGTGTGTGAGAGACCCTTGCTGTTATAAATTTACTTCTATTGACTGACTCACTGATTGATTGAATCTCTATATCCTGCACCCGTGGTACCTAGCCCATATGGGCTTACAAGACACTATAACACTGATAACATTGATGGCCACAAATCCACAGTTCCTCAAATCTGAAAGGAAAAAAGAAAGATGCACTCCATGACATTAAAGTGTCTGTGACACGATGTAGGAAGTATGGCTCAATATTCACTATGAATTTATCTTCAATCGTCCACATAGTTGGTTCTGTTGACTTAGAACGCTAAATAAGTGGAAAAATATTTCTAAGTGAATTTAAATTTAGTGCCATGTTGCAGTAACGTGATATCCAGAGACTCGCCTCGTTTCCAGATATGACATCGTGAGAGGAGTTTAATCTCAGCTGATCCGTGTGCTGTCAATGTAAACAAGCTGTTCAGCTTCTATATCAGCAAAGAAATGCCAAAACGTTGCGTGGTGGCTGGGTGTTCTAATTGCTCCAGTGAACATATAAGCCTGTTCTCATTCCCAAAAGATCTAGATCTTCTTAAAAAATGGCCAAAGCAAGTACAGAGAACAAGGGACAAATGGCAACCAACACCATCTTCTGTACTCTGTAGTGATCATTTCACTGCAGACAGTTTTGAGGAGGCGCCTACTATACAGCAATCTTTAGGCTTTAAAGTTCATTACAAATGAGTTCTAAAACCGACTGCCATACCTATGGTTTTTAAATGAAAACCCACAGCTCAAGATGATATCAACATATCAAAACAGCGCAGAGAAGCAACAGTGTCAAAACTCGCCCAGAAACAGTAAGTCCCTTTGTTTCTGTTTTAGGGTGTGATAGAGGTGTGCGGACACATCAGATCTGCAAAACAATTGAGGTGTTTAGTTACAATCTCAAAACAAGAAACACTTTATGGATATTTTATCTGTAGTTTTGTCATTAGTGTCGTTATTTCTTTAACCTGTAAACCCACACCCACACCCACACACACATGAGTTTGTTTTCTGGGTGAAATATTTTGGGCTTTTGTCCCTGCTTAAGAGTGTGTAATATTGCAATTAATTATTTCATTTAAGAAGTCTCAGAACTGCTGACAAAAAAGTCAGAAGCGACGAGCACTAGTGAACAACTTCAAGAGGAACATGAAGAAGCAGGCTTATCTTCAAGCGACATTTTTCAACCTACATATCTGCACATTATGATGGTAAAGACCCATAAATAATGTCGTATAACATATGATTCAGGACTTTTAACAATTAGGCGATTGTTATTTAATAGTTTTGTTTACAAACCCGCTGATGTGACCAGAATGTCCCATCCAAGAGAAAAAAATGAGCACACGTGATTTGATTTTTTCCGCCAAAAGTAAAATCCTCCTCTATGAATTCTGAAGCAGAGTGTTGACTTTACTCCAAATGGAACGACTGTGTGTTAAAAAAACATTATATTACTTTTTTCAGTTTTCATTTTTATAAATCTCATTGCATGCCGAAACTGAATATCTGAGCACTTTTTTTTAATTTCCCTGACCACCCGATCGGGGACATAAAAAAAAAAAAACTGAAGCCAAAATTTCTGTAAACCAAACGATTAAATAATGATCACCTTATGTGGATCTATCTGTATATTACCATTCAGTGTTTTGAAGGCGACCGATGTCCATTTCTAACCCTTCACCGTCGGACTCTTCATCCTCTGAAACATGCGAGTCATCATCGCTTCCTGAACAATATGGTTCAAATAAATAGGGCTGCAGTCCTTCGTTAGAACCAACTCGCTCTTCTTCATCACCCAGTCCTGCTTCTTCCTCAAAAACTATCGACAAATTGCTCAAATCTTCACAACTTCCTCCGCTTCAGTGTACTCAGCCATGCTTGTTTACATATTGGGTTCCTCTCATGACGTCACAATATGGCGGCGCCTTCTGACCCAATTTCGACAAACGAACATCACAATAGTCTGCATCACGATGTAATTTACGGTAGTATATGGAAACAAAATGTATTGAATTTTTTTGTCTACACAGAATAAAAACACAGTAGTTCTTCTTTCTAATGATGTCTTGGTTGAATTATGTCACGGACTCTTTAACTAACACATCACTTAAAAGAAACATCTATGTTGGATACAGAGTAGACGGTCTCAACTGGAATGCCTGTGCTGTAAATCAGAGAACAGCCAGCTCAGCATATCAGCATCAGACAACCAAAACAAGTCAGGATTCTTCACTTGGATCTTTTCATACAAATGCTTCCTAAAGTCACTACACAAAGGACAATAGAACAGAAAATGAAATTCATCTTCAACTACCCCAAGATCACACAATACACATCAATGCTGTTCTTCAGAGACACCTTTAAATCGATCAACCTCAATTGCCAGAGGTACTTATAAATGTAAAGACTTAATTTAAAGATGCTGTGGTGTGATACATTAATGGACATGTTGTCCGTTAATAGAATAGCAGATTCACAGGCAAAGTATCTGGAGAGAAGAATGAACAGGAAAGCCAGTCAGCACTTTGAAGTTAATGTTGTGTTAAAACCCCCCCAGCACTGAACAGAATTTTGGATAGAAACAGTGACCTCAACTCAAGGGCTAAACTTTATATGCATAAGCTTGAAAGCATGTTAACTATGCAAATGAAATAATTACAAAATACATTCATGCCTGCTATAAGCAAAAAACCTATGCCCATCAGTCAGATCTTTGCCCATTTGTACCTTTCTTGTTCTTCTCCTTAGTGACTACAGTCATAGCCATGCTGGGTGGGGGGGTGAGTTCCCCTCCATTGGGGAGGCGGCTGACTTGTAGTGAGCGGAAGTTGCTCTTCAAGGTGTTCTTCAGTCCTACATCTCTCTTCTCGCCCTCTTTCTTCTTCTCTGGACCTTGCCATGTCCAGTAGTCCACCTGCAGCCCCATCACCTCACTGCCCGAACATGGAGAGCTACAAAGGAAAATTGATGATGAGATTAGAGAATGAGAAGAAATGATGGTGAAGGATGACAAAACGGTAATGTGAATCTCGTCATACCCAGCTCCAGACAAGGCAGTAGACACAGAGGGGGACTGTGGAGGGGTTCCCCCAATCTCCTTCCCATACGGACCAGCCGTGGTTGGAGTCGGGGAGGACAGGATGCTTGTGTTGCCTCCCATCGCATCATCCGAGTCCACTGTGAATTGGTTGAAAATGATGCTCATGCATTAAACAGCATTTCTACTGAGTTAAACTGAAGCTTTTTTGGACGTATGTCAATTCAGAATCTATACCAAAAAACTCGAAAACCACAAGTACTTTGAATATATACTGTATGATGTTCTTACCTGAGGTTGAGAGACTTTGCTCCACAATCCCAACTTTCACAACCTGGAAATTCAAAAATAAACCAAATACAGAATGAGTTTCTTTCTATTTTTTATTAAACGTGTTTGGTGATTTGTCTTAAAAACATTCTTACCCCAATAAATGGCACAAATTTCTGACAGGAGTCCTCATCGGGGCTGTGGACAAAGAGAGAGTCTGTGAGCATGACCAGTGGATTGGGACTGAGACTCTTAGGTACGTCCGCAGGTGCACACAAACACTCAATGGTCCTGAAGAGAAGATGCTGTGGCATGGCCTGCACCATGTCCCATCATAGTGGGAATGGCACGTAACTGCCTTGGGTGGAATGGGGTCATCTCGGGGTCACATTACAATGAGATGAATGAGTGAACCGCTCCTTACAACCAGAAGTAGATAGGAGTCTTCCCTGTCAGCCAGCACTTTGATAAGGAGCCTATTTTTATCAATGCTATTCACAGAGATAGTTTGAGCTCAGGAGTAGTAGAAGCTAGTGTGGTTTAAAAGTGTGGCAATGTCTTCTGGTCAACACTACACGCCCATACAAAGACAAAGGGAAAACATGGATAGTACTCATTGCCACTTGGAGGGGGCAATGGATCAGCGTTCTCGTCGCGCCCTCCGCCAGTACCCGGGCTCGCCTGGGGAAGCTAATGATCCTACCAGCAGACTAAATTCGAAGAGACGACGCCTCTGTGCCAAGTCAAAGAAGAATCCTAGTCACAGTCCTAAAGCCGAAAGCAAACAGCCCCAAGAGCACTTTGTGGTAGGATCTGCCCTTCGCATATTACAACTAAACGTTGAAGGCCTATCTGCAGCCAAGCGAAGCCTTATTGAAGTCCTCGCCTTCCAACATTCAATTGATGTAATCTGCCTCCAAGAGACTCATATTGGCACAGAGGAAGCTGGCCGCTTCACCATCAAAGGCTTTGACCTCCTGTGCTATGTTCTACATGCTAAACATGGACGTGCCACCTATGTGCGTTCTGACATAGTTGAAGCAAATCACCTGATAACAACACATTTCTCAGACACCATAATCATTGGTGGCTTCCATATTGTCAATGTGTACAAGCCCCCTAATGCCAACTGGGATCTGCAGGTCTTACCCACCCTACCCCACCCTGCCATCTATGTGGGGGACTTTAACAGCCATCACCCTGACTGGGGGTACCCAGCAGTGGACAGTGATGGGGAGGCACTTTCAGACTGGGCATCCAGAAATGACCTCGCTTTGATATACGACCCCAAACAAAGAGGAACCTTCCACTCTGCTAGGTGGAAGAAGGACTATTCTCCTGACCTGTGTTGGGTCAGCTCTTTGAATGGGGAGCCATATCCTACACAGATCCTCATTCTTGATGATTTTCCACACAGCCAACACCGGCCCCTGCTTGTACACATTGGCCTACAACTTCCAGTCATAAACAGCCCAAGGAAGATGCGCTGGAACTTCCGCAAAGCCAACTGGAAGAAATTCAGTGAAACTCTGGACCGGAGCGTTGTTACCATCCCACTCCACACCATCACTGTAGATGAAGCATACAACCGCTTCTGCAGCGCAATCTTCAAGGCTGCCCATACTGCAATCCCACGAGGCTACCGACCCCTCTATGTCCCATGTTTGGACGGAGAAAGTGCTGCCCTCCTACAATCCTATCAAACATCAGGGGACCCAGAGATAGCAGACCATCTCATTGAATCGCTAAATACAGCCCGGCGAAAGAAATGGGAGGAGACAGTTGCTGACCGGAGCTTTACCCACTCTAGCAGGAAATGTTGGAGCCTCATCCGTCGCCTAGGAGCTGCACAGAAGCCCCCTAGCCAAAGCCGAGCATCCGTCACACCCAACCAAGTTGCATCCCACCTACTGACTATCGCCAAAGCACCCCAAGACAAAGACACCAGAACAGCAGTTACAACTGAGCTAAAAAAACACCAAAAAATGCCTGTAGAGGAAACGAACCCTGAACCCTTCGAGGCTGCTGAACTGGAGAAAGTCCTACAGGGCCTGAAATGTGGAAAGGCAGCAGGATACGATAACATCTTCCCAGAATTCATGAAAAATCTTGGCCCCCGAGCCCTAACCTGGTTGACACAATTCTACACAAGCATCACACAAACGAACTCGATCCCAAAGAAATGGCGGGCAGCAAAGGTCATTGCCATCCCAAAACCTGGCAAAGACCACAAACTACCAGCAAGCTACCGCCCAATCTCCCTACTCAGCGTTCCTTACAAAATCATGGAGCGCCTAATACTGCAACGCATTTCCCCAGAAATAGAGGATATTCTAAGTGTGGATCAAGCAGGTTTCCGCAAGGACCGCAGTACAGGAGAACAAGTACTGGCCCTAACCACCTTCATTGAAAATGGCTTCGAGAGCAGACTGAAGACAGGGGCTGTGTTTCTCGATCTTACAGCCGCCTATGATACGGTCTGGCACAAAGGCCTCCTCCTGAAACTTATAAAGGCGATCCCTGCTTGGGCAACAGCAATTATAAAAACGCTGCTGACCAACCGAAGGTTCAGAGTCCACCTCAGTCAGAACACAAGTGCATGGAGAATGCAGAAAAACGGACTCCCACAAGGCTCAGTTCTAGCTCCAACTCTGTTCAACCTCTACATAAACGACCTGCCTACTACAAAATCCCGCAAATTCATCTATGCAGACGACATCTGTCTGGCATTCCAAGCACCAGACTTTGAACCACTGGAACGGGTGCTCACGGAAGATCTTGCTAAACTGGACCAGTTCTGCAAAATCTGGCGCCTAAAACCAAGCCCAGCAAAAACCGTCTCCAGTGTATTTCATCTCCACAATGCAAAAGCTGCCAGAGAACTAAACATCCACCTGAGCGGACTCAAGCTTAAGCATGCCCCAAATCCAACTTATCTTGGAGTGACCCTTGATAGGACCTTATCCTTCAAGGAACATCTAAAGTGGACGGCTGCTAAGGTGAAAGTACGAAACAACCTGCTCTGCAAGCTCGCTGGTGCAAAATGGGGGGCGGCAGTCTCCACCCTGCGCACCTCAGCACTGGCCCTTTCATACTCTGTAGCAGAATACTGTGCCCCTGTCTGGTCCAGGTCATCTTACACACACCATGTAGACACCCAGCTCAACTCAACCATGAGAACTATAACTGGAACAATCCGCACAACACCACTCCCCTGGCTCTCTGTACTGTCAAACATAGCCCCTCCACACATCCGGCGAGCAGCATTAACTCAAAGGATGCTCCAAAAAGTTAAAGATTTTCCTCACTTACCAATCCATGCAGATATCTACACCCCACCCACTGCCCGACTTTCATCCAGATGGCCGATTTGGAAAAACCCTCCCCCAGCTGACTTTACCATCCAGACAGCTTGGCAAGAGGAATGGGAGACCAAGGAGGTCCCAAACAAACAGCTGGTGATAAACCCCAACCAACAGGTCCCGGGCACCAACCTCCCAAGGAGACAGTGGTCTACACTCAATCGCTTCAGGACTGGACATGGCCCCTGCTTGGCCAGCCTTCACAGATGGGGCAGTAGCCCTAGCCCACTGTGCGCATGTGGAGAGGAGCAAACTATGGAACACATCATAGAGGGTTGCCCGCTCCAAAGACTGGAAGGAGGATTACACACCCTCCATACAGCAAACCAGGAGGCAACTGCTTGGCTTAAGGACTTTGCATTCGCTAAATAAATTGCCACTTCAAGTTTGAAACAGACTCGGGCTACAAAAGAAGAGCAAAAAAAATTAGTTTCTGAAAATGTCCAATAAAACAACTCCCAAACTCGTCAGTAAATCTGTCCCAGTCCTTCATCAGCTCGCAGATTAACTACACTGACATCAAACACAAGGCAAAAGGAACGCCTACAGGCATCGGTTATAAATTATGGACAATTTCTGTGACTGCTGGATAAAGATTTTGCAAAGCAACAGTACTGCTGAACAAAGGTAAAGAAAAGTACTAAATTGTTCCAGCTGTACGGCCATCTGTTAAGGGTGGTGGTGGCGGCTGGGAAATGGTACAGGGTAATAACGCTATGTTGACAACACTGTATTGATTCAGAAACACCAGTATTACTTTATTTTGTGTAAAAATATTAATAAATGTTCCAAGCAAAAACCCAACTCTTTAGATACTAGAGTAATAAAAAAAAGATTTTTCAGTCCAGTAGATGGAGCTAAGTGCTCACTGTCTGGTGACAGAAAAGGAACGGCTCCTGAGGTCTAGCCAAGAGTTGGACAAGACAAAAATGGGGTAGGAAAACGGCAAAATAATATCACAAGCTTATAATAATATTGCATCATGGCTCAAGTATCTGGATAACATTGTGTCATGGGGCCTCTGGTGATTCTCATCCCTTCCATCCATCCATTCATCCACGTCGTGGGGGCATCGGTCCAGGCAGAGCAGCCCAGACTTCGGCCCAGTTCACATAGCACCATGATCACCAAGAGCCTTCCTGTAGGTGGTGAGCCGACTGGAGGGCGGACCCATGTGCCTCCTTTGGGTACACTGGGTCCTTGATGTAACATTTTTCATGGAGATCCACTGGACCGCTCTTAGTCTGGCCCTTCACCCAGGACCAGTTTTCCTTGGGAGACCCTACTAAGGGCAAGTTGTCCTTGACAACATAGCTCCAAACCCCTCCACCACGATAAGGTGGTGATCCACAGAGGGCTCATCCCTAGCATGTATTACTAATCATGTATCATCCTTACAAGAGGATTTAAAAAAATTGTCATTCAAACTACAGAGGAATGTACTGTATGCATTAGAACAAAATTTCGCCTAGTTTTAATGTGTAGTATACAACAGTTAGTAGCGGCAGAGCAATTTGATTGGACAATAGCTGTTCTCAGAGTGCTGATGATGGGATTTAATATCCCCTCCATTTGCACAATGCCCATATCACTCCAATTCATGGATAATTCATCCCGATCTGCCACTCATAATACCTACAGCAGGGGTCCTCAAATATTTTTGCCAGGGCTCCACATTTGTTTTTTCCAGTGGGCCAGAAGTCCGGAGCAGTGCAAACATGCTGCATGGGTGGATATTTCATTTTTATGTTGGGAGGGACAATAAAGAGAACATTTCCTCCAGAGTAAATATTGAGGGGACACTATAAGTATTATTGTTGTCAGTCACAGATTTCTGAGAAACAGTGTACAAATGTACACTTACGGAAAAAACGCTTCATATTTACAAGAAAAAAGTCATCCATTTATGAGAAAGAAAATTGCAGTTTCTTCCCCTTTTTTACCTTTTTAGGACAAAAACAAAGGAAAAAAACTGCAAATTTAAAAGAAACAAAAAGTCAAGTTTATTAGAAAAAAGTTGCAAATTTTATGGGAAAAAACGTAAATTTACAAGAAAAAACTCACATCTATTATAAAAAGGTTACAAATTTACAAGAATTTTTTTTTACAGAATTTATGATGCAAAACCAGCAGATTTGTAAGGAAAAAGTGGCAAATTTACAACAAAGAAGTTTTACATTTACAAATAAATGTAGTAAATTAATGAGAAAAAGATACAAATTTATGAGAAAAGCTGCAAATTTTAAAGAAAAAAAATTGTCCCCCCGGCACCCCCCCTTGATTTACGCCCATGTCACCAGGCTGTTCTGCTGTGGGAGGAGCTGGGTGAAGACAGCCACTTTCAGTGGCAATCAGTGGAACATTAGTGCACGTAACTGCACCAGCGATGGGCACGCCCACACACACGGGCAACAAGCACGATCTTCTAGCTACAGTGACAGCAAGGCCAAGTTGGTGGCAGTGGTCAGGCTACCACCAAATCAGTCAAATGTGCTGTTTGAATAGAGTGATCACAAGCACAGGTGTCGCTCAGTGCGCGTACACAACGCTGAAGGCAGCGCAGCAAAGTTGGTCAGCACAGAGGAGCAAATATACTAAATAAAGGTGAAATAAAATAAACATAACATAGTCCTTCAGTCAAAAATTACACAGACTTTCTAACATATAAATATCAGACTTCTAATAAAAGCTGGAAACATCCCTACCGCTGTCTGAAAGTGGCTCCCTGAAAAGCAGAATGCGGCGCCCTTTCCAAGTTGTAGTTCTCTGGTTGCCAGCGGCAGTTGTGACCGTTTTTTTTTCCTCCTCAGGTGGGGTGCGTGGTGTGATTTCTCATGCTTGCCTGCCTCCACTGAGCATTTTGCCCTGGTTTGATGGAACCTCAGACCTCACTCCTTCCAGTCCTGTCCTTACGCCGCTGGCAGCCATTACAACATTTGAATTCCATTTTGTTCTTCCATCAAAATGAAACAAGCATGTATTTTTTTTCTCCAAATGGTATCAAAAAGGCTTCAGGTCTGGACGGAAGACCCTCTGAGTCCGGCTGCAGACTAGGGTCCACTATTTGAGGAGCCCGGACCTATAGTATAGTAATAAACTCTTGATTTGATCTGAAGATGACAAGAAAAATTGGGCAAAGTGTGTGGGAACTCTGGCCTGAAATGGCCTGAGCCTAAATCACGGTTAGCAGCATAAGCATTTAGCACCCATTTCGGCCTCAGTTTGTGAGAACCCGGGACTGTGTGTCCAACACGATCATTGGTAGCACGGGGGCCCCCCAGGGAACGGTTTTGGCTCCCTTCCTGTTCACCCTTTTTACTGCGGACTTCTCACACAACACAACACAACACAATGCCATCTACAGAAGTTCTCTGACGACTCTGCGATCGTTGGCCTCATCTCCAACGGAGATGAAGCTGAGTACAGAGGGCTTATCCAGGACTTCGTGGACTGGTGCCATCGGAACTGTCTCCAGATCAACGCGAGGAAAACTAAGGAGCTGGTGGTGGACTGCCGCAGGCAAGGACAACCCCTCACAGCACCAGTAAATATACAGGGAACAGACACTGAGATGGTGACATCCTACAAGTACCTGGGTGTTCATCTGAACAATAAACTAGACTGGTCACACAATACCGACGCACTCTACAAGAAGGGACAGCGCAGGCTGTTCCTACTGAGGAGACTCAGGTCTTTTGGTGTACAAGGGGCGCTGCTGAAGACATTCTATGACACGGTGGTGGCATCAGCCATCACTTTTGGAGTGGTCTGCTGGGGCAGTGGCATTACAGCAGCCGATAGGAAGAGATTGAACAAACTGATTAAGAAAGCTAGCTCTGTCCTGGGGCAGTGCCTTGACCCAGTGGAGGAGATAGGAGAGAGAAGGATGGTGGCTAAACTGTCATCTCTGCTGGAGTCCGAGTTCCACCCTATGCAGGACATACTGAATGCACTGAGGAGCTCATTTAGCAGCAGACTACATCATCCTAGGTGCACAACCGAGAGGTTTTGCAGGTCCTTCCTACCTACGGCTGTCAGACTGTACAACCTAAGCAGGGCTGCTCGCAGAGATAGCAAAAAGACGTGACAACCTAATAGTATTGAATGCAAAAGACGCAATAGACTTACATAATGGTCCCCTCCGGCATACAACTAGGAAAATACCGGTCGCTATGGAGGGTGAGAATATGTATGGGTACATAATCATACCATGTAGGATAACTAAGTAGACGGTTGTGCTGTTTCATTCCATCTAGCTACAATGCTCCGCACTGTGTGTGTTTATATATTTATATATACTTATTCCATCTAGCAACAATGCTCCACGCTGTGTGTCTATATATATATATATATATATACTGTATATATACTGTATATATATATATATATTTATATGTACATGTGTATACTCGCTGCTCTTGTTTTTTCTCTTGCCTTCTGATTGTTGCTCTGAGTGTTGCTATCCCTGTGCTGTTGCAATCCTGGAATTTCCCCATTGTGGGACTAATAAAGGCTTATCTTATCTTATCTTATTTCAATTCCACAGATGCAAACATCATGTCTGCTGCCAAAAATGGATGAGTTGAGGTTAAATTTATCATCTCGGTCAAACACTCATAATACCTCAGTGGTGGTAACATAATTGTGAGTTCATTCAGGACTCCCTCAGGGCAGCTGTCAAGCTGCTCAGTAGCCAGCAAGATGGCATTAGTCACGTGGCCCACCAAGCCTGCCTGCTTAAAAGGAGGACCAGGTATATTTTATATTTTATATATATATATATATATATATATATATATATATATATATATATATATATATATATATATATATATATATATATATATAGTATATATATATATATATATATACGTGTATATATATATATATATATATATATATATATATATATATATATATATATATATATATATATATATACATATATACACAATGATTTGTGCACTGTGCAATACCCTTCATTGTACAAGTGTGTGAAACGACAATGAAGCTACTCATTATGCTCACTGAGGTGCTTAGGAACAAGTAACAGTACACTCATGAGGGACTATTTTTCTTAGTGAAGGATTATGATTTGGTTTAACAAACACCAAATCATAATCTTGCTATCTTCACTGCACGGCTAGATCTCATGCTTATGATGAATCACAAGCGTGCTACACAACTCTATCTCAAGTGATATAGTTTAATTATCACTAGAGCTAATCTGAGTGTCCCATACCACTGTGGGAGGAAACCCAAGCAAACACAGTGGTATACCAAATATTCTACAGTTAAAACTTAAGGAATTTTATAGGTAATAAAGTCTTTACTAGCTATATAGCCACCTTAACCAGCTAGAAACTTCCTGTATAAGTTTGCTAAAATAATTAATTAAAATGGACAAACTGTAAATTAATTTCAACTGCAAAGGCTAAATGTAGGTCTTGCTCTACTTATGTAGAGATGGAAAAACATGTGTTTGTTAAGAGTGGAATTCATGCAGGTCAGAATATTAGAAATTATTTTGGTGAAATCGTTTCAGTATATTTCTAGTGTAATGCATGTTATACTGTACTTTTTAATCAAATTTTGGGTCACATTTATGCAAATCAACCTTAAGAATTTTGAAATGACTTACACTTGTGCATAAAACTATAATAAACTATAACGTATGACAGAACAAGTGACAGAAGCTTAGACGTTTAAAAAAATCTTTCATAAGCTGTTTAGAAAGTCACAGCTGCAATGGGTGAGTACTTATTTTAAAGGTTGTTAGGCAAATCTTCACAGCAACACCACAGAAGACTCAAATTCATTCCAAACCAAAGACACAAGTCAGGACAGAGTGCAAAGTGAAGTTAGAACGAGTATCGGGTGTGAAAGGGGAAATGTTAAGACACAGCAAGGAGCTCAAGCCAAATGAGGAGGGGGACGAGGAGAAAAAAAATGGAGGGCAAACCAAAACAAGATAAGAATTAGATACCTGATGTAAAAATCAAAATACAAACTTCTTTTCCTTGAAAGCAAATCAAAAGGGGGAGGGAGGGAGAAGGAATGCAACAGCGTTAAAACTGCGTCATGTTTAGTACCTTCTGACCAATAGGAAGCCACTCTTACAAAGAGGGGAAGGGTTTAATCAAATTTCAGAATGAAAACAAGCAGATGCACACAGAAATGCAATGCTGAATGAGACTGTGACTGTGGTACTGAGGCTCGTTTCAAAATTCAACTGGCTGCTGAACTGAAAACTGAACTAAAACGTGCATGTTCTTTAAGTCAGAATAAGCATATCTGTGTTACCGTGAAAACTGAAATGGTGATGGTCATTGCCACACATCAAAGCAACTTGTGTGCTTGTATGCATGACTTATGAGTGTGTAGCTGCATGCACATTGATTTAAACATGTTCCTCCTGTAGTTTTGCTCACATTTGTTTAAATAATGGGTCATTGAGGTCACATTAATTCAAAGCCTCATTATTAGTAAGGCAAACAGAAGATTAACATTAGTGTTATAAGTGAGAATTCATTGCAACAACATAAACTTGCCAAGAGTGCAAAAAGCACAAATGAAGACATGCATGCACACATCCCCAAAATATGCAGAAAACAATCATGCTTAAAGTTAAATAAGAGGAGCTGTACTGTACCTCTTCTGTTTGTAGGTGAGCATGGCTTCTGAGATGGGAAACTGGTGGGACACGCTGGCACCGGCCAGATACTGAACCACTCGTCCTGCTACATCTATGTTATCTGCAAGGAGCAGAGAGACAGACTGTTAACAGCACGCCTCTCCTGTTTTATGTCTTACTAACAAGCTACAAGACAACTGATGCAAATGCTAATTTTCACATGCAGCATATCGCTAGAAGACCGCACATTAATCATTCACTTTCCACTGAAATAAGCAGATGGGGGGTGGGGGACGCAGAGTGTAAAATGTCATTAAAATGTGGGTGAAGTCAGCCACAGGACGTACAAGATAAACTGTGTGTCAAACAAAAGGCTCGTGGGCCACATGAAGCCAAGCATCCATTTTTTGGCAACTTGAAATATAGACTTGATTATTTTAATGCCAATTCACTTTAAAGCTCTGCTCATGTGCACTTTAAACAAGCTCCCGTTAATGTAAGCACTAAAGAAACTGCCTACAGTGCTGTGATGACAGCCTACACTATGTGGAAAATAAAGAACTAGCAGAGAAAGGAAGAGGGACTCTATATAATTCTCATATTAAAGAAAAAAAAACATGAAATACTGTGACGCCTGCCACTATGGGGAGTAAATTGAGTGAATTAATAGGCCTGGTTTGGTGACTATTAACAGGCTTGTTTGGCAGAACAAGTGATAATGGAGATGGTGCACAGGAGTAGCAGCTTTCTTTTGATTTATATTTAGCAGTAACAGCAAGAGTGCAAAATATAAAAAAAAAATATTTTAAATCTATTCAAAAATAGCTATGACTGACATTTGAAAATGAAAGAACCATAGCGAGCAACCTCAAATACTCCACACATTGTCATATCAAAGTTCTCACTGAACATAGTAATGCATACCATGTATGTGTAGTCAAAGGAATCAGTGTCTTTTTTATAGAAGAAAATCATTTTTAAGTTCCTTTATACAGTCATGTGAAAAATTAGGATGCTCTGTATAAGCCTGTGTGTTTTTTTTAACATATTTGGACATACGGATATTTAATATTAGTGTTTAAAATACTGGGAGATTCATGTTATACAACTAAACAATTAAAAATAAATTAAAGACTTTTTTCAAATTTTCTGTAAAATAGAATTCTAAACAAATAGTGAGGAATAAATTAGGACACCCCCCATCTATCTTAGGACACCCCCACATTCATTCCCACTTCTTCAGTGGCTAAAATAAATGTTAAAAAATGCAAATAAAAACAAAAACAAGGTTAGACATAGATATGTGAACATTTCTTAATAAAGAACTGAATATTTAATGGGGTATCCTAATTTTTTCACACGACTGTATGTTTGTTAACCTTGCAGGTTAACCCTTCATTAGATGCAAGTCAAAATCAAACTTGTCCGAGGTATTGATAAATTAAAGCTTTTGCACAAATCTAAAGCCGGTCCAATCAGAAATGTTGACACTATGCTGGCAACAACAAATGGGGCTGAAAAAAGAACAAGCGCCAATGGAACCCCTCATTAGATTCATCACTGCATCTAACCTGTCAAAGGTATTGATGAGTCAAAGCTTCTGTATGAATCTGAAGTCATTCCAATTAGATATAGAAGCTATACTGCAGTCAACAAAAAAATGGACTGTGTGGGGTATAGTCATTAAAATTTGTAGCATGCACAAAAGAACTAAATGTCATGATGCACAGTCCAATTTTCTTCTAAGGCAGCAGAAGACTATTTACAGAGAGGAGAAATAACACTGTGATCTAAAACAGGATGTAGCTGTCTTTTGCAATTGGAAGAAATCTCCTTCCCCATCCACCAGCCCCTGACCTGTGCTCTGACCCCATATCTTTCCCTTTCAAGTTGGCTGCACATTAGGCATGCAGACTTGCTTTGTAGCCAGACACCGGGACTATGCATCATACCTGAGGCGGGGCGTTCCGTCCTGCAGAACAGCTCCCTCCACGCAGTGTCCATAAAGATGCTGTTGAACCGGCTGTCAAAGGAGGCCACATGCTTGGCCAGAGGATGAGAACCTGCAGAGGAAAGCTCCATGTATATAAACAATGAAATATGGAGCATGTCTGACCGGGTTCTGTTCTGATCCTGGCTGACGTACCAATGGGAATAACCAGGAAACGTATATAACTGAGCCAGTCTGGTGTCTTATTGGCCAGCTGCTCCACAAAAAACCTCAGGATGGTGCTGAGATAACTCTGGTCGCCCGCCACCGCCACCTTCATCGTTGGGGGAGTCTGTGCATTGCAGTTACAGCTGCAAGTTTTAACAAAAGAATTAAAAAAAATAAGTAGAGAGAAAGACTGAGATTTAATAAAAGTGGGTCAGTGAAAGCATGTGAAAGAAATCAGTGTGAAGTGAAGATTTACATGGTGACCTTTATCATGCTTAAAACCAGTCTTACCGTTTTTGTTTTAAAGCCAGATTATGTCATATGCTACAATTTGCTATAATAAGTGTATGCAAGTTTCTACAAGCCTTCAGATCCAACCCCAGAATGACAAACGTACTGTAGCAGGAATTTCATCTTTAGAATTATTCTTAGGGGGAGAAAACAACCAAACATGAAACTCAGTTCAATTTAACCTTAACCCTAAAATGATTTCTATAACTGCTTCAAGATTTAAGGCATTAAAGTTTCATTAAGTCAAATATGTTGACAAATTCCAAAATTGAACCTTTACATGCTGTATGTGGGAACTACATTTGCAGGCAGTTTAAGCAGCAGCAGCAGCAGCACTGAGCACGAATGTTAACAGGAAGATGTGAATGGCTGTTTGAGATGGCCCCAGTTGGAGTAAACATGTTGGGTGAGGAGCATGTGTATGAAACATTGAAAAATTGTAGCTCAGCTGCATTAGCGAGAAAGTAAGTTGAACAGAAGCTGTACAGCAGAGGAACACAGCCTCGTTTCCCTCTGACATGTCATCCTGAGGAGATGACAGCAGAGCAGATGGATCCCGGGGGAAAAGGGGGAGGCTGAACTTTTAATTTTTCAGGAGAAAACAAGCCAATGCCGATAGAGTAAGTTTAAAGACAGAGAGCCTGTCAGCAGCATGAGCGATGCCATCTTAGAATTCTCTGGAGAGGAGCCACCATAAACACGGAATATAGTGAGGACCGCTCCAAGATAATGGGAACCGAGATCACACTCTCTGATGGCTCGTGTTATTCGACCAAAGCGTGTCTATGCATGTATGTGACTCACAATCTCTGGATGCGTGTAACGATGGTGTTGAAGGCAGCTTGAACATCGGCAGTAGAGCAGGTGGACACAATGGGCTGGCCCTGTTCATGGAGCAACTCAGCTACATACTGCACAGAAACACACATGAGAAGGACATGATGAGTCAATGGGCATACAGGAGGCTGGAAAGAGAGCAGGAAAAACATGCTACCGGGAGCCACACCCAGCAAACGCTATTCTTCTGTAGTCTCATCTTTTCTGCAGTAACATAAAGCGTGTAGCATGACTAACAATAAGCCTCTTCTTGGATGATCCATGTGTTTGTATTGCATGTATAAACAAATGAAGGTAAAGAGAACTCATGACTGAAAGGCTACGCTGAGCTAGACCCTCACCTGTCCTTGCCACTCCATGGTGTTGATGAGAATGATGCTCTCTGGTAGGCGTTCGTCTGAGATGAGGATCTGGTTCAGCTGGTCATACACAGACTTCCTGGGAACCTTTGAGGCAAACAAAGAGGAGAAAATCTGAAGCCCAGACACGAAGCTGAGTAACTCTGCAAACAGCACACCTATAAGCTCAATACTGCACCACATCCGTTTACCTGTGCTATGAGTCTGGAGTCAGGGGAGCACTCGCTCTCCATGCTGCTGGTCCGGTCGCTCTGGGCCTTGGAGTTCTGTCTGTCTTTCATGGAGGTGCTGCGAGGACGTCTCTGGAGCCGGTTCTCCATTTTACTGGGAAGAAAACAAAATGCAGAGCTCAAAAAGAGGCAAAAATGTGATGTAATAAACAGGAGATAAAACCATACTCATTCTACATTACAAATCAACGATGGCCTGTCACCCTGTCAGAGTGTGGGTAAATAAAAACATAATAAAAAAACTATACTATAATTACCATGCATTGCCAGATGTGACTATCAGCAGTTTACCTGGGGGACATGTGGTTTTGGGACTCCGTCTTGCAGAGCTTGCCAACAGAGCTAGTCACCCGTTCAGTGTTAACATCCCAGCTGCTCACCTCCCCAGGCCCTGGCCCACTGTCATCAGTCTCTGGCTCCTGAACCAAAATTAATGTATATTTAAATACAAAAGGGACAGAAGTCTGCACTCTTCAAGATACAGTATTCTACTCTTTTAATCCCACAGAGAGAATAACTGAGTATATTTTTAAAAAGATGATGTAAAACAAAAATACAACTTTCTATTATTTCTTTACCAATATTACTTAAAGTCAGATTTTTAGGAAATACATTAAAACTTCCTAACACCGTAGGCTGCTCAGGAAGTGAGTGTAAATGTGTCTTCAAGAAATGTGACAGACAAAAAAAATCACCAGAAAGACAGAAAAAAAAAAAACCACTCAGAAAGGAAGAAAAGGCAACAAAGTGAGCCATATTGAGTTAAAGGTACCGTAGGGAACATTTGAAACTCAGGATTTTGTGACACCCTGTTGTCACAAAGGATCATCCTCAATCTCCTTAATTTCTGCATTTCACTTAGCAATCAAATGCTGTTACTAAAACACAAGTTTCTAAAGACAGAACCTATAAAATCTACCTGTCGGAAACCAGGTAACAAAAAGATGCATTTGTTAATTTACACATTTAATGAAATTCCTTGCTTCACTTACAGCAGCCATATTTTTACATGGAATTGCATATAAAACAAGAACACAATCAGATCAAAGCTCCTAAAACAGTATTTACCTTCTTTTTCATGTGAAAATAGCTGCAGTGGAAAAAAGGATATACTGACACTTCATTATGAGTCGATGAGCTTCCTAGCAACTGTCGCCTGACAACCACAATGTGTACCCAATGCAATCGTCTACAGCAGCAAAGCAAAAATGCCTTCTGAAGCCTTTCTGCAGAGAACTGAATTCAATTTTTTCCCAACACTTTTGAAGCCCTGAAGACATGAAGCACTCTGTATCACTATTCAAGTTTCTTTGTGGTGATTGGGATTTTACAACTGGTATGAAGAGAGCTGAAAGAAAGCTGAGGAAGGCTGAGGTCTAGCGGCACTCGTCTGGTGAATAACTTTTCATGTTTAAGATAATGGAATGAGCCCAACATGACAGCATATATAATAATAAAAAAGCCATGGTCTCTGAGCAGGTGAGTGGAGAAACACTGCTCCTTCTGCTCAGATATTTGGTCAAAACTGGGTTAGTGGAGTGATGTACTTGGAGAGGGAGCGGGGTCTTGGTGAATGACCTCCTCGATGAAAAAAACTCCCCTCTTTCAACCCTCAGTCCTCATCAGTCAGGACTTACCAGCGTGGAGCTGCCTCGTCTGCTCTACTGATCCATAATGGATGAGTGTGCTGTTTCAGTGTGCCTGTCCTTACATACTCCCTACCTTCTCTTTTCTTGGAAAACAACTAAGACCCATGGGAGTAAAGGACACTCAAGTAGAGCAGATAGGGAGCTAGGAAAAAAAATGTGAAAAGAAAATGCTCAAAAGGATTTTACTTCACAGAAAAAAAAACCATACCCCGACGGTTGTGTCTGTGATGCTGTCATCTTGATATCGGCCCCCTTGCACTTTACATCTGTCAATGGTCAGGAAGTCTCCACTCTGAAGGGCAAACAGACATACCCACATGTTAGATTGCCAACTTTATTGTCATTCAGTCCATACAGCCAATCATGTACAGCAGAACGAAATTATGTTTCTCCTATCTACAATGTTAATCACATCTAGAATCAGAAGGGTCGCTGCCATGCAAGGCACCGTCACAAACAACTATTCCTTCCCCAATTCTATTATGCTGAGTACAAAACTAAAAGGCAGGAAGTACCATTTTTATATGGTCTTTGGTATGACCCATCCGGGGCTTGAACCCACGACCTCCTGGTTGTGGGGCGGATGCTCTATCAACTAGGCCACCACTACAGCTACCACTCCAATATCTTCACAGAGCAAGTCCGGTATAGTATAAATATCTTTCAAAGAGCAGGCTCATTTTAGTCCAGCTGCCTCTAAGTGTAACAGACACTTTTGTGCGCTTAGGTTACCTCCAGTAAAAGTGTTGAAATGCATCTTGTAAAATCTAGTTTGATTTATTTCCATATTAGATTAAGGACTATCCATTATGGCTGTGAGACACGTTTATGAAGTTCGACTGGAACATTTACAGAGGAAAATGGAGCGCTAGTGCAGCCCCAAATATGCTTGAAGTCATTTTATTACAAGCTAAAATGGATTCCCAGATATTTATAAACAGCACTCTCACTCACACAATCACACTCAACATGTCCCTGTTTTTCTTCTGCTCTTGTTGTTCTGATGGGCCATAAATTTCTGAGTAGGAGCGATAAGACTGCTCCATCCAATCTTCTCTCTGAGCATAAGAGAATATTTGTGTGTGTGGTGGGGGTGGTGGAAAGGTCATTTAGTGGCCGTCCCCATAAATACTGAAAAGGGTTGTAGGGTGAATAGGGTAAAGGACTGAAGATCCACATTATTTTTTCCTTCAGCTAGTGGCTACATGCTTGGGATATCTGGTCTGCAGTATCCTTGGGAGTCCCTGAACCACAATAAGAATAGACCACTGACAAGAATTTAAACATTGTCCCATCCAGGGCCATTACTTTGTACAACACTGTTTACATGAG
The DNA here is from genome assembly GCA_020510985.1 of Pholidichthys leucotaenia. NCBI lineage: Eukaryota > Metazoa > Chordata > Actinopteri > Cichliformes > Pholidichthyidae > Pholidichthys > Pholidichthys leucotaenia. Next base: position 293,137,861 of record CM035841.1, read on the forward strand.
AACTTCTAAAACAATTTGGAGGCAGAACTTCATGGGTAAACAGTGACGTTCAAAAGCGTCACAATGGCCTCGTGTTCAACTTACAGGACACGACATCTCTCGCTGTTGGCTTTTTTGGCTGTGTATGCTTCCAATCTCTGTCTGGGAGCTGGAGTGAGACATCCCTTCAAAAAACGGCCTGAAAACACAAACAAAGCATACGAATTAGAGAACTGTGACAACTTTAACACATTATTGTTTAACTTTTTCTCAAAGGTCCTACAGTATATTGTGCATTTACCAGGGAATAGTTTTGTTTTGACATCCTCAAGCATATACAATGGGGAAAATAAGTATTGAACAAGTCAACATTTTTCTCATTAAACATATTTCTGATGGAGCCATTGATCTGAGATTTTCACCAGATATCAGTAATAACCCAGTAATCCACACATACAAAGAAATCAAGGCAGTTGCCTTCACAAAACAAATTATATTTAACTAGAAAAGCACTCGGAGAGCGTAGACCTCCGCCAAGCGCCACAGTTCCCCCCATACAGTGTTTGTGTGTACGTTTTCAGATTCCTTGACCATGAAAACATATGACTAGCAATTGGATTGACAATGATAGGATTAGTGGTTCAGTAGTTATTCATGAAAATGACATTTTCCGTAATGGCGGCCAGTTCCGCCCATACAGTGTTTGTGTGTACGTTTTCAGATTCCTTGACCACGAAAACATATGACTAGCAATTGGATTGACAATGATAGGATTAGTGGTTCAGTAGTTATTCACGAAAATGGCATTTTCCGTAATGGCGGCCACAGTTCCCCCCATACAGTGTTTGTGTGTACGTTTTGAGATTCCTTGACCATGAAAACATATGACTAGCAATTGGATTGGCAATGATAGGATTAGTGGTTGAGTAGTTATTCACGAAAATGGCATTTTCCCTAATGGCGGTTTTCTTCTGGACGGTGATCCGGATCATCCCCAAAATTTAATCAGTTCTTCCTTGTACCATTTCCAACAACGCTTGAAAGTTTCATCGAAATCCGTCCAAAACTTTTTGAGTTATCTTGCTAACCAACAGAAAAACAGACAGACAAACAGACAAACCCCGGCAAAAACATAACCTCCTGGCGGAGGTAATAAAGTGGAATGACACAGGGAATGCGTATTGAACACATGAAAAAAAGAGGTGCAAAAAGGCATAGAAAGCCAAGAAACCAGCTGAAATCCATCAGAATTTGGGAAGAAAGTGTTTTTTAAATGTTTTTCCACTCTGTTGTAATTACAGTGATCCCTCACTTATCGCGGTTAATGGGTTCCAGAACTAGGGATGGGCATTCGGTGAAATTTTCTTCACCGATCGCCGGGAGAATTAATGATTAATAATCGGTTAATCATTAACATTTTTAGGTAGGTAGACTACATTAGAACATCAGGTATCAGCACGGAGGGCACGGAGAGCCGCACAACTCAAATCTACCTCTCTCTCTCAAATCTCTCTCTCTCTGTTCTCGTGTTTGCTCGGCTCGGGAATCTCGCAAGCTGATTGGCCGAGACGTTTCACCCCGCAAGCTGATTGGCCGAGACGTTTTACCCAGCTCTCTCCCTGCCGAGCGGCCACCCAACAAACGAAGACCGCATTCATTGCTCTATCGCTCGTATTGCTTAGTCTAGCCGCGTGGAACGTTTTGCTGTTCTCTTGTGCCATTTTGTGCGAAATAGTCTTCCCGTCGAGGCACTACGCCGCATCCTGCAGCTTCCCTCGACGTGTGTACACCGAATCTTCATGACCTTCTCAATAAAGTTTCTGAAAAAAAAAAAAAAAGAATCTTCACGACCGCCATTATTCAGCGCGCAACCACTGTTGGCGGTTTCTTCGCGTAATAAGGGTGTTCCATGGACCCTGTCGATGAGGTATATTTGTATGCTGCATTGCAGTGATTGCAGTACACCTGGTCATTTTTTAAATTGAAATGGTCCCACGCAACACTTCGCCGTAACCGCTTCATGATTTGGCGATCGCCCTACGGAAGCCCGCATGTATCAACGGAGGCACGCCAGGGTACGGCGATGGTGTAATGTTGCCCCCTGGTGCCCAAATTTTGTCATTGCATTGTTTGAGGACGGCCGGATTGTTTTTAAAAAAAAAAAAAAAAAACGGTTTGTCGACGAAAATGAACTTCCTCGGTGAAATTCTTAATGATCAATTATCGGTTAATCGGTAAATTATGCCCATCCCTATCCAGAACCGACCGCGAAAAGTGAAAAACCGCGAAGTAGCGTCACCCCTAATGACGTCACCCATAAATAATACGTACGTTCATTCTCTCACTCTCTCTCTCATATGATACGTGTGTGTGTGTGTGTAAGTGTACATACATACGTAGATGTAAATAAAGTGTACATAAATATGTTTTTAGAACTCTTTTATTCTTACAACAAGATACGTAACTCAAGATGAAGATGATTTACTGCACAGGTTAATGAGAGCTTTACTGCTCCTCAGGTGACGCCTCATCGTCGGGTGCTAGAGGCGCAGGATCATCGAGGGCAGCTTCTGATAGAGCTGGAGAAGCTGCAGGAGGTGGCGTAGTGGCTCGACGGGAAGACTATTTCGCACAAAAAGGCACAAGAGAACAGCGAAAAGTTCCACGCGGCGAGACTAAGCAACACGAGCGATAAAGAACAATGAATGCGGTCTTCCTTCGCTGGGTATGGGCGCTCGGCAGGGAGAGAAGCTGGGTAAAACGTCTCGGCCAATCAGCTTGCGAGATTCCTGAGCCGAGCCAACACGATAACAGCGAACAGAGAGATGGATTTTGAGTTGTGCGGGCTCTCCGTGTTGATACCTGATGTTCTAATGTAGTCTCCCTGCCTTCTGCTAGCGCCCGCCCATTTTTTCTCAATTTTGAATTTTTGATGAATATTTTTGAAAAATCCACGATGCACTGAGGGCGCAAAAGGTGAGGCGCGAAGTAGTGAGGGATCACTGTATTTCTAATTGGTTTAATTTGCACCAAATGATTTTTAGAGTTATATTATTTAGAAAGTTGTTTAGAATTCTTTTTGTTTTATTCCAAAATAAAGAAGAATATAGATTTATATTATATTAATACATTTGAATAAGGAGCATTATGAGGAAACATAAAAAGGATGAAAAGTAGCTTCTTCTAAATAAAACTTTTGTCTCTAATTTATTAAAATATAAGGAACTAAAGCTGTGTGATCACTGTTGAAAGTAGGAGATAGATTAAAATTTTCAGATTTAGACAATTTATGAATGTGCTAATTAAAAAAAACATACAAAAATTATGGTCAGATATTCAGAAATTGATTTTTCAGCACAAAACGATTTGTAATATATTTCTAATACTTTTATTTCACAAATGAAGCTATATATAAAGCTTGATAGTTTTTTCCACTGTTGTAGTATGAATTCATTAATGCCATATAATATTCAGAGCTATGTATATATAAAAAACTTTATAAGCAGCATAATCTTTATTTTAAAGGTCACATTGCCGCTGCGGCCCTCAGCCACTTCTATTTTAATTGAAGACGGGCAAAATGGCTCTTTGGTTGGCAAAGGTTGGAGACCCCTGCTCTAGACCGTCACACCCTTATTGTTGCAAAACATAATAGCACTGGCTACAGGCGCATTTCTAAACTGCTGAATGTTCCAGTGAGTACAGCTGGAGCCATCATTTGGAAGTGGAAAGAACATCGTTTTATCCTAAACCGGCTATGACCAGGACCCCCTCGCAAGATTTCTGACATTGGAGTCAAAAGAATTATCAGAAGAGTTATCCAAGAGCCAAAGACCACTTGTGGAGAGCTACAGAAAGATCTGGAGTTAGCAGGTACTGCTGTTTCAAAGAAAATAAGTAATACACTCAACCGGCATGGGCTCTATGCCCGCTCACCTTGCAAGACTCCATCGCTGAAGAAAGAACATGTTTAAGCTTGTTTAAAGTTTGCTGCACAACATTTGGGCAAGCCAGTAAAATACTGGGAGAATATAGTCTGGTCAGATGAGACCAAAACTGAACTTTTTGGATACCACAACAGATAGCATGTTTGGAGGAAAAATGGCACTGCACATCCCATTGTGGTGTGGGGGTGTTTTTCAGCACATGGTAAAGGCAGACTTTATATAATTGATGAAAGGACAAATGTACAGAGACATCCTTGGTAAGAACCTGTTGCCATCTGCCAAGACGCTGAAGATGAAATGAGGGTGGACATTTTAGCAAGATAATGATCCCAAACACAGAGCCAAAAAACTCTTAACTGGCTCCAGAGAAGAAAAATAAAGCTGCTAGAATGGCCCAGTTAGTCACCTGACCTGATTCCAATTGAAAATCTATGGAAGGAGCTGAAGATCAGCGTTCATAGAAGACACCCACCGAACCTTCAAGATCTGAAGACAGTTTGTGTGGAAAAATGGGCTAAAATCGCTCCTGAGCAATGCCTGTGTCTAGTTTCTCCACACAGGAAGCATCTGAAAACTGCTATTACCAACAAAGGCTTTTCTACTAAATATTAAATGAATTTCACCAAGCATGTCCAATACTTATTCCCTGTGTCATTCCACTCTATTAAATATAACTTGCTTTGTGAACACAGTTGCCTTGATTTCTTTGTATGTATGGATTACTTGGGTTGTTACTGATATCTGGTGAAAATCTCAGGTCAATGGCTCCATCAGAAATATGATTAATGAGAAAAATGTCGATGTGTTCAATACCTATTTTCCCCGCTGTATACATCTAGTTTTAAAGACAAAAAAATCTGTTGTTTTAAAGCCCATCAAAAAAGCTGTCTGTAAAGCTTTGTCTGTTAGACTATTAAACAGTAAAACATCTTCAGTTTATTTCAAAAAGTTTCATTATTTATGATCCACACTACAACTGCCATACTACCACTACCTGCACACTAGGACTTGTCAATTAATCAAAAGATAACCAAAACTGACATTAAGTCTTTAACTGATGCAATCTTATCCATATTGGTTGTTTGTATTCGGGCTGTCGCGGTAGAGGAATTTCCCCTGAGGTGACGGTGGACAGCTCAACACCATGGTATGCGGTATTATTGCAAATGTTTTTAGGACCCTGTGGATTCGCAATTTAAACAGGGTTTATAACTTATGTGGCAAATGAGGGAAGCTGTGAGAGTTTCGCTAAAGCTCCGCCCTCAACTTTATGCGCATGTGTCACAACTGTGCGGAGCTCCACTCTTTCTACAGGCATGAACTGCTGATTCTGTTAAAAAAAACCAATCGTTTTCATAAAGGAGTGGCGGGAACTGTGGTGGGTGTGGACTGGAGACTGCAGCGACATTCAGCTTATTTAAGCAGGACAGTCTCCGTACAGGACCCTGCGTGGCTCTTGTCTCCGTGATTTTTGCCAGTGTCCAAAAAATCACATTCAAACAAGCTGTTTTCGAAGCTCATATACAGAGCATACACAGTCAGGATCATTCACATTCCGCTCAGAAGGAAATAACGCACTTTGTGCCCTTTCAGTGCCCACTGTTACAGCTGTATTTAACAAGGAGTCCAAACGCTTTCACCACTAACTGCCTGTTGGGAGTCTGTCTGGAGAAAGTGCCCCAAACGGCGCCAGCATCACGTGCTGTGGAAGCTTCTAGAGTACCGGGTGCAAACATGCTGTTAGCAATAAAAAATACACTTCATTTAGCAATTTATTTAATAATCAACAGGGGCAGATAAGTGAACAATGAGATATAGCCACACACACAAAAAAAAGTGAACACCGCGGTTGTTGCGGTTCGTTGTTTTCCTCCGCAGTAGGCATGTCCATAGCGCAGTATTACATTATTGAACAGCCCTAGTTTGTATTTTACTACAAAACTGAATTTCTCACACTCATTTATTTTACAGGGTTAACAAGAGCACTCTGAGGCAAGTGCAAAATCCCCCGCCTCCGTTTTCTTTAAAGATCCCAATATGTTACTGAAGGAGAACAGGTTTTCAACTTTTCAATATAATTACTGGGGCAGAACCAAATTATGATAAACCTATCATCCATGAATATAGAACAAATATAGATATATACAACCCATAGCTGTAGATCAGGATCCTAAGGTGAACCTGTGTAGCAAGTTTGGTGACCCTAGAGAGCTTTACACATTCTATAGGAAGAGGGCAAGGGGAATACTAACCTTGACCTTTAGACCCCAAACTATAATCAGAGGTGATGGTGTCAGGGTGAACCTGTGTAGCAAGTTTGGTGACCGTAGTTTTATTCTATAGTAATAGTGCAAAGAGAATGTTAACATTGACATTTGACCTTTTGACCAGAAATTCATAGTCAGAGGTCAGGATCCCAAGGTGAACCTGTGTAGCAAGTTTGGTGACCCTAGCTTTCTTTGTTGTTGAGATATACTGTAGTTTATAAGCCATTCTGATGTTGACCTTCGACTTTGTGATCACAAAACCATAGTCACCCTTCAGGGTCACAGGATGACAGGATGAACCTGTCTACCAAGTTTGGTGACCCTAGCTTTACTCATTGTACAGTAACAGGGACAACCCCCCCACCCCGCCAAAAAAACCCCCAAAAAACCAAAAACTTGATTTGCACCTTCAAATGAATCACTTCAATATTAATTTATGAGTTCAAAATACAGGTAGCTTGGTGGAACAGAGGTTAGCACTGTGGCAGCACAGCAAGAAGGTCATGGGCCAGTGGTGACCCTTCTGTGTGGAGTTTGCATGTTCTCCTTGTGTCTGCATGGGCTTTCTCTAACACCGGTTTCCTCACACAGGGCAAAGACATGCACGTTAGGTTAACTGGCATCAACTGGGGATTCTAAATTGTCCTAAGGTAAGAATGTGAAGGCAAATGGTTGTCTGTCTCTGTGTGTCCTGCAAAGGACTGGCAATTTGTCCAAGGTGTCTCCTGCCTCTCGCCCAAAAGCTGCTGGGATAGGTTCCAGCCCCCCTGCAACCCGAAAAGGATTAAGCGGTTGAAGATGAATGAATGCATTCAAAATATTGTTGACACTAAACTGACTCCATAATTATGTGCCAAAAATAGTGCTATTAAAGTGAGAGCTACTTTCACTCCTTATTAACACATTAACAATGACAGCAACACACACACACACACACACACACACACACACACACACACACACTTTAGTCATCTTACACTGCAAAAGGTGAACTCTAAGTAAGATGAAATATTTAAAAATTTAAATCAAGCCTATACATGGTTGTGTTTTGTCTAACAAGATATTTCTTCTTGCCATACAGTTTTCTGTCAGAAAACTTCACTTGATTTAAGATAGTTTTCACTTGTTTTCAGAACATTCATAAGCCAAGTCATCTGGCTCTGTTGGCAGTAAAATGATATATTGCCTGATAAATTTTGCTCATTTTAAATAAAATTAAAATGAGATGACCTCCACAAACTTATTGTAGTCTACAACTACAGCAGTGCTCTGCTGAACTCATTAGCAGGAGGCTAAAAACAAACTGGCTAATATCAGAAGCAGAAAATCAAACAACCAGAATGATGCAGAGCTGCTTTAGTGTTAGTAATACCTGCTTCTGCCTCACATTAAGTAGTTAATAAAATCTGTGAGCTGTATACAAGCTGATGAAAACAACTGCTACTCCGACTGACAGAAACAAACTTTCAAAATAAAAAACGTAGTATCGCAATAGAAGTGAGAAGATGGACTTCCGGTTATGGCTGCCACGTAAGACGGACGTGTCTCACTCTGCTCTGCTCCTGGAGAAAAAAAATCGGCAAATAACTCTCTCATTTGGGACAGAACGTATCCCAGCGTTTGGGCGAGGATATGTCGGCGAAGCCTAAGGCTGGAAAACCAGGTAAAGGAAAAAGCGAGCTGCCGAAACAGTCCAAATTAACGGACTTTCAGGTCTGTGACGCAGCAAATAAAACTCCATATATGGCGGAGGAGGCTGGCAACGGTGCGATGTCTGCGGGGAGTGGCGCAGATGCGCTGATGGCTGCCGTGAGCTCAATGAGAGCGGACTTTTCCTCTAGATTTGATGGGATTATGACAGCGTTGGAAGGAATAAGAAAGGAATTGGGTGACTGTGTAGAACGAACGGCGCAGATGGAGCTCTGTCTCGCTAGTGCTGAAGATGACGTCACCCGTCTTCAATTAAAGGTGCGCACTTTGGAAAAAAAAAAAAAAATGTCTGGAAGATAATATTTTGGATTTGGAATCTCGGTCGAGACAGAATAACTTGAGGCTGGTGGGTCTTCCAGAGGAATCAGAAGGTCGGGACGCATGTTCCTTTCTGGAAAAGTGGATTCCGGAGGTGCTGGGCAGCGAGGAGTTGCAATCAGCAGTGGTTCTGGAAAATGCACATCGTATTGGCCCACGGAGAGATAAGGGACCGCCGAGGACCTTAATTATGAAGTTTCTTAGCAACAGAGACAGGATGAAGATCTTCAAAGCTGCACGAGCTAAAGGAGAGATTAAACACCAGGATCAGCAGGTGCGGTTCTACCCAGATTTGGCCACAGGAATCCAACAATTGAGGAAGCAGTTTGATCCCATACGTAAGGAGCTGCGCAACCTTGGGATTCGTCATGGTGTAATCCATCCTGCGAGACTGCTGACCACGTATGAGGGCAGAACCCACATCTTCAAGACCCCAGAGGAGGCGCAGGAGTTCATCAAGAAGATCAAAGAAGAAGAAGAGACTGGTGGGAGCTAAGCATGAACAAAATATAAGGTAGAATAATTAAGCATTTGCACAGGCATCTGACTGACTTGAAGTAAATAGTAAGTTTACAAAATATAGATTGTATTATATATTTAAAAAAAAAAAAACAAAACAAACAAAAAAAAACTATGATGTACAAAGTTGTTAAAAATTTTGGAGTTAAGTTGGAAAACTACAGAGGAGAGTTAATGTTACGTCATTAAAAGCAGTAGAGTTAGGGTGATTGGGAGGATGAAGAAGGAGTGGCTTAGGCTGTTCCCCGTGGGTGTGGAGCGGTCGATGGCTATATCGGGAGACGGAATTTTTCTTTTGATTTTGGGGGGTTTGCCACAATTGTGGGAAGGGGAAATTTGTTTGTGTGTAGTTTGCAGGATGAATGTTCAACCACTCATGTTTTTGCTTCTCTGTATGAGCATGTTTACACTGCAAGGTAATCCCAAACTCTCTATTGATCATAAACCAAAGTGTTAATCTTAATTTAACTTCATGGAATTGCAGAGGTCTACAAAATTTAAAAAAACTTAAACAAGTTATGAATAAAATAAAAGACATGGGTTCAAAAATTGTGTTTTTACAAGAAACTCATTTAATAGAGGAGGATATAAAAAGAATTAGGAGTAGATGGCAAGGAAGTGTCTTCACCTCATCATTCTCATCCCGGGCCAGGGGAGTTATGACTCTCATACATAAATCAGTTCCTTTTCAAGTGAAAAATGTAACTGGAGACAAATTTGGAAGATATGTAATCATTCAAGGTTCTTTGCTATTAGAAAATATAAATCTTGTGAACTTATATGGTCCCAATATAGATGATCAAAAGTTCTTTGCTAATTTATTTCTTATCTTATCATCACTTACAGGGCAACATATAATAGCAGGGGATTTTAATTGTACATTGAATCCAGGTATAGATAGATCAACAGGACTGGATTGTACGCACAATGGATGTAGGATGACTATTAACCATTTTATGAAAGAATTGAGATTGTTAGATATATGGAGAGAAATGAAACCACAAGTTAAAGCCTATTCTTGTTATTCCAGTACCTACAAGACATTCTCACGTATTGATTATTTTTTGATTTCCACAGAATTAAGGTCCAAGATTCAAAACTGCTTTTATGATAACATCGTGATCTCTGATCATGCACCCTGTTGTCTAATATATGTAGATAAAAAATTGACAAAGGAATCAGGTAGATGGCAATTTCAGCATAAATGGCTTCAGGATGAGGAATTTGTCAAGTATATAGAAAAACAGATAGACGAGTTCTTTGACATCAATACTACACAAACATCAGCGTGTGTAAAGTGGGAGGCTTTCAAAGCTTTTATTAGGGGACATATTATTAGTTATACAGGATCAAAATCTAAGAAGACTCGAGAGGAGAGAGCTAAATTGGAACATAAAATAAAAAGTCTTCAGGAAAAAGTGTATGCAGGAAGTGACCCAAGGTTGGAGAATGAATTACTGATTTTGAGAGCTGAATACGACAAAAAATCAGCGAATAGAGCTGCCTCGAGTCTTCTAAGATTGAAACAATCTTTTTATGAACAAGGTGAAAAATCAGGAAAATTATTAGCATGGCAGATTAAACAATTAGAAATTAAAACACCAATTACCAGTATTATAAGTAACGGACAGGTAGTTATAGATCCTTTAGAAATTAACAGAGCCTTTAGAGATTACTATGAAAAATTATATGATACCAAAAATGAATCTGATTTAACAAAACTAAATGGGTTTTTGAACGAACTATCTATACCGTGTATTCCAAATGAAAACAGGGAGATATTGGAGTCTAAAATTAGTCAAGAAGAAGTTGGGCTAGCCATTGATAATATGAAATCAGGAAAAAGTGCAGGACCAGATGGTCTTCCAGTTGACCTTTATAAAAAATTTAAGAATAAATTAATAAAACCTTTTTTGGAAATGGTTTTAGAAGCATTTCAAAATAATAATTTACCATCATACATAAATAATGCCTTAATTATACTGCTGCCAAAACCAGGTAAGCCCTCTAATAAATGTGAAAATATGAGACCAATAAGCCTATTAAACGCCGACCTTAAGATAATCTGTAAAATTTTAGCAAGACGAATACAAGAAATTTTACCAAATATTATTAATCGAGATCAGAATGGCTTTATAAAGGGTAGACAAGGCTTCCATAATGTAAGAAGACTATTTAATATTATTTATTTTAATAAAGAAGCACCGGATACAGCTCTCCTATCACTGGACGCCGAAAAGGCCTTTGATAGAGTTGAATGGCCCTTTCTTTTTGAAGTCCTACAAAGGTTTGGACTTGGAAATAATTTCATAAAATGGGTTCAAATAATATACAATAATGCTACAGCAGAAATCCTAACAAATAACAATATTTCAAAACCAATAAAAATCAATAGAGGATGTCGACAAGGCTGTCCACTTTCACCTTTACTGTTTACTATGGCAACTGAACCTTTAGCGATAGCGATACGTTTACATTCACAAATATATGGAATTAAAGTTGGACCAACAGAACATAAAATCTCCCTGTACGCCGATGACATAATTTTGTTTATGTCGAATCTAAAAAAATCAATTCCAACCTTGTTGAATTTAATAAAGAATTTTGGGGAAATATCAGGATATAAAATAAATAAAACTAAATCTTCAATATTAATGCTAAATGAGACCCAGAGAAATTACCCAGCCCCTGAGGTAAATCAATTCAATGTTGTAAATCAGTTTAAATATTTAGGAATCCAAATTGTGCCTAAGCTAGAACCAGTCGCCAGTGTCAACTATGAAGCCTTAATGTCAGATATCAATGAGTTAACTCAGAGATGGATGTCACTACCAATGTCGATGATCGGGAGAATCAATATACTTAAAAGTAATATTTTACCTAAAATACTTTATTTATTTCAATACATTCCCTTATCACCACCTTTAGATTTATTCTCAAGAATAAAAAAAAAGTTAGTGGAATTTATATGGAACAACAGGAGGGCTAGATTATGTCTGTCTTTATTATATTTACCATTTGATCGTGGAGGTCTGAAATGTCCAAATTTTATGTTGTATTATTGGTCGGCACAACTGAGGTCTATGACATATTATTTTTCATCAAATGATCTCCCTCACTGGACTGAAATGGAATCACACAATTTACCTTTACCTCTTCCCATATTCATATACTCAGATTCGGCAAAAAAATTACAAAAACAAGTTAAAAATCCATTTGTAAAGCATATGATCAAAATATGGTGTGAAGCTAAAAACTATTTAAAAGAACCACAGTTATTGTCACAATTTAGTCCAATATGGGGTAATCAATATTTTAAACCAGGGAGAGCGGACGCTGTATTTAAAGTATGGAATTTAAAAGGGATACAAAAGATTCAGGATTTATATTTGCCATGTGCAGATAACATAATGTCTTTTGAAGAGCTGAGGATCAAATTTAATCTCAATAGAACACATTTTTTTTAAATATCTTCAACTTAGAAACTTTATTCGATCAAATCAAAATAAAGCTCTCACTCGACCTATTTATTCATCCTTGGAAAAAATGATGATGAAAGATAGTAAAAGAAAGGGTATTATTTCAGAGTTTTATAACTCATTGACACTATCTTCAAGTGAAAATTCACTGAAAAGATTAAACTACTGGAAAGAAGATCTGCAAACTGAAATTTCAGAGGAACAATGGGAATTGGCTTGTACAGAAGCTCAAACCAAATCAATAAATGTACGCCTTAAATTGATACATTTCAAATGGTTAATGCGGATGTATGTTACACCGGAGGAGTTAAATAGATATAACAAAAATATACCAGATACATGCACAAAATGCATGGAAAGTAAAGGAACCCTATTTCATTGTTTATGGGAATGTAGATTAATAAGAATGTTTTGGGAAGAGGTGAGGGTAACAATTGAAAAAATAATCTCAAAACAAATCATATTGAATCCTAAACTGTTTTTGTTGGTCTGTACCCAGAAAAGCATAATTTTAATAAAAGTGAAAGAACATTCATAGACCTCAGTTTGCTTAATGCCAAAAAATGTATTGCACTACTGTGGAAAAAGACTCATAGACCAGATGTGACTCAGTGGTTAAGACAGATGTTAACAAACCTTCCATTAGAAAGAATAACATATATACTGAAATCAAAGGAAATTGTGTTTGAGAATATATGGAGACCTTTTATTGATTATGTAAAAAATTTAAACATAACTCTTGAAGAAGAAGGTGAATGATGTGTGTGGACCTTGTAAATTCCAAACTGGTGAACATAATATGTATACTTATGTATTGGATTGTCTAGACTAAACAGAGGAGCATTGTTGAAGATTTGATTTTGTTGGTGGTTGTTGGTGTTTTTAGTGCATTTTTTTTTTTTTTGTAGTACTTTAGTGTTAGTGTTTGATTGTTTGTATCATGTTTGTTAAAAAAAAAAAAAGGTTCAATAAAGATATTGTGGAAAAAAAAGAAGTGAGAAGATGGTCAAATTCTCTCTCTTTAACCACTTGCGCTCCGTTGTTCCGCGGGCGGGCAAGTCTCTGCGTCCTAAGACGCACGAGGGCGCACTCGTGCGCACTCTGACGCATACACCAGATTGTGGTGATGTAGGTGATGATGGTGATGTAGTGGCGTCCAAGCGCCACTAAAAAAAAAACTGCAGAGACAGCCGCGAACAGATTAGTTCATCTGATTGACCTCTCATTCGACTAATAAGAGCCTTGAATTGGGTTTCTGAAACCCTGAAGAGCCAATGAATGAAAATCTAGGAAGGAGGACCCGCCTACTGTGAACGCAGGAGCCAATTGAAGCACAGAAATTCAGGCTGGGTGAAGAGAGATTTACTGCTGCAGCAGATGAAAACAAAGGACGCTGGACGAATCTACTACAGACCCTGCAGCATGGAGACCACCCACAAGTGGGACCTGCACTCATTCCAGCAGAATAGACGTTTAGGATTCTCTTCCGTCATCATAGACCGACGGAGGCCGACAACAAAGGTCGTAAATCATTCACCAAAACCGCAATAATGGAATTATGTTTTGATCGGGATCCACGAGCCGAGCAGCGTCGCGTTCGTCTTACAATGGGGAAGAGAAGTTCGCCACGACTCTGCTGCTGTGAAGAGGTAAGGTGTTATAAGCTAAATTATTATTTCTCCCTGAAAACTGTAATCCAAAAATGACTTTTGACCGATCGGTAAATTACAACTGTACTGCGCACGAAGAACGTGCGCCGCGATAAACGGTTCATTTGCCGTGTTCGGACCGTGAAGCCCCCCCCCCCCCCGCTGCAGAAGAGGAGCGGGGGGGGGGGGCGTTCACGGTCCGAACGCCCCCGGTCCGCGGGGGGAAGCATATGAGTCTATTCCTTCATGTAGCGATGGATGTGTGTGGGGGGGGTTGTCCCCCCCCCCCCCACACACACACAGTAGCGAGGGGGGGGGGCGCTGTGAAAACATGCAAGGAGTGTAATCCATCATGTGGCGAGGGCCGAACTCCCGTCTTTTTTAGCGGGGACAACCCCCCCACACACACACACACAGACACAGCCCTGAGTGTGACCTTTCATTAGAGCCTAAAATGAAGATTCTACATTGAATTATTCAAAAGTTACAGATGTTTTTCCAAACTGTGCCATTTGGCACAATTTGGCACAGTTCCGAAACACCTGGGAACTACCTGAGAACAAAGCTGTGTAAAATATTCATTTTTTGTGGTATTGTTACCAAATTTGGATCTCAGCTTGATAACACTTGGTTCTACATTTCTGTTGCATTTTCCAGCCGGATCGGACAGCTGTGTGTTATTTGTAAGCATTTGTATCCAAAAAAACACCGTGTCCAAATTTATTTTCTTCAAGTTCAGTATGTTTAGATGACTGTAACTCAGTGGCTGGAGCACGTAGAGAGATTATGTTTTTTTTGCCAAAAAATTCAAAGTGTTTTCTTTTAAATGAGACCAACCCCATGAAGATGCTGCAAAGGGTTGAATAACAGCTTTCGATTTACTTTGGGCACGTTATTTTTTGGCATTTTTAGGAAAATTGCCAGGAGTGCAAGGGGTTAATGGATATATTGTGGCCACACGTGACCTACTTTGTGACTTATTTAAGGCCTCACATTTGAGATAAGAACAAAGACAGAATTTCCTTGGAGATAACAGGAAGCTGGAAGGTGTTAGCTTTGGTATGCAAGGCCTGAGACTGTGGGGGGTGATATTAAGAGATTATAGAGGAGATGCATTGTTACTGGTGATAATAATGCAATGTGACTTGTGATGCAAAGTGACGTGATTATAATGCGATGTGACTTGTGATGCAAATTGACTTGTGAGCTGTGAGAGTCCCGGGTATTTAGGGGACGAGAGTTTCCTGTGATGTTCTCTTTCTTCGTTGAGATGATGGTGAATGTGAATAAAGCTGCTTTGAGAGAGATCAGTCTCATCCTTCTCACATTCCCACACTGGTGACCCAAGACGTAGCATGCAACAACAGGAGAGCCCCCAGCCAAGCGAATGCCGCTACGGTCCAGCTACCGGACTTTTGGCAGAACAATCCGCGCTCCTGGTTCCACGCGGTTGAGGCACAATTCAACCTCCGGGGAATATCGGTAGACGACACAAAATTCTACCATGTGGTCGCAAGACTGGACAACCACACGGCTCAGCACGTGGAGAGCCTTATCGAGCAGCCGCCAGACAGCGACAAATACGGCGCGTTGAAGGCTGCACTCATCCAGCACTTCACCCCCTCCGTCGAGGAGCGAGCAGAGAGACTCCTGGCGCTGACTGAGTTGGGAGATGACTCGCCCGTTAATCTGATGGAGAAGATGTTGAGGTTGAAAGGCTCAGATGACGACCACTTCATCTTCACCCACCTCTTCCTCAGGACCCTACCATCAGCGACGAGAGCGACCCTGACCAGTTCGCCGTTGTTGGCCCAGCGGGACTACTGCGCGCTGGCCCGGGAGGCGCAGCGAATTGTCAACGCCAGCAGACAGCGTGCGGCCACGGCTGCAGCAGCGGAACTCGGCGCGACAACCGCAGATGGCAGGGGGCCAGGGGCAGCAGTAGCAGACCCACCGACGGCGGCGTCGGCCAGGGAACGCGGAGGAGACGTCCTTTGTTTCTACCATCGCCGTTTCGCAGAGAGGGCACGCAAGTGTGTACCACCGTGCCAGTTTCAGCGTTCGGGAAACGCCAAGACCGGGGGGTCGGCAGCAGCCGTGGCCCTCGGGGAGGAGAACAAGCTGCTCTACTTGTTGGACGCACGCTCGGGGAGGCAGTTCATCGTGGACACAGGCTCCCAGTTGAGTTTCATCACACCTTCCTACGCGGACAGACTGGCAGGTTCCAGAGGTCCCGGGGTGACAGCAGTGAACGGCTCGGGGATTAAGACCTTTGGTGAGAAGACTCTGCTTCTGTCTCTACATGGCCGTACATTTGAGTGGACTTTTGTTATAGCAGCAGTGAATTTCAATATGTTGGGGGCTGATTTTTTGTGCTCACATGGTTTATTGGTTGATCTCGCTAACAGGCGCCTGGTTAATGCATTTTCTTTTGATTCTATTCCCTGTACAGCGCGAGTGGCCCCGCCTACAGCACAAGCCAACGTCACAGCTGCAAGCGGTAAGTTCCACACACTGCTCACTCAGTTCCCAGCACTCACGGTCCCCACATTTTCGGCAACAGTCGCTAAACACGGGGTGGAGCATTTTATTACCACTACCGGACCGCCCGTTTTTGCAAAAGCTCGGCGCTTGGACGCAGCTAAACTGGCCATAGCGCGCGAGGAGTTCGCCAACCTGGAGAGGTTGGGCATTATCAGGCGTTCAAAAAGTCCATGGGCTTCCCCGCTACACATGGTCCCGAAGGCTGACAGATCATGGCGACCTTGCGGGGATTTCCGCAGGTTAAAAAACGCTACAGCGCACGACCGCTACCCAATCCCGCATATCCAAGATTTTTCCATTCATTTAGCAGGGGCTCGTGTTTTTTTCTAAGATCGATTTGGTCCGCGGTTACCACCAAGTCCCAGTGCGCGCTGAGGACATACTCAAAACAGCGGTAATAACTCCATTTGGCCTATTTGAGTTTTTACGCATGCCATTCGGGCTTAAAGGGACTGCACAGACGTTCCAACGCATGATGGACGCGGTGCTACGCGATCTCCCTTTCGTGTTCGTCTACTTAGACGATATTTTGGTAGCCAGCGCGTCTGAAGACGAACACGAAAACCACCTAGCCACAGTTTTCCGGAGGTTGGGAGATCACGGGTTAATAATCAACCCAGCGAAGTGTCAGTTCGGGGTGGCGCAGATTGATTTTTTAGGACATATCCCCCGAATCCCCCGAAGGAGCGGTTCCGCTTCCTGACAAAGTGCGCGCGGTAGCAGATTTTCCCCGGCCGCAGACGGTCAGGGCGTTACAGGAGTTTTTGGGAATGGTGAATTTTTATAACCGTTTTCTCCCCCGCGCGGCGCAACTCATGCAACCGCTGTATGCCGCGCTCAAAAAACAGAAACCCGCGAATAAGGTCGAGTGGTCCCTGGAGCGGGAGCAAGCGTTCTCAGAGGTTAAAGCAGCCTTGGCAAAGGCTGCGTTGTTGGCACACCCAGACCCAACGGCCCGCATAGCGCTCACTACTGACGCGTCTGATGTGGCCATAGGGGCGGTTGTGGAGCAGCACGTAGCCGGGGCTTGGCAGCCCCTCGCCTTTTTCAGCAGGACCTTGCGCGATAGTGAACGCAAATACAGCGCGTTCGACAGGGAGCTGCTGGCTCTCCATTTGGCCATCTGCCACTTTCAGTTCTGGCTGGAAGGACGCTGTTTCATCGCGTTCGTTGACCACAAGCCGCTAACATTCGCGATGGCCAAGGTTTCCGAACTGTGGTCAGGCCGGCAGCAGAGACAGCTGGCCGCGATTTCAGAGTTTACCACTGATATTCAGCATGTGGCGGGCAAGCTGAATGTAGTGGCAGATTGCCTCTCGCGCGCCGTGGCGGCTCCAGTCAGCGTAGGGATAGATTACGCAGCCATGGCCGCTGAGCAGGTTAGTGACGCGGATGTGTGCGCGCTCCAGTCTGGACCAACAGGGTTAAGGTTGGAGAACAGGGTGCTGCAAGACGGTATGCCCCCTCTAATCTGCGATGTCTCCACTGGACGGCCGCGTCCAGTAGTACCGGCCGCGTGGCGCCGCCGCGTTTTTGACTCGATTCATTCTTTGGAGCACCCGGGAGTGCGCGCGTCGGTCAAAATGGTAGGAGATAAATTTGTGTGGCCGAGTCTTCGCAAACAAGTTAAAGAGTGGGCAGCGGCCTGCACGGCGTGTCAACGAGCCAAAGTACACAGGCACACGAGGGCTCCTTTGGAGCCGTTTCACATTCCGGCCAAGAGGTTCGATCACGTTCATGTGGACCTCGTGGGCCCCCTCCCGCCGTCACAAGGGTGCACACACCTTCTGACAATGGTGGACCACACCACGCGCTGGCCTGAAGTGGTCCCGCTGGCATCAACCACAGCCAAGGAGGTGGTGCGCGCGTTTTTATCAGCTTGGGTGGCACGCTTCGGCGTTCCATCGGACATTACGTCCGACAGAGGCCCTCAATTTGTGTCCGAACTTTGGTCGACAATGGCCCGCAACCTGGGTGTCACAATTCACCGCACAACCGCGTACAATCCGCAGGCTAACGGGTTATGCGAACGTTTTCATAGGTCATTGAAAGCGGCTCTCAGAGCGTCACTGACGGATGCAAATTGGGTAGACAAGCTACCGTGGATTTTATTGGGGTTGCGTTCTGCGCCTAAAGAGGACTTAGAAGCCTCCCCAGCGGAGCTCGTGTTTGCGCAACCACTTCGGCTGCCTGGGGAGTTTCTCCCAGATAACCCGGCTCCAGACACCTCCCCGTCTCAGCTGTTGCGGAGTAACATAGAATCAAGCACGCTGCCCGGCCCCGTGCACCACAGTTTTCCACGCGTTTTTGTGCCTAAAGCTTTGAAAAACGCGGAGTTTGTTTTTATCAGACATGACGCGCATCGCACACCACTGCAACCACCTTATGATGGGCCGTTCAGAGTGGTGGAAACAGGGGACAAACATTTTTTGCTAGATTTGGGGGGTAGGAGGGAAAAGGTTGGCATA
Organism: Pholidichthys leucotaenia; assembly: GCA_020510985.1. Classification (NCBI taxonomy): domain Eukaryota; kingdom Metazoa; phylum Chordata; class Actinopteri; order Cichliformes; family Pholidichthyidae; genus Pholidichthys; species Pholidichthys leucotaenia. The sequence goes on from CM035841.1 coordinate 293,156,741, forward strand.
GACAGACTCAAACCCGCTTTTGTGGTGGCGGACGAGCAAGTGCTGTTGGCAAGGGCCCCTCGACGCGGCAGGCCACCACGGGGTGTTTCCCAGAGTAATATTTCCCCAGATCACCCGCAGAGACTGACAGAAAGTTTGCACCCTCAGACAGCAGCTCCCCAGCATGATGGTGCCGTGGAGGCGGTGAAACCTGGTTACAGCAGATACGGGAGAAGACTGAGGCCCAAGCAGCATGTGGATTGATGTACAATGATGTTATCACAGCATGCAAACTGTTATTCTGTTGTTCGATCTAAATGTTTGGGGGGGGGGGGTGGCCACACATGTGACCTACTTTGTGACTTACTTAAGGCCTCACATTTGAGATAAGAACAAAGAAAGAATTTCCTTGTAGATAACAGGAAGCTGGAAGGTGTTAGCTTTGGTATGCAAGGCCTGAGACTGTGGGGGGTGATATTAAGAGATTATAGAGGAGATGCATTGTTACTGGTGATAATAATGCAATGTGACTTGTGATGCAAAGTGACGTGATTATAATGCGATGTGACTTGTGATGCAAATTGACTTGTGAGCTGTGAGAGTCCCGGGTATTTAGGGGACGAGAGTTTCCTGTGATATTCTCTTTCTTCGTTGAGATGATGGTAAATGTGAATAAAGCTGCTTTGAGAGAGATCAGTCTCATCCTTCTCACATTCCCACAATATTTGTATTACTACATTTATAAATTATTCATAAATAATAAATTATCATAAAATAAATAATGAAAATGAAATAATTTCAGTAACACTGACTGTACCTCCTTGTGTGTGTGGTAAAATGTTCAATAAATTGTGATGTCGGGGCCAGCAGCACATGACCATCTGTTCTCTCGTAAATATGAGGTGACTTATGTTAGAGTGTCTGAGCAGTGCCTCAGTTCAGACATACTTGAGTTTGGGTTTGGGAGTGCTCAGGACACTCTCATTGTCCTCCATCTCTGGCCCACTGTCACTCTGGTTGTACACCTCCAGACTGTCATAGAGCAAGTCCAGATCTTCTTCCACCTCCTGGGTCTGGTCTACTGGGTCAGAGTCCAGGACCTGCCACATAGAAGAAGAAGAAGCCCACTTTATTGTCATTCAGTCCATACAGCCAATCATGTACAGTAGAACAAAATTACGTTTCTCCCATCTACAATGTGTATCACATCTAGAATCAGAGGGGCCGCTGCCATGCAAGGTGCCGCCACAAACAACTTCTCCTTGCCCCATTCTATTACGCTAAGCACAAAACTAGAAGGTGGGAAGTACCATTTTTATATGGTTTTAGGTATGACCCGGCCAGGACTTGAACCCCCAACCTTCCAGTTGTGGGACAGATGCTTTATCAACTAGGCCACGACTCAGGGGGGGCGCTAGTGAGATGAGTGCAGTGTAGACGTGTTTTTTTGGAGCTCCCCACAGCACAGAAATATTACTGTTGAAAACTGTTTTTTTTTTTTTACACTGGACTCTCCGCTTTTGTTGCTTTTTACGTCTTTTCTGCCCTACAATTAAGTGGAAGGTGAAAATGTCGGGTAAAACTACACAAGGGGGAAAGGTAGCTGGCTGCTCGTTAGCTAACACAGAGGCTAACGCTAACCGAGACCAAGCTAGCAAGAAATCACTGAACCGGGAACCAGCTGAGGAGGAAAATGAGATTCCACTCGCTTGGTATAAATTACACTGGTCAACACCAAATTTACCCGAGTGTCTAAGACCGTATGTCTTGGACACTCGGGTAAAGAGAGGTGCAGAGCTGTCAACTGATCATCACCTGGTGGTGAGTTGGGTCCAATGGTAGGGGAGGATGCCATTCAGACCTGGTAGACCCAAACGTATAGTGAGGGTGTGCTGGGAACGTCTGGCTGAGGCCCCTGTCCGGGAAGGTCTTCAATTCCCACCTCCGGAAGAACTTCAACCACATTCCGAGGGAGTCTGGAGACATGGAGTCTGAATGGGCCATGTTCTCCACCTCTATGGTTGAAGCGGCGGCCCATTAAGCTGAAGAAGGAGTCCTATCAAGCTTGGTTGGCTTGTGGGACTCCCGAAGCAGCTGAGGTGTACCGGCAGGCCAAGCGGAGTGCAGCTCGGGTAGTTGCTGAAGCAAAAACCCGGGTATGGGAGGAATTCGGTGAGGCCATGGAACAAGACTTTCGGTCGGCCTCAAGAGATTCTGTCAAACTGTCCGGCGGCTCAGGAGGGGGAAGCAGCTCCCTGTCCACACTGTGTATGGTGCGGATGGGGTGCTGTTGACTTCGACTGGGGTTATCGTTGGGCGGTGGAGGGAATACTTTGAGGATCTCCTCAATCCCACTGATACGCCTTCCACAGAGGAAGCAGGGCTTGTGGACGAGGGGGATGACTCGCCTATCACAGGGGCTGAGGTCGCCAAGGTGGTTAAAAATTTCCTCGGTGGCCGGGCCCTGGGGGTGGACGAGATTCGCCATGAGTACCTCAAGGCCCTGGATGTTGTAGAGCTGTCATGGTTGACACGCCTCTGCAACACTGTGTGGAGGTCGGGGGCAGTGCCTTTGGCATGGCAAACCGGGGTGGTGGTTCCTCTCTTCAAAAAAGGGGACCGGAGGGTGTGCTCCAACTTTAGAGGGATCACACTCCTCAGCCTCCCCAGGAAGGTCTATGCCAAGGTGCTGGAGAGGAGAGTCTGGCCGTTGGTCGAACCTCGGATTCAAGAGGAGCAATGTGGCTTTCGTCCTGGCCGTGGAACATTGGACCAGCTCTTTACCCTCTCAAGAATTCTCGAGGGTTCATGGGAGTTTGCCCAACCAGTTTACATGTGTTTTGTGGACTTGGAGAAGGCATTCGACCGTGTCCCTCATGGTTTTTTGTGGGGGGTGCTTCGGGAGTATGGGGTATCGGGCTTGTTGTTATGAGCTATTCGGTCTCTGTACGACCGTTGTGAGAGTTTGGTTCGTATTGCAAACACTCGGTCGGACTCATTCCCAGTGAGAGCTGGACTCCGCCAGGGCTGCCCTTTGTCACCGATCCTGTTCATAATTTTTATGGACAGAATTTCTAGGCGCAGCCAGGGAATGGAGGGTATCATGCTTGGTGACCACAGGATCGCATCTCTGTTGTTTGCAGATGATGTTGTCCTGTTGGCTTCATCCAGCAATGACCTACAGTTCTTGCTGGGACAGTTTGCCGCAGAGTGTGAAGCAGCTGGGATGAGAGTCAGCACCTCCAAGTCCAAGTCCATGGTCCTCAGCTGGAAAAAGGTGAATTGTCCTCTCCAGGTTGGGGACAGGCTCCTGCCCCAAGTGGAGGAGTTTAAGTATCTTGGGGCCTTATTCATGAGTGAGGGGAGAATGGAGCGAGAGATTGACAGACGGATCGGAGCAGCATCTGCAGTGATGCGGATGTTGTATCGGTCTGTTGTGGTGAAGAGGGAGCTCAGTTCTAAGGCAAAGCTGTCGATTTACCAGTCAATCTACGTTCCTACTCTCACCTATGGCCACAAGCTTTGGGCAATGACCGAAAGAACGAGATTGCGGATACAAGCGGCTGAAATGAGCTTTCTCTGTAGGATTGCTGGACTCACCCTCAGAGATTGGGTGAGGAGCTCAGTCATCTGGGAGAGGCTCAGAGTAGAACAGCTGCTCCTCCACATTGAAAGGAGTCAGTTGAGGTGGTATGGGCATTTGATTATGATGCCTCCTGGACGCCTCCCATTTGAGGTGTTTCGGGCACGTCCCACTGGGAGGAGACCCCGGGGCAGACCCAGGACTCGCTGGAGAGACTATGTCTCCCAGCTGGTCTGGGAATGCCTTGGTATCCTCTCTGAAGAGCTGGAGCAGGTGGCTGGGGAGAGGGAAGTCTGGGCTTCTCTGCTTGAACTGCTGCCTCCGTGACCCGGACCTCCGGAAAAACGGTAGAAGATGGATGGATGGATGGATGGATGGAACACCAAATTTATTGTCTAAGTTTTTTTTAGCTGATTTAGGACAATTTTGATGTGCTGAATCCAAAATTCACATTGGTTTTGCTCGATCAGGTCAACTTTTTGAAGTATGGCCACATGTTTTTTACGTTTTTGTTTACATGTACGGGTATTTTCGCTTTATATGATGCAAAATTCTTTTTTATTTCTTGAAATTCTCTGAATTTTGAACAATGATGTAACATTCAATTTACATGTACTTACCTTTATCAGTGTCTACTATTCAATTTACAGTACAACTGTACAACTGCTTACAACTTAGCATAAAAACCTGACCTGATGGAGAGAAACGGATGTCATTTTTGGATTCAGCGGTGCAAAATTGTCTTAAATCAGTTGAAAAAACACAGACAACTTACAAAAAAATTATTTTTATGTTGTCTTATCAAACAAGCTTTTGCATTCCTTTAACGAGCGGCTTGACAAGTTCGAGCAGAGTTTTCAGACGATTTTGTCCACCCAGCAGGAACTCACAGAGAGACTGTCTACCACCGAGGGCCAGATAGTTGACCACGAACAGCGCATCCATGATATGGAAACGTCCCTCACCGAATTGCAGCAAGAGAATAAAAAACTGCGGGCCAACCTTTCTGATCTTGAAGGGAGATCCAGAGGCAACAACATAAGAATTGCTGGCGTCCCGGAAGGTGAGGAGAAAGGGAGGCCAACCGAGTTTGTCTCCAATCTGATCCCAAAGCTGCTGGGGGACGACATCTTTACCAAACTGGTCGTCATTGACAGAGCGCACCGCATACAGCAGCCTAAATCGCCAGAAGGATCCAGACCATGCATGATCATCGCATGAGTACATCTAACACAGGAGAAAGAAAAGATTCTACGGCTTGGGAGGCAGCGCTCTATGGAATATGAAGGAAACCGAATCTTAATCTTCCCTGACTACACTGCAGAGGTGATGGAGCAGCACCGGAGCTTTCGTGAGGTTCTACAGCTGTTGAAAGAGAAGGAGATTCGGCACTCTCTGCGCTTCCCAGCAAGACTCCACGTTCACTACCAGGGGCAAGTAAAAGCTTCCAATGATCCAGATGAGGCTAAAGGTGCGTTCACACCAAATGCAAACAGGCGAATTTTTTGCGCGGCACGATTACATTATAAATCAAACACACCAACAGATATGAATAGTGAATGCAGACAGGCAACGCTATCTTTAATTCTTCTGCAGCTGTGTTCAACCTGCTGGGGAAATTCCCAAAATAATGTCAAGCTTAGGTTTACATTATCCGACCGGGGGCTCACCTGAAAATGTTGTTTCAAGCCTCCAAAACATCACAGGTGATGGGTGTTTACGTTGCTAGCTTGCTAGGACGTCCATGACCGGAAACCGTGGGTAAATAACTCCAAAATCCCGATTCAGCTGAAGAGTTCCTGATCCTCCTGTCTCCCGGTGAGTGAGTTTCATTTTTTAAGTAGTTTACTCTGCAGTGGTGATAATTTTACTCCAGTGACAGCGAATGCGCAAATTTGCACGTACTCACATCTTCCCTTTCACTTTGTATGGATTTGTGCCACCTGTTTGCATTTGGTGTGAATACACCTTAAGGCTTTTGTAAATCAAAAACTCTGAAAGCTCACTTTTCAAAACATAAAAGAAGAGAGTCTAAACTTGTTCAAAGCAGACTTTTATCTTAATAGTTTTCATTTTCAAGGTTCAATTTATGCTTTACTCTGTGTGCTGTGGGGGTGGTCTGTTGGAGGTGGTGTTCTTTTTTTCTCGACCGGCGGCGATCCCAGATGTGGATGAGGGTAACTATGCTTCGTTTGGGGAAGCTTTGGGCAGGGGGTTTGTTGGGGTGTTTGTTATCTGTTCAGGTTAATGTTCTTTGTTTTAAGTTGGCTGCCACACTGAATGTTAAGTTTATATCTTGCTGTAATGCTGATGGCACCGCCCGTGAACAATGCTGTTGATCATATATCCTTGGTCTCTTGGAATGCACGTGGTTTAGGTCACCCTGTTAAACAAGCCAAAGTTTTTTCACATTTGAAATCTCATGGAATGCACGTGGTTTAGGTCACCCTGTTAAACAAGCCAAAGTTTTTTCACATTTGAAATCACTGAAATCTGACATTATATTTTTACAAGAAACCCATGTTAAAGCTTCCCAGCACAGAATACTCAGGGCCAACTGGATCTCACAGGTCTATCAATCACCATTTACATCAAAAGCCTGAGGGGTCGCCATTCTCTTCCGGAAAACTGTGGCTTTCCGAATTCAGTCATCTACAGCTGACCCAAATGGCAGGTTCATAATTTTAACTGGGCATATTAATTCATTTCCCATTACACTGGTTAATATCTATGGGCCGAACACGGACGACCTGGCATTTTTTCGAAAAGTGTTTGACCTTATCCCGGATGATGATGTAAGCCACTTAGTGATAGGGGGAGATTTTAACTGTTACCTAGACCCATATTTAGACAGGCTGTCCTCTGTCCCACCACCTAATATTCTTGCTGTTCAAACCATTAATAATTTGATGAAATCAAAGAAGGTGGTGGATAGTTGGAGACTGCAGCATCCATCTGATCATGATTACTCCTTTTATTCACACGTACACAGATCATACACACGGATTGATTATTTTCTAGTTGATTCCAGATTAATGTTAATCTCCAACATTAATCATACCAAATATCACAACATAATAATATCTGATCACAGTCCCCTCAATCTTAACCTTAAGGTGTTTTCCCCTAGTCAAGTTTATAGCTAGCGCTTCAACCCTTATCTCCTCGAGGATCAGACTTTTAGAACACACATCACCACACACATATCGCAGTTCCTTGAGACCAATAATAATGGGGAAATGAATGATACAATATTATGGGAAATGCTCAAAGTGTATATTAGAGGGCAAATTATTTCTTGTGAAGCAACACTGAAAAGGGCTAAGACAAGCAGATTGGGAGAGACTGAAAAAGAACTACAAACAGCTTAACAGGTCTACAGAAAGTCATTGCTTCAATCAGATTACAACACAATCCTGAAATTAAAATGAGTACAACTCTATTTTGGGAGCTCAAGTGGGCAATATTTTACTTAAACTTAAACGGAGGCATTTTGAACTTGGTGACAAGCCACAAAAGTTATTGGTAAAGCAATTAAAAGGAGAACAAGCAAAATGAGCCATTTACAAAATAAGATCTAAATCTGGAGGGATGCTTACAGATTTAAAGGACATAAATGAACGTTTTAGAGAATTTTACTCAGAAATTTACACCTCCAAATCAACAGCCACACACGAAGACTTTGATAAGTTTTTTGATTTGCTTCATTTCCCCAAATTAGATGCAGCTTCCAGGGAAAGTCTGGACGTAGAATTCTCGATGTCCGAGTTACAAGATTTTTTTTTGTTTGTTTTTTTTTGTTACTTATTTGTACCCGTAGGTAGATTTGGTTTGCAGTCTGGTGACAAGCCCCCGGCTGCTGGTTGCTGCGTGCGCGAGCACCCTAAATCTACATGTTTTTGGTATGCGGGAGGAAACCGGAGAAATCCCGGAGTAAACCCACGCAACACGGGGAGAACATGCAAACTCCACACAGCTCACTGTTGGTCGGGGGCTGGGATCGAACCCACGATCTCATGATCCCCGCGATCCCCCGGCCGAGGGTAAACTGTGCTGCCACAGTGCTAAACCACTGCGCCACCGTGCAGCCCTAGATGCTATCAGAGCATTCCCCACCGGGAAGGTGACAGGTCCTGATGGGTTCGGGCCAGAATTTTACAAAGCCTTTCAAGGGGTCCTTGCACTTTCTTTGCTGAGAATGATTAGAAACACGTTTCAGAACAGAGAGCTTCCATCCTCTTTTAGTGAAGCAAATATCTGTGTTCTATTAACCTCTTGTGCTCCGTTGTACCGCGGACGGGCAAGTCTCTGCGTCCTAGAGCGCACGAGAGCGCATGAGAGCGCACAAGGGCACCCTCGTGCGCTCTAGGACGCATGGTGTAGATGGTGATGTAGGTGGTGATGGTGATGTAGTGGCGTCCAAGCGCGCACTGAAAATAAAAGCTGCAGACACAGCCGCGAACAGATTAGTTCATCTGATTGACCTCTCATTCGACTAATAAGAGCCTTGAATTGGGTTTCTGAAACCTTGAAGAACCAATGACTGAAAACCTAGCCAGAAGGACCCGCCTGCTGTGAATGCAGTAAGCCAATTGAAGCAGAGAAGTTCGCGAGCTGTTTTTTTTAAGGCTGGGTGAAGACTGACTGCTGGAGCGGATCAAAAAAGGATTAGACGTTATGAGACGTTATGATTTCTTCCATGGTCATAGACCGACGGAGGCTGACAACGAAGGCTGAGTGACACACACGCCTTCGCCAGTCTTTTTTTAATTACTACTGTTATTTGTTTTGAAAAATCGTTCACCAAAAACCGTAATCATGGAAGCACAAAACCGCAATAATAGAATTATGTTTTGACCGGGTCGCGAGACCAGAACCACGAGTGGACCAGCGTCGCGTTCGTCTGACAATGAGGAAGAGAAGTTGGCCAGGACAATGTGGCTGTGAAGAGGTAAGGTGTTATAAGCCAAATTATTTTTTATCCCTGAAAATTGTAATCAAAAATGACTTTTGACCGATCGGTAAATTACAACTGTGCGGCGCACGATGTCCGAAGTGCGTGCGCCGCGTTACACGGTTCTTCGCCGCCTCCAGACCGTGAACGCCCCCCCCCGCCACTACGATTCTGTAGCGGGAGGCGGGGGGGGGGGGGCCGCGGTGACAGCGTTGCTGTGGAAACATCGCCACATCCGAGTGTAATCCGTCATGTAGCGATGGCCGATCTCCGTCCGCTGTAGCGAGGGAAGGGGGGGCCACCCCCCCCCACATACACACACACACAGTAGCAAGGGGGGGAAGCCGCGGTGACAGCGCTGCTGTGGAAACATGCCACATCCGAGTGTAATCCGTCATGTAGCGAGGGCGGATCTCCGTCCTCTGCAGCGGGGGGGTGGGTGGACAACCCCCCCCCCCCCACACACACACACAGACACAGCCCTGAATGTGACCTTTCATTAGAGTCCAAAATGAAGCTTCTACATTGAATCATTCAACAGTTACAGACGTTTTTCCAAACTGTGCCATTTGGCACAATTTGGCACAGTTCCAAAACGCCTGGGAACAGCCTGAGAACAAAGCTGTGTAAAATATTCATTTGTTGTGGTATTGTTACAAAATTTGGACCTCAGCTGGATAACACTACATTTCTGTTGCATTTTCCAGCCCGGATCTGAAGCTGTGTGTTATTTGTAAGCATTTGTATCCAAAAAAACACCCAGGCCAAATTTATTTTCTTCAACTTCACTATGTTTAGATGACTGTAACTCAGTGGCCAGAGCACTTAGAGAGATCATTTTTTTTGCCAAAAAATTCAAAGTGTTTTCTTTTAAATGAGACCAACCCCATGAAGATGCTGCAAAGGGTTGAAGAACAGCTTTCGATTTACTTTGGGCACATTATTTTTTGGCGTTTTTAGGAAAATTGACCGGAGTGCAAGGGGTTAAAAAAAGACAAAGATTAAACTGACCTGGGTAGCTACAGGCCTATTGCTCTACTAAATTACGACCTGAAAATAATTACAAAAGTTCTAGCAAACCGTATTGGTAAAAATATAGCAAGTATTATTCACCCGGATCAAACAGGATTTATTCCTGAGAGGTACTCATTCTGTAATGTTTGCAAAATTCTTAGTATCATGTATGCAGATTACAGCAAAGATGACAGAGCTGCTATACTGTCCTTAGATGCCCACAAGGCATTCGATATGATAGAGTGGCCGTAAATTGCGGCGTTCAAGAAATTTGGGTTCAGTGACACTTACAGAGTGGGTTAAAATCTTATATAGCAAACCAAAATCCTCCATCTTAACAAATGGGGACAGATCCAATCTGTTCTCTTTACAACGTGGTGTCCATCAGGGGGACCCACTGTCCCCTTTGCTGTGTAATATAGCACTGGATCCCCTGACCATTGGTATCGGGGGCACCCAGACATTAAAGGCATTACGTTGGGCAGCACTAAGACCCGTGTTACCCTGTAAACGGATGACCTTTTGGTCTCTTTAGCTGATCCTGTGGCTTCAATCCCAATTTTACTAGAATATATTAACCCCTTCGGAAGCATCTCTGGCTATACTATAAACTGGGGAAAGAGCGAATTCATGCCCTTAACAGACCAACTCACTGATGACTTCTTGAGAAAATTGCCTCTTTTAAGAGTGATGAAGGAATGTTTCACCTATTTAGGGCTTAGACTAAGAACCCTCAACATCTTTTCAAATTTAAGTTTACAGAAACTATAGAGAAACTTAAAAAAATATTAAATTCTGGAGAACATTGCCCCTATCTATGATTGGTCGGGAAAATGCAGTTAAGATGGTGAGCCTACCTAGGTTTTTATACCTTTTTCAGAACTTGCCCATATACTTAAATGCATCGTTTTTTAAGAAGCTCGACTCTATTATTTTACCATTTGTGTGGGGTTACAAATCACATCGGATATCAAAGGCCCACCTCCATAAACTCACTAGCAAGGGTGGCCTGGGACTGCCTGTTTTAAAACATTACTACTGGGCAGCTAATTCCAGGACTCTAACCTATTGGAAGTGTGCAAGTGACATTGTTGAGGAGAACCCTTTATGGTTGCAACTGGAAGCTGCTGCTGTTACAATGTCCTCACTCCCCACTCTTCTTTTCTCTGATTCCACCCCGGAAGCCAAATTAAATCAGCAAAATTTCACTGTGAAGAACTCCTTGCAGATACTAAATCAGATAAAAGGGGCTTGTCAGGTTCCAAATGTTTCTATACATGCTCCAATATGTAAAAATCATTCATTTTTGCCTGGGACAGCTGGATGGGGTGTTTACAGTCTGGAGAGAGAGGGGTATTAGAAGATTTTCAGATTTGTACATCAATGACCAATTTGCATAATTTGCTCAGTTAAGTGATAAATTCACTCTTCAAAACTCATACTTTTTCTGCTACCTCCAAGTCAGACACTATGTCAAGGAAAATTGTCCACAATTTGTTTCCACTTCCACAATCCACCCTTTTCTTGAAAACTTCTTGCTCCCTCTACACTCAAAACACTTAATATCGAAATTTGTGTGCTCTTTCACAAACCCAGTTTCCTCTGATTTTATTAGGGAAGCTTGGGCCAAAGACTTGAACTCTGAAATATCTGTAGAACTCTGGGAGGAGGCACTGTCCCAGGTTCATCGTTGTTCTATTAATTCCCGATACAGATTAATTCAATACAAGGTGTTGCACAGACTGCATTATTCAAAAACAAAGCTTAATCGTATTTTTCCAGCTGTGTCCCCTGTGTGTGATGTGTGTCATGTTGCTGAGGGTTCATTTGCACATTTCTTTTGGTTTTGCCCTAAACTGCACAATTTTTGGTTGGCTGTATTTGAACAGCTGTCAAAAGCCTATTCCAGAGACATTCTGCTTAATCACGAACTGGCCATCGTTGAATGCTCTACAGAGACTTCAGTCCTACCACACGACACACAGGTCGCTCTGCACCTGGGCATGGCTGTGGCCAAAAAACTTATTCTAACCTGGAAGTCTACTTCTCTACCCTCTTTTGCCCACTGGCTCAGTGAGATGTTGTCTGTTATTCAGATGGAAAGACTGTGCCTGCACAAACCTAACAAACAGAACAAATTCTGTTTGACTGCTGAACATTAAGTGACTTTTTGACTCTCGTGCACTATGTACAGCAGCTCAACCAGACTCACGTCCTTCATCACTGTTTTCTGTTGCATTATCGACTGCACTATGTGGTACTTCACATTATCTGCTACTTGCTAATTTTTTAAAACTGCCTTGACTAGTACTACTCATTATTACTAGTATTGTTATTATTATTATTATCATTATTACTTATTTTTCTACACTTATTGCACGTTTTCAGTCCTTTAGTTTTTTAGTTTATCTCTTTTTCTCATCATGTTTTTAATGTTGCAGCATGGCATCGAGACAAATTCCTAGTTTGTGTACTACATGAACAATGGCAATAAATCTGATTCTGATTCTGATTCTGAAATTCAAGAGAATCTGGGGAGCCTTCCTAACCCAATGTCATATCAACACACATACCTTGTGACCTTAAACCCCAAGAGCGAGCTTACTGCAGATATGTTTTTTTTTCCTTGTAAGCAAAAATTTTTTTTACATTCATCATTCAAAGGGGCTGGGTGGCAGCCCCTTTTTGTTGTGGCGTGTGTGTGTGTGTGTGTGTGTGTGTGTGTGTGTGTGTGTGTGTGTGTGCAGGGGGGTGGGGCATTTCCCCCAGGTTGTGTGTTTGTGCTGTCCAAGTTATGTGACATTTCTTATGTGAAAATACATAAATAAAATACTTTAAAAAAAAACTGGTGGCCTAGATGCATCATCAAAGATTTGTAATCAGGGCCATGGATTAAATAAGTAAAGGGATAGTCTGTTGTATATAAGCAGCTTGGGTAATGGATTTTTCAAGAATGACCAAACAATAAAGGCTTAAAATAAAGAAAGTTGATGCAACAAAGCCTTCTCTGCCTTAGTTGGAAGCAGTGGAATTAAAAAGTGAGTGCTAGCAGAGCCAAGGTGCTGAGCCTTGCCCTGCCAGCAACACAGTGGGGATATATATCATAGGAACTCCACACAGAGAGACTTGTGGACTAATCAGGTGATTAATGCCACTCTATAAGTGCAGGAGCTGGCAAGAAGCAGATAAACACAGTCTGTCCCCTCTCCTCTTCCTAGCGGTGCATTTATAGAGCTGTGGCCATGCCCAGTGCCCAGCCACAAGGAAGGGATTAGCAACAGAGAATGTGATAAAAGATCATTGGGCCACCCGAAGCTTCCAGAACCATCCGGTATACGTAACTCTTACGGAGGAGAACCTAGCGTTTGCATTAGCAGGTTAATTCAATTCCATTAGTAGTTTAGAGCTGGATCTCATAAAAAAAAAAAATCTTTGTTTTGTCTAAAAACCTTAATAGATAAAAACAGAATGTATTATGTATTGATGTCCCAGATGCTCATATAGATTTCAGTACAGTGGTAATTATTATTCCAATGATTTAACACAGATTATGTATTAATGGACGTCTAGTGGTTGTTGTGTGTCATTTGCTGGCTTCCTGCTGATCACGACCTGATTACACAGCATTATGTAAAATCCACAGACACTGTTACTCAAAACAAAAAAAGAAACACACATAATAAATTCAGAATTCAGCATCAAATGGTAAAGTGGTAGCCGCTAATGTATTCTGCATATAAATCGCTACTAATGGAAACGTATGAATCATACATCTTTGGGCACAGACATACAGTAATGTAGCCTAACACCCTGGCGGTGCGTGTAGCACCAACGTGACAGCGATTTCTTTACGGCAGCCAGGAGCACATCGGCAGTGATGCAGCAATATGCTGTTTAGACAGTTGATGCTGAGATTATTCTTCTGTGCCACGAGGCCATTTTAATAACTTTAAAGTTTCCACAGCTGACTTACTGAACCCCTTACAAGAGAAGGACAGAGAAATCCCAGGCGGACACAGTGAGAAGAATGCTACAACCCTCATTTGCTTTGACACTGAACATGCTCTTAACGTCAAAACAAAACCCAATTATCTTTTTTCACAACTCACCTCGTCTGTTACCTTGAACCGCTTCAGCAAGGCTACGAATTTCTGCTTAAAGTTGGGTTGCTGTAATAGAGAAATAGGATGCAATTATGTGAAAAAGAATAACCCCAAAAAGAGAATAACCGTCACAGTTAAATAAGAATGACAGCTTGTCTGGGCTCATAAGTTCTCCCAGTAGCTGTTCACTAGATAACTTATTCATAGCCATTCTATGTAAAGCCCATTATAATCAGAACATTGAACAGGTAGGCTTCATTTACATGCTTGTCCACGTCGCCCTAATGGCTTGAATGAATGGGACAGTGTGTGCTTTCCCTTAAAAGCTTGTACAACAGCAAACAGAAGTTCTGAGTTATTCAAGCAGTCAGTGATTGGTGAGATCCCATGAAGGGGAATAAGGAGTGTATCTTACCCTGGTCATAGAGGTGGTTCGGATCATTTTCCTACGGGCTTTCTTAGGTTTCCTGACCTCATCATCTTCATCATCAAGATCCTATGATGAAGACATGATAGAAGATCTGAAATCTCAAAATTTAAGGTTTTAATGAGAAAACATTTAATATAATTGTGAAGGAAACACATTAGAGGAAAAGTAGATTCCATTTCAAATGTCTTCTTTCTGAATTTCTTCTAGAATGGTGACTTTTTTTTTTATAATAGCAGACTACCCTACTGTAAATCCGTCTGGACCTTTTAGAGTTTCCTTGCACCAACCTGGCCATGAACTGCATCGTCACTGGCTTCCTGCTCTGATGAGTAGCTGTCGTCATCGTCCTCAGAATAATTATCCATGTCTGGGGAGCGATCTGAGGTAGGCCATTCAAAAATCATTAGAATGTAATGGGATGTGTTCAACAGCAGACTTTGGTGGAATCATCAAGTTTTCCAAAGACACATTTTTTTTTCCCCCCAGAGAAAAGAATAAAAGCAGAGCACAAACAGTTCAAGGTCATGGCACCAGTGTTTCCCAAACTAAAATGTTCCTGCTCAAGGAATCCATTTGTTGTGGCTGCAATGACTGCAATGCAATAGAAATTTGTTGCTTTCTTCAGTTAATTTTACTATGCAGTTCAACACAGAAGTAAAAACCATAATCTCTTAGACACATGTATCAGAGTAATAGTATAAATTTGAACATATTATGAGTATAATCTAGGAATATACACAAATGTTTGCATATTCATTGTGTAGGGATACTCTGGTGTATATTATATTTATTGATATATACTGTATATTCTAAATGTGGAAAAATACCTGCCAGTGCTCACTTTCAGTAGCAATCATAAACATTGTAGGCAATCATTTATAGACTACTGTTTAGAATCATTTAGAAATAGCAACTTTTCATGCTCCTTAAGTGAATTGTTCTTGCTCCAAGAGTGTAGGAGACCATCTAAATGGAGCAAAAGAAAGACACTGGTCAAGTGAGTTAGGAAGTAAAATGTTTGGGAAAAAGAGAGACGAAGTCCCATTAGCCCTACTAATCTGACAAACAAATGCAACACTCAGACTGTGCTACAGCAGTTACACTGATAAGCATTCATGAAAACACATACCTACAGAGAATTATGATTTTTTTTCATTTCTATAACCAAAGACATAGATGATGTGTGTGAACTGGCCACTGAAGCTGACTTTGGTTTTGAACCTTTTCTCCAACTGATCATTTTACATTTAATTTTGGACATCTTGGAAATGAAGCCAAAATCATACAGCATTTTACATGTGGTGGTGTTGGTTGATGTTGCAGTTGTTTAAACTGTGCTTTTTAACATGTGGAAATATTCACCATCTAATCTGCTTTGTTGCAAACAATGAAAAGAATGATGTGACCTAAAAAAAAAAAAAGAAGTTTCAGCAACAGATTTTGTTAAAAAAAAAAAATTTGGCATCACCCATCCTGTTTGATTTGAACCGATTCTAAGACACATGGTGAGCAAATTGTTTAGCATTTTATTTATTATGGAAAACTGTGTAACTCATGGAAGTATATGAAAATAAAAAAGCACCATTATGAAGGATTTTTAAAATAATTTTTCAGCGGTTGAAACAGTTTACCATACTTTGGAGGGCATTTGATATCAGCTAATAAAGGCTCCACTTATCTTTATTAATTTGAACCACACATTCTATTAATTGTGAAGGTTATACTGCTTTTGTCAGCTGGACTGACCTAAAAGTAAGAATAAAAGATTCAGACTTTCCCTTGTTTATAAAAACATCCTCTTTGGTGTTTTTAGATGAGACGGCTGCAACTGAAGAGCACCAAAGAGAGAAAAATAAACATCTTTCTTACCCTGTGAGTGACACCAGTTTAATATTTTGCACATGAGATCATCTGTTATGTTAGAGCAGCCTCCCTAATAACATCCAGAGATCAGCACAGTGGGACAGAGGCATGGAGTCCGAAAAGGGCCAAGTATTTCCCCCGGTCCAGAATTAGAGTAGTGTAAGGTTATAGGCCCTACATCTGTTCAGCTCTCAACTCAACATTACAGTCGTAACTGAAGAGAATAACATACCCTTGGCCATAGGACGGCCTGGGATTTAATAGAGTTTATTCTGTCTTCAGCTGGGAAATAGAAGCCATGTGGAAGGAGGGAAGAGAGAGGCCTGGACAGGGAGGCTCAGCTTCAGGGAGAAGGCTGAAATTACATGCAGGATTTTGGCTTGCAGTGTGTGTACAGGCCTGTTTAAAATCCCCTGTAGAGAGCAAGGATGACGGTGCCCACCTGAGGTTTTGGTCTTGTGGCCAGCCTGGCCGCTACCGTCCTCATGGTCGATGGGCTGGCTGGATAGAGAGTACACGCTGATCTCTGCCACACGCACTGGTGCCTCCTTCACGTTGCTATGGAGACCTAGAATCTGTCCTCCGTCTGTCGGGTGTTGCATCACCTGGACACAGTTAAACATTGAAGCTTGGGATCAATTTCTGTCCCTATTTAAATAACGAACACCAAAAGACACAAAAGACCGTCCCCTTCTTCAGAGTGTTCTCGATAATATCAACTTCTCTTTGATGAATGTAACCATTAAGCAAAGATGCCTCCGTGTCTTGTTTGCCTGTCACTCACTCAATCTGTAAATGAGGGCTGAAGCAGGATGGAAGAAATGCTTCAAACACTACAGCTTTTTAAGCAGACAAGCATGGTGGAAGAATTTTTATCTCCCTTTTTATGGAGACTATAATGATCCAACAGAGATTAAAACAGGATCAGTTACACTGATTTATGCTAAAAGAGTCACCAGCTGACTGCTGACAGCTATGCTGCTTCCACATAAACCTGCATTACCACAATCCTGCTTTCCATTTCTGTCTACGTGAGCCAGTTGTCATTAGCACAAACTGAATAACAGTTTACATAAACTGTTTTGAATCTGATGAGAGAGGACGAGCTTCCATTCTAAGCTTTATCTGTTGGGGCACTTTCAGTATTTCACTTGATGAACTGCAATACAGAGTAGGTTCATTGTGCTCAAACACTGGCTGGGGTGCACTTAAATGCTCCATTCAAGGTCCAATATGTGACTTCCACCCACACGATGCCTCAGCAGTTTGAGAATGAAGGCACAAGAGGGTTTACGCTACAGCAGATGACAACGTAATTACCCAACAGGATCCAATAATGGCCAGTCTCGCCTTATTCACAGAAGTCTGCCAGTTGCTTCACTGCAGCAAGCACCAAAACAGCATGACGGCCGAGTGTTATTTTTAAAATACAATAATGCATTAGTCTTGTTTTCAGATGTCAATCAATTCCTGTCCTGGGGGTACGGCTGGAAAATAACTCTGGTTGAGCCCATCAGCTGCTGTAATGAGAAATGGAGAAATGTCACCTGTGTTTCTTCAAATAAATGTGATGCTCTATACCGAAGCCTAAATCTTTACCCTCATCTCCATCTATCTCAGAAAAACTAATCATGTCCATAACAAGGCAATTGTATTGCTCTACATCTGCTACAAAAAGCCCAATTGCCAAAGTTTCATTCATAACATTCTTTTTATTATGAATGGTATTCAAAATGCACTGCTATCTGCATTTAAAATGCTAGGGGACATTATGTTTCAAGGTGCTGAGCATAACTGACACAGCATAGTAAACTTAAAAGTCCCATATGGGGCACTATCCAGAGATTAATTTTAAGCTGTGACATTCTCAAGGACATATATACAGTTGAAACCAGAAGTTTACATACACTATAAAAACACTCAACTTTTTCCCCCTCACTGTCTTGGCATTAATTCAGACTAAACTTTTCCTGTTTTAGGTCAGTTAGGATTACCAACATTATTTCTATTTGCTAAATCTTGTTTATAGTTGCTAAATAATTTTTAGAAAATGTTTTTATTACTTTCTTCAAAGTTAGATGTTTACATAACATTTCCTTAGTATTTGGTAGTACTGCCTTTACACCGTATGACTTGAGTCAGTTGATCTGAGTATTGCTCCACAAGCTTCTCACAATAGTTTGCTGGAATTTTGGCCCATTCCTCTTGACAGAACTGGTGTAGCTAAGCCAGGTTTGTTAGCTGCCTTGTTCACACACGTCTTTTCAGCTCTGCCCCCAACTTTTGTATGGGATTGAGATCAGGGCTTTGTGATGACCACTTCAAAACACTGACTTTGTTGTCCTTAAGCCACTTTGTAACTAACTTGGCAGTATGCTGGGCCTTCCGGTTATGGCGGCCACGTAGGAAGACGTGTTTCACTCTGCTCTGCTCCTAAAAATAAAAAGTAGGCTAAAACTCTCTCAATTGGAACAAAAACCTATCCCAGCGTTTAGGCGCGGATATGGTAAAGACCAAGGCTGGGAAATTAGGCGGAGGAAAAAGTGATTCGTCGAAACAATCCAAGCTAACAGACTTCCACGCTCGTGACGAAGCAGAAAAATCTCCAAAGACAATGGCGGAGGAGAGAGCTAGCGGCGGAGCGGTGACTGCTAAGGAGGGCACGAGTGCGGTATTTGCTGCCATCAGCTCCATGAGAGCAGACTTTTCGTCTAAATTTGATGGGATTATAGCAGCGATAGAAGGAATGAGAAAAGAAATAAGTGACTGTATGGAGTGAGTATCGCAGGCAGAGTTCCGAATCTCCAGCGCTGAAGATGACATCACCAGCCTACAATTAAAGGTGCAAACATTGGAATTAAAAAATAAAAGTCTGGAAGATAATGTCCTGGACTTAGAATCCCGGTCGCGACGGAATAATTTGAGGCTGGTGGGCCTCCCGGAGGGAGCGGAGGGACGGGATACATGTTCCTTTTTGGAAAAGTGGATTCCAAAAGCGCTGAACAACGCGGATCTGCAGTCATCGGTCGTCTTAGAGAGCGCTCACCGAATCAGCCCACCTAGAGATAATAAGACACCACCGAGGACGCTGATTATGAAGTTCCTCAGCTACAGAGACAAGATGATGGTCACCAACGCGGCGCAAGCTAAAGGAGAAATTAAATACCAGGATCAACAGGTGCGGTTCTACCCAGATTTGGCCACAGGAATTCAACAATTAAGGAAACAGTCTGACCCCGCCCGTAAAGAGCTGCGCAACCTCGGGATTCGTCACGGAGTGGTTCATCCGGCAAGACTGCTGGTCACATATAAAGGGAGAACCCATACCTTCAAGACCCCTCAGGAGGCGCAGGAGCTTATCAAGCAGATCCAAGAGGAGACTGGTGGGAGCTAAGCATGAACAAGATATAAAGGTAGAATATTTAAGCATTTGCACAGGCATCTGACTGATCTGAAACATATAGCATGTCTACAAAATATAGATTGTATTATATATATAAAAAAAAAAAAAGCTATGATGTACAAAGTTGCTATAAAATTTTGAAGTTAAGTTGGAAAAACTACAGAAGAGAGTTAATGTCATGTCATTAAAAAGTAGTAGAGTCAGGGTGATTGAGAGGAGAAAGAGAGTGGTTTGACTGATCCTCGCGGGTGTGGAGCAGTCACTGGCTATAGTGGGAGACAGAATTTTTTTTTGATTTTGGGGGGATTACCACGAATGTGGGGAGGGGGAATTTGTTTTTGTGTAGTTTGTGGGATGAATGTTCAACCATCCATGTTTTTGCTTCTCTGTATGAGCATGTTTATATTGCAAGGTAATCTCAAACGCCTTATTGATCATAGACCAAAGCGTTAATCTTAATTTAACTTCATGGAATTGCAGAGGTCTACAAAATCTAAAAAAACTTAAACAAGTTATGAATAAAATAAAAGACATAGGTTCAAAAATTGTGTTTTTACAAGAAACTCATCTAATAGAGGAGGATGTAAAAAGAATTAGGAGAAGATGGCAGGGAAATGTGTTCACCTCATCATTTTCATCCCGAGCCAGGGGAGTTATGACTCTCATACATAAAACAGTCCCATTTCAAGTGAAAAATGTAATTGGAGACAAATTAGGAAGATACCTAATCATCCAAGGATCTTTGTTATTAGAAAATATAAATCTGGTGAACTTATACGGTCCCAATATAGATGATCAAAACTTCTTCGCTAATTTATTTCTTACTTTATCATCACTTACAGGGCAACATATAACAGCAGGGGATTTTAATTGTACATTGAATCCCAGTATAGATAGATCAACAGGACTGGACTGTACGCACAATGGATGCAGGATGACCATTAATCATTTTATGAAAGAATTGAGATTGCTAGATATATGGAGAGAAATGAAACCACAAGTCAAAGCCTATTCTTGTTATTCTAATACCTACAAGACATTCTCACGTATTGACTATTTTTTGATCTCCACAGAATTAAGGTCCAAGATTCAAAACTGTTTCTATGATAACATCGTGATATCTGATCATGCACCTTGCTGTCTAATATATGCAGATAAGAAATTGACAAAGGATCCAGGTAGGTGGCAATTTCAGCATAAATGGCTTCAGGATGAGGAATTTGTTAAGTACATAGAAAAACAGATAGATGAGTTCTTTGATATCAATACTACACAAACATCAGCATGTATAAAGTGGGAGGCTTTCAAAGCTTTT
Source organism: Pholidichthys leucotaenia (assembly GCA_020510985.1). Taxonomy (NCBI): domain Eukaryota; kingdom Metazoa; phylum Chordata; class Actinopteri; order Cichliformes; family Pholidichthyidae; genus Pholidichthys; species Pholidichthys leucotaenia. The sequence goes on from CM035841.1 coordinate 293,177,385, forward strand.
ATTAGGGGGCATATTATTAGTTATACAGGTTCAAAATCTAAGAAGACTCGAGAGGAGAGAGTCCAATTGGAACGTAAAATAAAAATTCTTCAAGAAAAAGTGTATGCAGGAAGTAACCAAAGTTAGAGAACGAATTACTGATTCTGAGAGCTAAATATGACAAAAAATCAGCGAATAGAGCTGCCTCGAGTCTTCTAAGATTGAAGCAAACTTTTTATGAACAAGGTGAAAAATCAGGGAAAGTATTGGCATGGCAGATTAAACAATTAGAATTTAAAACACCAATTACCAGTATTATAAGTAATAGACAGGCAGTTGTAGATCCTTTAGAAATTAATAGTGCCTTTAGAGATTATTATGAAAAACTATATGATACAAAAAATGAAACTGACTTTAACAAAACTAAATGGGTTTTTGGACGGATTATTTATACCATGTATTCCAAATGAAAACAGGGAGATACTGGAGTCTAAAATTAGTCAAGAAGAAGTTAGGCTAGCCATTGATAATAGGAAATCAGGAAAAAGTGCAGGACCAGATGGTCTTCCAGTTGACCTCTATAAAAAATTTAAGAATAAATTAATAAAACCACTTTTGGAAATGGTTTTAGAAGCATTTCAAAATAGTAATTTACCACCATACATGAACAATGCCTTAATTATACTGTTGCCAAAACCAGGTAAACCCTCTAATAAATGTGAAAACATGAGACCAATAAGCCTATTAAATGCTGACCTTAAGATAATCTGTAAAATTTTAGCAAGACGACTACAAGAAATATTACCAAATATTATTAACCGAGATCAGAATGGCTTTATAATGGGAAGACAAGGCTTCCATAATGTAAGAAGACTATTTAATATTATTTATTCTAATAAAGAAGCACCGGATACAGCTCTCCTATCATTGGACGCCGAAAAGGCCTCTGATAGGGTCGAATGGCCCTTTCTTTTTGAAGTCCTACAAAGGTTTGGACTTGGAAATAATTTCATAAAATGGGTTCAGATAATATACAATAATGCTACAGCAGAAATCCTAACAAACAGCAATATCTCAAAATCAATAAAAATCAATAGAGGATGTCGACAAGGCTGTCCACTTTCACCTTTACTGCTTACTATGGCAATTGAACCTTTAGCGATGGCAGTATGTTTACATCCACAAATATATGGAATTAAAGTAGGACCAACAGAACATAAAATCTCCCTGTATGCCGATGACATAATTTTGTTTATGTCGAATCTTAAAAAATCAATTCCGACCTTGTTTAAATTTAATAAAGAACTTTGGGGAAATATCAGGATATAAAATAAATAAAACTAAATCTTCAATATTAATGCTAAATGAGACCCAGAGAAATCACCCAGCTCCTGAGGTAAATCAATTCAATGTTGTAAATCAGTTTAAATACTTAGGAATTCAAATTTTGCCTAAGCTAGAATCAGTCGCCAGTGCCAACTATGAAGCCTTAATGACAGATATTAATGAGTTACTTCAGAGATGGATGTCACTACCAATGTCGATGATCGGGAGAATTAATATACTTAAAAGTAATATCTTACCCAAAATACTTTATTTATTTCAATACATTCCTTTACCACCACCTTCAGATCTATTCTCAAGAATTAAAAAAAAGTTAGTGGAATTTATATGGAACAATAGGAAGGCTAGATTACGTCTGTCCTTACTATATTTACCATTTGATCGTGGAGGTCTGAAATGTCCAAACTTTATGTTGTATTACTGGTCAGCACAACTGAGGTCTATGACATATTATTTTTCATCAAATGATCTCCCTACCTGGACTGAAATGGAATCATACAATTACTTTTACCTCTTCCCTTATTCATATACTCAGACTTGGCTAAAAAATTACAGAAACAAGTTAAAAATCCAATGGTAAAGCACATGATCAAAATATGGTGTGAAACCAAAAAATATTTAAAAGAACCACACTTATTGTCACAATTTAGCCCAATATGGGGTAATCAATATTTTACACCAGGGAGAGAGGATGCTGTATTTAAAGTATGGAATTTAAAAGGGATTCAAAAGATTCAAGACTTATATTTGTCACGTTCAGATAACATAATGTCTTTTGAAGAACTGAGGATCAAATTTAATCTTAATAGAACACATTTTTTTAAATATCTTCAGCTTAGGAATTTTATTCGATCAAATCAAAATAATGCTCTCACCCGACCTACTTATTCATCCTTGGAAAAAATTTTGACGAAAGATAGTAAGAGAAAGGGTATTATTTCAGAGTTTTATAACTCATTGACACTATCCTCAAGTGAAAATTCACAGAAAAGACTGAATTATTGGAAAGAAGACCTGCAAACTGAAATTTCAGAGGAACAATGGGAATTGGCTTGTACAGAAGCTCGAACCAAATCAATAAATGTACGTCTTAAATTGATACATTTTAAATGGTTAATGCGGATGTATGTTACACCGGTGGAGTTAAATAGATATAACAAAAACATACCAGATACGTGCACAAAATGTATGGAAAGTAAAGGAACCCTATTTCATTGTTTATGGGAATGTAGAAAAATTAGAATGTTTTGGGAAGAGGTGAGGGTAACAATTGAAAAAATAATTTCAAAACAATTCATATTCAATTCAATTCAATTCAGCTTTATTTATAATGCGCCACATCACAACAAAAGCTGTCTCGTCTCTCATATTGAACCCTAAACTGTTTTTGTTGGGTCTGTATCTAGAAAAGCATAACTTTAATAAGAGTGAAAGAGCATTCATAGACCTCAGTTTGCTTAATGCCAAAAAATGTATTGCACTACTGTGGAAAAAGACTCATAGACCAGATGTGACTCAGTGGTTAAGACAGATGTTAACAAACCTTCCACTAGAAAGAATAACATACATACTGAAATCAAAGGAAAATGTGTTTGAGAATATATGGAGACCTTTCATTGATTATGTAAAGAAATTAAACATAACTTCTGAAGGAGAAGGTGAATGATGTGTGTGGACCTTGCAAATTCCAAATTGGTGAATGTATAATATGTATACTTATGTAATAGATTACCTAGACTAAACAGAGGAGCACTGTTGATGACTTGCCTTTGTTAGTGGTTGTTGGTGTTTTTAGTACATTTTTTTAAATTACTTTAGTGTTAGTGTTTGATTGTTTGAGTCATGTTTGTAAAAAAAAGGTTCAATAAAAAATATTGTGGAAAAAACTTGGCAGTATGCTTAGGGTCATTGTCCATTTGGAAGACCCATTTGTGCCCAACCTTTAACTTCCTGACTGATGTCTTGAGATGTTGCTTTGATATTTCCATATAACCTTCTTTCTTCATGATGCCATCTATTTTGTGAAGTGCACCAGTCCCTCCTGCAGCAAAACACCCCCCACAACATAATGCTGCCTCCCTCATATTTCACAGTTGGGATGGTGTTCTCAGGCTTGCAAGTTTCCCCCTTTTTCCTCTAAATGTAACGATGGTCATTCTGGCCAAACAGTTCAATTTTAGTTTCATCAGACCACAGGACATGTCTTTGTCCCTGTGTGCATTTGTAAACTGTAATCTGGCTTTTTTTAACGAGAGGACTGAAAAGTTCATAGTGGTCAAATTTGCCCAAATGTGGTTTATTTTTCAACATAGTCTCCCCTTCGGGCCACATACTTCTTCCATCGGTGTTGCAGCGTTTGGATCCTTGCAGTTGAAAAATAAACATTTGATCAAATTTGACCACCATAAACTTTTCAGCCCCCACTTGAATGTTGCTTTTGGAGTAATGTCGCCTTCCTCGCTGAGTGGCCTTTCAGCCCATGTCAGTACAGGACTTATTTCACTGTGGATGATACTCTGTTACCAGCTGCAGCCAGCATCTTCACAAGGTCTTTCGCCTTTTTTCTGGGGTTAATACCCACATTTTGGCCCAAAATACATTGATCTCTGAGACACAGAGCCCATCTCCTTTCTGAGTGGTATGATGGCTGGACATTCCCATGGTGTTTATACTTGTGTATAATTGTTTGAACAGATGAACGTGGCACCTTCAGGCATCTGGAAATTGTACCCAAGGATGAACCAGACTTGTAGAGGTCCACAATTCTCTTCCTGGCATCTTGGCTGATTTCTTTTGATTTTTCCATGATGTCACACAAGGAAGCAGTGTGTTTGAGGTGTGCCTTAAAATACATCCACAGGCGTGCCCCCAATGAACTCAAATGTTGTCAATTTGAGTTCATTGTCAGAATCTTCCAGAGTAATGACATCATCATCATCTGGGCTTTCCCAAATTGTTTAAAGGCATAGTAATCTCAGTGTATGTAAACTTCTGACTTTGGAGAAAGTAATTAAAAAAATCTAAAAACATTATTTAATAAATATAAAAAGTCATTTAGCAAACAGAAATAATTTTGGTAATCCTAACTGAACTAAAACAGGAAAAGTTCAGTCTAATTTAATGTCGGACAGTGAGAAAGAGATCATGTGTGTTTTTATAGTTTATGTAAACTTCTGGTTTCAACTGTATCTGTAGTTTTATAAAGACTAACAAGAGCACTCTGAGGTGAGTGCAATATCCCCTGCCTCTGTTTTCTTTGAAGATCCTAATATCTTCTTGAAGAAGAGCACAGTTTTCAACTTTTCCATGTGCATCATCGGTATCAAACGCTGTTATGATGGAGTAGCTCATTCCGGCCTGACAAAATCATTCCAAGAGTGCTCAGATCTTCCGATCGTTGACCTTGACCTTAAGCACAGCCTAGATGTAGACCCATCTAGAATGTGCTTTATGTCAAGGTCAGTGGCCTTGGAGGAACAACATTTTTTGTGAAATCATGAATGCCCAGATCTTCTGACCTTTGACAGTGGCCTTGACCCTGGTCTCAACCTGGATGCAGACCCACCTGAGGATCCTTGTGAGTGAGTTTGGTGACCACTGGGGAAATTGCCTTGTAGAAGAAGTAGCACTTTTCATGAAATCATCTAAGCGCCCAATTCTCCTGACATTTTACATTGACCTTGAGTACAACTTGGATGCAGACCCACCTGCAAATATGTGCATCAACAGTGTATATTAAACCCTGGTACCAAGTTTCAAAACATTTGTCATAAAACAGTAGGGGGAGTTACAGTTAGGCCCAAAAATATTTGGACAGTGACACAAGTTTTGTTATTTTAGCTGTTTACGAAAACATATTCAGGATACAATTATATAATCAATGTGGACTTAAAGTGCAGACTCTCAGCTGTAATTTGAGAGTATTCACATCCAAATTGGAGCAAGGGTTTAGGAATTACAGCTCTTTAATACGTAGCCGCCTCTTTTTCAAGGGACCAAAAGTAATTGGACAATTGACTCAGAAGGCTGCAAAAAAAAAAATAACAAGGCTGCATGGGCTCTTCCCTCGTTAGCCTGTCATCAATTAAGCAGTTAAAAGGTCTGGAGTTGATTCCAGGTGTGGCATTTGCATTTGGAAGCTGTTGCTGTGAACACACAACATGTGGTCAAAGGAGCTCTCAATGGAGGTGAAACAGACCATCCTGAGGCTGAAAAAAAAGAAGAAATCCATCAGAGAGATAGCAGAAATGTTAGGAGTGGCCAAATCAACAGTTTGGTACATTCTGAGAAAAAAGAGTGCACTGGTGAGCTTGGGAACTCAAAAAGGCCTGGACGTCCACGGAAGACAACAGTGGTGGATGATCGCAGAATCCTTTCACAACCCCTTCACAACATCCACTCAAGTGAAGAACACTCTCCAGGAAGTAGGTGTATCAGTATCTAAGTCTACCATAAAGAGAAGACTTCATGAGAGTAAATACAAAGGATTCACCACAAGGTGCAAACCATGAATCAGCCTCAAAAATAGAAAGGCCAGAATTGACTTTGCCAAAAAACACCTGAAGAAGCCAGCCCAGTTCTGGAACAGCATTCTTTGGACAGATGAGACTAAGATCAACCTGTACCAGAATGATGGGAAGAAGAAAGTTTGGAGAAGAATTGGAACAGCTCATGATCCAAAGCACTACATCTTCTGTAAAACATGGTGGAGGCAGTGTGATGGCATGGGCATGCATGGCTTCCAATGGCACTGGGTCACTTGTGTTTATTGATGATGTGACAAAAGACAGAAGAAGCCGGATGAATTCTGAAGTGTATAGGAATATATTTTCTGCTCAGATTCAGCCAAATGCAGCAAAGTTGATTAACATTTTACTTAGGGTTATGTTTATTTGTCCAATTACTTTTGAGCCCCTGAAATGAGGAGCGTTTGTATAAAAATAGCTACAATTCTGGCTGCACGGTGGCGCAGTGGTTTAGCACTGTGGCAGCACAGTTTTACCCTCGGCCGGGGGATCGCGGGGATCGTGGGTTCGATTCCAGCCCCCGACCAACAGTGAGCTGTGTGGAGTTTGCATGTTCTCCCCGTGTTGCGCGGGTTTACTCCGGGATTTCTCCGGTTTCCTCCCGCATACCAAAAACATGTAGGTTTAGGGCGCTCGCGCACGCAGCAACCAGCAGCCGGTGGCTCGTCACCAGACTGCAAACCGAATCTACCTACGGGTACAAATAAGTAACAAAAAAAAAAAAAAAAAATTCCTACATGTTTAATCATATATTTTTGTTCAACCCCTTGAATTAAACCTTAAAGTCTGCACTTCAATTCCGTTGTAGTTGCTTCATTTCAAATCCAATGTGGTGGCATGCAGAGCCCAAATCATGAAGATTGTGTCACTGTCCAAATATTTCTGGGCCTAACTGTAATTTCACAAAGCAGGTGGGTCAGATGGATAGACGGGCATCACCATAACATAACATAACACACCCTTTGGTGTTCGACTGGCAGGGAATAATAATAAAAAAACAGTTCTGTATTTTTTTTCAACTCCTCAAAAAACAAACAAACAAACAAACAAACAAAACATTGTATAGCTCTGCCTGAAACAGTTTTCAGTCTGCAATGAGCCCATTATCTTGTGGCTTAAGATTTTTTTGAGTGGGCCAAAAGGTAACAAAGCAGTCAGGGTGCTTGTTGGCTGTAAAACCCAGGAAGTGCAATCTGCTCATTTTTTAAGAGATGTTAACTAAAAAAGGCAGAGACCATTTCTTTGTGAAGTGAGTGGTCTTATATTTTAGCTGTTACACGTGACCCATGACTGTATTTTATAATGTTAAAATCCATGAAAACGCCATTTTGCACAATACGGATCATCTAAGAAGAAGCCACATGTTTCACTGTGAGGTACCCTTCCTGCCAAGAAAACGAATCAAACAGTTTTACAAGAAAAAAAGGGGAGGGCGTGTTTTGCTAAACACAATGATTGAACTGGATGTCCAGGTGAAGACTGCACTATTTCAACACAACACAGTCGACTGCACCATTCTAAGAAAAGTGCATATGAAGGGAGATCCAGGTTGTCCATAATCTTACTCAGCGATATGTGTGATGAAAATGAATCATCAGAAAATAATGTGCACCACAGAAGTGCCTCTCTCTGGCAACCCAAGACATGACACATGCAGTCTAATAGCTGTGTCAGTCATTCATGAGAGGAGGATGCAATCACAGGCTCAGAGTTTTGAGGAAAAAAAAAATAAAACGACATGTACTTTAAGAGAAAAAGTAAAAAAGCTGAAAACGAAACAAAAAATAAGCAAGAGGAAAGAGAAACAGACCAAACAGTACCTCAGCCATATTGATAACTCCCACAGCCAAAGTTTTGTAGCCCAGGATGGTTCGATTCTTGTAACGTTTCCTCCTTTGCAGCATAATCTGCAGTCTGTTGGCGTCCCTCTTAAGAAAATGTGGGTACTGAAAAGAAAAAATGAAGCCACAAAAACAATGCATAAAGTATTTAATATCCATCACACTTCAGAGTTCTTTCAGCATATCCAATTTGTTTTGCTGTGCAATATAACCACCTTCAATGGATTCAGAAAGGAGGGAGGGGGAAATGCATCTGTGTTCTATTTTAGTTCTATTTCTTTTGTTTAAACCCTTAAAGTTCAATTCAAATAACAGCAGCTCACACTTTTCTTTTGAGAGTCCAACCTTACCTTATATTAAACGTTCAACATGCTGGGTTTTAAAGCCTTCATAGATAGATAGATAGATAGATAGATAGATAGATAGATAGATTCAATTCAACTTTATTTATATAGCGCCATTTCACAACAACAGTCATCTCACAGCACTTTCAACCGTAGGGGAAACACCCACAATTGCAGAAAGACCCCAGCAATCAGGCGGTCCCCTGTGAGCAAGCACTTGGCAACGGTGGAGAGGAAAAACTCCCTTTTAACAGGAAGAAACCTCCAGCAGATCCAGGCTCAGGGAGGGGCAGTCATCTGCTGCGACTGGCTGGGGGGTGAGGGGATAGAGAAGAAGAAGAAAAGAACAGACATGTGGTAGATAGACAGACAGACAGACAGATAGATACAGTAGACAGACAGACAGACAGACAGACAGACAGACAGACAGACAGACAGACAGACAGATAGATAGATAGATAGATAGATAGATAGATAGATAGATAGATAGATAGATAGATAGATAGATAGATGTACTTTATTGATCCCAAACTGGGAAATTGCAGTGTAACAGCAGCATGACAGCAGACAACCAAACGACAGAAGCACACATATCCACACGAGCACACAGCATAATAGACAAAGGGATTACCCATGGAAAGTAAAACTGCTAAAAACTTATCTACATCATAGATGAATAGATGGTGACCCATATAGATACATGAATCATACCCGCTGTACAATGCAGGACTATCAGGTGCAGAGTGAAATGTGAGGTACCAATTAGACTGTAAGGTGCAGTATGGCAGCATTGTTATAACCAGAGTACAACATCAGAGTGAGTTATTGTACAGTGAAATGGCATGCGGCAGGAAAGATTTCCTGTACCTAACTGCTCGGCAGCAAAGCTGTAGCAGTCTGCTGGAGAAAGTGCTCCGCTGTCTGTCCAGTGTGTGGTGGAGGGGGTGATCAGGATTGTCCATGATGGACCGCATTTTATTTATTGTCCTCCTCCCCACCACAGTCTCAAAGGTCTCTGGCCTGAGACCAATTAAAGAGCCAGCCCTCTTGATAATCTTGTCAAGTCTGTTGGTGTCGCTGGCCCTGATACTGCTACCCCAACAGACAGCAGCAAAGAAGATGACGCTGGCGAAAACATCCTGGTAGAAAAGCTCCAGCATCCTGTTGCACACGTTGAAGGATCTCAGCTTCCTCAGGAAGTAGAGTCTGCTCATCCCCTTCTTGTACACAGCATTGGTGCTGGAGCTCCAGTCCAGTCTGTTGCTGATCCTGACACCCAGATATTCGTAGTCCTCAACCACTCCCACATCCCCCCTAATCTGCAATGGCTGAGAAGATGTCCTTTTCTTCCTGAAGTCAATCACCATCTCTCTGGTCTTGCTGACGTTCAGCCTCAGGTGATTCTGCTCTGTCCACTCCACAAATCTGTCTACCAGTGCCCTGTACTCCCCCTCCTCTCCTCCTCTTATACACCCAACAACAACTGAGTCATCAGAGAATTTCTGCAGGTGGCATGACTCGGTGTTGTACTGAAAGTCAGTGGTGTATAAGGTGAAGAGAAAAGGAGAGAGCCCGGTCCCCTGTGGAGCTCTCGTATCACTAAAGACAAGACACTGCCCAGCCGGACAAACTGTGGCCTGGTGTCAGGTAGTCAGTAATCCAGGAGATCACAGAGCTGTCAACCCCCATCACCCACAGCTTCTCACCCAGCAGCAGTGGCTGGATGATGTTAAAGGCACTGGTGAAATCAAAGAATGTGATTCTCACAGTGTCTCCTCCGCCATCCAGGTGCAGATGGGCTTGTTGCAACAGGCAGATGGCAGTGTCTTCAGTTCCTAAATGGGGCTGATATGCAAGCTGCAGAGGGTCCAGCCACGTCTTCACCTGCGGCCTCAGGCGGGCTAAGACCAGTCTCTCCAGGACCTTCATCACATGGGATGTGAAGGCAACTGGTCGATAGTCATTCAGGTCAGATGGAGATGACTTCTTGGGGACAGGAACCAGGCAGGGCGTCTTCCACAGCACCGGTACTCTCTCCAGACTCAGGCTCAGGTTGTACAGGTGTTTCAGTACCAAAGCAAGCTGGTTGGCACAGGTCCTAAGGATCCTGGCGGAGATGTCATCAGGGCCTGCAGCGTTCTGCTGATGGGAGTCTCTTCAGCTGTCTTTGATGTGATGTATTAATTTCATTTTCATTTGTTTTTAATATTCTCTATTTCTGACTTTGTGGCATACACTGCCACTGTTTTGCTACCCAATGTACTCTTCACGTTTGATTGGTTAAAACTGTTAAATTTTTCCCATTTGAGCACACTAATCCTTGCACAACCAAACTACTTGTTAGTTTTGCAACATGTTTAGGTTGAAAAAAAAAAGTCTTATTTAATCTACACTATATGGAATTTAAAAAAAATTCACACAAACAAGCATGTACTGCATACGCCATTTAATACTGCACAAAACAAGCGGCTGACACTAAAGGGGGGCAATGGGGTTGATTAATGCTTCCACACCATCTTTCCTGTCTAACTAAGTGTCATATGAGTGTGAGAATCCACAGTACTGTGCCACAGAGCTTGCCTGTAGTGAGAATGTGAGCTCCAGATCTGTCTCCATCAGTCCACTGGGTGGGAGGATGTACTCATTTGATCTCAAAAGACGCTTGGAACCCTGAGGGACAAAGTGAGGCAAAATGTCACTGTGAGCATGCAAACACATAAAACATCACACCCAAGGACTTCCAGGTCAAAGTTTGCTCTTGCTTGAAAATGACACAAACATCTTCAGGAGAGAAAATGACTGTTGCTGTTAAAACTGTCTGTAAAAGCAGCCACAGATAGGGTTTTGGGTTATGGCGGGTTTTTTTTAAATTAATTTACTCCTTTCTTTCATCAAAGAAAGAATAACTAAATGATTTATTCATTTTTTGTTCAGTAGATAACTACTATGCATTCAAGAATTTACCAGATTAAGACACTTTATTGAGACATTTAAAGGTCCACATCTTAAGGAAGTTGAGGAAGACTGAATGCATCTCTCTCTCTCTCTCATATATACAGTCACCATCAGTCCACACACACACACACACACACACAATATATCACCTCATCATTAGGTCCTATTTTAACTTTCACCAAAAAAAGGACAAAAAAAATCAAATGAACCAACTCTTCCATCACTTCTAAATATTAACAAATGCATATTAGCCTAGATATAATTGATACCCTTCTGCTGTTGTCACTAAATTTCATCTCATTTGCAGATGACAGCTGACAAAGACGATACTCTATATGTGTTCATGCTTATGTATTATTTGCTGAAATTGTTTCAATTCCTTTAATAAACAGCAATAATGTGATTGTTGCCAGTTTTTGTTTTCATTTTAATTTTCCAATCAGTTTCTTTCTCTGAATAATTCTTTATTCTCCTTCCCAGACTGTATCAATTCCTTTCAGAATGACATATTACCAAAAGTAACTCAATTGTTGGTTCAGTATAGCACATACACTGTCAACCAAAATCATCAGTCTAGATGGTTTCACAGCTGTAATTCAATGTAGATATTAAAATTATGATATCAATAGATGGGCATTAACAACAATAATACAAGTGCAATGACTGGTGAGTTTCAAAGCAATATTTAAACCAAATGAACACAAAAATCAAATTTTTGAGTTTAATTTTGTTGTAATTTTTAGGGTTTGAGCAGCTGAGGTGCCCAGTATTATACTCTAACTTTATATATGTTTTTATCACTCAATATAATTAAAGTACATTCATATGTCCTTTATTAAAGAATAATATACAATATAAAAAATAAAATATAATATAAAAAACAGACTGTTGTCCCAGAAGTTTTCATGTAAAATCTTTAATTTCTTCTCAGATAAAACCTTAACTTGTGGATGGAGTAAGGTTGTCTTAAAATTCAATATGCTCCAACAGGAAGTAAACGCACTCATCTTATGTTCTGTTTCTCAAGTGGAACTGTATCCAGACAACAGTGACTGAGTGTGCAAGGATTATTTTAGTACCAGCCAGCCTGCTTCACATTCACACATTTATGCACATTCACACCTTGTGGTATACCAGTACAAACAGTCCTCCACTCTCTCTCTCTGCCGTCTAGAGCAGAGTGATACTGGAGTAAATGAAACAGCTAGTTGTTGAGAGATTTAACCCAACACCTTATCACAAGCCTGGTATATACAGCATCTTAAAACACCTGGCTAGTGCTCTTTAATCATACCTTTAGAAATAAGACAGTAATGTCATAAGCAAGACAACTGAACTGCTTGTTTTCTGGTTCTATTTTTGGAGCTATATTTTGGAAAGCAAATTTAGTTTTTTTTAATGCATGCAATTCTGATGGAGAAGGCCTGCTAATCTGGTAGAAGTCTCATCACCTTGGCTAATTCAGGTAGCTGGCACAAACTTACGGTGACCTAGCACAGGGATTTAAGTGTAAATATAAGAACACAAACACAGAGCGTATCCTCAGAGGAACTGTCTGATACCTTAGCATGTTTCTGGCCCTGCCTCAGAAAGAAGTCAGCTGTGTACGTTGCCAATTTACAGCACCCAAGCTTCTTATTACCTCTTTTAAGGATGAATACAGGAATCATAAGTGCATTTGAGATGACACAAGTCTTCAAAGCTTAGTTCAGGTATCTGTTCAGTGAGCCAAAAAAATGAAGTAATACTTGGGTACAAGCAATGAGAAGTAAGGCTATCTGACTTGCTCTCAGTGAGAGGGGTACGACACTGGATCCCAATGCCATCAGAGCTGCCAAACTGTATAACTGACACCAAATAAAACAGTTGAGAGAAATTATCACAGGATACCAGAGGGGTAATCTTGGGTTGCAAAATACCTCAGGTCAGGTGGCCTATCAAGGATGGGCTGTCTGCATAATCAGGAACTGTTGTGGTATACGTACAGTGGGGTAAAAAAGTATTTAGTCAGCCACCAATTGTGCAAGTTCTCCCACTTAAAAGATGAGAGAGGTCTCCAATTTTCATCATAGGTATACCTCAACTATGAGAGACAAAATAAGAAAAAAAATCCAGAAAATCACATTGAAGGATTTTTAATGAATTAATTGGTAAATTCATCGGTAAAATAAGTATTTGGTCAATAACAAAAGTTCATCTCAATACTTTGTTATATACCCTTTGTTGGCAATGACAGAGGTCAAACGTTTTCTGTAAGTTTTCACAAGGTTTTCACACACTGTTGCTGGTATTTTGGCCCATTCCTCCATGCAGATCTCCTCTAGAGCAGTGATGTTTTGGGGCCGCAACACAGACTTTCAACTCCCTCCAAAGATTTTCTATGGGGTTGAGATCTGGAGACTGGCTAGGCCACTCCAGGACCTTGAAATGCTTCTTACCAAGCCACTCCTTCGTTGCCCGGGCGGTGTGTTTGGGATCATTGTCATGCTGAAAGACCCAGCCACGTTTCCTCTTCAATGCCCTTGCTAGTGGAAGGAGGTTTTCACTCAAAATCTCACGATACATGGCCCCATTCATTCTTTCCTTTACACGGATCAGTCGTCCTGGTCGCTTTGCAGAAAAACAGCCCCAAAGTATGATGTTTCCACTCCCATGCTTCACAGTAGGTATGGTGTTCTTTCTCTTCCAAACACGACAAGTTGAGTTTTTACCAAAAAGTTCTATTTTGGTTTCATCTGACCATATGACATTCTCCCAATCCTCTTCTGGATCATCCAAATGCTCTCTAGCAAACTTCAGACGGGCCTGGACATGTACTGGCTTAATCAGGGGGACACGTCTGGCACTGCAGGATTTGAGTCCCTGGCGGTGTAGTGTGTTTCTGATGTAGCCTTTGTTACTCTGGTCCCAGCTCTCTGCAGGTCATTCACTAGGTCCCCCCCCCATGTGGTTCTGGGATTTTTGCTCACCGTTCTCATGATAATTTTGACCCCACGGGGTGAGATCTTGCGTGGAGCCCCAGATCGAGCGAGATTATCAGTGGTCTTGTATGTCTTCCATTTTCTAATAATTGCCCCCACAGTTGATTTCTTCACACCAAGCTGCTTACCTATTGCAGATTCAGTCTTCCCAGCCTGGTGCAGGTCTACAATTTTGTTTCTGGTGTCCTTTGACAGCTCTTTGGTCTTGGCCATAGTGGAGTTTGGAGTCTGACTATTTGAGGTTGTGGACAGGTGTCTTTTATACTGATAACGAGTTCAAACAGGTGCCATTAATACAGGTAACGAGTGGAGGACAGAGGAGCCTCTTAAAGAAGAAGTTACAGGTCTGTGAGAGCCAGAAATCTTGCTTGTTTGTAGGTGACCAAATACTTATTTTACTGAGGAATTTACCAATTAATTCATTAAAAATCCTTCAATGTGATTTTCTGGATTTTTTTTTTCTCATTTTGTCTCTCATAGTTGAGGTATACCTATGATGAAAATTGGAGACCTCTCTCATCTTTTAAGTGGGAGAACTTGCACAATTGGTGGCTGACTAAATACTTTTTTGCCCCACTGTATGTCTAATATTGTATTATAATACTAACTAGGGGTGTCATGGTTCTCCAAACGATTTTATTTACTTTTCGGTTTTGAGGTGATCTGTCTCAGTTTTTGGACAGATAGCTAAACCAGTCAAGTATCATTGGTTTAATGCTATGATAAGACATTACATTTTTTAGTTCCCATTTAAAAAGATGATCTACATGGTGTCATGAGTGATATAACTACCATTATTTAGACTTCTCACACAACACAACACACTGCCATCTACAGAAGTTCTCTGATGACTCTGCGATCGTTGGCCTCATCTCCAACGGAGATGAAGCTGAGTACAGAGGGCTTATCCAGGACTTTGTGGACTGGTGCCATCGGAACTGCCTCCAGATCAACGCGAAGAAAACTAAGGAGCTGGTGGTGGACTGCCGCAGGCAAGGACAACCCCTCACAGCACCAGTAAATATACAGGGAACAGACATCGAGATGGTGACATCCTACAAGTACCTGGGTGTTCATCTGAACAATAAACTAGACTGGTCACACAATACTGACACACTCTACAAGAAGGGACAGCGCAGGCTGTTCCTACTGAGGAGACTCAGGTCTTTTGGTGTACAAGGGGCGCTGCTGAAGTCATTCTATGACACGGTGGTGGCATCAGCCATCACTTTTGGAGTGGTCTGCTGGGGCAGTGGCATTACAGCAGCCGATAGGAAGAGACTGAACAAACTGATCAAGAAAGCTAGCTCTGTCCTGGGGCAGTGCCTTGACCCAGTGGAGGAGATGGGAGAGAGAAGGATGGTGGCTAAACTGTCATCTCTGCTGGAGTCCGAGTTCCACCCTATGCAGGACATACTGAATGCACTGAGGAGCTCATTTAGCAGCAGACTACATCATCCTAGGTGCACAACCAAGAGGTTTCGCAGGTCCTTCCTACCTACGGCTGTCAGACTGTACAACCTAAGCAGGGCTGCTCGCAGAGATAGCAAAAAGACGTGACAACCTAATAGTATTGAATGCAAAAGATGCAATAGACTTACACAATGGTCCCCTCCGGTATACAACTAGGAAAATACCGGTCGCTATGGAGGGTGACAATATGTATGGGTACATAATCATACCATGTAGGATAACTAAGTAGACTGTTATGCTGTTTCATTCCATCTAGCTACAATGCTCCGCACTGTGTGTGTTTATACATTTATATATTTATTCCATCTAGCGACAAAGCTCCACACTGTGTGTGTTTATATATTTACATATTTATTCCATCTAGCTACAATGCTCCGCACTGTGTGTGTTTATATATCTACATATTTATTCCATCTAGCTACAATGCTCCGCACTGTGTTTATATATTTACATATTTATTCCATCTAGCTACAATGCTCCGCACTGTGTGTTTATATACTCATACATTTATTCCATCTAGCTACAATGCTCCACACTGCGTGTGTTTATATATTTACATATTTATTCCATATAGCTACAATGCTCCGCACTGTGTTTATATATTCATATATTTATTCCATCTAGCTACAATGCTCCGCACTGTGTTTATATATTTATATATTTATTCCATCTAGCTACAATGCTCTGCACTGTGTGTCTATATACAGTGATCCCTCACTTATCGTGGTTAATGGGTTTCAGAACCGACCGCGAAAAGTGAAAAACCGCGAAGTAGCGTCACCCCTAATGACGTCACCCATAAATAATACGTACGTTCATTCTCTCACTCTCTCTCTCATATGATACGTGTGTGTGTGTGTGTAAGTGTACATACATACTTAGATGTAAATAAAGTGTACATAAATATGTTTTTAGAACTCTTTTATTCTTATAACAAGATATGTAACTCAAGATGAAGATGATTTACTGCACAGGTTAATGAGAGCTTTACTGCTCCTCAGGTGACGCCTCATCGTCAGGTGCTAGAGGCGCAGGATTGTCGAGGGCAGCTTCCGATAGAGCTGGAGAAGCTGCAGGAGGTGGCGTAGTGGCTCGACGGGAAGACTATTTCGCACAAAATGGCACAAGAGAACAGCAGAAAGTTCCACGCGGCGAGACTAAGCAACACGAGCGATAAAGAGCAATGAATGCGGTCTTCCTTCGCTGGGTGGGCGCTCGGCAGGGAGAGAAGCTGGGTAAAACGTCTCGGCCAATCAGCTTGCGGGGTGAAACGTCTCGGCCAATCAGCTTGCGAGATTCCCGAGCCGAGCCAACACGAGAACAGCGAACAGAGAGGTGGATTTTGAGTTGTGCGGGCTCTCCGTGTTGATACCTGATGTTGTAATGTAGTCTCCCTGCCTCCTGCTAGCGCCCGCCCATTATTTCTCAATTTTGAATTTTTGATGAATATTTTTGAAAAATCCACGATGCAGTGAGGGCGCGAAAGGTGAAGCGCGAAGTAGCGAGGGATCACTGTATATCTATATTTATATGTACATATGTATACCCGCTGCTCTTGTTTTTCTCTTGCCTTCTGATTGTTGCTCTGAGTGTTGCTATCCCTGTGCTGTTGCAATCCTGGAATTTCCCCATTGTGGGACTAATAAAGGCTTATCTTATCTTATCTTATTTGCTTGCAAATAATGGTAGTTATATCACTATCACTATATTGTCACATTTATATAATCTAATAATAGCAATTAGGGCTGTGCGATATGACAAAAATTTCATATCACCAAATAAGTCGTCTTATATTATGATGATATACTATATACTGTATATCACGATGTACATTTTCTGTCAATTCTACAGTTTAGAAAATCACATAAAAAGGACCATCTTTTTTTTTTTTACTTTTTTAACATGTAACATTTTCCCTCATAATTTTGCAGTGTTGTTATAAAATAATTTTTTAATGTGCATTTGAGACTTAATTCTCATAAATTTCAGGTTTTTCTTCTAAATCATATATGAATAAAAAGTAAACATCAATAAGTTAAATATTTCCTGAGCCAGAAGAGAATAGCAAAATAAAAAACCCAAAACAAAAACAAAACAAAAGAAACAAAAACAAAACAAAAAAACCCCAAAAACACATAACATAAAAAAATGTCTGAAAATGAGAAAATAACCCATCGCTGCCATCTACACATATAAATTAGCTGTTAGTTTAAATAAGTGAAAATTTAAGTGTAGAGCTACAGCCTGAAAACTGCCATTCTGGCCTGGTTTAACCTGCTTTCTTCTTAGTAAAAATATTTCAGATTGGACATGATCTGAAAATCAAAGACACAAAAGGCAATGTAATAAAATACATGTGATGACTTTAACTTTATTCATTATTGCTATTTGAATAATTAAAATTATTAGAAATCAAATAAATTACATTAAGAGCCAACTTGTTCCTCTGACCCATTTTAAGTTAATTATTTATTTTGTGTGTAGGTGCCACCATCATGTACTTTTACAGCATTAATAATTTTTTTTTAGACAAAATTAAGAAACTCAGCAGTAATTTAAACCAAAGAAACAATGGTCTGCTACAGTTTCTAGTTAGCACAACTTAGCATCATCATTTAGCATTTTATAACTAGACATGGTGTTAACATTACTTACTTCTTATTAAGGCTGTGCGATATGACGATATATATCGGACGACGATATAAAACCATCTATTGTTTCATAGAATATCATTTATATCGTGATTTAAAATGTACATACTCTTGTTTATTCAGTAAAGCTCCTCACCACTACTTGTCAGCACCCTGTCTCACCTCTGCAGTGCATGCAGCAGATCAGGTGTGTGGTGGGTGGCTAGGTTTCAGTCCGGTGGCTGCTAATGCTAACTCCAAACTACCAGTTCAGATAGCTGCTACTCCTGTTTGCCAGGGATGTGGGACTGGTTTCCATCATGCGTCAGAGAGAATAGTTTGCTAACCTTGTTTTAATGGGAGGTAAGTAACGTTAACACCATGTCTAATTATGAAATGCTAAATGATGATGTTAAGTTGTGCTAACTGGAAACCGTAGCAGACCATTGTTTCTTTGGTTTAAATTACTGCTGAGTTTCTTAGTTTTGTCTGAAATTTTTTTTATTAAAGCTGCAAAAGTGCATGATGGTGGCACATACATGCAAAATAAATCCATCCATCCATCCATCTTCTACCGCTTTTCCGGAGGTCCGGGTCACGGAGGCAGCAGCTCAAGCAGAGAAGCCCAGACTTCCCTCTCCCCAGCCACCTGCTCCAGCTCTTCAGAGAGGATACCGAGGCGTTCCCAGACCAGCTAGGAGACACAGTCTCTCCACCGAGTCCTGGGTCTGCCCCGGGGTCTCCTCCCAGTGGGACGTGCCTGAAACACCTCAAGTGGGAGGCGTCCAGGAGGCATCCTAATCAGATGCCCATACCACCTCAACTGACTCCTTTCAATGTGGAGGAGCAGCGGTTCTACTCTGAGCCTCTCCCGGATAACTGAGCTCTCACCCTATCTCTGAGGGTGAGTCCAGCAATCCTACGGAGAAAGCTCATTTCAGCCGCTTGTACCCGCAATCTTGTTCTTTCGGTCATTACCCAAAGCTCGTGACCATAGGTGAGAGTAGGAACGTAGATTGACTGGTAAATCGACAGCTTTGCCTTAGAACTAAGCTCCCTCTTCACCACAACAAACCGGTACAATGTCCGCATCACTGCAGATGCTGCTCCGATCCGTCTGTCAATCTCTCACTCCATTTTCCCCTCACTCGTGAACAAGACCCCAAGATACTTAAACTCCTCCACTTGCGGCAGGAGCCTGTCCCCAACCCGGAGAGGACAATCCACCTTTTTCCGGCTGAGGACCATGGACTCGGACTTGGAGGTGCTGATCCTCATCCCAACCACTTCACACTCTGCGGCAAACCGTCCCAGCAAGGGCTGTAGGTCATTGCTGGATGAAGCCAACAGGACAACATCATCTGCAAACAACAGAGATGAGATCCTGTGGTCACCAAGCATGACACCCTCCATTCCCTGGCTGCACCTAGAAATCCTGTCCATAAAAATTATGAACAGGATCGGTGACAAAGGGCAGCCCTGGCGGAGTCCAACTCTCACTGGGAATGACTCCGACCGAGTGTTGGCAATACGAACCAAACTCTCACAACGGTCATACAGAGACCGAATAGCTCATAACAACAAGCCCGATACCCCATACTCCCGAAGCACCCCCCACAAAAAACCATGAGGGACGCGGTTCGAATGCCTTCTCCAAGTCCACAAAACACATGTAAACTGGTTGGGCAAACTCCCACGAACCCTCGAGAATTCTCGAGAGGGTAAAGAGCTGGTCCGATGTGCCATGGCCAGGACGAAAACCACATTGCTCCTCCTGAATCCGAGGTTCGACCAACGGCCGGACTCTCCTCTCCAGTACCTTGGCATAGACCTTCCTGGGGAGGCTGAGGAGTGTGATCCCTCTAAAGTTGGAGCACACCCTCCGGTCCCCTTTTTTGAAGAGAGGAACCACCACCCCGGTTTGCCATGCCAAAGGCACTGCCCCCGACCTCCACGCAATGTTGCAGAGGCGTGTCAACCATGACAGCTCTACAACATCCAGGGCCTTGAGGTACTCAGGGCGAATCTCGTCCACCCCCGGGGCCCGGCCACCAAGGAGATTTTTAACCACCTTGGCGACCTCAGCCCGTGATAGGCGAGTCATCCCCCTCGTCCACAAGCCCTGCTTCCTCTGTGGAAGGCGTATCAGTGGGATTGAGGAGATCCTCGAAGTGTTCCTTCCACCGCCCGACGATATCCCCAGTCGAAGTCAACAGTGCCCCATCCGCACCATACACAGTGTGGACAGGGAGCTGCTTCCCCCTCCTAAGCCGCCGGACAGTTTGCCAGAATCTCTTTGAGGCCGACTGAAAGTCTTGTTCCATGGCCTCACCGAACTCCTCCCATACCCGGGTTTTTGCTTCAGCAACCACCCGAGCTGCACTCCGCTTGGCTTGCCGGTACACCTCAGCTGCTTCGGGAGTCCCACAAGCCAACCAAGCTTGATAGGACTCCTTCTTCAGCTTAATGACCCCCTTCACCACTGGTGTCCACCACTTGGTTTGGGGGTTGCCACCACGAGATGCACCGACCACATTGTGGCCGCAGCTCTGGGCCGCGCTTCGACAACAGAGGTGGAGAACATGGCCCATTCAGACTCCATGTCTCCAGTCTCCCTCGGAATGTGGTTGAAGTTCTTCCGGAGGTGGGAGTTGAAGACCTCCCGGACAGGGGCCTCAGCCAGACGTTCCCAGCACACCCTCACTATACGTTTGGGTCTACCAGGTCTGAATGGCATCCTTCCCTGCCATCGGATCCAACTCACCACCAGGTGGTGATCAGTTGATAGCTCTGCACCTCTCTTTACCCGGGTGTCCAAGACATACGGTTGCAGGCCTGATGACACGATAACAAAATCGATCATCGACCTGTGACCTAGGGTGTCCTGGTGCCAGGTGCACATATGGACACCCTTATGCTTGAACATGGTGTTTGTTATGGACAAACTGTGGTTAGCACAGAAGTCCAATAACTGAACACCACTCGGGTTCAGATCGGGCAGGCCGTTCCTCCCAATCATCCCCCTCCAAGTTTCACTGTCGTTGCCCACGTGTGCACTGAAGTCCCCCAGTAGGACAACGGAGTCTCCAAGAGGAGCACCCTCCAGCACCCCAGTCACAGACTCCAAAAAGGGTGGATACTCTGAAACATCATTTGGTGCATAGGCACAAATGATGGTCAGGACCTGTTTCCCAACCCGAAGGAGCAGAGAAGCAACCCTTTCGTCCACCGGGGAAAACTCCAATATAGAGGCAGCAAGGTGGGGGGATACAAGAATACCCACCCCTGCTCGTCGCCTCTTGCCCGGGGCAACTCCAGAAAAGGCCAAGCTCCAGCCCCTCTCCAGGAGACTGGTTCCGGAACCAGAGCTGTGTGTTGAGGTGAGGCCGACTATATCTAGCCGGTATCTCTCAACCTCATACACCAGCTCAGGCTCCTTCCCCACCAGAGAGGTGACATTCCACGTACCAAAAGCCAGTTTAGAAAGCTTGGGATCAGTCCGCCAAGGTCTCCGCCTTTGACCGCCACCTAATCCACATAGCACCGGACCCCCATGATCCCTCCTGCAGGTGGTGAGCCCACTGGAGGGCGGACCCGTGTAACTCCTTTGGGCTGAGCCTGGCCGGGTCCCATGGATGGAAACCCGGCCACCAGATGCTAGCCTTTGAGCCCCTCCCCCAGGCCTGGCTCCAGGGTGGGGTCCCGGTAACCCCATACCGGGCGGGGTACACTGAATCCTTGATATAGAATTTATCATGAGAGTCTGTTGTATCGTTCTTAGTCTGGCCCTTCACCCAGGACCAGTTTGTCTTGGGTGACCCTATCAGAGGCAAATTGCCCCAGACAACATAGCTCCTGGGATCACTGGGGCACGCAAACCCCCCCACCACGATAAGGTGATGATCCATGAGGCAATCCATGCAATCCATGCAAAATAAATAATAAATAAATTAAAACAGGTTGAGGGAGCAAGTTGACTCTTAATGTAATTTATTTGATTTCTAATAATTTTAATTAGTGATAATGAGTAAACTTAAAGTCAGATGTATTTTATTACATTACCTTTTACGCCTTAGTTAATGACTTCCAGTTACATGGCCTTTATCGGATTATTCCGTTTACATGGCCACTTAAGTAATCAAACAACTCCAGAAATCCAATCATAACCGTGTGCATGTAAACATGGTCAAATGATAACATTTCCACTTGTTCATCATGAGCTGGGCTCTGCTGAGGTTGCCCTTAATCACAGATTTTGTTCATTGCTGTTATAGATAAGACCAGTAGCCTTGGTCAGAGGGCTGTAGAGTGTCCAGTTCACAGGATCCCATCTTTACTTCAGAGAGCAGTGATCTCAAACATGACCAGGAATGTTTTGCAACCGGGTGCAAAATGGTTGGAACTGGGATTAGCAACTTTAAGCCTATGACGCCTCTACTCCAATGGCTCTCATTCAGAAAAGGGTTAACTGCTCATTTTCGTTTGGGAAAGCACAGGCAGCACAAGTGAAGGAGTAAAAGAATATCAGGTTGTTGTTTATGAGTTGGGTAAGAGCAGAATGAGAGACTGACAGTTTTGGTGGGCCTTGTAAGGGTTTGTAATGGTGAAGGCCGACCTTTCAGTTCACTGCTTGATGTACAGTGGCTGTAAATATCAGCATATTATTGGATGACACTATGGCTTTTAGGTATTAAAAGGCTGATGTCAGCTACAGCATTGGATGCCAATTTCTACTCACTTTCTATTGACAATAACTTGTAGCCTAAGGCGACTCTGTTAGCTGTTGGGGGGGGGGAGGTTTCTAGGATGCCTCCTGGACACACTCAACCATGCTTGATCATGGTACACAGTGATTACACTGAGTCAAAGGAAATGGGCTGGTGCTTTGTTTGAGAGTACCCTCAATTTATCTACACATTTAGAGTAAGGTAAAAATCTTTGCAAAACTTGTACATAACATTCCTCTGATCGCTCCTTAAAATAAAAGGAAACTTTTAAAACTGTTCTCATAGGGTTGTCAATACTTTTCAAAAAGGATTAAATTAAATAATAAAGCCATCTGAAAAGCTAAAAAACTGACGGTCAACATTACATTATTCAGAAGTAGTATGCAATTTTCTACAGAGACTATTGAGTCAATGTACTCCCAAGAGAAACATGCTAGCAGTGCCTTGAAGACTGCTGCAGTCCTTGTTACCTCCGCCAGGCCGAAAAGGCCAGGAGGAGGTTATGTTTTTGCCGGGGTTTGTCTGTGTTTGTTTGTCTGTCTGTCTGTCTGTCTGTCTGTTGGTTAGCAAGATAACTCAAAAAATCTTGGACAGATTTCCATGAAACTTTCAGGCGTTGTTGGAAATGGTACAAGGAAGAACTGATTAAATTTTGGGGGTGATCTGGTTCACCGTCTGGATACAGGAATTTTTTAAAGCATTTTTCATTCAACACTGTGACATACAGCCATTTTCAACATGTGCACAGGCGCAATGGAGGGCGCTGGTCGTCGTGTCTGCAACACAAACTCTGCGTTCTTCAACGTTTTAGGCACAAAAGGACGCGGAAAACAATGCTGGCCTGGGCCCGCCAGCGTGCCTGTGTTTGCACGCAACTGCAAAACCTCACACGGGCAGCTGTCCGCCAACGGATTCTTTGGCAGAAATTCCCCGGCCAGCCATAGGAGCTGCGCATTTGGCAGAAATTCCCCGGCCAGCCATAGGCGCTGCGCAAAAACGAGCTCTCTGCCGGCGAAGCTTCTAAATTCTCGTTTGCCGCGGAGCGCAACCCCCAAAAAAATAATATTGTAGCGAACTCAATATGAGCACCCTACTTGGCTTGCCAAGTGGGTTGACCCTATTGGCGACACAGGTAGAGTGCGGGACTCCGGAGCGGGAGGCGTGAGTTCAAACCTCCCGGTGGGACGTCGCCATGTCAAGCAGCACGTTACAATATAATATAAAACCCACGGCAACCTGTCTACCCAATTTGCATCCGTCAGTGGAGGAGATGGACACAACAGCAACACTTTAGTTTATTACCTCCGCCAAGGAGGCAATGCTTTTACTACTGAACCACTAATCCTATCACTATCAGATTGATTGTCATTGATTAATTGTGTGTTTATTGCACTGTCCCTGTCAAATAAACAAATAATCATTGTGAATCCAATTGCTAGTCATATGTTTACATGCTCAAGGAATCTGAAAACGTACACACAAACACTGTATGGGGGGAATTGTGGCGCTTGGCGGAGGTCTGCGCTCTCCGAGTGCTTTTCTAGTTTTGCATATAAATTTTGATGAAATGAAAATAGAAAAAAGGGGTACATCTCTGACCTTGTCACTAACTTAGGTTCCACAAAAAAGCCCTTATGCACACCCTTTACTTCTGCTTAGTGGCTGGTACAATGAATCACAGCACAAACGCAGAGCACTCTGAAACTGCATGGCATGCATTAACAGAGTCTTGCCAAGGAAAGCTTGGACTAAATGTCCTTTGGCCCTTTTTCTCTCATCCTCTATTTACTGCTGATGGGGATGGGGAATGTTACAGTTCTTCAACCAAGCTTTATCAGGCTTAAAAAAAAAAACCTTTGTAACTCTTCTCATTTTTTAAAAAAAATTGTTGCACCGTTTCAAGATATGACAAGACTCAGGGCCAGGACTATAGCTCAATGTGCAATTGTATTAAAGAGTTTTTAAGGTCATTTTGGGGCTGCTGCTTCCATCCAACACTCTCTCTCTCTCTCTCTCTCTCTCTCTCTCTCTCTCTCTCTCTCTCTCTCTCTCTCACACACACACACACACAAAAAAAAAAAAAAAACCCAAAAAACTGGATCATATCTGAGTGTCCTGAAAATGGAAGTGCTTTGTCCAGCAGCGTGCAATGAAATGAGAATTGAATGATTTTCCTATAATAATCCAGCTGACATTCATGTTTGGATACAGCCTCACATGCACACGCGTGCGCACACACACACAAAATGCCAAGTGCCATACTGCACATGCAGCAACACAACAAAGAAATGCCCAGAAAGTGTAGCAGCTGTTGGGTTGACCCGGCTATCTCCAGAGTATAGGACTAACTCCAGAGAACAGCCTTTTGCAGACTAAACTGCAATATTATTATCCCTGCTGCTGTGGTTTTGGGAGGCAATCCAGATGGTTAGCCAGTACTGCACATGGGTTGTGTGTACATACAGGCCACTTAAAATAACTTGATGAAACTTAGAGAGAAGACACAGATAGATGCTTAGCAGACAACCGATAACATGCGGTAATAAAGCTTTGTCATTCACCGTCTTGAGGACAAAACACTCTTGACTGCCATCTAAGCCTACTGTCTTTTTTATCCCCCCTAGTGCCTCTGCTCTCCCTAACAAAACCTGCTGGAAATTACATTTAATGCTCCAGTTCCAGAGCTGTGGTGAACACAGCTTTACTCTGCTGTCCTCCGGGCAGCTCAGCAGCAAATGGAAAGATTTCACACTTTGAAGACAGCGCAGCTCATTGATAAACCCACACTTGGTTGGTTGAGTCGTCCTTGAGGAGGACAGTAAAAGGAGGATCATTCATTTTCCTTTAAACAGAATGATCTGGTATTGCATAAAATTTCAATTAAATTTTATTATGAGAGGGACAGTATCTCAAGTGGGGGGGAAAAAAGTATTTGCTGACACATGAGAGTAGAAGATTGTAGCTTTCTGGATCAAAATCTACTTACAACATAAGATTGTACAAACAAAACCATGGAAAAAAATGAGAATTATTTACATCAACTGCAACAGCAAGAAAGTTGATTGTGGGGTATATTAACTTAGCCATAGCTGAAACTGAACTTTATATCTACTATTTCAGTTATGTAGTCAATTCACTTTATCTGTTTGAAAAATAACTCAAAAAGTAATGGGACCATAACTCACTTTATCATTACTAGTGCATACCCACGTATGCCCATAGAAACCAAGTATAAGCAAGCATTTCTGCATGCCTGTAGGAAGTTACTGTTACCATGGCAACAGTAACCATGGTGATGCCTGCCTTTGATCTTTGACGTCGCTACTCGTTCAGTGATGCCTGCCTTTGATCTTTGATGATGTGTCTACCTGGCAACAGTAACCATGGCAACATCTGTGCATCTATGATGTCATAGCTATGAACGCCCATAGCTCCCCTAAGGACGTTCATTAAAGACTTCCCCTACTAAACTTCCCCATATCTGGGGAGGCTGAAATTCAGGGATGCACACCCTTACAACCTCAGCACAGCACGTATAAAATCTGAGGCCAGTCCGAAAAACAGTTCGGGAGTTTTGCACGGAACACACACACACTGGAAGAGATCAAAAAATCTCTGAACTTCTTTTCAGAAGAACTGTCCAAAGTGGCTAGTCAGCAGGCTAAAATATTAGGGCTAATGGAAGAAGTCCGAGAATTAAAATTAACAATTAAGGAAAAAGACAAAAAAATTGCAGACTTGGAGCGACGTGTCGAGGATCTTGAACAATATTCTCGTATGGATGATCTAATTATAAGTGGACTAGACATTAAATATCAATCATATGCTCATGCCACAACAGGAATGAGAGGTGAGGAGGCTCTCCTGGGCGAATCAGTCTTCCTGGAAAACCAGGTGCTTCAGTTCCTTGATAGTAGAAATATAAAGGTCGAAGCAAATGCAATTTCAGCCTGTCATGCTTTTCCCAGAAAGGATAATAAAACAAAGAAATCAATTGTGATGTGTTTTGTGAACAGAAGGGTAAAGAATGACATACTGAGGCAGGCCAGAAAGCTACGGGGAACAGAAGTTTACCTAAATGAACATCTAACAAAAACTAATGCTGAAATAGCATGGCAAGCACGGATGCTGAAAAGACAAAATAAGATACAGGCAACATGGATAAGAAATTGTAGAGTTTGGATCAGACTAAATGGAACACTTGAGGAAGCAAAGAGTATAATAATCAGAGAGATTACTGACTTAAATAAATATAGATGAACACTGATTAAGAAAATTAAGAGACTATGATAATCCATATCCACACACACAGCAAGAATAGTTCTTTTGACATACCATGTCAATGTCCTTTAAAAAAACAACAACAACTAAACAAAACAAACAAAAAAACTTATGACTGACTTGAGTAGACATCAATTATCCCCAGTTGGAGGAAGTCATTTGACACAGTGAGGAAATTCAAACTCTGAAAATATGCCATTATGCTGAACATAAACCACAAGAAATGGAGAATGATATTGATCCTGATAACCACTTTTTCAATAATATTCATAATCATTGTGAATATTACACTGAAAAGCAATTCAAAAGTCAAGTGCAACTAGATGGTAAACTATCAATAATACACTTCAACAGCAGAAGTCTTAACAAAAACTTTCCACAGATTCAGGACTATTTAAAACAGCTAGACAGAAAATTTCCAGCTATCGCAGTCTCTGAAACTTGGCTTAATGAAGAGCAGGCTCCCCTGATGGCAATAGAGGGATATCAGATGTTTCATATTACAGATCTCAAAAAAAAAAAAGGGTGGTGGTGTTGCACTGTATATCGATGACCTGTATAGGTGTAAACTTGTAAATGGAATGTCCTTTGCACTACCAGGGATTTTAGAATGTGTTACTGTTGAGATTGACCAAGATAAAACAAAAAATCTGATTATAAGTTGTATATATAGAACGCCGGGAACTTGCATTGAGACATTCAGAGATAAATTAGTCGAGCTGTACAATAATATTACTAGTAAGAAAATGGTAGTAATTTGTGGAGATTTCAATATTGATTTACTAAATCCATATCAACAGAATGTAATTACAGAGTTCATGCATTCTATGTACAGTATGAGTCTATATCCCACAATAACACATCCCAGTAGAATCACAGTTCACACTGCTACACTTATTGACAACCTGTTTGTTAATATTATTGATAAGAAAATAGAAAGTGGATTATTGATAAATGATATAAGTGACCATTTGCCAACCTTTGCACTTATCCATGGCCACACGGAGGCCAATACAGAAAAATTTTTAAAATTGTTCAGATACAAATCACAAAATGCAATCAGTTCTTTTAAAGAAGACTTGCTGAAGCAGGACTGGACAAAAGTCTATGTATCAGATGTAAATGAAGCCTACGACACATTTATGAACATAGTAACCACTCTTTATGAAAAAAATTGTCCATTAGTAAAGAAAAAGCTTAAACATAAATTTGTCGATAAGCCATGGTTAACCAAAGGATTACAAAAGGCGTGTAAAAAGAAAAATTTATTATATAAAGCTTTTCTAAAGAAAAGGACAAAAGAAGCAGAGCAGCGGTATAAAACATACAAAAATAAGTTAACATATATAATGAGATGTAGTAAAAGAGACTATTACAGTAAAGAACTGGAGAAAAACAGAGACAATATTAAAAATACATGGACAAACAGAAATACAAGCTACCCAACCAGTTTTTCAAAAAATAATACAACGACTCGGAGTGTGAATGCAGTTTCACCTGCAGATGAATTTAATAACTTTTTTGTTAACATTGGTCGTAATTTGGCTCGAGAAATACCCATTACGGCACCTACGGGTGATACAATAAGCAAAAACATTGCTATAAAAGACTCCATTTTTATAAAGAACACAGATGAGAGCGAGGTCATTGAAATTGTTAAATCGTTTAAAAGTAAGACATCTACGGACTATGATGGTATTGACATGCTCTTAGTCAAAACTATTATCAAATGCTTAGTGAAACCACTGACGTATATTTGTAACCTGTCTTCAAACAGGTATATTTTCCAATGCAATGAAAATAGCTAAAGTAATTCCGATATACAAGACGGGTGACAGAGGGGAACTTTCAAACTATAGACCAATTTCACTACTGCCGCAATTTTCCAAGATACTTGAAAAAATATTCTGTGAGAGAATTGACAACTTCATAATGAAGAATAATTTATTGTGTGAGCAGCAATATGGGTTCAGACACAAGAGGACAACTGCATTTGCTCTAATGGAATTTATAGAAAAAATATCAACTGCCGTTGAAAATAAAGAGTATTCAGTTGGGGTATTCCTGGATCTTAAAAAAGCATTTGATACAGTGGATCACAATTTATTATTAAAGAAACTACAAAATTGTGGTATTAGGGAGGTAGCACTGTCCTGGTTAAGTAGTTACTTAAAGAATAGATATCAGTATGTATGTGTTGGTAACAAAAACTCACAGTTACAGAAGGTTACTTGTGGAGTCCCACAGGGTTCAGTTTTGGGGCCATTGTTATTCAATATGTATATAAATGATATATGTAAAGTCTCGGAAAAAATGGATTTAATATTGTTTGCCGATGACACTAATCTATTATGCAGTGGAAGCAATTTGGAACAACTTTTGGATACACTCGGAAAGGAATTAGGAAAGCTTAAACTGTGGTTTGATTCAAACAAATTAACGCTCAATTTAAGTAAGACAAAATTTAAAGTTTTTAACAACCATCACAACAACTTAGTATCTAAACTCAGTGTAAATGGTGTAGAGATTGAAAGGGTATCTGAAACTAAATTTCTTGGAGTAATAATTGATAATAAACTGTGTTGGAAGTCACATATTAATTATATTAAAGGTAAAATATCTAAATCAATCGCAATACTACACAGAGTGAAATATTTGCTGAATCAACCCACATTATATACTTTGTATCATTCATTAATACTCCCATACATGACATATTGTACTGAAGTATGGGGAAATACATATAAAACAAACATATATCCAGTCTTTATGCTTCAGACGAGAGCTATTAGAAAAATAAACAAAGCTGCTTACAGGGAACCAACAAACCCACTTTTTCTTAAATTAAAAGCTCTCAAGTTGAAAGATCTGGTTGACTTTAAAACTGCAGTAATAATGTTTAAAGTGAAGAATCTATCACTGCCCGCAAATATCCAAAAGCTGTTCCAAATAAGGGAGAAACAATATCATTTCAGAGGAACATGTATATTTCAAAAACCTTCAGTGAGAACTACCACCAAGCAACACTGTGTTTCAGTGCAAGGAGTCAGATTATGGAACGATTTTGGACCTGAATTAAAATCATGTACAACACTTGGACAATTTAAACAAAAACTAAATGAAGAAATACTCCAAACATATATCCAAGATGACATGTAAAATCACATAAAGATTTTCATATCCAGTCTGTGTTGTGTTGTTGCTTAGTTTTTTTTGTCACATTTTGTCTTAGCTTTGTTCCGAATTGTAATCGCTCTTGTTTTGTTTTTCTTTTGAATTCTTGGATGGAATATGGGTGGGCAATATAAGCTGCGGCTTCAGCCATCACCCATTTCGGATAACTTATGTTGAACTGTATAATCAGAGGAGTTATTGTTTAATTTGACCATGTTGGATTTTTTCGCCTTTGTTATATTATTCTGTTTCTTTTTAATCTTTACTTTTAATCTATCCGAAATAAAGATTCATTCATATCTGTCTCCTATTGGCCCTTAGAATAGAAGGTTAGTACTAGTGAAAGCACTTTGAGTGGTCTTTGTGACTAGAAAAAGCGCTATATAAGTGCAGGTAGTTAGTAGTTAGTTAGTTAGCTAGGCTGGTCAATAATAGAGCAGTAGGCAGGTATCAAGACTACTGACGTTTCCCATTTCTTGACATACAGGAAAATACCCAGAACCGTATGGTAGCCCCTAATAATTTTTTTTACCTGCCTTAGTAAAACAGTCCATTAAAAATAATCAAAAAGCATTCTGTGACACTCAAATAAGTCTGAAGGAAGTCATGGTTGCCATCCAGCACCCAAAACTTAACCTAAATTTAACACACACACACACACACACACACACACAGAGAGAGAGAGAGAGATTCCTTGCATTATAATATGATAAGCTGGCGTACGTTGAATCAGTTATGGCTAAGTTTGATCTAAGTTAGGAGCACCCTGAAGCACGCTGGTATACAGCATAGTTCGCCGAGCTCCTCTGAAAATTTTCAGCAGAAGAAAACCTAACATCAGACACAGCATTGTGTTTGAATCCTGAATG
Source organism: Pholidichthys leucotaenia (assembly GCA_020510985.1). Lineage (NCBI taxonomy): Eukaryota > Metazoa > Chordata > Actinopteri > Cichliformes > Pholidichthyidae > Pholidichthys > Pholidichthys leucotaenia. The sequence continues at coordinate 293,208,509 of CM035841.1, forward strand.
ACTGAGGGAGACGGAACTTCTTCAGTTTCATTAACAGCTTCATTGCAAGGGCAATATGAAATATGAATAAAGCTACGGTCACACTGCAGGTTTTAATGCTCAATTCCGATGTTTTTGCACAAATGTGACTCATATCTGATTTTTTAACCACTTGCGCTCTGTTGTTCCGCGGGCGGGCAAGTCTCTGCGTCCTAGGACGCACTCGGACGCATAGTCCAGATTGTGGTGATGTAGGTGGTGTTGGCGTCCAAGCGCCACTAAAAAAAAAACTGCAGACACAGCCGCGAACAGATTAGTTCATCTGATTGACCTCTCATTCGACTAATAAGAGCCTTGAATTGGGTTTCTGAAACCTTGAAGAGCCAATGAATGAAAACCTAGGAAGGAGGACCCGCCTACTGTGAATGCAGGAGCCAATTGAAGCACAGAAATTCGGGCTGGTGAAGAGAGATTTACTGTTGCAGCAGATGAAAAAAAGGACGCTGGACGAATCTGCTACAGACCCCGCAGCATGGAGACCACCTACAAGTGGGACCTGCACTCATTCCAGCAGAATAGACGTTTAGGATTCTCTTCCGTCATCATAGACCGACGGAGGCCGACGACAAAAGTCGTAAATCATTCGCCAAAACGGCAATAATGGAATTATGTTTTGATCGGGATCCACGAGTGGAGCAGCGTCGCGTTCGTTTGACAATGGGGAAGAGAAGTTCGCCAGGACTCTGCTGCTGTGAAGAGGTAAGGTGTTATAAGCTAAATTATTATTTATCCCTGAAAACTGTAATCCAAAAATGACTTTTGACCGATCGGTAAATTACAACTGTACGGCGCACTTCGTACTTGGTGCGCCGCGATAAACGGTTCATTTGCCGTGTTCGGACCGTGAACGCCCCCCCCCCCCCGTTTCATTAGAGCCTAAAATGAAGATTCTACATTGAATTATTCAAAAGTTACAGATGTTTTTCCAAACTGTGCCATTTGGCACAATTTGGCACAGTTCCAAAACGCCTGGGAACAACCTGAGAACAAAGCTGTGTAAAATATTCATTTTTTGTGGTATTGTTACCAAATTTGGATCTCAGCTTGATAACACTTGGTTCTACATTTCTGTTGCATTTTCCAGCCGGATCGGACAGCTGTGTGTTATTTGCAAGCATCTGTATCCAAAAAAACACCGTGTCCAAATTTATTTTCTTCAAGTTCAGTATGTTTAGATGACTGTAACTCAGTGGCCGGAGCACGTAGAGAGATTATGTTTTTTTTGCCAAAAAATTCAAAGTGTTTTCTTTTAAATGAGACCAACCCCATGAAGATGCTGCAAAGGGTTGAATAACAGCTTTCAATTTACTTTGGGCACGTTATTTTTTGGCATTTTTAGGAAAATTGCCCGGTGTGCAAGGGGTTAATGACAATCTGAACAGCACAGATCCGATTTTTTCACACCAGACCCAGGCCACTTTCATATGTGGTCCTAATTCGGATATGTATCTGATATTTTCCAAAGCGACCTCCGTCTGAACAGTCATGTCGCATTTCATCTGACTTTTTCCTCATTGAAGTGAGACAGATGCTACAATTCTGAGGTGAAGGGCGCAGCCAGCATGGGAGACACAGGTGATTTGTGGTCTCTTTTTAATCAATCTCCTTCCCTTTATCATTGGATTGTAATTTTGTTGGCTTCGACTGCACAATAACTTCAAAATTTCGGGAAGGAGGGGGGCTGAAACTGTCAGACATTACAGGTGCACAGTAAAGGCACATTTAAGGGCAGTTTAATCGATCAGTTCTCTTAACCTCTTGCGCTCCGTTGTCCCACGGGTGGGCAAGTCTCTGCGTCCTAGAGCGCACGAGGGCGCTCTTGTGCGCTCTAGGACGCATCATGGAGATTTTGATGTAGGTGGTGTATGGCGTCCAAGCGCGCACTGAAAATAAAAGCTGCAGACACAGCCGCGAACAGATTAGTTCATCTGATTGACCTCTCATTCGACTAATAAGAGCCTTGAATTGGGTTTCTGAAACCTTGAAGAACCAATGAATGAAAACCTAGCCAGAAGGACCCGCCTCCCAACGGCTGCGAGCCAATTGAAGCAAAGAAGTTCGCTGAGCTGTTTTGTCTAAAGCTGGGTGAAGAGAGATTGCTTCAGCAGCCACAGGCAGTGGTTTATTTTATTTTTTTTAATTCCAGCAGAGTGTTTAGGATTCTCTTATATGGTCATCATAGACCGACGGAGGCCGACGACGAAGGTCGTAAATCATTCGCCAAAACTGCAATCATGGAATTATGTTTTGACCGGGTCACGTGACCAGAACGAGCGGACCAGCGTCGGTTCGTCTGACAATGAGGAAGAGAAGTTGGCCAGGACAATGTGGCTGTGAAGAGGTAAGGTGTTATAAGCCAAATTATTTTTTATCCCTGAAAATTGTAATCAAAAATGACTTTTGACCGATCGGTAAATTACAACTGTGCGGCGCACGATGTCCGAAGTGCATGCGCCGCGTTACACGGTTCGTTCGCCGCCTCTGGACTGTGAACGGGGCCCCGCCGCTACGATTCTGTAGCGGGGGAGTGGGGGGAGCCGCAGTGACAGCGGTGCTGTGGAAACATGCCTTATCCGAGTGTAATCCGTCATGTAGCGAGGGCGGATCTCCGTCCTCTGTAGCGGGGGTGGGGGGTGGACAAACCCCCCCCACACACACACAGACACAGCCCTGAATGTGACCTTTCATTAGAGCCCTAAATGAAGCTTCTACATTGAATCATTCAAAAGTTACAGACGTTTTTCCAAACTGTGCCATTTGGCACAATTTGGCACAGTTCCAAAACGCCTGGGAACAGCCTGAGAACAAAGCTGTGTAATATATTCATTTTTTGTGGTATTATTACAAAATTTTGACCTCAGCTGGATAACACTTGGTTCTACATTTCTGTTGCATTTTCCAGCCCGGATCTGAAGCTGTGTGTTATTTGCAAGCATTTGTATCCAAAAAAACACCCAGGCCAAATTTATTTTCTTCAAGTTCACTATGTTTAGATGACTGTAACTCAGTGCCCGGAGCACTTAGAGCAGGGGTGTCAAACTCATTCCATGGAGGGCCAAGACCCTGCATGTTTTACTTCCACCCAGTGCCTTCAGCAGGTGTTTTCACTCATCAGCAATCAGTTGGAAGAAATTTGGTGAAATCACCTGTTGAAGACACTGGGTGGAGGTAAAACCTGCAGGGTCTTGGCCCTCCATGGAATGAGTTTGACACCCCTGACTTAGAGAGATCATGTTTTTTTTGCCAAAAAATTCAAAGTGTTTTCTTTTAAATGAGACCAACCCCATGAAGATGCTGCAAAGGGTTGAAGAACAGCTTTCGATTTACTTTGGGCACATTTTTAGGAAAATTGACCGGAGTGCAAGGGGTTAAAGCAGAGCTGATCACAGCGGTCATCTGGCCAGTAGAGGAATGAAGCTGGTCTCACATTTATAATTTTAATATTTTATTTTGCTGCACTGCATCAGGGTTAAGAAGTTCTGTTCTCCCCTCCCCCCTCCTCAATCATTCTACAATGCTGTGTCTGATGTTACGTTTTCTTCTGTGCATGTGGGTCACTTCATAGCTGTAGAGTGTTCACACTGGAGTCTGATGGGGGTTGCATTTAAGTTGTAATGTGAATGCCCACACAAAAAAATCGGATCTCAGCAAAAAATCGGAATTGAGCATCAAGACCTGCAGTGTGGCCATAGCCTAAAACTCATGAACATAAACAGTTGAAAGAAATGCTTATAAAATGATAATAAAATAGAACAATGAGCAAAGTAAATAAAAATAAAATGGCTTTTTTCAGTTATAATAAAAATAATTAAAACTTAAAATGAATGCAAAATTAATTCAATTTCTTAATTTGATGAAGATTCTCAACTGGATTCAAGTGTTTTTTTTTTTTACTTCTGAAATGTTTCACCATTCCTATACGTGTAATTTTTTTCACAGTGCAACATTTTGTTTTTTTAAATTTTATTATTTATTTATTTTTACACTATTAGTTTACAAACTTCAATAGTGCTTACTTTGTTTATTTTTCAAATTTTATGATGCTTGGTATTGCCATAGAATTTGGATGAATGGTGTAACATTTCTGCCGCCCCCGATGCTGCTGAGCTCACTCTGCACGGGAGGGCTTGGCAGCGCAGTGTGCAGTCTGACAGGCGGCCAATACGCTTGGGCTGGTTTTTCACCAGTTTTCACACATAAATTTAATGCCTAAAACTCTCAGAAGTGAAAACAAATTGCACGTTTTGTATTAACACAGTGGTATCGCAATATTTTAAAAAGTATCGACTCCAAAGTATCAACCAGATGGTACCGAAGTATCAATACGCCCATCCCTAATTCCGCTCCAGTCATGTCGGTATTAACTTTACATTTTAGATATTACAGTGGTCAGGACTTACGGTGTGCCGTTTAAAGGGAAAAAGAATTTGCAGCATCCAGTAAATGTGTTGTTACTGTGTGCCTGTCCCTATTCCTTTCCTGAAATGTTGAAGTTGTTGTGCAGTAGGAGCCCACAAAATTACAATCCAGTGATAAAGGGAATAATTGAACGGGATTCAAACTTGGAGCTACCCTAAAATGGCATATTTGCAGCGTTTGTTCACAGGAAAAACCTGTACAGAGCTCTGCTCATCTGCTGCCTGCAGAGCATACACACACACACACAGAGCTAAATCCCGTCCACACTTCAGGGAGACACAGAGCGGTCTCAGAGTGGTGGCTAAACTTTTATTGATAAAAATTACATATTTTAATTGAGTGACTCCATATTCGGGGATGCACACCCACGTAACCTCAGGAAACCACGTTTAAAATCTGACACCAGTCTGACAAATGGTTCGAGAGATATGCGTGGAACAGACAGACACACACACGGACAGAGATTTCTTGCTTATATAGATAGATAGAACTATGACTCGTACGGTAATTGTGTTACTTTTATATGTAAATCTACTACTCGTGCTGTAATTCTGTTACTTTGTTTTATGTGTTTCAGATGCCGTTATTAGTTGATTAATAAAGAGATTCTGAAACGATCGACTAAAGAGTTGTACTCATCGATGATAACAGCATTGTGATACTGAGGCTCCTTTCCGACAGCAGTTACCGACAGGGTGACATGGGAGAAGTGGGTGTTAAGACCGTGAAACGCCTCCTCATTGACAACACTAGCGCTGAGGGTTTAATCAACACCGATGCCTTTCAACGTGCGATACTCCAGTACCGTAACACACCTGATTGCGACACCCTCCTTTCCCCTATCGTGTGTTTTTGGACGTCCAATCCACGACTTCATACCAGTTCATCCTGGAAAGTACCAACCACACAGCACATGGCGCGAGACACTCACATTTAGAGAAGCCAGTTGTAACCGATACATGCATGCCTCTGAGTGCCCCTCCGAACACACTCGTCCTTTCCCCACAGCTGGTCATCAGAGACTGTGTCAGAATCCAGACTCAAACTGGTCCCAACCCCACAACATTGGACAAGACTGGAACTGTTGTAGAAGTGAGGCAGTTTGATCAATACCACGCATAGACGTAATTTATGGGGGGTGGGGGGTTCCAACCCCCCCAAAAATCAAATCCATCCAATATAACCCCCCAATAAGCCTATAATTATAACTAATAAAAAATATCTACAAGTGAGTGAAGAAATTGTCATTTTTTTTCATTTGCAAGCAACAAAAAGCAACATTTCTAATAATCAAACAATGCACCCCCCCCCCCCCCCCCGCCCCCACAGACTTGGTATTGCCCAACTGGTCCATGCCTTCTCTGGTCAACACTCAGTCATTTGTAGCAATGGCAGGTGAGGACGCTCATCAATGCAGCAGGAGCAGCTCACAAGTGAGACAGAATGAAATGAGCGCCACAAGGGCAACAAACCCTTTTAAATTGTTGATTGTCAAAGAAAAGGACAAACCCCTCTGTCCAAAAGGAGGAAATATATTGTTGATTTAGCTGGTGAATTGTTGTCTGACGTTAGCTGGTTGCTAGTGTCATGATCAGGCGAGCGTGCCTCCCCCCTCCCTTCCTGTTTCTGGTTTCCCAGCTCCAGAGCTCATCAGTGCATCTGCATAACACACCTGCTGCTTCCTGATTTACCAGCATATTTAAGGGCCAGAGTGTGCAGAGCTCTCCGCTGGATTGTTGGGTTTGTGTCACCTCACAACTGCTGTTCTTGTTGTTTGGCAAATTTATTATTTCCTCAAGTTGTCTTACCTTTTGTCCTCTCCTCCTCTCAGGTTTGCTGCCCTTGAAACTTGTGGCATGCTGAATAATGTGGAACATCTTTCTTAAGTAGTTTTCCTTTAATTGGGCTCACCTGGCAAACTAATTATGACAGGTGTCTAAGATTTATATCAGTGATCCAAAGAGCCCTGAGACGCAATATGATCCATGAGTTTAATTGAAAAACAAACTAAAAAAACACTCGGAGAGCGCAGACCTCCGCCAAGTACCTCAGTTCCCCCTAATATTGGAATTTTCCCCAAATATAATAGTCCTACATTTATTTTATCTATATTTTCAGATTCCTTGACAATCAAAACATACCTTTAGCAACTGGATTCACATTGATATCTTTATTAGTTCAGTAGTTATTGACAAAAATCACTTTTTTGGTAATGGTGGTTTTCTTCTGGATATACAGATGTGGACAAAATTGTTGGTACCCCTCTGTTAGTGAAAGAAAAACCCACAATGGTCACAGAAATAACTTGAATCTGACAAAAGTGGTAATAAATAAAAATTCTATGAAAATTAACCAATGAAAATCAGACAATGCTTTTGAATTGTGGTTCAACAGAATTATTTAAAAAAAAACAAACTCATGAAACAGGCCTGGACAAAAATGATGGTACCCTTAACTTAATATTTTGTTGCACAACCTTTTGAAGCAATCACTGCAATCAAACGATTTCTGTAACTGTCAATGAGACTTCTGCACCTCTCAGCAGGTATTCTGGCCCACTCCTCGTGAGCAAACTGCTCCAGTTGTCTCAGGTTTGAAGGGTGCCTTCTCCAGACGTCATGTTTCAGCTCCTTCCACAGATGTTCAATAGGATTTAGATCAGGGCTCATAGAAGGCCACTTTATAATAGTCCAATGTTTCACTCTTAGCCATTCTTGGGTGTTTTTAGCTGTGTGTTTTGTGTCATTATCCTGTTGCAAGACCCATGACCGGTGACTGAGACCAAGCTGTCTGACACTGGGCAGCACATTTCTCTCTAGAATACCTTGATAGTCTTGAGATTTCATTGTATCCTGCACAGATTCAAGACACCCTGTGCCAGATGCAGCAAAGCAGCCCCAGAACATAACAGAACCTCCTCCATGTTTCACAGTAGGGACAGTGTTCTTTTCTTGGTATGCTTCATTTTTGCGTCTGTGAACATAGAGCTGATGTGCCTTGCCAAAAAATTCCAGTTTTGTCTCGTCTGTCCATAGGACATTCTCCCAGAAGCTTTGTGGCTTGTCAACATGCAGTTTGGCAAATTCCAGTCTGGCTTTTTTATGATTTGTTTTCAACAGTGGTGTCCTCCTTGGTCGTCTCCTGTGAAGTCCACTTTGGCTGAAACAACGACGGATGGTGCGATCTGACACGGATGTACCTTGACCTTGGAGTTCACCATGAATGTGTTTAGAGGTTGTTCTGGGCCCTTTTGTTACCATTCGTATTATCTGTCTCTTCCATTTTTCATCAAGTTTCCTCCTGCGGCCACGTCCAAGGAGGTTGGCTACAGTCCCGTGGATCTTAAATTTCTGAATAATATGTGCAACTGTAGTCACAGGAACATCAAGCTGCTTGGAGATGGTCTTATAGCCTTTACCTTTAACATGCTTGTCTATAATTTTCTTTCTAATCTCCTAAGACAACTCTCTCCTTTGCTTCCTCTGGTCCATGTTTAGTGTAGTACACACCATGTCACCAAACAGCACAGTCACTACTTGTCACCCTTTAAATAGGCTGACTGACTGATTACAAGTTTGTAGACACCTGTGATGTTAATTAGAGGACACATCTTGGTTGAACATGTCCCTATGGTCACATTATTTTCAATCTTTTCTAGGGGTACCATCCTTTTTGTCCAGGCCTGTTTCATGAGTTTGTTTTTTAAAGTAATTCTGTTGAACCACAATTCAAAAGCATTGTCTGATTTTCATTGGTTAATTTTCATAGAATTTTTATTTATTACCACTTTTGTCAGATTCAAGTTATTTCTGTGACCATTGTGGGTTTTTCTTTCATTAACAGAGGGGTACCAATAGCGTTTTGGTTGCGGGTTTCATTAATTGTGGTGTGTGTATTTATTCTTTAAGTTAGTGTGTTTGTATAGGGTTTTGGGTTTTCATTAAAGTGGTGTTTACTTTTCATCTGAGTCTGCGTGTTCTTCTGAAGTGGTTTGCCCTGCACTTAAGCCTCCTCAAAACACCAAATCATGATAGCTAGTTTGCTAATGAGTTAAAGCTATGGGAGTACACCATATGTCCTGCCTGGTAGGATTTAGCTGATCTGAGAAACGATTAGCTCTTCTCATGCAAATTTGGGCTTTACATTGTATTAATCATTCATGAAATGTGATCAGAATGGATTTGTTCGTCAACTGTTAGAGTGAAATTTACACGTTTCAGTGTTCATTTAAATGTTAGCAGCTCCTAACATTTATCAAGGACACACTCTCTATACCACTGGTCCTTATATATAAATGCCTTTAAATATTGCTTATCATCCCCACAAAATTCAAGTTAACATTAAACTGTTCTGTATTTTTAAAATGCCATGATTTTGATAATTATAAAATTCAATTAGAAAGCAAGTTTTACCACTTTCAATTATAGAATAAGTCACTCTGAAGGCTATTCTTAAATATCCACGTTAAAAGAAAATGATTATTTTCCCTACAGATCATTTTCAGATCTTCTATCTTAACCCCTTGCACTCTGGTCAATTTCCCTAAAAACACCTAAAAATAACGTACCCTAAGTAAATCAAAAGCTGTTCTTCAACCCTTTGCAGCATCTTCATGGGGTTGGTCTCATTTAAAAGAAAATACTTTGAATTTTTTGGCAAAATAGTCATAATCTCTCTAAGTGCTCCGGCCACTGAGTAACGGTCATCTAAACATACTGAACTTGAAGAAAATAAATTTCGCCTGGGTGTTTTTTTTGGATACAAATGCTTGCAAATAACACACAGCTGTCAGATACGGGCTGGAAAATGCAACAGAAATGTAGAACCACGTGTTATCCAGCTGAAGTCAAAATTTTGTAACAATACCACAAAAAAATGAATATATTACACACCTTTCTTCACAGGTTGGTCCCAGGCATTTTTGAACTGTGCCAAATTGTGCCAAATGGCACAGTTTGGAAAAACGTCTGTAACTTTTGAATGATTCAATATAGAAGCTTGATGTTGGGCTCTAATGAAAGGTGGCACTCAGGGCTGTGTGTGTGTGTGTGTGTGTGTGGGGGGGGGTTGTTTATTCATTCATGAATGAATGAATGAACAAACAAGCCCACCCACACAAAGAAGCATGCCACGTAAAAAATGTGTGGCTTTTTTTACAAGAAAAAATAACCTACAGTGCACTAAAAATTATACTAGAATATCTGTAATGTAGAAGATAACAACTCCCACCCCCCCACCCCCCCACTACAGAGGACGGACATCGCCCGGTGCGCCGCGGTCACGGTGCGCCGCGGTCACGGTGCGCCGCGGTCTACTACGCACAGTTGTACTAAGATATCTGCAATAATATCTGCAATCCGCTACAGAAGAGTAGCGGGGGGGGGGGGGGCGTTCATGGTCCGGACGCGGCACACGCACCGTATACCACGGCGCACGGAGTCCGGTTCGTGCGCTGCGGTCACGGTGCGCCGCGGTCTACTACGCACAGTTGTAATTTACCGATCGGTCAAAAGTCATTTTTGATTACAATTTTCAGGGATAAAGAATAATTTAGCTTATAACACTTACCTGTCCACAACAGCAGTGTTGCTGGCGAACTTCTCTTCCTCATTGTCAGACGAACATGACGCTGGTCCGCTTGTTACGGACTCGTGGTTCTGGTCACGCGACCCGGTCAAACCATAATTCCATTATTGCGGTTTTGCGCTTCCATGATTGCGGTTTTGGCGAACAATTTTTCAAAACAAATAAGAACAGTAGTAAGAAAAAAAGACTGGCGAACGCGTGTGTGTCTGTCACCCAGCGGCTAAAAACAAAACAGATTTTGCAAGGGTAGTAGTAGTAGTAGATTAGTTTATTTGACAGGGACAGTGCAATAAACATAGACAATTAATCAAAGACAATCAATCTGATGTGTTGCACATAGAGTGTATAGCTATTAGCTAATTTGCAACTCTTGTCCCTGGATGGGCTTTAGAAAAAAGAATCAAGATAAAAAATATACACAATAACCACATACATCAATGCAGAAAAATTATAAATACACAATTATAAATATTATAAATATTATAAATACACAAATATAACAGCCTGACTCACATTTAACATAAATATTATAAATACACAAATATAACAGCCTGACTCACATTTAACACATATAACATAACTCACATTTGCCTATTTCAGGCCTTCCTCCCTCCGTCACTCACTATAAACAAACACATTTATTCCTTCCCTTCATTCACTCTCACTTTGCAGACAAATAATTCATACATGAGTACATTCTTGTTTATTTTTCAGCCAGTTTTTAACATTTTTAGTGAATGTTTTAAAGTCCGTTATTATTTTAATTTCATTTGGCATTGTGTTCCAGATGTGACTGCCCTTTATAGAGAAAGCTGTTTGTCCAAATGTGGTTCTGCGGTGGAATATTTTACAGTTATTGTTAACAGAACTCCTGGTGGCTCTGCTGCTGTCCTGTCTTTGGACGAAACCAGCAAGTGGCTCGGGTGCTGATTTATGGAAACATTTGAACGTTAATTTCAGAAGACAGAGGTCAATGAAGCTCTCAAAACTCAATAGGTTGTATTTTTTTAAAACATTACAGTGATGCCACCTAATGGGCTTTTTGTCCAAGATTTTTAGGGTTTGATTATATAATGAACCTATATGTCTTATTGTGGAAGGGGCTGCTTGAGCCCAGACTGTCAAACAGTATGATATATGAGAAAAAACCATAGAATGCATATACAGTGCAGCTGCTTCGTAAGGTATGTAATATCTAATTAATTTAAAGCAGTTCAGATTTTTTTTTACTGTTTTTGAAATTTTCTTTATATGAAGATTAAATTTGAGTTGAGGATCTAGTACAATGCCAAGGTATTTGAATTCTGTAGCTAAACTGATGTCATGATCATGTATATTAACTTTAAAATGTTGCAGGTTACATTTTTTGATTGAAAAGCACATTCAGACTGTTTTCTGAAGGTTCAGCAATAGATGGTTCTTGAGGAGCCACTCTTGGACATCAACCATACTTGTAGACAGTACATCTGCAGCCTGTGCTGGAGTCTTGGCAGCTGTGTAAATAACTGCATCATCTGCATAAAGTTGGCATGTTGCAGCTGAGCAGTGTAACGGCAAGTCATTAATAAAAATGCTGAAAAGTAAAGGACCAAGAATGGACCCTTGTGGGATACCCATGCAGTTGTTTAAAAATGAGGATTTATCCTGGTGAACTTTTACACACTGTTCTCTATTCTGGAGATAAGATGCAAACCATTCTAATGTATTTGGGGAGAAGTTAAAAGATACCATTTTGGATAAAAGCAAACTGTGGTTTACAGTATCGAAAGCCTTTTTGAGATCTAGAAAAACAGCTCCTACCACATTACCCCTGTCCAAGGACTGTTTGACGTTTTCAATAAGGCAACAATTTGCTGTTTCTGTTGAGTATCCTGGTCTAAAACCAAATTGATGTGGATGAAGAAGTTGACTGTCTTGTAAGTAGTCTATCAGCTGTGTAGCTACAACTTTTTCAAGAACCTTAGATAGGACTGGTAAGATAGAGATTGGGCGGTAATTGCATATATCGTCTTTACTGCCTGATTTATGAACTGGTATGACGACAGCTTTTTTCCAGCCAGATGGAAATGTACTAGACCTAATGGAGAGATTAATGAGATGAGTCAGTGGTTTGATTAATATTTTGCTGTGCATTTTGAGAAAGGAGGTGCTCATATTGTAGATATCATTAGTTTTTGAGTTTGACAGTGTTTTAACAATACCAGCAATTAACTTCTCATTTACCTCATCGATGTGAAAAGTATCTGTTGGAAGTATGGAATTTGTGTTGTTGAGCACATTTGGCAGCACAAAAATTTTTGTTAAGTCTTCCACAGAGCCCACAAAGTGTGAATTAAATTCATTTGCCAAAGTAGCCTTGTCACTGACGGTCTTGCCATTGATTCTAAGTTCCTTTACCCCCTTCTGATCGTTTTTTTTATTAGTTAAGTTATTTAAATGCCTCCATAGGGAACTGTTGTTACCCTTTGCATGATCTATCAGTTTATTGTAATAAGATATTTTTGATTTTCGCAGCTCATGTACCACTTTATTTCTTAAACTTTTGTACACAAGGTGATCATTTTGTAGTTTGGAGGTTAGTGATGTTTTCAGTGCATAGTCTCGCCTCTTCATAAGTTTTCTTATTTCATTATTTAACCATGGTAGGCTAATCTTCTGTTGTCTACTTTTAATATGCTTTGAAAATTTTTCTATAGACTTTGTGATTGTTGCAGTTATAAAATTACAACAATCATCTACTTCACATGTTGCCATGAGCTGCTCCCAATTTTGATTCTCTAAGTAAAGTTCAAACTCCTCATTTTTTGATTTGGGGATAATAAAAATTTGATTTGTCAATATCGACTCCCCCAAAATACTGTAGTCGCTTTTTAGTAAGTTTCCTGACAGCAAGAACCATGTTATGATCTGAGAGACCAGTTACAAGATTATAGGTTCTGGTTATTCGTTCTGGTTTATTAGTAAATACCATGTCAATAAGTGTTCTGGATTGTTTGGTTATCCTGGTGGGTCCTTTGATGATTTGCTGGTAATTAAATTTAGTCATGAGGCTTTTCAGTTTTTGTTTGTCTTTTTTATCAGACCAGTTGATATTAAAGTCACCATGAATTATTGTTTCTCTGTTCTTCTCAAGTTGTTTAACCAGATCACTTAATTCATTATAAAAGGAAGAGTTGTGTGATGGTGGGTTGTACACTACTGCAATGTTGAAATTCATTACCGGAGAGAGACATACATTAACAGCTAAACATTCAAGTGAAGTATTCAAATCAACCAGTTGACATTTATATTTCTCTTTGATGTAAATTAAAACACCTCCTCCCCTCCCTACCTGCCTGTCTTTTCTAAAACACTGGTAGCCCACAATATCGATCATATTAGTGTCTATGTTACTGTGTAGCCAGCTTTCTGAGAGACAAAGGTAGTCCAGATTTGAGTCCAACAGCAACACCGAAATCTCATCTCTTTTGGGGATTATGCTTTCGAACTACTGTGCTTCAATTGGCTCACTGTATTCGCAGCCGTTGGTAGGCGGGTCCTTCTTGCTAGGTCATTGGTTCTTCAAGGTTTCAGAAACCCAATTCAAGGCTCTTATTAGTCAAATGAGAGGTCAATCACATCTAAACCAATCAAAGCAGTCCTTTGGCTTTCTGTTCGCGGCTGTGTCTGTAGTGGAAGAACGGAAATGCAGCTTTTTTTTTTTCAGTGCGCTCTAGGACGCACACTGTGTGTCCTAGGACGCCCTCGTGCGCCCTAGGATGCAGAGATGTGTCCGCCCGCAGTACACCGAAGTGCAACAGGTTAAATACCACAACTGCACAAAAGAGTATCTAAATGAATATATAAGAAATAAACACCAAATAGATGAACGAAAGAACAGATGCATTTCACCGGCCTAAACTTTTTTAAATATCTCATTAAGGAAAATACAGCACTCTAAATTTTATCCATATGCATAATGTGTTAAAATGAATGAAATTTCAAAAGCACTGCAATACAGCATCACTGATTTATTTGGAATTATTGAGCTTAAATAAATAAAAATTCAATTCATTCAAGCTTAAAATCACATTTCTAGTTTTCCGTTCCCATTTTATTTAATCACAAGACAGCATTAGGCAGCGATCAAACACTGAGATACTGATGGCTTATTATCATCCCTCTACAGTGATTTAGCTCCTAGTATAACAAGATTCATCACCTTAACACCATACCTTTTGAGTTTGTTGGTGTTTAAGAGTCCATTTGCAATAAAAGGGGTGCTAAAAAATAAATAATTTGATAAATAAAAAGTTGCAATGCTTCTTCCAGCATTTTTTTTTTCTTGCAGCATTTGTCATCTCCTCCAGCCTGTTGCTTTTCCTGTATGGTCACTTCAGTACTGAATATACGTGTGTATGTATATATATATTATATATCAACTAAAAGCATATTATAAACCCATTTAAAGTTAGAGCTGTCCTCACTACCAACTTTTGGGGCTGCAAATATTCTGTCCAATCTTTTTTCTCCCTTAGTAAACTTCATCAGTGTTTTATGTAGCACTGTGACGTTTCTAATGTCACTTTTTGTGTGTGCAACTTTTTTGTCATAGTTTTCCAGATTTTCTTGTAAATTTGCCTACTTTTCGTATAAAAATACAGTACCCCCCCCCCCCCCCCCATGTTGTTTTCTGCCTAAATTCACAGTTTCTCAAAAATGTAGCATTTTTCTCAAATTTGCATTTTCTGTCATGGAAGATAAGCCCTTTTCCTTACATATTTGCAAAATCATTTAAATTTCTACATTTTTTTTTTTTTTTGACTATCATCAAGTTCCTACTTTCTTCTTGTGAATTTATACTATTTTCTCATAAATTTGCATGCTTTTTTTCTGGTAAATTTGGTAAAGGTAAATTTGTTATTTACCTTTTTTTTTGGGGGGGGGGATACCTGATTCCTAAATTTGAAAACTGAATATCATTGTAGAAAAAATAAATGTCTAGATCATGAATCCAGAGTAAGTTTTTAATACCAGGATGATTTAGTCACAAATCTACTCACAGATTTGCTATTATTTCATGAATGAAACAGCACAGCTAAGGTGTGGTGTGCTGTGTTCATAATGTTTCTGCAGGCAGGATAACTGTTACTTTTGTCATAGTCTAGCTGACTAAATCACAGTAGTGTCCTTAGTTCATCTGCTTGGTAAAAAAAAATAGCCACATGGTGGCAAGTGATGACATCATAAATTAATGAAAAAACATTAGCCCTGTCAGAATAAATATGTTATTCACCACAACTGATTAATAACAAAATAAAATGAGTTAAGAATAATGGTGATTAAGCCTCATTCAGCAGCTAGATTAACCTCAGTTAATACTGATTGCACTGTTAAGATGCTATTAAGAGGGAAGAAGGGCAAAAATCTAGCATGAATTACATCCTCCAAAATTGTCCATGAAGTACCTCTTTTAAACCATCTGAACATTAACTGAGCTTTTTTTATATCAGGAGCAAGAATGTGGCAGCAGCAGGGTGAACCAAGAAGGAGAGGAGGTAAAGGTAACCAGAAAGGCACAGGAGGCACACATAACAAGGTAATAATAGGCAAAACTTGATTTCTGCCAGTGCTGAAATACTTAACACATAATGGGTATTAAGTATGCCTGCTACTTCATAGTGGCATAGACTATTACAAAGTAGAATATAGATTTGGTAAATTAGGGAAATAATTTTTGCAACTGTTACTAATATGAGAATGCCTAAATAAAGGGGTAAATTAGCCTTGTCCTTTTAGCAAAGTTAATGATTTTGCGCTCTTCCTCCACACTAGGATACATACTGTATACTGTCATTTTTTGCTTAAAAAATCCCTTTCCTTTAAAAATGAAAAAGAGGACATTGGAGACAACTGCCCGTACTGATGACCTGAATAATAAAATAATAATAATAAAAAATAATAATAATAAAAACTTTTTTAAAAATCCTTATATGGACAAAGATCTCACCCCCACCCCCAAATGTTTGAAGCAAAGTTACGCCCTTGATACCACGTGAAGATTTTTGAATGAATGAATCTTTATTTCGGATAAATTAGATGTAAAGATTAAAAGAAAGGAACATAATAATACTAGAAAAGCACTCGGAGAGCGCAGACCTCCGCCAAGCGCCACAGTTTCCCCCATACAGTGTTTGTGTGTACGTTTTCAGATTCCTTGACCATGAAAACATATGACTAGCAATTGGATTCATAATGATAGGATTAGTGGTTCAGTAGTTATTGACGAAAATTGCATTTTCCGTAATGGCGGTTTTCTTCTGGACGGTGATCTGGATCACCACCAAAATGTAATCATCTGTAGGATACCCCATTTCTGACAATCTGTGAAAATTTGATGAAAATCCATCCATAACTTTTTGAGTTATCTTGCAAACAAACAAACAGACAGACAAACAAACTGACAGACAGACAAACCAACGCCGATGAAAACATAACCTCCTTGGCGGAGGTAAAAATTAACCAGAAAAAGGTTTCTAATTTTTGAAAGAAAATTCACCAATGTAACAGAAAAAAAGTCACAAATTTATTAAGAAAAAGTTGAAGAAAATGTGAATTCTTTTACATCTTCAACTGCTTAATTCTTTAGGGTCGCCGGGGGTGGGGAGTGGCTGGACCCTATCTGATCACATAACCTCCTTGGCGGAGGTAATTAAAAAAAAAAATCCTTTAAAAAATTCCTGGATCCAGACGGTGATCCGGATCACCACCAAAATGTAATCATCTGTAGGATATCCCATTTCTGACAATCTGTGAAAATTTCATGAAAATCCATCCAAAAAAAAAAAAAAAAAAAGAATCCTTTAAAAACTTCCTGGATCCAGACGGTGATCCGGATCACCACCAAAATGTAATCATCTGTAGGATACCCCATTTCTGACAATCTGTGAAAATTTCATGAAAATCCATCCATAACTTTTTGAGTTATCTTGCTAACAAACAGACAAACAAACAAACCAACGCTGATGATCACATAACCTCCTTGGTGGAGGTAATCACAAAGGGGAAAAAAAAAATCTAACACGGTCAAATTAAACAATAACTCCTTGGATTATACAGTTCAACATAAGTTATCCGAAATGGGTGATGGCTGAAGCCACAGCTTATACTGCCCACCCATATTCCATCTAAGAATTCAAAAGGAAAATAAAATAAGAGTGATTACAATTCGGAACAAAGCTAAGACAAAACCTGACAAAAAACTAAGCAACAGCACAACATAGACTGAATATGATAATTCTTATGTGATTTTACATGCCAGCACCTGTCATCATGGATCCTGGACTACCTCACGAACCGGCCTCAGTTTGTGAGAACCCGGTACTGTGTTTCCGACACGATCATCAGTAGCACGGGGGCCCCCCAGGGAACGGTGCTGGCTCCCTTCCTGTTCACTCTTTATACTGCGGACTTCTCACACAACACAACACATTGCCATCTACAGAAGTTCTCTGATGACTCTGCGATCGTTGGTCTCATCTCCAGCGGAGATGAAGCTGAGTACAGAGGGCTTATCCAGGACTTTGTGGACTGGTGCCATCGGAACTGCCTCCAGATCAACGCGAGGAAAACTAAGGAGCTGGTGGTGGACTGCCGCAGGCATGGGCAGCCCCTCACAGCACCAGTAAATATACAGGGAACAGACATCGAGATGGTGACATCCTACAAGTACCTGGGTATTCATCTGAACAATAAACTAGACTGGTCACACAATACTGACGCACTCTACAAGAAGGGACAGCGCAGGCTGTTCCTGCTGAGGAGACTCAGGTCTTTTGGTGTACAAGGGGCGCTGCTGAAGTCATTCTATGACACGGTGGTGGCATCAGCCATCACTTTTGGAGTGGTCTGCTGGGGCAGTGGCATTACTGCAGCCGATAGGAAGAGACTGAACAAACTGATTAAGAAAGCTAGCTCTGTCCTGGGGCAACGCCTTGATCCGATGGAGGAGATAGGAGAGAGAAGGACGGTGGCTAAACTGTCATCTCTGCTGGAGTCCGAGTTCCACCCTATGCAGGACATACTGGATGCACTGAGGAGCTCATTTAGCAGCAGACTACATCATCCCAGGTGCACAACCGAGAGGTTTCGTAGGTCCTTCCTACCAACGGCTGTCAGACTGTACAACCTAAGCAGGGCTGCTCGCAGAGATAGCAAAAAGACGTAACAAACTAATAGTTGTTTTTTTTTTTTTTTGAATGCAAAAGATGCAATAGACTTACACAATGGTCCTCTCCGGCATACAACTAGGAACATACCGGTCGCTATGGAGGGTGAGAATATGTATGGGCACATAATCATACCATGTAGGATAACTAAATAGACGGTTATGCTGTTTCATCCCACCTAGCAACAATGCTCTGCACTGTGTGTGTTTATATATTTACATATTTATTCCATCTAGCTACAATGCTCCACACTGTGTTTTTATATATCTACATATTATTCCATCTAGCTACATTGCTCCGCACTGTGTGTGTTTATATACTTGCATATTTATTCCACCTAGCTGCAATGCTCCATACTGTGGGTGTTTATATATTTACATATTTATTCCATCTAGCTACAATGCTCTGCACTGTGTGTTCATATATTCATATATTTATTCCATCCAGCTACAATGCTCTGCACTGTGTGTCTGTGTGTGTGTGTGTGTGTATATATATATTTTATAGTAATATGTACATATGTATATTAGCTGCTCTTGCTTGCTTGTTTTTTCTTGCCTTCTGATTGTTGCTCTGAGTGTTGCTATCCCTGTGCTGTTGCAATCCTGGAATTTCCCCGTTGTGGGACTAATAAAGGCTTATCTTATCTTATCTTGTATATATGTTTGGAGTATTTCTTCCTTTAGTTTTTGTTTAAATTGTCCAAGCGTTGTACATGATTTTAATTCAGGTCCAAAAGCGTTCCACAATCTGACTCCTTGCACTGAGACACAGTGTTGCTTGGTGGTAGTTCTCACTGAAGGTTTTTGAAATATACATGTTCCTCTGAAATGATATTGTTTCTCCCTTATTTGGAACAACTTTTGGATATTTGCGGGCAGTGATAGATTCTTCACTTTAAACATTATTACTGCAGTTTTAAAATCAACCAGATCTTTCATCTTGAGAGCTTTTAATTTAAGAAAAAGTGGGTTTGTTGGTTCCCTGTAAGCAGCTTTGTTTATTATTCTAATAGCTCTCTTCTGAAGCATACAGACTGGATATATGTTTGCTTTATATGTATTTCCCCATACTTCAGTACAATATGTCATGTATGGGAGTATTAATGAATGATACAAAGTATATAGGTGTGGGTTGATTCAGCAAATATTTCACTCTGTGTAGTATTGCGATTGATTTGGATATTTTACCTTTAATATAATTAATATGTGACTTCCAACACAGTTTATTAGAATCAGAATCAGAATCAGAAAGCTTTATTGCCAAGCATGTTTACAGTGTAAACAAACGAGGAATTTGACTTGACATTGGGCGCGCGATAAGCGCCTCCAATGACGCGGCTACCATGAGGGCGCCTGCCATCAGTGGAGGGTAAAGAGGGGGAATGGGGGAGGGAATGACACAATAGGCAGAGAGAAAAAACATAGTTAATCAAAATAAAGATTACATAGATAATCTAAATTGTGATTACATAGAAAAAAACCCTCTAAGCACAATTAGCAGACTAATACAGATCACACAATACAAAGGAGCGAAGAGAGACCAGTGTGTGTGTAGTCAGCATGTAAATAATAATCAGTTTGAGCGCAGTGTTGTATGTATCAGTTGCTGATGTACAACAAGGGGGGCGCCTCCTGGCAACGGATAGTTGTTATGTTCATGTGTTCAAAACACAGATAAGCATGTCCCAGAGTCTCTCTCTCTTCGTGCATGCCGGATGGCAAAGTTCTGTATTAGACACATGATAGTGCTGTCCTTGAAGAGTCCGGTCTGCTGAACAACAGCAATTGATGTTAATGTTTGGGTTAAAGAGAAGCTAAACTCTCTTCTGTTTTGTCTTCATCCAGGAGGAGAGGGCGCCGAATCAAGGTCAAGGCACAGCTCACTCAGAGCATAGAATTTCCATCTCTCTTGCGATTCTGTGCTTCATCATTTCCATATACAGGCTTTAAAATCATTCCCTGGAGAGCACCAGCGACTCCAGATGTATACCACCTACTGAATCAGCCACCATTCAGTTCACCATTGCCGCTATCAGTGCACTCCCCAACTGGTCGAATTTGTTGTTGAAGGAGCTTTGCCGGGTCCGCATTTTGATCAGCTCTCCCAACTTCTTTAATTTCTGATACATCAGGAAACTCCAGAGCAAAAAATAGAAATCCTGTGATCAAAAGCCAAACAAATAGAGATGTCTTCCGCATCTCAGTCGAATCACACAGACACATGAATTCCCAATTGTCCATGAGTCCACTTGGGCTCCCCCTAGCCCAATCTTCTTTTGAAGTGGTGTCAATCGCATATAAAGCCCACCAAATCCATAATTTTCCATTTGGAATAAGATTCAGCCAGAAGAAGAGCGACACAGACAGAACACAGCAAGCTGGGATCAGTAAGGGAATGGGAGGTGGGAGAGGGAGAGAAAAAGCGTTTGCTCTCTCTGAAAGCTGGAAGAATATATTATCAATATTATTACTATATAATATTATTATATTATCAATTATTACTCCAAGAAATTTAATTTCAGATACCCTTGTGTTTATATACTTGCATATTTATTCCACCTAGCTGCAATGCTCCGTACTGTGGGTGTTTATATATTTACATATTTATTCCATCTAGCTACAATGCTCTGCACTGTGTGTTCATATATTCATATATTTATTCCATCCAGCTACAATGCTCTGCACTGTGTGTCTGTGTGTGTGTGTGTGTGTATATATATATTTTATAGTAATATGTACATATGTATATTAGCTGCTCTTGCTTGCTTGTTTTTTTTTTCTTGCCTTCTGATTGTTGCTCTGAGTGTTGCTATCCCTGTGCTGATGCAATCCTGGAATTTCCCCATTGTGGGACTAATAAAGGCTTATCTTATCTTATCTTTCAATCTCTACACCATTTACACTGAGTTTAGATACTAAGGTGTTATGATGGTTGTTAAAAATTAGAAATTTTGTCTTACTTAAATTGTATTAATTTGTTTGAATCAAATCACAGTTTAAGCTTTCCTAATTCCTTTCCGAGTATATCCAAAAGTTGTTCCAAATTGCTTCCACTGCATAATAAATTAGTGTCATCTGCAAACAATATTAAATCCATTTTTTCTGAAACTTTACATATATCATTTATATACATATTGAATAACAATGGCCCCAAAACTGAACCCTGTGGGACTCCGCAAGTAACCTTCAGTAACTGGGAGTTTTTGCTACCAACACATATATACTGATATCTGTTCTTTAAGTAACTACATAACCAGGACAGTGCTACCCTCCAATATCATAATTTTGTAATTTCTTTAACAATAATTTATGATCCACTGTATGAAATGCTTTTTTAAGATCCAGGAATACCCCAACTGAATACTCTTTATTTTCAACGGCAGTTGATATTTTTTCTATAAATTCCATGAGAGCAAATGCAGTTGTCCTCTTGCGTCTGTACCCATATTGCTGCTCACACAATAAATTATTCTTCATTATAAAGTTGTCAATTCTCTCACAGAATATTTTTTCGAGTATCTTAGAAAATTGCAGCAATAGTGAGATAGGTCTATAGTTTGAAAATTCCCCTCTGTCACCCGTCTTGTATATCGGAATTACTTTGGCTATTTTCATTGCACTGAGAAATATACCTGTTTGGAGAGACAGGTTACAGATATACATCAGTGGCTTCACTAAGCATTCAATGATAGTTTTGACTAAAAGCATGTCAATACCATCACAATCCGTAGATGTTTTACTTTTAAACAATTTCAATGACCTCTCTCTCGTCTGTGTTCTTTATGAAAATGGAGTCTTTTATAGCAATGTTTTTGCTTATTGTATGACCTGTAGATGCCGTAATGGGTATTTCTCGAGCCAAATTAGGAACAATGTTAACAAAAAAATTTATTAAATTCATCTGCAGGTGAGACTGCATTCACACTCTGAGTGTTTTTTTTTTAAAGATTGGTTGGGTAGCTTGTATTTCTGTTTTTATTTCCAAGAATATTGTTAAGTATTGTCCATGTATTTTTAGTGTTATCTCTGTTTTTCTCCAGTTCTTTACTGTAATAGTGTCTTTTACTACATCTCATTATATATGTTAACTTATTTTTGTATGTTTTATACCGCTGCTCTGCTTCTTTTGTCCTTTTCTTTAGAAAAGCTTTATATAATGAATTTTTCTTTTTACATGCTTTTTGTAATCCTTTGGTTAACCATGGCTTATCGACAAATTTATGTTTAAGCTTTTTCTTTACTAATGGTCAATTTTTTTCATAAAGAGTGGTTACAGTGTTCATGAATGTGTCGTAGGCTTCATTTACATCTGATACATAGACTTTTGTCCAGTCTTGCTTCAGCAGGTCTTCTTTAAAAGAACTAATTGCATTGTGTGATTTGTATCTGAAAGATTTTAATGTTTTTTCTGTATTGGCCCCTGTGTGGCCATGGATAAGTGCAAAGACTGGCAGATGGTCACTTATCAATAATCCACTTTCTATTTTCTTATCAATAATATTAACAAACAGGTTATCAATAAGTGTAGCAGTGTGAACTGTGATTCTACTGGGATGTGTTATTGTGAGATATAGACTCATACTATACATAGAATTCATGAACTCTGTAATTACATTTTGTTGAGATGGATTTAGTAAATCAATATTGAAGTCTCCACAGATTACAACCATTTTCTTATTAGTTATATTATTGTACAACTCGACTAACTTATCTCTGAATGTCTCAACACAAGTTCCCGGCATTCTATATATACAACTTATAATTAGATTTTTTGTTTTATCTTGGTCAGTCTCAACAGTAACACATTCCAGAATCCCTGGTAGTGCAAAGGACATTCCATTTACAAGTTTACACCTATACAGTTCATCGATATACAGTGCAACACCACCACCCTTTTTTTGAGATCTATTAATATAAAACATCTGATATCCCTCTATTGCCATCAAAGAAGCCTGCTCTTCACTGAGCCAAGTTTCAGAGACTGTGATAGCTGTAAATTTTCTATCTAGCGGTTTTAAATAGTCCTGAATCTGTGGAAAGTTTTTGTTAAGATTTCTGCCGTTAAAGTGTATTATTGATAGTTTACCATCTAATTGCACTTGACTTTTGAATTGCTTTTCAGTGTGATATTCACAGTGATAATAGTGTATAGTATAGTATAGTGTGACTATATATTCACATATGTATTCCATCTAGCTACAATGCTCTGCACTGTGTTTATATATTTATATATTTATTTCATCTAGCTACAATGCTCCGCATTGTGTGTCTATATATTTATGTTTATATGTACATACGTATACTCGCTGCTCTTGTTTTTTCTTGCCTTCTGATTGTTGCTCTGAGTGTTGCTATCCCTGTGCTGTTGCAATCCTGGAATTTCCCCATTGTGGGACTAATAAAGGCTTATCTTATCTTATCATGAATATTATTGAAGAAGTGGTTATCAGGATCGATATCATTCTCCATCTCTTGTAGTTTATGTTCAGCATAACGACATATTTTCAGAGTCTGAATTTCCTCTCTCTGTGTCAAATGACTTCCTCCAACTGGGGATGATTGATGTCTACTAAAGTCAGTCATAAGTTTTTGGTTTTGTTTTGTTTTTTAAAGTACACCATCATGGTATGCCACAAAAGGACCGTTCTTGCCGTGTGTGTGGACATGGACCATCGTAGTCTCTCAACTTTCCCAATCAGTGTTCATCTATATTTATTTAAGTCAGTGAGATCTCTTATTATTATGGCCTTTGGTTTCTCAGGTGTTCCATTTAGTTTAATCCAAACTCTACAGTTTCTTGTCCATGTTGCCTGTATCTTGCTTTGTCTTTTCAACATCCATGCTTGCCGTGCTATTTCAGCATTAGTCTTTGTTAACTGTTCATTTAGGAAAACTTCTGTTCCCCGTAGCTTTCTGGCCTGCCTCAGTATGACATTTTTTACCCTTCTGTTCACAAAGCGCATCACAATTGATTTCTTTGTTTTATTATCCTTTCTGGGTAAAGTATGGCAGGCTGAAGCTGCATTTACTTCAACCTTTATGTTTCTGCTTTCAAGGAACTGAAGCACCTGGTTTTCCAAGGAGACTGATTCAGTTGGGGGAAACTCCTCACCTCTCACTCCTGCTGTAGCATGAGCATATGATTGATATTTAATGTCTAGTCCACTAATGAGTAAATCATCCATACGAGAATATTGTTCAAGATCCTCGATGCGTCGCTCCAAGGCTGCAAATTTTTTGTCTCTTTCCTTAATTGTTAATTTCAATTCTCGGACTTCCTCCATTAGCCCTAATAATTTAGACTGTTGATTGGCCACTTTGGTCAGTTCTTCTGACATGAAGTTCAGAGTTTTTTAAATCTCTTCCATTTCCTCCTTCTTTGGTGGCATTTTTTACTGACCTGTTGATAGTAGGACAATCTCTGCTGGTGTCACCGGTATCCAATCCAGCTGACCTCAAATCCAGTTGGGGCCTCAGCTAGCCCCCTCCGCTGCTTAAAAAAAACTTAATAAAAAAACTTTTTAAAAAATCCTTACATGGACAGAGATCTCACCCCCCCACCCCCCCCCCATGTTTGAAACAAAGTTACGCCCTTGATACCACATGAAGATTGATGGCGCCGGTAGAGTCACTTTATGTAACCGGAAGTTCCTGCGAAAATACATCGCGGTTATCAAACGAGAACCTCTCCTGACGGCAACTGGCCCATCACCCTGCCCAATACCGCCCTTATTCAACTCCGGTCAAAAACCTAACCCTCTTACCAGAGCAGCCGACACAACACCAACCGACATCTCTGCTACCCCATCACCCGAGTCCAAGTCAACAGTACCCATCCTGCTTCCTACGCAGGCTGGCTCAGCTCCGTCACTAGAGCCCCTTACTGCAGCCCAGGAAATGCCACTGCCAGCTGCCCCGCCATCACCTGAGAAATCAGTGGCCAAGAACAAAATCCCCCGGGCTCTTTGCAACCTCATGCCTCACAATGCTCCAGGTCCGAAGGAACAACAGGCCCCTCCATCAAAACCAAACCTCACCTTACTGTCACTCACACCCTTCTGCCACGTGGCACTCGACACGACAATCAAGATCACCGGCTTGGTTCCGAGATGACTTTTAACCCCTAATCTTTTATGGACTCAATTGCATGTATCACACATTCACTTTAACTTGTGCATGAGACATTTCATTTCATTTTATTTGAGCTTTATTGCAGTTATATATTCCATACTCCTCTTTTCATTTTGATATTCTGTCTTTTATTTCAAAAGACTGGCGGGGGGGGGGGGGGGAGACATATAGAACTATGACTCATATGGTAATTGTGTTGCTTTGTTACCTCCACCAAGGGAGGAAGTAATGTTTTCAGTGCCGTTGGTTGATTTGTCTGGTGGTTTGTTACCAGCATAACTCAAAAATTTATGAACAGATTTTGATGAAATTTTCAGGAAAGGTGTGTAATGCCATGGGGAACAGATGATTAGATTTTGGTGATGATCTGAGAGTGCTTACCTCCACCAAAGCCTTTGTTTATATTTGTGTAGCAGTATTACACAAAAACAACCGGATGGATTTGGATGAAATTTTCACCAGAGGTGGTTCTTAGGCTACAGACAAACCCATTACATTTTGGTGATGATCTGAGAATGCATAACTCAGCCAAGGCCCTTATCTTCTCACAGTGTGTTAGCAACAATACTCCAAAACTAATGGACAGACCTTGATGCAATTTTCCCCAGAAGTGGCTCTAGGCCTACACACAAACCCATTACATTTTGGAAGTGATCCATGACAGATGGAAGGAGCCATGGCGGAGGTATGTGCTCTCTGAGTGCTTTTCTAGTTTTATATGTAAATCTACTACTCATGCTGTAATTTTGTTACTTTGTTTTGTGTTTCAGATGCTGTTATCATTAGTTGATTAATAAAGAGATTCTGAAACAATTGACTAAAGAGTCGTACTCATCAAATCATAAGTTAGTCTTAGACGTAAAGTGCTGTGAAAAAATATTTGCCCCTTCCTGATTTCTTATATCTTTTGCATATTTTTCACACTTAAATGTTTCAAATCAAACAAATTTTAATATTAGACAGAGATAACTCGAGTGAAAAAATACAGAATGCAGTTTTTCAATGAGGATTTCATTTATTAAGGGAAAAAAGCTATCCAAATCTACGTGGCCCTATGTGAAAAAGTAACTGCCCCCAAACCTAATAACTGGTTGTGCCACCCTTGGTGGCAATAACTGTAGTAAAGTGTTTGCAATAACTTGCACTGAGTCTTTTACATTGCTGTTGAGGATTTTTGGCCCACTCTTTTTTGCAAAATTGTTTCAATCCAGCCAATGGAGGGCTTGAGCATGAGGTCATGAACTGATAGCTGGACATTTTCCTTCAGGATTTTCTGGTAGAGAGCAGAATTCATAGTTTCATCAATTACTACAAGTCATCCAGGTCCTGAAGCAGCAAAGTAGCCCCAGACCATCACACTACCACCACCATATTTGACCCTTGGTATGATGTTCTTTTTGTGAAATGCTGCGTTAGTTTTACATGAGATGTAACGGGACGCACACCTTCCAAAAAAAATTCAAATTTTGTTTTGTCAGTCCACAGAATATTTTCCAAAAAGTCTTGGAGATCACCAAGATGTTTTTTGGCAAATGTGAGATAAGCCTTTGTGGGTTTTTGGAGTCAGTAGTGGTTTTCACCTTGGAACTCTCCCATGGATGCCATTTTTACCCAGTCTCTCTTTAATTGTTGAATCATGGACCAATGTCCAAACTGAGGCAAATGAGGCCTACAGTTCTTTAAATGTAGTTCTGGGGTTTTGTTCCTCATCTGTTCATGAATTTCTTTAGATCATGGCATGATGTATTGCCTTTTTTGAGCTCATTTAGCCTACTTCACTTTGTCAGACAGGTTCTATTTAAATGATTTTTTGATTCAACAGGTCTGGCAGTAATTAGGCCTCAGTGTGGCTAGTGAAAATAAACTCAGCTTTCCAAAAAATGTGGTTAATCACAGTTAATTCATGATGTAACAGGGAGTGGGGGCAATTACTTTTTCACATAGGGCCAGGTAGGTTTGGATAGCTTTTTCCCCCTCAAATAAAATCATCATTTAAAAACTGCAGTTTGTATTTATGTTATCTTTGCCTAATATTTAAATTTGTTTGATGAGCTGAAATGTTTAAGTTTGACAAATATGCAAAAAATATAAGAAATCATGAAGGGGCCAAATACTTTTTCACACCACTGTATATACAGTACATACTGAGACATTCTTGTGTATGCATTTATTGACAAATATGTACACTTTTGTGCCAAAGAAGCACATAAAAAGTGCTGAATATAAATAAATAACTATAAGTCATTTAGCTGATCAAAAACCCACCTTTGGTTCTGTGATTCTGCAAACTTCATGTTTTTGTAGCTGGAAAGATTCCTGTATTATCATAATGCAGACTCAATCTGAAACCAATAAGGCATCTTCCTATGAGTCTTATGTGATTAATAAACAAATCCAGTTTGAATGAATAGGTCTGCATTCAGCTAATGTAGTACTAACAGTGTGGCGTAGACAGTGGGGCGTATATTTCTCACAGTAAAGTGGAAGAGAAATGTTATAGAGAAATTTCTAATAGTTTAATTAGTAGATATAACTGGATAGATATTACCTGAACAGGGGAAAGATGGCATTTCATTTATATTTTAACTTCCTTAAGAAGCTTTTTTGTCATTAAAAAATAAAAAAAATAACTGGTGAATCGCTTGCATACACAATAACCGACCAACCAACCTTGAACACTAATGAGTTATAAGAGTAGGCAGCACATACATGCACAAGCAATGAAAGGTGCACAATCCGTCTTAGGGTACTAATGCTGCTGCTTAGAGTGGTAATTCCAGTCTGCCGTCTAAAGCACCTGAGCAAATGTGAATCACCAGCACGTCTTCTGCACCTAGAGAGGTTTTTATCAAATGAAAGGATTAGCAGCAGGTCTTATCAGTGTCTAGGCTTTGTGATTACATCCACCGGGAGTAGAGCTACAGAATTTAGAAACAGTGAAGCAAAGATTCTAGACTGTGACACTCTGATATGAAATGTCTTGCAACTGAAGCCGCTACACTGATCACACTTGGAGATCAACCCACCCACCTGTATTTTGACAGCTATAGACAAGGAGTTCAGCTCTTTATCCAGTTCTTTGAGGACAACCAGCTTTTTCAGCGTGAGACTGCAGAGCCTGTGGATAAGGCAGAAAACAAAAACACAATAGGGAGGTTAAGAAAAGCAGGTGAACTGGTTGTGTGGGGAAAAAAAGCAACATTTTGCTCTATATTTGGTCTGCATGCATGATTAATAACATAAAACATCCAGGAAACACCAATCTCAGGGAAGGGTGAACAATCAAGAGAGCAACTGATCAAAATTAATTCTATTCAAGCTTTGTGTACTTCACAAGACAAAAATCTCCCTTCTTTTTGTAAATCATAATCCACAAAACTGTAGCTACATCAAAACACACATTGTGTCACATTTGATTAATGGCAAATTCTTTATGGAGGACGACATAGCGCAGATGCTTCAACAAGCCAGAGCGCAGTAAACCAACTTCACTCAGCCCTGTTTGAGCATGCTGCTACGAATTAAAATGGTGAGCACAGAGACTTAGAAGATTCACCACCATCTGTTTTTAGTCAAACAATTGGACATGACTAAATATGCTAAATACTAGGGGTGGGAGAAATAATTATTTTTCTGATGCATCTCGATGCAGATTGTGAACGATTCTGAATCGATGCACAATTTCAAGATTCCAATTATTAAATATTATTAATAACCTAATTAATTTGCTCGGAACAAAACGTCGGCAACTAGAACGAAAAAGTCTGCGGCTGGAATGAACGAAGTCGGTGCCCGGACCTGCCTCGAATCTTTATGGCGTGACACAAAAGAAACAAAATGGAAGAGCGGAGTACATGATCGGTGCTCTTCATTAAAAGCAAACAATATAGCAATACTTCGGGTTTTTTATGAAGTTGAAGGGAAAAAAGACTTGGACCAGACCCACACCGTATGTAAGTGCTGTCAGACTAAACTAAACTATTTTGGAACACGACAAACACACAAAAACCATATTGCACGTTTCCACTTGGTGGCCGGAGAGAAAAAAACAGTGGCTGCTTCCGCCAACCAAAGGGCCATTGCGTAAGCAATGCCAAAACTTTGAAACAACTTGGAAAGGGCAAAGTGAATTACAAAATCTTTCGCTGCTTTATTGCCAAGGATTTACGCCCATATTTTGTCGTCGAGAACCAGAGCCTTCGCGCTATGATGCGCACCGTAGAGCCGAATTACAACGTCATAATATTTGTGTAAAGCTGTTGGAAAGACTTTTCCCGGTTACCAACAAGTGTAAAAAATATATATATGTAAGATGACAACTAGGGATGTTAATGATTAATTGACTTTTGATTAATTGTCGATAAGAATTTAGTCAACTAAATTTAATTAGTTGTCAGTTAATTGATAACTCAGCAGTCCTCTTCAATGGGAGCTTATTCTATGAAATGTAGTGGTGTCGCCATCCAGGCAGGGGCGCACACAGTCACTCACTCTGGCCTTTCAACCAAAACTTAAGAAAAAGCAGAAGACACCAAGCCCCAGAGCGCATGCGCTGTGCAGAGCGAAAAAAACCTCACCCTTACGGGCTACGTCGGCAAGCCACATGCTTCAAATAAGCAGGGTGGAGAAACAGACTGAGGCAAGGAAAAAAACTACTGTACTTTTTGGACTATAAGGCGCACTTTAAAATCCTTTAATTTTCTCAAAAATCGACAGTGCGCTTTATAAATCCGGTGCGCCTTATGTATTAATTCTGGTTGTGCTACTGACCTCGAACCGATTTTATGTGGTACACGGCGCTCAAAAATCTGTCAAAAATGTTTTAGTACGACTTTGGTAAGCTACGAAGCCGAACCGCTTGATGGATTGTCAGAGCATTACGGTAGTCAGGAGCCTCGCGGAGTAATATGTGCTTCAACATAATGGCCGGATGGCTTTTTCCACAAATCTCCATCCCTATTGATCTGCCACTCCATGCGCGCCCATCTCACCGATACTGTCAAAACCCAAGTGAAGCAAACTAATTCGGAGCTTGCCATCATTCCGGGTGGATTAACCAAAGAACTCCTACCGCTATATTGGTGTCAACAGGTCGCTCAAAGTTAAATTGCTAGCGAGTTACGCCACTATCTGCCAATGGATCGTGGATCGAAACTGCTCCTGTTTAGCTGTAATTAATATTCAAAAATGATATTTTCGGGACGAAAGAATTCAAGCGTCCCGGCATTTTGTTTGCATTGTTTACTTCTCGGGGGCTGCCGCCGGAGAGCGAGCCGTATCAAGTACCGAGCGAGTATCCTGGCGATGTAAACAGCCACGGACACTAAAAACGTTCCGCCTGCTCATGGAACAGGTCATTCACACTCGCAGGACAATCGCGCTATATGTTGTCTATAATAACCTATAGATAGAATTTTCTTTCCATGCACGCAAAAAAAAAAAAAAAAATCCCAGATCCGACTACCTCGCGAGGTAGTCGATACCCAAAAGCCGATGGTGCATAGAACACCATCAATACAAATTAGGATTTGTATGTGAAATTTCGGCATCGAAACTGCTCCATTTAGCTGTAAACAGGAGGCAGTAAATACGGCTGTAAATACGGCTCGCTCTCGAGCCGTATCGAGTACCGAGCGAGTATTCTGGCCAATATGGCGATTGTAGACAGCCACGGACTAAAAACGTTCCGCCTGCTCATGGAACAGGTCATTCACACTCGCAGACAATCTATAGTCATTATAGACAATATGTGTCTATAATGACTATAGATAGGATTTTCTTTCCATGCACGCAAAAAAAATTTTTTTTCCCGGCTCCGACTACCTCGCTTTAATGCGCCTTATAATCCGATGTGCCTTACGTATGAAATTAGACCATCAAATAGACGTTCATTGATAGTGCGCCTTATAATCGGTGCGCCTTATAGTCCCAAAAATACGGTACATGAGAACAAAAAACCCATCCATGCTGCCTTCATCCCCCGCTAGACGAGAAAGCAGACCGACCCAAGTTACTGAGGTAAACATTTCAACACAGCAGAGGAGCCAGGTTTGCACTAATAGGACAGGCCTGCCGTTGGTTTCACAGCAGCTAGAAATGGTCAGACAACAGCTCACTCTCACTCTGAGGCTGCTGTGATATTTGTGTGATATTTGTTGCAGACACAGCTATCTGTTGCAACTTCAAATTAATATAATCTGTCAGAATAATGATAGACAGCCCTCTGATTCATTTACACTCTGTGCTGTGATGTGGTGACGGTGACACCTACTTCATTGCATGTTTATCCACGTTTCCTATTCAAATGTCCGCTGAGATGAGGACCCACATTGCTAGCGCACAATGTGGGTCCGTCATGCTAGTGCGCATAACTATCAGACATCAGAGGGAGTCCAGATCGGACTGGGTTTGCCTGGATTGCTGGGGTACTGTGATAATGTTTAACATGCAACAGATGAAGCAGCTCACAGTTGCTTTTCCTGTTAAAACTGTGTACCAGTGCATCTCAGTAAATTAGAATGTGAAGTTATTTTGTTTTTGTAACATAACTAAAAAAGATAAAATTTATGATATGGTAATCTATCTATAAATGCACGAAATCTGTGTGTGTGTGTGTGTGTGTGTCTATCTGTCTGTTCCACACATATCTCTTGAACCACTCCTCAAACTGACCTAAGATTTTAATACGTGCTTTGATGAGGTACAAGGGTGTGCATCGCTAAGTATGGAGTCGCTCAGTCAAAATATGTAATTTTTATTAAAAGTTTAGCCACTGCTCTGAGTCTCTTCATGCCTGGCTTCAAGAAGTGTGGGTGGGGTTTCGGATTGACTCCATGCTGATTGGATAATACATGGCATCATGGCCATGCTGATTGGATAATACACGGCATCACGACCATGCTGACTGGATGATACACGGCATCGCTCAGTCATTACAGCTTCACTGAACAAAAAGGATGTGAAAAAAGACAAATTTGACTGGAAAAAGATAATACTGAGATTTAATGCTTAAAAAAAATTATACCATAAGTTGCCGTGATTGCGTATGCTAAAGGATAAGGCTGTGTGTCCACCAAATGTGCTTTTTGTCACCCAACTGCCCTGAACATCTTTTTTTTCAGCATTTGTGTGCTGCGCTCTGACAAAAAAAAGTCTGTACCCTGTATTACAGCAACAGCTTGTCACTCACAGCTCAGGACTTCCGCTTTTCCTGTGGTAAGACTTTCTACTTATTTTTTTAATAGCAGTCTGTAAATAACAATGGACAGAAAACATATTCTAGCATTGGTAGCAGCTCTGGATGTAAAATATGATGACATAGAAAACAGGAGTCTGAGTACAGACTGTACCAGCGTCCTATGTCCCGCCCTTCCTTATTGTGATTGGCTGCTGAGAAAGGTCTGACATTGACGAGCTCAGCTGCAGTCTGAAAAGTTGAAATTTTTCCAACTCTGAGGCACCCTGAATGCCGCAACAAAAAGCAGCCACCGCCAAAAGTGTGTCAGCGCCAAGGGCGCTCAGCACTGTAGACGCTGGGCTACAAAATGAATAGAAAATAGTCGCCCACAGCTGAAAAAACACGTTTGGTGGACACGCAGCCTAATTTGGCATATGTGGAGCATGCAAGCAGACTGGGTGGAGCATCAACGGGGACTGGGTCTGACAAAGTACACCGGTGTATCCAACATAGAACATGCCAGGAGAAGCAGCGGCCCGACATGACCTGGCTCAAAGGCACGCTAACTGATGGTGATAAAAAAATGATTTGATTGCATAAATTAAACAGGTAAGCGATGGATGGATGGATGGATACTATAAAACCATACTTCTTTGGCTGCCACTGATGCTGATATTAAATTGTATTGGCTTAACTTTTCAAAGCAGGAAACAACATACCGCTTTTATATACAGTATAGTGTATTGAAAGGTCAAAGCCCTTATGACTTTATTATATAGGTACTTTTTTATTGTTTTGTTTTATATACTATAGTGCTGGACAGCAAAAATCTTGATTGTGATTAATCTAAGGGTTTTTTGCATTAACTCACGATTAATTGCGATTGAGAGTGACTTTTTTCCCAGTGTAATGTACCTTAAACTTCTCATTCTTAAGTTTTTCACACTCTTATTAACATGACAGTAGACAGATGTGGTTACTTTCTGCAACTGTAGGTTTATTTAAAACTTTCAATATGTCAAAAATGACTAACTATCCAGAACATTCTCCAAAAACCCTCATAATTACTGCAGAAATAATGCATGTGTTAACAACTAGCAGCCACTTTAGCATTATTACACCAGTTGTTTTATCAGTTGCATCTCTCACCTCATTTTTTGATGTGAGTTCCAATAGTAGATAGTCCAGTTTGTTTTCCAGAGAGCGGACATTTGTGAAAGGAACTGATGGCAGCAGTGTTTGCCGGGGGTTACCCTTTAGCTTTGTCTGGTAGCATTTCAAGAGTTGGATTTTACATTGATATGGTCCAAATGTCCACATAATATGACAGCGATACTCTAGCAAACTGATCCGAACACCCAGAATGAAGTTTTGTGTTATGAACTTATGTATCTATTTGTAATGCGTCTTTGAGTGTCTATGATAAAGTGCTAAATCTGATGCATTATTATTATTATTATTATTATTATTATGAATTGGGCTTCATGCATCTTTGTTATGAGTCGCACCAAAGACTGACTGAAACAGTACCCATGTTCTGAAAATGCCACTTTTTCCCTTTCGCAGTTAATTGTGATAAAACAGGTTGCTGAGTTTATCATCATCATCATCATCATCATCATAGCAGTCTGTCGTGGGCGACAATGACTGTTTCATTTAGGTCTGATCAGATTCCTCCACACAGCTCTGTCCTTAGCCTTCCGCTGCCAGGAACTCCTGTCTATATCCAACTTCTTCAAGTTGTTGAGTTAATCATGATTAAATCAGTTAATGCACCCACCACCAATACACTAGCACAGATTAAAGGTCAACTAAAATAAATCATTTTTAGTTAAATATTTACTGACAAATGGGCAACACTGATGCAATGGTTGTAGTCAAACGGGTCCTTCTGCTGTGTATAATAATGTTGGGTGTTTTATAGTTAATTTGGTTGATTAGTTTTAAAAAACCTTTTAATAACAAAATATTGCTAAAGTATAAAATGATGTGCTACAGTGGGTCTCAAATATTTGTAAATGTGTCCTTTTATAGTACTGCATGAGTTTATTGATGATACACAGAAGAAATTCAATATTACACTGAACTCCATCACTGAACAGTGACATAAACTAAAATAATTATAATGGTGACTGAACAACTCCCATTTCCCAAAGTGCAAGATACACTATTATCTTGAATATAAGTGATAAAAGACCACACAAATAAGTGATCTCAACAAACAAATAAACAAGAGATCTGAAACAGTCGCTAATATTGGATGTCCTATTCATTTTCAATATTTAGGTATTCTGTAATTGATATTCACACAAATAAATCTTAAGTGTCGTTTACTCCCTTTTATATTTGTCAAAGTCTAACACGTGATTGTAGACATATAGGCTACACCACTTTGTATTCCACTTTCAAACACAGCCTACATTTGGGCCTGTCAAGCCTAATTGGGATACCCGCTTCAGACAGGAATACTTGCAAGCAATGCACTAGCAGTTTTTAAAATAAATTTAAAAAATCATGACATTTGTAATTTACTGAGATATACCAGCACATACAGTCATGTGAAAAAATTAGGACACCCTGTATAAGTCTGTGTGTTTTTTTAACATATTTGGACATATGGATATTTAATATCAATGTTAAAAATACTGGGAGATTCATGTAATAAAACTAAACAATTAAAAATGAATTAAAGACTTTTTTTCAAATTTTCTGTAAAATGTAATTCTAAACAAATAGTGAGGAATAAATTAGGACACCCCCATCTTTTTTACGACACCCCCACATTCATTTTCCACTTAAAATGGCTAAAATAAATGTTAAAAAATTCAAATAAAAACAAAAACAAGGTTACACATAGATATGTGAACATTTCTTAATAAAGAACTGAATACTTAATGGGGTGTCCTATTTTTTTCACATGACTGTAAGTACACACTATACAGTACAAAATTTGTTAAACTACAAAAAATGCCATTGACTGTAGTAAAAACAAATGCAAATGGTACAATAAATCATCGAGGAATATGATGTTCATGTTTTATTCAGTATATCAAAAACAGTAATAATTATTTTTTTATATGTTAAAGACAGAAAGACTGTACTGTACTGAGGGAAATTCAGATTCTCAGGAAAATTGCAGCTTATCAATTAACTGTTAATCAATCGATAGGGTGAATCAATTAACAATTAATGAATTAATCGATAACTTGCATCCCTAATGACAACTAAGCTGACCCGGAGAAGGTTTTGGCTTCGTTTCTATTTTCAAAAGACTTCCTCTCCACCGCTGCTGCTTGTCACCGCTGGCTGCCCACAGATGAAAATCCACAAAATAGGTATGTGGGACTATAATGTTCTCACAAAGGCTTTAGAAAATTATGAATCAGTTTGTAAATAACTGGACTGAAAATGTACTTGTACATGTACAGATTGGATCCCAGGGTCCACTTGGGGTGCTCACTTGGTCAGGGGTCCACTTGACCTGTTCCCGACACAGCCATCCTCACTCTCTACAATGAGACCAAAGCTGAAGTCATGCAATCACTGAAGACAGCGGGGTAGGATTGCTATCACGTGTGATGCGTGGACATCCATTGCTACCATATCATTTGTAACAGTAATTGCACATTTTTGTATGAAAGGTAAATGTGATTTTGATATAGCAAAATGTTGTGGGTTTTGGACTGAAGGACTCAGTTACTTATTGCACATAACAGGAGAACTTTCATTAGAAGTTTAACATTTCTGTTAGAAACTGAGTATTTTTGACTGAAGGATCAATTACTTGTTGCACATACATAACAGAATGTTTGTTATGTCTTATTTGTTAAAATTCAGGATACTCTGAAGTCCGTGCTATAGCAGCAGATGTGCTGCTTCAGTTGTACTTTTCATGTTGTTGTTTTTTGAAACAAGAAAAGACATCAGAAGTGAACTCATGGGCCATTGCAAATGTTTTAAAAGTATTAAGTTGTCACACAGTGGGAGGGAAAAAAGATGCATCGAGAATCATAATCGGCTCAAATTGAAACTCCTCAAATTGTAATCGGCTTGAATCGCTGGGTACCTAAAGATTCCCACCCTTATTAAATACCTCTAAAACTGTGATCCTGAATACATGAAATAAACATTAAATTACAGGTCTCAACATCTTGCATGTCCGAGGCTAGGACAGTAAAAAAGGGGCTCTCGACAGCAAACCACTCCACAGAGTCAACAACTGAAGCCAAGTTTACTAAACTCCTTCCTGACCCACTTTTCCCAGCAGTGATGTTGCATTAAGCTAAGAGTTAGACTGGGAAGTAAGACAATACAAGCAAGTACTGTCACTACCAAATCACTCACTATTTTTGAGAGCCCCTCTGGTACACTAAATGACTATAGAGGCACTCTCCTTTCTAGAGAAGTATGATTCACAAAGACTCATCAAAAATATTTTTTACAAGAGTACTTTGAGGCGAGTGCAGTATCCCCCACTTCTATTTTCTCTGAAGATCCCAGTGTTACTGAA
Organism: Pholidichthys leucotaenia; assembly: GCA_020510985.1. Classification (NCBI taxonomy): domain Eukaryota; kingdom Metazoa; phylum Chordata; class Actinopteri; order Cichliformes; family Pholidichthyidae; genus Pholidichthys; species Pholidichthys leucotaenia. The sequence continues at coordinate 293,245,580 of CM035841.1, forward strand.
GGAAAGCAGTTTTCAGCTTTTCCATATAATTATTGGGGCAAAACCAAATTATGATAAGCCTATCATCCATGAATGTACAACAAAAATAGTTGTATACAACCCAGTGTTGTTGGTCAGGATCCCAAGGTGAGCCTTTGCAAATTTGGTGACCTTAGAGTGTTTCTCTAGTAAGAGGGCATACCAATGCTAACCTTGACCTTTTGATCCCAAATCCATAGTCAGAGGTCATGGTCTCAGTGTGAAACTGTGTACTAAGTTTGGTGGACATAGCTTTACTTGCTCTATAGCAATAGTGCAAAGAGGATGTTAACATTGACATTTGACCTTTTGACCACAAACCCATAGTAAGAGGTCAGGATCCCAAGGTGAACCTGAGTTTGGTGAGCTTTCTTTGTTGTTGAGATATACACTGCCTGGCCAAAAAAGGAGTCACCACCATTGGGAAAAAAAGGCTTCAATTTGCTAGGGAGCATAAAGTTTGGAAGTCTGTGGGGGCAGTGCTATGATCTGGGGTTGCTGCAGTTGGTCAGGTCAAGGTTCAGCAATGTTATGTGTCCAAAGAATGAAGTCAGCTGCCTGAATATACTGAATGACCAGGTTATTCAATCAATGGTGACCCTTGCCGTAATCAAAGCTAAAGGCGGTCCAATGAAATATTAGAGTATGTAGGGCTGTCGCGATAACTGCAATTATGTAATACCACGCTATGGACAAGCCTACCTCGGAGGACAACGAGCAACCGCAACAACCACAATGTTCACTTTTTTTGGGTGTGTGGCTAAATCTTGTTGTTCACTTATGTGCCCCTACTGAATATTAAATAAATTGTTAAGTGTATTTTTATTGCCAGCAGCATGTTGGGCGGCGCGGTGGAGCAGTGGTTAGCACTGCGGCAGCACAGCAACTCACCTTTGGCCATGGGATCCCTGGTTCGATCCCAACCCCTGACCAACAGTGATCTGTGTGGAGTTTGCAAGTTCTCCCCGTGTCTGCGTGGGTTTACTCCGGGATTTCTCCGGTTTCCTCCCACAGGCCAAAAACATGCAGGTTAGGTTAACTGGAGACTCTATATTGGCCCTAGGTGTGAATGTGTGTGTGAGTGGTAAAGGGATAGCACCGTACCGTGGCTGCTTCATCCATCCAGGTGGATGCCCTCAATTTCCCCTCTGGGGATAAATAAAGTATACAAAATCAAATCAAATCAAATGTTTGCAGGGCATAAAGTATGTTATTTGTGCTACTTTTGGTGAGCTCAGATTGCTTGTGGCAGATGGGGGAAGGGGGTGTGTGTGGTGAGACGATATCCTAAATTTAATAAAATAATGGCTGGATGGGCTTCTTCTGAGTTTATGATCCTGACAATTAAGTTCTGTTACTGCATAGTGCATTGCTTGTTTGCTGTGTGAACATGATTTATTGGACAGCGGCATTATCCAAAAATCACAATGGAGAGATACGGAGACAAGAGCCAGGTGGGGTCCTGCATGGAGTCTATCCTGTTTAAATAAGCTGAATGTCGCAGCTGTCTCCAACCAGTCCACACACCCCGTAGTTGAAATGTTGGAGTTAGCGCCACTGTTTTATAAAAATGATCTTTTTTTTTTTTTTTTACAGACTCAGCAGTTCATGACTGTAGGAAGACCTGAGCTTGGCACAATTGTCCCACACACACATAAGTTGAGGGGGGGAGCTGCAGCTGCACCGATTCTCAACATTGTCACATAAGTTATGAACCCTGTCTAAATTACGAGACCACAAGGTCGTAAAAACATTTGCAATAATACCACATACCACGCTGTTGAGCTATCCACCGTCACCGCAGGGTAAACTCCTCCACCGTGACAGCCCTAAGAGTGTGTGACATTTTTTTGGCCAGGCAGTGTAGTTCATAAGGCATTCTGATGTTGACCTTTGACCCTGCGATCCCAAAATCCTAGTCACACTTCAGGGTCTCAGGGTGAACCTTTGTACCAGGTTTGGTGGCCCTAGCTTTACTTGTTTTATAGAAATAGTGCAAATGCAATGTTAAGTTTGACCTTTTGGTCCCATACCCATTGTCAGGTCAGGGTGAAAGTCATCCAAGATGTGTCTTAGATACAACTACTATATTGATTTGAAAAACCTGCATCATTTCTTTCAGTATTTATTGCGTTGACCAGATTTAAGAAAAATATGACCTCTGACCTTGACCTCAAGGTCATCTTATCACAGTTGAATTGCAATATGCATGTCATCAGTGTATATCAAACCATGGTACCAATTTTCAAAACATTTGGAACAAAATTGTAGGAGGAGTTGATTTCACAAGACAGTTACTGTCTACTAACTGAGGTGAAATAGATCGTAAGTCAGGCGCTACAACTCCTTCAAAAATCATCCAATCAGAGCCAAATTGCAATATGCGCATCATCAGTGTATATCAAACCCTGGTACCAAGTTTCAAAACAATTGGAACAAAACTGTAGGAGGAGTTGATTTCACAAAAATAGGACAGACGGACGGACGGACGGACTGCCCCATAACATAATTCCCCAGTGGGCGAAGACCAAAGGGGTTGAAGATCAAAGGGGCCCGGCAGGGGATAAAAATGTATTGCAGACAACATAAGTAGATGAGTGATCTATTCATAAATGCTTTATGCTGAGGTATAAAAATGCATATTCTGTAACTGTTCTGTATCTGAGAGCAGGTGAACAACCTGAACCTGTTTTCAACAGGTTTGACCAACTGCCCTCCACTCCGCCTGCACACCAACCACTGCTGCCTCTATCATCATCTAGTCTTGCTGTCCACGCCCCCCCAACACCCCTCACTCCCAGCACACAGCCCCCCTGCCCCAACCTAACCCTCACTAAGACCCAGGTGAGGGTGGAGCTGAGGAAGATCAAGGCGACGAAGGCCTGGAGTCCGGATGGCATCAGCTTGAAGCTCCTCAAGTCCTGTGCAGACCAGCTGTGTTGGATTGTGGAGCACATTTTCAACCTGAGCCTGAAGCTGGGGAGGGTACCACAGCTGTGGAAAACATCCTGTGTGGTACCCGTACCAAAGACCCCTCACCCCAAGGACCTGAACAGCTACAGACCAGTGGACCTCACATCACACCTGATGAAGACCCTGGACAGGCTGCTCCTTGCCCACCTCCGCCCCCTGGTGGGACCAGCGATAGATCCGCTTCAGTTCGCCTACCAGCATGGCACTAGGGTGAAGGATGCAGTCATCTTCCTCCTATACCGTTCCCTGTCCCACCTGGAGAAGCCTGGGAGCACGGTGAGGATCACGTTCTTTGATTTCTCCAGTGCTTTCAACAAAATCCAACCAGTGATCCTGAAGGACAAGCTACTGTGCGCAGAGGTGGACCAGCATCTGTCATCGTGAATCTTGGACTACCTCACAAACCGGCCACAGTTTGTGAGAACCCAGGACTGTGTGTCCAACACTATCATCTGCAGTATGGGGGCCTCCCAGGGAACAGTTCTGGCTCCCTTCCTGTTCACCCTTTATACAGCGGACTTTTCGCACAATACAACACAACACACTGCCATCCACAGAAGTTCTCTGACGACTCTGCGATCGTCGGCCTCATCTCTGATGGAGATGATGCGGAGTACAGAGGACTTATCCAGAACTTCATGGACTGGTGCCATCGGAACTGCCTCCAGATCAATGCGAGGAAAACTAAGGAACTAGTGGTGGACTGTCAGTGGTGGCACCAGCTATCACATTTGGAGTGGTCTGCTGGGGCAACGGCATCACGGCAGCCGACAGGAAGAGACTGAACAGACTGATCAACAAAGCTAGCTCTGTCCTGGGGCGGCACCTTGACCCAGTGGAGGAGATAGGAGAGAGGAGGATGGTGGCTAAGTTGTCATCTCTGCTGGAGTCTGAGTCCCACCCCATGCAGGACACGCTGAATGCACTGAGGAGCTCATTTAGCAGTAGGCTGTACCATCCTAGGTGTGTGACCGAGAGGTTTCGCAGGTCCTTCCTACCTACGGCTGTCAGACTTTATAACCTGACCAGGGCTGCTCGTAGAGGTCATACTGAATGCACAAAACATAATAAACTTGCACAATAATGGTCCCCTCCGTTATATAACTAGGACAATATCAATCGCTACAGAGGGTGACAACTAGTGATTCAGTGATACTGATTCAAATGCGAAATATACTGTATGGGTACATATTCATACTATGCGGGGTAACTGAATAGACCATTATGCTGTTTATTCCATCTAGCTACAATGCTCTGCACTGTGTATATTTCTGTGTACATGTGTTTATTCACTGCTCTTATTATCTTATCTTCTGAATTATTGCTCTGAGTGTTGCTATCCCTGTGCTGTTGCAATCCTGGAATTTCCCTATTGTGGGACTAATAATATAAAATTATTATAATTTTAAAAAATAATTATATTTTCCGCGCTGTCCGGAAAATATACCGGACAGCGCGCTGCGCCTCGACGGCTTCCAGCTCTTTCGTGCTGATCGTGACACAGAGCTTTCCGGCAAGACCACAGGAGGCGGAGTCTGCTTCTACATCAACTGCAGCTGGTGCTCTGATGTAACGGTAATTTCCAAACACTGTTCTCCCGCCCTGGAATTTCTTGTTATTAACTGCAAGCCTTTTTATTCCCCGCGGGAGTTTGCTTCTTTTATACTCATTGCTGTGTACGCCCCTCCCGACGCGGACACGCGCGAAGCTCAGCGCATGCTCGCGGATCACATTCAACACACAGAGCGGATTTTTCCAGACTCGCTGGTTATTGTGGCTGGCGACTTTAATCAGTGCAATCTGAGCCACGATCTCCCCCGCTACAAACAGTTTATTAAATGCCCCACCAGAGGATTAAACACACTGGATCACTGTTACACCACAGTGAAAGACGCATATCGCGCTGTTCCCCGCGCTGCGCTGGGATTATCTGATCACGTGATGGTTCACCTCATTCCCACATACAGACAGAGATTGAAGCTCACTAAACCTGTCGTGAGCACTACGAAGAAACGGACCAGTGAAGCTGAGGAGAAGCTGGAAACGTGCATGGAAATATCTGACTGGGGCATGTTTAAACGAGCCACGCATGATCTGGATGTGTACACGGACACTGTGAACTCATATATCCACTTTTGTGAAGAGGTCATTCTTCCATCACGCACCAGGGTGAGTTACTCTAATGACAAACCCTGGTTCACAGCTAAGCTCAGACAGATCAGGAAGGAGAAGGAAGCAGCGCTGAAAAGTGGAGACAGGGACTGCTACAGGGAGGCTAAATACCGGTTTAACAGAGAGCTGAAGAGGGCTAAATCTGTGTATTCAGAGAGACTCCAGCAGCAGTTCACTGCTAATGATTCGGCTTCCGTGTGGAGAGGACTGAGGCAAATCACCAACTATCGGCCTCAGGCTCCTAAAGGTCAGGATGACAAAGCCCTTTGTCAAAGACTGTCCCAACACTATGCCCGTTTTGACACCTCGTCATCTGTGTCCAACTCCCCCCCTCCCTCCAGCTCCACAGCCTCCACAATCCCTACTTCATTAAAGGCACACCCCCCCCTCCTCCCCCCCTGCCCTTATCATCAGTGAGCAGGACGTGCTCAAACAGTTCTCCAGACTGAACCCGCGCAAGGCCCCCGGCCCGGACGGCGTGTCTCCCTCCACCCTGAGACACTGTGCGAAACAGCTGGCTCCTGTCTTCACAGACATTTTTAACACCTCCCTTAAGTTATGCCACGTGCCGTCCTGCCTCAAATCCTCCACCATCATCCCTGTCCCCAAGAAGCCACGGATCACTGGACTTAATGACTACAGACCTGTAGCGCTCACCTCTGTAGTCATGAAGTCCTTTGAGCGCCTGGTCCTGCCCCACCTCAAGTCCATCACCACCCCTCTCCTGGACCCGCTGCAGTTTGCCTACCGAGCCAACAGGTCTGTAGACGACGCAGTCAACCTGGCCCTCCACTCCATCCTGCAGCACCTGGACTCCCCGGGAACCTGCGCCAGGATCCTGTTTGTGGACTTCAGCTCCGCATTCAACACCATCCGCCCCGCTCTGCTCCGGGACAAGCTGTCCCTGCTCAACGTGCCTGACTCCCTCTGCAGGTGAATCACCGACTTCCTGACGGACCGGAGGCAGCATGTGCGGCTGGGAAAGACTGTCTCAGACTCTACTAGCATCAGCACCGGATCACCCCAGGGCTGTGTACTTTCCCCCCTACTCTTCTCCCTTTACACCAACTCCTGCACCTCCAGCCACCAGTCTGTCAAGTTGATCAAGTTTGCGGACGACACCACCCTCATCGGGCTCATCTCCAACGGCGACGAGTCCGCCTACAGGAGAGAGGTGGCCCAGCTGGCGTCCTGGTGCAACAATAACAACCTGCAGCTGAACGCTCTGAAGACAGTGGAGATGATTGTAGACTTCAGGAAAGTCACTACCCCTCTGCCCCCCCCTCACCCTCACAGGCTCTCCCATCACCACTGCTGATTCCTTCCGCTTCCTAGGCACTACCATCACCAGGGACCTCAAATGGGAGCCGACCATCAGCTCACTCATCAAAAAAGCCCAGCAGAGGATGTTCTTCCTGCGGCAGCTGAGGAAGCTCAAGCTACCCACCAAGATGTTAGTGCAGTTCTACACAGCCATCATCGAGTCCATCCTCACCACCTCCATAACCGTGTGGTACGCAGGAGCCACTGCCAGGGACAGACTAAGGCTGCAGCGCGTCGTGCGCACTGCTGAGAAGGTGATCGGCTGCAAGCTCCCATCTCTCCAGGATCTGTACATCTCCAGGACCCGGAGGCGTGCTGGCCGGATCATAGCCGATCCCTCACACCCTGGTCACGTACTGTTTGCCCCCCTCCCCTCAGGTAGAAGACTTCGGTCCATCCAGACTAAAACCTCCCGTCACATGAACAGCTTCTTCCCCTCTGCCATCAGACTGCTGAACACTAAGTGACTTATTGACTCTCGTGCACTATGTACAGCAGCTCAACCAGACTCATGTCAATCATCACTGTTTTTCTTCCTACATTACCGACTGCACTATATAGTTCTCCACAGTATCTGCTGCTCGCTAATATATTTTAACTGCTGACCAGTATCACTTACTCTTATTCTACACTTTATTGCATGTATAGTTTATTTCTTTTATTTTATCATGTTTAATGTTGCAGCATTGCACCGAGACAAATTCCTAGTTTGTGTACTACATGAACAATGGCAATAAACCTGATTCTGATTCTGATTCTGATTCTAATAAAGGATTATCTTATCTTATCTAAATCTTATCTTTTCCTTGCAATTTGTAATAATTCTAAACAGAAATTATTCTTTTGAAAAACATTTGCACAAATCCAATACAGTATGTGGATCAGATGCTGGTCCGATACTGACTCAAACAGTTGGCTTCTCTCTCCTCATGTTTGGTTTAACACTTGGGGAAGCTATTACTACACTCACTGTAAAATAACAACTTGTCATCCTGAATAATATTATCTTGACCTTACCTCTCTTGCATGCTTCACTTCATGTGTGAGGACCTGCACACATGGTACAAACTGATAGCAGAGAGAGAAGAAACTAGCTTGAGCATAAATAACAGTCACACTGCACTGAATCCAGTATAAATGAATAAGGTGAATTAACATTTTTTTATCTCTGATTTTTCCCCCTTGGCTACACTGCACATTAGTTTTATTTATAAGAAATAATTTTGTAATTTCTATATGTGCAAATAACTAGTTGTTAGATGGTGCAATTGTGTTATAAAAAAAAGCAATGCTTATATTAAGATGTCGCCTTACAAATAAGAGAAAAGACTAAGAAATGTATATTATTATTTACCCCCTCAAACACTGTTCCATTAATTTACAGCAAATACCATACAAGCAAAACCAGTTCATAGTCATAAGATAAGATAAACCTTTATTAGTCCCACAGTGGGGAAATTACACAATTGCAGCAGCAAGGGATAGCGGCACTCAGAGCAATAACAACTAAGATAATGAATAAGATAAAGTAAAAGTAAGTAAAATAAATCAGTGTTACAGTTCATGAAGCACAGTCCAACAAAGAAAACAGAAAAATGCAGATTTGTTTTCAGATTGTAAGCTTCTTTCTCAGTTCAATATACATAAGGCAGACAAGCAGAATCAAAGTCAGAAAAAGAAAGTCAATCAATAAAACCACCATTTTTCATTTTGTTCTCACAATTCCTGTTTTATGTTCAAAGTCATCTGAACAGAAAGTTGATCACTCTCACTGTGAATAATTTTCTGAATGATCCCAGAACATAAACGCTCAGCTCAGTTTAAGTTTGCGAGCCACATTTGTGACGTGGGCCGCTATTTGGGGTTCCTAGCTTTACAAGAAATATTTAGGAGTGAACTGATGATCCACTTGCCTGCACAATTACCTAAGTTATTAAGCCCTCATAAGTGTTAAAATAACAACTGCAAATCCATTTACTGTTTGTGTAATTAAAAGGTAAACCTTGTAAGTACTGCTTGTGTCCCTATGAGGATGAGTCACCAGCCAGCCATAGCTCTCTATTAGGATGAAGGGAGGGAGACAGAAAGAAGTGCTGCTGATTTAACGTCTCTACCCCATCACTGCCTCTCTTGTAGACTCTGATTCACATGTAATTAAAAAGGCTGCAGGCACTGATGGGGTCACCTAGGGTACAGGGATTTTTTTTTCTTATTAGACTGCTTTATCACCACTCCTGCCTATCACTGTGTTGTGCTGTAAGTGAAACCCACGGCTCATGCCTGTTCTGGCCTAGTGCCAGGCTCTCCTTCTGCTCCTACCCAGAGACAGTTCCCTTTGCCATCCCAAAGGTGACTTCAGTGACAGACTAGTATGGCATGCAGTACACTGGGCCAGTTATTATTCAGCTAGCTTCAGAAACAACTGCTATTGTGAATTTGCTGTGTGGTTGTGATTTCAGGGAAAGAAGGGGTCTTATTTGCTGTGTGGTCTCCACTCCACTCAAGAGACACTGGCACGTGACAAAAATAGGAATTTTCAGCAGCTCTTCAGAAATTGAATTAATCCTTCACTTTTGGCTCGTCCTTCCCACTCTGCCGCAGGAACTCTGGTGTCTGATCACTAAACACCTCCCAGTGCCAAAACAGGACCAAAGCAAAACATTATCAATCCTCCAAGAAGACTGGGTGGGTGGAGAACTCATACAGCAGTCTCCAGTTCAATATTTCTGAGAGCAGAGGGTGGAAAGCAAAGATAAGTGTTATATTTTCTGTTTCCCAGTTGATAAGCGCCCATGGGGGAAATTCCCTCTTTGAGTTGGTTTAGCCAATACACAACCTGCTAAGCTCTTCTGATAGTCATAATACTGTAATAGAGCTTATTGACCCCCATGTTATACGTCCAAATCTTCACAAGTTGTCTGCTTATTTTGATTAAACTCAAGTTGCCTCAAGGGGAAAAGAAAAGATAGCCTCATAAATGACTGTTAAATTCTAATAATGCCTTTTCAAACAAGGTTAACATATAAATTAATCCCACCCTTAAAGGTATTCCCCTACAGCAACAACCTCACATAAAGAAAATAAACCACAAAAATTCCAAAGAATAGCTCACAGAATGTAGAGAACCTATTTGTTTGCATTGCATATTTTGCTTTATTAATTATTTTAACATGCAAATTAAAAAGAAAGGAAAAATATTAAACCGTTCTTTTCATTGCCAAGTTTTTATCTTCAACATAGTGAAACGATAATTGGGTTGTTTGCTGCTTTGCTTAGCAGACTGTAAACTAATACAGCCGTTCTATAGCCTAAGTACTGAAACAGCATTTCCTTTTCTAAATGAAATCTTTTACTGACATGCAGGGCTTGACATTAGCACTGGCCTGCCAGCCTAAACCAGTGAAATCTGGCTGTGGTACGTAGCCCTGCAGCTCAGTTACTGTTACCAACCAGTCTGGCAGGTGAAGCAAACTACTAAATAGTAGTAAATAAATAAATAATAAATGAGAGCCAAGAGGCCAGCAACCTCTTCCTCTCTCAAAACCATTTTGGCTCAATAAGTTGTTACTGCTTTCTTGCAAATATGCACTTTTCTTGCATAATTTGACATTTTTCTGACAATTTGTGACATTGTTGATAAATCTGAATAAAAGAAAAATAAATATCTGCAAAGCAAAAAATCATATTTGAGCTCTGAAATAATATATCATAAATGTTAGCGGTGGGAAAAAAGATGGATTCAGCGATGGACCGCAATACTTAGCACTGGCAACAATGCATCAATCCATAAACGCACAGATTGATCTTTTTTTTTTTCCACAATATTTTTATTGAACCTTTTTTTAACAAACATGACACCAACTAGGGATGGGCATTCGGTGAAATTTTCTTCACCGATCGTCGGGAGAATTAATGATTAATAATCGGTTAATCATTAACATTTTTAGGTACGTAACAAGGCAGGTAGACTACATTATAACATCAGGTGCACGGAGAGCCCTCTCTCTGTTCTCGTGTTGGCTCGGCTCGGGAATCTCGCAAGCTGATTGGCCGAGACGTTTCACCCCGCAAGCTGATTGGCCGAGACGTTTTACCCACCTTGTCTCCCTGCCGAGCGGCCACCCAACAAACGAAGACCGCATTCATTGCTCTATCGCTCGTGTTACTTAGTCTAGCCGCGCAGAACTTTTTGCTGTTCTCTTGTGCCATTTTGTGCGAAATAGTCTTCCCGTCGAGCTACTACGCCGCCTCCTGCAGCTTCCCTCGATGTGTGTACACCGAATCTTCATGACCTTCTCAATAAAGTTTCTGAAAAAAAAAAAAGAATCTTCACGACCGCCATTACTCAGCGCGCAACCACTGTTGGCGGTTTCTTTGCGTAATAAGGGTGTTCCATGGACCCTGTCGATGAGGTATATTTGTATGCTGCATTGCAGTGATTGCAGTACACCTGGTCATTTTTTAAATTGAAATGGTCCCACGCAACACTTCGCCGTAACCGCTTAATGATTTGGCGATTGCCCTACGGAAGCCCGCGTGTATCAACTGAGGCACGCCAGGGTACGGCGATGGTGTAATGTTGCCCCCTGGTGCCCAAATTTTGCCATTGCATTGTTTGAGGACGGCCGTACACTAGGCCTCGGATTGTTTAAAAAAAAAAAACGGTTTGTCGACGAAAATGAACTTCCTTGGTGAAATTCTTAATGATCAATTATCGGTTAATCGGTAAATTATGCCCATCCCTAACACCAACAATCAAACCCTAACACTAAAGTAAATTAAAAATAAATGTTCTAAAAACACCAACAACCACAAAACAAGTCAAACAATGCTCCTCTGTTTAGCCTAGGTAATCCATTACATAAGTATACATATTATACATTCACCAATTTGGAATTTACAAGGTCCACACACATCATTCACCTTCTTCTTCAGAAGTTATGTTTAGTTTCTTTACATAATCAATGAAAGGTCTCCATATATTCTCAAACAAATTTTCCTTTGATTTCAGTATGTATGTTATTCTTTCTAGTGGAAGGTTTATTAACATCTGTCTTAACCACTGAGTCACATCTGGTCTATGAGTCTTTTTCCACAGTAGTGCAATACATTTTTTGGCGTTAAGCAAACTGAGGTCTATGAATGTTCTTTCACTCTTATTAAAATTATGCTTTTCTGGATACAGACCCAACAAAAACAATTTAGGATTCAATATGAATTGTTTTGAAATTATTTTTTCAATTGTTACCCTCACCTCTTCCCAAAACATTCTAATTTTTCTACATTCCCATAAACAATGAAATAGGGTTCCTTTACTTTCCATACATTTTGTGCATGTATCTGGTATGTTTTTGTTATATCTATTTAACTCCACCGGTGTAAAATAGATATACATCCACAATGGTTAATACATCCGCAATGGTTAATACATCCGCATTAACCATTTAAAATGTATCAATTTAAGACGTACATTTATTGATTTGGTTTGAGCTTCTGTGCAAGCCAATTCCCATTGTTCCTCTGAAATTTCAATTTGCAGGTCTTCTTTCCAATAATTCATTCTTTTCTGTGAGTTTTCTCTTGAGGATAATATCAGTGAGTTATAGAACTCTGAAATAATACCCTTTCTCTTACTATTTTTCGTCAAAATTTTTTCCAAGTGTGAATAGGTAGGACGGGTGAGAGCATTATTTTGATTTGATCGAATAAAATTCCTAAGCTGAAGATATTTAAAAAAATGTGTTCTATTAAGATTAAATTTGGTCCTCAGTTCTTCAAAAGACATTATGTTATCTGAACGTGCCAAGTATAAGTCTTGAATCTTTTGAATCCCTTTTAAATTCCATAATTTAAATCCAGCATCCGCTCTCCCTGGTGTAAAATATTGATTACCCCATATTGGGCTAAATTGTGACAATAAGTGTGGTTCTTTTAAATATTTTTTGCTTTCATACCATATTTTGATCATATGCTTTACAATAGGATTTTTAACTTGTTTCTGTAATTTTTTAGCCAAGTCTGAGTATATGAATAAGGGGAGAGGTAAAGGTAAATTGTATGATTCCATCTCCGTCCAGTGAGGGAGATCATTTGATGAAAAATAATATGTCATAGACCTCAGTTGTGCTGACCAGTAATACAACATATAGTTTGGACATTTCAGACCTCCACGATCAAATGGTAAATATAGTAAGGACAGACGTAATCTAGCCTTCCTATTGTTCCATATAAATTCCACTAACTTTTTTTTTTATTCTTGAGAATAGATCTGAAGGTGGTGGTAAAGGAATGTATTGAAATAAATATAGTATTTTGGGTAAGATATTACTTTTAAGTATATTAATTTGGAATTATCTGGAATTTCCCCATTGTGGGACTAATAAAGGCTTATCTTATTAATTCTCCCGATCATCGACATTGGTAGTGACATCCATCTCTGAAGTAACTCATCAATGTCTGTCATTAAGGCTTCATAGTTGATACTGGCGGCTGATTCTAACTTAGGCACAATTTGAATTCCTAAGTATTTAAACTGATTTACAACATTGAATTGATTTACCTCAGGAGCTGGGTGCTTTCTCTGGGTCTCATTTAGCATTAATATTGGAAGATTTAGTTTTATTTATTTTATATCCTGATATTTCCCCAAAGTTCTTTATTAAATTTAACAAGGTCGGAATTGATTTTTTAAGATTCAACATAAACAAAATTATGTCATCAGCATACAGGGAGATTTTATGTTCTGTTGGTCCTACTTTAATTCCATATATTTGTGGATGTAAACGTACTGCCATCGCTAAAGGTTCAATTGCCATAGTAAACAGTAAAGGTGAAAGTGGACAACCTTGTCGGCAACCTCTATTAATTTTCATTGATTTTGAGATATTGCTATTTGTTAGGATTTCTGCTGTAGCATTATTGTATATTATCTGAACCCATTTTATGAAATTCTTTCCAAGTCCAAACCTTTGAAGAACTTCAAAAAGAAAGGGCCATTCGACCCTATCAAAGGCCTTTTCAGCATCCAATGATAGGAGAGCTGTATCCGGTGCTTCTTTATTAGAATAAATAATATTAAATAGTCTTCTTACATTATGGAAGCCTTGTCTTCCCATTATAAAGCCATTCTGATCTCGGTTAACAATATTTGGTAATATTTCTTGTAGTCGTCTTGCTAAAATTTTACAGATTATCTTAAGGTCTGCATTTAATAGGCTTATTGGTCTCAAGTTTTCACATTTATTAGAGGGTTTACCTGGTTTTGGCAACAGTATAATTAAGGCATTATTTATATATGGCGGTAATTTACTATTTTGAAATGCTTCTAAAACCATTTCCAAAAATGGTTTTATTAATTTATTCTTAAATTTTTTATAGAGGTCAACTGGAAGACCGTCAGGTCCCGCACTTTTTCCTGATTTCATATTATCAATGGCGAGCCCAACTTCTTCTTGACTAATTTTTGACTCCAGTATCTCCCTATTTTCATTTGGAATACACGGTATAGATAATCCGTCCAAAAACCCATTTGGTTTTGTTAAGTCAGTTTCATTTTTTGTATCATATAATTTTTCATAATAATCTCTAAAGGCACTGTTAATTTCTAAAGGATCTACGACTGCCTGTCCGTTACTTATAATACTGGTAATTGGTGTTTTAAATTCTAATTGTTTAATCTGCCATGCCAATAATTTTCCTGATTTTTCACCTTGTTCATAAAAGGTTTGCTTCAATCTTAGAAGACTCGAGGCAGCTCTATTCGCTGATTTTTTGTCATATTCAGCTCTCAGAATCAGTAATTCATTCTCTAATTTTGGATTACTTCATGCATACACTTTTTCTTGAAGAATTTTTATTTTACGTTCCAATTGGACTCTCTCCTCTCAAGTCTTCCTAGATTTTGAACCTGTGTAACTAATAATATGCCCCCTAATAAAAGCTTTGAAAGCTTCCCACTTTATACATGCTGATGTTTGTGTTGTATTGACATCAACGAACTCATCTATCTGTTTTTCTATGTACTTAACAAATTCCTCATCCTGAAGCCATTTATGTTGAAATTGCCACCTACCAGGAACCTTTGTCAATTTCTTATCTACATATATTAGACAGCAGGGTGCATGATCAGAGATCAAAATATTATCATAGAAACAACTTTGAATCTTGGACCTTAATTCTGTGGAGATCAAAAAATAGTCAATACGTGAAAATGTCTTGTAGGTGTTAGAATAACAAGAATAGGCTTTGACTTGTGGTTTCATTTCTCTCCATATATCTAGCAATCTCAATTCTTTCATAAAATGATTAATAGTCATCCTGCATCCATTGTGCGTACAGTCCTGTCCTGTTGATCTATCTATACTGGGATTCAATGTACAATTAAAATCCCCTGCTATTATATGTAGCCCTGTAAGTGATGATAAAGTAAGAAATAAATTAACAAAGAAGTTTTGATCATCTATATTGGGACCATATAAGTTCACCAGATTTATATTTTCTAATAACAAAGATCCTTGGATGATTAGATATCTTCCCAATTTATCTCCAATTACATTTTTCACTTGAAATGGGACTGATTTATGTATGAGAGTCATAACTCCCCTGGCTCGGGATGAAAATGATGAGGTGAATACACTTCCCTGCCATCTACTCCTTATTCTTTTTACATCCTCCTCTATTAGATGAGTTTCTTGTAAAAACACAATTTTTGAACCTATGTCTTTTATTTTATTCATAACTTGTTTAAGTTTTTTAAAATTTTGTAGACCTCTGCAATTCCATGATGTTAAATTAAGCTTAACGCTTTGGTCTATGATCAATAAAAAGTTTGAGATTACCTTGCAAAATAAGCATGCTCATACAGAGAAGCAAAAACATGGATGGTTGAACATTCATCCCACAAACTACACACAAACAAATTCCCCCTTCCCACATTTGTGGTAATCCCCCCAAAATCAAAAAAAAAATTCCATCTCCCATTATAGCCTGAATCTGTTCGTCCCCCGTGAGGTTCAGTCAAACCACTCACTCTTTCTCCTCTCAATCACCCTGACTCTGCTACTATTAATGACATGACCATAACTCTCTTCTGTAGTTTTTCCAACTTAACTCCAAAATTTTATAGCAACTTTGTACATCATAGCTCTTTTTTTTTTTTTTTTTTAATACAGTGGGGAAAAAGAGTATTTAGTCAGCCACCAATTGTGCAAGTTCTCCCACTTAAAAGATGAGAGAGGTCTCCAATTTTCATTATAGGTATACCTCAACTATGAGAGACAAAATGAGAAAAAAAAAATCCAGAAAATCACATTGAAGGATTTTTAATGAATTAATTGGTAAATTCCTCGGTAAAGTAAGTATTTGGTCAATAACAAAAGTTCATCTCAGTACTTTGTTATATACCCTTTGTTGGTAATGACAGAGGTCAAACGTTTTCTGTAAGTCTTCAAAAGGTTTTCACACACTGTTGCTGGTATTTTGGCCCATTCCTCCATGCAGATCTCCTCTAGAGCAGTGATGTTTTGGGGCTGTCGCTGGGCAACACAGACTTTCAACTCCCTCCAAAGATTTTCTATTATGGGGTTGAGATCTGGAGACTGGCTAGGCCACTCCAGGACCTTGAAATGCTTCTTACGAAGCCACTCCTTCGTTGCCCGGGCCGTGTGTTTGGGATCACTGTCATGCTGAAAGACCCAGCCACGTTTCATCTTCAATGCCCTTGTTGATGGAAGGAGGTTTTCACTCAAAATCTCACGATACATGGCCCCATTCATTCTTTCCTTTACACGGATCAGTCGTCCTGGTCCCTTTGCAGAAAAACAGCCCCAAAGTATGATGTTTTCACCCCCATGCTTCACAGTAGCTATGGTGTTCTTTCTCCTCCAAACACGACAAGTTGAGTTTTTACCAAAAAGTTCTATTTTGGTTTCATCTGACCATATGACATTCTCCCAATCCTCTTCTGGATAATCCAAATGCTCTCTAGCAAACTTCAGATGGGCCTGGACATGTACTGGCTTAAGCAGGGGGACACGTCTGGCACTGCAGGATTTGAGTTCCTGGCGGCGTAGTGTGTTACTGATGTAGCCTTTGCTACTTTGGTCCCAGCTCTCTGCAGGCCATTCACTAGGTCCCCCCGTGTGGTTCTGGGATTTTTGCTCACCGTTCTCGTGATCATTTTGACCTCACGGGGTGAGATCTTGCGTGGAGCCCCAGATCGAGGGAGATTATCAGTGGTCTTGTATGTCTTTCATTTTCTAATAATTGCTCCCACAGTTGATTTCTTCACACCAAGCTGCTTACCTATTGCAGATTCAGTCTTCCCAGCCTGGTGCAGGTCTACAATTTTGTTTCTGGTGTCCTTTGACAGCTCTTTGGTCTTGGCCATAGTGGAGTTTGGAGTCTGACTGTTTGAGGTTGTGGACAGGTGTCTTTTATACTGATAATGAGTTCAAACAGGTGCCATTAATACAGGTAACGAGTGGAGGACAGCGGAGCCTCTTAAAGAAGAAGTTACAGGTCTGTGAGAGCCAGAAATCTTGCTTGTTTGTAGGTGACCAAGTACTTATTTTACCAAGGAATTTACCAGTTAATTCATTAAAAATCCTTCAATGTGATTTTCTGGATTTTTTTTTTCTTCTCATTTTGTCTCTCGTAGTTGAGGTATACCTATGATGAAAACTGGAGACCTCCCTCATCTTTTAAGTGGGAGAACTTGTGGAATTGGTGGCTGACTAAATACTTTTTTGCCCCACTGTATAATACAATCTATATTTTGTAGACATGCTTTATGTTTCAAATCAGTCAGGTACTTGAACACTTGCTTAAATATTCTACCTTTTATATCTTGTTCCTGCTTCATGCTTGGCTCCCGTCAGTCTCTCCTTGGATCTGTTTAATGAGCTCCTGCGCCTCCTGAGGGGTCTTGAAGACTTGGGTTCTCCCTTTATACGTGACCAGCAATCTTGCTGGATAAATCACTCCGTGACGAATCCCAAGGCTGCGTAGCTCTTTACGGGCAGGGTCAAACTGTTTCCTTAATTATTGCATTCCTGCGGCCAAATCTGGGTAGAACCGCACCTGTTGATCCTGGTATTTAATTTTTCCTTTAGTACGCGCTGCGTTGGAGACCGTCATCTTGTCCCTGTAGTTGAGGAACTTCATAATCAGCGTCCTCGGTGTTGTCTTCTTATCTCTCGGTGGGCCTATTCGGTGTGCGCTTTCCAAGACGACTGATGACTGCAGCTCTGCGTTGTTCAGCGCTTCTGGAATCCACTTTTCCAAAAAGGAACACGCATCCTGTTCCTCCGCCCCCTCCGGAAGGCCCACAAGCCTTAAATTATTCCGTCTCGACCGGGATTCTAAGTCCAAGACGTTATCTTCCAGACGTTTATTTTTTAATTCCAATATTTGGACCTTTGATTGCAGGCTGGTGACGTCATCTTCAGCATTGGAGATCCGGAGCTCTGCCTGCGATATTCGCTCCATACAGTCGCTTAATTCTTTTCTCATAGCTTCTATTGCAGCTATAATCCCATCAAACTTAGACAAAAAGTCTGCTCTCATAGCGCTGATGGCAGCAAGGACCGCATTCGTTCCTTCGGCAGTCACCGCCCCGCCGGTAGCTCCCTCCTCAGCCATGGTCTCTGGAGTTTTATCTGCTGCGTCACGAGCGTGGAAATCTGTTAATTTGGGTTGTCTCGACGATTCAGTTTTTCCTCCGCCTGATTTCACAGCCTTAGTTTTTACCATATCCGCCCCCAAACGCTAGAATAGGTTTTTGTTGCAATTGGGAGCGTTTTAGCCTACTTTTTTTATCATTAGGAGCAGAGCAGAGTGAAGCACACCCTCCTACGCGGCCGCTATAACCGGATGATCTTTTATTTTTTAAAAAAGGTGCACACTCATATACTTTTGGGTTATCACTTAATCAAATTGCGTTTTCAGTCCACTAGATGGCACAAAGCAAACACCCAGTCAAGTGAAGTCATAGCTTGTCTGGAGATTTGCAGCCAGCTTTGAAAGTTAGGAAGCAGTTAACTCAGTTAGCTCAAATGTCGGGCCTTTTTTTGATTTTATAACAAAGATGGAAGGAAAGACCTTGACATGACACACAACCCGCAAGAAGCGCTGCACAAAAAAAAGGCAAAAAAAACAAAACAACTCAGAACACGGTGGGCCACACACGTCTTGGAGCAGCATTAGCAACTAGGTGTGGGTTCAAAAGATCGATTTAACGATCTGGATGGATCCACGTTTGACTGAGCCGATATTGATCCACAAAATCCGCGGATTGATCTTTTAATATAATACTTTTACGTCTGTGAATGTCTGCTGAGTCTGATCGGGTTGAAACCGGATCAGTGAGCCAGGAACAGCAGCGAAGAACCAGAAACACCCAAATTGCTAACGGAGCTAACAGCTAACAAGCTAATGGACATGCTAGTTCTTCTTCTGTGGTTGTTGGTTACGTTCTGTGAATAAATGCAGAATAAAGGTATATTTTATGAGATTATGGACTTCTAGCCCTAAGTGAGAGATTTGAAGATAATAATAAATCACAATAAAATGAAAGTGGCAGAATTAATAAAGGATGCAGTACCAACCATTTTTATTCAGTAGAACTAAACTGAAATGAACAAATCTTCCCAGGAAATGAATTGAAACCCTTTTCAAAAATTGAAAGTTAATTTGTAGTTAAAATATAAACAACAAAAAATAAAAGAAACTAACATATTAAACCCTACTGTGGTGTGGGGATTTAAAAATATGATCAATTTTACTTTGAAATATATTCTCCTTTTCATCTCCCCTTCAGATGTGTGAAGACTGGGTTTCCACTTCAAGGTCCATCCTGCCCTGAGACGTTCTAAAGGCAAGAGGTTGTCAGTGGAGGAGCCATCTGCTTTGTTGTGGATTTCAGCACAGAAGAAGACCTAAAATTTTTTAAGGGTCTTAGTTTTCAAATTCAAGATTCAAGAAGGTGCTGTCATAATTTTCTCCATACTCTAACATGCATTCAATGCAATTTAGTTGTTGTAATGACTGATTCTTTTATTTCTTTTTTTTTTTTAATTTAAGTTCTCAGCAAGAATACAATGTTGGTCATTTTTTTGACGTTACTGAACATTTACACTACCATTCAAAAGTTTGGGGTCACCCAGAAAATTATTTTGTGTTTTCCATGAAAAGTCACACTTATTTACCACCATGGGTTGTAAAATGAATAGAAAA
Source organism: Pholidichthys leucotaenia (assembly GCA_020510985.1). Lineage (NCBI taxonomy): Eukaryota > Metazoa > Chordata > Actinopteri > Cichliformes > Pholidichthyidae > Pholidichthys > Pholidichthys leucotaenia. The sequence continues at coordinate 293,265,299 of CM035841.1, forward strand.
TATAGTCAAGACATTGACAAGGTTAGAAATAATGATTTGTATTTGAAATAATAATTTTTTCCAGATACTCAACCTGCTCAAAGGAAGGTCAGTTTTATAGCTTCTCTAACCAGCTAAACTGTTTTCAGCTGTACTAACATGATTGCACAAGGGTTTTCTAATCATCCATTAGCCTTCTGACGCAATGAGCAAACACATTGTACCATTAGAACACTGGAGTGATAGTTGCTGGAAATGGGCCTCTATACACCTATGTAGCTATTGCACCAAAAACCAGACATTTGCAGCTAGAATAGTCATTTACCACATTAGCAATGTATATTAGATATTAGAGTGTATTTCTGATTAGTTTAAAGTTATCTTCATTGAAAAAAAGAGTGCTTTTCTTTCAAAAATAAGGAAATTTCTAAGTGACCCCAAACTTTTGAACGGTAGTGTAATTCTACATAAATCACTGTTTAACAGGAATTTTTTGGCAATCCTGTGCTTTTCTTGTGGTATTACATAGAATAGTATCACTGTAAACTATAGAAAAAGCAGCTACTTTAAAATCTGTACTTCCTCACACAACTTTCAGTGCAAAAACCTCTACAAATGTCACAACTTTTTGGAAAAGCTCCCACAAATTCAGGCTTTTTGGGCTGCAACAATCACAAAAATAGCCGACGAAATCCTGGAGGGACTGAAATACAGTGAGACTATGTATACATGACATTCCACGTACCAAAAGCCAGTTTAGAAAGCTTGGGATCAGTCCGCCAAGGTCTCCGCCTTTGACCGCCACCTAATCCACATAGCACCGGACCCCCATGATCCCTCCTGCAGGTGGTGAGCCCACTGGAGGGCAGACCCATGTAACTCCTTCGGGCTGAGCCCGGCCGGGTCCCATGGGTGGAAACCTGGCCACCAGACACTAGCCATCGAGCCCCTTCCCCAGGCCTGGCTCCAGGGTGGGGCCCCGGTAAACCCATACCAGGCGGGGTACACTGAATCCTTGATCTAGAATTTATCATGAGAGTCTGTTTGATCGTTCTTAGTCTGGTCCTTCACCCAGGACCAGTTTGTCTTGGGTGACACTATCAGAGGCAAACTGCCCCGGCCAACTGGGATCACTGGAGCACACAAACCCCCCACCACGATAAGGTGACGATCCATGAGGGGCTTTTTGTGGGGGGTGCTTCGGGAGTATGGAGTATCGGGCTTGTTGTTACGAGCTATTCGATCTCTGTACAACCGTTGTGAGAGTTTGGCTCATATTGCCAACACTCGGTCGGACTCATTCCCAGTGAGAGTTGGACTCCGCCAGGGCTGCCCTTTGTCACCGATCCTGTTCATAATTTTTATGGACAGGATTTCTAGGCGCAGCCAGGGAATGGAGGGTGTCATGCTTGGTGACCACAGGATCTCATCTCTGTTGTTTGCAGATGATGTTGTCCTGTTGGCTTCATCCAGCAATGACCTACAGCTCTTTCTGGGACGGTTTGCCGCTGAGTGTGAAGCGGCTGGGATGAGAATCAGCACCTCCAAGTCCGAGTCCATGGTCTTCAGCCGGAAAAAGGTGGATTGTCCTCTCTGGGTTGGGGACAGGCTCCTGCCCCAAGTGGAGGAGTTTAAGTATCTTGGGGTCTTGTTCACAAGTGAGGGGAGAATGGAGTGAGAGACTGACAGATGAATCAGAGCAGCATCTGCAGTGATGCGGACGTTGTACCGGTCTGTTGTGGTGAAGAGGGAGCTTAGTTCTAAGGCAAAGCAGTAAATTTACCAGTCAATCTACGTTCCTACTCTCACCTATGGTCACAAGCTTTGGGTAATGACTGAAAGAACAAGATTGCGGATACAAGCGGCTGAAATGAGCTTTCTCCGTAGGATTGCTGGACTCACCCTCAGAGATAGGGTGAGGAGCTCAGTCATCCGGGAGAGGCTCAGAGTAGAACCGCTGCTCCTCCGCATGGAAAGGAGTCAGTTGAGGTGGTTTGGGCATCTGATTAGGATGCTTCCTGGACGCCTCCCACTTGAGGTGTTTCTGGCACATCCCACTGGAAGGAGACCCCGGGGCAGACCCAGGACTCGCTGGAGAGACTATGTCTCCCAGCTGGTCTGGGAACGCCTTGGTATCCTCTCTGAAGAGCTGAAGCAGGTGGCTGGGGAGAGGGAAGTCTGGGCTTCTCTGCTTGAACTGCTGCCTCCGCGACCCGGACCTCTGGAAAAGCGGTAGAAGATGGATGGATTACGTATACATGCTTCATGCATTGAATACTGTTTACTGACTCTGGGTTGTTAACTTGACACTACACACCTTTTGCACTAAAGAAAGCACTTTTTAGCACTTTGTAAAATCATACGTTGAATAAAAAGTGCATTATTGTAACTGATTTTGGGTCAGTTCTTTACGTGATAATTTATGTATTAACAACGTTAGAGTATTCTTGGTACAATTTGGAGCATTAGGTCTCAAAGATTTTTTTCCTGGCAAGTAAAATGGCTATTAAAATGGTAATTTCCCAGATCGTATCTGGATTGGATCGGATTGAATCGACTCGAATCGGAACTGAATCAATTCAGAATCTCAAGAATCGGAATTCTGGAAATTAATTAATTTGATTCTGGAAATTAGGGATTGTTCCCAGCCCTATTAGCAACGGCTAAGGTAAAGAGACACTGGCATGGAGCTTTGTCTCTGAGCGCTAAGTGAGTAAACTAAGTTTATTTATGAAGCGCTTTTCACAGACATATATGGAATAAAAGGAAGTTAATAAATAAAAATAATTTTAAAAATACAAAAACAAGTTAAAACACAAGGTTAAAATAATTTTAAAATATCAGACTTACCATTAAAAAGCAGTTGAAACTCAGTGGAAATCCTTGTTAAACAAAAAAGGCTTTCAACTGCTGTTTAAGAGTCCAAAGAGTCAGCTAAATGTATCTAGAGAGGGAGTCAATTCCAAACACCGTCCACTACCCTCCTTGTGTACAGAGACATATCTCTGTGGAAAACGAAGCCCCGAGAATACTTTATTATATGAATTATTATTATTATATGAAAAATGTTTTACTTTGGGACATGATTTGAGGTTGAATATGTTGAAAAAAATTTAAAATATATGTCATCATGATATTTGATATTGCAATATAGTGATTATTGTTGAATCGTGGTAGGATCATACGGTGACCAAAGTATCAGATCTGAATCGAATCACGAGGTCCCTCGCAATTCCCACCCCTAATAAATGTGCATCTATTTTCTTCTTCCAGATTAGTAACTTTTTTAAAAATACATTCGATACTTCCTTGCAAATTTAAGATTTTCTGAGAAATTTTACTCTTTTTTTTTCCACAATATCTTTATTGAACCTTTTTTTTTTTTTAACAAACATGATACAAACAATCAAACACTAACACTAAAGTACTACAAAAAAAAAATGCACTAAAAACACCAACAACCACCAACAAAATCAAGTCTTCAACAATGCTCCTCTGTTTAGTCTAGACAATCCAATACATAAGTATACATATTATGTTCACCAGTTTGGAATTTACAAGGTCCACACACATCATTCACCTTCTTCTTCAAGAGTTATGCTTAAATTTTTTACATAATCAATAAAAGGTCTCCATATATTCTCAAACACAATTTCCTTTGATTTTAGTATATATGTTATTCTTTCTAATGGAAGGTTTGTTAACATCTGTCTTAACCACTGAGTCACATCTGGTCTATGAGTCTTTTTCCATAATAGTGCAATACATTTTTTGGCATTAAGCAAACTGAGGTCTATGAATGTTCTTTCACTTTTATTAAAATTATGCTTTTCTGGGTACAGACCCAACAAAAACAGTTTAGGATTCAATATGATTTGTTTTGAGATTATTTTTTCAATTGTTACCCTCACCTCTTCCTAAAACATTCTTATTAATCTACATTCCCATAAACAATGAAATAGGGTTCCTTTACTTTCCATGCATTTTGTGCATGTATCTGGTATATTTTTGTTATATCTATTTAACTCCTCCGGTGTAACATACATCCGCATTAACCATTTGAAATGTATCAATTTAAGGCGTGCATTTATTGATTTGGTTTGAGCTTCTGTACAAGCCAATTCCCATTGTTCCTCTGAAATTTCAATTTGCAGATCTTCTTTCCAGTAGTTTAATCTTTTCAGTGAATTTTCACTTGAAGATAGTGTCAATGAGTTATAAAACTCTGAAATAATACCCTTTCTTTTACTATCTTTCATCAACATTTTTTCCAAGGATGAATAAATAGGTCGAGTGAGAGCTTTATTTTGATTTGATCGAATAAAGTTTCTAAGTTGAAGATATTTAAAAAAATGTGTTCTATTGAGATTAAATTTGATCCTCAGCTCTTCAAAAGACATTATGTTGTCTGCACATGGCAAATATAAATCCTGAATCTTTTGTATCCCTTTTAAATTCCATACTTTAAATACAGCGTCAGCTCTCCCTGGTTTAAAATATTGATTACCCCATATTGGACTAAATTGTGACAATAACTGTGGTTCTTTTAAATAGTTTTTAGCTTCACACCATATTTTGATCATATGCTTTACAAATGGATTTTTAACTTGTTTTTGTAATTTTTTTGCCGAATCTGAGTATATGAATATGGGAAGAGGTAAAGGTAAATTGTATGATTCCATTTCAGTCCAGTGAGGGAGATCATTTGATGAAAAATAATATGTCATAGACCTCAGTTGTGCCGACCAATAATACAACATAAAATTTGGACATTTCAGACCTCCACGATCAAATGGTAAATATAATAAAGACAAACGTAATCTAGCCCTCCTGTTGTTCCATATAAATTCCACTAACTTTTTTTTTATTCTTGAGAATAGATCTAAAGGTGGTGATAAGGGAATGTATTGAAATAAATAAAGTATTTTAGGTAAAATATTACTTTTAAGTATATTGATTCTCCCGATCATCGACATTGGTAGTGACATCCATCTCTGAGTTAACTCACTGATATCTGACATTAAGGCTTCATAGTTGACACTGGCGACTGATTCTAGCTTAGGCATAATTTGGATTCCTAAATATTTAAACTGATTTACAACATTGAATTGATTTACCTCAGGGGCTGGGTGATTTCTCTGGGTCTCATTTAGCATTAATATTGAAGATTTAGTTTTATTTATTTTATATCCTGATATTTCCCCAAAATTCTTTATTAAATTCAACAAGGTTGGAATTGATTTTTTTAGATTCGACATAAACAAAATTATATCATCGGCGTACAGGGAGATTTTATGTTCTGTTGGTCCAACTTTAATTCCATATATTTGTGAATGTAAACGTATCGCTATCGCTAAAGGTTCAATTGCCATAGTAAACAGTAAAGGTGAAAGTGGACAGCCTTGTCGACATCCTCTATTGATTTTTATTGGTTTTGAAATATTGTTATTTGTTAGGATTTCTGCTGTAGCATTATTGTATATTATTTGAACCCATTTTATGAAATTATTTCCAAGTCCAAACCTTTGTAGGACTTCAAAAAGAAAGGGCCATTCAACTCTATCAAAGGCCTTTTCGGCGTCCAATGATAGGAGAGCTGTATCCGGTGCTTCTTTATTAAAATAAATAATATTAAATAGTCTTCTTACATTATGGAAGCCTTGTCTACCCTTTATAAAGCCATTCTGATCTCGATTAATAATATTTGGTAAAATTTCTTGTATTCGTCTTGCTAAAATTTTACAGATTATCTTAAGGTCGGCGTTTAATAGGCTTATTGGTCTCATATTTTCACATTTATTAGAGGGCTTACCTGGTTTTGGCAGCAGTATAATTAAGGCATTATTTATGTATGATGGTAAATTATTATTTTGAAATGCTTCTAAAACCATTTCCAAAAAAGGTTTTATTAATTTATTCTTAAATTTTTTATAAAGGTCAACTGGAAGACCATCTGGTCCTGCACTTTTTCCTGATTTCATATTATCAATGGCTAGCCCAACTTCTTCTTGACTAATTTTAGACTCCAATATCTCCCTGTTTTCATTTGGAATACACGGTATAGATAGTTCGTTCAAAAACCCATTTAGTTTTGTTAAATCAGGTTCATTTTTGGTATCATATAATTTTTCATAGTAATCTCTAAAGGCTCTATTAATTTCTAAAGGATCTATAACTACCTGTCCATTACTTATAATACTGGTAATTGGTGTTTTAATTTCCAATTGTTTAATCTGCCATGCTAATAATTTTCCTGATTTTTCACCTTGTTCATAAAAAAATTGTTTCAATCTTAGAAGACTCGAGGCAGCTCTATTCGCTGATTTTTTGTCGTATTCAGCTCTCAAAATCAGTAATTCATTCTCCAACCTTGGGTCACTTCCTGCATACACTTTTTCCTGAAGATTTTTTATTTTATGTTCCAATTTAGCTCTCTCCTCTCGAGTCTTCTTAGATTTTGATCCTGTATAACTAATAATATGTCCCCTAATAAAAGCTTTGAAAGCCTCCCACTTTACACATGCTGATGTTTGTGTAGTATTGATGTCAAAGAACTCGTCTATCTGTTTTTCTATATACTTGACAAATTCCTCATCCTGAAGCCATTTATGCTGAAATTGCCATCTACCTGATTCCTTTGTCAATTTTTTATCTACATATATTAGACAACAGGGTGCATGATCAGAGATCACGATGTTATCATAAAAGCAGTTTTGAATCTTGGACCTTAATTCTGTGGAAATCAAAAAATAATCAATACGTGAGAATGTCTTGTAGGTACTGGAATAACAAGAATAGGCTTTAACTTGTGGTTTCATTTCTCTCCATATATCTAACAATCTCAATTCTTTCATAAAATGATTAATAGTCATCCTACATCCAATGTGCGTACAATCCAGTCCTGTTGATCTATCCACACCTGGATTCAATGTACAATTAAAATCCCCTGCTATTATATGTTGCCCTGTAAGTGATGATAAGATGAGAAATAAATTAGCAAAGAACTTCTGATCATCTATATTGGGACCATATAAGTTCACAAGATTTATATTTTCTAATAGCAAAGAACCTTGAATGATTACATATCTTCCAAATTTGTCTCCAATTACATTTTTCACTTGAAAAGGAACTGATTTATGTATGAGAGTCATAACTCCCCTGGCTCGGGATGAAAATGAAGAGGTGAATACACTTCCCTGCCATCTACTCCTAATTCTTTTAACATCCTCCTCTATCAGATGAGTTTCTTGTAAAAACACAATTCTTGAACCCATGTCCTTTATTTTATTCATAACTTGTTTAAGTTTTTTTAAATTTTGTAGACCTCTGCAATTCCATGAAGTTAAATTAAGATTAACACTTTGGTCCATGATCAATAGAGAGTTTGGGATTACCTTGCAGTGTAAACATGCTCATACAGAGAAGCAAAAACATGAGTGGTTGAACATTCATCCTGCAAACTACACACAAACAAATTTCCCCTTCCCACACTTGTGGCAAACCCCCCAAAATCAAAAGAAAAATTCTGTCTCCCGATATAGCCATCGACCGTTCCACACCCACGGGGAACAGCCTAAGCCACTCCTTCTTCATCCTCCCAATCACCCTAACTCTACTGCTTTTAATGACATAACATTAACTCTCCTCTGTAGTTTTCCAACTTAACTCCAAAATTTTTAACAACTTTGTACATCATAGTTTTTTTTTTTTTTGGTTTGTTTTGTTTTTGTTTGTTTTTTTTAATATATAATACAATCTATATTTTGTAAACTTACTATTTACTTCAAGTCAGTCAGATGCCTGTGCAAATGCTTAATTATTCTACCTTATATTTTGTTCATGCTTAGCTCCCACCAGTTTCTTCTTCTTCTTTGATCTTCTTGATGAACTCCTGCGCCTCCTCTGGGGTCTTGAAGATGTGGGTTCTGCCCTCATACGTGGTCAGCAGTCTCGCAGGATAGATTACACCATGACGAATCCCAAGGTTGCGCAGCTCCTTACGTACGGGATCAAACTGCTTCCTCAATTGCTGGATTCCTGTGGCCAAATCTGGGTAGAACCGCACCTGCTGGTCCTGGTGTTTAATCTCTCCTTTAGCACGTGCAGCGTTGAAGATCTTCATCCTGTCTCTGTTGCTAAGAAACTTCATAATTAAGGTCCTCGGCGGTCCCTTATCTCTCCGTGGGCCAATACGATGTGCTTTTTCCAGAACCACTGCTGATTGCAACTCCTCGCTGCCCAGCACCTCCGGAATCCACTTTTCCAGAAAGGAACATACGTCCCGACCTTCTGATTCCTCTGGAAGACCCACCAGCCTCAAATTATTCTGTCTCGACCGAGATTCCAAATCCAAAATATTATCTTCCAGAGATTTATTTTTTTTTTCCAAAGTGCGCACCTTTAATTGAAGACGGGTGACGTCATCTTCAGCACTAGCGAGACGGAGCTCCATCTGCGCCGTTCGTTCTACACAGTCACCCAATTCCTTTCTTATTCCTTCCAACGCTGTCATAATCCCATCAAATCTAGAGGAAAAGTCCGCTCTCATTGAACTCATGGCAGCCATCAGCGCATCTGCGCCATTCCCCGCAGAAATCGCACCGTTGCCAGCCTCCTCCGCCATATATGGAGTTTTGTTTGCTGCGTCACAGACCTGAAAGTCCGTTAATTTGGACTGTTTCGGCGGCTCGCTTTTTCCTTTTCCTGGTTTTCCAGCCTTAGGCTTCGCCGACATATCCTCGCCCAAATGCTGGGATACGTTCTGTCCCAAATGAGAGAGTTATTTGCCGATTTTTTTCTCCAGGAGCAGAGCAGAGCGAGACACGTCCGTCCTACGTGGCAGCCATAACCGGAAGTGAAATTTTACTCTTTTATTTAAATCTTTTTCCATTTTTACCTCCACCAAGGAGGTAATGTTTTTACCGGGGTTTGCCTGTCTGTTTGTCTTTTACCAACATAACTCAAAAAGTTATGAATGGATTTTGATGAAATTTTCAGGAAAGGTGTGTAATGGCACAGGGAACAGATGACTAGATTTTGGTGATGATCTGAGAGTGCATACCTCCACCAAGGGCTTTGTTTGTATTTGTGCAGCAGGATTACACAAAAACTACAGGATGGATTTAGATGAAATTTTCACCAGAGGTGGTTCTTGAGCTACAGAGGAACCCATTACATTTTGGTGATGATCTGAGAATGCATACCTCAGCCAAGGTTATTATCTTCTCACAGTGTGTTAGCAACAATACTCTAAAAGTTATGAACGGATTTTGATGAAATTTTCAAGAAAGATTTGTAATGGCACAGGGAACAGATGATTAGATTTTGGTGATGATCTGAGAGTGCATACCTCCACCAGGGGCTTTGTTTGTATTTGTGCAGCAGGATTACACAAAAACTACTGGATGGATTTGGATGAAATTTTCACCAGAGGTGGTTCTTGGGCTAGACAGGAACCTATTATATTTTGGTGATGATCTGAGAATGCATACCTCAGCATGCATACCTCAGCCATCTTCTCACAGTGTGTTAGCAACAATACTCCAAAACTGATGGACAGACTTTGATGCCATTTTCACCACAAGTGGCTATAGGCCTACACACAAACCCATTACATTTTGGAGGTGATCCGTGACAAATGGAAGGAGCCTTGGCGGAGGTATGCACTCTAGGAATGCTTTTCTAGTTTCCCATGTTTTTTGTGGGTTTTTCACTACAGTTTTACACCTTTTCTCTTGGAGACTTTTTATATAAATGCAAGATTTTTTTCTGTAACTGTGTTGTCTGCCTATCTTATTTTTTTAGTGAGCCTATGGTTATGTGCAAACATTAATCATTAATGAATCTAAATGCAACTTTCCAACTATTAACTTATGGCTGTTATCTTTTAAATTGCCAGACAGGAAGAGATGACAAACCCAAATGCAGGCAGTATGCAGTCACACAATATTAATGAGCAGGAAACAAAAAGCAGTACAAGTGCTGAAACACAAAACTACACTATAAACATAAAGGGGAATAAACTAAGTTGGAGTACAAACCGGGTGAACAGTTGAGTCAGGAAACACAAATTAACCCACTTGGGAACAGGAGGTAAATCCACAACAAAATATTATGTCGCCGCAGGGAGCGGCAAAACAAAATGATTAAATAGGGAATCCTACATTACAAAATGAGGAAACAGAAGAGCACACAGGTGTGGGGAATGAAACTAATTACAAGGCTACATAATCACAGTGTCGAAACAGAAAATCATAATACAGGATAAGCAGGAAAACCAAAAGGAAGTGAAGCTACAAAAGCTAAGAGAGGGAATACACTCAAAATAATCTAAAAATCAACATGAGACAAGAATAATTTAAAGATAATAAAGAACTTAGCTGGTATAATAATCACTCTATATATAATTCAAGAAATCTGTCTGTCTGTCTGTCTGTCATGATCATAGGACTCACTAAAAGATCATAGGACTCGCTATGACATCATCAAAGACCAAAGGCAGGCATCACTCACGATCATAGCACTCGCTATGACAGCATCAAAGATCAAAGGCAGGCATCACTGAACAAATGGTGATGTCAAAGATCAAAGGCAGGTTTCACCATGGTTATTGTTGCCATGGTAACCATGTCAAAGATCAAAGGCAGGCATCACCATGGTTACTGTTGCCATGGTAACCATGTCAAAGATCAAAGGCAGGCATGCAGAAATGCTTGCTTACACTTGCTTTCAACGGGCATGCAGACATACTTGCTTATACTTGGTTTCTAAGGGCATGCACGGGTATACACTAGAAAGAATAATGCAGAAAAACAACTCAAGTGGCCATGGTCACTGACCATGCCCAAACACTACAGTGGCGAGTGAAAATTGGTGCTAGTAACTTCACAAGCCACACTGACCACAAAAGTTGACATGAACATCTGCTGATATGGACACATGAAGCAACTGACATTAGTGTAATATCAAAATAAACAGTTATCGACTGTTCTGACCAGTGGTGCCCAGGAGGTGTCTGAGCATTGCACGGCTAATAGGTTTAGTCTATATGACATCACTCAGCAAGCAGCAAAGAGTAATGCCGGTCCATCTAACCCCATTAGTGCACCCAAGTCACTCAGTGTACCGTCACTAACTATTGACCCTTTCTGCCTTTAAAGTAAAGCAAGGCCATTATATTGCAAGTCCATTTCCGCCTGTTACAATAAACACACTGCTGCCCTATTTTTAGACAGGAGAAGGACTGGTACTGGAAAAAATATGCCTCTGTATGGAAGAAAAGAAATGTTGAAGTTAAAGGTTGAAAAATGGTCTGTTTGTGGCTACACACTCTCCCTTTCTACAATTATCTGTGCTGGGTAAACAAAACAATTTATCAGGTGGTATACTCAAACAGCTGCAGTCAAATATTTGCTTTCAGATAAGAGTCCTGTGATTACAGGTTATAAGGATTATCTCATCTTTGGTACTTCAATCACTGAGTCTCTAGTACTTGCTAGTACAGCAATAAATACAGAGTTCAAACTCAACAGATACTTTGTTTATAAAGTCACTGTTTTTGGAGTTGAAATAAGGAAACATTCATGGTATAACGGCTAAGGTAGACAGATCTCTCCGTTCAAGTGCAGACTATATCCTCCAGCCCACCTGTATCAAAGCAATACTGCAACAACAGAGGAAACTCAACTGTGGGAGGAGGATTAAAGGTGGGCAGTTGAGTGGGAAGTTGGAGGTAAATACATTCGGCACATCTGATACATGTCTGAATTCCTCCTCCCCTTAGTCTGGATTTTTTTTTTTTTTAAACGCAGATGGGGTCTTAGTAGGTTTCTTTCTGAGTCGAGTCTTGAAGGGGACTCCAAGCACAGTAGCAAGCTTCTGCCACTTGCTGTTTTGCTTGACTCTTTGGTAAAATGATACATCTGTCTGGAGGCTGCTTATGCAACAGCACACACTGACTATATATTTTAGTCACATCAAAGGGTGTTTGAATAATATGATACTCCTTTGAAATCCGTATGTTCTCACATGGAGAATGAAATGATGGATAAGAGGGAAGTGTCCACAACTTTGTTCTTGGTAAATAATAGGCTATATGGACAAAGTATTGAGTCTTTTAAGTGACTTTCTACAAGACTTTAGATTGTGTCTGAGAATTTTTGCCCATTCATCCAGATGAACATTTGTGAAAGTCAGACACTGATGCTGGATCAGAGGGCCTAGCTCAAAGTCTCCATTCCAGCTCATCGCAAAGGTGTTGGATGGGGTTGATGTCAGGGCTTTGTGCGGGCCACTCAAGTTCCTCCACACCAAACACATCCAACTGTGCCTGCATGGACTTTGCTTTGTGCACTGATGCACAGCCATACACATGGATGATTAATCAATTGTGCTAGAGCTGCAATGATGTTTCTGCTTTTTATGCACAAAGAAATGATCAGGAATCAATATGATAATCTGGCCTAATAAGCAAAATCATTAATGCAATGAGACATACAGTATAAAATCTATTCAAAATCCAACTCTCTTCCTGGCTTGAATAAACTTTGTTTGACCTAAGACGTGCTGCCATGCAAAAGTAGATGCGGCTATTGTCACTTTACTATTTGTAGACATTTATGTGATAGCTTCTCAAATGACGTGAAGATAGAAACCTGTTAAGTTTAAGAACCTACAAAGAGAGAGCAGATACAGAAGCCATGACAAAAGTTTGAGAGCTTTGGTTCTTAGACATGTGGAGGTTCTAGCTGGGAATATAAAAACATTTCAACTTCAAATATATAATTTCTCTTAGAGTGAAAAGTATCTTTTTTTCTTTCAAGGCGTCAATTTGCATTCCAAAAAGGTTAAAAAAAATCAAAGTAAAAATAGAAACAAAAGCAAGTGTGCTTTAAAACCTATTATGTTTAGGTAATTTGATGTGAAAATTTCATGAAGTATCCTCAAATAGTATTCAAGTTACAGCATTACAGTAAATGTAGGTACCTCAACACATAAAAATACACAACTACGGAGAATACACCGACATCATAACATGCTTTGAATGTGAGCAGGAGCAACAAAACCAACCCTTTAAACATGACCCGTGCTGGTACAATGAGTCACTTTGAGGAAATTATCAAAACTAAGATAACGTTTTTTCCATATTCTATATTGAAGGACCTTCAAAATGATATTTAATTTGTAGGACGTGTGCAAAAACGGACCGTGAAAAAGAGGATTTGTTTATATTTTGGCTAGGTTTAAAACTTGTGTTCGATCGGTTGGGAGTTGCGTCTTCTGCAAAAAGATATGCATGTTTAGAAAGTATGTTTTCTAAGCTTTCCAATGATACCAGGCACTCATGGGTTTTTTTCCCGGGACTTGCCGCTAGCAAACAAAGAAAGAGTCATGATTTATGACTTCTCCTGCCTGCAGCTCGTAATGACACGGTGCGCATTCCCACTCATTTTGCCAGCATGGGCCACAAATCATCATATTGAGTTTATTCCATAGTTAAAACTATAAATTTGGGTAATAGGTAGTGAACAGGTCAATCAAGGAACCTGTGTAATAATCATTATTTTAACTGGTATATTATAGGGGCTACAGAGAATACATTAGTTTCAAGGGCTGCGTTTCCTAGTCATAATGAATGGTAATATTTCTATTACAATGGGTCATGACAGCTGCTGCACATAAATCATATTATGGTATTTAACTTTAATTGGCTGCTGACTTCTTAGACATACAATGGGGGCTACGGAGAATACAATATATTTGAAATAACTATTTTGCATGATTCCACATGTCATATTTTTTATACCTGCTATGCAATATCACAGCAAGGTATTTATTCATCACATAGCCTACTCATATGTGTGAAATTGGGTTTATAGATACGTTATATCGCTATTATGGGTAAATAGAGACGGAAGGCAATGGAATGGTTAAAAAAAAATCCTGAATTCACATAACAAGAACAGATCATTTGAAGAAGCTGACTGATTTGTGCAATCTGGTTGTCCTGATGCATCTTCACCTCAGAAAATGAAGATGAAGATGTTAATCCATGAAAATGCCTGTTCTTTATCAGTAGGGAACATGCATATTTATTCAACGATTGTATAAACAGTACAGTTACAGTAAAGTGAAACAGAAATAACGTTGATTTTGCTGTATATTTACCTTCCAGTTTCACCATTTGGCCAAAAAAATTTCATTTTGAAAAATGTTTTTTGACTTTTTACATCACCAAGGGCAGAAACAATTTTTTTTACTGACTAAAATATTCACATAATTCTTCTTGAATATTTGCATAACATTATAAATAAGTTAACTGACACCTTGAAAGAAAAATTCCCAGGTGATCTTGCAAATATCTAAGAGGACTTCACAGACCTCTAATTAATGTGTGCAACATTGAAAAGGAGGCCACCAGACCCTCTGAATTTAACGTTATGCTCCTTAAACAAAAACACAGTTTTGCAATTCTTCCTGCAATCCCTTGGTCAGCATTCTAGCTGATGTTTTGCCAGTGCCTTGCTCTCGGATCACTGCACAGCAATTGTCAAAGGCACAAAGCAGAGGGAAGTGGCGGATGGAGGATGAGTGATGTAACGGAGTGCTGAATGAAAAAGTGATTGTCTGTGGTGGGTTGTGCGCTGGAGGGGTTCCATGCAAAAAAAACAAAAAAAAAATCCACAATGTTTTTAGTGTTTTAAATCCATTACATTTTGTAGTTTCTGCCTGAAATTTGAATGCTGTTCTTTCAAGATAGGATGCTGGAACAGAACTCTGCTTGAAATTCTCAAAGCAGCTGTGCACGGGACTGCCTTGCTTGAAGCAGACTCAAAAATATTGTGCAGAGTGGATAATTTTACTAAGGAAATCTAAAGCATCTGTTTATGTACAGTTACATAATTTATCCCAAATAAATGGTACACTAGTATAAAAGCCCCTTATAATGAATATTTTATTCACTTAAAGCAAAAACAAGGAAAAGCTGAAGCATTTGAGGCCTAGCTTATGTGCTAGTGAGATTTCTTCAAGCAACAAAACAGTCTTTTCATATTTTATTCATGGACTTCAGTGAAATTGCAAACAAAGCGGAGGCACATAAAGTCCCATATTTTCAAATCAAGACTCAGCACACTCAGTTGAATGTCTAACTTTAAGCTTTAAATTTAAGACACTGAGGCTGGAACAGGAACACAAGAAAATGATGCTAGGGTATGTAATCATAATAATAATAATGCATCAGATTTATATAGCGTTTTTCATAGACTCAAAGATGCTTTACAACTGATACATTATTCATTCACTCCGCAATGATAGTGTTAAGCTACTACTGTAGCCACAGCTGCCCTGAAGCAGACTGACACAGAAGTGTAGATGTAGAAGAAGAAGCTTTGAAAGTAGAATTCAGTCTTCTTCATGAGTGATGAGGACTAATCCCAGAGACCAAATAGATCGGGTTTAACAAGTTCACAAAGTAGAATGTGTCATGAGGGCTTAGCCTGCACTTAGACTTGCATGCAAAAAGCTATTTTAGCCACCAAATATCTAGTTATGTGTGCGAGATGGCCATATGCTAGTTGGCCTTTATTTCCAAGATTAAAAACTTCTCCTGGTCACAGTGGTAGAGAGAAAAGAAGTATCTGGGCTAAACAGAGAGAGCAAAACAAAGCAATTAATTTGACTATATATATTTGTTAATGTTCCCTAAAGTGCAAAACAAACATAAAAGGAAGCAATCCCAACAATGGAAGCAAGCAACTTTTAAGCTGAGACAATAATGTTAGAGGATGGATTGTAAAGTGCAAAAGCGCTACAATCAGGGGCTTCAGGGGGCACGTGTGTGTCCATTTTGATGTCACCACACTGCTGAATGTCAAGAGTTCAGCATTAAGATAAAAAAATGACTCATGATGGCTTATGCTTGACCAGAAATGAGTTGATCAAGATAAACAGTCCTTGCAAAGATAAGATAAGATAAGATAAGATAAGCCTTTATTAGTCCCACAACTGGGAAATTCCAGGATTGCAACAGCACAGGGATAGCAACACTCAGAGCAACAATCAGAAGGCAAGAAAAAAAACAAGCAAGCAAGAGCAGCTAATATACATATGTACATATTACTATAAAATATATATATACACACACACACACACACAGACACACAGTGCAGAGCATTGTAGCTGGATGGAATAAATATATGAATATATGAACACACAGTGCAGAGCATTGTAGCTAGATGGAATAAATATGTAAATATATAAACACCCACAGTACGGAGCATTGCAGCTAGGTGGAATAAATATGCAAGTATATAAACACACACAGTGCGGAGCAATGTAGCTAGATGGAATAATATGTAGATATATAAAAACACAGTGCGGAGCATTGTAGCTAGATGGAATAAATATATAGATATATAAATATAAACACACCCAGTGCTGAGCATTGTAGCTAGATGGAATAAATATATAGATATATAAATATAAACACACCCAGTGCAGAGCATTGTAGCTAGATGGAATAAATATGTAAATATATAAACACACACAGTGCAGAGCATTGTTGCTAGGTGGGATGAAACAGCATAACCGTCTACTTAGTTATCCTACATGGTATGATTATGTACCCATACATATTCTCACCCTCCATAGCGACCGGTATGTTCCTAGTTGTATGCCGGAGAGGACCATTGTGTAAGTCTATTGCATCTTTTGCATTCAAAAAAAACTATTAGTTTGTTACGTCTTTTTGCTATCTCTGCGAGCAGCCCTGCTTAGGTTGTACAGTCTGACAGCCGTTGGTAGGAAGGACCTACGAAACCTCTCGGTTGTGCACCTGGGATGATGTAGTCTGCTGCTAAATGAGCTCCTCAGTGCATCCAGTATGTCCTGCATAGGGTGGAACTCGGACTCCAGCAGAGATGACAGTTTAGCCACCTTCCTTCTCTCTCCTATCTCCTCCATCGGATCAAGGCGTTGCCCCAGGACAGAGCTAGCTTTCTTAATCAGTTTGTTCAGTCTCTTCCTATCGGCTGCTGTAATGCCACTGCCCCAGCAGACCACTCCAAAAGTGATGGCTGATGCCACCACCGTGTCATAGAATGACTTCAGCAGCGCCCCTTGTACACCAAAAGACCTGAGTCTCCTCAGCAGGAACAGCCTGCGCTGTCCCTTCTTGTAGAGTGCGTCAGTATTGTGTGACCAGTCTAGTTTATTGTTCAGATGAACACCCAGGTACTTGTAGGATGTCACCATCTCGATGTCTGTTCCCTGTATATTTACTGGTGCTGTGAGGGGCTGCCCATGCCTGCGGCAGTCCACCACCAGCTCCTTAGTTTTCCTCGCGTTGATCTGGAAAAAGTTGCACAGACTTAAAAATCAACTAATTGAGCTCTGCATACTGACATATTACTATACTGTATGCCCCATCATGCAATTAAACGTAATTAATTTTTGTTTTATTTTGGTTATTAGGTGATGTTCTATCTTCAAATAATACAGCTAACAGTGTAAAATAAAATTAATTCCCAGCAGTTTTCATTATCGTTGTCATATGGCCAACCCCACCATCTAGCCAAGGCAAAACAGATTTATCAGATGCAGGTATATCAGTGACAGGACTCTAAATGAAACACCTCAAAAACTTCATGTAGCATAACTCTCAGGGCTGGAAGACATTTTTTAAGCATCTCTAGTTCCTCCACTTTCAATCTGTACACTTTCATCATCTTCCAACAGTCATATTTCAGTACTTGGAAAATTTACTCAGTACTGAAAAATTTTCACACCAGAGCGGCAATTACAGTGCCCAGATGATGCTGCAGAATTAACAATATCACACAAGAGGGAGTGCTGTTATTGCTGAATATCACTGATGTGGCATAGACACAAGGCTGTAGGCCAAGCAATGAAGATACGACTCCAAGGATGCTATGTCCATCAGTCTTGTTTAACTACTTAAGAAATGACAATGCCTATTGTATAGTAGATTGACTCAATTATATTTAAATAAGCGCTTTTTCAGAGAGCTTTTCTGTTGTTTAATACTCTTAACTTTATTTGAGACACTGCTGTCTCTCTATATAAAAAAGACAATACTTTTTTGGGGGGGAGGGGGGTGTCAATTGTGACACCTAGGTTAACATTTCAGGGATAACTGCTTCAAATATATGATGGCTGTGCCCTTGGTTACCAATAATCAATGGCAGCAATGAAAAAGTAACCATCTCAAATCACATGAGAGACTTCAGTACTCCTTACAATTTAGAAGAAAAAGAAGACGCCAACTTTATTGCCATTCAATTCATACAGCCAATCCTGTACAGAAGAACAAAATTACGTTTCTCCTATCTACAATGTTAATCACATCTAGAATCAGAGGGGCCGCTGCCATGCAAGGTGCCGCCGCAAACAATTTACCTTTTAGAAGTTAAGCCGTTGTTATAAAATGCTGTGGGCAGTAAAAACACTAAGGGCCCTTTTACATAGCACAGAGATTGCTGAGAGATTGGGCCAATCTTTAATCTTTGAGATCATTTGGGAGATCTCTGTGCGTTTTGGACGGAGTCAAAATTTTGAGGAGACCGTGGTGACTGTGGAGTTTACTGAAGATCATTATTAAATCAAAGGTTGGCCAGATCTGTCAATGATCTCTCAATGATCTCCACTCCTGTGTAAAGGGGTTTAGTGAAAAGGCAATACTGTACATGTATTTTTTTCTGCAAGACAAATATATTTTATTTGTAATTTACGATGGAGCCACAGACCCTCTATTTCACTAGGTGGCACGTGAACACGCAGTGGCCTCCCTTCTCTCATTGTGTTTTAATTACCCCTAAGTGTATATTCATGTGTTTAATGTCCGTATATGATGCTGCGCACAAGCTACAGTCACCACAGCCTTCTGGAGATAAGGAATATGACCAAACATTACGTCTTGGACCAGAGTGTTACAGAGGAACTCCATGGCCTAGGTCTTCTTCACCAGTCCTCCACACCCCCGGACTCGACTGCTGTGTCTCATCTCAAATGGAGACGCCATAGACGGTGTGAGCGGCGACAAAGGAGAGGTAAACACAGAGGTATCTGAACAAAGCTAGCCACTAGCCCGCACAGACTCCCAATTCCTTCCCTCATTCTGGCCAATGTATGCTCACTAGACAACAAAATAGACCACATACAGCTCCTGAGAACTACGCAACGTGATGTGCGGAACTGCTGTGCTTTTATCTTTACAGAAATGTGTTTAAATGACAACGACATTTCAATTCTCCTGTATGTCTTGTACGTATAGTAGTACTGACAAATAAAATCTTTTGAATCTTTGAATCTTGAACAGTCCAGCTACAGTTTCCTAATTCAACACCAAGTTTACAGCCAAGGTTGTTGTTGTTCTTTTAATATATAAGGATAGCAGCACAAGCAGCAAAAGGGAATTAGGAATCAAATGAAAAGCAGGTGCCATCACTCAGGTAGGAACCACATGTTGAGATGAGAAAAACAGACAGGATGATCTTAAAAAAAAAAAAAATTCTGACAATACTAAGGAAAAAAAATGGAACTGCTGCTGCTCTCATATCAGTCATAATACTCTAATATGGCCTTTGGGAACTCTGTGGTTATGAGGTTTCTCTAAACCGTGGTATATTTTGGGTGTTTTTAGGACTACTAGCACTTTTTATGTAAAATTACACACACACACACACACACACACACACACACACACACACACACACACACACACACACACACACACTGCAGCTCAGCACCACATTTTATTTCTGTTATGTGATTAACACAGTGCTTCCCCACAGTTAAAGATTTACAGCCGTCCCTGTGAATGTGGGATTTTACCACTATACTGTTGCAGTATGGGGTGTTTTGGTACTTTCTAATAATGAAGGAACACACGTTGCATTCTTTCTATTGAGAAACAGGAGAAAGGGGAAAAGACTTGTTTGCGTTAAGGACAAAAAATACCAGGTTTGCTGTTCAATAACAGGAAATGCAAGAAAAAGGGTCAACCCATCCTACACCTTTCATCCAATCAAGCAAAAACTGAGAAACAGTTCTTCCAGTTTATCTGGCACTAAGCCAAATTTACAACGTAGCTTCAAACTGCAAAACGTGTGTTAGCAAACACATTAAAAACCCTCTACTCACTATTTCTTTAAACAAATTGCCTAAAAAAAACAACCCTATGTTGCTGTTACACTTCAGTGATCTGACAGTAATAATCAGAAACTCAGTACATGGTCGTCATCCTTTGTGGCCGATTCTGCAGAGGTAAACGGCTCTTTTGTCTTTACTCTGAACACAAACTGGTGAAGTCAGCAGGTTGATGTTTGTAGTAGATATGCATGGCATGATCAGACCAAAGTGGCATGTTTACAGGCAACATCAGCACCCAGCCAATCAAGCATGGTACTATACACCAGAGAAAACAAGGCAGAAAACATCTCCCATGTAAGCATATAATTTCGAAAGTACATCATTTTAGTGAAAAGAGGTCTTCGTGTTTCTGTCACATATATCCACTGATTCCAAATAGTCTGCAGTAACTAATCCAACACATACCAACTGATTGTCAATGTCTCTGACAATATGACTCAAATGCAAAATCCTGTTAAATGTGTATGGTATTCTTGACAGAAGTGATCCTTTGCCAGACATATAATAAAACAAAACAAAATCTTAAAACTATTCTTCTATTTAGCCTCCTGTAAGAAAACTCACGTCTGTATAGAAGTGTCCATTCATTAGATTTTTACAAGCCAGCAGCACAGTTATACTCAAGATACTCCTGCCAATTAAAAAAAAGCTCAACTGTGGTCTTCTTGTCAGAGATTGAAGAAGCATTATAAACTAGAAAGTACTCAGAGAGCACATATACATCCACCAACACTTAAGTGCTTTAACCAATTTCCGACCCACAATATCTGTAGCCAAACCAGATCCTGATTAAAGTCTGGATCCATAGCATACGCTACAGACTCACAGGTACCCACCTCCCCTATACACTTAAATTCTTTTCATCAAGTTCCATGCATATTTATAAGAGAAATCTCTCCATATTAAACACAGTGGAAAAAATTATGATTTGTACAAAATGCAGTGCATTCTTTCATGGCCTAAGTTCAGTTCTTCAGTCAAATTTAATTGAAACTGGCCAACGTCTTTTTGCATAATCCTGCTCACAGTGAAATGGCAATGAACACATAACCCTCTTGGTGGAAATATAGAACACAAAATATCTTGAAATTATTTTAGCCAATCCATCAGCATTACAGTTTCTGCATCTGGATGTATGCAGTGCCAAATTTTTCTGCACGGACTTGTCCAATCATGCACTGCACTGCAGAGCCACCAACTGTACATGCATCTTCCATGTGGGTCTCAAATAAAACAGAAAGTACAAAAACATGGCTCTTACATCTGTAACTGCCCAAAATGTGTGTCTGCTAAAGAGTATAATCTCAACCTTATTATGAAGCCCTACTTATGAGAAAAATTGAAAACGGCATGAAACTGCATGAATACATTCAAACATACAGTGCCTAGTATTTATAGCTTGCAAGCTTATGTAAGCGTTTTTATAATCTCTGAAGATGATTCATCTTAAAAGCTGGTAAGTCACAATGAATGGACCACATTGTGAAAGGATGAAAATGCAATGAAAGGGATGTTGAGGGAAGCCTGCCAAACCTCTGTACTGACCCCTTGGGATCTTTGACACATCTGGAGTTCCTGGTTAGTCAAAGGAAACTTAATCCCAGTTTTCCATAAAAACAATAAATCCCTAAGTAGTTTTTACATTCTACTTTACATTTTTCTTTTACATTCTTATCAATAATAAGACAGCTTTAACATGAAAGGCTCTTGGACGAGATCAAAATAAAAACATATACTTTTTAAATGAGAAAAAAATACAAATAAGCAAATGTTCTATTTCCACTTGCACTTCTAATATTGGAAGTTGGGTGCATTCAGGTGGAGCAGTGTTAGCTAAATTTAAATGTCGATGACATTTCACCTACAGGATCAATTTGGTTTTACTATGCATATTTAATACTGACATATGGTGCCTCTGTTAAGTATCAGACCAGATTAAGCCTGCCCTTTGAATGCCTCTAACCACTGCATGAAATCTGTTTGCCTCTTATTTTTGTGTGATCAGGTATTTTCAGTTAATTATTTTTTATTTCACTTTCCACTGCCTGCAAACAGACAGGAAACATTTCTGATAAGATTTTAGAGCGGCATTATAACTGGATTCAATTCTTCAGTAAAGAGGTAAATTTACGAGATGTAGGTGTATGAGAAATAAAATGTAGTAGGAAAAAGTGCACGAGGAACCAAGGTTGCCTATTTTAACCACTAGTCATGCTAGTTTTTTTTTAATTTTATCTTATTTAACCTTTATTTTATCAAGAGGAAGAGCCTTCAGCTGAAGGCTATCTATCTATCTATCTATCTGCCTTCAGCTGACAAAGGACCCCCCAAACTGCACACTGACTCTAAACTATATTTTGTAATATGGACAACACTTTCAGGAAAGAAAAATGATATAGCGACTGTGTACTGGGGGTTGTGCAACACAATGCACATTAATCAGCAACCACAAATACAGTATTACCTAGCTTTATTTTCTATATGGTGATTTCTTTCCAACAGCTGTCACGTTATTGAACTTCGTTCCCCGCTGACTCTCTTACCATCATCTTTTACCATCCTCACCTGTACATAACTGCATAACTACATAACTACATCTAACTCATTGCACATTATTTGCACATAACAGTACTCTTAACTTTCTGCACTGCTGCATATATTTGCATATATTTGCTTAAATTGCACATACTGTTAATTACCGTATATACTGCACTGCTGTCCTTTGCACTTCTGATTGGATGCTAAACTGTGTTTCCTTACCTTGTATTCATACATGTGTAAGGACAATAAAGTTGAATCTAATCTAATCTAATCTAATCTAATCTAAAGGTTTCTATATGGTGTTAGCGCTAAATTAGATTATTGTAACTCTTTATCAGGTTCTCCTAAAACATCTTTAAAAAGTCTTCAGTTGATCCAAAATGCTGCAGCAAGAGTTTTAACAGGTACTAGAAAGAGAGATCATATCTGTCTGGTTCTGGCCTCCCTTCATTGGCTTCCCATAGAGTTTAGAATTAAGTCTAAAATCCTTCTCCTCACTTTCAAAGCTCTAAACAATCAGGCTCCTTTTTATTTAAAAGATGATACTACCCTATTATCCTAACAGAGCACTATGCTCCCAAAATGCAGGATTACTTGTAATACCTAGAATCTCCAAAAGTACAATGGGAGGCAGAGTCTTCAGTTATCGAGCTCCTCTCCTGTGGAACCAGCTGCCAATCTGGATTCGGGAGTCAGACTCGATCTCTGTTTTTAAGAAGAGGGTTAAAACCTTCCTTTTTGATATAGCCTATAATTAGGGAGGGATCATGTGTCTCTGAACTTGTTATGGAGCGGTTCTGGCGGACCGCTAATAAGACACTGTACACAGCCGATGAGTTTGTACATTTATTGAATAAGGATAAGCACTACAAAATAATGAGCCTCGTGGGGCAAAACACAAATAAAGGCAAGACACAACACTTACATACAATTAGTGCGGACGGAACCAAACGCTGGAAAGAACTGGCTTCGGGAATAGGGAAACCAGACTGGAAAGGCAGAGGTCACAGCCCCGAGCAAACAGAGCTGCTCCCTTAAATAGGGCTTGACAGATTAATCAGCTGATGAAATGTCATCAGCTGATTGGAATCCAGCCGTCCCGCGGAGCTTGGCTCTGACAGCCGGAAGCCCCGCCGAGATGCTGTCAAAACAAAAGCCTGGAAGCCAAGTGGTGCACCTGAGGAGAGAACGGGGAACTACCGGACAACCTGAGTGCAGACAGAGTCAGCACACGGACCATGACAGAGCTCTCCCTTAGTTATGCTGCTAATAGGTTTAGACAGCCGGGGGACCTCCAATAATGCACTGGGCTTCACTCCTTTCTTCACTCTCAGTGAAATATTTTTTTTTTTGCTGGTCATTAACATCTGTTTGTTCTCTCCCATAGATTGAGTCCCCATCGTGCTGTTTGCTCTCTACATGTCTGTTCTTTTCATCTTCTCTATCCCCTCACCTCCCAGCCAGTCGCAGCAGATGACTGCCCCTCCCTGAGCCTGGTTCTGCTGGAGGTTTCTTCCTGTTAAAAGGGAGTTTTCCTCTCCACCGTTGCCAAGCGCTTGCTCACAGGGGATCGCCTGATTGCTGGGGTCTTTCTGCAATTGTGGGGGTTTCCCCTACAGTTGAAAGTGCTATGAGATGACTGTTGTTGTGAAATGGCGCTATATAAATAAAGTTGAATTGAATTGAATTGAATAAAACAGTGTGTAGCTACTGTTTTCAAATCTTACAGCTGAGTCATATAATTGTACATTTTGGTACTATAACCTAAAATGCAGCATGGTAGCTAAGAAGCATCTGCAGACTGTTTTCCCTGGTCCCCCATGTTTAATACAACCCAATCACTATTAGAAGTATCTACGGATGTTGTGCAGAGGGGGGTGGCACATTTTTCTCTCCATGCAATAGTAATTTAATCAACAATTTCAGTCCACATCTGGTTACATTTTTAGACAATTATGTAGATGGAAAATTTACATAGTATGATTACATTTCAAATCTGAGAAACTAGGAACACTAACACAACACCATTCCAGAGAAAGATAGGGAGATCAGTTTTAAGTTTATACGAATAACTGAGTGAGTCTGAGAGACAAGTTAGAACAGTCTTTTCTTTTGTTAAATTAAAGATGAAAGACTAGCTCCATGCTAAATTTTCTAGTGTTCCCATGTGCAATGCTGTGTACCAAGGCTGGATGGAACACACTAAAGCAATAAAATTATCTGCAGCCATTTCCAACATATTGATGAATTAAAACAAAGCGTTGATTTGTATTTCATGTACTTTAGAACAAACTTTCTCTCCTTCCTTCCACAAAATATAAGAAGGCACAAATGTAGTGTGGGTTAACGGAGCAACATGGACGAAGATGGCAGTCCAATTCACACAGTTCAGACTCCTTAATCTGAGATTAGAGAAGTAGGCAGGGCATCCAAATGAGTATTATTTAAGAGCTGACTTATAAAGAATTATTTCAAATACTTTTTCCCCAAATAAGCATGAATCTCGATTCAGAATAAAGTGCAAACCTGGGTCCAACCAAACCAAACCAAACCTTTTTTATAATAAAGGTCTGATCCAACCAAAATGTATCTATAAATTTCTGGTTTCACGTAACTTTCATAAAAGTAATGTAAGTGTGGGGGAGAGGGTTAGAGCTGGAGGCTACCATATTTACTTTTGTGAATGGGAAAATCAGTTTTCACCATATTCATTTTTTAACATTGTCCAAACCAGGGCTGTGTGATATGGGCCAAAAATCACATCTTGATATAATCATTCAGTATGAAGTTGTGGACGAAAATAATGTATATTGATACATTTTAAAAATATCAAGATATCCCCGCCCTAGTCCAAACTAAATAATTTTAATTTCGATTTAAAATCAATTTATTGCCCAGCCCTAGTCACCTGCGTTCATCCATCCACATCACAAATGTTTTGTATTTGAAATACAAGTCTTTACATCACTGCTGGCACATGTAACTCAGGAAATGCTTGAATGGGAGAGGTGGGAAATACGTAATGCAAGAATAAGAAATAAAATATGAGTTGAGACACTGTCCCCCACTGTCATTATTGTTATGAGAGCCTCCCTGTATCAGAGAACATTTTCATCGCCTCACTTGTTAGCTCAGGAAGCTGGATTTCTTTATAAGCTGGGACCCCAATATCCACCCACACAAGAATCTGGCCTCTCTCCCATGCTGAGGTCCAGGCAGGGGGAAACAATCCTTTCTTTCCTTTGTGAGAAATTCAACATGAGTATTCAGCACATGCCTGTTCACTGCATAGCTCTGGACCAGTTCAGCAAAACTTTCAAAGGGGTTGACAAACCAAATCACCAATCGTGCCTCATTTCTAGAGAGCCTGTTGTTGGTCAACACCAGAAAACAGAAGGAGGTTCAAGGCAGGCTGAAGCGGGGCTGGCTTCAGCTGCATCTACAGCCCTCCAGCTGAATGGAATGTGAAATGTTTCCCAAGGAAATTCCTCCTCCTCCAGGAAAGCAGGGAAGGAAACCAAGAGATTTTGACACATATCACACAGTGGGAGTGAGCATGAAAAAGAAGGGAGTGAAGGTGTTGAATGGTCTACTGTTAGCAAACTGTGTGTGAACAGATTGGCGGAGCATGAAATACATGATTTCATTAGGGGGTACTATGAAACAGAACTACATCAGTTAATTATACAAGCAAAAAGTCTGAAGTATCTTTTAAAAAATAAATGTGCATTTCTCTCGTTCTACTAAAGAACAAATGAAAGTAATGTGATGATGAACTCACTAGAAAAGCAGTTGATGATTGAAGGGCAATCTAAAGTCAGAAACTTTTTTTTTTATTATTTATAGTACTTCATTTAGAAAAGCATTTAAAAAAAAGTATTCTGTTAACAAGTATGCATGGGCATGTACACATACACTTGCAAGTGCACACAAATTTTGCCACCCCACACAAATCCAATCCTACTCTGTGGAAAACACTGTGTGAAAAAAAAAAACAGAAAACATTTGGGGGGTGGGGGAGGACCACTCTGAAAAACACTATCTCTCACAAGGCATTGAAATTGAAATTTTAACAGATTCATTATCACCCCTCAAAGTTCCCTAAATTTAGCATAAAAATAAATGAAACAGAATGTCAGCATTTCCGTTGTTTCTGCACTTCCAAGAGTAGTTATCCATTTAAGGGCCATGCACACGACAACGTTTTTACCCCGAACCGTGGAAGTTCGTCTCCAGTTTAACTGTCAATGCATACTATTACCAGGTATTTGGAGGTGTGAAAGTGGAGAGATTTGAAATCAGCCTCAAGAGTGGAGAGGTTTTCCCGGCGCTGTTTTAAGCACGTCTGTATCTACGGAAATAAAGAGCTACAGCCCCAGTCTACAATAGATTTCAGCCAATCCATACACCAAGGAGCATTTATTTCTCACAGAGAAATACAAATAAGGAGCTTTCTGTATTTCTCACAGAAATACAAGCTCTGTGATTAAACTTTAAGCTTGATCTGTTTATAGTTAGGATCAGGTTAAAAATGGGTTCTTAACAGTATCTGTAAAACTGCTTTTTTACACAACAGATGCAGCCTTATATAGAAAAATAATCCTCAAAATTATATCCAAGGAGGATGCCTACCTTTGTTGAATGATGAACAAATCACCGTGGAGCTGCCGATGTTTCAAATCCAGTTTTGTGTTGTGCAAATGAGATGTGGCTGCAGCCCAACATCTCATCATATCACTATTTTTTCTTACTTGTAATGCTTTTGTAAAAGTGATGACTTATGCCTGCCTTGTGACAAATTACCCACCCATAAATAACTCAACACCTATCCTAAATATGGCTCTTTTATATATATGGTCACTCGCTAACAAGACTTTTATCATCAATGATCTGATTTTAGATAATAAGATTGACTGTTTATTTTTAACGGAGACGTGGCTTGGCACAGATGCACCAGCGGTTCTCACTGAGGCCTCCCCACCAAATTTTAGTTCAGTTTTTTCCATAAGAAAGGGCAGGAAGGGTGGGGATACTGCATCAATTTTTTCTTCCTCACTTGCAGTAAAGCAAATTTTACCTGATCAATATACCGCATTTGAGCACCACGTTTTTGTCTTTAGCAGCCCCGCAATTTTATGCGTCACAGTTTACAGACCACCCAAATACTGCCCTGTTTTTATTAATGAGTTCTCTGAGTTTTTATCAATAATCCACTCCTCATATAATTTTATTCTCATTCCTGGTGATTTTAATCTACACACTGATAAGCAGAACGACCATATGTCAGAAGATTTTAATGACCTGCTCAAGTCCATGAATTTTATTCAACATGTCATGCAGCCGACTCACAACAGGGGACGCACTCTGGATCTTGTCATTAGCCATGGCCTACCCACAAGTGTGTCCTCTGTTGTTGACTTGGCTGTATCTGACCATTACTGTGTGTTTTTTAACATCACTGGTTTTATGCAACGGGAGACCTCGGTGCGAACTGTGAGGAAGCACCATCTGACACCTGAAGTGGCTGCTGATTTTATCAAACTCTTACGCAACACTCCCCCAGTTATTTCACCTGCATTGTGTGATTTTATTGTTGATAATTTTAACAGTAAATTAAGATCAGCTATTGCCAGAGTTGCCCCATTAATCACAAGGACAGTTAGAATAAACCAAAGCCTCCATGGAGAAATAACCAAATCCAAAAACTGAAAAACTACAGAATAAATTAAGAATATACAATAATGCAGTCAAGACATCGAGAACTGAGTATTTTTCGAACATAATCTCAACCCATAACAATAACCCTAAAGTCCTTTTTGCAACCACTGGTCATTTAATCAACCCAGATTTTAATAAAAACACAAACCTGCCATCCAACTCTCTCTGTGAGAGTTTTGTAGACCACTTCAGGTGCAAGGTGGATTCTATTAGATCCAACATTTTATCTGACCAGAAGACTGCTTTTAATGGAATCTTGGACTCACCTTTAGCTGAGGAAACACCGGACTGTTTTGCCCTGGTTGATGCTAAGATACTTGGTAGAGTTTTCTCCCAGGTAAACTTGACCTCCTGCTTTTTAGATCTTATTACCACATCACTTTTTAAAACATTTTATGGATTCTTCGAACATGAGATTTTAAACATTGTAAATTGCTCTCTTCAGACTGGTGTTTTCCCCGCTGCCTTTAAAATGGCTTTTCAAGAAGAGTAATTTAGATCCTGATATACTCAGTAACTATCGACCTGTATCAAACCTACCCTTTTTAAATAAAGTTTTGGAAAAAAATCTTTTTATCCAGTTAAAAATTTTTCTTATGGACCACAACATTCTTGAGAAATTTCAGTCTAGTTTTAGGACAAACCACAGTACCGAGACAGCCCTTTTAAAAATCGCTAATGATATCAGGTGTAACATGGACTCCCACAAACTGTCAGTCCTAGTGCTGCTGGATCTCAGCACTGCCTTTGATACAGTAGATCACCACATTTTATTACGCAGACTCAAACACCTGGTAGGCCTCTGAGGTACTGTTCTCAAATGGTTTCATTCCTATCTCACAGATCGCTGCTATTTTATAAGTATGGATACATGTTCTTTGGCAATCCATGAAATCAAGTGTGGGGTACCCCAAGGTTCAATTTTAGGGCCAATACTTTTTAATCTTTATATGTTACCACTTGGGGATGTTATCAGGAGACATGGCATCAATTTTCATAGCTATGCTGATGATACTCAACTGTACATCGTTACGTCTCCTGATGACACAAAACCAATTAATGCCCTTTTGAACTGTATTTTAGATATAAAGTCATGGATGGCAGAGAACTTCTTACAGCTCAACCAGGGCAAAACAGAAGTTTTAATCATTGGTCCTGAAGACAAGAGAGAGAAACTTCTACCAAAACTGCTAGGTCTAAAACCTACACATTGTGTCAGGAACCTGGGCGTTCTTTTAGACTCTGACTTGAATTTTATTTCACACATTAAAAATGTAACAAAAATTGGATTTTACCATCTTAAGAATATAGCCAGAGTCCGCCCTTTTCTCTCTCTTGCTAGCACGGAAGTCTTGATGCATGCTTTTATTACTAGTTGTATAGACTATTGTAATGCCCTGCTCTCTGGTCTTCCTCAGAAAAGAATATCACATCTCCAACTACTCCAAAATTCTGCAGCACGAGTGTTAACGAGGATCAAGGGGCGGATGCATATTACACCAGTTTTAGAATCGCTGCATTGGCTCCCTGTGCATTTTAGGATCGATTTTAAGGTTCTCTTAGTAGTTTTTAAATGCCTCAGTGGTCTTGGGCCTTCTTATCTATCTGAGCTGCTCTTATCTTATGAGCCCTCGCAAACCCTGAGGTCCTCTGGTACTGGCCTTTTAATGGTTCCCAAAGTCAAGACCAAGACCTTTGGTGAAGCTTCCTTTCTCTATTATGGTCCTCATCTGTGGAACAGCCTGCCAGAGAGCTCAGGGCCACAGAGTCATTAGATATTTTTAAGAACAGGCTCAAGACCCACCTTTTTAATTTGGCTTTTGATAAACCTGTTTAACTATTACTGAAGTGGTCATTTATGTTCCATTGTTTTATGTTCTTTTTGGCACCATTTGTTCTTAGATTTTCTCATCTTCTTATTGATGTGTTTAGTTCAGGTTTTTTTTTAAGTATGAGTTTTTTAGTTCCTGTTTTTATGTGTTCTTAGTTCTTTTTGTACCTTTTTAAATTTTGGCTTTTAACAAACCGTTTAACTATTATTGAAGTAGTCATTTATGTTCCATTGTTTTTACATTCTTCTTAGTTCCATTTGCTTTTAGATTTTCTTATTTTGATGTGTTCTTAGCTCAGTTTCTAAGTATGGGTCTTTAGTTCCCTTTGCGTTCTTAGTTTTATTTTGTATTTGTGTGTTTTAGCTCCAGTGTTTTCTCAGGATGGTTGCTCCTTCATGTGGTGCCTCGGTGCCGAGCAATGTCTCCTTTATTTTATATGTGTGTAAGAGAAGTAGGGGGTGATGTAAAATATGTAATTAAATGTGTCTATTGTTTTTATCTATGTAAAGCACTTTGCGCAGCATCTAATATTTTAAGTGCTATACAAATAAAGTTTGATTGATTGATTGATTGATTGACTGACTGGACTTATCAAATATTCAAACCAGCTGTAAGTCAGATTTTTTTATTGCCTGCAATTACATGGGTTATTTATTTAGTTCAACTTTATTTGTATAGCGCCTAATCACAACAAATGTTATTTCAATGCACTATTTATTTATTTATTACTCCCTAATTCTTTCAGCTTAAAGAAAATGAATAGAAATATTGCAGATAGAATCTGGTGTTTATAGTAATAATCCAAAGTCCCAAACTTCTACTTGTCATCCGTTAGTTCCAACAGTAGTTTTCACATCGTTGGTGGATCCGTGTGCACGCGCGGTTGCTTCTGTGAGGTGTCGTGTGCACGCAGATGTTTCTCTCCGGGTCTAAACAAAAACGTCGTCATGCGCACCAGTCCTAAAGTTGTGGGACCAAGCTTGTAAAAATGACTCAGACTGACAAGAAGTGCTGTGTCACAATCCTGAAGGGCACTGGAGATGGCTGATGTGGTTTGTTTATGATTCCAAATGGAAACAGCGGATTAAGCAGACAGTGTCTCTGTGCAGCATGAGATTACCAACTCTTCTTTTCCTGTTATGAAATCAGATTACTCCAGCTCCCCTGCTAGGAGGAACAATATCCACGCCTTGAGATGAAGGACTTACTGAGGAGATGAAATGGTGAATTAAGATCATATCTGACAGATAAAAAAAAACCCTTTATTTAACGATTTAGGCTTAGTTTAACTATTGAGCACACACAATATTACAATTTAAATCAAAGAGATTAAGGTCACAGATCACACTGGAGTTTGTGAGCTAACAGTTCAACCTTCAGCACACATAAGCAGTGTAGTGGTTTGTACGTCAAAACACTAGTGATATTTTTAAAAAATCTAGATCTACAGACCCATAACAACGATGAAACAATGTCACTCAAGTTAAGCCAAGTGTTTGTTTCTGTGCAGATTCTTTATTTTCCGGACACTGCACATATCAGTTTGATGTGCCACAGAAATGAGGCCTTAGAAAAACATCTGACAACAGCTTACCCAGTACACTAAATTACTATGGAGATAAAGCTCTGCTACTCCTAGAGAATAAAACTAACTCCAGAGACTAACATGGATCAGGCAGCCAGAAAATAGGACGTCGTGCTCAGCAGCGATAAACATCAGAGGAAATGAGAAAAGATGTTTTTTAGTTTGTGAGCACACCTTTAAGATGTACAGAGGGGAAAGTAAGTATTGAACACGTCAACATTTTTCTCATTAAACATATTTCTGATGAAGCCACTGACCTGAGATTTTCACCAGATATCAGTAACAACCCAAGTAATCCATACATACAAAGAAATCAAGACAACTGTGTTCACAAAACAAGTTTTATTTAATAAAGTGTAATGACACAGGTGACATTCCACGAGGGTTCGTGGGAGTTTGCCCAACCAGTTTACATGTGTTTTGTGGACTTGGAGAAGGCATTCGACCGCATCCCTCATGGTTTTTTGTGGGGGGTGTTTCAGGAGTATGGGGTATCGGGCTTGTTGTTAACGAGCTATTCGGTCTTTGTACGACCATTGTGAGAGTTTGGTTCGTATTGCCAACACTCGGTCGGACTCATTCCCAGTGAGAGTTGGACTCCGCCAGGGCTGCCCTTTGTTACTGATCCTGTTCATAATTTTTATGGACAGGATTTCTAGGCGCAGCCAGGGAACGGAGGGTGTCATGCTTGGTGACCACAGGATCTCATCTCTGTTGTTTGCAGATGATGTTGTCGTGTTGGCTTCATCCAGCAATGACTTACAGGTCTTAATGGGACGGTTTGTCGCTGAGTATGAAGCGGCTGGGATGAGAATCGGCACCTCCAAGTCCGAGTCCACGGTCCTCAGCCGGAAAAAGGTGGATTGTCCTCTCCGGGTTGGGGACAAGCGCCTACCCCAAGTGGAGGAGTTTAAGTATCTTGGGGTCTTATTCACAAGTGTGGGGAGAATGGAGCAAGAGATTGACAGACGGATTGGAGCAGCATCTGTAGTGATGCGGATGTTGTACCAGTCTGCTGTGGTGAAGAGGGAGCTAAGGTCCAAGGCAAAGCTGTCGATTTTCAATCTACGTTCCTACCCTCACCTATGGTCATAAGCTTTGGGTAATGACCAAAAGAATGAGATCGCTGATACAAGCGGCTGAAATGAGCTTTCTCAGTAGGATTGCTGGACTCACCCTCAGAGATCGGGTGAGGAGCTCAGCCATCCGAGAGAGGCTCAGAGTAGATTCGCTGCTCCTCCACACTGAAAAGAGTCAGTTGAGGTGGTTTGGGCATCTGATCAGGATACCTCCTGGACGCCTCCTACTTGAGGTGTTTCGAGCACGTCCCTCTGGGACGAGACCCTGGGGCAGACCCAGGACTCGCTGGAGAGACTATGTCTCCCAGCTGGTCTGGGAACGCCTTGGTGTCCTCTCTGAAGAGCTGGAGCAGGTAGCTAGGGAGAGGGAAGTCTGGGCTTCTCCGCTTGAACTGCTGCCTCCGCAACCCGGACCTCTGGAAAAGCGGTAGAAGATGGATGGATGAATGGAATGACACAGGAAATAAGTACTGAACACATGAAGAAAAAGAGGTGCACAAAGGCATAGAAAACAAAGAAACCAGACTAAATCCATCAGAATTTAGGAAGCCATCCCAACCCCATTCAGTGCAAATTAATTTCAGCTGGTTAAGTCCTGAGTGATAGCCTGTAAAAAGGTCTGTGAATATCAGATTGTCACACCACAAAGAACTCATGATGGGTAGAAGCAAAGAGCTCTCTCTAGACCTTTGCAACCTTATTGTTGCAAAACATAATGATGGCACTGGTTACAGGCGCATTTCTAAACTGCTGAATGTTCCAGTGAGCACTGTTGGAGCCACCATTCAGAAGAGGAAAGAACATCATTTTACCATAAACTGGCCATGACTAGGAGCTTCTCGTAAGATTTCTGACAGAGGAGTCAAAAGAATTATCAGAAGAGTTATTCAAGAACCAAAGACCACAGTGAAGAACTCCAGAAAGACCTGGAGCTAGCAGGTACTGCTGTTTCAAAGAAAACAATAAGTAATGCACTCAGCTGACATGGGCTTTATGCCCGCTCACTTCACAAGGATCCATTGCGGAAGAAAAAGCATGTTGAAGCTTGTTTAAAGTTTGCTGCACAACATTTGGCCAAGCCAGTAAAAATACTGGGAGAATATAGTCTGGTCAGATGAGACCAAAATTGAACTTTTTGGATGTCACAACACACAGCATGTTTGGAGGAGAAATGGCACTGCACATCCCTGTCATGGGCGGCGAGAGCGTGCCCCCCTCCTTCCTGTTCATCTCTCCTCAGCTCATCAGCACACCTGAGTGAGAGGACACACCTGCGCCCTCTCATCAGCCAGCATACTTAAGGAAGCATCCTTCAGTGATTCAATGCTGGCTCGTCTGGGTATACTGCCGCTAAAGACAGCAAGTCATGTTACACTGGTGTAGAAAATTACTAACCTGTGTGCTTCTTCTCTTTGTTCAGGTTGCTGCCATCGTGTGGGTGTGTTGCCGGGATTGCGTGCGCTCTCCTGCCACACCACCATCCACTGACAGTTAACCTCCACCTGGTCAGGCACCACCAGCTCATTCTCCACCCTGCTGGTTCGTCTATTCCCCACTGGAGTCCTGCTGGTGCTCCCTCGGAGCCCACGTAAGTGGTAATTTGGCTAGCCCATTTTTCCTTACTCCATTCCTCCTCTCACGGCTCTCGTCTTCTCTCCACAGGCTCCTTCCTCTGGCGAGTGACTGTTCTGTAGCTGTGCGAGGGTTTTGCTATTTAATAAAAATACTTAAACGTGTATTACTGTTTGATTGTCTCTTTGATGCTGCATCTCGCACGTGGGTTGAATTACTTTATCAGTCATGACACATCCCATCATGGTGTGGGGGAGTTTTTCAACACATGGTACAGGCAGACTTCATATAATTGAAGGAAAGATGAAAGGACAAATGTACAGACATCTTTGATAAGAACCTGTTGCCATCTGCCAAGATGCGGAAGATGAAACAAGGGTGGACATTTCAGCAACAGTGACCCCAAACACACAACCAAAGAAACTCTCAACTGGCTCCAGAGAAGGAAAATAAAGCTGCTAGAATGGCCCAGTCAGTAACCTGACCTGAATCCAATTGAAAATCTATGGAACAAACTGAAGATCCCAGTTCATAGAAGACACCCACGGAACCTTCAAGATTTGAAGACAGTTTGTGTGGAAGTATGGGCTAAAATCACTCCTGAGCAATGCCTGCACCTAGTTTCTCCATACAGGAGGCATCTAAAAGCTAGTATTACCAACCACTGCTAACCACTGCGCCACCGGGCTGCACGGTGGCGCAGTGATTAGCACTGCGGCAGCACAGTTTACCCTCGGCCGGGGGATCGCGGGGATCATGAGATAGTGGGTTCAATCCCTGCCCCCGGCCAACAGTGATCTGTGTGGAGTTTGCATGTTCTCCCCGTGTTGCGTGGGTTTACTCCGGAATTTCTCCGGTTTCCTCCCACATGCCAAAAACATGCAGGTTAGGGATATGGGGCGCTTGCGCACGCAGCGACCGGCAGCTGGTGGCTTGTCACCGGACTGCAGAACAAATCTACCTACGGGTACAAAATAAGTCCAAAAAAAAAAAAAGGCTTTTCTACTAAATATTAAATGAATTTCACCAAGTGTGTTCAATACTTATTCCCTGTGTCATTCCACTTCATTAAATAGAACTTGTTTTGTGAACACAGTTGCCTTGATTTCTTTGAATGTATGAATTACTTGGGTTGTTATTGATATCTGGTGAAAATCTCAGGTCAATGGCTCCATCAGAAATGTGTTTGAGAAAAATGTTGACAAGTTCAATATTTATTTTCCCCACTGTATTCATTTCTCTACATTCTAGTAGTGAAACATAAAACATGGCTTTTTGTGCAAAAGGAAATACACTGGACTGAAAATGTTGTGTATGACGTCATACCAGGCCCTATTTTGACGGTTATCTGGGCACTTTTTTACAGCCCCTCCGCCGTGCACCAGTGTTTTTGTTATTTTTTGTCAGCGCATTGTTTTTTACACCTTGTCTGATGCCATCACATTACCAGTAGACAGTGCCATGTGCTCGGAGGAGGTGCCTCATTTCAAAGAGGTGTGGCGGTGTACAATCTAATGTGCATTATACTATTATAGTGTATTTCATCAGAATCCGCATTTACATCCATCCATCTTCTTCCGCTTAATCCTTTTCGGGTCGCGGGGGGGCTGGAGCCTATCCCAGCATCTTTGGGCGAGAGGCAGGGTACACCCTGGACAGATCACCAGTCCATCGCAGGGCCAACACAGAGAGACAGACAACCATTCACTCTCAGAGCCATACCTAAGGACAATTTAGAATCCCCAGTTTTTTTTGATGCCAATTAACCTAATGTGCATGTTTTTGGCATGTGGGAGAAAACCGGAGAAATCCCCGAGTAAACCCACGCAGACACGGGGAGAACATACAAACTCCACACAGATCACTGTTGGTTGGGGGCTGGGATCGAACCCAGGATCCCCCGGCCAAGGATGAGTTGCTGTGCTGCTGCAGTGCTAACCACTCCGCCACCGCGCTGCCCCTTTTGATCAGGAAAAAGGACGTCTATTGTCAGAAGCGCATTGTTACCTCCACCAAGGAGGTAATGTTTTTACCGGGGTTTGTCTGTCTGTTTGTCTGTCTGCTACCAACAAAACTCAAAAAGTTATGAACGGATTTTGACGAAATTTTCAGGAAAGGTGTGTAATGGCACGGGAAACAGATAATTAGATTTTGGTGATGATATGAGAGTGCATACCTCCACCAAGGGCTTTGTTTTTATTTGTGCAGCAGGATTACACAAAAACTACTGGATGGATTTGGATGAAATTTTCACCAGAGGTGGTTCTTGGCCTAGAGAGGAATCCATTATATTTTGGTGATGATCTGAGAATGCATACCTCAGCCAAGGCTCTTATCTTCTCACAGTGTATTAGCAACAATACTCCAAAACTGATGGACAGACTTTGATGCCATCTTCACCACAAGTGGCTATAGGCCTACACACAAACCTATTACATTTTGGAGGTGATCCATGAGAAACGTAAGGAGCCTTGGCGGAGGTATGCGCTCTATGAGTGCTTTTCTAGTTTAATGATGTTTCAGTGGCATGTTTTGACATCCCGCAGCTCCGGAGCTCAGGAAACGGCATGCACTGGGACAGTCATGAGGCCGTATTACAACGACGGGGTCGGTTGACCAGTTGTCTGATGCAGAACGTGTTTATGGGCGTTTCCAAGTTCATTTCTTTATCACAACGCCGTAAAAATGAATTTTCTACCGGCGCATGATGCAAAAAGGCTGGTCTAATCATTCAAAGGTGTGTTTTGAATAATCCAATCCAAAGCACTCCTTCCCATCCCTTTAATGCAAAGAGGCTCATTATCTACAGTGAATTGTGATCATGATGGGTTTTGCGCTGACCAACGCCCATGTGTGTGAGCCAAAATGCACCCGATAGTAATGCTGCTTAGTAATAAGGAAGACATCAATCACAGTTGATGCCCAGTTAGTTATGTTAAAAAGAACAGATAAGAATTATCGCACAGCCCTGAGGAAAAGTAGCAATTTTACTAAAATTACGTTTCCAGATCTCTTGACCTTTAACCTTGAGCATAACTTGGATGCAGACGCACCTGAGGATCATTGTGAGTGAGTTTGGTGAACATCGGGGAAAATGCCTAGAAGGAGTACCAATTCCCATGAAATGTGAACGGATGGACAGACAGACGGACGGATGCCACGTCATCGCATTAGCTCTTTCAGCTTTGCCAGAATGAGCTAAAAATGATATGTTTGAATGGGAAGTCTTCTGGGGTCCACTTGAACCATGGAACCAAGTCCACTTGTTTGGGTCTGTTCAACATTGCGTGTAATACCCCGGTGTATTCCATTAGACTCAGCTGTAATCAGACAGTACTGCTAATACTAGAAGTGGTGTGTGTGTGTGTGTGTGTGTGTGTGTGTGTGTGTGTGTGTGTGTGTGTGTGTGTGTGTGTGTGTGTGTGTGCGCGCGCGTACGTGTGCGCGTGTGTGTGTGTGTGTGTGTGTGTGTTGTAGCTTGCGAAAAATGTAGTTTAAGGATGGCTAAGTGCAGGCAGGGAAGAAGGTAAAACACACGAGGACCACAGGAGGTTTAGCAATATCAGAATCATTGTGAGAACATCCTTTAACATAACAGCAAGAACATGCTTAAGATGAAATAATGGGTGGATTAGCTGTGTTGCTCCAACTGGCAAGAAAGGAGTAAGATAAAACCTAGATGTATTTGACTAGGTTTCTAGATAAGAAGGATGGCTATTATAAATCACGGCTAGGCACAGAGAAGACAGCTACAACATTATGTGACATTTTGACAATTTGACATTAATCTGCCCTGTAATGCCTCTGACCTCAACATCTTTTACACCCGCTTTGAGACCACCAGCTACAGCACATAGAAGAGACACACACTCACGCACCCCCCCCCCCCCCACTAAGAGTCTCACCAGGCCAAGTAAACAAAGCACTAAGGAATATCAACCCCCGCAAGGCAACAGGACCAGACAACATACCTGGGCAGGCCCTCAGAGCATGCGCTGCTGAGCTGACTGACATTCTCACAGCAATCTTCAACCTCTCCCTCAACCAGAACATAGTCCCCTCCTGCTTCAAAATGGCAACCATCATCTCCCCAAATGGAGCCTGCCGACCTGTCTGAATGATTACAGACTGGCAGCACTCACTCCAATCATCTTGAAGTGCTTTGAGAGAGTGGTGGTGCCCCTCATTCAGGACAACATACTGGGCACCCCTGACCCCCTGCAGTACGCTTACCGGCCCGACAGGTTCACCTCAGATGCCATCGCTGCAGCACTCCATTATTCTCTGGCCTACCTGGAAGATAAAGACTCCTACATTAAGATGCTCTTTGTCGACTACAGCTCTGCCTTCAACATGGTCATCACCTACAAACTCACGAAAAACTGTCTTCACTTGGCCTGCACCCCACCCTCTGTGACTGGCTACTGGACTTTCTAACTGGCAGGCCCCAGTCTGTCAGGATGGGTAACAGGACCTCAGCCAGCATCATCACAAACACAGGTGTCCCACAGGGTTGTGTTCTCAGCCCCATCCTCTACAGCCTCTTCACCCATGACTGTGTTGCCTCCCACAAGGACAGTATCATCCTACAGTTTGCGGATGACACAGCAGTGATAGGACGCATCACTAGTGATGATGAAACATCCTACAGGAGGGAGGTGGCCAACCTGGCGTCACGGTGTGAGGACAACAACCTCACCCTCAACACGGACAAGACAAAGGAGATGATAGTGGACATGAGGAAAGGGAGGAGGAGACCCCATCAGCCACTGTTCATCCGGAAGCTTGAGGTGGAGAGGGTGACCAGCTTTAAATACATGGGCATCCACATCAGCGAGGACCTTAAGATAAGATAAGCCTTTATTAGTCCCACAATGGGGCAATTCCAGGATTGCAACAGCACAGGGATAGCAACACTCAAGAGCAATAATTAAGAAGATACGAAAAATATAAATAAGAGCAGTGGATATACATATGTACACATAAATATATAAATATATAACTCTGTGGTGTTGTGTGTAACACCACAGAACAGCGACTGTACTTTCTGAGAAGGCTGAAGAAGTTTGGCATGTCCTCCAGGATCCTCAACAATTTCTACAACTGCATCATCGAGAGCATCCTGACCAACTGCATCACTGCGTGGTACAGCAGCACCACTGCCCTGGACCGCAAATGCCTGCAGAGAGTGGTGAAGACAGTGGAGAACATCATCAGGACTCCATTCCCCTCTC
The DNA here is from genome assembly GCA_020510985.1 of Pholidichthys leucotaenia. Classification (NCBI taxonomy): domain Eukaryota; kingdom Metazoa; phylum Chordata; class Actinopteri; order Cichliformes; family Pholidichthyidae; genus Pholidichthys; species Pholidichthys leucotaenia. The sequence goes on from CM035841.1 coordinate 293,305,008, forward strand.
TGCAGAGCATCTACCACTGCAGAGTCCAAAGGAGAGCTGACACCATCCTCTGGGACCCCACCCACCCCCAGCCCAGACTGTTCACACTTCTACCCTTAGGCTAGAGTTACAGAAGTATGAAATGCAGGACAACCAGACTGAAGAACTCCTTCGTTCCCACTGCCATCAGACTCCTGAACAGATAACTCCCAAAACTCTGTACCACAGCTTTGCATATAGGAGCTCACACACCGGCTGCTAAATTTGCACACTGCTCACCTGTACAGTAGATATAGTCTCACCTGTCCATCTTGTCCATATTATCTCTGCTGATAATTATCTTCTCTGCTGCTACTTATCATGCACAGTTTACTGGTACAACCGTTACAGAAATTAGCACCGGGTACTAATTTGTAATTTGTAATTATACACTGCTCATTGCACAATGCTCATTTGCACACTGTACATAGGTCTATGCCATCTCAGGTTCACATCAGGTTGCACAAAGTTTATTTGCACACTGTACATAGTGTTATTAGTACTCATTAGTTTGAGTATTTAGTGACTGAGTTACTGTAAGTTACTGTGTCATGACCTTAGAATTGTTGTTTCTGTACCTATTACCTTGGCATTCGTTCGGAGAGCAAACTAAGAATTTCATTGCTCAGGAAATGCATACCTGCCAACTTTTAAAACCTGAAAAGCCTAGTAGCTAGCCGGGGTCCAGGACAAAGTCCTGGCAGGGGGTTCAGGGGGGCAAAGCCCCCCGACGGCAAACGAATATTAGCATTAAATCAAGTTAAAATGTGGCTAACAACCTCATATTTCTTCAACAATCATGTTTCTATTTTCCTTAAATTGTCAATGCAGATATGCTGATGGAAAAGATCAAGGACAAACTCTATGGTAACTCTCAAGCATTGTTGTTTTCCATGGTGCACCCCTTAGCTTTCTTCAGTTGGTCTTTTGAATGGGACACACTGTGGCACTTGTTACCCGAAGCTGTCATCATCATTTTCCTGGTCATGAGGTTGCCCAGAACTTTAGTTGACAGACTGGACCTGAACTCAGTTTTGTTCTTGTTCACATGGCTGAATATGCGCTCACAGTCCGCAATAATAATGCCTGGAAATGCTTTGGAGTATTCCTCACGAAAAGACTTGCCATGTGTGTGGATATGGATTATCATAGTCTCTTAATTTTCTTAATCAGTGTTCATCTATATTTATTTAAGTCAGTAAGATCTCTGATTATTATACTCTTTGCTTCCTCAGGTGTTCCATTTAGTTTGATCCAAACTCTACAATTTCTTGTCCATGTTGCCTGTATCTTATTTTGTCTTTTCAGCATCCGTGCTTGCCGTGCTATTTCAGCATTAGTTTTTGTTAGATGTTCATTTAGATAAACTTCTGTTCCCCGTAACTTTCTGGCCTGCCTCAGTATGTCATTCTTTACCCAGGGACGTGATTTGGGGTTGGGGAAATTATCTGAAAATTTAGCAGGGGGTCTGGGGGATGCAGTCAAGCCCCGGTGGGGGGGCAAGGGGGGGCGAAGCCCCCCGAAGCTCCTGAGTTTTTATGATTTTTAAGTACCAGAACTGTGCTTAAATGACATAAAACAAACGGCTGAATGCCACTTATTACTGTATAATATTGACTTATGTTCCAAGAAGATAAAATCTCTGAACTTAATTCAGAGATTTTTTGATCTCTTCCATTTCCTCCTTCTTTGGTGGCATTTTTACTGACCTGTTGATAGTAAAACAATCTCTGCTGGTGACGCCGATATCTGAGCCGACCGACCTCGAATCCAGCTGGGCCTCTGCTAGCCCCCTCCGCTGCTTACCGTCGCTGCAATTGAGCTCCTGTCCAGCCGGGGTACCGGCAGCTCCTCCACCGAGTCCCGCCGCCCACCGCCGCTGTAGTTGAGCTTCCATCCTGCTCCTGTCCAGCTGGGGTCCTGGTAGATCCTCCGCTGAGCCCCGTCACCTACCGCCGTCTTCCTCAGTAGTTCCTCCGCCGAGCCCCGCTGCTGTAGCTGGGCTCCGATTCCGGCACTTATCCAGCTGGGGCCTCGGCTGCTCCTCCACTGGTCCCCGTCTCCTACCACCGCTGTACTTGAACTCCGATCCGGCTCCCGTCCAACTGTTGGTTCCTCCAGCGAGCCCCAATCACCGGGGACGGAGTCGCTTCTTTGTATCGGTGTTAGGTGCTACGACTAGCTATGGCGTTAGTTATAGCGATAGCGTTAGCTTAGCAAACGCTTCAGGTAAATTTAGATACGATTCCTAGCGATCTCGTGTTTGGAATTGCTTTCATGTTTTTTTTACGATTTAAAAATTTTTGACTTAATTTTTTTGTGAAAAACCGTAATTTTGATTAATAAAGCCATAACCTGGAATGGGATCTTGAAAACCGTAACCATTACGGCAAAACCGGAGTAGTTGGCAGGTATGGGAAATGTGGCATTTCTTAACTGTGCACATAATAATAAAGCCTTTGAATCTTGAATCTGTAATTGATGATGCCCGTGTCCTCAGTCTGCAAAAATCACAGCTTTCATAGCAAAAACAATACCCCAGAACCACTTTGGTTCTCGGTACTGTACTTTCAGGAACATTTTAGTTTATTCTGTCAGTACCTCTATTATGAATTTGGTATGAAGTCATCCCATGACACATTCTTTATGAAGGAAGAAAATAAATATGGCATATTGCTGACCTTTAGATTAGTATCATTCCTGCAAATGCCAAATTGCTCTCTCAACACATGCCTTTCATGCTACAAATCTACGCAGGCCAGCTGGATTCCTCAGCACAACAGCTCAGTTATAGTCTAGATTGCAAAATCTTTAACAATTAACATTTTGCTATGTGCCATGTCATTTCAGATTCCTGCCCTGAGAGAAAAGCACGTCCTGCAATAAATACATTGTAGCTTAAAAGTACTAGTTCATACCTGTGTGTGCCCGTGCATACCCGTGCATGCACATAGAAACCAAGTATAAGCAAGTATTTCTGCATGCCCGTAGAAAGCAGGTGTAAGCAAGGGTGTAAGCAAGCACGTCAGCACTCGTTCAGTGATGTCTGCCTTTGATCTTTGATGGTGTCATAGCGAGTCCTATGAACTTTGATGATGTCATAGCGAGTCCTATGATTGTGAGTGATGCCTGCCTTTGATCTTTGATGTCCTACGATCACGAGTAAGCGCGAGTGATGCCTGCCTTTGAGCTTAGATGATGTCATAGTGAGTCCTATGATCATGAGTGATGCAGTCCAAGGACGGATAATTTTTTCACACATAAGGAGTAACGTTATACATAGGAACATCATAGGACTTTTCACACATAAGGAGTCGTGATACATAGGAACATCATAGGATATAATGCAGCCATCATAGGAACATCATAGGTGGCCCTATGAGCTTTGGTCGTGACACACACACTGACAGACAGGTCCTATGATCTTTGGTCGTGTCACACACACTGACAGACACAGACAGACAGAGATTTTTTGAATTTATAGTGACTAGTGCATACCCGTAGAAACCCGTGCATGCCCGTAGAGGGGATGCATTGGACCATAATTCTTGCCAGTTACAGGACAGTTGGTATAGCAACACAGCACTAAGTGGCAATCTCATGTGATGGCTTTTGTATGCAGCAAAACATAAAAATCACACAAAATATGCCCTGCCATCTAGGACTGTTTGCCCCTGCTTGTTACTTCTTCTCCTGCCTGTCACTGTTCTGTGTTATGTTCTTCCTCTTCTTCTTCTTTTAGAATTGAGTGGCGGTTGGCAACCAGCTTACAGGTGCACTACCGCCACTGACTTGATTATCACCACTCTATATCTTTGTATCAGGAGTTCTTATAAGGAGTTCTGAACAACTCCTTATGTGTGAAAAAATTATCCATCCTTCAGAGGAACTGGTCCACTTGATGGTGTCTATATACAGTATACTGTATATGTCTTGTAGGGAGTCATGTGCTCTTGTCTATGTGCCGTCATATAGACATCATCTGGTGGGTCTTCTTCGTTCAGACCACTGAAGGGTCTCCTCCTGTCTCAGATGGCTGTGTTGTTCACAGTCCTGCCTGCGGCGTACTGGTGGAACCTGAGGTGTTTCATGTTCACGGCATCCTTTCTGATGTGCAGCAGTTCTCCTCATTCTATTGCTCTCCATCTGGTGGGTCTTCTTCTTCTTCATTCAGACCACTGGTTGAGGGATAGGTGCGTCATAATTCCAGTTCATGGGCATGATCCTGAAAAAGTGGCTTTCGACACTGTTCAGGAAGATCCGTGCATGCCCACAGAAACCAAGAAACTGGAGCACCCAGAGAAAATCAGTGCTTTGCTTGGCATCTTACACATTTGTAGTGTAGACTGGCATTCGTCAAGGTTACACATTTGCCGTCATGTAGGCATGGCGAGTAGTCCTATGATGCCCGAGTTCATAGGACGTGCTATGATGATGAGGCAGAGATCATAGGCTGTCCTATGATGTCCTAGAAACGTGCTTTAAAGTCTGTCGTACCCTGTGCTGGTGAAGGGTGTCTTCCTGTCTCAGACGGGTGCGATGTACTGCTGGAACCTCAGGTGTTTCATCTTCATGGCATCTTTTCTGATGTGCAGCAGTTGTCGGCATTCTATTGCTCTCCATCTGGTGGGTCTTCTTCTTCTTCGCTGAGACCACTGGTTGAAGGATAGGTGCGTTGTAATTCCAGTTCATGGACAGGATCATAAAAACAGATCAGAGCAAAAAGAGGCTTTCCGGCTTGGACTCACTGTATATGACATCATAAAGACATGAAGGCAGGCTTGATGTATATGACATCATAAAGACACATTTGTCTATGTGCCGTGGGCTTGAGGTATATGACATCAAAAAGACACATTTGTCTATGTGCCGTCATATAGACATCGCGAGTTGTCCTATGATGCCTGAGTTCATGGTCTATATGACATCATAAAGACACATTTGTCTATGTGTCCTACGATGCCTGAGTTCACAGGACGCCCTATGATGTTCAGGCAGAGATCATAGGCCATCCTATGATGTCCTATGAACGTGACAGACAGACAGACAGACACACACACACACACACACACACAGATTTCTTGCTTTTATAGAGTGATGTGACAACATAAAACACATCCACGAGAGTCAAGACAACCAAAGTTTTTTTTAACCAACTATATCAAGAAATATGTAGGCAGTTTAAAAGTCTACAATTGTAGATCAATTTGAACTTTGCTGGAAGGCTTTGACAAGCAAGTATAGAGTGTTTTTTGGGCAAATAATAATAGAGTGATGTCTGAAGCTAGAGTAGGTGGTGGTAATGCACCTGTAAGCTGGTTGCCAACTGCCAATCAAATCTAAAAGAAGAAGTACAATCTGGAATGCTAAGCATTGTGTCACACAAATGTAAGCAAAACAACGAACAAAAAAGTCAGAAATATATACAACAAGGGGAAAGTGGGGCAGTTACTCACAGTGCCAAGTTCCTGTTACAGTGGTTTTGTGTTGCTTTATAGAACTGGCAAACCTGTCAGCTTATAAGAGATAATGCTACAAATTCCACATGAGATTTCAGGATGGCAGACTGGTAGGCATGAAAGTGCTGGAATCAAAACAATGCTTCTTTAACTGTTCCAGCAGGCCTGCTATGGAGGGAGCTGCTATATCACTTGTCTGGCAGATAACAGCTTCTCAGCTATTGTATCATGCACACCAAAAAAATCCTATATGTGCTAGCTAACAATCGCATTTAGAGATAAGAAATAAGTGCAAGGGCTTCATGATCACACATATGAAGCAGATTTATTTGAATCTGATTTAATGTAGTGCAGCAATCTGTCAAGGCGATTGTAAATTATTTCTTTCACAACTTTTGCTGACATTAATTCATGGCTTAGCGCCATAGTTGGCTCACGAGAAAAAAAAAAATGCCAGAAACTACAAATCCACAATAAGAGACCGGACAAAAGCTGACAACATGTTTCCATTGTAAACAAAGCATCCCTTAGTATGGCTTTCAGTGGAGCTGCACAGCTAAGGATTATTTACCATCTTGTAATTATTAACAAACAACAGCTGTGTGTGATGTTTTGGAGGACTGGTAAAAGCCCGCATGGCCTCATTTGAAACCGTGCCACTTAGCTGGACGCTAACATTTGTTAAAGGGTGGTGGAGGAGAAAACAGCTGCACACAAAACGGCCCAGCCCCTGAAAAGACGCCAAGGCAGAATCCCCAAAACAGGCCTTTGGCTGGGCTTTACGCAGGACCATTCACACTCACTTAAGATTAAATATCTGAAATCACACAAGGCATACAGATAGCCTAGGAGCACTGGTCATCCAAACAGCCAATGCAAACAATAGCAATAATAACTGATTTGAATTTCAATAAACAACTGTGCTGATAATTATTGGAGAATAACCTTTGTCCGATTACATAAGAGATTTTGTAAAACAGCTCATACATCAAAGGGAAAATCTAGGTTGTACCTAATGCTTAACAATGATCCAGAAGATGTTTATTACATGCCTCATTTATAATCTATTGTCATCCTCACCATATTCATTTGACATGGCACACTGTATGTCATACATTATGGAGAAAGCAGACAGAATAAAGGCAGAGGCGTGGGAAACCAATGCAGCAAGTATGGCATGCATTATAAATTAGGGTGTGCATATGAGGAAAACATATCCTGAAGGATTAGAATGTGTTCAAGATCCACCAGCACAGAAAGATTGTTAGATCGTGTCTAATCTTTTTTTCAGCCAAAACTCACCACTTGCTAGGCCATTTCATGTGAAGAGACTAATTTTGCTGAGGATCTGTGCTTAATAACCTACGTATATGATACTACTTGCTGATATGTCATGAGAGTGCACTTTATCTGAGTATCGTGGTTTACTTTTGAAACCACACGATTTTAAAAATTTTTCTGTATTGGCCACACGGGGGCCAATACAGAAATTTTTTTTAAAATCGTTCAGATACAAATCACAAAATGCAATCAGTTCTTTTAAAGAGGACTTGCTGAAGCAAGACTGGACAGAAGTCTATGTATCAGATGTAAATGAAGCCTATGACAAATTTATAAACATTGTAACCACTCTTTATGAAAAAAATTGTCCATTAGTAAAGAAAAAGCTTAAACATAAATTTGCCGATAAGCCATGGTTAACCAAAGGATTACAAAAGGCGTGTAAAAAGAAAAATTTATTATATAAAGCTTTCCTAAAGAAAAGGACAAAAGAAGCAGAGCAGCGGTATAAAACATACAAAAATAAGTTAACATATATAATAAGATGTAGTAAAAGAGACTATTACAGTAAAGAACTGGAGAAAAACAGAGACAATATTAAAAATACATGGACAATACTTAACAATATTCTTGGAAATAAAAACAGAAATACAAGCTACCCAACTGATTTTTCAAAAAATAATAAAACAACTCGGAGTGTGAATGCAGCGTCATCTGCAGATGAATTTAATAACTTTTTTGTTAACATTGGTCCTAATTTGGCTCGAGAAATACCCATTACGGCGCCTACAGGTGATACAATAAGCAAAAACACTGCTATAAAAGACTCCATTTTCATAAAGAACACAGACGAGAGAGAGGTCATTAAAATTGTTAAATCGTTTAAAAGTAAAACATCTACGGACTGTGATGGTATTGACATGCTCTTAGTCAAAACTTTTATTGAATGCTTAGTGAAACCACTGACGTATATCTGTAACCTGTCTCTCCAAACAGGTATATTTCCCAATGCAATGAAAATAGCTAAAGTAATTCCGATATACAAGACGGGTGACAGAGGGGAATTCTCAAACTATAGACCAATTTCACTATTGCCGCAATTTTCCAAGATACTTGAAAAAATATTCTATGAGAGAATTGACAACTTCATACTGAAGAATAATTTATTGTGTGAGCAGCAATATGGGTTCAGACACAAGAGGACAACTGCATTTGCTCTAATGGAATTTATAGAAAAAATATCAACTGCCATTGAAAATAAAGAGTATTCAGTTGGGGTATTCCTGGATCTTAAAAAAGCATTTGATACAGTGGATCATAACTTATTATTAAAGAAACTACAAAATTGTGGTATTAGAGGGGTAGCACTGTCCTGGTTATGTAGTTACTTAAAGAATAGATATCAGTATGTATGTGTTGGTAACAAAAACTCACAGTTACTGAAGGTTACTTGTGGAGTCCCACAGGGTTCAGTTTTGGGGCCATTGTTATTCAATATGTACTGTATATAAATGATATATGTAAAGTTTCAGAAAAAATTGATTTAATATTGTTTGCCGATGACACTAATCTATTATGCAGTGGAAGCAATTTGGAACAACTTTTGGATAGACTCGGAAAGGAATAAGGAAAGCTTAAACTGTGGTTTGATTCAAACAAATTAACGCTCAATTTAAGTAAGACAAAATTTATAGTTTTTAACAACCATCACAACAACTTAGTATCTAAACTCAGTGTAAATGGTGTAGAGATTGAAATGGTATCCGAAACTAAATTTCTTGGAGTAATAATTGATAATAAACTGTGCTGGAAGTCACATATTAATTATATTAAAGGTAAAATATCCAAATCAATTGCAATGCTACACAGAGTGAAATATTTGCTGAATCAACCCACACTATATACCTTGTATCATTCATTAATACTCCCATACATGACATATTGTACTGAAGTATGGGGAAATACATATAAAACAAACATATATCCAGTCTTTATGCTTCAGAAGAGAGCTATTAGAATAATAAACAAAGCTGCTTACAGGGAACCAACAAACCCACTTTTTCTTAAATTAAAAGCTCTCAAGTTGAAAGATCTGGTTGACTTTAAAACTGCAGTAATAATGTTTAAAGTGAAGAATCTATCACTGCCCACAAATATCCAAAAGTTGTTCCAAATAAGGGAGAAACAATATCATTTCAGAGGAACATGTATATTTCAAAAACCTTCAGTGAGAACTACCACCAAGCAACACTGTGTTTCAATGCAAGGAGTCAGATTATGGAACGATTTTGGACCTGAATTAAAATCATGTACAACGCTTGGACAATTTAAACAAAAACTAAAGGAAGAAATACTCCAAACATATATACAAGATGACATGTAAAATCACATAAGGATTGTCATATCCAGTCTGCGTTGTGTTGTAGCTTAGTTTTTTGTCACACTTTGTCTTAGCTTTGTTCTGAATTGTAATCGCTCTTGTTTTGTTTTTCTTTTGAATTCTTGGATGGAATATGGGTGGGCAATATAAGCTGCAGCTTCAGCCATCATCCATTTCGGATAACTTATGTTGAACTGTATAATCAGAGGAGTTATTGTCTAATTTGACCTTGTTGGATTTTCTTTCCCCCTTTGTTATATTATTCAGTTTCTTTTAATCTGTACTTTTAATCTATCCGAAATAAAGATTCATTCATTCCAATATTAATTATTAGTTATGCAAAAAATTGCACACACAGATTAAAACCTGTTCCAAAAGGTACTTTGACCTAAATGGTTTGTTATTCTTTATCCTTTTAGTGTTACCTTTTTAAATGTAGAGATTAGTTTGGTTGTACTATTTAGTAACTTGGGAAATGGTATTGAAAATGAACATAAAAAAATTGTGATAAAACCTCAATCAGGATCTGCCAAATGAAAATTGTGATATGATTGTTTTGCTATATTGCCTACCCCTATTATAAATAAGGCTGGGCAATATGGCCATAAAATAAAATACCCCCTTTTTTTATTCCACATTTGAGTTTCCTTTTTAATCAATATTTTTTAAACTAAAAAAATACAAGGAATAATTTCAAATATGTTCTTTTTGAGTTTAAACAAACGTGATTCTCTATTGGGAATAAAGTCCAAACCTGGCTTTAACGAAACCAAACCTTTTTTAAATAAAGGTTTGATCAAACATACAGATGAAACCAGAAGTTTACATACGCTGTATAAAAAAACGCAGGCCAGTTGGGATTACCAAAATGACTTCTATTTGCTAAATGGCAGAAAAATTAGAGCTTTTTTTGTTACTTTCTTCAAAATCAGTACATACACTAAGATTACTCTGGCTTTAAGCAATTTGGGAAAGCCCAGATTAAGATGTCATTGCTTTGTAAGCTTCTGATAGGTTAATAAAGCAATATTACACAAGAGGGAGTGCGGTATCAATGAATATAGTAATTGCAGTAACTGGTCATAGAAGACATCAGCACAGATGCTACATGCATGATATCGCATGACCTTGAGTTTAATATTGCAATATGCCCAGTAATTTTCCTACAAATGTGCTGTTTCAAATGTATTTTATGTAGTTATTAAGAGGATCGTTGCAAGACGTGATTTAATGTATGTCAATCAAGGGGAAAAAAACCCCCTCAAATCTCAGACCTTTAGCATGAAAATAACAGACACAATCTTAAAGCATTTATATGGATTGCTCTTTCCAAAGCTAAAAATCAAAACGGCTTGAACCATATTTTCAGAAAGGGGCAAAAGTAAAAATGATGATGAGCTATCATATTGCAAAGCAATATTGTCTCCTTTCATTTCCACTGCAGCTGTCCTTAAATATCCGAATGACCATTGACAAGACAAGGATTTCAAACGGGGATTTGAAAATCACAGTGACTGTAAAATCAGCCATGAATTTCCACATGCCATGACTCCATTCAGACTTGACATAGCCATGCAGGCACTAAGCAGCAGGCAAACACACAGATAAGCTCATCTACGGTAGAGGAAAACCCTCCCCTCGCAAGCCCATCTCTATCCCAGTGAGTGGAGCAGATCTAGGTCAAAGCTGATTAATGTGCCCGCAGCTCCCGAGAGGGTTCTGGTCAGGTGACAGCGATGCCACATGAAGAATATCTGAAAAATACTACTGTGCATGTCAGTGACACAAGTGTATGCGTTCTTGTTATTACAGTTGTCTTGTGTTCCCTGTGAGCGATATCTGTGGTGGTGTCACTGCGATGAGTCAGATAAGGTGGTATCTGAGGGCGCAAATAAAGCAATTCACAGTGCATTAACGCAAAAAAAATTATACAGTTGTCCAAACGACAAGCCAGCTGCTGATTTGACACTCATGTACAGAGCAGCTATAAAGATTAATTAAAAAAACGGTAATACGGACGTGTCACTGGATAGTTCTTACTGGGTGATATATATATACATATACATATATACACACACACACACACACACAAACAAATATATATATACTGTATATATATATATATATATATATATACACACACACACAAACAAATATATATACTGTATATATTCTGTCAACCTTATCAAGCAACAACCTGAATTACCTATAAACCGATAACAACATAAAGAAACCAAAAGGATAACAACATAAAGAAACCAAAAATAGCAGCAGCAGCGTTTCTGATAAACTGGTCAGTCGAACTTTTGTTAGCTAGTTATAACGGTCGAATTAACATATATAGCAGACACCAACCATTAACAACATCAGCAAAGATTTGGTTACTTCGTCAAAGCAATTCACGTTTTCTTCATATTCAAGCATCGGCAAATTCGTATACATATATGTATATATGGAGAAAAATAGACTCTTTTTATGAAAACCATTAGAGAAACCCAAATTTGCTTAGTAGCTTTAGCATTAGCAACCTTGCTAGTTAGCTTATCGGCTAGCCCAGCGGTGTTTTGGATTTGTGAGGCAGCTCGTCCCTCCGAGCCTCCAGGCAGCCAGGGCGTTGTTTATCAAACCTCGGGCAAACAGTTGCTATACCACATGCTGATTTGCAAACATCGTGCTTTGTGGATGTGTTTTTTTTTTTAACGCTAACACATCGCTGTTAACGTTACCTCGGAACGCAGCTTGGGGATGATCGGTCAATCTCCCAGGTCGCAAAGAGGTTCATGGGCACAGGCACGCTGGCGGAGCCCGAGCCCAGGACTACAGCCCCGGCTAACGCTCCTGTCGGGAGGGTCGTCGGTGCTGGCCCACCGCCGCCACCGCTGCCCGAGTTCAGGAAAACGGCGCGGACGCCTCCTCGCTCTACAGCCGCCGCCATCATCAGCGCCACTGCCTGGGGAGCAGCCCTAGCTAAGTGTCGGACGAACGGAGGAGCCTCTGAACTCTATGCTGTTGCCTACTCCCGATCCTCCACACTGACTCTCTGGCCAGCACCTCGCGACTGACTGGAGATGCTGCTCGGCGGGGCGGGGCCTGTCACCGCGGATAGGGGGCAGCAATCCCTGCATCCGGGCTGGGACAGCTTTACTCAACTTCACTCTGAGTGATTTTACTCAGCAAAATATGTACACATAAAAACGCTTGTTGTTCCTCTTTTACAAGTTGGAGCACAATATCTAGCATTATATCTGTGCAAGCAAAATTTAAAATGGTTATTTCAAATGCTTGTGTCAGTAAGCATTTATACTTTGCCAAGATAACCATCCTTCTCTTAGATTTGGCATATGAAGATACTGAATCACTTCTTGATTGTTCCACAGGTGAACTGTGGTCTTATTAAAAGAGCACTAAAATGAGCATACTTTTTTCTAAGGATGGGCTTCCTAAAATTATTTTGTGGTGATAAACCAAGTAAGTACAGTATTTAGGCCTATGTGGCTTTCATCAGTGCCAAAGCGTTGACATGGCCAAAATAAACTCATGAAAATGTTCAAGCTTTGTATTGAAGTTTTGTGTGTGCTACCTTCTTAACCTTCAGGTGTTCAACACTGCACTAAAATGTGCAGTTTTCCATCCATCCATCCATCCATTTTCTACCTCTTTTCCCGGGGTCCCGGTGCAGAGGCAGCAGTTCAAGCAGAGAAGCCCAAACTTCCCTCTCCCTAGCTACCTGCTCCAGCTCTTAGATAGATAGATAGATAGATAGATAGATAGATAGATAGATATAGTTTATTTCGAACACAAAAATATAACAAAAACAAGCAAATGGCAAATGCAATAAAGTAACAGTATACACTGTTCGAAAGGGAGAAGGAAGAAGTGAACACTTATTAATTACATCTCCTCTTTTCCATAGATACACCCATGTGAATTTTATACAAATTACCACCTTTAAGACCCCAAGTAAACAATTTACTGTATTTTTTACAAATCAACATTAACACCCATCCCTTCTAACATACAATGAAGTCCATACATCAAAACCAGCCTCAAACAACACAGATATACACAGTCCTGTCCCACCCACCATTCCATAGTGTCCCATAATGTCCCAGAGTGAACATAATGAATCGTACATATAAATACTACCCTTCTAACATATATCCTTTCAGCAAATGGTGCTTATACCTCTTTTTGAATTGATTTCTGTTTGTACATAGTTTCAGTTCCGGCTCCAGACTGTTCCACAAATCCACCCCACAGACAGATATGCACATACTTTTCTTGGTTGTACGTATCTTGGGTTTTGTAAAGTTTAAGTCTCCTCTCAAATTATGATAATTGTCTCTTTTTTTTAAAATATTTTTTGTATATTAGTTGGGAGTTGATTATTAATTGCCCTGTACATTACTTGTGCTGTCTTAAATTTAACTAAATCGATGAACTTTATGACATGTGACTTTAAGAACAACGAATTGGTATGGTCTCTATATCCTGCATTGTTTATTATCCTTATAGCTCTTTTTTGTAATGTGCATATTGACTGTAGGTTGGTCTTGTAGGTGTTTCCCCAGACTTCTACACAGTAGTTAAGATAAGGTAAAAACAGTGAATTGTACAATAAGACCAATGATTTATAGTCCAAGATGTGTCTTGTCTTCCCCAGTATGCCTATACATTTTGCTAATTTGGCCCGGATGTGACTGATGTGAGGTTTCCAGCAGATTTTATTGTCTAGCGTCACCCCCAGAAACTTATTTTCCTGTACTGTTTCTATTCTGGTATCATCTATCGTTACCATTATTTCATGATTTATTTTATAATTTCCAAACACCATAATCTTTGGTTTTTTAGATTTAGAGATAATTTATTTTTGATGAACCACTGCGTTAATTTTTCCATTTCAGTTGTGACCACCTCTAAAACCTGCTGCAAATTCTCACCAGTGCAAAGGATATTTGTGTCATCCGCAAACAAAATAAATTTCAGAATTTTTGATACTTGACATATGTCATTTATATACAAAATAAAGAGTTTGGGTCCCAAAACTGACCCCTGGGGCACACCACAAGTGATGTCCATGAAGGGTGATTTGTGCTCTCCAATTTGCACAAATTGTTGTCTGTTACTTAAATAACTTTCCACCCAACTCAGTCCTACCCCTCTTATCCCATAACTTTCCAGTTTCCTTAGTAGTATTCTGTGGTCAATGGTGTCAAAAGCTTTCTTTTAATCTATAAATACTCCTACAGCAACCTTTTTTTTTTATCTATACAACTAGTAATTTCTTCTATAAGTTCGATCAGTGCCAAAGATGTAGATTTATCTGCTCTAAAACCATACTGGCTATCTGTAAGGAGGTTGTGTTTTTCAATGAAATCATCCAGTCTCTTAGTGAAGATTGTTTCAAGTATTTTGGAGAATTGTGAGAGTAAAGAGTCTGGCCTGTAATTTGTGAAGCGATGACTGTCTCCTGTTTTGTATAGAGGCATTACTTTTGCTATTTTCATTTTGTCTGGAAATGTACCAGTGTAGAAGCATGCTCAAATAACGAGGCTGAGTTTCAGTCATAAAACCAGCTTTATTTGACAGAACGCAGCTTCTAGCATTCTCAAAGCAGGAAAGAGAAAGAATCATACTTCAACACCCTTTTATACATTTCCAGCATCAGAATTCAAGTCACATGGTGTCTTCAGTCAACATACAGTTACAAAGCATCCCCTTGAAGCTTCACCATTGTCTCTCATTTCCTGATGAACCGGAATACCCTCCGGGGCGTCTTCTGTGGGACAAAAAGACAGATCTCACACTTCCTTGTTACCTCCTGTAGATTCAAGTCCTCAGTCCTTGCAGACGTGACACCCCACAATACACATTCAGTCCTGTCTCTGTGGCAGCGTGAGCCCACAATGTGTGTCGGCCACACTACCCCCCCACACGTCTAGTAAGGCAAAATCTAAATGGCATAACAAAAAGAAAAACACAAAGCACTCCATACATCGCTAATCAATCCACCAACTGCCTAGGTTTTAATCTTCTGCCGAATCTGCTGCAACCTGGCTTGGCTGCACCTGCAACATCTCTCTGCACCTGTGGATTAAAGCTGTTAGCACCTCTCTGTGAAGACTTTGGAGAGTGTCTCCTCGGCGGCCTGCCCCGGCGGGGGGGCCTCGCGAGCTGCACCTCCTCGTCAGCCAGAACAAAAGCGGGTTTGAGTCTGTTAATGCAAATCAGCTCCCGTCTGCCCCCTAAATCTAGCAGAAAATGCTTCTGCCCGGTCTCCAGCACTCAAAACGGTCCGTCGTAAAACGGCCGCAAACTTGGACGCTGGGCGTCATGTTTAACAAAAACAAACTCTGCATTTTTTAAAGCCTTGGGCACAAAAACGTGTGGGAAACTGTGATGGACTGGGCCAGGAAGCGTGTTTGCTCCTGAGCCGCTCTGCCACGGCTGAGCGGGGGGGCCATTAGGTGCGGGATTATCAGGAAGAAATTCCCCGGGCAAACGAAGCGGTTGAGCGAAAACTAATTCAGCCGGGGAAGCGTGCAAATCTTCCTTAGGTGCAGAACGCAACCCTAATAAAACCCATGGAAGTTTGTCTACCCAATTTGTATCCGTTAGCGACGCTCTGAGGGCTGCTTTCAATGACCTGTGAAAGCGTTCGCATAAACCATTAGCCTGGGGGTTATACGCGGTGGTGCGATGAATCTTCACCCCCAAGCTGCGGGCCGTCGATGACCACAGCTCGGAAATAAATTGGGGACCCCTGTCGGACGTTATATCCGACGGTACACCAAAACGCGCAACCCATGCTGCTAAAAATGCTCGCGCAACTTCTTCCGCTGTGGTTGATGTCAGAGGAACCGCCTCTGGCCAGCGCGTGGTGCGGTCTACCATCGTCAAAAGATGTGTGTGCCCGTGTGATAACGGAAGCGGGCCGACCAGGTCAATATGCACGTGATCAAAACGCTTAGCGGGGATGTGGAAAGGTTCTAACGGGGCCTTAGTGTGTCTGTGTATTTTAGCTCGCTGACACGCTACGCAGGCTGCTGCCCATTCCTTGACCTGTTTGCGCAACCCGGGCCAAACAAATTTCTCCCCCACCAACTTAATCGATGCGCGCAACCCCGGGTGCGCGAGAGAATGGACCAAGTCAAAAACACGGCGACGCCACGCGGTTGGCACCACAGGGCGGGGCCGTCCCGTGGAGACATCGCAGATTAGCGGGGGCATACCGTTTTGTTGCACCCTGTGCTCCAGCCTTAACCCTGTTGGTCCAGACTGGAGCGCGCGCACGTCCGCGTCGTTAACCTGCTCCGCAGCCATGGCTGCATAATCTAACCCAACACAGACCGGAGCTGCGCGCGCTCCCGCGTCGCTGCCCGGGCCCGCGGCCATGGCTACAGAGTCTGCCCCTATGGGGCTTGGCGGTGCTACTGCACACGAGAGGCAGTCTGCTACAACATTGTGTTTACCCGCAACATGCTGAATATCAGTAGTGAACTCCGATATTGCGGCTAGTTGCCTTTGTTGCCGGCCTGACCAGGGTTCTGAAATTTTGGCCATCGCAAACGTTAGCGGTTTATGATCCACAAAAGCGGTGAAACGTCGCCCCTCTAACCAGAACTGAAAATGACGGATGGCCAAGTGTAGGGCCAAAATCTCCCTGTCAAACGCGTTGTATTTCCGTTCACTATCGCGCAAGGTCCTGCTGAAAAACGCGAGGGGTTGCCAGGTACCTGCCACAAACTGTTCAACTACCGCCCCCACCGCTACATCAGAAGCGTCAGTGGTGAGTGCCATGCGGGCCGTTGGAACTGGGTGCGCTAACAAAACTGCGTTTGCCAGGGCTGATTTGACCTGGGCAAAAGCGCGCTCCCGCTCCGGAGACCATTCAACTTTATTTGCGGGCTTTTGTTTTTTTAACGCGGTGTACAATGGCTGCATGAGTCGTGCTGCGCTTGGGAGGAAACGGTTGTAAAAATTAACCATCCCTAGAAACTCCTGAAGCGCCTTGACCGTTTGAGGTTGCGGAAAATCCGTTATGGCACGCACTTTATTTGGAAGGGGAACTGCTCCCTCTGCCGAAACGCGATGTCCCAAAAAATCAATCTGCGCCACCCCAAACTGACACTTTGCTGGGTTAACTATTAACCCGTGCTCTGCCAACCTCTGGAAAACTGCTGTGAGGTGTTTTTCATGTTCGCCTTCGGACGCGCTGGCTACCAAAATATCGTCCAAATAAACGAACACGAAAGGCAGGTCGCGTAAAACTGCATCCATCATGCGTTGGAAAGTCTGCGCGGCCCCCTTGAGGCCAAAAGGCATGCGCAAGAACTCAAAAAGGCCGAAAGGCGTTATGACCGCTGTTTTGGGTACATCCTGCGCGCGCACTGGCACCTGGTGATAGCCGCGCACCAAGTCTATTTTAGAAAAAATGCGTGCCCCCGCCAAATGAACAGAAAAATCCTGAATGTGCGGAATCGGGTAGCGGTCATGAGCTGAAACGTTGTTCAACCTGCGGAAATCACCGCAAGGTCGCCACGAGCCGTCAGCTTTTGGGACCATGTGTAACGGCGAAGCCCAAGAGCTCTTGGAACGTCTAACAATGCCCAGTTTTTCCAGATTAGTGAACTCCTCGCGCGCGATGGCCAGTTTAGCTGGGTCCAAGCGCCGAGCCTTTGCAAAAACGGGAGGGCCTGTGGTTGTTATGAAATGTTCTACCCCATGTTTGGCCACCGCTGCTGAAAACGTGGGGACTG
This sequence comes from Pholidichthys leucotaenia, assembly GCA_020510985.1. NCBI lineage: Eukaryota > Metazoa > Chordata > Actinopteri > Cichliformes > Pholidichthyidae > Pholidichthys > Pholidichthys leucotaenia. Next base: position 293,322,905 of record CM035841.1, read on the forward strand.
TGAGTGCTGGAAACTGAGCAAGCAGAGTGTGAAACTTACCTCCCGCAGCTGAGACGCTGGCATGTGCAGTTGGCGGGGCCACCCGAGCTGTGCAGGGAATAGAATGAAAGGACAGTGCATTAATCAGACGTCTATTAGCAAGGTCAACCAATAAACCATGTGAGCACAAAAAATCAGCCCCTAACATGTTGAAACTGACTGCTGCTACAATAAATGTCCACTCAAATGAACGGCCCTGTAAGGACAGAAGCATGGTCCTCTCACCAAACGTTTTAATCGTGGAGCCGTTCGCTGCTGACACTGACACCCAGGGGGCTTTAGAAGGCGACAGCCGTTCTGCGTAGGTGGGTGTGACGAAGCTCAGCTGAGAGCCCGTGTCCACGAGGAACTGTTTCCCTGAGCGTGCATCCGTCAGGTAAAGCAGCCTGTTCTCGTTGCCGAGGGTCGCAGCTGCTACCGGCCCTCGGTCTTGGCGTTTCCCTGGTGCTTAAAATTGCACGGTGGGACGCACCTGTGCGCTCTCTCTGCAAAACGGCGGTGGTAGAAGCACGAGCCGTTCTCCGCTCCGCGTCGTCTGGCTCCTGTCGCCGCCGTCGTTGGTGCGTTTGGCGCCGCGGCCGCTGGACCCGAACTGTCTCCGGACGCCGTTCCCGGACTGGCCGCCGCGGCCGAGACCGCGTTCCGCTTGTGGGCGTCGACCAACCTCTGCGCCTCCTTGCTCAACCCATGGTAGTCTCGCCTGGCCAATCGGGGTGACTCTGCCAGGGCCACTCTCACTGCTGGTGGTAGGGTTCGAAGGAAAAGGTGGGCGAAAATGAATTCGCCATCCTCAGAGGCTTTGAGCTGCAGCATCTTCACCATCAGGTACGCAGGTCTATCGTTTTCGGCCTCCGTCAGCGCCAGGAGCCCATCTGCTCTTTGTTGGACTGAGGGGGTGAAATGGCTGATCAGCGCGTCCTTCAATGCGCTGTACTTGTCGCTGTCTGGTGGATGATTAACCAGATCTTCCACTCTCTGGACCGTGTCGCTGTCCAGCTTCGCTACCACGTGGTAGAATCTTGTGTCATCGTTGGAAATTCTCCGGAGGTTGAACTGCGCCTCGATTGCGCTAAACCATGAGCGCGGGCTGTGCTGCCAGAAATCGGGCAGCCGGATCGTGGAGGTGGCCATCAGGCTGGCTTCCACCGAGCCCCACTCGGGAGAATTCTGTCTGCTCATTTTCCGTCGTAGGTCACCAGTGTAGAAGCATGCTCAAATAACGAGGCTGAGTTTCAGTCATAAAACCAGCTTTATTTGCCAGAACGCAGCTTCTAGCATTCTCAAAGCAGGAAAGAGAAAGAATCATACTTCAACACCCTTTTATACATTTCCAGCATCAGAATTCAAGTCACATGGTGTCTTCAGTCAACATACAGTTACAAAGCATCCCCTTGAAGCTTCACCATTGTCTCTCATTTCCTGATGAACCGGAATACCCTCCGGGGCGTCTTCTGTGGGACAAAAAGACAAATCTCACACTTCCTTGTTACCTCCTGTAGATTCGAGTCCTCAGTCCTTGCAGATGTGACACCCCACAATACACATTCAGTCCTGTCTCTGTGGCAGCGTGAGCCCACAATGTGTGTCGGCCACACCAGTTTGAAATGACAGGTTACAGATGTGGGTGAGTGGCTTAACAATTCCCTCAATTACTTTTTTCACTATTGTCATGTCAATTTCATTCCAGTCCATTGATTTTTTGTTCTTAAATTTACTCACAGTCTCGATAATTTCCTTTTCAGTAACTGCACCCAAAAAGATTGTGTTTGGATTTCTATCTTCTATTTCATTCACAGAACCACTGTGGTTTGTTTCTGGTGTCACTATTGATTTTGCTAATTCAGGACCAACGTTTATAAAAAAATTATTGAAACCACTGACCACATCTTCCATATTATTTATCAAACTGCCATTTTCGATAAAATATTCTGGATAATTTGCATTCTTAGGGCGATTACTAATAATCCCATTGAGTACTTGCCATATTCCTCTTAAGTTATTTTTGTTATCCTCTAGTATTCTGTTGTAATATTCTTTCTTACAGGTCCTCATTATAGTAGTAAGCTTATTTTTATATCTTTTATATTTGATCTCAGCTTCCACTGTTCTGCATTTAATGAATTGTTTATATAATGTATTCTTCTTTTTACATGCATTTATTAACCCCTTGGTGACCCAAGGAATATTTTTTTTCTGTTGTCTGTCACTGTATTGTTTTATAGGACAGTATTTATTTTACAATGATTGAAATATTTGTAAAAATTTATCATATGCTCTATTTATGTCATTTTCATCATAAACTATCTTCCAATCTTGTATTAATAATTCCTTTGTCAGTAAATACATTGATTCTTCGGTTCTTATTCTTTTATATTTAATATTTTTGGTATACTTTTTCTTCCTATAATCACATTGATAGACAACAAAAATCGGCAGGTGGTCACTGATATCATTCAATAAAAGCCCACTCCTGATATTATTTTCCATAATGTTTGTGAATATGTTATCTATTTGTGTGGCACTGTGTGACGTGATTCTGCTAGGTCCGGTAATTGTTGGATGTAAGCCCATACTGTACATTGTGTTGATAAATTCTTCTGTCAAACTATGTTGTTTTGAGTTCATCAGATCTATATTGAAATCCCCACAGATGAACATAACTTTATGAGTTAGTTTTGAGTACATTTTTTCCATCCAGTCCTTAAATAAATCAATGTTTGATCCAGGTGTTCTATATACACAGCTCACTACTACATTCTTCACATTGTCCAGACAGATTTCTATTCTTTCTTGCCTTCTGATTGTAGCTCTGAGTGTTGCTATCCCTATGCTGTTGCAATCCTGGAATTTCCCCATTGTGGGACTAATAAAGGCTTATCTTATCTTATCTTATCTTATCTTATTGTAATACATTCAAATAAATCATCCACAGTTACTGTCAGATTTTCAACAACCTTGTATTTCAAGCTCTTGTCAACATAAATTGCAACTCTTCCTCATTTTTTCACTTTTCTATTTATATAATTTAATTCATAGCCATCCATGGTAAAATCCATTCCTTTCTCTTCACTGAGCCACGTCTCTGATATTGCCACAATATTGAAGGGCTCTTTAAACTGATGTAAATAATCTTTAATGTTATTAAAGTTTGCATAGAGACTCCTGCTGTTGAAGTGGATCATAGAAATATTGAAATCAGATGTGACCATTGTGTTAAACTGTTCATCTGTGTAATAATTACAGTCATTATTGATTGAGTTAAATAAATTATTATCAGGGTCTATGTCATATTCTACGTCCTGTGGGTTGTGATCTGTGTATTCAAAAACTTTCAGTTCCTGTTGTTCCTGTTTGTTGATTTTTTGATTCATGTTGTTAAATGTCTTGTAGCAGATGAGTAAAATCTTTCAGTGTCCTTCAGTTGTCTGAATTGTTGCAGTGACTCCTCTTCAGAGAGGATACCAAAGCGTTATCAGGCCAGCTGGGAGATGTAGTCTCTCCAGCGTGTTCTGGGTCTGCCCCAGGGTCTCCTCCCAGTGGGACGTGGCCAGAACACCTCAAGTGGGAGGCATCCAGGAGACATCCTGATCAGATGCCCAAACCACCTAAACTGGCTCTTTTCGATTTGGAGGAACAGCGGTTCTACTCTGAGCCTCTCCTGGATGACTGAACTCCTCACCCTATCTCTAAGGGTGAGTCGAGCAATCCTATGGAGAAAGCTCATTTTAGCGGCTTGTATCAGCGATCTCATTCTTTTGGTCATTACCCAAAGCTCATGACCATAGGTGAGGGTAGGAACGTAGATTGAATGGTAAATTAACAGCTTAGCATTAGAGCTCAGATTCTTCTTCACCATGACAGACTGGTACAACATCCGCATCACTGCAAATCCTGCTCCGATCTGTCTGTCAATCTCCTGCTTCATTCTCCCCTCACTTGTGAATAAGTCCCTGAGATATTTAAACTCCTCCACTTGGGGCAGGAGCTCGTCCCCAACCCGGAGAGGTCAATCCACCCTTTTCCGGCTGAGGACCATGAACTCACACTTGGAGGTGCTGATTCTCATCCCAGCCACTTCACACTCAGTAGCAAACCGTCCCAGCAAGACCTGTAGGTCATCGCTCGATGAAGCCAATAGGACGATATCATCTGCAAACAACAGCGATGCAGTGTTGGGTGTAAGGTGTTACAAAGTAACGTGTTACAGTAATCTGATTACTGTTCGGTGTAACGCAGTAATGTAACTCATTAGTCTGATAAATATAGTAATCCCGTTACAGTTACTAATCCAAAAGATCGCATTACTAGCATTTCTTTTTAACCACTTACAAAACGGGAAAACAACTGCACTGTTTTGAATTGCCAGCTGCCAATAAACAGTAGAAGAAGAAGCAGGAGAAAAAAAAAGCTACACGGGTTTACGTAGGACCTCCAAACAAACGGCACTTGCAGCGATCGAGGGAAATCATGCAAATGTAAGAGTTGAACTCGGCGTTTGGTGGCTGGAGATATGCTCATTACTTCGAATATGTTGAACGAAAGGATAAGAACATGACAGTAATGTGCAAACTTTGTCTGGGCAAGAAACAGCTTTCCACCACTGTGAACTCAACATCTAATTTCTCTAAACACCTCCAAAGGCAACATGTTAATGTAAAGCTTGTTGCCGCTAGCGAGCGAGGAGCACCCTGTGACTGTGAGGGAAAAAAGCAAGGTTCCACTGGTCAAGCAGCCACGGCTTGATTGTCAACACCAGGTATCGACAAAAGCAGAGATAAATAAGGATATAGCTTTGTGCAATGTTTTCAAGCTTTTATTTTGTGAAATTTGCATACTCCCAGGACTGTTTTGCATTTCTGTTAAGTGCCATTGGGGAGATTTTAATTTTACATTAAAGACAGAAGAGTAAAAAAGCTTTTTCTTTGTCTTATTTGTTAGTATAGGCTATAAAAATGTGTAGTTTGGGCAGATACAGTTTAATTTATGTGGAAATATGGTACATTTCACTGATGCCATCTGAAAGTAATCCAGAAGTAATCTGTAATTGATTACTTTTGACAATGAGTAATTAAATAAAGTATGGATTACATTTTTAAAAAGTAACTAGTAATTGGTAATGGATTACTTTTTTGAGTAACTACCCCCAACACTGCAGAGATGAGATCCTGTGGTCACCGAACATGGTTGTCATGAACTGGGGTTCATGGTTTCAAACCCAGTTCCATGATGCTGTGGCTACTTGGTCTTTTGTGTATTTTTGTTTCCTATTTGCCATCAGGCGCTCTCAGGGAGCCTCTGGGGTTCGCTCGGCTCCCTGACAGCTCAGTCACGCCTCCCTTTCCTGTCAGTTTATCAGCTGTGTGTCATTATTGGTGTTCACCCCTCTGTTCACGCACGCACACACACATATGCATGCTTCCTCTCATTCTTACACTCACGCACTCTCTTGCATGCATACACACACCCACTCATCCTCATTCACACACCGTTTCCACTTAGTCCTACACTCTCACTCACACTACACACACCAGCAATCTCTCTCCTCATTAGGTTTGGCATTTAAGCCCTGTGTCTGCTGGAGAAGATTGCCGGATTATTGTCCTTACTGCATTTGTACGATTCAGTGTTTTTCTTGCGTCATGCATGACTAGATGCCCTGCCTGCTTTCCTGCACCACATCACTCTGTATGACATTAGTTGTTTTCTGCTGCTTGGCTTGTTTCGCCAGGATCTTTGCTTGGACTTACTCGGACTGCTCCAGCCTTGTGAGTACAATCTCCTTCGCCCCTGCCATCCAGTCCCATCTGGAGGTTCATCCCTGGGCTCTTTCGTCCGTTCCCCCGCTGCAGCTCCGCCTGCCTGCGCTTAGGAACATTTTCTCACGGTTAGTACTCACCAGTGTTCTGTAGCGCATCCTGGAAGTATTCCTTATATATCCTGAGCTACTCATCTGTTGTTTTGAACTGTTGAATCACACCCTGTCAATAAATACGCATAACTATGTCCTGCACGTGGGTTTTTATTCCTCCTGCCTCAAATAGGCAGGAGATCATAACAATGATACCCTCCTTTCTTTAGCTGTGCCTAGAACTCCTTCCATCCATCCATCCATCTTCTTCCGCTTAATCCTTTTCGGGTTGGGGGGGGGGGGCTGGAGCCTATCCCAGCATCTTTGGGCGAGAGGCAGGGTACTTCCTGGACAGATCGCCAGTCCATCACAGGGCCAACACAGAAAGACAGACAACCATTCACTCCCACAGTCATACCTAAGGACAATTTAGAATCCCCAGGTTGATGTCAATTAACCAAACTTGCATGTTTTTGCCATGTGGGAGGAAACCGGAGAAATCATGGAGTAAACCCATGCAGACACGAGAAAAACATGCAAACTCCACACTGATCACTGTTGGCCTAGAACTCCTGTCCATGAAAATTATGAACAGGATTGGTGACAAAAGGCACAGTCTAAATGTGTTTTATGGACTTGGAGAAGGCATTTGACTATGTCCCTTGTGGTTTTTTGTGGGGAGTGCTTTGGAAGTGTAATGTTCTCCTGGAACATGTAATGACGAGATGCACACACACCGGGTGTCAGTTAGGACTTTTTACTTGTCACTTCAACTGCAACCAACAACTAACCACACAGTGGCTCTAGTACATCTCCTTTTATAGTCAGGTCATGGCCGGGGTCATACTGCCCTCTAGTGGTGACTCTATAGGAACTTCACATATCAATACATCTCCCTTTTTTTTCTAGTAAAGGTCATGTCCAACTATAAACTTTTTCTCAAATTTCAATATACAAAATAAACTCCATTTCTATTTACATTTCTTTCAACCTTGTACACTGAATCACAAGTTCAATTTTTTTCTCTGTTTACAATTCAACATCAACACATTTTTTTTTTTTTTTCATTCATCTCAGTACTCCTTACATTTCCTCAATCAATCTTTTCGGTTTCACAATTTGCCTTTATGAGCATCTCCTTTGTGTCACCTCAGTCTGTTCGTTAGTGTCTGTCTCTATGTTCTGGTTCTCAGCCATTTCTAATTGTTCGGTTTGGCTGGAAATTGGCATGTCGCTTATTTCACTGTCTGTGACTCTCATTTTTGTCTGAGGCACTTTCAGTAAGTGACGTCGGTTTCGCCTCATTGTTTTCCCATGCTCTGTGATGACTTCATATGATCTGGGAGTTGTTTCTTTAACCACTTTTGCCAGCGGTCCCCATTCTCCATCACATCTCACTCGCACAATGTCCTCATGTGCAAGTGGTCTCAGAGGTCGTGCTGTTCTGTTGTACAGTTCAGTTTGCCTCTCATCACGCCTCACATCTCTCTTTTCCATCACCTGAGATGCTGATGGAAGTCGCGTTCTGAGTTTTCTGTTCATGAGCATTTCTGCTGGGGACAGTCCATTCTCCAGTGGTGATGCTCGGTAATTCAGGATCGCCAGATGTGGGTCTTCTGCATTGTCTGCAGCCTTTTTCAGTATGCGCTTCACTATTTGCACCCCTTTCTCTGCTAACCCATTCGACTGTGGGTACAGAGGGCTTGAGGTCACGTGCTTGAACCCATATGTGTCTGCAAAGTCTTTGAAGCACTGACTCGTGAATTGTGGTCCGTTATCACTCACAACAGTCATTGGAATTCCATGGCGTGCGAACATTGTCTTTGTATGTGCAATCACCTTTTCTGCTGTTGTGTCACTCAACCCTGCAAACTCTGGGTAGGTGGAATGATAGTCCATGACTAACAGATAGTCCTTGCCCTTAAGCTGAAATAGATCCATGCCCACTTTTCTCCATGGCCCTTGAGGCTTCTCATGGGGCCTCATAGGCTCCTTTGGCTGTTGATACCTGTGGCGCTGGCAAATCTCACAGCGCTGCACATATGCCTCAATGTCCTTGTGCATGTTGGGCCAATACAAAACATCACGTGCACGTCTTTTGCACTTTTCAATACCCAAATGCCCTTCATGCACTAATTTAACCATTTCTGATCTCATGGAGGTAGGTATGACTATCCTTGTACCTTTTAACAGAACCCCATCTAACACAGACAGTTCACCTTTAAAGTGTTGGTAAGGCTTGTCAATCATAACCTGTCCTGGCTGATGTATCTGTTCCATTACTCTTTTTAGTTTCTCATCTTTTTGTGTTTCTTTCACTATCTTCGTCCATTTTGCATCTGACACTGGCATTTGTGCCTTAATAGAGTCTACATGTATTTGCACAGCTTCCTCTGTTGTGCTGCTGGTGTTGCTCAAGCTAGCCCTACTCAGTGCATCGGCTACAATTAGTTGCTTGCCTGGTGTAAACTCAAATTTCAAATCATATTTCTGTAATCTTAACATTAGACGCTGGATGCGCGGTGGTGCGTCACCCAGTGGCTTCTGTGAGATCGCAATCAGTGGTTTGTGGTCTGTTTCTAGTATTACTGACCGTCCATACACATATTCATGAAACTTCTCACATCCAAACACTGCACCTAGAGTCTCTTTCTCTATTTGCGCGTAATTTTTTTCTGCGCTTGTCATGGTGCGCGATGCGTATACGACTGGATACCACTCTGTGTCATGTTTTTGCAATAGCACAGCTCCTAGGCCGGCTTTGGACGCATCTGTGGACACTTTTAGCAGTTTGTCCTGATCATAGAATTTTAACACTGGCTCCTTTATTAGACTGCTTTTGAGCCACTCCCATTCTCTGGCATGCTCTGCCATCCACTGCCACATTGTATTGGTCTCTAACAAGCTTCTAAGAGCTATTGTGTTAGCTGATAAATTTGGGATAAATTTTCCCATGTAATTGACTAGCCCTAGGGCTCTTTGCAAGTCATTTTTGTCCTGCGGTACTGGCAGCTCTGCTATGGCCCGCACTTTTTCCGGATCTGGTTGCACGCCTGCCCCAGATAATTTCTCTCCCATGTAATCTCCTGTACCCCAAATTGGCACTTACTCTTATTCAGTTTCATACCTGACTTTTGCGCCTGTGTGAGAACTCTAGCCAACCTTTCGTCGTGCTCCTCTTTTGTTTTTCCCCAGACTACCACATCATCAAGAAAAACTCCCACCCCTTCTATTCCGTCAAACAATTGCTGCACAGTTCTATGGAAAATTTCAGGGGCTGAGCTAATCCCGAACGGCATTCGTAGAAAGCAATGCCTTCCGAATGGCGTATTAAATGTGCACAATTTAGCGCTTTCCTCGTCGAGCACTATTTGGTAAAACCCAGATTTGGCATCTAATTTTGTGAAGTAACTTGCTCCACTCATTGTGCTGGTTATGTCAGATTTTGTTGGTAGCCTGTAATGCTCCCGCTGTATTACTTTATTTAGATCTTTTGGATCTATGCACAATCTCAAATCTCCATTTGGCTTCTCCACTATAACTAGTGAGTTAACCCATTCAGTTGGTTCTTCTATTTTTCTGACCACTCCGTCTGCTATTAGTGAGTCTAGTGTTTCTCTCAGCCTCTTTTTAAGAGCTATTGGCACTTTTCTTGCTGCATGTATGACTGGCTCTGCATTCTCTTTCAGCCTAATTTTTTGTTTGCCTGGTAGGCGGCCTATTCCTTTGAACACCTCTTTGTATTCTTTCACCCAGTCAGTGTGTTTGTGCTTACTTGTTGTAGCCTCTGTATTTTCTCATGTTGTCACTTTGTCTGTATCAATGACATTCACCCTTTTGATCAGACCTAGCTGATCGCATGTTTTTAAACCCAAAATTGCTTGTCTATTTCCATCAACAAGTACAAACAATGCATTCACTGTTTTACCTTTGTTTGACAGTGTAACCCTGCACATTCCCTTAGTGGGTATTGGCTTATCGTCATATGTTCTCAGATTAATCTTTTTATCTCTTATTTTCGGTTTGTTTTTCAGTCTTTTAAAATCTTTCATTGGCAGGATGTTTGCCTGCGCACCTGTGTCGAGCTTCAGTGACATGTCCGTGCCATTCATCTCCAAGCACACTATCCATTCGTCAGCGCTCGTCTCTCCCTCGATGGCGTCCACGTAAAACTGATCCTCTTCGCTGTCGCTCTTTTTCTCCACGAGTTGCACCCTCTTCTTCGAGAAGCAGGTCTTTGCGAAGTGATTTTTTCCGCCACACTTGCGACATTCCTTCCCGAATGCTGGACACTGCTTTGGCGCGTGTTGCCTTCCACACCGCTCACAGTTCCCGCGCGCGCGCTCTGGGTTTGCCTCCCTTTTTCTTGCATGCAACGTTCCTTTCGGCTTCGCGCGCTGCACTGCATCGACCTCAGCAGTCTCTTTTTCCTTGCTGCTAAAAGTCTTTAATTGTGCCTTTGTACTCTCAGACGCTTGGCAAATCTGTATCGCTTTCTCCAGCGTTAAGTTAGTCTCTTTCAGTAATTGCATCCGCAATTTGTTGTCTTGGACCCCAATTACAATTTGGTCCCGTATCATTGACTCACTCAATGTTCCAAAGTTGCATGACTGACATTTCAACCGTAGGTCTGTGACATACAGCTCGATGGACTCTGACTCTTTCTGAAGTCTTTTTCTGAACACATACCTCTCGTACGTTTCATTCTTTCTCGGTGTGCAATAATCGTCAAATTTCTTCATCACGGCGTCGAAGTTGCCTTTTTCTTCTTCCGTGAAGACGAATGTGTTGAACACATTTAGCGCCGCTCGCCCTGCTACTGTTAGCAGTAATGCTATTTTCCTCTCCTCGTCACGGAGACCGATAGCAAGCGAATAAAGTTCAAAACTTTGTTTGAATGCTTTCCAGTTCTCGTTGACGTTACCAGTCAACTTTAACTCGTCCGGCTGTCGAAGAGCGTTCATCTTCGCCGTCGGTTCGTAGTTTTTATCCTGGTACCATGTAATGTTCTCCTGGAACATGTAATGACGAGACGCACACACACCGGGTGTCAGTTAGGACTTTTTACTTGTCACTTCAACTGCAACCAACAACTAACCACACAGTGGCTCTAGTACATCTCCTTTTATAGTCAGGTCATGGCCGGGGTCATACTGCCCTCTAGTGGTGACTCTATAGGAACTTCACATATCAATACAGGAAGTATGGAGTATTGGGCTTGTTGCTACAAACTATCCGGTCTCTATACGTCCGTTGTGACAGTTTGGTTTGTATTGCCAACACTCAGTCAGACTTGTTTCCAGTGAGAGTTAGACTCTGTCAGGGCTGCCCTTTGTCATTGATCCTGTGCAGTTTTATCATAGATGACAGTTTTAAGGACCCCTGAAATCCTACACGGTTATTTTTTATCTTGTGCTGCAAAAGATGCCAACTTAAACTATCTTGTGCATTATTAATTTGTAGGCTCAAGATACTACAGCGGGGAAAATAAGTATTGAACACATTATGGGGGCATGGTGTTGGACTTCTGGTGTTGGACTTCTCCACCCAGGAGACAATGGACTGAAGGAGGAGGTGTCAGCTAGGGGTATCAGAGGAGAGAGTAAGGATGGTGCACCCCACTGAGAGAGGAGTAAATGCTGGAGAGAAGAAGGGTGTTGGAGCAGAGCCGGCGTTATGTTATGATAATGTGCCACATAATTCTTTCAACAATGGTTATGGTCGGAAGTGCGTGTCTCTATGCATGGGAATAAAGGTATAAAAGAGGGATACACAGAGGCCCGAGAGATTCTTTTGCTGTAAAATATGTTGGAGGAAGAATAAAGTAATTGTGTCATCCCAGCTCGTTGTCTCGCCTGCTCCCTTCCTCCACACTGGTGACCCTGATGTGCCATTGAAGGCAAGCCGAGTGTTGCCCAGAGACTGCCGGGAGGCAGAGCACCAGCGCTGAGTGTGTGGTCCCAATCAAGCTCCCAGGTTTCTGGCTTCACAACCCGACTGCATGGTTTTTACACACAGAAGCCCAGTTTGCACTCAACGGGATAACAACAGACGATACCAGGTATTACTATGTGGTTGCTGTGCTGGATGCGCGCGCCACGCACCAGGTGATGAACCTGCTCCAGGAGCCGCCGGCCCAAGGAAAATATGAGGTGCTCAAGAGGATGCTTCTCCAGCGCTACACCCTTTCTGAGAGTGAGAGGGCAGAGGGGCTCCTAACGCGTTCGGAGTTAGGGGACAAATCAGCAGTGGAGCTGATGGAGAGCATGTTGGCACTGAGGGGGAAGGACGAAGAATCTTTCCTGTTCACCCACTTGTTCCTCAGGAACCTACCGGTTACAGCGAGAGCGATCCTGGCCAACTCGCCACGGCTGGTTGCTAAGGACTACCGCACCCTGGTGCAGGAAGCAGACCGCATCATTTCAGCGACCAGAGCTCTCAGCGTGCAGACAGTAGCACCGGCATCCACGACGGACTCCAACGAGGTCGAGGAGCCGTTCATGGTAGCCGGGACGGACACCAGAAGACAAAGGAACGGGGCGATCTGTCATTATCATTGCTGTTTCGGCTCGAATGCTCAACTCTGCCTGGCGCCATACCAATTCAAGAAGCTGGAAAGACGGCACCCTCGGAATTCGGTGGCAGCTGCAACCGACGGCGACAGGAACAGACTGCTTTATGTCACGGGCACACGTTTGGGGAGACGGTTTTTGGCTTACTCTGGCTCCCAGAAGAGCCTCATCCTGCTGGTCAATGCAGACAGGGTGGCAGGACACAGTGGTCCCAAGCTCACGGCTGCCAACGTATCCACCATCAGGACATTTGGCAAGCGGACACTGACAATATGCTTACATGGACGCAACTTTCAGTGGGACTTTGTGATAGCTACATGCCCCATTTTAGGAACAGATTTTCTATGCGCTTATGGACTGTTAGTCGATGTTGCTAATAGGAGACTAGTGGACGCTGTCTCTTTCACCTCACTGCCCTGCACAGCTTGGGGAGCTGGGTCGGCAACACTGGCTAACGTTATAGCTCCAGGGGGTAAGTACCAACACTTCCTCGCACAGTTCCCAGCACTCACGGTCCTGACTTTTTCAGGTACGGTAACGAAACACGAGGTTGAGCACTTTATAACGACGAAAGGCCTGCCGATGTTTGTACGTCCTCGGCGTTTGGATGCAGCTAAACTGGCCAGCGCACGAGAGGAGTTTGTCAAATTAGAACAGTTGGGCATCGTCAGGCCCTCCAACAGCCCGTGGGCATCCCCACTACACATGGTGCCTAAAGCCGACGGGTCGTGGCGACCGTGCGGCAACTTCCGTCGCTTGAATAACGCCACGGAACACGATTTGCTGTCCTATTCCACACATCCAGGATTTCTCCGTGCACCTGGCCGGGGTGCATGTTTTTTCCAAAGTGGATCTGGTCCAAGGTACCACCAGGTCCCGGTGCATGCGGAAGACGTTCCAAAAACAGTGGAAATAACTCCTTTTGGACTTTTCGAGTTTTTACGCATGCCATTCGGATTAAAAGGCATGGCACAGACTTTCCAGAGGATGATGGACGCAGTGCTTTGCGACTTGTCTTTAGTTTTTGTCTACTTAGACAACATTCTGGTAGCCAGCGCATCCGAGGAGGAGCACATTGCCCATCTCAGGACAGTTTTCCAGAGGTTGGAAGCGCACGGCTTGATAGTTAACGCGGCAAAGTGCCAGTTTGTTGTACCTGTGATTGACTTTTTGGGCCACCGCATTTTGCTGGAGGGCGCGATACCATTACCGGACAAAGTGTGCCCTGTGTCAGACTTTCCATGCCTGCAGACTGTGAGGGCACGACAGGAGTTTTTGGGAATGGTTAATTTTTATAACTGCTTCCTTCCCCTGGCAGCCCAGCTGATGCAGCCGTTGTACAACATGCTTAAAAAAAAGAAACCAGCGGAAGTCATTGACTGGACTCCCGAGCGAGTCCAGGTTTTTATTAGAGCCAAAACAGCGCTTGCAGATGAAGTGTTGTTGGCCCACCCGGACCTGTCCGCACGGATAGCACTCACTACAGACGTGTCTGACATTGCCATAGGAGCAGTAGTGGAGCAGTGCATCTCAGGTTTGTGGCAGCCGCTCGCATTTTTCAGCCGCAATTTGTGCGACAGCAAACGCAAGTACAGCATGTTCGATAGAGAATTGCTGGTTCTCCACCTGGCGACATGCCATTTCCAGTTCTGGCTGGAGGGGCATGAGTTCACCGCGTTCGTGGACCATAAGCCACTGACGTACTCAATGACCAAGGTCTCAGAACCATGGTTGGCCCTGCAGCAACGGCAGTTGGCCGCAATTTCGGAGTTTACCACCGACATTCAACACGTTGCTGGTAAATTCAACTTCGTGGCCGATTGCCTGTTGCGTGCATTAATCGCCCCAGTCTACATGGGAATTGATTTCCCTGCCATGGCCGCAGAACAAGCTGGGGACACAGACATTTGTGCGCTCCAGTCTGTGCCAACTGGGTTAAGACTGGAGAACAGGGTGGTGCAGGAAGGAGGCCCTCCCTTGCTCTGCAATGTCTCCACCGGCTGCCCGCGCCTGGTAGTGCTGAGCTCTTGGCGCCGTTGCGCTTTTGAGTCGGTCCACTCCCTTTTGCATCCGGGAGTGTGTGCTTCGGTGAAACTAGTGGGGGTGAAATTTGTCTGGCCACGCTTGCACAAAGATGTGAAAGAGTGGGCTGCAGCTTGCTTTGCGTGCTAGTGGGCCAAAGTGCACAAGCACACCAGAGCCCCCCTCGAGCCGTTTCAAATCCTGGCTAGGAGGTTTGACCATGTCCACGTGGATTTGGTGGGACCCCTCCCGCTGTCGCAAGGTTTTATGTACCTCTTAACAATTGTGGACCGCACCATGCGCTGGCCTGAAGTAGTCCCGCTGGATTCTACCACATCTGCGTAAGTGGTGCAAGCTTTTTTGTTGGCTTGGGTTGCACGTTTCGGATCTCCATCGGACATCACATCCAACAGAGGTCCACAGTTTGTCTCAGAACTCTGGTCCACGACGGCTCAGACCCTGGGGGTCAAAATTCACCGCACTACCGCGTACAACCCCCAGGCTAACGGGTTATGCGAGCGTTTTCATAGATTGCTTAAAGCAGCACTCAGAGCTTCGCTCACGGACACCAATTGGGTCGACCACCTGCCTTGGGTTCTTTTAGGGTTGCGATCCACACCTAAGGAGGATTTGGCAGCCTCCCCACCAGAGCTCGTTTTTTCTCAGTTGCTGCGGATCGCCGGAGTGTTTTTACCGGAAAAACCCCTGTCATTAACAGAGCTGGTTTGCTCTTCAGGCTCGGTTCTGACCTTTCTCTGTGGCTCAGGTTACCTATGTACTTACGTATTTCGTTTGAGTTTCTTGTAGTTTTTATTTTTCCTTGTTTATTTCCGTACCTGTAGCCACTGTGTTCTGGCTGGCAGCTGTGAGGCAGCCTCCTTTGGTCTACACTTGTGTTGGTGCTGTCTGACACTTGCCAGTCCAGCCACGCCCCCTCTCTCATGACAGCCAGCTGGTTCCACTCCGGTAATTGCCTTTCCCGCGCTTCGCCCAGGTGCACCCAATCTGCCGTTGCCAGCAATGCTTGTACTTTAGCAGCTCTTTGCCAGTCAAGCATTGCTGGACTATTGTATTGTCATTGGTATCTGTTGTGCCACTGTACACTGTGGTCTGCCCACTTCACGTACTACCGTGTAGCTAGAAGTGTACCCTGTTTGTCATTCTCATATGTCTCCACTTTTGGAACTGTTGTTTTCTTTAATAAATGTGTTGTGGTGTAACCCTGCACTTAAATCCATCCCTTTTCCTCACTCCTCCGTGTGCTGTACAAAAGCACACGAGGAGGGTCATGACAGAATAGTCCAGCCAGCAAAAGATTTAGCGGGTTACACCCACACATCACTTTTTCTTTTTTGAACTGTTTCCTCACCCACCTATTTTTGCCTTACGATGCCTTCGGAGCGCCGTTCCCACACCGGCCGGAGCAGATGATCGGCGGGGCATCCCACGGTGGAGGAGGAATGGGCGGCAGCCTTTATCCAGGACTTTATGGATGAGGCCCATGAAGCCCACAGAGCAAAGGCAAAGTGGAGCTGCCTGGATTCAGCCGTAGGGATCCTGGAGGTGCATCCAGGGCTCTGGAGCTATCCACAGTACGAGGGGCTGTTGTCTTCGGTCTGTGCATTGGATCAGGAGTTTGCCAACCTGAGGAGGGGGGTGCTCTCCACGAAGCCCAAGCGGAGACGCTCTCCACAGCCTGCTATCACCGCCTCCTCAGCCTCACCATCAGCTTCAGCCGCCCGCAAACAGTGTCATTCTGCGGGGAAACGTCGGGAGAGGCCTTCCTTGTCCTCGGCAGCCATCTCCCCTCCAGCTGCTGTGAGATCTGCCGGGGCCACCCCGGGAACGCCCACCTCCATTGCCATGGAGACGGCTCCTCCACAACCCTTTGGAGGGTGCCAAATCACTGTTGACATGGACAGGGATGACTGTCTGCCTGCTGCAGCTGTCAACATCGAACACCGGGATGACAGGCAAGTGTTTTTTCATTCTATTCAACTAAATCATGATAAACCTTGTCTGTCTCCCGAGGGGGAGGCCCAGTCTCTGCAGTCTGCTGGGCTCACTTCTCCAGCTGCAGACACTCTTTTCCTGTTCTCTCTGTGTCTCCTCCATTTTTTTCTGAGCACCCGTTGGTCCAAGGTCAGAGCCATCGGACTGTGGAGGAGCTGGTGGCCTCGGAGGATTCGACTCCGGAGCCAGCACGGAGATGTCCCCCTGCAGCCATGCTGGAGGAATCCCCAGCGTTGGAGCCATTGCAGGAGGACTGTTGGACTGCCATCGCCATCTTGCTAGCTGCGGAGGCTACCGCAGCGGATTGGGAGCCAGAGCTGGACCTCCTAGAGGCCGGGCCTGAGACTTCATCACCAGGATCGACGGAGTCCTGGACGGTGGTGGAGCTCTAGCTCAGGCAAGTTATCGCTCTTGTTTTTCTTATGTTTGTGTTGGAGAGATCTTGCCTGGCTCTAGGGGAGGAGAGTCAGGTGCAGCCCTCAGCTGCATCTGAACTCCCCTCACTGGGCTCTGCCACTGCCGGCGACCCGAACCACTTTTCTTCCTCTGTTGTCCCTGAGCTTTCTCTTAGGGCCGCTGGAGAAGATCCATCATCACCAGGGGTCCCCGTCCGGTCTGTCCACCTGATGACGTCGCGGACCTGTTGCTTGAGGCCGTTGTGTGGGTCCCTTCGCAGGCTGAGTCTCCGTGAGTGTGGCGTTCTGGTCTGGGACCCTTGTGGGGGCTGTGCCCCAGTGTTAGCTTGACGTGGGTGCTGCATTCCTGCATGGACCCATCATGGGTGCCACGGTCCAACCTGGAGTCCACCGAGGGTGCAGTGCTGGCCCAGCCGGGGCCCACGGAGGGTGCAGCGTTGGCTCGGTCAGGGTCCACCGAGGGCGCAGCATTGGCCTGGTCGGGGTCCACCGAGGATGCTGCATTGGCCTGGTCGTGGTCCACCGAGGGTGCAGCGTTGGCCTGGTCAGGATCCACCGAGGGTGCAGCATTGGCCCAGTCGGGGTCCACCGAGGATGCTGCATTGGCCCGGTCGGGGTCCACTGAGGGCGCAGCGTTGGCCCGGTTGGGGTCCACTGAGGGTGCAGTGTTGGCCCGGTCGGGGTCCACCGTGGGTGCTGCAGAGCTCCAGCCAGAGTCCACCGCAGGTGCTGCAGAGCTCCAGTCGGAGTCCACCGTGGGCACCGCAGATCTCCAGCTGGAGTCCACCGCGGGCACCGCAGAGCTCCAGCCAGGGTCCACCACGGGTTTTGTAGAGCTCTAGCCGGAATTCATGCGGGTGCTGCAGAGCTCCAGCTGGAATCCACCGCGGGTGCAGCTGTGTCCCAAGCCGTGACCACCGAGGGTGCTGCTGGTCGGCCTGAAGATGCCGGGGCCTCCACTCCTCAACCTCATGCCATCGTGGCCTCCTCCTCCTCCCTGTCGGATGCTGTGGGGGATCCCTTCCTACGGTCCGGTCATCCACCAGTGAGCCTCCCGGTGGGCAGGCTGCCTCCTGCTTCACCCCTCCGGTCCTGGTGGCTCAACAGCGCTGGCCGACCGCCGGATGGACTGAGTCTCTGTGTCGGGTGGTCCGTGTTTTCTGGCAGGCCACCGGACTCTGTTCGCCGGACTGTCTGCTGGACCTGGGACTCTGGGTGGCCTCCAGAGCCTCCACACCTTTGGACTTGTGGGGATTAAATGTGTTTTCTGTTGTGGGCCCTGGGTGGGGTTGTTTCGTTCCCTCCTGACCTATTTCCCCCCACCTCCCACCCTGAGTTGATTATTGTTGCTGTTCCGGCCGGGGGTGTGTGTGTTCTTTTTATCCTTCCTTTTGATGTAACCGTGGGTGTCTGGAATCCACCCCTTGGGGAGGGGGGGCTCTGTCATGAACCAAGCCGGAGTGCCCTTCAGGCTAGTTTCTGACTTTTCTCTGTGGCTCATGTTACCTGTGTATTTATGTATTGTGTTATCTTTTGAGTTTCTTGTAGTTTCTATTTTTCTTTGTTTATTTTTGGCCGGTAGCTGTGAGGCAGCCTCCTTTGGCCTACACTCGCGTGGGCGCTGTCTGACACTTGCCGGTCCAACCACGCCCCCTCTCTCATGACAGCCAGCTGGTTCCACTCCGGTAATTGCCTTTCCTGCGCTTCGCCCAGGCGCACCCAATCTACCGTTGCCAGCAATGCTTGTACTTTAGCAGCTCTTTGCCAGTCAAGCATTGCTGGACTATTGTATTGTCATTGGTGTCTGTTTTGCCACTGTTCACTGTGGTCTGCCTGCTTCACGTCCCACCGTGGAAGCCAGAAAGTGAACCCTGTCGTCCTTTGTACTGTTTTTCACTTTTTTTGTGCCACTGTACACTGTGGTCTGCCCGCTTCACGTACTACCGTGTAGCCAGAAGTGTACCCTGTTTATCGTTTTGGTATGTCTCCACTTTTGGGAACTGTTGCTTTCTTTAATAAATGTGTTGTGGTATAACCCTGCGCTTAAATCCATCCTTTCTCCTCACTCCTCCATGCGCTGCACAAAAGCGCACGAGGAGGGTCATGACAACCCCGCACCCGAGGTTGATCTGACCACGCAATTTTTACACAGTACGGAGGCTACGAGTGTACCGGGCCCGGCCCACCATTGTTTTCCCCGCACATTCGTCCCAAAAAGCTTGTAGAACGCCAGTTTTGTTTTTGTCAGGCACAATGCACACCGGTCCCTGCTGCGCCCACTGTACGACGGATCGTTCAGGGTGTTGGAACCTGGGGCGAAACATTTTGTGTTAGACCTGGGGGGATGTAGGGAGACCATCTGCATCGTCAGGCTGAAGCCCGCTTTTGTGTTAGCAGACGAGCAGGTGGTGTTGGCCCAAGCTCCCCTGCGTGGATGCCCACTGTTGGTGGCTCCGCAGGTTGGTGTTCCCTCAGCTGGGACCGGCACTCACGAAGCTGATGTGTTTTCTCCCTCTCACTTTTTCCCTCCACACACTAACGGGCCCTCCTGTACACCCTGCTAGCAGGGCAGTTTGACTAGATCGGTGAGCCCCCGCTATAGCCGCTATGGGCGAAATGGTGAAATTAATTTAATATTTAGGAGAAAAGCCTTTGTTGGTAATAACAGCTTCCAGATGCCTCATGTATGGCGAAACTAGGCACAGACATTGCTCAGGAGTGATTTTAGCCCATTCTTCCACACAGTCTCCAAATCTTGAAGGTTCCATGGGTGTTTTCTATGAACTCTGATCTTCAGTTTGTTCCATAGATTTTCAGTTGGATTCAGGTCAGGTTACTGACTGGGCCATTCTAGTAGCTTTATTTTCCTTCTCTGGAGCCAGTTGAGAGTTTCCTTGGCTTTGTGTTTAGGACCATTGTCTTGCTGAAATGTCCACCCCTCGTTTCATCTTCAGCATCTTGGCAGATGTTAACAGGTTCTTATCAAGGATGTCTCTGTCCATTTGTCCATTCATCTTTCCTTCAATTATATGAAGTCTGCCTGTACCGTGTGCTGAAAACCCCCCCCACAACATGATGGGATATGCGGTGTCATTTCTCCTCCAAACATTTTGTGTGTTGTGGCATCCAATAAGTTCAATTTTGGTCTCATCTGACCAGACTATATTTTCCCAGTATTTTACTGGCTTGCCCAAATGTTGTGCAGCAAACTTTAAACAACCTTGAACATGCTCTTTCTTCAGCAATGGAGTCTTGCGAGGTGAACAGACATAGAGCCCATGTCGCTTGAGTGCATTGCTTATTGGTTTTTTTTGAAACAGCAGTACCTGCTAACTCCAGGTCTTTCTGGAGCTCTCCACAAGTGGTCTTTGGCATTTGGATAACTCTTCTGATAATTCTTTTGAATCCTCTGTCAGAAATCTTGCGAGGAGCTCCTGGTCATGGCCGGTTTATAGTAAAATGATGTTTTTTCCATTTCAGAATGATGGCTCCAACAGCGCTCACTGGAACATTCAGGAATTTAGAAATGTGCCTGTAACTGACATAACGCACGGCTCAGGAGACGCACACACACAGGCTCAGAGTAGTTCAAATAGTTTATTAACAACGGGCGTGAATGAGTGCGTGTCTGCGGGGTGTAAATGTGTTGGTGGCGGTGTCCGCTTCAGACACAGAGGCAGGTGACCGTACAGCCGGGCAACCCTATGGAGAAGACACAGGGAGAGGGTGACAGGCATACACCAACACAGGAGGGATTATGGCAAGAGAAGGACTTACTTGGATGACAGGTCAGCTGGCACAGCAAGGGACGAAACCCGGGAGACAGCCACCTGGAGAGCTCGGTGCAACAGCGAGGAATGGGCGTTGGAGAGAAGACGTCCGCCGCCGCCGGGAAATCCACCTGTGCACAGGGGAGCAGACTGGAGAGAGAAGGTAAGGCTTCTTACCCAAATAATTGCGCTGAAGATAGTTGATGACTCACAACGGTGAGGAACGAAGTCTGACGGCTTCAGGCCGAGCCTCCGGGCGAGGCGGCTTTTCTCCTTCGCCGCTGATGAGGATCAGGTGTGTGAGCAGGTGGCGCCGCTGATGAACGGCGCGGCGTGACAGTACTCCCCCCTCTAGCAGCGCCTCCTGGCGATGGCTTATCCGGGTGCGCTCGGTGGAAGTCCGCGATGAGCGATGGGTCCAACACAAACGACGAGGGTACCCACTGTCGATGCTCGGGCCCATAGCCCTCCCAGTCCACCAAGTACTGCAACCCACGACCCCGGCGTCGAGAGTCCAGGATGGAAGCGACAGACCAGGCCGGATGGCCATCAATCATCCGGGGCGCGGGTTGCGCAGCAGGAGGGGGGGCAAAGGGGGTCGGTGACTGCCAGCTTCACCTTTGACACGTGGAAGGTGGGATGGATGCGGAGGGAGGGGGGAATAGCCACGCGCACAGCCACCGGGTTGATGATCCGGGTGATGGGATAGGGACCCATGAAGCGCTGTGCCAGCTTTCTCCTCTCACCTTTTAGGGTGACGTCCTGGGTGGAAACGTAGACACGTTGCCCAACTCTGTACGCCGGGGCAGGTCTTCTATGCCGGTCCGCCACAGTCCTGTTGCGCTCCGCTGTGCGTAAAAGCGCCCTGCGCGCGGCAGCCCAGATGGAGCGGAACTGCCTGAGATGTGCTCTAACCGAGGGGACGGTCACCTCACTCTCCTGCTCTGGAAACAGCGGGGGGTCGTAACCCAGGGACGCCTTGAATGGAGACATCCCCGTAGCAGAAGAGCGAGCGGTATTATGAGCATACTCGACCCAGGCGAGATGGTTGCTCCAGGACGTTGGGTTAGATGAGGTCACACAGCGGAGCGCAGCCTCCAGCTCCTGGTTGGTCCGCTCACACTGCCCGTTGGACTGGGGGTGATGGCCGGAGGAGAGGCTCACCTTGGCTCCGATGGCGTTACAGAACGACCTCCAAACCTCGGATGAAAATTGGGGACCCCGGTCCGAGACCACGTCCACCGGAATCCCGTGCAGCCTGACCACGTGTTGGACAAGGAGATCCGCCGTCTCCAGGGCAGTAGGGAGACCTCGCAGGGGGACGAAGTGCGCCGCCTTGGAGAAACGGTCCACGATGGTCAGGATGGAGTCAAAGGAGTTGGAAACGGGGAGACCGGTGACGAAATCCAACGCGATGTGCGACCAGGGCCTGCCAGGAACGGGCAGGGGCTGGAGCAGACCCGCTGGAGGGGCGTTTCCCGACTTGCAGGTGGCACAGATAGGGCAAGCCCGGGCGTAGCGGGCTGCATCCCTCCGCAGGCCTGGCCACCAAAAGGACCGTTGGAGGAGGTTGATCATCCGGGAGGTGCCGGGATGACAGGTGAGCCGGGAGGTGTGGAGCCAGTGGATGACCTCTCCTCGGACCGCAGATGGCACGAACAGTTTTCCCTCCGGTCCGCCACCAGGATCAGGTTCCACCTCCTGCGCCTTCCGGATCTTGCTCTTGATGTCCCAAGAGATGGCACCCACGACGCACGACCTGGGCAGGATGGTGTGGGGCGTCTCCTCAGCCCCCACGGGGGTAAACTGCCTAGAGAGGGCATCAGGCAGGCCGTTCTTGGAGCCTGGCCTGAAGGTGATGGTAAAATGGAACCTGGCGAAGAACAAAGACCAGCGCGCCTGGCGGGCGTTCAGGCGCTTGGCAGATCGTAAATATTCTAAGTTCTTGTGGTCCGTCAGGACCACGAACGGCAGGTCCGCCCCCTCTAGCCAGTGGCGCCACTCCTGTAAAGCGAGTTTGATGGCCAGGAGCTCTCTGTCCCCCACATCGTAGTTCCTCTCCGCCGGGGACAAGCGCTGGGAGAAGAAGGCACAGGGTCGTTTGGCGCCATCGTCCGGTGACCGCTGGGATAGAACTGCTCCCACTCCCGTGTCCGAGGCATCCACCTCCACTATGCACTGCAGCGCGGGGTCGACCTGGCGAAGAACCCGGGAGGAGGAGAATTCCGCCTTCAGCGCCTTAAAGGCAGCAGCGACCCCGTGGAGCTTCTCTCGCTGTGTACCTGCAGCGTCTATCCTGGCACTGTCCTCCAGATGGTACAGAGAGTGAGGGTGACAGTCCAGGAGTTCCTCAGCACGGCCCGGATGCCAGCGTCTCGCGTTGGAGGCGTCGTGCAGGGTGAAGAGCGTCCCGTCGACAGCCTCCGAGATGGACCTCAGCTCGTCACCCTGGCGCCGGAAGTGACTCCTGGGAAACGGCATGCTAGCAGCGCTGACACTCGGACAGAAAGGTACATTTCCACAGCGACCCACGGCCGCCGGCAACTCTTCTGGCTGCGACATACTGTCATATCCGGCTCTAGGGAGCCGGGCAATCAGAGCCAGGGGCAAGCCAGTGAGTCGTGATATTTTATTCAGGGTAAAGGGAAAGGGATGAGGAGAGCACAGATACTCATGCAGACGTACACTCACAGGTTGCACAGCGCAGAGGTAAGCAGCTCGTACCGGACGTGGGGGTAACAAGACGTACATACTCACAGCGGGATACAAACACATTGCTAAGCTGAAGCCCCTTCGTCTGGTGTCAGCTTCTACTCCTCTTGCAGCATTCCTGTGTTTGTATCCCGCTGTGAGTATGTACGTCTTGTTACCCCCACGTCCGGTACGAGCTGCTTACCTCTGCGCTGTGCAACCTGTGAGTGTACGTCTGCATGAGTATCTGTGCTCTCCTCATCCCTTTCCCTTTACCCTGAATAAAATATCACGACTCACTGGCTTGCCCCTGGCTCTGATTGCCCGGCTCCCTAGAGCCGGATATGACAGTAACCAATGCCATCATTGTTTTTCAAAAGTCCAGAGAGCTCTTTGCTTCTAACCATCATGAATTCTTTGTGGTGTGACAATCTGATATTCACAGACCCTTTTAAAGGCTATTAGTCAGGACTTAACCAGCTGAAATTAATTTGCACTGATGGGGGATGGGATAGCTTTCTCAATTCTGATGTATTTCATCTTGCTTCTTGGCTTTCTATGCCTTTTTGCACCTCTTTTTCAATTCAATTCAATTCAATTCAACTTCATTTATATAGCGCCATTTCACAACAACAGTCTTCTCATAGCACTTTCAACTGTAGGGGAAACCCCCACAATTGCAGAAAGACCCCAGCAATCAGGCGATCCCCTGTGAGGAAGCGCATGGCGATGGTGGAGAGGAAAAACTCCCTTTTAACAGGAAGAAACCTCTAGTAGAACCAGGCTCAGGGAGGGGCAGTCATCTGCTGTGACTGGCTGGGGGGTGAGGGGATAGAGAAGATGAGAAGAACAGACATGTAGAGAGCAAACATTAAATGGGAGAAGCCCAGTACATTATTGGATGTCCCCCGGCTGTCTAAATCTATTAGCAGCATAACTAAGGGAGGGTTTAGAGACACATGATCCCTCCTAATTGTAAGCTATATCGAAAAGGAAGGTTTTTACCCTATTCTTAAAAACAGAGATCGAGTCTGACTCCCGAATCCAGAATGGTAACTGGTTCCACAGGAAAGGAGCTTGATAACTGAAGGCTCTGCCTCCCATTGTACTTTTGGAGATTCGAGGTATTACAAGTAATCCGGCATTTTGGGAGCGTAATGCTCTATTAGGATGACAGGGTAGTATCATATCTTTTAAATAAAAAGGGCCTGATTGTTAAGAGCTTTGTAAGTGAGAAGATGGATTTTAAACTTAATTCTGAACACTATGGGAAGCCAATGAAGAGAGGCCAAAACCGGAGAGATATGATCTCTCTTTCTACTACCTGTTAAAACTCTTGCTGCAGCATTTTGGATCAACTGAAGACTTTTTAAAGATATTTTAGGACAACCTGATAATAAAGAGTTACAATAATCTAATCTAGAGCTAACAAAAGCATGGATCAGTTTCTCAGCATCACTCTGAGACAAGATGCTCCTAATCTTGGCAATATTACACAAATCTTAGAAGGCATCCTTAGAAACAAATTTAATATGTGAATTGAAGAACAGATCTTGATCAAAAATAACTCCAAGGTTCCTCACAGAACTACTAAGAGAAAGAGTAACAGCATCCAAACTAAGAGTTTGACTTGAAAAGATATTTCTAAAGTTTTCTGGACCAACAAGAATAACTTCAGTCCTATCTGAATTTAATAACAGGAAATTACAAATCATCCAAGCTTTGATTTCCTTAAGACAGGCTTCTAACTTGGCTAATTGATTACTATCATCTGGCTTCATTGACAGGTATAATTGTGTGTCATCTGCATAACAGTGAAAATGTATACAGTGCTTTCTAATGATGTTGCATAACTGAAGCATATATACACTAAAAAGAGTAGGGCCTAGCACAGATCCCTGTGGAACTCCATGACTGAGCTTTGAGTTGGAAGAAAACTCATTATTGACATGAACAAACTGGAGCCTATCAGACAAATTAGATCTAAACTACTGCAGTGAAGTTCCATTAAGTCCAACATAGTGTTCTAATCTATCGAGTAGAATATTATGGCCGATAGTGTCAAAGGCTGCACTAAGGTCTAAAAGGACAAGTACAGAAACAAGTCCATTATCAGATGCGATAAGGAGGTCATTAGTGAGACCTTCATTAAGGCTGTTTCAGTACTATGATGGATTTTAAACCCAGATTGAAACTCTTCAAATAAACCATTTCCCTGCAAGTGATCAAATAATTGTGTAGCAACAACTCTTTATAAAATTTTTGAAATGAAAGGCAGATTAGAGATTGGTCTATAGTTAGCTAAAACTCCTGGATCATCTGAGCCGGGGTCAGCTGTACTTTTTGGCTGTCAGAGTTCGTCTCCCTCTTCACCTTACAAGCAGCTTCCTCTTTCAGGTGCAGCTCCTTGTCTTGTTCTGGTGAGATTACCATGACTATTTCATTCACTGAGCTCCAGTCTCCTAACCAAGTCATGTAGTCTTTCACCGCTGCGGTTACCGCCTTCTCCCCAGTAGAGAGTGCCGGTGATCACCCCTCATAGTGCCACCACTACTCTTCTTTGCTCGGTTGAGGGCTTCAGCTAATCTTGAAGCCATGAGTGCCCGATGAACTTCAACCTTTTTACCTTTCTTGAATTCTTCAGTGGGAACCAGCAGGATCATATGGTAGGGAAGGTCACCCCCACTCACCATCTCTATGGCTCCTTCTTCTCGGCCTTCAACAAACCCAGTTTTTCTGACACCTTGGACTTCTGTTTGATAATCATCACCAGCTCTTACATGAAGTTCTTTTCTGAAGGGGGCATTTCTTATTCTCAGCTCATGGTCGGTGAACACCACTAACACATCTGCCTCCAACTGCCAGAGCCTGGCCACTAACTGATAAGCCTGACCCTTCCCTTTTTCCCTTTTGACAGGATCAGACGAGCTTCAGGGGGGAGTGGGGGAAATGGGGACTTCAGGGTATCTAGATAGGATGTAACTTTTGTGTGTGGGTTTCTCTCAAACCTTCTGCTCGTGCAGTCATTGTGGACAGGGCTCTGAGCTTGAGGAGGGTGAGGCATGCTAGGAAACTTTGATGTGCTGAGCCCCATGCAGCCCTTGTGCCTTTTCCCTACCTCTTACCACTGTTGCTGGTGTACTCGGTGTTACTGCTGGAAACGGCACTGGGCTTGCTCGACCAGGATGCTGCTGTTTTCTGCTTCCTGCCAGAGCCTTGAGTTTCTCTTGGAGTTCTGGATCTGGTGCTGACACTTTCCTCACTGATGAGGGTTGGGGGTCTTGCTCCCCCTGCCAGTCTACCCTGGATCTTTGACGCCCTTCTACCTCGTCCTCCATTCGACGGTGCTGTGGAGTCAACTGTTTCTTTAGTGCTTCTACTGAGACAGCTAACCGCTCAGTTGTTCTTGCCAACGTTTCTATCGCACCTTCTTCGTCCAAAGAGGATGCTCTTGGTGTCTTCTGTTTTTCTTCGTCACTGTCTGATGGGGATAGTTGGTCTTCTGACCACTCACCATATTCTTAATATGCCCCCGAGCGGCAGCGCTGGTTCAACCTCACTGAACTCGAATAATTCGTCTCACTGTCGCTGCCATCTTGTCGTTGAAGAAGTTGTGGTCGTAGGTGAGCTCTACACCTCTCGCCATACTGCTGAAGTTCTTGCAGCTGGACAGTGTATTCACCAAACCTTTTCGCCGCTGGAGTGTCTTCCTTGATGAGACCTGCAGACACTTGCGTTTCCCTGGCCACCATTTTGACCAAGGGGTCGAGATCTTGACCAGAGCTGTACAGCTTCACTACTTCGTACAGGTCTTCATCCAGCTGCTCTAGCTGCTTCACCCACCATTCCAGCTACTGCCCAATCTTCTTTTTCCGGGTAGCAACTGGCGGGCACTTCACCACCAGCAGAGGGATGCCCTGATAACTTGATAGCAGGAGAGGCTGACCTTTGCTCTTTACCTCAGCGCTGATGTCTTGCCCTAATTTCTCAGGGGTGATGTTCATGCCAGCTTGGCTGTAGTTGCGACTCATTTCTTGCAGGACTTTACTGCTCCAGGTGAGCGGGTCACCTGTATGAAGCATAACCCCCACTCTAAAATGGATTCTTGGAGCTTGCCTCTTCGTTGTCGATTCTTCTTTCCCATCCGGTGCTCCCTCTAGGGACTTCAGCACAAGATCTTCTCCAGAGGGACCCACTTCACCTTCAAACTCCCTGGAGAGCTCTGCTGGCACAGAACCCGCAGGGACACCATCTTGCATACCTTCCATCTTCTCTGTGGCAGGGTCAGGGCTTCTCCTGCTCCTCTGCAACTCGATCCCTTCTTCCATCTTCCTTGTAGGTTGCCTTGTGTCTTCCCTTCAAAGCCTCCCCTTAGCACGTCGGGGCACAGGGATGAGGGGATCAATCCAGGTCACTGCACCTCCTCCCAGACCTCGTCAGGCCCGGCCGATTCAATACTCCTAGCCCTGTCAGCTCCTTGGCAGGACTCTGTAGCCTGATGCACCCACGTTGCCTATCAATTTCTTGATAGGTTGGTACCTGTCGTGATGCTCCCTTGTAGGCTACCACTGTAGCAGGACCCAGGCAGGATGCCGCCTACCTGCACCTCAGATCAGGGTCGCTTGAACAGCACAGCAGTCGCTCTTGATTGCTGGACTCTTCTTAGCTGCTCCGGCTCCTCGAACCCAACAGCTTTGTGGACCCCGGTGCTCCTTCTGGGCCCACCCAGGGACGCCACTGTGTCGTTTGACTTTGTACCTCAAGATTGAAGTTAGGCTCACCAGCTTGCAGTTCCTAGAGAAATTTTCCTCATAGGAAATTCTGTCACATGTATGTGTGTGCTTGGTGACTCGAGAGTTAACCCAGCCTTACTGTCTACTATCTACCAGGAGACCTACGCTACCTGTATACCAGACCTCTGACTGAGTGACCTGTCCAGTCAGACACCTGGAATACCCCCTTGGTATTAACGACAGCCCCTCGTGGTCTTGCTTTGCTCTTGGTAAAATCTGGGTAAATGTTTAAGATCAGGAAAATTGATCTATAGGA
Source organism: Pholidichthys leucotaenia (assembly GCA_020510985.1). Lineage (NCBI taxonomy): Eukaryota > Metazoa > Chordata > Actinopteri > Cichliformes > Pholidichthyidae > Pholidichthys > Pholidichthys leucotaenia. The sequence continues at coordinate 293,351,325 of CM035841.1, forward strand.
GGTCTATTTTAAAAAACACCTTAAAGAGTAACCTTTAAAAACTCATAAAAATGTAACACCTCTTGTAGAAAAATACCTTCTTGAAAAACAACCAGGAAAGATGGACACTGAATCAGTGATCTCACAAACTCCCATACTGTCTTTTAATATGCTGTAGTATTTATTGAAGGTCTGCAAAGTTCAGCCAAAACAGGATATAGTTGCATAAAAACAGTCAATTAAATCAAAATGATGAAGTTCAAAATTAAACCAAAAACTGATTGAAAAACCTTGATTTAGAAAGTTGGTAGTTGTAAAATCAGTCATTTGATCAAAAAGTGAAATCATTTAAAAATATAAACATTCAAAAATCATCAGGATCAGTCCAGAAAATCAAAATTTAAAATCAACCAAAAATATGAAAAATCTGAAAGAGTCCAAAATAAAAGAAACCTTTTAAATCATAAAACCTGGTAAAAACATCTAATCAATCTGTGGATAAATGTCTAACAAGCCTTGCTGGGGAGATTGAAAAAAGATGATTAATTGCTGGTCTTCTCCTTCGAGGCTCCCTTTTCTCGGGGAAAAGGCGAGGTAGGGAAGCTGACTCTTGAGGCTCCGTCTTCTGTTCTTCCATCAGCGGGGCCCATGCTCTATGCAGCCGTCAGCCGGAGAGGGGAAGGGGTGCCTCCATTTCCTCTTCTGTCTTCGCCCAAGTGCTATTTTCTCCCTTCTTGCAGCAGAAGATTTAGGGTTGTTAAAAATTGAAAAGTTGAGATGTTGTTTGATTCATTTTCCTGCAGTGGTCTCCCTATCTTCAATTCTTCTGCCTTGGGATGCTGGGGGTCTTGGAGTCTGCCGAAAATGAACATTTTGGGGCTTTTGAACAGAGTTTTTATACCTTTTTTACACTCAACTGTGATTGGCTAGCAATCTCCCCATAGGCTTTTTGGCTTCTGTGATTGGCTTAATGCTAACTTTTATATAACAATTACTTCATTCTGCACATGCCTCCCCCCCCCCCGAGTTCCAGCAAAGCTGTGTGCCACACCTCCCCCCCCCCGCTTCCAGGAATCGGCCACGCGCTGCTCATGCACCGCTCTTCTACCCTCGTGGCCGTCTGGTTTTGCTTATCTCAGCACTTTCCATTACCAAAATAAATCACCTCGCTGTCCTAAACAGATTCGTTTCCTCATTTTGTCACATGCCTTCCAGTCAGTAGGTCTTGCAAACAATTTCACAATCTGACCCCACATAAACCTTCCATTGAGCAGTTAAAATGTACATATAATACAGTTGGATTACACTCATTATTTTTGTTGATTACATACTTCTTAATCAATGAGTATACATTTGCTTCACTGATTACATACAAGATATTACATTTCATGGCATATGCTTTCAATATTGCTTTGCATTCAGTTCTGTGATTCAACAGCCATGTCTGTTCCTGTCCTTTCTGACCACAGGAGTATGCACCTTCTGATGATTTCGTGACCCTGGCTGACCTCCCTGTGATGTTTTCTGTATTCTTGACACATCTGAAGCAGGATCACCCATTTTCTTTTCATAGGAGGTAAATCGGTGTGATTGGGAGGGTCTGCTGCTTTCAGCCTTTTTGCGGTTGCTGGGGTTATGTCCTGGGGTACTCGAACACTAGCTAGCTAAAACAGGTTAGCTTAACCTGGTGAAAACAGCCCTGCTTGGGGTCTGATTCACCTGTGTGCCTGAGCAGGCTTTTGTATTTACTAAGCGGACACTAAGTAAAAAGATAATATCAGTTAAAGAGCTAAAGAGATAAAAATTTAAAACGGAGCTAGTACAACAAACAAAAATAGACAAGATAAAGCTTTGACAGCGTTGTGACAGTTTACAAACAGACGCCAACACATCAACACAAAAAATAATAATACATTTACATGAAATCAGAATTATCCTTCAGATAAAGTCGGGCTTGGCTTTTACTTCCACCTAAAACACATTGTATATTCTCATTTTATGAAGTGGCAGTAACAGAGAAAGCACATACAATGATAAATGGGAGGCTTTTGATTTGAGCCTCTGTTCCACATGGGCACCCATATTCAACTTTATTTATATAGCGCCACTTCACAACAACAGTCATCTCATAGCACTATCAACTGTAGGGAGGACCCCCACAGTTGCAGAAAGACCCCAGCAATCAGGCGATCCCCTGTGAGCAAGCACTTGGCGACGGTGGAGAGGAAAAACTCCCTTTTAACAGGAAGAAACCTCCAGCAGAACCAGGCTCAGGGAGGGGCAGTCATCTGCTGCGACTGGCTGGGGGGTGAGGGGATAGAGAAGAAGAAAAGAACAGACATGTAGAGAGCAAACAGCACGATGGGGACTCAATCTATGGGAGAGAACAAACAAATGTTAATGACCAGCAAAAAAAAAATATTTCATAGAGAGTGAGGAAAGGAGTGAGGCCCAGTGCATTACTGGAGGTCCCCCGGCTGACTAAACCTATTAGCAGCATAACTAAGGGAGGGTTCAGAAAACACATGATCCCTCCCTAATTGTAGGCTATATCAAAAAGGTAGGTTTTAGCCCTATTCTTAAAAACAGAGATCGAGTCTGACTCCCGAATCCAGATTGGCAGCTGATTCCACAGGAGAGGAGCTTGATAACTGAAGGCTCTGCCTCCCATTGTACTTTTGGAGATTCATCATATGTTCATGATGTGTTCAATACTTATTCCCTGTGTTATTCCACTTTATTAAATATAGCTTGTTTTGTGAGCACAGCTGCCTTGATGTCTTTATATGTATGGATTATTTGGGTTGTTACTGATATCTGGTGAAAATCTCAGATCAATGGCTCCATCAGAAATATGTTTAATGAGAAAAATGTTGATGTGTTCAATACTTATTTTCCCCACTGTAACTTGAGACTGCAACTTAGCACAAATGTTTATCTTGTCTAATCAAAAAAAAAATAAATCACTCTTTAGGATTTCAGGTCTCTTTCGCATTTCCACAAGTTGCCACAAATGTTGTTTGCTTAAGTTTTCACTGAACATGCAAATGGCATTTTCACTACTCGACTGTTCACCAGGTCAGTTAAATAACCAGTAAATGTCTTTTGCCAAATTAAAAATGCAGATTTTAGTGATTGGGCAGCTCGGTGGAGCAATGGTTAGTACTGTGGCAGCACAGCAAGATTCTACCCCTGAACATCGTGGGTTCAATCCCACCCCCTGACCATCGGTGACCCTTCTGTGTGGAGTTTGCATGTTCTCCCCATGCTTGTGTGGATTTTCTCTGGGTACTCTGGTTTCCTCCCACAGGCCAAAGACATGCAGGTTAGGTTAATCGGATTCTAAATTGTCCTTGGGTATGAATGTGAGAGTGAATGGTTGTCTGTCTCTCTGTGTTGGTCCTGAGATGGACCTGCTGTAATGTATTAAATGTTATTATTATGGGTGACGGCTACACCCTTCCAGTTCTGCTGCCACCCAGGGTATAAAAGGCCAACCCGGAAGAGGCACTGCCTCTTTTCTACCAGCACCTCTGTCTCGACGGGAGTGCCTTTGTGTTCAGTGAGTTTGCATAATAAAGTTCCGTTCTACTGCACCTTCGGCCTCATTATTGAAGTCTCGGTTATGGACATAACATTTGGCGATGAGGATGAAGCTATGGATAAAGGAGTTTCTAGTATTCGGGCATTTTTGGAGCTCCCAGGTGAGCCACCAGTTCCCTGAGTGAGGTGGTTTGCAGTGTTCCAAAACTATTTGATGGCATTGAACCTCGGTGAATTGGAGAAACTACGTGCACGAGCGATACTAGTCCATAATCTCGGCATGGAAGGGCAACATATTCTCAGCACATTGGGAGAGAGTGATAGTTTTGAAGACGTGGTTGAGCTAATGGCGCACTACTTTCACGCTCCTGGGAACGTCATCGTCCAGCGGATCCAGTTCCGACAGCGATGCCAGTGGCCGGGAGAGTCGGTGCAACGGTATGTTGCAGACTTGCACCAGCTGGCCGGAGAGTGCCAATTTGGGGCTTTGGAAGAAAAAATGGTTCGCGATCAGTTAGCGGAGCACACGCTATGTTTTGCGGCACGGTCAAGACTCCTCACGTCTGGTGAACTGACGTTGAATGCAACTGTGGAGAGAGCTCAACAATACAAAGCAGCGGATAAACTATCAAAGGACCTTGGTGAGAGAACAACGTTGAGGCAGTCTGACTCACAATCAGCGGCGCAGGCTGTGGACCTGGGTAGTGATGATAGCGCAGAAGACAAGGAGGACTACACTACCACTATTAAGATTAGGTCCCCCCGGGGTCACCCAGATGTTTGGGCTGCGGGTCCATCAAGCACTGATACAAGGTGAGAGAGTGTCTGGCAAGGGGCAAATGCTGTGGCAAGTGTGGACTCTTACATCATTTCGCCAGGGCCTGCAAAAAGTTTGAGTGAGGGGAATGACGACACAGAGCAGATTCCCCCACCACGACTCCTGCGATTATTCACACCGTCTCCCCAAGCACAGATGGCCGTATTTATTGTAACATGATTCTGGGTGGCGTGGAAGTGCCATTGTTGGTGGACACGGGCGCAGCTGCGTCCGTGTTGAACTGGCCTACTGTGAGGAGTTTGTTCCCGCATTACCATGTGAGAGGACTGTCGACGCTGTATTGTGGCTATGGAGGTAACAGGTTAGCCATCGTGGGTTCGCTGGAGCTGACAGCGAGATACAAGTCGGCTGTTGTGTCCAATATCCAGTTCTTGGTGACTGTCAAGGAGTCGAACGTGATGGGCTACGACCTATTTCACAGACTGAGCTTCACAATCACCAGTGGTATCGGAGAGGAATGGTCGGGCCGTGGTTTGTGGGACCGACCGGTTCCAAGAGTGGTAGACGATGCGGAATGGGACAATTACTGGCCTAGTATTCTGGGAGATGGACAGGACCAATCCCACCAAGGGCCATTGCGGGAGGGTTCCAGTGCCAGGGCCCAAGTTACCCTGGATGTGGGAACTGGGCAGCAAGGTGAAACGCCCGTGACAGCGGGTGGAGCTGTGAGAACGGCTCCCTCTGCTTCCGGAGTTCGGCCGGGAGGTACCGAGAAGTGAGGGGCTGCAACGGCTTCGCCGGCGTTCAAAATGAAAGAGAGCGGGGCAAGACCGGCTGACACGGTGGACAGATGCGCCACACAGGAGCACTGGAGGCCGAGTCGGGCTTCGCAAGGGGTCAGTGGAGCGGTTTGACCCAGAGGGGAAGCCCGGTCTAGACGTCGTGGACATCTGAAGCCAAGTTGAGCTCCCCTGGGGGTCGCTGACGTGGTTCGTCCCATGGAGGAGGCTCAGCTAAGAGGGGTTCATGGCAAGCGTAAACAACGAGAGGACCAGGGACTGCTGCAGGTGGTGGCTGTCCGGGAGGACGGTTATCTCCAAATGTCCAATGGCTCATGGAGACACCCTAACGAACTGAGGCACAACATTGAGGAGAAAGAAGTGTTGGAGCTCTGACGTGGTTCATCTCTGGGGGTGAAGCGAAGAAGAAGCTCTGGTCGGGACCCGACAGATGGGTCTCCAGAGGGTGGTCTCCCCATAGAGACTGTATGGTGGCAAGGGGGCGATGTATTTTGGGGTTGACTTATTAACATGTTAATGACTGAAATGTTGATGTGTGCACTACCAGGGCTGCATTGTTGTGCTGTTGACATGGTAGATGCATAAAAGTGGCTGGGGTAAGTGCTCATTCTGAAAAAAAAAGGAGAGAGTGAGAGCTACTTTTATTGGGGGTGGGGGTGGGGGGTTGTGCAGTAATGTTAATATGTGTGAACTGCCCAAGCCACGTAGTTGATATGTTTCACACGTACTTTCTATGTGATTGCCCAGTTTGTTTGAAAGGAAAAAAAGAAGCCCAACACTGTTTGTATTACTGCATTTAATTGCATGACTTATGGGTGATCTGCCCGGGTTATGGGGTGAGTGTGTTGAGGTGGGGGGCTGGCACAGCAGGGTGTGGATGTATATATTAACTGACTTGTTTGTGAATTGGAAGTTTTGCCCGTACATACATTTTGGGATTGTTTTTATTTTATATTAGGAGCACAGCAGCTTTTCTTGTCCTATGGACTGTACTATAATGGAGACGGCAGAATAACCCGTCTGGCCGTGTGGGGGTGGGACAGTAGTCCACCTGTCCCCCTCTAGTTTTAGTTATTTGTGTGCATGGATAGGCCCTGTTATTATATTTACTGTTAGTGTGTGATTCAGGTTGCAAATTTGGGTGGGTCTAAATTGTATGTGTGTTCTGGACTTTTCTATGGGGGGGGGTGCAATGTATTAAATGTTATTATTATGTATTTTGGGTGATGGCTACACCTTTTCAGTTCCGCTATGACCCAGGGTATAAAAGGCTGACCCGGAAGAGGCACGGTCTCTTTTCGACCAGCACCTCTGCCTCGATGGGAGCACCTTTGTGTTCAGTGAGTTTGCATAATAAAGGTCTGTTCTACTGCACCTTCAGCCTCATCATTGAAGTCTCTGTTATGGACATAATACTGGTGATCTGTCCAGGGTGTACCCTGCCCCTCACCCAAAGACTCTGGGATAGGCTCCTCCCCCTCCCCCTGAAAAGGATTAAGCGGAAGAAGATGAATGGATGACCCTGCGATGGACTGGCAATCTGTCCAGGGTGTACCCTGCCTCTTGCCCAAAGATGCTGGGATAGGCTCCAGCCACCCCCCCCCCCCCCCTTCCTGCAACCCAAAAAGGATTAAGCGGAAGAAGATGAATGAATGAATGAATGAATGAAGATAGATGGCTGGCTGGCTGGCTGGCTGGATGAATGGATGAACATGTTAGTGAACTATAGCAAAGGACACACAAAAAATTAATTCTGTGGGCATACATGTCAGACAGCTTCATCTTTACAAAGAAGCTCTTATTAGCGCAAATTAAGGGAAAATGTTCTTTGACTGAAATATACCTCCTATGTGTATTTTCTTAAAGCTGTCACTTCAACTTTAACTCTAAATAATGAATTAAATAAGCTTAAAAAAATGAATGGAGTGTAATAAATTATCACTAAATATAGATAAAACTAAGGTAGTGATATTTGGTAATTGTAAAAATAAAGAAGATATACATATTCATATAGATAATAGATAATGTAATTATTGAAAATGTTAAGGAGATCAAGTTTTTGGGAGTAGTACTAGATGATAAAATTAGTTGGAAACCACACGTCAGATACATACAAAACAAAGTCGCAAAAAATATTGCAATTATAAATAAAATTAAGCAAGTCAATCAATCAATCAATCAATCAATCAATCAATCAATCAATCAATCAATCAACTTTATTTATAAAGCACTTTAAAAGCAACACTCGCTACACAAAGTGCTGTACAGCAAGAGAACATAAAAGCAGGGCACTAACACAAAGGGCGCTAACACAAGGAAAAAAAGTAAAATAAATAAAAATCCATTTCATTCAATAAAATCAATGTCTCATACTTGGTCGAAGGCCAGGGAGTAAAAATGTGTTTTAAGACGTGTTTTAAAAATGGACAGTGAAGGTGCTTGCCTAATGTCCAGGGGTAAATCATTCCATAACCTGGGGGCCATGATCGAAAAGGCTCTGTCCCCTCTGAGCTTGTGCCTCACCTTTGGTACCTCCAAAAGCAGCTGTTCAGCTGACCTAAGGGACCGGGTGGGAGCGTAGGGATGCAGAAGCTCAGAGAGGTAAGGTGGAGCAAGACCATTCAAGGACTTAAAAACAAACAAAAGCATTTTAAAATGAACTCTAAAATACACGGGCAGCCAGTGGAGTGAAGCTAAGATGGGTGTGATGTGATCTCTTCCACGTGTACCTGTCAAAAGACAAACGGCGGCATTTTGAACCAGCTGCAAACGGGAAAGAGATGACTGGCTGACACCGGCGTAAAGTGCGTTACAGTAATCCAGCCGAGATGAAATAAAAGCATGCATTACTGTTTCCAAGTGTGGTCTAGAGAGAATAGGTTTTACTTTTGCTAAACGCCTTAGATGAAAGAAGTTGGATTTTACCACAGAACAAATCTGCGTGTCTAATTTAAAATCATTGTCCATGATAAAACCAAGGTTCCTAGCTGTGGATTTAACGTAAGGAGTAAGGGGGCCCAAGTATACAGAAAGGGACTCACAGGGGCGACTAGGTCCAAACACCATCACTTTGGTCTTCTTATCATTAAAATTTAGGAAGTTTAGGGCCATCCAAGACTTTATGTCTTCAATGCACGCCAGGAGTGAGTTTACTGATGAGGCAGCTTTTTGTTTTAGAGGGACATAAATCTGGCAGTCATCAGCATACAGATGGAAAGAGATACCATGCTTTTTAAAAATGGAACCCAGCGGAAGTATGTACAGAGAAAAAAGCATGGGCCCTAGAATTGACCCCTGTGGGACCCCGTAAGGCAGAGGAGCAGAAGAGGATTCAAACCCAGACATGCTAACTTTAAAAGTCCTGTCTGACAGATAGGATCTAAACCAGCTGAGAGCAGTGCCACAAATGCCCACTAGGTGCTGCAAACGGGAAATTAAAACATGATGGTCCACTGTGTCAAAGGCAGCAGTTAAATCAAGCAGCACAAGAACAGCATATTCACCTGAATCACAAGCCAAGAGAATATCGTTAAAAACTCTTAACAAGGCTGTCTCTGTGCTATGAAGAGCTTTGAAACCAGATTGAAAAATCTCCAAAATACCGTGTTCATCCAGAAAACATTTCAGCTGCATATAGACAATTTTCTCTAAAATTTTTGAGAGAAATGGCAGCTTGGAAATAGGCCTAAAATTTGCCAACATGGTATGATCGAGACCAGGTTTCTTAATCAAGGGCTGTACTACTGCATGTTTAAAATTTGCAGGAACCACACCAGATGACAGGCTGCTGTTCAAGATGGTGAGAACTGACTGGCCTATACTGGGAAGCACCTCTTTAAAAAGTCTAGGAGGGACAGCATCACAGGGAGGGCTTAATGTGGGTAACCACATCCTCTAAAAATGACAGAGTCACGGGTTCAAACTGATCAAAAACAGCAGAACAAGGGACAGTGACAGAGGGATCAGAGGCAGGAGCTGAGATGAGAGCCCTGGTGGTGGCCTCCTTATCAATAAAAAAGTTCATAAAATCATTGCATAACTCAGAGGAGGCCTCCAAACAGTCAGTCTGTGGGGTGTTGAGAATGGAGTCAATAGTGTTAAATAAAACACGTTGATTATGACAATGAGATAAAACAATATTAGCAAAGTATTTGCTTTTTTCCTGCTTGACAGTGTTTTGATACTGATGCCAGCAGTCTTTTAAAATCTGCAGTGACACCTGCAGTTTGTCTTTCTTCCATCTGCGTTCAGCTCTGCGGCACTCCTGTCTGACTGCACGAGTTCTGTCATTGAACCACGGCTCAGGTTTGGATCGAGGCTGCTTGGTTTTCAGTGGAGCTACAGAGTCCAAGATGGTTTGGCATTAGTCTTAGATTACAAATTGCTTCATGTCTTGTATTGCTCATTAGTACTTCCATACTTGACCAATTGTATAGAGGTCTGGGGTAACAATTATAAAAGTACACTTAATTCATTGCTAATATTACAAAAAAGGGCAGTCCGTGTTATACACAAAATCGGGTATCTTGAACATACAAATTTATTGTTTTGACATTCAAAGTTATTGAAATTACTGGATCTGGTTGATTATTATACATCACAATTAATGTTTGAAGTTCAGTGAGAGAGAAGGGAAATATAATTTATAACTTCACTTCCGCCCTCCGAAGAGAGCAGACGCTTTTTCTTCCAGCTCCGGCTTCTTATCTCTCTCCTCCCCTAACTGACTGACTGAATCCCAGCTTGCTATTGTCTGTCTGCATGTCTCTACTACTGATTATCAAATGAAATTATGGATTTAATAAGCTGGGCTTTGAACGCAATTGACACTGTTTTTTCAACGAGGAAAAGTGGCCCGGGGGAGCCGGTTTGCCCCGCAGGCACCGCGGCCGCGGGCTATTTGAAGGACACAAGTAATTGGAAACTCTTGTGCCTGTGTGATCTCTCTATCGAAGATGTTGAAGATTTATACCTCTTCGTAGCAATGGTCGTTGGAATTCTACTGATTGGATCTGGAATTGTTCTGGTGTACCGTAAATTGAAGAAGATGGACGGAGCCTATCAAAATGCAGACCCGGCGAGGCTTAACCATCAAATTGACCAATTGGGCAGGACTCTGACAGCGGCTAATGGAGAACTGTCTAGGAAAATGGATTACATCATGATCACGCTGAGAGCCGTCCATGATAATTTCAACGTCCAGCCATGAAGGATTTAAGTACTGAATCTGTAAGAGAATATCAAGTTTTTTTTTCTCTGAAGTCAGTACTATTCGACTCATTCGACCTGCCCTCACAGTCACAGTCCTCCAGATTATCTGCAGTTTTTGTTTTCAAAACATGCGAGCAGCATTTGACTCTCAAGGACAGCCAGCTGTCTGGCAAACTATACCATCTGCTGTGCCAAGGACACACGCCTTTGCCAGACGGTAGACATAACATCTGCTGCTGAAGAGACTTTGTTGTTCTTAACTGATATCAACACCCTCACTCAACACCTTCACTCACACTGACTCACTATACTGATGTGAAGATTATTCATTCACTGCTCTCTTTGTGTCCTTGTATAGATTCTATTGTCTGCTACTTGTGCATTGAGAGCTTTTTTTCTTGTAATCATAATATTGATCATTTATGACCTGTATTCTGACAAACAATGCTTTTTTTCTCTCTCCTATTGTGTTATCCTTTTCCTCCCCCATTGCTTCCTGTTCCCCGTCTGCTGACAGGCGCGTCACTGACGCTGCCGCATCACTGAAAATGTCAACTATGTCGTTCTCAGTGTCAAGTCAAATCCCTCGTATGTTTATCAGTTGTTTACTGTGAATGTACTTGGCAATAAATCTTTTCTGAGTTTTAATTTACGGGGGAACACAAAATTTAAAATACACCTAGTAAGATCTACTAGGAAGGTTTTTTGTATGTCTGTGTGTGGGGTAAAATTGTGGAATGGGTTGGGGAGAAACACAGGCAATGTCCAAACATCCATATATTTAAATCAACATATAAAGAAATGATTTTTGAGCGATATAAAAATAAAGGACAGTAACATTACAATGTGTCTTCAATGAAGAAAGGTTGTTATTGTGAATATACTGTATATGCTGAGTACTATTATTATTGATATCATTATTACTAGAATTATAGTATTAGGATTGTTGTTAGGATGGAATTATTTGAAGTATTATATAGGCCAGGTGGTATTATTATTGTTGTTGTAACTACCATATTCTATGGTAGTTACAACATGGTAGTTGTGTCACATTAGTCTATGTGTTAGTTACAACATGGTAGTTGCGTCACCATAGTCTATGGTAGTTATGTCACATTCTATGACACGGTGGTGGCATCAGCCATCACTTTTGGAGTGGTCTGCTGGGGCAGTGGCATTACTGCAGCCGATAGGAAGAGACTGAACAAACTGATCAAGAAAGCTAGCTCTGTCCTGGGGCAGCACCTTGATCCGGTGGAGGAGATAGGAGAGAGAAGGACGGTGGCTAAACTGTCATCTCTGCTGGAGTCCGAGTTCCACCCTATGCAGGACATACTGAATGCACTGAGGAGCTCATTTAGCAGCAGACTACATCATCCCAGGTGCACAACCGAGAGGTTTCGCAGGTCCTTCCTACCAACGGCTGTCAGACTGTACAACCTAAGCAGGGCTGCTCGCAGAGATAGCAAAAAGACGTAACAAACTAATAGTTTTTTGAATGCAAAAGATGCAATAGACTTACACAATGGTCCCCTCCGGCATACAACTAGGAAAATACCGGTCGCTATGGAGAGTGAGAATATGTATGGGCACATAATCATACCATGTAGGATAACTAAGTAGACGGTTGTGCTGTTTCATCCCATCTAGCAACAATGCTCTGCACTGTGTGTGTTTATATATTTACATATTTATTCCATCTAGCTACAATGCTCCGCACTGGGTGTGTTTATATATCTATATATTTATTCCATCTAGCTACATTGCTCCGCACTGTGTGTTTACATATTCATATATTTATTCCATCCAGCTACAATGCTCTGCACTGTGTGTCTGTGTGTGTGTATATATATATTTTATAGTAATATGTACATATGTATATTAGCTGCTCTTGCTTGCTTGTTTTTTTTTTTTTTCTTGCCTTCTGATTGTTGCTCTGAGTGTTGCTATCCCTGTGCTGTTGCAATCCTGGAATTTCCCCGTTGTGGGACTAATAAAGGCTTATCTTATCTTATCTTATCTTATATGGCTACCTATTATTATGGTTATTATTATTATATGGTTACTTATTGCACCTAGGTATTGTAAGCCATGTCCGGGTAATATGGTGGTATATACAGTATGGTGATTACGATGATGATAATATTGTCTATAATTATATTAAACATACCCTCCCACATGCCCAAAACATGCAAGTTAGGTTAATTGGCATCAAACTGGGGATTCTAAATTGTCCTTAGGCATGACTGTGAGAGTGAATGGTTGTCTGTCTCTCTGTGTTGGCCCTGCGATGGACTGGCGATCTGTCCAGGGTGTACCCTGCCTCTCGCCCAAAGATGCTGGGTAGGCTCCAGCCCCCCCGCGACCCGAAAAAGATTAAGCGGAAGAAGATGAATGAATGAATGAATACCAGAAGTATTTATTTATTTATTATTATTACAATTATTATTAGAAGTTGGTATCATTATCAATATAAACTATCATTGTTGTATCATTTCTATTACATAATTTAATTATAAGGTGTATTATATATTATGGTATTGTACAATGAATGTAACTGTGGGATGAATAATGACTAGAATGATATTATAATTTACTGGGTATGGAAAAGGGGTGGGACTATATAAGCACTGGCTTCTTCCCACTCCTTTTGAACATTTTATTTTTTTCGTTTTGATTTTTGTTTTAAATTCTTTTTTTCTTTTTGTCTGAATGTTCAAATAAAATCAATCAATCAATCAATCAATCAATCAATCAATCAATCAATCAATCAATCAATCAATCAATCAACTTGTGAAAATGAGCGCACTGTAGCCACACATGTGCCTTGCATAATGCCTCACATCTTAGATAAGAACAAAGTGTAGAGTTTCCTTGGAGATAACAGGAAGCTGTGAAATGTGATCTTTTGTATGTCAGAGATGGTGTGGAGTTTCCTTTGCATGCCAGAGTCTGTGAGGGGGATGTGTAAGGATTAAGGAAGTGCATGCAAAGTGACCTTTTATATGGATGCATTGTGACCTTTTGATATGCAGAAGGACCTGAGTATATAAGTGAAGAGTTCTGTTTGAGAGGTCCTCTTTTCTACTATGCTCATGAGAGAGAATGTGTAATAAACTGCTTGAGATCAGCTTGTCTCATCATTTACACATTCTACAGCACAAACCAAAGTGTTTGATTTATAGATCAGCATGATACTCCACATTCAGGGAACAATGACAACATTCATCATAGTGTTTGTTTTCAATACAGGTAATAATCATCCTGGGAAATTCCCTTTTATAGATGGTATATGCAAAAGCCTCTTAGAGTCTAAACAGAGTCCTGTTACATCTGCTGTAAAAGTTGGCCTGGTCAACTACATCAAATGTTTACATTCTTTACAATCTTTAATCCTAACTTTGTCAGGGACAGCGTGCAGTGTCAACAGAAAAGACAATCAGAGTAAACCCAGTAAAAGCTAAATTTAATTGGTTGCATCTGTGTCTCTAAATTTAGAACTGAAAATATTACAAATATCCTATGTATGAAAGTAATGAAAGTTGTTATTTTGATTTTTAAATATTAACTTCTAATGACATCAATGAATTTTGACATACACTTAGTAATAGATTTAAGTCTATAGACGTTTTAGAAAATGCTGGATGACTGAATTCCCTTCTTGTGACACTTCTCTTCAGTATTTGTTCTACAGATGATAAATGTTTTACACCAAGGGGGTGTATTGTTATGTAATGTGTTTCTTTCCTTCATCAATTTTTCAAAAGGCCAGAATTAACACATGGAACAAAGTTTTCCTAGTGCAGGCTTCTGTGCTTATTTGGATTTTGACAGTTTCAAAAGTTGCCAGTTCTTTCTGATCTAGATTATTTAAGTTAATCAAATGTTACATAAAAACTTATTTATAAAGTTACCCGTATCAAACTCAATTTCTTTAAATTATAAGGCAAAGACTAGAATCTATTTTGATACTAAGGTACTTGAACTTTTGACCTAATATTAAGATAAGATAAGATAAGATAAGCCTTTATTAGTCCCACAACGGGGAAATTCCAGGATTGCAACAGCACAGGGATAGCAACACTCAGAGCAACAATCAGAAGGCAAGAAAAAAACAAAAAAACAAAAAAAAAAACAAGCAAGCAAGAGCAGCTAATATACATATGTACATATTACTATAAAATATATATATACACACACACACACACACACACAGACACACAGTGCAGAGCATTGTAGCTGGATGGAATAAATATATGAATATATGAACACAGTGCAGAGCATTGTAGCTAGATGGAATAAATATGTAAATATATAAACACCCACAGTACGGAGCATTGCAGCTAGGTGGAATAAATATGCAAGTATATAAACACACACAGTGCGGAGCAATGTAGCTAGATGGAATAATATGTAGATATATAAAAACACAGTGCGGAGCATTGTAGCTAGATGGAATAAATATATAGATATATAAATATAAACACACCCAGTGCTGAGCATTGTAGCTAGATGGAATAATATGTAGATATATAAAAACACAGTGCGGAGCATTGTAGCTAGATGGAATAAATATATAGATATATAAATATAAACACACCCAGTGCTGAGCAATGTAGCTAGATGGAATAATATGTAGATATATAAAAACACAGTGCGGAGCATTGTAGCTAGATGGAATAAATATATAGATATATAAATATAAACACACCCAGTGCTGAGCATTGTAGCTAGATGGAATAAATATATAGATATATAAATATAAACACACCCAGTGCAGAGCATTGTAGCTAGATGGAATAAATATGTAAATATATAAACACACACAGTGCAGAGCATTGTTGCTAGGTGGGATGAAACAGCATAACCGTCTATTTAGTTATCCTACATGGTATGATTATGTGCCCATACATATTCTCACCCTCCATAGCGACCGGTATGTTCCTAGTTGTATGCCGGAGAGGACCATTGTGTAAGTCTATTGCATCTTTTGCATTCAAAAAAAAAACAAACAAAACAAAAAAAAAACTATTAGTTTGTTACGTCTTTTTGCTATCTCTGCGAGCAGCCCTGCTTAGGTTGTACAGTCTGACAGCCGTTGGTAGGAAGGACCTATGAAACCTCTCGGTTGTGCACCTGGGATGATGTAGTCTGCTGCTAAATGAGCTCCTCAGTGCATCCAGTATGTCCTGCATAGGGTGGAACTCGGACTCCAGCAGAGATGACAGTTTAGCCACCGTCCTTCTCTCTCCTATCTCCTCCATCGGATCAAGGCGTTGCCCCAGGACAGAGCTAGCTTTCTTAATCAGATTGTTCAGTCTCTTCCTATCGGCTGCAGTAATGCCACTGCCCCAGCAGACCACTCCAAAAGTGATGGCTGATGCCACCACCGTGTCATAGAATGACTTCAGCAGCGCCCCTTGTACACCAAAAGACCTGAGTCTCCTCAGCAGGAACAGCCTGCGCTGTCCCTTCTTGTAGAGTGCGTCAGTATTGTGTGACCAGTCTAGTTTATTGTTCAGATGAATACCCAGGTACTTGTAGGATGTCACCATCTCGATGTCTGTTCCCTGTATGTTTACTGGTGCTGTGAGGGGCTGCCCATGCCTGCGGCAGTCCACCACCAGCTCCTTAGTTTTCCTCGCGTTGATCTGGAGGCAGTTCCGATGGCACCAGTCCACATTCTTTTCAATATCACAATTGTACTGATTGGATTGAGAATATTGATTTTAAGTGTGATAGATAAGAAACAATAATTCAAAGGCTGTATGAAGTTTTGCATCCAAATGTCAAGATAGTATGGTTTATTTCAAATCTAGTTTGTACAGTGCCTGTAAGAATTTTTGGTGACTATGCTGACTGCTTATTGTTGAATTTTTAGAAAGAGTTTTAATAATATTGTTCCCTTTTTAATTGACATTAGTGGTGGTAATAAAGTCATTTAATCTGTCCTAAGATACCACTGTGCTCATTCAACCTTAACTGACTTTTTGTCTGACTCCTGAAATAACTAATTTATCAATTTAAAGAATAGATCACGTCCATCAGCGAGCTGTTGTTACTACAGACTTAGCAGAATTCCCCACTTCATAAAATAACACTTAACACTGCATTAATATTTTAGGAAATCCATTTGAAATATTAATTTGAGAGGGGTTGAATTTACTTAAAGGGTTGGACAAACATTCACACATGACAGATTTTGGGACCCTAATAAAGTATTTAGATATAGTATTGTGTGTGCAAATGTTTCAGGTATTTCAAAAGGTTATGCTTTTTTTCAATGTAGCTGGAGAGGAGTTTTAAAATCATTTTGCAGTATGACACCAGCCCAAAGAAATATAAAATAATGAATTATTAGAAGCTTCACAAAGAACTGAAGTCCTACAGCTGATGATAAGGTTCCGGTTCCGCCGGACCGGTGGCGCCACACAAGTAGGCTGCCCGTTGCAACAGCCTTTTTTTTTATCTTCCTTCTTCTTTCTACACCTTTCACTCTGTATATATATCACGGATGCACGGATCGCCCCGGGAGTCTCCCGGGTCGGCGGACGGAGCCACGGTTTGCAGTGGGAGACGCTACAGCGGGGAGGAGCTAGTGCTAGCTAGCACTTGGCCGCCGCCCGGTGCTAATGGGAAACTCGACATACCGGGAGCTGTAGCGAAAACGACGCGGGTGCCGGGCTGGAGTTTAGGCGGCGTGCAAGAAATATAAGACAGAATAATAAAGAGCGATGGCAAGAACCAAGCAGACCGTCCGTAAAATCTACTGGAGGAAGAAGCCCCCCAGGAGACAGCTAGCCACCAGGGCTGCTCGGAGAGGCGCTCCGGCCACCGGCAGAGTGAAGAGGTCTCGCCGTCACAGGCCCGTGGCTCTGAGAGAGATCCGTCGCTGCCAGAAATCCACGGAGCTGCTCATCCGTAAGCTGCCCGTCCAGCGCCTGGTGAGGGAGATCGCTCAGGACTTCAAGACCGTCCTGCGTTTCCTGAGCTTCGCCGTCATGGCTCTGCAGGAGACCAGCGAGGCCCACCTGGTGGTCTCTTCTTCGCTAAGGGGGTCACCATCATGCCCAAAGACTTCCAGCTGGCCCGCCGCATCCGCGGAGAGAGAGCTTAGACTTTCTGCTGCACATTCACCAACCAACCATAATGCTCTGCACTGTGTGTCTATATATATACATTTATAGTAATATGGACATATGTTTACTAGATGTTGTTTTTTTTTGCCTTCTGATTGTTGCTCTGAGTGTTGCTATCCCTGTGCTGTTGCAATCCTGGAATTTCCCCATTGTGGGACTAATAAAGGCTTATCTTATCTTATCTTATCTTATCTTATCTTATCTTATCTTATCTTATCTGATGCAGGGATTCTTGCAAGACAGAATAAAGTGAGTTTAAATTCAACTACACCGCATTCCAAATTCTTATGCAAATGATATTTGTCTCTGATTTTCCTAAATAGTTGATGCAAATGACAGTCAGTATACTTTTCAAGTCATCAACTGTTAGAGCATAAATGAAATTTTATTTAACAAACCTCCCAATGATAACTTTTTTTTTCAAAAATAAAAAACTCAAAATGCACTGTTCCAAATTATTATGCACAACAGAGTTTCAAAACATTTTATTGGTTGCAAAGAACTGAAAATGGTCATTTGTTGGATCTGCAGCATGAGGAGGTCGTATTTACTGAAATCAAAAGCTCCACCTTCATCTAGTCCCGCTGTCCACGGCCTCCCCCCAACACCCCTCCTCCCAGCACACAACCCCCCTGCCCCAACCTGATCCTCACTAAGACCCAGGTGAGAGCTGAGCTGAGGACAGATCTAGGCGAGGAAGGCTGCAGGTTCGGATGGCATCAGTTCGAAGCTCCTCAAGTCCTGTGCAGACCAGCTGTGTGGGATCGTGGAGCACATCTTCAGGCTGAGCCTGAAGCTGGGGAGGGTACCACAGCTGTGGAAGACATCCTGTGTGGTATCTGTACCAAAGACCCCTCACCCCAAGGACCTGAACAGCTACAGACCAGTGGCCCTCACATCACACCTGATGAAGACCCTGAAGAGGCTGCTCCTCACCCACCTCCGCCCCCTGGTGGGACCAGTAATGGATCCATTTCAGTTTGCCTACCAGCATGGCAGCGGGGTGGAGGACGCAGTGATCTTCCTCCTACATCATTCCCTGTCCTGCCTGGAGTAGCCTGGGAGCACGGTGAGGATCATGTTCTTTAATTTCTCCAGTGCTTTCAACACCATCCAACCAGTGATCCTGAAGAACAAGCTACTGTGTGCAGGGGTGGACCAGTACCTGTCAATGTGGGTCCTGGACTACCTCACAAACCGACCACAATTTGTGAGAACCCAGGACTGTGTGTCTGACACCATCATCTGCAGTACAGGGCCCCCCCAGGGAACAGTTCTGGCTCCCTTCCTGTTCACCCTCTATACTGCAGACTTTTCACACAACACACCACACTGCCATCTACAGAAGTTCTCTGACGACTCTGCGATTGTCAGCCTCAACTCTAACGGAGATGATGCAAAGTACAGAGGGCTTATCCAGGATTTCGTGGACTGGTGCCAATGGAACTGCCTCCAGATCAATGCAAGGAAAACTAAGGAACTAGTGGTGGACTGCCGCAGGCGAGGACAACCCCCCCCCCCCCCCTCCACAGCACCAGTAAACATCCATGGAACAGACATTGAGATAGTGACATCTTACAAGTACTTGGGTGTTCACCTGAACAATAAACTGGACTGGTCACACAACACCAACGCCCTCTACAAGAAGGGGCAGCACAGGCTGTTCCTCCTGAGGAGACCCAGGTCTTTTGGAGTGCAAGGGGCACTCCTGAACACTTTCTACGATTTGGTAGTAGCATCAGCCATCATATCTGGAGTGTCTGCTGGGGCAGCGGCATCACGGCAGCCGACAGAAAGGGTCTGAATAGGCTGATCAAAAAAGCTAACTCTGTTCTGGGGTGATGCCTCAACCCAGTGGAGGAGATAGGAGGACGGTGGCTAAGCTGTCATCTTTGCTGGAGTCCGAGTCCCACCCCATGCAGGACACGCTGAACTCAATGAGCTTATTTAGCGGTAGGCTATGCCATTCTAGGTGCACAACAGAGAGGTTCCACAGGTCCTTCCTATACCTACGGCTGTCAGACTTTATAACCTGACCAGGGCTGCTTGTATTGAATGTACTAAATGTAACAACCTTGCACAATAAATTGTCCCCTCCATTATACAGCTCGGACAATAGCAATCATTACTGAGGGTGACAACAACACTGTTGATTCAAATATGAAATATACTGTCGGTACATATTCATATTCTGCAGGGTAACTTAACAAAATATAATGCTGTTTATACCATCTAGCTGCAATGCTCCTGCACTGTGTATATATCTGTGTACATATGTATATTCATTTACTGCTTTTGGTGAACCAGTTCTTATTATCTTATCATCTATTAACTATTGAAGTTAATAGTTAACTATGTTAACTAACATCAACTATTGCCCTGAGTGCTGCTGTCTCTGTGTTGTTGTAATCCTGGAATTTCCCCATTGTGGAACTAATAAAGGCTTATCTTATCTTATTTCAATCAAAAACATCTTACCAGGCCAAGTTACATGTTAACATAAGACCCTTCTTTGATACAACATTCACAATTAGGCTCTATGCACTCATCACTTCCGCGTTTGACGTTAGCCCGCCCGTTCACATCCGGTCCGCGAAATTGAAAGAAGAAGGATAGCAGAAGCTCTCCGGTTCACTTGTTGTTTGCTGGAATTACCGAAATTTACCGTTAATGACGTGCAGAGATTAGTCCGGAGGTGCAGTACAACACCGCAGAGCAAACTTGAGAAAGGTTTCAAGTTTTATGTGTCCTCGTAACTCTGCAATTATGAAGGTAAGTAGGGAATACTAGCTAACCGTTGCTACTTGGGCTAATGCCAGGCTGTTCTCAGCAGCTTTCTAAGTCTAGGCTTCTCATGTGTGAATACTATCACCTTAATCATTTTAATAGTACTGTCCCCCTTTAATGCACGTTTGTACTTTTGTCTTCAAGTGTCAGGTAAAAACAGGGCTAAAAATGAGATCTCTATTACAGCTAACTGCTACCGCTCTATGAAGAAAGCAGAGACCACACCAGCTGAGAGTAGGATTAATGGAAAGTTTCATGTTCAAAGTTCTGCTGTGTTCCTGTTTTGGATTTTTACTGTTCTACCATGTTTCAGTTTGGCCAATTACACAGTCAAAGAGGTGATCTTTGTTAGCTGAGGAGATGATATACAGAGAAGAAAAAAAGCAATGCAGTGATATTCATGATGGACTTCAGCAAAAACAAAATCCAGCTGAAACGGTGGTCATGCAGTTACAGGATAGCTGAGTGAAGAACTTGAGATAGTTTATACTCAGTCTGTAAAACTAAACAAATGGTTAATTTAGGTACTGTGGTCTATATTTATCATATATTCCATAACAGTACAGTAATATAATTGTGGAATCTGGACAAGGCTTTTATGTAATTCTCTTTTACCTTCAATTTGATGATTTGCAAATGCAGAAAAGATGGTGACATTTTTCTTACTCAGCTATCTTTTAAACTTATGTTCCACCTCAAAACTGTCCTTTTGCCTTTGCCTTTTCCAGCTTTATTGCTCAGTAGCAGATGTACTTAATGACAGTTTTTTAGGTTCATTCACAGCTTTTGTTTTGCTTTATTTCAGATGACTTCACGTGATTCAGATTCAGCTGTACTGGTTAACAGCTTCTGTTCTTGTGTGGCTGGGAGCGTGGTCTGCAACCATTTGATAGCTTTGCTGTGTCAGACAGTCCATTACTCAGAATGTGGTATGTCAGTTTTCCCACCTGTCCTTTCATGCACCGAGACGGAAAAGAAGTGGCATAAACCTCAAACAGTTTGTATCATTTAAATATCTGGCATAATGTTTGATTACTACAGTCTGTTTATTAATACCATCAATCACTGTAAATAGGGTGTGAAGCCGGGACCTGTGGATGCCATGGAGGTTGTGAAGCCCAAACTGGGTGCTACTTCATCAAGTGGAATTAGGTATCCAGAGTCAGTGTAAACAAGCACACTACACTGTGTTCCAAAAATGGTTATTGATTCTCTGATGTTATTCCAGATCTGCACTATATAAATGTTACAGTGGTGAGCTGCCAGAC
The DNA here is from genome assembly GCA_020510985.1 of Pholidichthys leucotaenia. Taxonomy (NCBI): domain Eukaryota; kingdom Metazoa; phylum Chordata; class Actinopteri; order Cichliformes; family Pholidichthyidae; genus Pholidichthys; species Pholidichthys leucotaenia. The sequence goes on from CM035841.1 coordinate 293,372,830, forward strand.
CCAGCAACCCTTTACCCAAACACTGCCTATGCTGACTTCAACCCAGGCTCTCTTCCACTAATCTGCACAATGGATATCTCACCTAACAAACCGCTTGTGGACTCCATCTTCAGTAAAGTACAGGGTGGCAGCATCCTCTCATATCAGCATCCAACTCCTGCATCTGATGGTGTTATCACCCATGAGGTTTCCCCACCATTTCCAAAAGTACCACAAGAAGACTACCAGTTAAAGCCACAGACTGTACATACAGCATGTGTCAACATATCAGGAGCAGCTGTATCTGAAATTGCTGTCTATGACTTTGTTACAGTCACACAAGATTGAAGAAGCAACAAGGTGCCAAAGTGCAGCACCTGTGTGGCATTCACTGAGGAAGGAGAGGGTGACGGCTTCAACTTTTAGGGAGGTAAGCCACGTTGGAGGGCCAAGTGCAGCAGAAAACCTGGCAGAGAGGATCATCCGAGGGACACGTCAAACAGCAATCATGAAGAGAGGATTGGCCCTGGAGACAGAAGCCTTAAGGGACTATGCAACTCTCAAATATCTTAACTTGAGAAAATGTGGGCTAATGATTCATCCTGATGCACCTTGGCTGGGTACATCCTCTGATGGGTTGGTGTATGACCCACTTGAAAGACCATCATTTGGGTTAGTTGAAATGAAATGCCCAAATGCACTAAGTTACACTGACTGCAAAATACCTCAGAGCTGAGCATGGCACGCACAAACTGAAGGAAAGCCATTCTTACTATTGGCAAGTGCAGGGGCAGTTGTTGATCACTGGTATGGAATGGTGTGATTCTGTACCCATGATGACATGTTTGTGCAGCACATTTACATAGACACAACCGTGTTAAATACCCTGAGAGAGAGGTGTAATTTCTTTTTCTTTAATACATATCTGCCAAAATACCTCTCTATGCACCAGTGACTGAGGAGATCCAGTACATTTTGAGTAGTTTGATAAAAAGTCAATTCTCTGAATTCACTTTCTTAAATGTAAATATTTTCTGGTTTCAGCTTGTTTACTATGAATAGTTTCTGACTTCAGCTTGTTAACTGTAAATACTGTATTTCTGGTTTCTTTGCTCCTCTGTGACAGTAAACTGAATATGTTGGTGTTGTGGACCAAATAAGACATTTGAGGATGTAATGTTTGCTTTGAGAAACACTGCATTTTTCAACATTTTATTGACCAAACAACTAATCAAGTAATTGACATGGATGGCTCTCACGAGCCATGAGTAAGACGCTATAGGCAGCCGTGGGTTTGTTCATTTATTAAATAAAGACACACAATGACAAAATAACAAGCCTTGTGGGGCAAACACAAATAAATACAAACACTTGCATATGAACAGTGAGGGCGGAACCTGAACGCTGTAGGAACTGACCTCAGGGTTAGGGAAGCCAGACTGGGAAGAAGACATAGGAATGTCCGTATAGGTTGCAGCCCTGAGCAAACAGAGCTGCTCCCTTAAATAGGGAGGAATAGATTGATCAGCTGATGAAGGGTCATCAGCTGATCAGAAACAGGTGCTCAGCGGAGCTCCACTGACAGCCGGAAGCCCTGCTGAGACGCTGTCAAAATAAACGTCTAGAACCACGCCAGCCCGAGTGCCGACGGAGTCAGCACACGACCCATGACAGTTGTCCCCGTTTCCGACGCGGATTCTAGACGCGGTGTAATATCGGGTTCCCCCCCCAACTGGGAGACCAACAAAACCACCCCAGGGAGGGAGGAGGGGGAAAGAAAAGGCTGCAGAGGGCTAGAGCCTGAACAGGAGACACTACAGAATATGAGAAAAAAAAAAACAAAACACAGCAACACTCTATAATGTACCAACAGGTGGAAGCTACACCCAAATAAGGAACAACTAAGCCTACTGGCCATAGACAGAATCTCGAGTCTAAAGACCAGGATACATAGTTCCACGAAAAAAAAAAACACATATCATCCCCCACAAAGGAAAGGGGGGAGAGAACCCCCCCCCCCCCACTATAAACGTTGAAACCCTGCAGTTGTAAATCCACACACAAACTGTACAGGCAATGAATGGATATTTGAACAGAGGAAAAACAAAAAACACTTGCTAGGAAGTGGTGACATATACAACTTCATACATATACAATTTTGTACATAAAACCCCCGCACATCCCAAAAGGTTACAGGAGAACAGAAACAGAACGCCAGGGATGACGGCAGTCTAAACACCACGGCATGAAAGCCGATCGTTTGGGGGGCTGCCCTGCATCTAGCGTCCATGTCGCTGGCAGGGGGAAAAGGAACAGTTCGGGCGGCCTACCCCTGTCCCATGCCAGGAAACACAATCCTTCTGGCAGCCGGGCCAGATCGCCGAACGGACATGAAAGTTTGTCGGGTGGCCGACCCAGAATGCCAAACAGGCGGGGCAGTCCTCCAGGTGGCTGACCCGCATCACCCAGCCCCCAGGACCGCAGGGGAGCAGTATGGTGATGATAATAAAGATGAAGATGATGAGCCAGTCTAGCGTCAGACGGTAGAGGATCTGCAGCTCCCTCACCGACCTTGGACCAAACCAGCGTTGCACCCCCGTTGGACCCCGACTGGGTCAGCGCGGCACACACGTCGGACCCCGATTGGATCAGAGCAGCACCCACGATGGACCCTGATTGGGTCTCATCGGCATCCACGTCAAACCCCGATTGGGTCGGAGCAGTACCCACAATGGACCCCGATTGGGTCTCATCTGCACCCACGTTGGACCCCGATTGGGTCTCGTCTGCACCCACGTCGGACCCTGATTGGGTCAGTGCTGCACCCGCGATGGACCCCGACTGGGTCGGCGCAGCACCAGAAACGACCTGCAACCCCGGACCCTCCTGCACAGCGACCGGGAATGACTCTGCACCGGTGGCCCTGGGAGAAGGCTCAGGAGAAGGAAAAGAACCAGGATCAGGATCACCGGTAGCGACAGAGCCCAGTGAGACGGGCTCGGATGCAACGGATGGCTGCACCTGGCTCGTCTCTCCGAGAGGCAGGCAAAAATGCTCCAGAATTGATAGAAGGAAGACAAAATAGAGCACTTGCCTGCACTCGAGTTCTGTCGCTGTCCAGGACTTCGTCGATCCGGGCTCAGGACGAAGAAGGTCGTCGTCTGACTCCCATTCGGCTGTGGCGGGCTCCGCAGCCGGCATGATGTTTTTCACAGCCTGAAGAACCTCCAACGCTGTTGTCCACGCTGACGACCCGCATGGCGTGGTGGCAGGGGTTCCTCGACCTGCTAGATTGGACCGCTCTTCCGTGGAGAACCGGGGACGCTTCATCGTCGGCGCAGGCTCCAAACTGCAGTCTGCTCTCCTCCTCTGCCCATGACATGGCTGCGGGGCTGGAACCAGGCTATCCAGGGCCGCAAGCTCCCACCTCGTCCGGCGGCGTAGGCCTGGTGCTGCGGAACGCTCAGAGGAAGGAAACACAGAGGTGGCAGGTCCATTACTATTTACTGCAGCAGGTGGAGGGAGTTCAGGGGACTGTGAACCCCGAACTCCGCCCCCAGGAATCAAGCAAGACAATTCATCTAATATGGAAACAGAATGAAAAGTTACTTGCCTGATCCGAGGAGACCCGATGGAACCCGCTGCAGTGGACTTTGTTTCTCCCTTGCCCCGCTGGATGGTGACGGAGGGCCCCCTGGGAGGACGAGGAAGAGCCACTCGCGGTGGATCCACGACGGGTGTCGCCGACTCAGGACTCATAACCTTCACAGGCGCCGTGGAAGACGTCGAGGAGGAGGGGATGACAGCCGAAGCGATCCGGGCACCAGGAGCTGATGGAACAGCGGGAGGAGGTGACCCAGGGAGAGAGGCTGCGGGAATTCCCTCCTGACGAGGCGTAGGAGCGGCAGCTTTCAGAAAGGTAGAGTCTTTGTGATGACCCGGAACAGGATCCGGACGGGGTTCTTGCTGAGGCCTTTTGTTAGCTTTGTGACGACGGTTACCGGCAGAGGCTGAGGTGAAGGAGAGACCCGGGAAACGCCGCTCCTGTGTGGAAACAGAAGCGAGCAGGTCCGCGAACTCTGGATGGTCCTTTAACGCTGGATTCCTCTCCACCAGCCTGACTGCCGCCGTCACATGCTTTATCACCTGCGTAGGGTGAACGGCGGAGCGAGCAGCTGCCACTTGGTCTCTGATGGAAACAGCTGTCAGCCGTAGCATCTCCGGGGGAATTCTGACTGACGACACACTCTCTCGGGGATCACCCCTGGGTGGTGCGAACTCCTGGCCTGGAACGGGGACAGGAATGGGATCCTGAAGCGAGGAGCGAGGATACCTCCTCTTCGGCTTCCTGCCAGGGTTTCCCTCCAGCCCACGGAGTCTCTCCCGCTGCACAGCGATTTCAGCCTTCCTCGCCCTGACTTCCGGGTGGTTGGAATAGTGGGGAAAGCGATTAATAACATCCTCAGCAAGGTCCAGGTACCAGCGCAAGCCGCTGGGGAAGCGATGGCTATGAGCGTTGGAAAGGATTCCGTTGACCTCGATGAGAGCCATAATTAGCTTGTAGCCCAGGCTTGTGGCGTAGCCTTTGAGCGGCGACGCCATCTCCCAGCAGGCTGGTATGCTGAACAAGGGAACTGACAAGTCCAATTAAACAAACTACGGCCACCGGCGTCTCTTTTGGCTGTGACCTACTCACATGGATGGCTCTCACGAGCCATGAGTGAGACACTATAGGCAGCCGTGGGTTTGTTCATTTATTAAATAAAGACACACAATGACAAAATAACAAGCCTCTTGGCTGCACGGTGGCGCAGTGGTTTAGCACTGTGGCAGCACAGTTTTACCCTCGGCCGGGGGATCGCGGGGATCATGAGATCGTGGGTTCGATCCCAGCCCCCGACCAACAGTGAGCTGTGTGGAGTTTGCATGTTCTCCCCGTGTTGCGCGGGTTTACTCCGGGATTTCTCCGGTTTCCTCCCGTATACCAAAAAAAACATGTAGGTTTAGGGTGCTCGCGCACGCAGCGACCAGCAGCCGGTGGCTTGTCACCAGACTGCAAACCAAGTCTACCTACGGGTACAAATAAGTAACAAAAAAAAAAAAAAAAAAGGCCTCGTGGGGCAATCACAAATAAATACAAACACTTACATATGAACAGCGAGGGCGGAACCTGAACGCTGTAGGAACTGACCTCAGGGTTAGGGAAGCCAGACTGGGAAGAAGACATAGGAATGTCCGTGTAGGTCGCAGCCCTGAGCAAACAGAGCTGCTCCCTTAAATAGGGAGGAATAGATTGATCAGCTGATGAAGGGTCATCAGCTGATCAGAAACAGGTGCTCAGCGGAGCTCCACTGACAGCCGGAAGCCCTGCTGAGACGCTGTCAAAATAAACGTCTAGAACCACGCCAGAGGAGGGAACGGAGACTACCGCACAGCCCGAGTGCCGACGGAGTCAGCACACGACCCATGACAGTAATTGAGAAAATAACTGTCATTCACCCTCTTGTAGGATTCACAGTAGAGTCTGTAGTGGTAATTTTCTGAAAGATCCAAGTTCACCAGTTGTGTATATGACTGGTGAACTGAGCTTTCAGAAAATGATGTAAACACAAGTACAAACATCTGTCAAGTGTGATAAATTAGAGGAAACATGCCAAATGCACAAATTCATTTATACCAAAGGTCTGTCAGAAACAAAATTCAATTCAATTCAACTTTATTTATATAGCGCCGTTTCACAATAACAGTCATCTTATGGCACAGAACTCTTAAAACTACAGAGTACCAAAAGTCTGTCAGGTAGAACAAGTCAGAGGAAACACAACAAATTCAGTTCTTCATTTAGGCTAAATGTCTCCACTGTGTTAAGGTGTAAACTCGCTGTAAATCCTGTGAGCTGATGATGTCACCACCTCTAAGAGAGGGTGAGATTTTTTTCTATGTCCCAAAACATTAATGATGCTGCAGACCTCCAAAAGAAAAAAAAAAAAGATACTTGTGGTTTTCTATCACTATCTCTGAAAATTGGAGAGGGAAACACGTTCCATGTGGTGCTTCGACAGTATCTTTACTTGCTTGCCCATGATTTGACTAAGGGTCCATTTTCTTAGTTAACCAAGAGACAGGCCACTGTGTACAGTTGATTGATGCTGCCTATGAGTGAAAGAGGGATGACTGTGCTGAATATTTTGTGCTCCTTCACCCTTCGAATGAGCCGCTCAACATGCACTCTCAGTCCTGCAATAGATTGTGTCTGCCTGACCTCGGGCCCAGTCAGTTGTGCTCTCTTGGAGAGAAAGGCAGGTATGTGGACCTTGCAGGGGACACAGTCCTCCACAAGGAAACCACTTGTCCACCATGATGGCTGCTGTTGGTTTAAGGAGACACAATGCCAGACTGTTTCAGGATCTCTTTGTCACTGATGGAGCCTTCATAAAGAGATGAAACAAAGGTTACTGCACCATGAGGGGCCATGCCAATCAGGCCTTTGAAGGCGCAGTGGGAGTTGTAGGTGGAAAACACCTCACTCTGCAGGAGAAGAGAGTCTGGTGTTTGGCAGCGCAGCTCTGTGCAGTCTAACACCACTTGTGTATCAGAGTAGTTCTGAAAAACATCTGGCAGGTGAGTCTTCACTTGCTCCTCAGACAGCCAAATGCCCACAGCTCCAAGTACAGTGTAAAGAAAGTTAGCCCATGTGTTGATGATACGGCTCACAGTTGACTGGTGGATTTTGAATCTGTGGGCCAGATCTCCCTGCATCAGACCCAAGGACAGATAGGTCATAAAAAGGAAAAACTCATCAATGGGCTGAAGAGACTGTAAAAGGAAGAAGATACAGTGCATTTTATATATACTGTATATACTGTATATATATATATATATATATATATATATATATATATATATATATATATATATACAGTATATATATATATATACACAGTATATAAATAAATAAAACTTGCATAACTAATTATCATTTAAATAAGTTGAAAATAAGAGCAATTACATTTCTCACTCAATAATTCAATTCAACTTTATTTATATAGCACCATTTCACAACAACAGTAATGCTGCTGTTTCATTCCATCTAGCTACAATGCTCCGCACCGTGTGTGTTTATATATTTACATATTTATTCCATCTAGCTACAATGCGCCGCACTGTGTGTTTATATATATATATTTATATATTTACTCTATCTAGCAACAATGCTCCACACTGTGTGTTTATATATTTACATATTTATTCCATCTAGCTACAATGCTCCGCACTGTGTGTTTATATATATATATATATTTATATATTTACTCTATCTAGCAACAATGCTCCACACTGTGTGTGTTTATATATCTACATATTTATTCCATCTAGCTACAATGCTCCGCACTGTGTGTTTATATATTCATATATTTATTCCATCCAGCTACAATGCTCCGCACTGTGTTTGTATATTTATATTGTGGAGTGTGTGAAATAAGAGTCGGGCTCATGTCACACAGTTTATTACACACTTCACATCTCTCTAGCACAGAACAGACTGAACATTTCAGCAGGCACTCTCCTATTAAGTTTTATGGCATTTCTCCACACACAACATGACATTTGCATCACACTGCATTCAACCCCCTACGTCCTTGACTCCTTCCTGCTATCTCGCCAGGAACCTCCTGAGCATTGTTCTCCCATGTTTATCCACTGTCTCTTGTCTGAGATGCTAAATAATCTGGCTCCCCCAAGGTGCTAAAATATATCTATCCCATCTAGCTACAATGCTCCGCACTGTGTGACTATATATATATATATATATATATATATATATATATATATATATATATATATATACTGTATATATATATATATACTGTATATATATATATATATATATATATATATATATATATATATATATATATATACATATATATATATATATACGTATATATATTTATATTTATATGTACATATGTATACTTGCTGCTCTTGTTTTTTCTCTTGCCTTCTGATTGTTGCTCTGAGTGTTGCTATCCCTGTGCTGTTGCAATCCTGGAATTTCCCCATTGTGGGACTAATAAAGGCTTATTTTATCTTATCTTATCTCATAGCACTTTCAACTGTAGGGGAAACCCCCACAACTGCAGAAAGACCCCAACAGTCTGGCGATCCCCTGTGAGCAAGCACTTGGCGACGGTGGAGAGGAAAAACTCCCTTTTAACAGGAAGAAACCTCCAGCAGAACCAGGCTCAGGGAGGAGCAGTCATCTGCTGCGACTGGCTGGGGGGTGAGGGGATAGAGAAGATGAAAAGAACAGACATGTAGAGAGCAAACAGCACGATGGGGACTCAATCTATGGGAGGCCAGGAGAATAAATTTACCATTGCACCAGTAGTGTGAGGGACCTCTCTAGTCCAAGCTGTAGTCCGAGCTCTTGTCACATGCACGATCTTGTGTGTTGCTGGCTCTATCTGCCTCCAAAAGACCATCAGGTGGGCATGACTCGCAAACCTGTGGGGCATATGTAAATGCAGATATGATCAAGATATCAAGGTTATTATTATTATTATTATATGTATGCCATGCTACACACTAGATTATGCAACATATATACAAATAATGGAGTATAATAGGATAAAATATAAAGAAAAACAAAGTAAAAACACAGTTACGTAGACATATGAATATATACACTAAAGAAATAATTCTGTACGTCATTTTATGAATTTTCGTTAGGTTGAATGTAAGCAGCAGCAACAAAATGGTGATAATATGGTTGACAGCTTTACATAATTAATTATGTCAGTTATGGTAGTGTAATGATTAATAAAGAAAAGATATGCAATGCACTGTATTTTCTTCCTTTTCCATTCTCCAGCCCATTGATGAGTTTTTCCTGTGAGCCACATCATCAGCACATACTTTCTTTACACTATACTAGGAGCTGTGGGCATTTGGCTGTCTGAGGAGAAGGTGAAGGCTCACCTGCCAGATGTTTTTCTGGACTACTCTGATGCACAAACCCCTCATGGTACAATAACCTTTCTGATTATGTATATTAATAGAACCTCATGACCACCAGTTCAGCATATGGACAGCATTGTAGTTGTAATTTTGTAATATTAAAACGAGATAGGGTACAAAATAAAAAGGGCATTGTGGTGGACACACTCATGGAGATTCTGTGACTCACATTTTAGGTCAGAACAAAGGCAGGAAGCTGCAGGAATATTAGCTTTGGTATGCAAGGCCTGAGACTGTGGGGGTGCAATTAAAGGATTAAGGAAAGGATACATGGGAGACAGTGGAAGTGATATCATGGAGAGAAATGCATTGTGACTGTCTTTATAATGCAAAGTGGTCTGTGTGATCTACGAAGTGTGAAGTCCCTGATATATAAGGACTAGAGTTTACTGTTTCATACTCTTTTTTTTTTCTCTCTGCTTTGAGATGATGGTGTTGTGAATAAAGTTGACTTTGAGAGAGAACTCTGTCTCGTCATTTTCACATCACCACACTGGTGACCCGAGACGTATCATGGAAGAAGAAAATTCCCCCGGGCCAGCCGCATCAGGAGCCCCCAGCCAAACGAATGCCGCTACAGTCCAGCTACCGGACTTCTGGCAGAATAATCCGCGCTCCTGGTTCAACGCGGTTGAGGCGCAGTTCAACCTCCGGGGGATATCGGTAGATGCCACAAAATTCTACCACGTAGTCGCAAAGCTGGACAACAATGCGGCCCAGCATGTGGAGAGCCTGATCGACCAGCTGCCGGAGAGCGACAAATACGGCGTGTTGAAGGCTGCACTCATCCAGCAATTCACCCCCTCGGCGGAGGAGCGAGCAAAGAGGCTCCTGGTGCTGATGGAGGGGGAAAACGACATGCCCGCGAGCCTGATGGAGAAGTTGTTGAGGTTGAAAGACTCTGACAATGATCACTTCATTTTCACCCACCTCTTCCTCAGGACTCTACCGTCAGCAGCGAGAGCGACCCTGGCCAGTTCGCCACTGTTGGCCCTATGGGACTACCGTGCGCTGGGCCGGGAGGCGCAGCGGATTGTCAACGCCACCAAGCGGCGCGCAGCCATGGCCGCTGCAGCGGAACGCGGCGCGACGACCGGAGACAACAGGGGGCCAGAGGCAGCGGTGCCAGACTCACCGACGACGGCGGTGGCAAGGGTCAGAGAACGTGGACCGGCCGTCCTTTGTTTCTACCATTGCCGCTTCGCAGAGAGGGCACGCAAGTGTGTACCGCCGTGCCAGTTTGGGCGTTTGGGAAATGCCAAGACCGGGGGTCGGTAGCAGCCGCGGCCCTCGGGGAAGAGAACAAGCTGCTCTACTTGACGGACGCACGCTCGGGGAGGCAGTTCCTCGTCAACACAGGCTCCCAGTTGAGCTTCATCACACCTTCCTACGCGGACAGACTAGCTGGTTCCGGAGGTCCCCGGGTGACGGCAGCAAACGGCTCGGAGATTAAGACCTTTGGTGAGAAGACTCTGCTTCTGTCTCTACATGGCCGTACATTTGAGTGGACTTTTGTTGTAGCAGCAGTAAATTTCAATATGTTGGGGGCTGATTTTTTGTGCTCACATGGTTTGTTGGTTGATCTCGCTAACAGGTGCCTGGTTAATGCACTTTCTTTTGATTCTATCCCCTGTACAGCGCGAGTGGCCCCGCCAACAGCTCAAGCCAACGTCACAGCAGCATGTGGTAAGTTCCACACACTGCTCACTCAGTTCCCAGCACTCACGGTCCCCACATTTTCGGCAACAGTCGCTAAACACGGGGTGGAGCATTTTATTACCACTACCGGACCGCCCGTTTTTGCAAAAGCTCGGCGCTTGGACGCAGTTAAACTAGCCATAGCGCGCGAGGAGTTCGCCAACCTGGAGAGGTTGGGCATTATACGACGTTCAAACAGTCCGTGGGCTTCCCCCCTGCATATGGTCCCGAAAGCTGACGGATCATGGCGCCCTTGCAGGGATTTCCGCAGGTTAAACAACGCTACAGCGCACGACCGCTACCCAATCCCACATATCCAAGAATTTTCCGTTCATTTGGCAGGGGCGCGCATTTTTTCTAAAATAGACTTGGTCCGCGGTTACCACCAAGTCCCAGTGCGCACTGAGGACATAACCAAAACAGCGGTAATAACTCCATTTGGCCTATTCGAGTTTTTACGCATGCCCTTCGGACTTAAAGGGGCTGCTCAGATGTTCCAGCGCATGATGGACGCGGTGCTTCGCGATCTCCCTTTCGTGTTCGTCTACCTGGACGATATTTTAGTAGCCAGCGCGTCCGAAGACGAACACGAAAAACACCTGGCCACAGTCTTCCGAAGGTTGGGAGATCACGGGTTAATAATCAACCCAGCAAAGTGTCAGTTCGGGGTGGCGCAGATTGATTTTTTAGGACACCGTGTCTCCCCCGAAGGAGCAGTTCCGCTGCCTGACAAAATGCGCGCTGTGGCAGATTTTCCCCGGCTGCAGACGGTCAGGGCGTTGCAGGAGTTTTTGGGAATGGTGAATTTTTATAACCGTTTTCTCCCCCGCGAGGCGCAACTCATGCAGCTGTTGTATGCCGTGCTAAAAAAAAAGAAACCCGTGGATAAGATCGAGTGGCCCCCAGAGCGGAACCAAGCGTTCTCGGAGGTGAAAGCAGCCTTGGCAAAGGCTGCGTTGTTGGCACATCCAGACCCAACGGCCCACATAGCGCTCACCACTGATGCGTCAGAGGTGGCCATAGGGGCCGTCATGGAGCAACATGTAGCCGAGGTTTGGCAGCCCCTCGCCTTTTTCAGCAGGACCTTGCGCGATAGCGAACGTAAATACAGCGCGTTCGACAGGGAGCTGCTCGCTCTCCATTTGGCCATCCGCCACTTCCAGTTCTGGCTGGAAGGATGCGCTTTCACCGCGTTCATTGACCACAAACCGCTAACATTCGCGATGGCCAAGGTCTCTGAACCGTGGTCAGGCCGGCAGCAGAGATAGCTGGCCACCATATTAGAGTTTACCACTGATATTTGGCATGTGGCGGCCAAATTCAATGTAGTGGCAGATTGCCTCTCGCATGCCGTGGCGGCCCCAGTCAGCGTAGGTGTAGATTATGCAGCCGTGGCCGCGGAGCAGGTTAATGACGCGGACATGTACGCGCTCCAGTCTGGACCAACAGGGTTAAGGCTGGAGAACAGGGTGCTGCAAGACGGTATGCCCCCCCTAATCTGCGATGTCTCCACTGGACGGCTGTGTCCAGTAGTACTGGCCGCGTGGCGCTGCCGCGTTTTTGACTCGGTTCATTCGTTAGCGCACCCTGGAGTGCGCGCGTCGGTCAAAATGGTGGGAGAGAAATTTGTGTGGCCGAGCCTCCGCAAACAGGTCAAAGAGTGGGCAGCACCCTGCACAGCGTGTCAACGAGCCAAAGTACACAGGCACACGAGGGCTCCTTTGGAACCGTTTCACATTCCGGCCAAGAGGTTCGATCACGTTCATGTGGACCTCGTGGGCCCCCTCCCGCCGTCACAGGGGTGCACACACCTTCTGACAATGGTGGACCGCACCACGCGCTGGCCTGAAGTGGTCCCGCTGGCATCAACCACGGCCGAGGAGGTGGCGCGCACATTTTTAACAGCTTGGGTGGGGCGCTTCGGTGTTCCGTCGGACATTACGTCCGACAGAGGCCTTCTATTTGTGTCCGAGCTTTGGTCGACAATGGCCCGCAGCCTGGGTGTCACAATTCACCGCACAACCGCGTACAATCCGCAGGCTAACGGGTTATGCGAACGTTTTCATAGGTCATTGAAAGCGGCTCTCAGAGCAGCACTGACGGATTCAAATTGGGTTGACAAGTTACCATGGGTGTTATTGGGGTTGCGTTCTGCGCCTAAAGAGGATCTAGAAGCCTCCCCAGCTGAGCTAGTGTTTGCGCAGCCACTCCGGCTGCCTGGGGAGTTTCTCCCAGATAACCCTGCGCCAGACGCCTCCCCGTCTCAGCTGTTGCAGAGCAACATAGAATCAAGCACGCTGCCTGGTCCCGCGCACCACAGTTTTCCGCGCGTTTTTGTGCCTAAAACTTTGAAGAACGCAGAGTTTGTTTTTGTTAGACATGATGCGCATCGAACCCCGTTGCGACCACCTTATGACGGACCATTCAGAGTGCTAGAAACGGACAACAAGCAGTTTTTGCTAGATTTGGGGGGTAGGAAAGAGAAAATTGGCATAAACAGACTTAAACCCGCTTTTGTGGTGGCAGATGAGCAACTGCTGTTGGCAAGGGCCCCGCGGAGAGGTAGACCACCTCGTGGGGCTTCACACAGTAATGTTTCCCACAAGAATGTTTCCCCAGAACACCCGCAGAGACTGACAAAGGGTTTTCGCCCCCAGACGGCAAACCCCCAGCGTGACAGCGCCGCAGAGACGTTGAACCCCAACTTCAGCAGATACGGCAGGAGGCTGAAGCCTATACAGCATGTGGACTGATGTGTATTCTCTTGTTGTTCTGTTGTCTAAAATGCTGGGGGGGCTTGGTGTGGTGGACACACTCATGGAGATTCTGTGACTCACATTTTAGGTCAGAACAAAGGCAGGAAGCTGCAGGAATATTAGCTTTGGTATGCAAGGCCTGAGACTGTGGGGGTGCAATTAAAGGATTAAGGAAAGGATGCATGGGAGACAGTGGAAGTGATATCATGGAGAGAAATGCATTGTGACTGTCTTTATAATGCAAAGTGGTCTGTGTGACATGTGATCTACGAAGTGTGAAGTCCCTGATATTTAAGGACGAGAGTTTACTGTTTCATACTCTTTTTTTTCTCTCTCTGCTTTGAGATGATGGTGTTGTGAATAAAGTTGACTTTGAGAGAGAACTCTGTCTTGTCATTTTCACATCACCACAGCATACACAAAATTGCTTAGTCAACACTAGTATTTACAGAATAAATACTTTTATATAAACCTAACAAACACTGCTGACATTTTAGCTTACCTTGTGTAAAACCTTATATTATCATCTGAAGCAGCAAACCGCTCCAACCCACACTTGTTGCTGATAGCCATTTCCTCCAGCTGTTCACGTAAGCTCAGTATTTCAGCACGGAGATCCTTAGTGTTGTCCAGGGCTGTACTAAAATATGATTAGTATTTCAATAGTAGCATAGTACTCGACACTCGGCAGAAGTTGTGGAGCAACCTGACTCTACACCGGAAAATACGTCACGAGCTGCCTTGCATAGACCTCATTCTTGCATCCATTGAACTTGTAAGTTTTTGGAGAGTTTCTGCTTGAATTTCTTTGCAAGATCTCAGAATAGCCTCTCACAGCTGCTGTTTTGATGTGAACTGCCTCCCACCTTCATAGATCTTTTGCTTGAGGATGTTCCAAAGGTTCTCAATAGGGTTGAGGTCAGGGGAGGATGGGGGCCGCACCATGAGTTTCTCTCCTTTGTGTGTGTGTCAGCTCAACACACACACAGATGCGACCCAACAACCCCTAAGCCCCAGAGCTCCAGAGTTCGGGCGGCTGGCCGGCCAAAGTCCCAGGCCCAGCAGACGGCCCGCTGAACAGTGTCAGGTGGCCTGCCCGAGCAAATGGGCAACCCAATCCGGAGACTCAGTCCTTCGGGTGGCCGGCCAGCGCTGTTGGACCACCGGGACCGGAGGGGTGAACAAGGAGGTGGCCTTTCCACTGGGAGGTTTAGAGGTAGGAAGCCAGACCGGAGATGAGGAACCCCCATGGCAACTGGTGGTGGAGGACAGAGGACCCCGATGGCGCCCTGCAGAGGAGGAAGAGGCACCCCAAAGGCCTTTGGAAACAGGGAAGTCCTCGGCATCCTTAAGCTGGCTGGCTGCACCCTCGGTGGTCCCGGCCTGGAACTTAACTGCACCCGGCTTCCATGCTTCAGACAAAGCTGCACCCATGGTGGACCCTGGCTGGGCCAAAGCTGCACCCTCGGTGGGGCCCGGGCTAGAGCATGGTACCCATAGCAGACTGAAACTGGAGCGCACCACCCATGTGGAACTGATACTGGGGCGCGGCATCCACGATGGTCCCCGGCTAAGACGCAGCATCCCTGGGGACTCGGGCTGAGGAGGGACCCAGACTACGGCCTCGGGCAGAGGATGCGCGGCACTCACGGTGGACCCGATCTGGGCCATAGCTCCACCCACGGTGGCTCCGGGCTGGAGCTCAGCTGCACCTATGACGACCTCCACAGCAGGGGAAGCTAGACCCAAGGTGACCTCCAGGGGCAAGCCTGGATCCTCGGACTCGTCTGGTGGTGTCAGGTTCTCTCCAGCGACCCTGGGAGTAGACTCAGACAAAGGACAAGGAGAGCAGAGGTTGGGTCACTGGCAGCGGCAGAGCCCGGCGAGGCGAGCTCAGGTGCAGCGGGCAGTTGCACCCAGCTCTCCTCACCAAGACCCAGGCAAGAATGCTCTAGAACAGAGAGGAGGAAGACAAAAGAGAGCACTTGCCTGAGCTCGAGCTCCACCGCCGTCCAGGAATCCGACGATCCGGGCGATGTACTCTCGGGCTCGGTCCCCTGGAGGTTCAGCTCAGGCACTGACTGCTACGGCAGCCTCCGCAGCAGGCGTGATGGTCAATGTAGTCCAAATGTCCCCAGTTGGAGTGACCCACGCAGGAGGGTCTTCTGGCGTGACGGCTGGGGTCTGGCTCACCATCGGTGCTGGAGGAGGATCCTCCAGGGGCTCAGGCTCCTCCTTCATCCAGCAGCTCTGGCCAGGGACCGGTGGACACTCAGGGAGAGGTGGAGGAGACATGGAGAGAGGTGGTGAGCAGTTAATTGCTGCAGCCGGTGGGGAAAGCTCAGAGGACTGCATTTTCTGAGCCCCCCTGCTGTGAGTCAGACAAGGCATATTATCAACTAAGGAAGGGGAATAAAATGACACTTCAATTCAATTCAATTCAACTTTATTTATATAGCACCATTTCACAACAACAGTCATCTCATAGCACTTCAACTGTAGGGGGAACCCCCACAGTTGCAGAAAGACCCCAGCAATCAGGCGATCCCCTGTGAGCAAGCACTTGGCGACGGTGGAGAGGAAAAACTCCCTTTTAACAGGAAGAAACCTCCAGCAGAACCAGGCTCAGGGAGGGGCAATCATCTGCTGCGACTGGCTGGGGGGTGAGGGGACAGAGAAGATGAAAAGAACAGACATGTAGAGAGCAAACAGCAGGATGGGGACTCAATCTATGGGAGAGAACAAACAGATGTTAATGACCAGCAAAAAAAAAAAAAAAAAAAAAAAAATTCATTGAGAGTGAAGAAAGGAGTGAGACCCAGTGCATTATTGGAGGTCCCTCGGCTGACTAAACCTATTAGCAGCATAACTAAGGGAGAGTTCAGAAACACATGATCCCTCCCTAATTGTAGGCTATATCAAAAAGGAAGGTTTTAACCCTATTCTTAAAAACAGAGATCGAGTCTGACTCCCGAATCCGGATTGGCAGCTGGTTCCACAGGAGAGGAGCTTGATAACTGAAGGCTCTCCCTCCCATTGTACTTTTGGAGATTCTAGGTATTACAAGTAATCCTGCATTTTGGGAACATAGTGCTCTGTTAGGATAGTACGGTAGTATCAGATCTTTTAAATAAAAAGGGGCCTGATTGTTTAGAGCTTTGTAAGTAAGAAGAAGGATTTTAAACTTAATTCTAAACTCTATGGGAAGCCAATGAAGGGAGGCCAGAACCAGAGAGATATGATCTCTCTTTCTAGTACCTGTTAAAACTCTTGCTGCAGCATTTTGGATCAGCTGAAGACTTTTTAAAGATGTTTTAGGACAACCTGATAATAAAGAATTACAATAATCTAATCTCGAGCTAACAAAAGCGTGGATCAGTTTCTCAGCATCACTCTGAGACAAGATGCTCCTAATCTTGGCAATATTACGCAAATGATAGAAGGCAGTTTTAGAAACAAATTTAATATGTGAATTGAAAGACAGATCTTGATCAAAAATAACTCCAAGGTTCCTCACAGAGCTATTAAGAGAAAGAGTAACCGTATCCAAACTGAAAGTTTGATTTGGAAAGGCATTTCTAAGGTTTTTTGGACCAACAAGAATGACTTCAGTCTTATCTGAATTTAATAGCAGGAAATTACAAGTCATCCAAGCTTTGATTTCCTTAAGACAGGCTTCTAACTTGGCTAATTGATTACTATCATCTGGCTTCATCGAGAGGTATAATTCTGTGTCATCTGCATAACAATGAAAATGTATAAAGTGCTTTCTAATAATATTGCCTAATGGAAGCATATATAAATTAAAAAGGGTGGGCCTAGCACAGATCCCTGTGGAACTCCATGACTGAGCTTTGAGTTGAAAGAAAACTCATTATTGACATGAACAAACTGGAACCTATCAGATAAATAAGATCTAAACCACTGCAACGAAGTGCCATTAAGTCCAACATAGTGTTCTAATCTATCAAGTAGAATATTATGATCGATAGTATCAAAAGCTGCACTAAGGTCTAAAAGGACAAGTACAGAAACCAGTCCATTATCAGATGCGATGAGGAGGTCGTTAGTGACCTTCGCTAAGGCTGTTTCAGTACCATGATGGATTCTAAACCCAGATTGAAACTCTTCAAAGTAAACCATTTCCCTGCAGGTGGTCAAATAATTGCGTAGCAACAACTCTTTCTAAGATTTTTGAAATGAAAGGGAGATTAGAGATTGGTCTACAGTTAGCTAAAGCTCCTGGATCTAGCGTTGGCTTTTTGAGTAAGGGTTTAATTACAGCTGTTTTAAAAGCCTGTGGTACATGGCCTAAAGTTAATGAAGAATAGATTATATGAAGAATAAAGCTACCAATAAGTGGGAAGACTTCTTTAAATAACCTGGTAGGAATAGGGTCTAAAAGACAAGTTGAAGGCTTGGATGACGAAACTATTTTGTCTAACTCTAAAAGGTCAATTGGAGTAAACTCATCAAGACAGATATCAGTTGAAGGAGTTGTAGTAGTTACTGTATTTAAGTTAACGGTAGGAAGAATCTGATTGATTTTGTCTCTGATGGATGAAATTTTATTATTGAAAAAGTTCATAAAGTCTTGACTAGTAAGCTGTAAGGGAATGCTAGGATTGACAGAGTCCTGACTCTTTGTCAACCTGGCTACAGTACTGAAAAGAAACCTGGGATTATTCTTGTTCTCTTCTATTAATGCAGAATAATAACTTGTTCTAGCTTTTCTAAGAGATTTTTTATAAATTAAAAGATGATTTCTCCAAGCTAAATAGATTTCATCTAAATTAGTGGAGTGCCATTTTCTTTCTAATTGACGAGTCTTCTGTTTTAAGCTACGAGTTTCTGTGTTGAACCAAGGAGTTAGAAATCTCTGATTAGACTTTTTCTTTTTTAAGGGGGCCACAAAGTCTAGAGTCTGATGCAGAGAAGTTGTAACACTATCTACCATGCTATCAATTATCATCTGAGAGGCATCTACTGTAGTAATATTTTTCTTTAGGAGCCAAATAGTCAGAAATAGTAAAATCAAAGGTTAACAGACAATGGCCTGACAGTACAGGGTTATGAGGAGACACTACCAGATTTTCTATTTCTATGCCATATGTCAGAACAAGGTCCAACATATGGTGGGGATAATGAGTAGAATTTTCTACTTTCTGAGAAAACCCAATCGAGTCTAATATTGAATTAAATGCCACATTAAGGCAGTCACTATCTACATCTACATGCATATTAAAGTCCCCTACTATAATTATTCTATCTGATTTCAGCACTAAATCAGCTAAGAATTCAGCAAATTTGGATAAAGATTCTGAGTAGGTTGATGGAGGACGATAAACTATGGCAAATAAAATTGGGTTTGTAGCGGTTTGATTAAACTCTCTCTCTCACTCTCAATCTGACTTCAACCCTGCTGCAGGACACAGCTTGTGTCCCTTCTCTGAGAGCCGTGGGCTCGCTCTCGGCGCTCATGCACGGCGCCGGGAGTGGAGCTTGTGACGGCGGTATGATAATAAAACTCTACTTAAAACCTCCAACAACGCCGCTTTATTTTCATGCCGCCGCAGGTTTAGCCTAAAATTGCTAAAGTGCCCAATACTGAGGACCAGGCCCTCAAAGGAATTATAACATGTTTTTTGCTTTACATTAACTAATAATTACCTCCGCCAAGGAGGTTATGTTTTCATCGGCGTTGGTTTGTCTGTCTGTCTGTCTGTTTGTTTGTTTGTTAGCAAGATAACTCAAAAAGTTATGGACGGATTTTCATGAAATTTTCACAGATTGTCAGAAATGGGGTATCCTACAGATGATTACATTTTGGTCATGATCCGGATCACCGTCTAGAAGAAAACCGCCATTATGCGAAATGCAATTTTCCTGAATAACTACTGAACCACTAATCCTATCCATGTGAATCCAATTGCTACTCATATGTTTTCATGGTCAAGGAATCTGAAAACATACACACAATAAATGTAGGATTAATATTTATGATGTAAAACACTGTGTGGGGGGAACTGTGGCGCTTGTCGGAGGCCTGCGCTCTCCGAGTGCTTTTCTAGTTTGGAATGGTAAATTGTTGCTACTCCTCCTCCACAACCAGAACTTCTGGGATTTTGACAGTTTAAACTAGAAAAGCACTCGGAGAGCGCAGACCTCCGCCAAGCGCCACAGTTCCCCCCATACAGTGTTTGTGTGTACGTTTTCAGATTCCGTGACCATGAAAACATATGACTAGCAATTGGATTCACAATGATAGGATTAGTGGTTCAGTAGTTATTGACGAAAATGGCATTTTCCGTAATGGCGGTTTAGCGCCACAGTTCCCCCCATACAGTGTTTGTGTGTACGTTTTCAGATTTTTTGACCATGAAAACATATGACAAGCAATTTGATTGACAATGATAGGATTAGTGGTTCAGTAGTTATTCACGAAAATGGCATTTTGCGTAATGGCGGTTTTCTTGTGGACGGTGATCCGGATCACCACCAAAATCTAATCATCTGTAGGATACCGCATTTCTGACAATCTGTGAAAATTTCATGAAAATCCGTCCATAACTTTTTGAGTTATCTTGCTAACAAACAGATAGACAGACAGACAGACAGACAAACCAACGCCGATGAAAATATAACCTCCTTGGCGGAGGTAATAACCAGAGGGAGTTGATTCATTTAAACCAACATAATCCTCTTGTCCTAACCAAGTCTCTGTAAGGGATATTAAATCAATCTGATGATCAATTAACAGATCATGGACTAGCAGAGACTTGGGAGTTAGAGAGCTAATATTTAACAAACCTCATTTAATTTTTAAATTATGAGGAGGAACAGAGGCCAAGTCATTCAAATTAGAGGCTTCATGTTTAATTTGAGTTTTACCAATTTTTTGTTTAATCACTTTGGGATGCTTATATATTATATTTTTATTTACTTTGGAGGGAGCAGACAATGATTCTCTGATGGGGAAGACGGGCTAAGTTGAGGGGTGGCGGATGAAGAGGAGCCGCAGAGAGGCGTGTAAGACTGCGACTCTGCTTCCTGGTCCCAACTCTGAGTTGTCAAGATTTTGGAAATTTGGATAAAAAAGATGCCAGATTGTTACATAAATGAGACGCACCATCCAAAGTGGGATGGACGCTGTCTCATCTCATAAGACCAGGTTTTCCCCAAAATGAGCTCCAATTGTCAATGTAGTCCATGTTGTTTGCAGGACACCACACAGACAGCCAGCGGTTGAAGGATGATGAGCGGCTAAACATGTCATCACTGGTCAGATTGGGGAAGGCCCCAGAGAATACTACAGAGTCCGACATTGTTTTGGCAAAGTCACACACCGATTGATTCTACATTAAGTTTCGTGACTTCCGACTGCTGGAGACGGATGTCATTAATGCCAGCGTGAATAACAATTGTGGAGTATTTACAGTTACTTTTAGCCAGCATTTTCAAATTTGACTTGATGTCGCCTGCTCTGGCCCCAGGAATGCATTTGACTATGGCCACTGGAGTCTCTAGGTTCACGTTTCTGACTACAGAGTCGCCAATGATCAGAGTTTTTTCCTCAGTGGGTGTGTCGCTGAGCGGGAAAAACGATTAGAAACGTGAACAGGTTGGTGGTGAACCGGGGCTTTGCGGCTAGGCTTCCTTCTCACCGTCACCCACCCAGTCTCCTCGCTGCTGAGGGGGACCGGAGGACCGCTAACGGGTCGCCCTATGCTAGCGAGCTCCGCTGCAGCTAGGGGATGTCCGTCAAGAGTAACTGGCGCAGACGGTGTTTCAATGCAGCGGAGCCGGGATTCCAAATCAGACAGCCTCGCCTCGAGCGCCTCAAAAAGACAACATTTATTACATTTACCGTTATCACTAAAAGAGGCAGAAATAACGATACGGTAATGATACGTTACCACAAGTGACGTGTCCTCCCGTCTTCACAGCTGCAGCTTCACAGCTTCACAGCTGTTCAAAAAAGTCTTGCCTGATCTCCCGGTCTCTGATGTCATCTGCTGCAGCACTAGAATTAGCAACCCTCTCCGTGTCCATGGCGGCCCTGGGCTCCTCCATATGCAGTGGGGAAGCCTCCCAACCAGGCACGGAGGCAGATGAAGCCGGGGAGAAAACTGCCCTCCCCACCCTGGTGGATGTAAAAACTTCGGAGGAGATGGCTGCAGAGCTCTCCTCCTCCAAGCAGCAGTCTATCTCCGCCAGCAACTCCAGTCTGTGTACTTCCCAGCTCACTGACGTCTGCTCTGTGGCCGACAGACTCCCAAGGACAGGAGGAGGAGACAAGGAAAGGGAAGGTGAAGATTTTAAGACTGCAGCAGGTGGGGAGAACTCAGGAGACTGCACTCCCTGAGTCTCTCTACCAGGGTTCAAGCAAGGCACAACATCATCAGTTAAAGTAGAAACTAATTGCACTTGCCTGTTCTCATAGTAGACGATAGTGTCTGCTGCAGAAGTCATTGTGTCGTCCCTTTTCGTGTCCAAGGTGGTTAAGGGCCCCCCTGAGAACTGTAGGAGAGCCGCCCCTGTGGCCACGGGAACGGGAATCGCTGGTGAGGGAATCAAATGCCTCTTGGAAGGATGGACCGAGGGAGGAGGCCTTGCAGCGTAAGCGGAATGAGATTGGGCAGGTGAAACTGCTGACGAGGTAATGGAAGAGAAAAGCTCTGCTGCGGGAATGGCCGGGGTTGGTGCCAGGGAAGGGCTGCCAAGGAGGTGGCTGTAAAGGAGGCTGGACAATTCGTCCAGGAATACAGGATAGGACAACGTCGTTTGTTGGATGCTGGAACTAGCTGGGTAGGAGCGGGAATGGGCGTGGGGTTCTGGCAAGCAAGAGAAGCAGTGGAGCCCAGGGAGTGCCCTTCCTTTGGCGCGAGCCTGGCCTTCTTCGGGGACTTCCTCCCCCTTTCGCTGTTTTCGCGCCATAGCGCTGCTAACCAGGCTATCCTCTCAGCTCCCTCGGGGTGCTCCGAGAGCTGAGGGTACCGCCGAACCTCTGCCTCTGCCAGGTCCACATACCAAAGGATATCTTCCGGGTTGGAATATGCGCTAGCCAAGGAGATTAACCCATCAATGTCCATAAGGGCTGGGCAGCACTCCTACCCCAGGCTCATTGGGTAGCCCCGCCCCATCGCCATCTCCAAAAAACAGGTGAGTGGGAAAAAATGCACAAAAGGTGAAAAAATGACTCACTGCGGAAGCTGAGCCCTTTCATGGTTGCTGTCAACTGTCATGTACGCCCCTCTAGGGCGAATAAACGAGCTCAAGCACTTGACCACAGTGAGACAATTCACTGATAAAGATAAACAGTCCAACATAAACTGTGCAAGTGAGCAAAAACACAACAAGACAACTTACATAGGCTGTAGAGCAGATAGGCTCGGAGGGGGAAGACAGACCGTGGAACTTGGTCTACCCAGAGCATAGGCATGACAGTGACAAGTAATAAATGAAACTGCAGAGCTTAAATACAATGTGAATTAATGACAAATTAATACAGGTGTGTGCCAAGTTGCAGGTGAGCTGATTGCAGGCTGTGAGCAGCCAGTGGTAAGTGCCTGGAAAGAGAGAGAGAGGGGGGCAGAACAGGAACACAGATAAACTAAGACATATGAGCAAGACCAAGTCCTGACTCAGTTTTATCCCTAGATGCTTCATTCCTTCTGGAATTCACTTAAAGTTAAATTTCTTTAACATATTAGAGTAACAACTTTTTGAAATTGGCATAGCCTCTGACTTAGTCCAATTAATTGTATAACCTGATAATTTTGAAAAGGATTGTATAGTATCCATTAAATGCAGTAGAGAGGTCATTGGGTTTGTTATTGTAGCCAAAATATCATCTGCATAAAGCAGTAGTTTATGTTCTGTACCACCTCCCTCTATCCCTTGAATATGTGGATTAGTCCTAATTGTTATGGCTAATATCCATCCATCCATCTTCTTCCGCTTAATCCTTTTCGGGTTGCGGGGGGGCTGGAGCCTATCCCAGCATCTTTGGGCGAGAGGCAGGGTACACCCTGGACAGATCGCCAGTCCATCACAGGGCCAACACAGAGAGACAGACAACCATTCACTCTCACATCCATACCTAAGGACAATTTAGAATCCCCAGTTTGATGCCAATATTTCCAAAAAAATTAAAAACAGCAGAGGGCTTAAAGAACAACCTTGTTGTGTCCCTCTAGAAAGCGTAAAAAAGGAAGATGTTACTCCATTTGTCATTGCTGCATCTTTTGGCTTGTTATACAATGCTCTCACCCATTTAATAAAACCAGGTCCTATTCCAAAGTGTGACAAGACAGAGAAAAGAAATTCCCATTCCACCTTATCAAAAGCCTTCTCAGTGTCTAAAGAAACAGCAGCTATAGGGATGTCTTCTGATCGACTCAGCCATATCAGATGTAGTAGTGTTCTTATGTTATCAGAAGATGATCTATTTTTCACAAAACCCACTTGGTTAGGATGAATACTACTTGGTAATTCCTTTTTTAATCTTAAAGCTAAAATTTTTGTCAGTATTTTACAATCCAAATTTAGCAAACTTATAGGTCTATAATTTGAGAGATCGGTTACATCCTGATCCACTTAAGGAATTAACGTTATCAAAGGCTCATTAAATGTTGGAGGCAACCTTCCCTTGGAAAATATTTCTTCGTACACCTTCTTTAATATTGGGGAGAGAATATCTATAAATTCCTTATAGTATTCTATTGGAAGGCCATCATTTCCAGGTGATTTCCCAATTTTCACATGTAAAATTGCCATTTTTATCTCCTTCTCCATAACTGGGGATTCCAACCTAACCTTAACCTTTTTACTGGATGAAGTTAGTTTATCCCCCTGTTTAATTAGTGGAATCATATTGGAAATACATCTTTCTTTCAATTGCCTGGCGAGCAATTTGCCTATTTTTTCACTCTCTTTGTAAAAACTGGACTTTAATCGGTAAAGCGCATACTCTTCCTCCTTATTATAAATATCATATAGTTGGAGTTTAAGATTACAAAGTTCTTGATACATTGAATCCGAAAAAACTTCTGAATTTCTTTTTCCAGTTCTTGAATCTTGTTTAATGTATCCCACTTCTTTTTAGCTGCTTGTGCAATCAGTTTTCCTCTCACATATGCCTTGGACGCTTCCCACACTACTGAGATGTCTTCTGTGCTACCCACATTGACCTCAAAAAATGACTTAAGGTCATCTTCTAACCTTTTTTTTAAAAAAAACCCCCAACAACTTGATTTTGTAGTAAAGATGTATTCATTCTCCATCTTACTTTCCTTTCCACATCACAGTCTATATTGATGCTTAGTTCAACTGTGGCATGATCTGTGAGGGCAACTGTATTAATATTACAGTTTACAACCTTATTTAGAAGGGGGGTTGCCATCAAAAAAAAAATCAATTCTGAGGTAGGATTTATGACTGTGAGAAAAAAGTATCTTATCTATTATTAGGATTGGTCATCCTCCATATATCTATAAGGCCCATATCTCTGATTAACATGTGGATTGTCTCTCTATCTGTGGCCATTATAGGACCACTAAGTTTACTTCTATCAACCACTGGGTCCATCACTTTGTTAAAATCCCCCTCCCAAATAATTTGACCTTCCTTATCCCCTAGTATACTATTTACCTGATGAAAAAATTGAGGGTTTGACAAATTAGGGGCATAAATATTACATAACACCATCTGGGAGCCTTCTATCAATGCCTGAATACAAATTATCCTTCCCTCTTCATCTTTTGTCTGTTTTTGTAAGCGAAAACTTATATTTTTGTTAGCTAATATCATAACTCCATTACATTTACTGTTGAATGAACTATAGAAAATATGGCCCACCCACCCTTTTTTAAATTTTAAAACTTCCTCCCCTTTCCAAATGTGTTTCTTGAACAAAAATTATATCTGCCTGATTATGTTTTAAATAGGAAAGTATTCTTCTCCTCTTAACTGGGTTTCCACATCCATTAATATTCCACGTCATGAATTTAACACATTTTTCCACCATATTTAACTTGTTAAGTATTTACAATATTCATGTTACACTCCCATATCCTGTCCAGTATATCCTAATTATAGTTATTTTGGGGATACCCCTGACCACCTTTAACAACCAGTACAGATGCCTTCCTAATAAAACACAGAACTCTAAACACAAACACATTCTAATGAACACCACAAAAACCAAACACCAAAAAACAAAACAAAACAAAAAACCCCCAAAACAACAACAACAACAACAACAACAACAACAACAACAACAACAACAACAACAACAAAAACTTAAAGAAATTTCGGGCTGGACCGTTACAGCCATTGTAACAGCTTAAACAAACAAACAAAAAAAGAAATTGTTCTGTAAGTGGATTATGCAGACACTCTGCCCACTACTGTCCTTCTTCCCTCCGGCTCCGTAGCCCAGCTCCAAACCCACAAGTTCCCATTTCTCGACACATTTATGGTTCCTGCATTTAATTTTCACAAAGCTCACCTTGCTCCTTATTGAATTATGCTTCACCTCCAACCCGACATCTCTCGTTAACAAATTTCTCTGCAGCTTCTGCTGTGGTGAAGCGCTCATTCTTCCCATCCCACCTGAAGCGCAAAGTTGCTGGAAAAGCCAGCATGTACCACATGTTGAGCTCCATAAGTTTTCTTTTCACAGATGTAAATGTTTTCCTCTTCTCCGCTAGTTCTTTGGTCATATCTAGAAACAGGGAGAGTCGGCATCCTTCCCATTCAATGCCACGTTTTACCCGAGCAGCGTTTATCACTTTATCTCTTGCCGACTGCCTCAGGAAACGAATCAACACTGTTCTGGGTGGCCTGTCTGCATTAGGCACAGGTACCGGAGTCCAATACACCTGTTCAATCTCCACTTCCTCGCCATTTTCAGTACCAAGACATTCTAATATGATTTTTTGCACACATCTTAACAACGTCCCATTCTTCCCATGCATTTCTTTAAGTGTACGTTATTCCTCGTGCTATAATTTTCTAGGGCTTGTATTTGGCGCTGCATGGCCTTCATCAGTTTGGCCTGGTTACTCCCATCACTCACCAGCCTGTCAGAGGTTTCCTCCAAGCGGGCAATGCGTGCCTTGGCTTCGTCCAATCTTGCCTGTGAGGCCACTACTGCCGTCTTCAACTCCGAAACCATTTCTAGTAAGCTAGGAGCAGGAAGACAAAAGAAGAGGAAAACAGCAGCCTCGTGTGTAGCAGAATAGAATGTACGCACTCTGTTGGACAGAACAACATCACAGCGCCCAGAAAGACAGACGGCGCTTGTGGCCCTGGAAATGCACAGGTACAATGTAGACATAGCTGTACTTAGTGAAACAAGATTGCCTGGATATGACAGCTTGGAAGACCATGGGTACTTTTGGAGTGGGAGATCAACTCAAGAAAGGAGTATGTTCAGAGTACAACCTTGTGATAACCAACACTCTATTTAAGCACAAGGACACACAGAAGAAGACATGGATGCACCCAAGATCCATGCACTGGCACTTGTTAGACTACATCATAGTCAGGCAGAGAGACATAAGGGATGTATTGGACACCAGAGCAATGAGAGGCGTGGACTGTGGTACTGATCATGTTATGCTGAGATCTAGATTAAGGATTTGGAGACGAAAACAGCACTGCAGGATGGGTGCGAAGCCACCACGGAAGCTAAACACTAGCGCACTGAAAGGCCAAAAGAAGCAGGAAGAACTTACACAGGAAATGGATGAAAACTTGAAAGACTGGGACAGCAACAACTCAGAGAATGACATAGAAGAGAAATGGGCAACACTGAAGGATATGGTGTATCAGACTGCGAGTGATGTATTAGGCCACCCTGAGAGGAAACCTCAAGATTGGTTTGATGAGCATGATGAGCACCTGAAGAAACTACTAGAAGCGAGGAATACAGCTAGGCAGGAAAGCCTACAGTGTAACACAAGGTTGAAGAAGAAGAAATACTCAAAGGCTCAGAGTAAGCTACAGAAGTACACCAGAGAGATGAAGTCCAACAGGTGGGATGAAAAAGCGGAGGAACTTCAAACTGCAGCAGACAGGAAGGATATGAAAATATTCTTCACAGGTTTGAGAGAAATCTACGGCCCTAAACCAAGAGGATTCATCCAACTAAAGGCTATGGATGGTGAAACGGTTTTGCAGGAGAAAGACAAGATCCTGGACAGATTTGCAGACCACTTTGACCAACTACTAAACAACCCTGGAGATCTCACTGAAGAGGCTAAAGAAGCTCTAGTGTAGCGACCAGCTGTATCAAGTCTGGATGAACCATCAATTCCAGCAGAAGTGTAGAAATTTGGTGGTGTTGAGCTGACCAACTGCCTGCACAAACTCATCCAAGAGATATGGGATGCCCAGAAAGTACCTCAAGACTGGAAGGATGCAAGTATTGTGCCTTTGTTCAAGAAAGGTGACAGGAAAGATTGTGGAAATTACCGAGGTATATCACTGCTAGCCACTGTTGGTAAGATTCGCTCACGTGTACTGCTGAACAGACTCAATGAACACATTTCGCAGAATGTACTACCGGAAACCCAGTGCGGCTTTAGAAGTGGAAGAAGCACAATGGACATGATTTTCTGCTTGAAACAGCTTCAAGAAAAGTGTATCGAACAGAACATGCCGCTTTAGGTAGTCTTCACTGACTTCAGTAAAGCCTTCAATACTGTTTTGCGACGAGGACTTTGGCAGGTACTCAAGAAATATGGCTGTACAGAGAAGTTTGTCAGCCTGATCGAGGCACTCCATACAGGTATGCAAGCAAACGTGGCAATGAGTGGTTGAGTATCTAAAGACTTTCCAGTCAGCAACAGGGTGAAACAAGGGTGTGTGCTGGTGCCTACACTCTTCTTGCTATATCTGGCAGCCATGCTTGAGGTGGCCTTCAAAGACACTTCAGAAGGAGTATACATTCAAACAAGGAAAGGAGCAGACTTGTTCAATGTGGCACAGTTTAAAGCCAAGAGTAAGACATTGATAAAGGTAGTAAGAGAAATGCTCTTTGCCGACGACAGTGCTCTAGTTGCACACAGTGTGGAAGATATGAAATCTTTAGTGGAGAAATTTGCAAGAGCAGCTAGCCAATTCAGCCTCAAAATCAACATCAAGAAGATAGAGTGCCTTTATCAACCATCAAAGTTCCAATTATCAGCATCACTACCAGAAGAGATCAGCATTGGTACAGAGCCACTAGTCAAGTGCAAGACTTTCAAGTATCTAGGGAATACTGTTTTAGAGAATGCTAGACTGGAGGATGAAGTATATCTCAGAATGAGAAGAACGAGCGCTGTGTTTCGAAACTTGAGGGAGAGACTGTGGAACAATTGACATGTGTCTATCCGTGTGAAATGCAAAGTGTACAGAGCAACAGTACTGGCTACTCTGTTGTATGGTGATGAAACTTGGACTGTCTATAGAGTGCAGGTAAAAAAACTCCATGCGTATATGATGAGACACCTTCGAGCCATAATGAACATCTCATGGAAAGACCAGATAACCAACACAGAAGTGTTGAAATGAGCTGGTCTACCATCAATGGAGGACATGCTAATACAGATGAACCTGAGATGGCTCGGACATGTTGAGAGGATGGACCACCAGCGACTCCCTCAGCAGTTACTCTACTCACAATTATGCAAGGGCAAATGCAATCAGGGTAGACCAAGGCTCAGATTTAAAGACACTGCAAAAAGAAACTTGAAGAAGTTGGATATAGACAGGAGTTCCTGGCAGCGGAAGGCTAAGGACACAGCTGTGTGGAGGAATCTGATCAGACCTAAATGAAACAGTCATTGTCGCCCATGACAGACTGCTATGATGATGATGATTGCAATAATTGCACGCACAATTTTCTTGCTCTAAGTCTTTTTATTCTGCACTTGTAGCATACCACACTGGTGTCTTTGTCTTTTCATTTGCCAGTGTGCATCTTAGCGGGGCCTCGGCCTTGTCTTATGTATGTTTTCATCACATTGTGGATTCTTCTAGCTTCATTTTTTCTTTTTCTAGACCTGTAGCCTTCTTTTAAAATCTGTGAGTGTAACTTTATCTTCATTTTGTGTTATATGGACAACAAGTGGCTTAAAGGAGGCTGATAGCCCACCGAGTATCATTGCTAGGATCAGTCCATCACTCATTGTTTCACTGGCATCTCGTAGGGCTGTGATGATGTTCTTTGCCAGATTAAGTAGTCAGTAACACTCTCATTATTCACCATGAGTAGCTTTTTCAGTGATGTGTATAAACTTATTTTTTGTGGTTTGCTCTTTCCAGAATAAATGTTCTTTTAGTATTTTCAGTATTTTTCTGCCATCATCAGTGGCTTCATGTCTTATTAGTGACAGGCTTTTGTCATCAGTCTTCTTAGCTCAGTATAGCAATCAGCATTTTCCCCCTCTATCTTCACCTAGCTGCTCTTTACCACTGGACTCATGGAAAATAGTCTATTTTAGCTTCAGAGTGTAAGCAGCTTAGGAATCTTGTTTTCCAAAGGACAAACTTATCTTCAGGTCCTCCGAATAAAAGCTGCTGTATTCAAATTACCATTGCTCTGTTTACATCATGCTAATATGCTGTATCTGCTATCTCATTAGCTTCCTTGGCTCCCACGTAAAACGTTACGTGCAGAACGTCTCCACTTATCCCCACATTGGCTCATTTATCTTCTCATGTAATGTGTCGCAGATAAAGCTTCTAAGATTCCACTCTTAGTAGAACAGCCAGTGCGAAGCCTTGGGAGGGTGTACACCTCTGACCTCTCGGATAAACATATGGCTCACTCTGTCATGATATAAGATAAGATAAGATAAGATAAGCCTTTATTAGTCCCACAACGGGGAAATTCCAGGATTGCAACAGCACAGGGATAGCAACACTCAGAGCAACAATCAGAAGGCAAGAAAAAAACAAGCAAGCAAGAGCAGCTAATATACATATGTACGTATTACTATAAAATATATATATATACACACACACACAGACACACAGTGCAGAGCATTGTAGCTGGATGGAATAAATATATGAATATATGAACACACAGTGCAGAGCATTGTAGCTAGATGGAATAAATATGTAAATATATAAACACCCACAGTACGGAGCATTGCAGCTAGGTGGAATAAATATGCAAGTATATAAACACACACAGTGCGGAGCAATGTAGCTAGATGGAATAATATGTAGATATATAAATATATAAACACACCCAGTGCTGAGCATTGTAGCTAGATGGAATAAATATGTAAATATATAAACACACACAGTGCAGAGCATTGTTGCTAGATGGAATGAAACAGCATAACCGTCTACTTAGTTATCCTACATGGTATGATTATGTGCCCATACATATTCTCACCCTCCATAGCGACCGGTATGTTCCTAGTTGTATGCCGGAGGGGACCATTGTGTAAGTCTATTGCATCTTTTGCATTCAAAAAACTATTAGTTTGTTACGTCTTTTTGCTATCTCTGCGAGCAGCCCTGCTTAGGTTGTACAGTCTGACAGCCGTTGGTAGGAAGGACCTACGAAACCTCTCGGTTGTGCACCTGGGATGATGTAGTCTGCTGCTAAATGAGCTCCTCAGTGCATTCAGTATGTCCTGCATAGGGTGGAACTCGGACTCCAGCAGAGATGACAGTTTAGCCACCGTCCTTCTCTCTCCTATCTCCTCCATCGGATCAAGGCGCTGCCCCAGGACAGAGCTAGCTTTCTTAATCAGTTTGTTCAGTCTCTTCCTATCGGCTGCAGTAATGCCACTGCCCCAGCAGACCACTCCAAAAGTGATGGCTGATGCCACCACCGTGTCATAGAATGACTTCAGCAGCGCCCCTTGTACACCAAAAGACCTGAGTCTCCTCAGCAGGAACAGCCTGCGCTGTCCCTTCTTGTAGAGTGCATCAGTATTGTGTGACCAGTCTAGTTTATTGTTCAGATGAATACCCAGGTACTTATAGGATGTCACCATCTCGATGTCTGTTCCCTGTAT
This sequence comes from Pholidichthys leucotaenia, assembly GCA_020510985.1. Taxonomy (NCBI): domain Eukaryota; kingdom Metazoa; phylum Chordata; class Actinopteri; order Cichliformes; family Pholidichthyidae; genus Pholidichthys; species Pholidichthys leucotaenia. The sequence goes on from CM035841.1 coordinate 293,404,310, forward strand.
ATTTACTGGTACTGTGAGGGGCTGCCCATGCCTGCGGCAGTCCACCACCAGCTCCTTAGTTTTCCTCGCGTTGATCTGGAGGCAGTTCCGATGGCACCAGTCCACGAAGTCCTGGATAAGCCCTCTGTACTCAGCTTCATCTCCATTGGAGATGAGGCCAACGATCGCAGAGTCATCAGAGAACTTCTGTAGATGGCAGTGTGTTGTGTTGTGTGAGAAGTCCGCAGTATAAAGAGTGAACAGGAAGGGAGCCAGCACCGTTCCCTGGGGGGCCCCCGTGCTACTGATGATCGTGTCGGACACACAGTCCCGGGTTCTCACAAACTGAGGCCGGTTCGTGAGGTAGTCCAGGATCCATGATGACAGGTGCTGGTCCACCCCTGCGCGCAGCAGCTTGTCCTTCAGGATCATCGGTTGGATGGTGTTGAAAGCACTGGAGAAGTCAAAGAACATGATCCTCACCATATTCCCGGGCTTCTCCAGGTGGGACAGAGAACGGTGAAGGAGGAAGATCACCGCATCCTCCACCCCAATGCCATGCTGGTAGGCGAACTGGAGTGGATCCATCGCTGGTTCCACCAGGGGGCGGAGGTGAGCAAGGAGCAGTCTCTCCAGGGTCTTCATCAAGTGGGACGTCAAGGCCACCGGTCTGTAGCTGTTCAGGTCTTTGGGGTGGGAAGTTTTTGGTACAGGTACCACACAAGATGTTTTCCACAGCTGTGGTACCCTCCCCAGTTTCAGGCTCATGTTGAAGATATACGTCACAATCCCACACAGCTGGTCTGCACAGGACTTGAGGAGCTTTGCGCTGATGCCGTCCGGTCCCGGCGCCTTCCTCGCCTTGATCTTCCTCAGCTCCGTCCTCACCTGGGTCCTGGTCAGGGTCAGGATGGGGGGCTGTGTGTTGGGAGTGGGGGGGTGTTGGTGGAGTGGGCAGCAGGACTTGATTTCTTTAGAGGCAGCAGTGGTTGTTGTGCAGTCAGGGGGGAGGGCGGTTGGTCAAATCTATTGAAAAACAGATTCAGGTTGTTCGCCCACTCCCTGCCCCCTGTGGCCTGGGGGGAGGTATTCTGGAGCCCCGAGATGGTTTTGAGGTTTCTCCAGACCCCGCTGATGTCGCTCTGTTGCAGCTTGTCCTCCATCTTCTTCCTGAAGCTGTCCTTGCCTTCTCTGATCTTTCTCCTCAGCTCCCTCTGTACGGACTTCAGCATCTCCCTGTTCCCTGACCTGAAGATCCTCTTCTTCTCTCTCAGAAGTGTTTTTATCTCAGGGTTGATCCAGGGTTTGTTGTTTGAGTGACGCCGTATGGTCTTGGTGGGAACGGATTTGTCCACACAGAAGCTGAGGTAGCCCGTGAAGGTGTGAATGAGGCCATCGATGTCCTCACCATGTGGATCGCAGAGCTGCTTCCAGGCGGTGGCTTCAAAACAGCCCTTTAGGGTGTCCATTGTCTCCTCAGACCATAACTCCACAGTGTGCATGGCCGGAGGTTGTCTGTGCACTAGGGGTTTGTACACCGGCCGGAGATGAACCAAGTTGTGATCCGATCTCCCGAGTGGGGGGAGTTGTGATGAGGTGTACGCCTCCTTAGTGTTTGCGTAGAATAAATCCAGTGTTTTATTGTCTCTAGTGTGGCATGTGACATACTGGGTGAACGTGGGTAGAATGGGAGACAGTGAAACATGGTTGAAATTGCCTGAGATGAGGAGAAGAGCATCTGGGTGTTCTGTCTGCAGCCTGCTGGTTACTGAATGGATGACGTCACGTGCTGTCCCAGCGTTCGCCGTCGGATTTGCATAAACAACAATGCAGATCACGTGTGAGTGTTCTCTCGGGAGATATGTAGGCCTCATGCTAACAGCTAGCAACTCAATGTCTTTGCTGCAGTGTCGTTGTTTAACAGTGATATGTCCCGGTCTGCACCAGTTGTTGTTAACATACATTATCACTCCACCGCCCCTAGCCTTGCCACTGTCTGGTGTTCGGTCAGCTCGTATCATGTGAAAACCCTCCAGCTCAATGTTAGCATCTGCTGCTAGTTCAGTTAGCCACGTCTCAGTAAACAAAAGGAGAGAGCACTCCCGGTATGTGCTATCATAACGGGAGATAGCCGCTAGCTCATCTAACTTTCCCAGTATCGACCGTACATTTCCCATGACAACAGATGGAAGGGAGGGTCTGTACCTTATATTTTTTGTCCTCCGCCTTACTCCAGCCCGGCAGCCGCGGCGTTTTCGCCTCAGTTCTCTCGCCTCAGTATAGCTCTCAGAAGGCCTAGTAAGATTAGATCAAAGCCATCTCCCAGGAAAATTCAAAACCTGGTGCTATCAATTCACCCCTTACCATCGTTTGATGTGGCCGCTGAAGCTGTGTGAGATCTCTGCAACAGCAGTACAGAGGATAGATGCGAAGGCAAACAATTATATCCGGAAATGGTTAGGGCTACCTCACTGCATGTCCAGTGCTGCCTTGTTTGGAAAGAACATCCTCCAGCTACCCTTGAAATCCCTCAACCTGGGCTATAAGGTGGAGAAAATGAGACTCATGTTTGAGCTCAAAGACTCACCTGATCCAACTATATTAGCAGCAAAGGCACCAGTTTGAACAGGGCATAAATGGCAAGTCGAGCAAGTTGTTGACCAGGCAATTCGCCAACTACAGCACAAGGAAATAGCTGGGTGGCTACATCAGGACAAGACAGGGCTGGGGTGGATACTAGCCCCCAAGATGTGGTCAAGCTCTTCCAAGAAAGAAAGGAAGGAGCTGGTGATTTTGAATGTCATCGGGATGGAAGATGAAACATATAAGATCAGAGCAGTGACCCAGTGACAGCAGGGAAGGTGGACAAATTGGGAAGCAGTCACCACCAGGGCCTTAACTTAGGCCGATATAAGATCCCACAGGCAAGGCTAAGCTTCCTTATTAGGTCCACATACGATACCCTTCCAAGCACCCAAAAAATACACCTTTGGTATGGCTCAGAAACAAGATGCAGCCTCTGCGAGGCCCAAAATCCCAGTGTACAGCACATTCTAAGTGGCTGCAGATCAGCCTTGACCCAGGGTCAGTTCAGATGGCATCATGATCAGGGGCTAAAAAAACTGGCTGAGGTTGTTGAGGAGAGCAGACTTAAATCCAACAGGTCCAGATTGCACTCTTCCCAGCCACAGGTATGTTTCATCAGACCCGGAGACTCAGGAAGAAAGCTTGTTCACAAAGAGTGATCCGTATTGAGGCTGAGATCCTCATCGGGCATCATCCCTCACCACCCTCATCGGGCTCATCTCCAACGGCGACGAGTCCGCCTACAGGAGAGAGGTGGCCCAGCTGGCGTCCTGGTGCAGCAATAACAACCTGCAGCTGAACGCTCTGAAGACAGTGGAGATGATTGTAGACTTCAGGAAAGTCACTACTCCTCTGCCCCCCCTCACCCTCTCAGGCTCTCCCATCACCACTGCTGATTCCTTCCGCTTCCTAGGCACTACCATCACCAGGGACCTCAAATGGGAGCTGACCATCAGCTCACTCATCAAAAAAGCCCAGCAGAGGATGTTCTTCCTGCGGCAGCTGAGGAAGCTCAAGCTACCCACCAAGATGTTAGTGCAGTTCTACACAGCCATCATCGAGTCCATCCTCACCACCTCCATAACCGTGTGGTACGCAGGAGCCACTGCCAGGGACAGACTAAGGCTGCAGCGCGTCGTGCGCACTGCTGAGAAGGTGATCGGCTGCAAGCTCCCATCTCTCCAGGATCTGTACATCTCCAGGACCCGGAGGCGTGCTGGCCGGATCATAGCCGATCCCTCACACCCTGGTCACGTACTGTTTGCCCCCCTCCCCTCTGGTAGAAGACTTCGGTCCATCCAGACTAAAACCTCCCGTCACATGAACAGCTTCTTCCCCTCTGCCATTAGACTGCTGAACACTAAGTGACTCTCGTGCACCATGTACAGCAGCTCAACCAGACTCATGTCAATCATCACTGTTTTCTTCCTGCATTACCGACTGCACTATATAGTTCTCCACAGTATCTGCTGCTGGCTAATATATATTTTAACTGTTGACCAGTATCACTTAATCTTATCCTACACTTTATTACATGTATAGTTTATTTCTCTTATCTTATCATGTTTAATGTTGCAGCATTGTACCGAGACAAATTCCTAGTTTGTGTACTACATGAACAATGGCAATAAACCTGATTCTGATTCTGATTCTGATTCTGATTCTGAGATGCGAGTGGCAAATGAAGGCTGACCTGAATAACCAGCTGAAGTTTCCACCAGAGATTGCTACAACTTCTCTGTGACCAGATATAGTTCTGTGGTCCATCCCTGCCAAGACTGTTATTATGGTAGAACTTACAGTTCCATGGGAAGAAGCGATGGAGGCAGCCTTTGAGCGTAAAAAGGAGAAGTACACAGAGTTTGCTGTAGCATGTACTGAAGCAGGGTGGAAGGCATACATCTACACTGTGGAAGTCGGATGCAGGGGCTTTGTTGGAAAATCCACCCAACATTTGTTGAAAGTCCTTGGAGTCACTGGGTTCAAGCAGAAAAAGGCACTCAGGGAACTGGCTGAAGAGGCAGAAGAAGGGAGATTCTGGCTGTGGCTCAGAAGAAAAGATTCCAAGTGGGGTAACTAAGGATTTTAGGGCTGGCCACAGGGGGTGGTAGGAAGATATCCCTACCACTGCCCCACCACCCAGAGATGTTCTGGGATTAAAGAGGAGAAACATCAAGGAAGGGTGGCTCCCAGCTGATGACCCTGTGGCTGGCCCATTGGCACTGGCGGAGGTGCGGCAGGTAGAAATGCCTCGCAGGTTACAGCTGTGCTCACATCATCTGGAGAGCTAATGTGTGTCCAACTTAACCTGGGCCCATACCCTGTAAAGCTGAGCCATGTTGTTGTCTTCTGGCATGAAGAGGTTAAGCAAAGCTTGACTCAGTTCTCTCTCTTTGAGCCATCAGACATACAGTGCATCCGGAAAGTATTCACAGCGCTTGACTTTTTCCACATTTTGTTTTGTTACAGCCTTATTCCAAAAGGGATTAAATTAATTTTTTCCTCAAAATTCTACACACAATACCCCGTAATGACAATGTGAAAAAAGTTATTTTTTTTTTTTTTTAGATTTTTGCAAATTTATTAAAACGAAAAAACTAAGAAACCACATGCACATAAGTATTCACAGCCTTTGACATGAAGCTAAAAATTGAGTTCAGGTGCATCCTGTTTCCACTGATCATCCTTGAGATGTTTCTACAGTTTCATTGGTGTCCACCTGTGGTAAATTCAGTTGACTGGACATGATTTGGAAAGGCACACAACTGTCTATATAAGGGCCCACAGAGTACAAACCAAGCATGAAGTCAAAGGAATTGTCTGTAGACCTCCGAGACAGGATTGTCTTGAGGCACAAATCTGGGGAAGGGTACAGAAAAATTTCTGCTGCTTTGAAGGTCCCAATGAGCACAGTGGCCTCCATCCATCCATAAATGGAAGAAGTTCAGAACCAGCAGGACTCTTCCTAGAGCTGGCTGGCCGTCTAAACTGAGCAATCAGGGGAGAAGAGCATTATTCAGGGAGGTGACCAAGAACCCGATGGTCACTCTGTCAGTGCTCCAGCATTGCTCTATGAAGAGAGGAGAACCTTCCAGAAGCACAACCATTTCTGCAGCAATCCACCAATCAGGCCTGTATGGTAGAGTGGTCAAACGGAAGCCACTCCTTAGTAAAAGGCACATGGCAGCCCACTTGGAGTTTGCCAAAAGGCCCCTGAAGGACTCTCAGACCATGAGAAACAAAATTCTCTGGTCTGATGAGACAAAGATTGAACTCTTTGGAGTGAATATCAGGCATCATGTTTGAAGGAAACCAGGCACTGTTCATAATCACGCCAGTGGTGGTGGCAGCATCATGCTGTGGGGATGTTTTTCAGCAGCAGGAACTGGAAGGCTAGTCAGGATAGAGGGAAAGATGAACGCAGCAATGTACAGAGACATCCTGGATGGGAACCTGCTCCAGAGCGCTCTTGACCGCAGACTGGGGAAACGGTTCATCTTTCAGCAGGACAACGACCCTAAGCACACAGCCAAGATATCAAAGGAGTGGTTTCAGGAGAACTCTATGAATGTCCTTGAGTGGCCCAGCCAAAGCCCAGACTTAAATCCAACTGAACATCTCTGGAGAGATCTGAAAATGGCTGTGCACCAACGCTTCCCATCCAACCTGATGGAGCTTGAGAGGTGCTGCAAAGAGGAATGGGCAAAACTGCCCAAAGATATGTGTGCCAAGCTAGTGGCATCATATTCAAAAAACCTGAGGCTGTAATTGCAGCTAAAGATGCATCAACATCATATTGAGCAAAGGCTGTGAATACTTATTTACATATGATTTCTTAGCTTTTTATTTTTAATAAATCTGCAAAAATTTCAGAAAAACTTTTTTCATGTTGTCATTATGGGGTATAGTGTGTAGAATTTTGAGGGAAAAAATGAATTTAATCCCTTTTGGAATAAGGCTGTAACATAACAAAATGCGGAAAAAGTGAAGCGCTGCAAATTCTTTCCGGATGCACTGTATTTATTGAACGTTACAACAGAGAGCAGAACATTTCTCCTTTGTGTATGGAGCATACAGACACCACTCCTGTTGCTACCATACTCAGACAGCTATACACTTCAGCTTAGACAGGGAACCCAAAACTTCCTAACACATGGTGACGTCACATCCTGAAATGCCATAAAACGCCCAGTAGGAACAACAATATGGCTCCAACCATAACACAATGAGTAAGGGTGCCAAAGAATAATACTTAATGTGGCTTATATTATTCATATATCCATACCTACATATGTATAGACATAAGTGGAATGTTTAGAGATTACATATGTGGAATGACCTCACGTCTCAGAGCAGGACAAGAGGTCTCGACCACCGGCGAAGATCAAGGAGCAGACGGAGTCGCAGCGGTGGAGACCTGATCGAACTTCCTGACCCCCCAGGGTCAGGTGGAGGAGAGAGAGAGGACAATGGAGAGGGATTACTCTAACGCGGGATGTCAGCTTTGATATGCAATGTCTTTTGTTGAGTGTGGGTATAAGTATGAAGGTCTGACTGCGCTCAGCCTCTTATTCTGCTTCTGCATCGAGATGAGACATGTTAGGGACTGGAAGCTGATAATAAAACTTGATTTATAAAATCACATCGCTTCTTCATTTCAAGCTCCCTACATTGGTGTCCAGACGTGAGGATGGACCAAAGACGTTCTCCCGCTACAAGCTCATCAGAGGCGACCCAGGCAAGCGCCGTCACCAACGCAGACAGGGGAACGGATGGAAGACGTTCCCCCACAGCAGAATCGTCAGAGAGGGCTCAACCGAGCACCATCCCCAGCCCCGCCGCGAGAACGGAAGAAAGGCGTTCTCGCCCTGCAGACACATCAGAGACGGCCCAGGCAAGCGCCGTCACCGTCAAACTCCCAGAGTTCTGGCAAAACGACCCGAGCTCGTGGTTCCAGCAAGCTGAGGCTCAGTTTGCACTGGCGGGAATAACGGCGGATGAAACAAAATTTTACCACATCGTCGCCAGACTCGATGCCGCCACATCAAGATGCGCGCGGAGCGTGATACAACAACCGCCCGCCCACGATAAGTACAAAGAACTGAAGGCGACCCTCATCGAGAGCTTCGTCCCCTTGGCCGAGGAAAGAGCAGGGAGGATTCTGGCGACTCACGGCCACAGAGGACACAGACCGATGGCCCTCATGGAGGACATGCTGCAGCTGAGGGAGGCGGACAATGACAACTTCCTCTTTCAACATATCTTCCTCAGCACTCTGCCGTCGCACATGAGAGGGACCCTGGCCAACATGCGGTGCAGCACCCAGCAGGACTTCCGCGCGCTGGCCCGAGAAGCGCAGCGGCTCATCAACTCCTGCGGCGAACAGATGGCCACAGCAGCATCTGCAGATCTCAGCGCGGAAGCCCAGAGCAGCAGAGAGCCGCAGACAACAGAGCAGAGCCCGCCCGCAATGGCAGCGACACGACCAAGGCGCAGCAAGCGGAACGACCTCTGCTATTATCATCAACGTTTTGCCTAGAGGGCATACAAATGCGTGCCCCCCTGCAATTTCAAGAGCTCGGGAAAACGCCAAAGCCCGGAACCTTTAGCAGCTACGGCTCTCAGCGAGACAAACAAGCTGCTCTACGTGACTGACGGACACTCCGGGAGACAGTTCCTCATCGACACTGGAGCTCAGGTGAGCTTCATCACCCCGTCCAACGCAGACCGGGCAATGGAACCCTGTGGAAACGGAGCGATGGCAGCTAACGGCTCGATCATCGACACCTTCGGTGAAAGAAACCTACCTCTGTCCATTCACGGCCGCAACTATAGGTGGACATTTATTATAGCGGCGGTGAGTTTTAACTTGTTGGGCGCTGATTTCTTGTGTGCACATGGGTTGTTAGTCGATCTTGAAAATAGACGCTTGGTTAATGCACTATCATTTTCTTCTATCCCCTGCTCAGCTCGAGTCTCTTCACCACCCATGCAGGCCAGCGTCACCACAGCAGGAGGTAAGTTTGACCAACTCCTCATCCAATTTCCAGCACTCACAGTTCACAAATTTTCAGCAACAGTAGCGAAACACGGGGTTGAACACTTCATCCCCACAACAGGCCCACCTGTTTTTGCCAAAGCTCGGCGCTTAGACGCGACCAAGCTCGCCATAGCACGCGACGAGTTTGCCAGCCTAGAAAAACTGGGCATTATTCGGCACTCGAAAAGCCCTTGGGCATCACCACTACATATGGTCCTGAAAACCGACGGTTCTTGGAGACCTTGCGGTGATTACCACAGATTAAACAATGCGACAGCGCATGACCGCTACCCAATCCCTCACATCCAAGATTTTTCACTACATCTGGCGGGTGCGCGCATTTTCCCTAAAATAGACCTGGTCCGCGGCTACCACCAAGTTCCGGTTCGACCGGAGGACGTTCCCAAAACGGCTGTAATAACCCCTTTTGGTCTTTTTGAACTTTTGCGAATGCCGTTTGGCCTTAAAGGCGCTGCTCAAACTTTTCAGCGTATGATGGACGTGGTATTACGCGACCTCCCCTTTGTGTTCGTCTACCTCGATGATATTCTGGTAGCCAGCTCGTCAGAGGAAGAACACGAACAACACCTCACTACAGTTTTTCAGAGACTAGAAGAGCACGGGTTAATAATCAACCCAGCCAAATGCCGATTCGGCGTGTCACAAATTGATTTTTTGGGACACAGAGTTTCACCAGAGGGGGCAGTTCCATTGCCGGACAAAGTGCGCACGGTAGCAAATTTCCCACGACCACAAACGGTCAGATCGCTACAAGAATTTTTAGGAATGGTGAATTTTTACAACCGTTTCCTCCCCCGCGCAGCTCAACTCATGCAGCCCCTATATGCTGCGCTCAGAAAACAAAAGCCCTCCAACACGGTCGAATGGACCCTGGAGCGGGAACGCGCCTTCGCGGAAGTAAAAAGTGCACTAGCGAATGCCACATTGTTGGTTCACCCCGATCCCTCGGCCCACATAGCGTTAACCACAGACGCTTCAGAACTGGCCATAGGGGCAGTCGTGGAACAACATGTTGGCGGAACCTGGCAACCGTTAGCATTTTTTAGTAAATCCTTAAACCAAACCGAGCGCAAATACAGCACTTTTGACAGGGAGCTGCTAGCGCTTCATTTATCCATCCGCCACTTCCAGTTCTGGCTGGAAGGGCGGCGTTTCATGGCTTTTGTAGACCACAAACCACTCACTTTTGCGATGGCTAAAATTTCAGAACCATGGTCAGGCAGGCAACAAAGACAGCTAGCTGCAATTTCAGAGTTCACCACAGATATTCGACATGTGGCAGGCAAGCTTAATGTGGTAGCAGACTGCCTCTCCTGCGCTGTGACATCGTCAGAGCGCGAGGAAGCAGATTATACTACAGCAGCCGCAGAACTCATGGGCAACGCGGACGCGTACGCAGCCCCAATCCACGTAGGGATAGATTACGCGGCCATGGCAGCGGAACAAAGCAGTGACGCGGATGTGCGCGTGCTCCAGTCTGGACCAACAGGGTTAAGACTGGAGGAAAGGGGTTTGCGTGACGGTGTTCCCCCCCCAATCTGCGACGTGTCAACCGGCCGGCCTCGCCCGGTAGTTCCAGCCGCATGGCACCGCCGCATTTTTGACTCGGTTCACTCTCTCGCGCACCCAGGGGTGTGCGCCTCGGTTAAAATGGTCGCGGAGAAGTTTGTTTGGCCGGGCCTGAGTAAAAATGTAAAGGAATGGGCAAAGACTTGCATGTCTTGCCAACGCGCCAAAATACACAAACACACAAAAGCTCCTCTAGAACCTTTCCAAATTCCAGCCAGGAGGTTTGACCACGTACACGTCGACCTCGTGGGCCCACTACCGTCGTCGCAAGGGTTCACACACCTGTTAACAATGGTAGACCGTACCACCCGCTGGCCGGAGGCGGTCCCGCTGGCATCAACCACAGCCGCGGAAGTCGCTCGTGTTTTTTTAACAAACTGGGTGGCGCGTTTCGGCGTCCCATCGGACATCACGTCCGATAGGGGGCCTCAATTTGTCTCAGAGCTGTGGTCAGCCATGGCTAGTAGCTTAGGGGCGACAATTCATCGCACCACCGCGTATCACCCTCAGGCTAATAGGTTATGCGAGCGTTTTCATAGGTCTTTAAAGGCCGCCCTCAGGGCCTCACTAACGGATACAGATTGGGTGAATAAACTTCCCTGGGTTCTATTAGGGTTGCGTTCTGCGCCTAAGGAGGATCTAGACGCCTCCCCGGCAGAATTAGTTTTTGCACAACCTCTCAGGCTCCCAGGTGAGTTCCTACCAGAACATCCAGAGCCCGGGCACCTACCAGCCCTGAGGCCCCTAAGCAGCACGGGACCGGACACACTCCCCGGACCCGTACATCACTCTTTTCCGCGGGTTTTTGTCCCCCAAGCTTTGAAAAACACCGAGTTCGTTTTTGTTAGACACGAAGCTTTAAAACCAACCCTCCGCCCTCCATACGATGGACCATACAGAGTGCTGGAACCTGGTGATAAGCATTTTGTGCTTGATTTAGGGGACAGAAAAGAAACAGTCAGCATTGACAGACTTAAACCTGCTTTCTTGTTGAGCGACGAGCCTGCACGGGTGGCGAGAGCACCTCGGCGGGGTAGACCCCCCAAGAGAAAAGACTCAGCCCCCCTGCAGGGAACAAATAACCACTCTCCTCCCCAAGCTGCAGATCCCTTACAGGACGGTCCCGCCAGGACGCCAAAGCGGGCCTACAGCAGATTCGGGAGAGATTAAAACCCAGACGACACATAGACTGATGTAAAATTGACAAAGAGTTGTTAACTATGTTGTCGGATTGTGCCGTTGCAGTTTTAAGGCTGACTTGTGACATTAACTATACTGCTGTTGTTACCACTGAATTTTTAACAGGATCATGCTGCATAACTTGAAGGTTAACATGACTGCTGAAGATATTTTTTTCCTTTTTCCTGTTGAGATGTATAACGGTATAATATGTCATGGATGTTATCTTAAGCTGTAAACTTAATTTGATTGTCCTTTTCTTAGACGTTTGGGGGGGGGGCTGTGGCTTATATTATTCATATATCCATACCTACATATGTATAGACATAAGTGGAATGTTTAGAGATTACATATGTGGAATGACCTCACGTCTCAGAGCAGGACAAGAGGTCTCGACCACCGGCGAAGATCAAGGAGCAGACGGAGTCGCAGCGGTGGAGACCTGATCGAACTTCCTGACCCCCCAGGGTCAGGTGGAGGAGAGAGAGAGGACAATGGAGAGGGATTACTCTAACGCGGGATGTCAGCTTTGATATGCAATGTCTTTTGTTGAGTGTGGGTATAAGTATGAAGGTCTGACTGCGCTCAGCCTCTTATTCTGCTTCTGCATCGAGATGAGACATGTTAGGGACTGGAAGCTGATAATAAAACTTGATTTATAAAATTACATCGCTTCTTCATTTCAAGCTCCCTACACTTAACATGAATCTTCACTTTGCTTTTAATGTATAAAATGTTTGCACCATATTTTAAAAATCTTGGCTGATAAATGATGCAAAAATCACAAAAAATGCACGTAACTTTGTATGAATGTTTCATTTTAGATAGATACATACTTTATTTCGAACAAAAAGGTAAAAAAACAAAACAAATGACAAGTGCAATAAAAGTGACAGTATACAGTGCTCGAAAGGGAGAAGGAAGAAGTTAACACTTATTTACTCCAACTCTTTTCCCTAAATACAATCCATGTGAAATACATACATATTACCTTATTTAAGACCCCAAGCAGACAATTAACTATATTTTGTACATATCAACATTGACACCCATCCATCCCAACATACTGTACATACAGTCCATACATCTAAACCCAGCCCCAAGCAACACAGATATAGGCCTACACAGATATGCACAGTACTGTCCCACCTACCATACCATAGTGTCCTAGAGTGAGCATAGTGAATTGTACAAGTTAATACTACCCCTCTAGCATATATCCTTTTAGCAAATAATGTTTATAGCTATTTTTGAATTGATTTCTGTTTGTACATAGTTTCAGTTCCAGCTCCAGACTGTTCCACAAATCCACTCCACAGACAGATATGCACATACTTTTCTTAGTTGTTCGTACCTTAGGTTTTGTAAAGTTTAAGTCTCCTCTCAAATTATAATCATCTCTTTTTTTAAATATATTTTGTACATTAGTTGGGAGTTGATTACTAATTGCCCTGTACATTACTTGTGCTGTCTTATATTTAACTAAATCCATGAACTTTATGGCATGTGACTTTAAAAGCAATGAGTTGGTGTGGTCTCTATAGCCTACATTATTTATTATCCTTATAGCTTTTTTTGTAATGTGCATATTGGCTGTAGGTTTCCCCAGACCTCTACACAGTAGTTAAGATATGGTAGAAACAGTGAATTGTACAGTAAGAACAATGATTTATAGTCCAAAATGTGTCTTGTCTTCCCCAGTATCCCTATACATTTTGCCAACTTGGCCCGGACGTGACTGATGTGAGGTTTCCAGCAGATTTTACTGTCTAGCGTCACCCCCAGAAACTTATTTTCCTGTACTGTTTCTATTCTGGTGTCATCTATCGTTATCATTATTTCATGATTTATTTTATAATTTCCAAACAACATCTTCAATCTTTTTTTTTTCACATTTAGAGATAATTTATTTTTGTTTAAACCATTGTGTTAACCTTTTCACTTCAGTTGTGACCACCTCTAAAACCTGCTGCAAATTCTCACCAGTGCAAAGGATATTTGTGTCATCTGCAAACAAAATAAATTTCAAAATTTTTGATACTTGGCATATGTCATTTATATATAAGACAAAGAGTTTGGGTCCCAAAACTGACCCCTGGGGAACACCACAAGAGATGTTCATGAAGGGTGATTTGTGCTCACTAATTTGTCCAAATTGTTGTCTGTTACTTAAATAACTTTCCACCCAACTCAGTCCGACCCCTCTTATCCCATACCTTTCCAATTTCCTCAGTAAAATTCTGTGGTCAATGGAGTCAAAAGCTTTCTTTAAATCTATAAATACTCCTACAGCAAACTTTTTTTTATCTATACAACTAGTAATTTCTTCTATGAGTTCGATCAATGCCGAAGATGTAGATTTGTCTGCTCTAAAACCATACTGACTGTCTGTAAGGAAGTTGTGTTTTTCAATGAAATCATCTAGTCTCTTAGTGAAGAATTTTTTCAAGTATTTTGGAGAACTGTGAGAGTAAAAAGACCGGCCTGTAATTTGTGAAATGATGACTGTCTCCTGTTTTGTATAGTGGTATTACTTTTACTATTTTCATTATGTTTAGAAATTTACCAGTTTGAAATGACAGGCTACAGATGTGGGTGAGTGGTTTAACAATTCCTTCAATTACTTTTTTCACTATTGTCATGCCAATTTCATTCTAGTCCGTTGATTTTTTGTTCTTAAATTTACTCACAGTCTCGATAATTTCCTTTTCAGTAACTGCACCCAAAAAGATTGTGTTTGGATTTCTATCTTCTGTTTCATTTACAGAACCACTGTTGTTTGTTTCTGCTGTCACTATTGATTTTGCTAATTCAGGACCAACGTTTACAAAAAAAAATTATTGAAACCACTAACCACATCCTCCATATTATTTATCAAATTGTCATTTTCAGTAAGGCAGGGAAGCAGTAGGGCAGCACAGTGGTGCAGTGGTTAGCACTGTTGCCTTACAGCTAGAAGGTTCCTGGTTTGAATCCCCAGGTTGGCAGGGGTTGGAACCTTTCTGTGTGGAGTTTGCATATTCTCCCTGTGCTGCGTGGTTTTACTCCGGGGGCTCCGGAGTAAATCACAATCCAAAGACATGCATGTTAGGTTAATTGGCTGTTCTAAATTGTCCCTAGATATCTGTTTCCTATAGGCCCTTAGAATAGAGGGTTAGTATTAGTGAAAGTGCTTTGAGTGGTCTTTGTGACTAGAAAAGCGCTATATAAGTGCAGGCTAGTTAGTAAAATGTTCTGGATAATTAGCATTCTTTGATCAGTTACTAATAATCCCATTTAGCACTTGCCATATTCCTCTTAAGTTATTCTTATTATCCTCTAATATTCTGTTGTAGTATTCTTTCTTACAAGTCCTCATTATATTAGTTAGCTTGTTTTTATATCTTTTATATTTGATCTCAGCCTCTACCATTCTACACTTAATGAATTGTTTATATAATGTATTCTTCTTTTTACATGCATTTAATAGCCCCTTGGTGACCCATGGACTATTTTTGTTTTGTTGTCTGTCACTGTATTGTTTTATAGGACAGTTTTTATTGTACAATGATTGAAATATTTGTAAAAATTCATCATATGCTTTATTTATATCATTTTCGTCACAAACTATCTTCCAGTCTTGCATTAATAATTCCTTTGTCAGTAAATACATAGATTCTTCAGTTCTTATTCTTTTATATTTAATATTTTTGGTATACTTTTTCTTCCCATAATCACACTGATAAACAACAAAAATTGGCAGGTGGTCACTGATATCATTCAATAAAAGCCCACTCGCGATATTATTTTCCGTAATGTTTGTGAATATGTTATCTATTAATGTGGCACTGTGTGACGTGATTCTGCTAGGTCTGGTGATTGTTGGATGTAAGCCCATACTGTACATTGTGTTGATAAATTCTTCTGTCGAACTATGTTGCTTTGAGTTCATAAGATCTATACTGAAATCCCCACAGATGAACATAACTTTATGAGTAAGTTTTGCATACATTTTTTCCATCCAGTCCTTAAATAAGTCAATATTTGATCCAGGTGTTCTGTATACACAGCTCACTACTATATTCTTCATATTATCCAAACAGATTTCTATTGTAATACATTCAAATAAATCATCCACAGTCACTGACAAATTATCAACAACCTTGTATTGCAAGCACTTATCAACATAAATTGCAACTCCTCCTCCTTTTTTCACATTTCTATTTATATAATTTAATTTGTAGCCATCCATGGTAAAATCCACTCCTTTCTCTTCACTGAGCCACGTCTCTGATATTGCCACTATATTGAATGGCTCTTTAAACTGATGTAAATAATCTTTAATGTTATTAAAGTTGGCATAGAGACTTCTGCTGCTGAAGTGGATCATTGAAATATTGAAATTAGATATGAGCATTGTGTTAAACTGTTCATCCGTGTAGTAACTACAGTTATTATGGAGTTATGAAGGAGGTAAATAAATTATTGTCAGGGTCTATGTTATATTCTACGTCCTGGGGGTTGTGATCCGTATATTCAAAAACTTTCAGTTCCTGTTTGTTGATCTTTTGTTTCATGTAGTTATATGTCCTGATGCAGGTGAGTGTGATCCTTCAGTGTCTTACAGTTTTCATTTGTTGCTGTCGACTTCAGTTCATAATGTTCATTGATATTTGTCCAGTTCCATAATGTGATATCCTACCGTGTAGCAATGATCACACTTGAGTTATTTCTTTGGCTAACTCTGCCGTTTATTCTGCAACACACATAATATAACTGAACATGGATTCTGCGCGGGGTTTTCACACTCTTATTCTAATGTGTCCCCTTAATAGTAGTGCTGAACAATACAGGTAGTTCCCCCTAGAGGCATGTGCCAGTAATGTTTTATTTTAGACTTGCAGTCTACCACATCCCTCCCCTCTAGATTAAACTACTCTTAATTACACTAGCCAATTACTAGACATCCTGGAACTCCCATTTAACCCTAAACTATCACAGTTACTTTTTAACTTCTTAAACACATGTGTCATACACATACTTTCTTTCTCTCTCTTTTTTTTTTTTTCACATGTATAACACACATAACAGTCTAACTGGGGATTTGGTTTGACTACCGCATCCCAGTGAGGTTCCAGGACGCATTCTTGTCCTGTGGCTGGGGAACTCACTACTGACTAAGTATAGTCCTTCAAGTAGTCTGGAGCTTTCCTAGCTCGCTGAGATCTTCTCACGGCTGGTGAGCCAACTGCAGGTGAAGACTCAGACTGCTCCACTGTTTCGGCTGCTGCAGTGCTGCCCGTAGAATCTGCAGAGACGGTTACCTCAGGTTTCACCTGAAGTGGTGGTTCGTTGATGCTCTCCTCAGAATGGGTGTCAGACAACACCTCTGGTGCCATCGGCAGGGGAATGGAGCTCCTACCACGAACTTGGTCGATGTGTTGCCTCACCACTTGTCCATGACCTAATGTCACCTTGAATGACACAGGGCCTGTTTTTTCGTCTCCTTCTCTCAGTATTCTCTCTCTAGCATGCATGTCATGATAACCTTTTTGTTTCTCTTGTTTGTCATGCACTTTGTTTCTGAAGTCTGGATGTATTAAGTCAAATGTTGACCTCAACTTCCTTCCACACAACAGCTCAGCTGGTGACTTGCCAGTTGTAGATTGGGGTGTTATTCGATAGCTGAACAGAGCTCTCGACATTCGGGTTTCAATAGAGTCTCCTGTCATCTTTTTCATGAGTGACTTGAACGTCTGCACGGCCCTCTCGGCTAAGCCGTTAGAAGAAGGATGGTATGGCGCAGTCGTGATGTGACGTATGCCATTCTTTTCAGAAAACTCTTGGAACTGTTCACTCGTAAAACATGTACCGTTATCTGATACTATGATTTCAGGTAGCCCATGTTGGCTGAAACTCTTTCTTAGACATTCAATGGTAACAGTAGAAGTAGAGCTACTCACAGAATATGCATCGATCCACTTTGAGTATGCGTCAACTATGATCAGGAACATTCTTCCCATCCATGGACCTGCGTAGTCAATGTGAATTCTTCTCCATGGTTTATCTGGAACTTCCCAGGGATGTAGTGGGGCTGCTGGAGGACTGTTCCTGTTCTCCTGGCATGCCGCACATGACTTCACAAGCGCCTCCACCTCTGCATCCATGTTGGGCCACCACATGTAACTCCTCGCCAACGCTTTCATGCGAGTGATGCCAGGGTGTGCTTGGTGTAGTTGTTGCAGTAAGGCATTCCGACCAGGTGGTGGAACAACCACGCGTCCTCCCCACAGGATACAACCTTCCTGGGTGCTGAGCTCATCCTGTCGTCGGGCATAGGGAATGAACTCAGGACTGTTCATCTTCGGCCATCCTCGCAAGATGTATTCTCGCACTCTTGCTAGAACAGGGTCTTTGTCTGTCCACTTCTTTATTTGTTGTGCGTTCACCAGGGGCACGCCGATATCTTCAAACAATAGCACTCTCTCCTCCTCCTCAGGCGTGCTGTCTCTTCCTCCATCCAAGGGTAGCCTACTCATCGCGTCAGCATTCGTATGGTCCCATCCGGCTTTGTAAACGATGGTGTACTCATACGCTGCTAATGTAACGGCCCATCTCTGAATTCTCTGAGATGTCATCTGGGGTATGGCTCTCATTTCACTGAACAGTGAAATTAGTGGCTTGTGGTCAGTCACTATAGCGAACTGTCTCCCGTACAGGTATTTGTGGAATTTTTTTACACCAAATACTACTGCAAGGCCCTCCTTGTCTAGCTGGGAGTAGTTTTTCTCAGCTGCACTAAGAGTTCTTGAGACAAACCCTATGGGTCTCTCTGAGCCATCCTCCATACGATGAGAGAGTACAGCACCCACACCGTAGGGTGATGCGTCACACGCCAGGATGAGTGGTTTGTTTGAATCATAGTGCACTAACACACTACAGGACTGAAGTAGCGCTTTGGACTCTTCAAACGCCTTCTGCTGCTTGACCCCCCATGACCATTTTTCTTCCTTCTTAAGTAAGGTATGTAGTGGTGCCAGCAGCGTGGAGAGCTTTGGGAGGAACCTATGGTAATAGTTCAACAAGCCCAGGTAGGCTTTTAACTCAGTAACATTTTGTGGCTCAGGCGCCTCCGCAATGGCTTCCACTTTGTCTGTTAGAGGGTGTAGACCACTGGCGTTAATCTTGTGGCCTAGGAACACCACCTCTTTTCCCATGAACTCACACTTGCTTCTTTTCAACCTCAGACCGCTTTTCTCCAACCGTTGAAGCACTTCCTCCAGCGTTTTCAGATGTTCTTGTTCATTTGGTCCTGTACAAAGGATGTCATCCAAATAAATGGCAACATTCGGAATTCCACCTAGGATGCCCTCCATAGTTCTCTGGAATATAGCAGGACTGGAAGCTACTCCAAATGGTAAGCGTGTGTAGGTATATAAGCCTTTGTGTGTATTGATGGTTACATACTTTCTTGATTCTTCTTCCAAGACTACTTGTTGGTAAGCGTGACTCATGTCTAATTTCGTGAAGTGTCGGCCGCCGTTCAGCTGTGCGAAGAGGTCCTCCACTTTAGGAATTGGATACTGATCCACCCGTGATGCTCGATTGACAGTGAGTTTGTAATCTCCACATATTCTAATGGAGCCATCCGGCTTTCTCACTGGGACTATGGGCGCCGCCCATTCTGCAACCTGCACTGGCTCAATGATCTTGTCATCCAGCAGCCTCTGTAGCTCGCTTTCAACCAGTGGCTTGACTGCATAGGGTACCGGTCGGGGTTTGCAGAATCGTGGTTGGGCCTCCTTGTCCACATTAATCTTTGCAGTGACACCTTTTAGCTGTCCCACGCCTTCTTTGAACACCTCAGCGTGTCTTTCGAGGATCTCCTCCAGCTGCAATTTGGGCTGAGATTCCACCTTATTCACCAACTGATCAATCATGGCCAGTTCTTGTAGCCAACTTCGCCCTAGTAGATTTGGTCCTTCGCTCCCAACTACTACTACAGGTAAGTCCTTTTCTTTGTTTTCGTGCTGCACCTTCACTTGTGCCATGCCTAGCACGTCTAGCTTCTCTCCTGTGTATGTTTTTAATTTTAATGAACAGGGATTTAATTCTGCTGTGTCTGTTTTCTTCCACAGTTGTGTATATTGCTGTTTACTTAATATGGTTACTCCACAGCCTGTATCAACTTCAAATGTTACTTTCATTCCATTAACATTCATGGTACGCGTGATGGGCGCTACCTTGGTCAGCTCCTCTGACGTGTTGTAAATTGTGTGAAAACCCATGTCTTCTGTATCACTTTCTCCCTCCCCTCTAAGTTGATTCGCTCGCTGTTCCTTTCCTGGGCCCTTGTTTTCATTCTTTTGCCCTTTTACTGTTGCCTTCTGCACCTGTGCATTGCCCACCTTTGTTCTACATGCTTTCTTAATGTGCCCTCGCTTGCCACAATTATGCCACAGCTCAGTGGCAAATTTGCACTCGGCGGCATTGTGCTGGCCTTTGCAGCGATAACAACTGGGGAATTTGTGCTGATTTTTGTCAGTCGACACTTTGTGGACACCTACTTGGGTCTTAGGCACACGAGCATGCGTTGCTGTGTCGTCTGTTAGCTTCCCTTGCATTTCTCTCACATCTTTAGATGCTGTTTCCATCGCTTGGCATAATTCCAAAGCCTTCGCAAAAGTGAGTTTTGTTTCAGATAAAAGTCGCCGTTGCATTCGGTCATCATTCACTCCACACACAAGTCTGTCTCTTAACATTTCTTCCAATGAGTCTTTGTAATCACAGTGCAGTGCTAATTTCCTCAATTCTGCCACATACTCTGCTATGGACTCAGTGTTCCTCCTTATGCGTGAATTAAATTTGAATCGTTGCACGATTTCACTCGGTTTGGGGCTGAAGTGCTTCTGAAGCTCAGCAGTAAGCTGGTCGTACGTTTTATCTTTCGGTAATGCAGGGCTTATTAAATTTCTCAACAAGCTGTAAGTAGTTGCACCAACTCCACTCAACAGTACAGCCTTCCGTTTGTCTGGCTCCTCAATCTCATTAGCTTCGAAGAAAAAGTCCAACATTTCACTATATTCTTCCCATGACTGAGTCGAGTTATCAAAAGGGGTTACCGTTCCGATTACAGCCGCCATTGCTCGTCGTGGTGGGAAAACCTCGTTTTTCTCCTCTGAACTTGCACTCGAACTACTGGAGTCACTTGAGTTCGCCACACTTGCAATGTTCTCTGTTTCTCGCCGCTGATTTTTTTCTTTTAATCCTCGTCGCCAATTGTGTGATATCCTACCGTGTAGCAATGATCACACTTGAGTTATTTCTTTGGCTAACTCTGCCGTTTATTCTGCAACACACATAATATAACTGAACATGGATTCTGCGCGGGGTTTTCACACTCTTATTCTAATGTGTCCCCTTAATAGTAGTGCTGAACAATACAGGTAGTTCCCCCTAGAGGCATGTGCC
This sequence comes from Pholidichthys leucotaenia, assembly GCA_020510985.1. Classification (NCBI taxonomy): domain Eukaryota; kingdom Metazoa; phylum Chordata; class Actinopteri; order Cichliformes; family Pholidichthyidae; genus Pholidichthys; species Pholidichthys leucotaenia. Next base: position 293,425,134 of record CM035841.1, read on the forward strand.
AGTAATGTTTTATTTTAGACTTGCAGTCTACCACACATAATATTTCGGATGTTAATGACCTTGGCTTCTTCAGGTGATCCATTTAATTTGATGTATATTTTACAGTTTGTTGTCCAGGTGTTTTGAATCTTTTTTTGCTTTCTCATGTATCTTGCTTTCCTGGCTATTTCTGCGTTTTCTTTTGTGAGGTGCTCGTTCATGTAAATGTTCATTCCTTTCAGTTTCCTCCTTTGTTTTAGCAGTGCAGTCTTGTGTTTTCTGCTGACAAACCTCATGATGACAGCTGGTTTGTCGCTGTTTTTCTTGGACAGAGGGTGGCAGGCCTCAGTGGTGTTACAGTCCAGCTGGATTCCTTTAGACTGCATGAAGGCCGCCACTTGTTGCTCTGTGGATTCGGCTTCCAGCTCATTGAGCCTCCCTCCGCTGTCCGCGGCCACCGCCCGAGCATATGATCGGGGTTTAATGTGGAGCCCTGTGATGATCACGTCGTTCACCTGGGTGTACTGCTCCAGGTCCGACACTCTGCTCTCCAGATACGCCAGCCTCTTGTCCTTCTTGGTGTTCTGGATCCGCAACGCTTTCACCTCCTCGAGCAGGCCCAGAATGTTTTTTTGCTGCAAGCTTAACAGCAGAAATCTCTTCAGCCGAGAAGTTGAGCGATCTTTTAATATCGTCCACATCCTCCATCTGCTGAACTTTCTTGGGACCCATGATCCCAGACGATTTGTGTTAACAAAACAGCTAATGAACAGCTGTTTAGCTAGCTGAATGGCTGGCCGCTCTGCTCTCGTTTTCCAGTCCGTAAGTACCACTATCAGAGTCTTAAATCAGGCAGGGGTCAAAACTAGGATGTCCAGTTCGTAATCAAATTCATTTATCAAAAGCCAAAAAGTAGTCAAAAACCGAGCTCCAAAACACAGAAATCAACCGATTGACAGGATCTGACAGCAGGTTGACAGGAACAGGAAGTTGCTGTGTATTTTAAACAACCATTAAATATAAATCTGTTAAATCTTATACAAATATGTTAAAGCTCTGGTTCAATGAAAGCACCAAGGTGCTGATTCCTCGGTGCCAGAACCTTGGTGGAGGTATGCATTCTCAGATCATCACCAAAATGTGATGGGCTCCTCTCTAGCCCAAGGACCACCTCAGGTAAAAATTTCATCCAAATCCATCCTGTAGTTTTGGAGTACACACATGCACAGTGAAAATAATCTGCAGTTCACATGCCCGCCGTACTTTCGGCGGCAGCAAAGAGCCACCAACCTGATTTAATCTCTTGCACTCCGGGATACCGCGGGCAGTCACGTCTCTGCGTCCTAGGGCGCACGAGGGACGCTCAGCACTGAAAAAAAAAAGCTGCATTTCCATTCTTCCACTACAGACACAGCCGCGAACAGAAAGCCAAAGGAGTGCTTTGATTGGTTTAGATGTACAACCTAAGCAGGGCTGCTCGCAGAGATAGCAAAAAGACGTAACAAACTAATAGTTTTTTTGAATGCAAAAGATGCAATAGACTTACACAATGGTCCTCTCCGGCATACAACTAGGAACATACCGGTCGCTATGGAGGGTGAGAATATGTATGGGCACATAATCATACCATGTAGGATAACTAAATAGACGGTTATGCTGTTTCATCCCACCTAGCAACAATGCTCTGCACTGTGTGTGTTTATATATTTACATATTTATTCCATCTAGCTACAATGCTCAGCACTGGGTGTGTTTATATTTATATATCTATATATTTATTCCATCTAGCTACAACGCTCCGCACTGTGTTTTTATATATCTACATATTATTCCATCTAGCTACATTGCGCCGCACTGTGTGTGTTTATATACTTGCATATTTATTCCACCTAGCTGCAATGCTCCGTACTGTGGGTGTTTATATATTTACATATTTATTCCATCTAGCTACAATGCTCTGCACTGTGTTCATATATTCATATATTTATTCCATCCAGCTACAATGCTCTGCACTGTGTGTCTGTGTGTGTGTGTGTGTATATATATATTTTATAGTAATATGTACATATGTATATTAGCTGCTCTTGCTTGCTTGTTTTTTTTCTTGCCTTCTGATTGTTGCTCTGAGTGTTGCTATCCCTGTGCTGTTGCAATCCTGGAATTTCCCCGTTGTGGGACTAATAAAGGCTTATCTTATCTTATCTTATCTTAGATGTGATTGACCTCTCATTCGACCAATAAGAGTCTTGAATTGGGTTTCTGAAACCTTGAAGAACCAATGACTGAAAACCTAGCAAGAAGGACCCGCCTACCAACGGCTGCGAATACAGCGAGCCAATTGAAGCACAGAAGTTCGAAAGCATGCGTCCCTTGCGTAAAATCTGTTTTGTGTAAGCCGCTGGGTGACACACACGCGTTCGCCAGTCTTTTTTACTTACTACTGTTCTTATTTGTTTTGAAAAATCGTTCGTCAAAACCGCAATCATGGAAGCGCAAAACCGCAATAATGGAGTTATGGTTTGACTGGGTCGCGTGACCAGAACCACGAGTCCGTAACAAGCGGACCAGCGTCATGTTCGTCTGACAATGAGGAAGAGAAGATCGCCAGCGACACTGCTGTTGTGACCAGGTAAGCGTTATAAACTAAATTATTCTTTATCCCTGAAAATTGTAATCAAAATGACTTTTGACCCATCAGTAAATTACAACTGTGTGTCATCGCAACATGAAGACCGTGGCGCACGGACTGGAGCCATGCGCCGCGTCCGGACCGTCAACGCGCTACTCTTCTGTAGCGGATTGCAGATATTATTGCAGATATTTTAGTACAACTGTACGTAGTAGACCACGGCGCACCGTCCCCGCGATCCGTCATGTAGCGATGGGCGATGTCCGTCCTCTGTAGCGGGGGGGGTGGGAGTTGTTATCTTCTACATTACAGATATTTTAGTATAATTTTTAGTGCACTGTAGGTTATTTTTTCTTGTAAAAAAAAGCCACACATTTTTTACGTGGCATGCTTCTTTGTGTGTGGGGGCTTGTTTGTTCATTCATTCATTCATGAATGAATAAATAACACCCCCCCCCCTACACACACACAGCCCTTCACCTTTCATTAGAGCCCAAGATGAAGCTTCTTTACTGAATCATTCAAAAGTTACAGATGTTTTTATTTGGCACAGTTCAAAAACGCCTGGGAACAACCTAAGAAAAAAGCTGTGTAATATATTCATTTTTTGTGGTATTGTTACAAAATTTGGACCTCAGCTGGATAACACTTGGTTCTACATTTCTGTTGCATTTTCCAGCCCGGATCTGACAGCTGTGTGTTATTTGCAAGCATTTGTATCCCAAAAAAACACCCAGGCAAAATTTATTTTCTTCAAGTTCAGTATGTTTAGATGACTGTTACTCAGTGGCAGGAGCACTTAGAGAGATTATGACTGTTTTGCCAAAAAATTCAAAGTGTTTTCTTTTAACTGAGACCAAGCCCATGAAGATGCTGCAAAGGGTTGAAGAACAGCTTTTGATTTACTTTGGGTACATTATTTTTTGGCGTTTTTAGGGAAATTGACCAGAGTGCGAAGGGTTAAACAACTGCAATCCAAAGAGAAGAAGAGCACGGTGACAGACGTTTTAATTGGTGGAAGCAATGGAGGTATGTGAATACAATGACAATCAAGACGAACAGGAGCTTTTGCTGTTTAGTGGCAGAGGAAGAAAACAGACGGACAAAAAGACGGACATTTGTTCACCCAGTATTAGCGGATTGCTCCGTACTTTCCTGTGGCGGGAGTTTCCGGGCGCATGCACAGTACCATTCCATTGACGGGAAAGGTGAGCTATTTATTTTGAAATTCTGGCAAATTAAAAGTCAAGAAAATATGGTGATACAATGATACAAGCCTTTAGTTCCACTTAATCTTGACCGGGTGAGCTGAAACAGAGGCATACAGACGGACAGATACACACACACACACACAGCCAAAAACAGATGCACTCGGTGATTACTGTATGCCTCCGTGTTCACCGAGGCATAATAAAACTCCATGTGAATAGGTTCTGCTTTTAAAAAAGTTACCTTATTCATTATTAATCATATTCCATAACACAGTGGGACTTGGAACATGATTCAGTTTTTGTTCTCATCATGCAGGTGTTGTGAAACCCTTTGACTGTAACTGTGACGAAAGGCTCAGGTAGAGTTGACATGACTTGGCATGTTCAGAAGGGTTGGGTAACGTGTGACAGCCTCTTTAAACTGGCTTAAAAAACACTCCCTGCTTTTGTAAAAGTTTTATGAAATCTTTGATTACATAGTAATTCATCATTCTGGGCATTCTGTTCCATCCTGTCTTCATTCCTGTCAGTTTCACTTTTGCTTTGTGAATTATACCTCCTGTTTGTTTAGATTTTCAGTGAATGCATGTCATACACCATAGCTCACACAGACATTCAAAGGTGTAATAGTTCATGAAATAATTTATGTTTCTCAATGTGCAATCCTGTGGGCTCTATTGTTATACAACAAAGCATGGCAAGGTAGTTTTTAATCATTGCTAGGCAACGGTTCATTCCTGTGACAAAATCCCCTGATGAGGATGTAAACCAAATGAGTTTCAACAAAACATTTGCAACAATACACTTTGACAAAATTAGGCTTACAATTCAGTATTTTAAAATCTCTATTTTATTATAGGCCTACTCTATCTTTCAAAGGTAAGAAAACATGCAGTTGTACAACAGCCATTTTCAAAGTAGATTGTGGTTTACAAGAAATAAATTAATGATGAGATAGATGAAATACAGCAATAAACAAACAAATAAATAAATGGGAAGCAGAGTAATTATAAGCCTATCCCAGCGTCCTTGGGCGAGAGGCAGGTACACCCTGGACAGATGCCAGTCCATCACAGGGCCAACACACAAGAGACAGACAACCATTCACTCTCACACCTAAGGACAATCTATCCCTAGCTGATGCCGAATTACCTAACGTGTATGTCTTTGGACTGTGGGAGGAAACCAGAGTGCCCGGCGAAAACTCACACAGACACAGGGAGAACATGCAAACTCCACACAGAAAGCTTACCAGTGGCCAAGGGCTGGATCAAACCCACGACCTTCTTGCTGTGCTGCCACAGTGCCAATCACTGCTCCCCTGAGCTGCCCCTTCCTCCTCATTTTAGGTTTTAAAATCAAATTATTGTAGGATTTTGTCCTCCCTTTTTGCTTTAAAGCATCCATTTAATCTCAGTTGCACAACCCTGAAGTTCATCTAAAATTTAATCTCTTTTGGGATTTTTTTCGAGCAAAAAACAAAACAAAAACAAAAAATATAAACATATTTGAGATTTAAATTTTTATTTTACAGGACAATTGTGTTAGTGAAACTGTTAGCAAAACTGAACACAAAACCAAATTTTATGCAAAAGAAGTCTCAAATGCGTTACAGTTTGAATTTCAAAAGGAGATACAGCCCATTCAGGAACTGGCAGGATGCAAATACAGTTCAGTTAGTGCACAGTACAACAGTGGATACGCAACTGAACCGTTGAAAAGCAGTGCCACCTAGTGGCTACAACAAAATGTGGGCTACACCAAAACACGACAGTTGCACACCAGAGACAATCCAATAGATGGCACACTTTCTACATTTTCGGTGGACCTTTAAAATTCTCCCTTTTTCTGTCTCTCTCTCTCATCTCATCCTCACCTCCTCTCTCTTCCCCTCCCGATTTCATTCTGTAAGTGTGAGTGGGTGAGTGCATATATTATGACACTGTGGCATCACTGATGTTTCCACAACACATCAGTCTGACAGTTTGTAAACCAGCCTTTCACCGTCATTGAATTCCAGTACAGAGAATAAACTACTCGGCCATTAGCTTGCCACATAGCATCTGCTCAGTGGCAGGGACACTCCCACAAATCTCAAAGAAATTGCTCACATCCTCATATCAAAAGAACCTGGGTCTGGGGGGTGGGGGCTGCAAGGCCTGATGGTTTGGTGAGACTGCAGGGCGCTGACGTATGAAAGGCTCATACAGAGGATGGGCAGTGGAGACTGCAGTTCAGCTCTTTGACGACAGCACATACTGTAGGCTATGAACAATAGAGCATCTCTTAGGTAACACCATCTTATTCTATCACAGATGTTGGGCTGAAACAACCACACATCTTTCATAATCGCAGGGTGATAAAGCAGCAAATGGTTCCCAAGCAGCTTTTTTATTTTTAGGTGTGAGCTATTGTTCTAGGATTTGTTGACGTGCCACCTCCACACCATCAAAGTCGAACATTTTTAATGAACATGCTTTTGATTGCAGAGGGGAAAAACACAGCACTCGTGCCTCAGTAAATGCATGTTAAAGTTTTAAATTTAGAATTTCAAGGACATCAGGTCTTTGTGATGTTTACAAAAACTTGGCTAAGTGGTGAACAGTGTGGCTACCATCGAAAAACTTTGTATTACTTTATGAACTGTAAGACCCATCAGAAACTTCTTTCTCCACTGCCAAACGGTGTCATGATCAGGCCAGCGTGCCTCCCCCCTCCCTTCCTGTGTCTATTTTCTCAGCTCCTGAGCTCATCAAGCACACCTGCGGATCTCCGCTGGATCGTTGGGTTTGTGCTGCCTCACAATCATAATTCTTGTTGTGTGGTTAAATTAATTACTTTTGCCAAACGCTGGCTTACCTTTTCCTCTCCTCCTCTCAGGTTTGCTGCCGCCTCCAGCAGTGGGTCTCCGGAGCTGTGTTTGCTCGCTCGCCTAAATCATCTACCTCCAGGACAACAGCTTCTTCACCCAGGTCCTCCAGTCACTCCTCCTCCTTCCCTGCCATCGTTAATTCACCATATCCTCTCACACGCTGTGGTCACTGCCGGGCTCTCTGCCAGTATCATGAGATCCATATCCTCTGTAGGTATTTTCCAGTATGCCGTATCCATTACACAGGGTTACAAAAATATTTATTTTTGTAAGTTGTGTTTTTTCAACTGATTTAAAACAATTTTGCACTGCTGAGTCCGAAAATGACATCTGTTTCTCTCGATCAGGTGCTAAGTAAAAACCTGTACTTATTTAGTACTATGCATGTACATACCTTTATATAAAGGTAAGTACATGTAAATTGAATGTTACGTCGTCATTGTTCAAAATTCAGAGAATTTCAAGACATAAAGAATTTTGCATAATATAAAGCGAAAATACCCCTACATGTAAACAAAAATGTATAATCATGTGGCCATAATTCAAAAAGTTGACTTGACTGAGCAAAAACAATGTGATTTTTAGATTCAGCACATCAAAATTGTCCTAAATCAGCTAAAAAAAAAACTTAGACAATAAATTTGGTGTTGACCAGTGTTATTAATCCCTCCTCTCCTCTCTTTCCCTCCTAGGCCGCATGCGACTCCAGTGTGCAACTATTTTCTTGTACATAGTTTGGCTTCTTGGTTGCGGGTTTCATTTATTGTGGTGTGTGTATTCATTAAGTTAGTGTGTTTTTTATAGGGATTGGGTTTTCATTAAAGTTGTGTAACTTTTCATCTGCATCTGTGCGTTCTTCTGAAGTGGTTGCCTTGCACTTAAGCCTCCTCAGAATCTCAAATCATGACAGAATGGTCCAGCCAGGATCGAGGCTTAGCGGGTGCTACCTCAGGAGAACAGTCAGCGCTCTCGCGTTTGGAAGCCACGGAGCACCAGGTTGTGCTTTTGTTTGAGCAGCTCCAAACTATCACCCAACAATTGACCACTGTATCGGAGCATTTGTGTCAGCTTCCTGGTGCGGCTGCTCCCCCTCCTTCACCTGTTGTCCCAGCAGTCCCCATTTTCCACAGGACCATCTCCATCCCCATGGGGGGAGGTGGGGGATGTAGGGGGTTCCTGTTACACTGCTAGATGTATTTTCAGCAGGTGGAGAGGGAATACACGGATGATTCAGCCAAAATAAAGTTCCTGACCCTGTTACTCCGTGACCGGGCACTCAAGTGGGCCCAGTCCGTCTTGAGTGGTCGGGAGGGGTCCCGATATATTTTTGAATGTTTCGTTCAGGAGTTCACCCAGGCATTTGATCACACAGAGAGCAAGTGTAACATTGCTTGCCAGTTACTGGGGCTTCAGTAGGGGAGTCAGTCAGTTGCCGACTACTCTGTTGAGTTCGGGGTCACCGTGGCAGACTCCGAGTGGAATGATGCTGCGCTACGTAGTGTCTTCCTCTGGAGTTTGAATACCAACCTCCGTGACGAGCTGGCTATTCGGGTGAACCCCTCCTCTTTGGATGAATTGATCACCCAGGCAGTGGCCCTTGACAACTGGTTCCAGGAGCGCGTGACGGAACAGAGGACCACTGCTTCCTTGCCTGCTTCATGGCTGGTTCCCCCACTCCCTCGTGCTGCATCCACGGTGCCGCCTCTGGAGCTGATGGTCCTGGCTAGGACTCATCTGACTCCAGAGGAGTGCCGGGAAAAGGCAGGGTGTGCATGCACTGCTGGGCAACTGATCATGCCATCTCCAAATGCCCAACTCGGCCAAAAAGGACCGACCCGTCAGTAACCACGGGAGGTCTGGCGGGAGGTTCTTCTCAAAATTCCCCCAGCTGTTTTACACTCCCGGCTCTTATCCAGTTACCGAGAGCTGAGAGTAAAACCTCTGCTCTAGTGGATTCCGGAGCGGACCTCACCAGGAATTGATTCAAAAATTTCAGATTCCCACCGGGAACCTCCTGACACCTGTTAATGTCTCTGCCTTATCTGGTTGTAGTCTTGTGGTGGTGACCTGACAAACTGAGCCAATTTTGGTCATTTTGTCCGGTAACCACCGTGAGACAATTCAGCTTTTTGTTCTGCCACAATCTTCCGCCTCCATGATTTTGGGGTATCCGTGGCTTCACAAACATAATCCCATAATCAACTGGGCCCAGGGTTCAGTTTCTTCCTGGAGTTCATTCTTTTTGTCGTCGTGTCTCCGATCTGCTGCTTGTTGACCCTCTCTCCCTCTCTCATCCCCTTCGGCTGAGCCAGCGGATCTTAGCCGCGTGCCCGAGGTCTTTAGCAAGTCAAGGGCCCTTTCTTTGCTACCTCATCGGTCCTATGACTGTGCTATCGACCTCCTTCCGGGTGACGCGGCTGCCATCCAGCTGGCTCTATCTGGGCCAGAGAGGAAAGCGATGGAGAGCGACATTAAAGACTCCCTTAGCACCAGCCTTATCCGTCCGTCGTCTGCTCCTCTTAGTGCGGGGTTCTTTTCTGTAGGTAAAAAGGATGGCACCTTGTGGCCATGCATTGATTATCGCGAGCTTAATTCCATCACCGTTAAGGATAAATACCCGTTGCCGCTCATTAATTCGGCCTTTGAACACCTCCAACAGGCACGGGTATACACTAAGCTCAATCTCCTGAATGTGTATCATTTGGTACGTATCCACGAGGGGGATGAATGGAAGACGGCGTTTAAAACTCATTTGGGTCATTTTGAATATCTGGTCATGTCCTTTGGTCTGACCAATGCCCCCTACGTCTTCCAGCATTTAATCAGTGATGTCCTCCGGGACATGGTGAACAATTTTGTTTTTGTCTACTTAGACGACATGTTAATTTTTTCTCGCATGCTGGAGGAACATGTGGTCCACGTCCAGACTGTCCTGCAGCGGCTGCTTGAGAACCAACTTTTTGTGAACACTGAGAAGTGTGAGTTTACCACCTACTCCACTTCTTTCCTGGGATTTACCATGGGCGGGGGCACGTTAAAGGCCAACCCGGAAACGATTCAGGCGATAGTAGATTGGCCTACCCCCCAAATCAGGAAGGAGCTCCAACGCTTCCTGGGTTTTGTCAATTTCTACCGCCGGTTCATTCATGACTATAGCAAAATCGCTCTGCCCCTGACCCAGCTTACCTCTATCAAGAGCCCAATCAAGTGGTCCGAGGCCGCTGAGCGGGCTTTCGCTTCACTTAAAGAGAAATTTACCACCACGCCTATCTTGGTGCAGGTAAACCCCCAAGCTCAGTTCATGGTCAAGGTGGATGCCTCTGATTCGGGGGTGGGTGCTGTGCTTTCACAGCATTCTGGCTCTGATCAGATACGTGTGCGTTTTTCTCCTGGCGACTGTCCCCAGCCGAGAGAAATTATGATGTAGGAGACTGTGAACTGCTGGCCATTAAACTGGCACTAGAGGAGTGGAGACACTGGTTGGAGGGAGCCAAACAGCCAGTGATGGCCTGGACTGATCACAAAAATTTAGAATATCTCAGATCAGTCAGACGCTTGAATGCCCAGCAGGCTCGGTGGGCCCTGTTTTTTCTTCGATTTAACTTCTCCATCACATACCGGCCAGGGTCTCGCAACATCAAATCTGATGCGCTCTCCCGCCAGTTTTCCTCCGACTCCTCTCCTACTCTCTCTCCTGCAGCCGCTGCCTCCCTCCCAGACATAATCCTGCCCTCCTCCTGTATTTTGGGGACCCTTTCTTGGGATATCGAGCAGAGGGTCCGGCAGGCTTAGTCAACAGAACTTGTCCCCAAAGGATGCCCCTCCAACAAGCTGTATGTGCCCTCCTCCCTTCGCAGTAACGTCATCCAGTGGGGGCACACAAGTTTTTTTGCCTGTCATCCTGGCATCACTCGCACTATTGAACTAATTCAGTATGTGTTTTGGTGGCCTTCCCTCAGGTCGGACATTAAAGACTATGTAAAGGCCTGCCACACTTGTGTCACCAACAAGTTGGACTCTTCCCCTCCAGCCAGTCTCCTCCACTCACTCCCCATCCCTTCCCACCCCTGGTCCCATATCGCTATTGACTTTGGCTTGGGCCTCCCTCCATCTCAAGGCAACACCGTCATTCTCACTATCACCGATCGCTTCTCCAAGGCCGTTCACCTGGTTCCCCTTCCTGGTCTCCCTTCTGCAGCCGAGACGGCCAACCTCCTGTCCATCCACATCGTCCGATTACACGGCATTCCCATGGACATTGTCTCTGATCGAGGACCACAGTTTACCTCACAGGGGTGAAAGGCGTTCTGTCGGTCCTTGGGTACCTCTGTCAGCCTCACTTCCTGTTTTCATCCCCAGAGCAACAGTCAGGCTGAGTGTGGGAGCCAGTTCTTGGAGGCCACCCTGAGGTGTGTAGCATCTTGCAACCCATCTACCTGGAGCTCCCACCTGACCTGGGTGGAATATGCACTCAACTCTGCCGTCTCTTCCGCTATGGGGCTAACTCCTTTTGAGGCCGCCATGGGTACACACCACCACTGTTACCCATGATGGAGAGGGAGATCACGGTACCTTCTGTGGAGGCACATGCACGTTGCTGTCGACGCCTCTGGAGGTCCACTTGGGCGGCTCTTCAACGATCGTTCAAGCGGAACTGCCTGTATGCCAACTGTAGGCGTGCAGCGGAACCAAGATTCTCCGTGGGCCAGAAGGTCTGGTTATCCATGGAGAAGGTACCGGTGAAGACGGACTCCCAGAAGCTGTCCCCACGCTTTCTGGGTCCATTCCCGATCTCCTGTATCATCAGTGACGTCACCGTCTGGTTGAAGTTGCCTCCATCTCTCCGTATCCATCCCACCTTCCACGTTTCTCAAATCAAGCCTCTCTCTGTCAGTGCCCTGTCTCCTCCTCCAGAAACCCCTCCACCTCCCTGGGTCATCGATGGACATACCACCTACACCATCCAGCGGATTCTGGACATACGCCATTGAGGCCAGGGTCTGCGGTACTTGGTGCGCAGGAAGGGGTATGGTCTGGAGGAGAAATCTTGGATTCCATGATCCTATTTTCATGACAAGGGTATGGTACGGGCATTCCACCTAGCCCATCCACAGAAGCCCAGGGGTCCACCAGGAGGCGTCCCTTGAGGAGGGGGCACTGTCATGATCAGGCGAGCGTGCCTCCCCCCTCCCTTCCTGTCTCTATTTTCCCAGCTCCTGAGCTCATCAAGCACACCCGCATGATTACACACCTGCTGCCTCCTGATTCACCAGTGTATTTAAGGGCCAGTGTGTGAAGAGATCTCAGCTGGATTGTTGGGTTTGTGCCGCCTCACAATCATAATTCTTGTTGTGTGGTTAAATTAATTACTTTCTCCAAACGTTGTCTTACCTTCTCCTCTCCTCTTCTCAGGTTTGCTGCTGCCTCCAGCGTTGCACCTGCGGAGCTGTGTTTGCTCGCTCGCCTGAATCATCTACCTCCAACACAACGGCTTCTCCTCCCAAGTCTTCCAGTCACTCCTCCTCCTTCCTTGCCATCATTAATTCACCGTCTCCTCTCCCACGCTGTGGTCACTGCCGGGCTCTCTGCCAGTATTGTGAGATCCATGTCCTCTGTAGTTATTTTCCAGTACGCCGTATCCATTACTAACCCCTCCTCTCCTCTCTTTCCCTCCTAGGCTGCATGTGACTCCAGCGTGCAACTATTTTCTTGTACATAGTTTGGCTTCTTGGTTGCGGGTTTAATTTATTGTGGTGTGTGTATATATTCATTAAGTTAGCGTGTTTTGTATAGGGATTGGGTTTTCATTAAAGTTGTGTAACTTTTCATCTGCATCTGTGTGTTCTTCTGAAGTGGTTGCCTTGCACTTAAGCCTCCTCAGAATCTCAAATCATGACAAACGGGGGATTAAAAAAGAGAGAGAGAAATGATTTCCCCAGCAATCTGGCAATGCCCAGTGCTAAAGAATCAAATCTGACAATATGGCCATTGCTCAGGCAAAAAAGTCTGTTCAGGAGTTATGCAGCAAATATGCAGCAAATTCTGGACCATATTGACAGATTAATGAGAATATTTAGAGGCAGCTGAGAGGCAGAAATGAAGTTCTTGCCAGCCATATGCTGACCCCTGAGGAGAACAGTGCCACTGTGCAGCAGATGAGTTTAAATGCAGATTCACAGCACAACATACTGCCTGGGATCTGCATGATACCTGCAACACTTGGTGTTTATTTGAGATTGGGCCTCTGGAGGCAAAGTCAACATCTGCATCGCTATTTGCTTCATACTTTGTGAATATAAAGATGGTAAGTGGACACAATTATGAGAGGCAGATGAAAATGTTTTCACATTTTCCACTTGAATTGAAGGAGCATTTTTTTTTAGCAGTGTTTTGTTCAAGTCTGATTTTAAAGGAGCATTTCATGCCAAAATAAAACTGAATTCAATTCTCTAGACCAGGGATCTGCAACCTGTACTTCACAAAGAGCCACTTTGAGTAATTTTTAATAATAAAACTCCAACTTTTTCCAATTATTTTGTGACTTTTTTTCCACAGAAATTTTATGGCTTTTGCCTATAAATTGTGGATATAATAATAATAATAATAATAATAATAATAATAATAATAATAAGTTTATTTATAGAGCACTTTTCACAGACAGAGTCACAAAGTGCTTAACATGGTAAAAAACAAAATAAAAACACAGGCACATAAAACAGTAAAAAATAAAAACAAAGTAAACAGTAAAAGCACATAAAAATACAATCAACAGATAGTTAATTAAAAAGCCAGGCTAAAAAGGTGGGTGTTTAGTTGCTTCTTAAAAACATCAATGGAAGGTGCAGATCTAAGTTCAAAAGGTAAGGAGTTCCAAAGTCTGGGAGCAACAGCAGCAAAAGCTCTATCGCCTTTGGTTCTGAGCCTAGTGCTAGGGACTACCAATAGATTCTGATGAGAAGACCTGAGAGACCTGCTGGGCTGGTGTAGATGGAGCAGGTCACTAATATAAAAAGGCGCCTCTTCATGAATGGCTTTATAAGTAAGAACAAGAACTTTAAAATCAACTCTAATTTACAGGAAGCCAATGCAAGGAGGCTAAAATGCGAGCTATATGACAGAATCTACTGGACCTAGTTAGTAATCTTGCAGCAGAGTTCTGGACTAACTGTAGGCGGTGTAAAGAGGATTTGCTAAGACATGTGAAAAGAACATTACAGTAGTCCAAATGTGAAGAAACAAAGGCATGAATAATGATTTCTAACTGACTGTAGGAAACCAATGACCTAATTTTGGATATATTTCTAAGGTGGAAAAAACAACTCCGGGTCAGAGATTTGACATGCTGATCAAAACTCATTGATTGATCGAAAAAGAAACCAAGATTTTTTAGATTAGACCGTACATTAGAGCTTAATGAACCAATGCTATTAACCATCTTAGGAATTAGATTATCAGGTGCTACAATAAGGACTTCAGTTTTATCAGCATTAAGTTGCAAAAAGTTACTAGACATCCAGTCCTTAATTGCGGACAATCATGAATAATTTTTAAATTGTCAACATGGTCAGGTTTAAAAGAGAAAAGTAGTTGTAAATCGTGAGCATAGCAGTGATAAGACACACCTTTAAATTTGCTGATGATAGAACCAAGTGGCAGCATATATAGGGCAAATAAAAGTGGACCCAGAATAGAACCCAGAGGCACCCCACAGGTTAAAGGAGCAGAATCGGATGAATAAGAGCCAACAGCCACGGAAAAACTCCTACCAGAAAGGTAGGAGAAAACCCAATCCAGAGCTTTTCCAGAAATACCTACCCAATCTCTAAGCCTTTGTAACAAAATACAATGATCAATAGTATCAAATGCTGCAGTAAGATCTAATAACACTAAAACAGAGCATTTGCCAGAGTCTGATGATATTAAAATATCATTCGACACCCTAAGAAGAGCGATCTCTGTCGAGTGTTTCTGATGAAAACCTGACTGAAATTTGTCGAAAATATTGTGTTCAAACAGAAAGTCAGTGAGCTGCTTGGCAACAACTTTTTTTTAAAAGCTTAGAAATAAAAGGAAGCTTAGAAATTGGCCTGACATTTTTAAAAACAGATGGATCAAGGTTAGGTTTTTTAAAAGTGGCTGCACAACTGCATGTTTAAAATATGAGGGTACACAACCAGATTCAAGTGAACTGTTAATGATATTAACCGAAGATGTACCCACTGAGCCAATTACCACTTTTAACATTGAGGAAGGCAAAATATCTAAAGTGCAGGAGGAGGATTTCATGGAGCTCACCAACACTAACAAATCCTCAAAAGAAATTTTCTCCATAAAATTGCAACATTTTTTCTAAATTTGCAAGAATTTCTGCATAAATTTTTAGGTTTTCTTGTTTTTCTAATGATGTTTTTCTCTTGAATGTGCTACCCTTTTTTCCTGAAAATTAATTGCATCTTTTCTTTGAAATTTGTGAGTTTTTTTTAATTTTTGTCAAGGCCTGGAGGAGCTATGGGCAAAAGAGCCACATGTGGCCCCAGAGCTGCAGATTGCAGACCCCTGCTCTAGCCTCTGAAACTAGTTTTTCTAGATTAGAGATCTGCAACTTGAGGCACAAGAGACTCATATGGTTTATACTGTGAGCACATTAACATTTTAAGCAGAATAGAATCACCTCTCCATTTTCTTTTCAGCATAACAGCAGTACATTTAAGAAATGCAGTTATGGTAGCTGAGGATGAAAAAGGAAAGAGAGGTCAGGGGAAAAAGAATGAGTAGATGAAATCTTATGAGTTCATGCACAGGAAGAAAAAAGCCCAACAATTTATGAGAAAAAGATGAAAAGAAAACTAAAGAAAAGTAAAAAAAAAAAAAAAATGCTCGAAAAACTAGATTTACAAAAAAAAAGCGTAAAGAATTAAAAAAGTCAAGAAAAGGCCCCTTATTTCCATCAAAAATGTTGCAAATTTATGTGAAAATGTACAAATTTGTACGAATAAAATGGCTATTTTGTGTGAAAAAGTTTAACATTTGCAACGAAAGTGTCAAATGTAGAAGAAAAGTACAATTAAGAGGAAAATCTCTCCTAATAAATTCTAAAGACATGCCTTTTTATCTTAATATAGCTGCTGTTTAACCTTAATTTTTTTTCAGATCACATGCTTCTATACATGTTTTTTTTTTTTGGGGGGGGGGGCAAAAATTGCACAAAATGACTCTTTCCACAGTAAAGGATGCCAACCATCGTTTCACTGTTGGCCACTGTTGTGTCTGTATAGAACGTGTCATAAACTGCCCTTTAAGGGCTGTTGAAGACCACCAAACACTCAATGTGTGTCTTGCACATTTACTAAAGTAAAGACAGACAAATAACATACAACACATACAACTAATGGATGACTAGAGTGCTGGAGGAGAGTGGGGGCTCGACGTCAACAGGCAGGCAGAAGCCTGGGAATGCCGGGCAAAAAGGGGAAGTACTGACCTGGACAGAGCTCTCCCGTTCTCCTCAACAGCAGCTCAAAACACTCAGCGTAAAATACAGCCGAGGACATCCCATGGTGTAGAAGGACACGACAACAAGAACAGGTTGTCGTGCCCTTAAATACCGGTTACAGAATAGGCAGCAGGTGTGGAACATGAGTGGCGAAAAGAATTACAATCAATGACAGCTGCGCAGCCCGCGAGCCAGTTTGACAGCTGGGAGCTGCGCAGCGCTGTGAAAATAAAACACTAACTAGAAACCATAATGACTCAAGTGCAACGCAACCCCAAAATATAAGTAATAACACAACAGAATGGTGACAATAAAACAGGAACCAAATACAGCAAACAGGAAAAATAATGAAACAAACAGACAGAAAAAGACTAACTAAACCTGGAGACTGGGCACGGCACCCACCGTGCCCCGGATCATGACAACATGAATATAATGGAACAAAAGACAAAAAATATCTCAGCAAAAATGTCTCTTTTCAGGAATAAAGACTATATTTGCACTGTTCAGAAGGCAGCATGCATCTACTAGTTTGCCATTTTGACAGCATGAAAACATACATCTTTGGTTATCAGTTTTGTTATCATGTCTCCACTTGGGTTCCGTAGGATTTGTCCCTGCCCGGTTCTCAGTTAATTATTATTATTATTATTATTATCAATAGTGTGGTTTCTGTTCCTTCCTTGTCTCTTGTGGTGTATTTGTGGTTGTTGTCATGTTTACGTCTCCCCTGGTCTTTTGTTCATGTCTCATGTGCATCTCCTGTCCTTGCTTATCGTTATATCTTTCACCATTTACGTTACTTAATATAACAATAATAACTCGGACCATCGACGTAATGTTCACGGTTTATTAGCGTAGCAGCAACTCATAGCACACAGCCAACGACAACACACTCTGACATCCCAGGTTACCCATAATGCTTTGAGCAAGACACTACGACGGGTGCCGTAGTAAACCAAAATACATAACATCTCCTCCCCCCTTACAATAGATGTCCTACAGGAGATACCAAATGTCTTTGTTTTGTCTCTCTCTTTTTTTTTTTTTTAACTATTATGCTACCTTAGGAGTGAGGGTAGACTACCTCATCCCATAACTGTACCCCTGGGGATTATTCTGCCCCATAAATGTGGGTCAGTTGCTATCTAGTCTAATAACTCAGACGGACAGGAGGTCGTCGCTCCCTGGTGGGGTATCGGCGCTCTGCAGGAACATGAGTCTGTGTTCTTTCTAATGTGGAGGTTGCTTCTGGTGCTGATGCAGAAGAAGATGTCACATCTCCAGCTGGAACTCTGGTCTCTGAAGTGGTTGAGTTCTGTACTGGTGTAGGTGGACAAAGTGGTGAGTTGGTGGGTGCATCTTTAGGATATCCAAGAGACGGTTCTGCAGGTGCTGGCGGTGTCTGCAGGAGTTGATCCACGTGCCTTTTCCAAACACTGTCAGTGGTTTGAACTGTATATGAGACTGGTCCAGTTTGTGCAATAACAGTTGCAGGAACCCACTTAGGTTCACCTCTGTAGTTCCTGGCCAGCACAGATTCTCCTGACGTGAATGCTCTGTCCTTTGCCCGATGTTCTCTGTGCATAATTTGTTTCTCTTGTTGCTTTTGCACAGTGTCCTTTAATCCTGAGGGTTTCAAAAGGTCAAAGGTAGTGCGCAGATCTCTCTTGAACATCAGACTAGCAGGGGTTGTCTTTGTGATTGCACGTGGAGTGTTGCGATAGTTTAGCAGGAGCTTGTGCAGCCTCTGATGCAGTGTTCCTTGACCTTGTGATGCTTTCAATGCATGTTTCATTGTCTGCACAAACCTTTCTGCAAGGCCGTTCGTCGCAGGATGGTATGGAGCTGATTTAATGTGCTGCACTCCATTAGCTTGTAGAAAAGCATCCATTTCTTGTGAAACCAACTGAGGTCCATTGTCAGAAACTAGTTGTGTAGGAGACCCAAAACGACTAAACATTTCTCCTAATGCCTCTGTGGTCTTCTCTGTGGTGGTTGACCTCATAATAGCCACTTCAGGCCATTTACTGTGTGCATCCACAGCAACGAGAAACATTCTGTCCTCAAACGGACCTGCAAAGTCAATGTGCACACGATGCCATGGCTCCTGTGGGAACTCCCAGGGATGGAGAGGAGCCAATGGTGGGTTGTTCCGTACCTTGTGACAAGATGAACAGCTTTTGGCTATTTCTTCAATCTGCTTGTCAATGTTTGGCCACCAAAAATAGCTTCTCACTATTTCTTTCATTCTCACGATTCCACTATGTCCTGCGTGAAGTTGCTGTAACACTTTTGTTCGACATGACAGGGGAATAATCACTCTCCTCCCCCACAGCAAACAACCCGACTGAACAGACAATTCTGTCCACTTCCCAAGGAAGGGCTTCAAGGTTGCGTCATCACCCGCAGGTTGTCCTTTAATGATCGAGTCCATGACTGCAGACAACACAGGGTCATTTCTAGTCCCCTTTTTCACCTGCACAGCTGAAACAGGTGCGTTTTCTACCTCTGTGAAGTAGAAGATGTCCACAGTGCTTGACTCTGGCTTCATGACAGGAAGTGGTAATCTGGATAACCCATCTGCATTACCATGACAGTCTGACTTTCGATACCTGATGTCATAGGAGTGTCCTGACAACAGCAACGCCCACCTCTGCAGTCGGGACGCTGCAAGAGATGGTATTCCTGTGTATGGTCCAAGGATGGTTGTGAGAGGTCGGTGGTCAGTAAAAAGTGTAAACTTCCGTCCATACAAGTACTGGTGGAATTTTCTGACACCAAACACAATGCTCAGAGCCTCTCTTTCCAGTTGAGCATAGTTAGCTTCTGCCTTGTTTAATGTCCTTGACGCAAAAGCGATTGGCTTTTCCTCACCATCTAGCATTACGTGGGAAATCACCGCCCCTACGCCATAAGGAGAGGCGTCGCAGGCAAGCTGGATCGGAAGTGATGGGTTGAAGTGGGTCAGAACCTCTGATGCCGTCAGCGCATCTTTTGCCTTCTGAAAAGCCTCCTGACAGCTTGCTGTCCACTTCCATGCTTCCTCTTTGTGCAGCAGGTTATACAGTGGTTTTAATAGTGATGCCAAGTTTGGTATGAAACGTCCATAATAGTTCAGCAGTCCCAAGAAAGACTTCAGCTGACTGACATTTTGGGGTGGAGGTGCATCCACAATGGCTGTGATTTTCGATGGTGCAGTGTGCAGTCCCTTAGCATTGATCACATGATTTAAGTATTCCACGGATGACTGGAAAAACTCGCATTTATCCTTGCGGATTCTCAATCCATATTCCTCCAGTCTCGTGAGAGTTGCATCCAAGTTGCGCAGATGCGCTTCATCATCTGCTCCTGTACACAGGATATCATCCAGGTAGCACTGCACTCCTGGTAATCCACTCAGGATTTGATCCATAGCTCGCTGAAAAAGTGCTGGAGCAGATGTGATGCCAAAAGGCAGTCTGCAGTATCTGAAGAGTCCTTTATGGGTGTTGATAGTCAGCATTTCACGTGACTGCTCGTCTACATGCATTTGTAAGTAAGCCTGGTTGAGATCTATTTTGCTGAACTTTTGTCCCCCACTCAGCCCCGCAAATAAGTCATCAATCAGTGGAAAGGGATACTGCTCTGCTGTTAGTACAGGGTTTACTGTTACCTTAAAGTCTCCACAGGTCCGGATTCCTCCGTCCTTTTTGGGTACTGGAACTATGGGCGTGGCCCACTCACTAGTTGTCACAGGCTCCAGAACTCCATTCTTGACCAGAGCATCTAAGTCAGCCTCCACCTTTGGTCTGATGGCGTACGGCACTGGTCTGGCTTTCATGAACACTGGTTTACTGTCAGGTTTGACATGCAGCTTCACTATAATTTTTTTCATACTGCCTAGTTCATCACGAAAAACCTTTTTGTGCTTTTCCAGTATGGCCTGCAGCTGAGTGGAACTGTGTGACAGCTTCCTTACTTCTTGCCAGTCAAGTTGGATTTTCTTTAGCCACACACGCCCCATTATAGCTGGACAGTTGTTCTTGGTAACATAAACTGGAAGCTCAGCAGTTTGGCCATTGTACTGAACAGTTACCTCTGTCATCCCTTTCATGGGCACTCGGTGTCCAGTATACGCCCTGAAGACGGTGTCTGAAGGTCGGAGTGGAAGATGTTTCAGAAACTTCTTGTAAATGCCATACGACACAAGTGATGCCTTTGATCCGGTGTCTATCTGCATTTTAATAAAATGTCCCTCCACTTTTGGTTTAGTCCAAAAGCCTTCTGAGCCTTCATTCACATTCATAATCCGGACAGTATTTATTGCAGTTGACACCTCTTCCTCTGAGGAGTCGCTCACTCTCTCCTCGCCATGTTTAACTGTGTGAACATTTCTTTTCTTTTTGTATTTTACCATGTCACTTTTATTCCTTGTCTTTGGGCCTTTGTCTTTGCTCCTTTTGCTTCTACATGCCCGCTCCACGTGGCCTTTTTTTTCCACAGTTGTTACAGTCCATCTCTTTGTACCAACAGTCATTAGGAAGGTGTCCCACCTTGCCACAGCGGAAACATGGGCCTGTTGCATTGGTTTTACCACTGTTGAGCTTATGTACTCTGCCTGTAGCATGCAGTTGGTGTGCTTCTTTGGAAGCCATCTCCATCATCACACTAATGTTAATGGCTCTTTCAAGCGTCAAATCACTTTCTGTGAGTAACTTCTTCTGTGCTGCTTCATTCCGTAGTCCACACACAAGCCTGTCTCTTAATGTGTCATTTAAAACATCTTTAAATTCACAGTGTTCGGCTAACTTGCGTAGCGCTGCAACAAACATGTTAACAGACTCACCCTCTTCTTGGTTACGTCTGTGAAACCTGTATCTTTCTGCAATCACTAGAGGCTTGGGTGAGAAGTGGTGGGTTAGTGTGTCCACCAGTTCTTTGTAGGTTTTAGAGCCTGGCTTTACTGGCTGTAGGAGGTTACGTAGTAGGTTAAATGTCTTGGGACCCATCACACTCAGAAAAGTGGGCACTAACTTTTCATCCGTTATTCCATTGACCGCGACAAAATAGTCAAAGCGCTCAGTATAGGAGCTCCATGGTTCCGCGCTCTCATCAAAGAGCCCGATAGAGCCAATGACTCCAGCCATTTTAACACTCCCGGTTGAATGTCGCTCTTTCCCTCGCGGCTCCTTTCTGTAACGTCGTTTCTTCCCTCCAGCGTTACTCACGGAGTTTTTTTGTCCTTAACGATTTCCACTGCTCCGCTCCTCCCCGCTTAGCAGACAGCCCGCAGCATCCACCTCAGCACAGTGGCGCGGTGTATCACCCTGTCAGCACGAAGTAGCGGCGGGAAAAACACAACAAAAAAAAAAACTCTCCTCCGTCGCGGACTGCAGCGTCGGTCCAGATGTCCTCGTCGCCACTTTTTGTTATATCTTTCACCCTTTACGTTACTTAATATAACAATAATAACTCGGACCATCGACGTAATGTTCACGGTTTATTAGCGTAGCAGCAACTCATAGCACACAGCCAACGACAACACACTCTGACATCCCAGGTTACCCATAATGCTTTGAGCAAGACACTACGACGGGTGCCGTAGTAAACCAAAATACATAACACTTATCTGTACACCCCAGCCCATCCTGTTTCTGTACCTGTTGATGCTATTTTCTCCATGTTCAATTTTTAGTTCTGATCAGAATCCTCACCGGTTCTGTGTTGTGTGATTATCTGTTGTCTATTTCAGTCTGTGTCTGTCCTTGTTCTGTACAGTGTCCTCGTGTCATATGGCGTAATCAACACGCTTCGGTCTAGTCCTGTATCCGGCCTTGCCTAGTCTGTTTTTGCCTTAGCCTTTTGTTCCAGCTCCTAAGCTGTGTTTATTTTTGTTTTAAGCCCTCGAGCTGCATCTGGGTGACCAGCTCTCAATAAAAACTGTTTAACTTGCAGTCTCGCATTTGGGTCCTGTTTTCAAACTATGTGACAGCACCAGAGGGAAAAATGTGCTCTCTGTGTCAGCTTTCACGGAAATATTTTTTCCTGTCTTGGGTTATCATGAGAGAAAAGGGTTAATTTTCCACTCTGTCAAAGCCAACCCATTTAACATGAGTTTAAAGGGGGTCTCATCTATCGGGGAAACTGTCCACATTGCTACTGTGATGTTTCTCATTTCACACACATATTACAGGCGGCTCCTACATTAGCTCGCCATGATTGGTCTTTGGTGAGCAGCCAGACACAATTTAAAGATCCTGTCTGTTTGTAATCTGCCGGAAAGATTGCCACATTGCCCGATACAGCATGGAGCAGATAAATTCCAGGCATATCTCTTTCCCCTTCATAAGCTCTCTGTACACCTCTCGCTACTAATCACACTTCAAAACACTAAAGGCTGCAGATAAGCTGCTGATCTAATTAAGGTTTTGCAAGCTTAGCACATTAAAGTTATTATTCTCATGGATTATATCATCCATTAAAGCACAATCAGCATACAATTTCCTGAATTTTGATTTATCTCAGGTATTATCATTTATCTTCTGTATGGTTTGGCTTGTGAGCAACATTGTGTAAGGAGGTGAAACTGAAGCTAATAGAACTTATCTGTGATATCATAAGAGGAAATATCAGCAAATATATTTAAATAATGCAAAAAAAAAAAAAAAACTGGAAAAATTCAGCTTGAACTTGAATTTATTTTTAAAGTTGCCTCCTAAAAACTACTTCTTCCTTTTAGCACTTCTTACTTTGAAAATTAGCATTTTGCATCTGGTTCCCTTCTTTGAAATCTAGTTTAAGGAGAAAATGTAATAAAAAGCAATGTTTTATTTTATTTGGAGTTGTTGTCTTAGCTCTTGAAGCTGAACATTACCTAAATGGGCAGTACTCTGATTTATCTTGATTACCTTGTTGGTCGTTTTAGCTTTTTTGTCTTCAACTCTAGATTCACAGTTATTTTGCAGCAGCTAAGATTTGCTTGCACACGCAGCTGAGGGACTGAGTGTCTGAGGAGATGATTAAAGCAAAATTCACCTTAGTTGACCTGGATGCTGTATAAAGAATTTACAGACAAAACTGAAACAAGGAAAAGCATTGGAAGATAAGAGTGGGTTGTTTTGTTCAGCTCCACATATAAACTGCCCAAGTGCTTTACAGCCCTGAGTGCTGTGCCTTTGACCTCAGACACTCTCAGCAACCCCTAAAGATACCAATCTACACTAAAGACTGAATCACAGCAGGTCCTGGTGTGCTGGGACAGAACCATGTGAAAGAAAATCTTCACTGTCTCCCCAAGCTGAGGGAATGCCCCGTAGTCTAAGGAGCCAAAGGCCAGTGAGCAGGCTTCAGGGGTGGGGAATCATTTTTCTGATGCATCACAATGCGAACGTGGGCAATTCTGAATCAGAGCACAAATGTCAAGAATTTGATTCTTAAATATTAATTAATAGTGTATTTTTTTTAAATTAGAATGATAAAAGCAGAACTCCGAAACACGGAACTGTAACTTCAAGACAGTTTATGGCGTGACAAAAAAACAGGGGCGTGTAATAATGGAGCGGGATACTCGACTAAACCCCCTCCAACCAAAAGCAGGTGCACAGGGGCACCTCAGCCCCCAAGAAATCGAAGGAGAAAAAAGATGTGGACAAGACCCACACCACAAGCAAGCCCTGCCAACCCAAACCACCCTGGAAACACGACAAACATGCAAAACCACACCACACGACCCCACCTGGTGGGCACTGTCACCACTGACCAGAGGACCACTGAGCAAGTGATGCCAAAACCCTCACCCAACCCGTAAAGGGTGCCCGCACCCTGCCGCCGAGAACTAGGGCCCCCGTGAAGCACGACACACCCCAGAGCAGTGGCACTACACCCTCCATGGACACAGCAACTGCCACATGAGACCAAAACTGAAGACACAGAACCACCAGACACTGCAGTTAGGATTGTTTCTATTCTTCATTAGAAGTCTATTTACTATATGTTAGAAATTCTGCGTAGTTTTGACTGAAGGACTATATTACTTGTGGGAGGAAAAAAAATCCTGAACAGAAAAAAAGATGTATCAAGCTGCATTGAAAATCGTTTTAGAATCGAATTGGAGCCTTCTGAATTGTACGGTGGATCTAACAGTGTGCTGAATGCACAGTGATTGAATCGCGTACATTTCATTGATTGACAGTTCTCTGAGCCCATCTAAAGCCCTTTACAGGTACGCAAATCCAGAGCTCCTTAAGGGCTGTTCAGAGTCTCTTCGAGGGGATAACATTTGCATTCTGTAGACTGCGTTTGCATACACAGCAATATTTAGAGTTGTTTTTGAGTCACTGCAGCTACCGTTCAGCAGCCACGTTTCATGCATGCGCAGTGAAAATAATCTGCGGTTCACATGCCCGTACTGTCAGCAGCAGCCAAGAGCCACCAACTGTTTGAACAGTTGCAATCGAAACACAAAAGAAGAGCTCGGTGGCAGAGGTTTTTTAGAAAATGGTGGCGGCGATGGAGGTACATGAATATTATGATGACAATGAGGATGAGCAGGAGCTTTTGTTGTTGTTATTGATAGCAGCAGCCATGTTGCTTTGTCTGTCAAAGTGTCAGAGTTCTTTGTCTTCTCCCTGGTTTTTTCGGATTGCTCAATACTTCCCCCTCTGTGATGGCAAGAGTTTCGTGGCGCATGCGCAGTTCACTGTGACCACTGCGTTCTTGTATGTCACTTTTTTGGGCCTGCATGCGCTCGTCAGTGTTTACCCTTTGTGTAGGGTTTGCGCACAAATGCGTCCACTGTGCTCGCTCGCGTATCAGTGCATTTTTGCCACTATAAATTGGGCTTTAGTCGGCGGACTCGTCAGCGGACTCGTCTGCCAAAGGCGGATCCTGCAGAATGTAAACGGATCCAACATGGTGCAGCCTTGACAATAAACTTTCTCTAATATCTTGAAAACAGAACAAGTAAAAAGTGATCCTGAAACATTTGAGGCTGGAAATGTAGCTGAATCTGTTTTTATTTGACAGACACATCTGTTCATTTAAAAGCTTTTAGCCAAAAAAAACGTGTTGCTATGTGCCCATTGTTTCACATAGACCATGAATGGGAAAAGAGAAGAGAAAGCACATACTGATTTGCTGCCTGCTCTGTACTGAATCACTGACGAGATAGTTACACTTACAAAGCCAGATGAACACAGATGCACATCTTCAATGCTGAGCAGCGAATGAACCCTGCCCACTCAGTTCAGCTGCCTCTCAGTTCAGTGAACTTACTAGTACACAATGAAGGAACCCCACCTGCTCCATTCAGCCACATTTTTCAGTTCAGAGGCAGTTGGAGTTCCAGCACAGCACTGAGTGATTCAGTGAATGAACATTCTGGGCAAATCTTTTTACCATAGGAACGGGACTGAATCAGTACATTTTAGTGAACTGTGGATCCCATCACTACTAGAAGGCTCTTTTTTCAAAGATGCAGGTATGACGTGTAATCCTTCTGGTAAAAAATGGTCATCTTTTCTTGGAGGTCAGTCACAATGGAAGTCCTGATAACTCAGTTGGTGCCACTGGAGCCTTTTACCCAGTAGGCTCCCAGACTGCTGGTGTACATTCTGACTTTCTGGGTGTAAAACTGGTGAATTCAACCCCACACTTAAAAAAATGTTGAAGCATTACTTATACAGCATATTCATGTAGATGGATGCCTAACAGTGAAAACACTGGCTTTCACCATGTTGGTGTCTCTGACTCATTTTTAAAACCACATTTTCATTCCTCTAGAAGAGGAAATACATCCCCCAATTTAAATAACAGACCCTCGTAGTGTCACAAAAACCAAATATGCTTTTTAATTTCAGTTGTGAATAAACTGCAACCCAGTGGAAAACGGATGGATTCAAACATCATTTCACCACTTAGCACTGAAATGAAAATCCCATTTGGGGGTTATGACTGGAATGAGATTCTTCAGCACAAGCACTTCATCATCCTACAAATAAAGCAAGAGAGAATGCATTTGTGAATAAAGGTTTTTAAGAACTCAGTACATTTATTGTGTATTTGCACATGAATGACACAGATTCCCATTCTGTTCCGCCAAGATGCATTTTTGCTGCTTGTTTATAAAAAAACTCCCTCTACACTGAGCGCATTAACATTTTAAGCAGAGTAGAGTCACCTCTCCATTTTCTTTTCGGTGTAACAGCAGTATGTTTAAGAAATACAGTTATGGTAGGTGAGGATAAAAAGAAAAGAGAGGCCAGGAGAAAAAGAATGAGTAGATGAAATCTTCAGAGATCATGCAGCAAGCAAATCAGCAGAGACGTGATGTTCCAGCTTTGATTTTCATCTCCATCTTGCAGGACACAAAGTCTTTCAGCGGTTACGAGTGGAGCTCGTTGATCCTTGAAGAATGTACGCACATATCCCCTGACACACATTGTGTTTTCGCTCTGGACAAAAGGCAAGGGAGCTATGAAATCCATTTGCATTAATAGCAGCCACAGAGACACGCGGGGAACACTAAAACCCTGCAGGACTCCCAGAGACCCACAGCATGTCATGTAGGGGCCGACCAGGTCTCAGTGTACAACCACATTACAAAAGTCAGCTCTGGATTACAGCCAGCATTGAGGGGAAATGTTCTTCAGCCATTCAAATTACCATTTAAGTAGAGGGAGGAAATTCACCTGCCATCTTGCTTTACTTCCTCCCTTTGCATTAATGCATTCAGATGGAATCCTTTGTTGAAAGGAACCATTTTGCATTTAGATTTCCCAGGGTAAAAAAGAGGCAAAGAAGGAAACATGCTGCTTGGCAATGTGCTCCTTGCAGAGAGAGGGAGAGAGAAAAAAGTAAAGAAACGCTTCCTAATGAGCCCTTTTACGTTTTGCTGATTATTTTCTGCATTTCAATTGTAGCTGGAGTCCTAGCACATGCGTTTCCATGTTTTTAGCCTAGATATCCAGTATGGCTGCCCTGGGGTATGTTTGATTGCTCTTCTCCAATCCTTTGAACTCTACTGCAATCAAACAGCCCAAACTGTATCTGGTTTGCACTTTCAAATCACTGTGGTACTGTATCTGTCTATCACAGCATCCCCCAAAACTGCCTGAGCAGAAAGACGAAGAAAAAGTTCTAAAATGCCATATTCAATTCCTGATGGCATAGTGGAGTGTATATCAGTTTTGCATATTGTCACACCCATTTAAACACATTGCAATTTCATCGAAAAGAGCAACTTTTCAAAGCCTCATATTTACATAAAGTACAAATAAAGTTCAAGGATCAAGATTAGATAAAGAAGTATACAGGCAAAATGAAAGTTATCAGCTTATTTTGAAAAACATTGTAGAGGAATTATCTGTGAAGAGGTATTTGACATTTACATCTGCTCTTATTTGACATTTTTAAAAACCTTTGCAGTCAGACTTTAAATAGATAGCTTTGCTCTGGAAAAAAAAATCATAAAAATCACCAATTACGGCACTTAGATTCAACCCTGGATAGAAATGTTTGTACTTTGGTCATCAGCTTTGAGATGCTTGTAGATGTTAATCAGGTGAGTGATGTACAGTATAATAGTTACAAATGAAAAAGATGATGTTACTTTAAAGCAGCACTATGTAAGATTTTCACCTTAGAATAATGTTTACAAAATTATTCTGATGGTACATCAACCTTTGACTGGATGAACTTCCCCCATAGCCTGAATGGGCCCACATTACCTGCAACAGCTCTGTTCTTGGTAGGAACAGAGCTGTTGCAATGACCTCAGTCCCAGCAGTCAGTTACCAGGAACAGCCTTTGACAACAACTAAAAACCTTGTGACTGGTTGTTAGGAATGGGGTTATAGTTGTCACAGCTGTAGTCTTTTCAGTGTTCCTACCTTCAACAAGAACGTGATAGTGCTGCTTTCATTACTCAAGCTTAAAAAAAAATTACTCAAGCACTAAAAAAAAACCAAAACAAAACTGAAAAAAACTGAAAAACAAAGTTCTCAACACTGTGAAAACTCTCAGTGTGACCAGATTTGAAGTCTTAACAGATTCACTTTGATGTAATGACAGCTGCAATAGCTTCAGGCCCTCTAGCTCATTTGTCCATACTTATTGAACTGTGGTGAAGGGATGAATGGGCACTTCAAGGAAACAGCATAGCTGTGATAAAGCCTGACACAATGTTGCTGTTTTTCTAATACCACCCACACTGTGCTGGAAATATGATCCCTTTATCCCAGCTGTCAGTTATGAAGCGAAAGTGCCACTGTTTCCAGGAAAATATGTTAGTACTCGTACTGGAAAAAAATGGTCATCGCTTGCCCTTGCTTTAGATCGTCCTTCAGAAAGCACTGGGCTGTGACAGGAAACATGCAATACATTCTGAATGTCAACAGACTCTGCTTTAGACCTCACCTTTGTCTGTCGCTTGTCACACATATCTCTAACCACTCGGCCTATGGGCTGTTCAAGCCAATGCAGGGCACTGACATATGTGAATTTAACAGACATAGCTGAACATGAACAGGGAAAGGATTGCTTTGCAAACACTGCCCCGAGGGCAACAACAGAGAAACAGCACTTCCTTTATCTTTTTGGTGGGTTTTAAATGTCAGGAGCATTCTTCTACGACCCCTATCAAAACTAAACGCTGTCAAAGGGAACTTGGTGCCTTGGTGTGTAACCAGTATATACTTCAGCATTTGATTCAGTGAAAACAAAAGCATATAAAAGCAGCACCTTTTTAACTAAGAGTTATGTGCCAAATAAAACTTAAAATGAACTGCAAATATTGGTTTATATTGTCGTTGTCAAAGGATAAACGGTAAAATGGACCATACAACCAGACCATTACTTTTGCTTGGCATTGGACATTGTGTGTTAGGGTTGTTTGTTAAATCCTTACAAAACTGAGCAGTAAAATTGACAAGCAGATTTTATGAAGGGTTTTGTGCTGGGTATATTTCTGAGCCAGGCACCATGACTTCCTGAAGTGTTTGAGCCCTTACCTAGTAATGGTTATTAGGTGTTATGATGCACTGAATTTCAGGGTTCAGCTCCAATAATATATATATATACAACTCACACATTATTAATAATAAAAATATGCACTCAAATACTTTTTATATTATAAATACAATATATGATTGGCACATCAATAGTGATTAATTAAATAATTGTTTGGATAAAATCTGTCTGCTTAATTGGACCCTATCTTACATTCTAGTCTACAGTTTATTGTCCGAGGTCAGCTGGACCAGATACCGGCAACACCAGCAAAAATTATCCTGCTATCATCAGGTCAGTAAAAAATGCCACCAAAGAAAGAGGAAATGGAAGAGATTAAAAAATCTCTGAACTTCATGTCAGAAGAACTTACCAAAGTGGCCAATCAACAGTCCAAATAATTAGGGCTAATGGAGGAAGTCCGAGAGCTGAAATTAACAATTAAGGAAAGAACCAAAAAAACTGCAGACTTGGAGCGACACATCAAGGATCTTGAACAATATACTTGTATGGATGATTTAATCATTAGTGGACTAGACATTAAATATCAATTATATGCTCATGCTACAGCAGGAATGAGAGGTGAGGAGGCTCCCCCAAGTGAATCAGTCTCCTTGGAAAACCAGGTGCTTCAGTTCCTTGAAAGCAGAAACATAAAGGTTGAAGTAAATGCAATTTCAACCTGCCATACACTACCCAGAAAGGATAATAAAGCAAAGAAATCAATTGTGATGCGCTTTGTGAACAGAAGAGTAAAAAATGACCTACTGAGGCAGGCCAGAAAGCTACGGGGAACAGAAGTTTACCTAAATGAACATTTAACAAAGACTAACAGTGATCTGTGTGGAGTTTGCATAGGTATGACTGTGAGAGTGAATGGTTGTCTGTCTCTCTGTGTTGGCCCTGTGATGGACTGGCGATCTGTCCAGGGTGTACCCTGCCTCTCGCCCAAAGATGCTGGGATAGGCTCCAGCGACCCCCCCCCCCCCGACTCAAAAAGGATTAAGCGGAAGAAGATGGATGGATGGATAATGCTGAAATAGCACGACAAGCATCGATGTTGAAAAGACAAAACAAGATACAGGCAACATGGACAAGAAACTGTAGAGTCTGGATTAAACTAAATGGAACACCTGAGGAAGCAAAGGCCATAATAATAAGAGATCTCACTGACTTAAATAAATATAGATGGACACTGATTAAGAAAAGGGCAGTGCGGTGGCAGAGTGGTTAGCACTGTGGCAGCAACTCACCCTTGGCCGGGGGATCCTGGGTTCGATCCCAGCCCCCGACCAACAGTGATCTGTGTGGAGTTTGCATGTTCTCCCCGTGTCTGCGTGGCTTTACTCCGGGATTTCTCCACTTTCCTCCCACATGCCAAAAACATGCAAGTTAGGTTAATTGGCATCAAACTGGGGATTCTAAATTGTCCTTGGGTATGACTGTGAGAGTGAATGGTTGTCTGTCTCTGTGTTGGCCCTGTGATGGACTGGCGATCTGTCCAGGGTGTACCCTGCCTCTCGCCCAAAGATGCTGGGGTAGGCTCCAGCGCCCCCCCCCCCGACTCAAAAAGGATTAAGCGGAAGAAGATGGATGGATAGATAATGCTGAAATAGCATAACAAGCATCGATGTTGAAAAGACAAAACAAGATACAGGCAACATGGACAAGAAAATGTAGAGTCTGGATTAAACTAAATGGAACACCTGAGGAAGCAAAGGCCATAATAATAAGAGATCTCACTGACTTAAATAAATATAGATGAACACTGATTAAGAAAAGGGCAGTGCGGTGGCAGAGTGGTTAGCACTGCGGCAGCACAGCAACTCACCCTTGGCCGGGGGATCCTGGGTTCGATCCAAGCCCCTGACCAACAGTGATCTGTGTGGAGTTTGCATGTTCTCCCCGTGTCTGCGTGGGTTTACTCCGGGATTTCTCCGCTTTCCTCCCACATGCCAAAAACATGCAAGTTAGGTTAATTGGCATCAAACTGGGGATTCTAAATTGCCCTTAGGTATGACTGTGAGAGTGAATGGTTGTCAGTCTCTCTGTGTTGGCCCTGCGATGGACTGGCGATCTGTCCAGGGTGTACCCTGCCTCTCACCCAAAGATGCTGGGATAGGCTCCAGCCCCCCCCCCCCCGCAACCCAAAAAGGATTAAGCAGAAGAAGATGGATGGATGGATGGATGGATGATTAAGAAAACTAATAGACTACAATAATCCATATCCACACACGGCAAGAACAGTCCTTTTGTGACATAACATGATAATGTACTTTTTTGTAACTTTGATTTTTATTCACTTTTCATCATACATATTACATTCAGATCACAGTCTCTATATTTAAAAAAAAGAAAGGAGCTAGAAGAAGAAAAGAAAAAAAAGGGGGGGGGGTAAATGTTGGAGCATCAAGTTTTTAGTTTCCATCTCTTAATTCTTCTGGTTTTTCAGTGTCTTTGGTTATTCTTTCAATTCTGTCCCGTTGTTGCACTTTGTAGTGTGTCCATTTCCACCATTTTTTTTCATATTGTCCTTCTTGCATTCTTTGTCGATATGTTAGTTTTTCCATTAAACGTATATCTTCAACAATGTCTGTCCATTGCTCTTGGTCAGGAAGAACTTCTGATTGCCATTTTCTTGTGATTGTTTTTTTTACATGCAATCAGCATGATTTTAACTAAATATCTGTTCTCAGCCTGTATTACATTGTCTCTTTTAATATCACATAAATACATCAAGTTACAGTTCATTGGTACATTATATCCTAATATCCTCTGTATTGTAACATGTATAGATTTCCAGAATGATGAGATTTTGCAGCATTTCCAAAACATATGTGAGTGGTCTGCATTTTGAGCCCCACAGCCCCTCCAGCATATAGATTTGGTATTTGTATATTTTCTTTGGATCTGTGGTGTAATGAAATAGCGAATCAGATTTTTCCATCCAAATTCCCTCCATGTCCTTGAACTTGTTGATGTGTGTTGTGCTTTCCATATTTCTTGCCAGTTTTCTTCTGTTATGTTTAAATTTAGTTCTTTCTCCCATTTCTCCTTTATATAGTTACTTGAATGTTTGTTTGCCGTAAGTTTCTGATATAGCTTTGAAATAATTCTTATTTTATTTCCTGCATACGAGCTTAAAATGAATTGTATAATCTCGCTCACATCTGTGTGGAGGTTATGTCTAATCTTCCTCATATAATAATCTCTCATCTGCAGATATCTGAAGAATTCAGATTTTTCTAGTTTAAATTTTCTTCTCATGTTTACAAAACTCCCGAAATCTTTTTTTCCCATATTGCCCCATGCTGTGATTCCCTTGTTCACCAGATTTTTGTATCCCCTATCTTGCTTTGCCG
The DNA here is from genome assembly GCA_020510985.1 of Pholidichthys leucotaenia. NCBI lineage: Eukaryota > Metazoa > Chordata > Actinopteri > Cichliformes > Pholidichthyidae > Pholidichthys > Pholidichthys leucotaenia. The sequence goes on from CM035841.1 coordinate 293,457,667, forward strand.
GTTCAAACTGACTGTCAAATGCTATCCATTTCAATAGTTTTATGTCCTCCTTTATATTATACTTTTGTACTATTTTATACCACAGTTCCAAAGTAAATTTAGTGATTGGGTCTATTTGTTTGATTTGCTTATATGCATCCTTGTCTCCTATTATGCTTTGTACTGGGAGTCCCTCAATTTCCTTTTCCATTTCTTTCCATTTTGCCTCGTATCCTCCGTCGCACCAACATATGATATATCTTATTTGTGCTGAGCAGTAATATTCCTTTAGACTCGGTAGGCCCATGCCTCCTTTCTCTTTTGGCAATTGGAGAGTTTTATATTTCACTCTTGGCTTTTTACCTCCCCAAACAAATCTCGATATCATCCTGTCCCACTTTGAGAACTGGGCACCAGGAATCTCTGTTGGTAGAGCCTGGAAGAGGTAAAGCAGTCTAGGTTGTATGCTGATTTTGACTGTCTTAATTTTTGAATTCAGATCCATGTTTAAGATTGACCATCTATCAATATTTTTTTTATTTCTTGTTCTAATCTATCATAGTTTGCTTTATAGATTTTGCTTAAATCTTTAGGTATGTTCACTCCAAGGTATTTTATTTCTTTTTGTTTCCAGTTTAGTTTGATCTTATCAGTTATCTGGTTTAAAGGGTTATAGTGGAATGTCAGTATTTGTGTTTTTGTTATGTTTATCTTGTATCCTGATAATTTTCCAAAATTTTCTATCAAGTCCATCATTTCCATTATTGATTCATCTGGTTGTTCAAGGTAAACTATAATATCGTCTGCAAACAGCCCAATCTTGTGTTCCGTTCCCTTTATTGTTACACCTTTTAATTTCTTATTTTGTCGCATTGCTTGAGCCAGTGGCTCTATGAACAGAACAAACAAGGTGGGCGATAGGCAGCATCCCTGCCTAGTTGATCTTTGTATATTTACTTTGTCTGCTAAGCTACCGTTTATCTTGATTCTTGCCACAGGTTTTTGATACAGTGTCTTTATGCATTGCACTGACTTTTCGTTAAATCCAAAGCGTTCCAGCACATTATATAGGAACATCCAATTAACCCTATCAAATGCTTTTTCTGCATCTAAACTCATTATTACTGCGCTTTTCTTTTCTTTATGTATTTGATTAATTATGTGTATTGTTCTCCTGATATTATCATGTGTTTGGTGTCCCTCTATGAAACCAGTTTGATCATCCTCTATCAATTCCATCAAGAATGTCTTTATCTGTTTACAGATAATTGTTGTATATATTTTATAATCCACATTTAATAAAGAGATTGGCCTATAGTTTCTGCATTGTTCCCTATCTTTCCCTGGCTTTAAAATAACTGAAATAATGGCTTCGTTCCATGATGGAGGTATTTTGTTGTTGTTTAATGTCCAATTAAATGACTTTAGGAGCTGTGGCATGAGTTCTTCTATAAACAGTTTATAAAAGTCAGAGGGGTATCTGTCACTACCTGGTGATTTACCATTTTTTAGTGACTTAATCACATCTTTAATCTCTTGTGTTGTTATTTCTGCTGTTAGCTTTTCATTTTGTTGGTTTCCTATTGATGGCAAGTCCAATGTGTTTAGAAATTTTTTAATATCCTTAACATTTGTCTCTTCAGGTTGCGAGTATAGTTCTTGATAGAATTTATGGAATATTTCTTCGATGTTTTCTGGGGTAACTGTGGATTTATTTGTGATGGGGTCCTTAATCTTATATATATTATTCACTGTTTGTTGTTTTCTTAACTGTTTTGCCAGCAGTTTTGTGGCCTTTGGCCCCGTTTCACAATATTTTTGTTTTAAGTATCTATTTTTCCTTTCAATTTCATCTATTTGTATTTCTTTTATCTTTATTTTTTCTTCCTTAATTTCTTGATATATATTTGGGTCATTTGTGTTTTGATGTTTACGTTCTAATTCCCTCAGTCTCTCACATCTTTGTTCATATGATTCCAGTTTAGACTTTTTTGCTTTTCCTGATTCAACAATTAATTTATCTCTTAACACGGCTTTTAGTGCGTTCCATAGTATTGTTGGGTCCACTTCTCCATTATCATTCTCCTCGATATACTCATTTATGTTTAACTTTATTCTTTCTTTCATTTTCTCATCATTTAATAGTCCTACATTAAGTTTCCATGTTGTTTGTCGTTTTCTATTGTTTAAATATATTTCCATGTATATAGGATTATGATCTGATATTTCTGCCCCTCCAATCCGACAGTTTCTCACCCTGTGTCTGTCACCTTCATTCATAAGGAAGTAATCTATTCTAGAGTGTACTTTATGGACTGCTGAATAATGTGTATAGTCTTTTTCGAGTGGGTGCAGGTCCCTCCATATGTCTACCATACCCATTTCTGCCAGTGAAGTTCTTATGAACTTTGTTACATGTTTTTTTTGTCTTCTTAACACTTGTTGTATCAACTTCATGATCCATGACAGCATTTAAGTCTCCTCCACAAATTAGGTCTCCTTCACTGTGTGTTGCTATGAGATAGGATAGGATAGGATAAGCCTTTATTAGTCCCACAACGGGGAAATTCCAGGATTGCAACAGCACAGGGATAGCAACACTCAGAGCAACAATCAGAAGGCAAGAAAAAAAAGCAAGCAAGCAAGAGCAGCTAATATACATATGTACATATTACTATAAAATATATATATATACACACACACAGACACACAGTGCAGAACATTGTAGCTGGATGGAATAAATATATGAATATATAAACACAGTGCAGAGCATTGTAGCTAGATGGAATAAATATATGAATATATAAACACAGTGCAGAGCATTGTAGCTAGATGGAATAAATATATGAATATATAAACACACAGTGCAGAGCATTGTAGCTAGATGGAATAAATATGTAAATATATAAACACCCACAGTACGGAGCATTGCAGCTAGGTGGAATAAATATGTAAGTATATAAACACACACAGTGCGGAGCAATGTAGCTAGATAGAATAAATATATAGATATATAAATATAAACACACCCAGTGCTGAGCATTGTAGCTAGATGGAATAAATATGTAAATATATAAACACACACAGTGCAGAGCATTGTTGCTAGATGGGATGAAACAGCATAACCATCTACTAACCATCTACATCTACTAACCATCTACAAATAATTAAAATAGGTCGATAATTATCAGGATCAATTTTATCGCCTCCTTTATGCAGTGGAGTAATTCACACACATTTCCAAATGGTAGGAATCTCATAAGAGGACAGGGAAAGATTAAATAAGTCAGTAAGGGGATACATAAGAATATGAGGCAACTTTAATAAATCTGTTTTCAATTCCGTCAAGTCCTGGGCTACTACTTGAATTTAAGTTATTAATTGCTTCATAGACTTCAACTGGTGAAATTTTTCTGAAAGAAAAGGATACATGAGAAGGATGATTATCAGAACTTCCATTTTTTATGTAAGAGTCAGAAAACCTTGTAGAAAAAAACAGAGGAAAAATGCTGACTGAGAGCTTGATCAATGGAAAAAGAATCCTGTAATACTGTATTACCCACTTTAATGTGTTATATAGACTGCTTGTCAGTCTTACCAAGTACATTTTTAATTTTTTTCCAAAAAAGTTTTGGATCATTAATATGAGTAATTTAACATTTTTTTTTTTTAATAATAATCAGCTTTAGCATTTCGAGTTTTGGTTTTACTTAAATTTCTTAAATGCCTGTATAGTTCCCAGTCAGAATTATCCTTCGTCTGACGATATTTAGATCAAGCCTTATCTCTTTGTCTGAACAGACTGATGAGGTCAGGAGTGAGCCAAAGGAGATGTTCACCCCTGACCTTAACTTTCTTCCAGGGGCATGTTTGTTTACTACCTTCATGAATTCTGAATGAAAAAAAAATCCCAGGCCTCTTGAACAGTAGGTATTAGGTGATATCGGCCCCAGTTAATTCTAATTAAATCATTAATAAACAAATCAGGATTAAATTTTGAAAACTGCCTAATTTTAATTAGTTTAGGTGGTAATTTCTGTAATTTTATCTTCCATATAAGATAAGATAAGATAAGATAAGATAAGATAAGCCTTTATTAGTCCCACAACGGGGAAATTCCAGGATTGCAACAGCACAGGGATAGCAACACTCAGAGCAACAATCAGAAGGCAAGAAAAAAAAAAAAAAAAAAAAAAGTCAAACAGATGTTGAAAAAAACCCTTGTCACTTTCTGGTGGGGCATAGATTTTCACTAATGTGATCTGCATACCATCTATTCTTCCCTTTACTATTACATATCTGCCTTTTTTATCCTGGATTTCTTGTTCACATTCCAAATTGTATTTTATTTGAAATTAGTATCATAACCCCCCTTTTAGTTCCTCCCTTAAATGAACTGTAGTAGGAGTTCTTATAGCCAAATCTCTTTAGTTTCTCATGTTCTGTCTTGTTCAAATGTGTCTCTTGCATAAATATAATTTTGGCTTTTTCCTTCTTGAATTTTCTTATTATTCTTTCCCTTTTAACAGGTGAGTTCAGACCATTCACGTTTAATGTCATTATCTTAAGATTTTTAACCATATTCATGTTTTTCCATTTTTTTAACTTGTGCTCCTAGCCCCTTTAACAACAAAACTAACACATATATGTACAAAAACACATTAACGAATCTCGACCTCCGCACTTTGGGCCTTTCTTCTGCCCACTGGTCCCTGTTGGAGGGTGGAGGGAATGTCCTCACCGAGTGAGGGGCCCTCCCTAGACCTGTAGCTACTATCCAAGTAATAGTCATTAGTCTAGAAATGTCCAACAAAAATCACTTTAACCTCTCCTAGCCGTTTGTTTCTCTTTTACCTTGTCTTCTTGGCCTTCATTTCTTCTGTGCCCTTCTTAATCTTTGTTATAATCTATGGTTTCCATTGAAAGCCTTGCAGTTTTTGTTGGGCTCGGTGCGCCACGTTCGTCTCCCGCCCTCTGCCGCTCACTCGCCTCCATTCCGGCTGTCTCGGTGTGCTCCGTGCCACCGCTGCTCCAGCCGCTTCCTCCGGTATGCTCACCACAAAGCCTCGCTCCGTCATGTCCCGCGCTGCCTCTCTGGCCGTGTTGTAGGTTTTCACGCCGTCATCCCAATGAATTCTCATCTTCGTTAGTGGGGTTTGGAATCTAATTTTTTTCTCTTTCAGCATTTTTTTAATGTTGGCATATTTCTTTCGTTGCTGCACAATTTGTGTTGGGTAGTCATGGTCAAAGAATATCTGTTTGTTGCCAATTCGTATCTTTTTTTTCCACGCTTGTGTCAGGATTCTTTTCTTTACGTCGTATTTTAAAAAGTTTACCACGGACTTCCGTGAAGATGGCGGAGAGACATAACGCTTAAACAGAGAGCTCTCCCTAGTTGGATTAAAAATCATTGGTAAATGGCCAACTCGACATAAATGGATCAATAAACCAAGGGATGAAAACACGAAGAAGCCGGGCAAACTGGCAAAAGCAGGGTAAAATTAAAGAATCCCTCTTCAACAACGCAGGAGAAATCGCTGAACACGAGGCCCAAAAAAACGAGGTGACTAGAGCAGAGAAAATGGAGGACGCCAAACTCGATACCATGAACACTGGCATTGCCAATATAGGTAAAGAGTTAAAAGAATTCAAGCGACAACTCCAACAGGATTTAGCGGCTCTTAAGGAAGAGCTGAAAAAAGAGATGAAGGAGGAAATTATGGGTCTCCGAAGAGAAATGGAGCGTAAGCTAGCAGAAAACATGGAGGAACTGTGCACTCAACGGGCAGGTATGACAGAAGCACAGACTCGAATATCGGAGTTGGAAGACTGGAAGACCGAGGCAAGCGAGCGGCTGCAGACCCTGACATCGCAAACACAGAGGATGCAGGAAAAAATAACTGACCTGGAGAGCAGGTCCAGATGGAGCAATATACGCATCTTCGGGATTCCGGAGGGCATTGAAGGCAACTCGATGACGAAATTCATGGATCATTTCTTAAAAAAAGAACTTGAGCTGCCCGGTGAAGCGGACCTGCAGATCCAACGAGCGCACAGAGCCTCGGCACAGAACCCGAATCCAAACTCTACACCCAGGTCAGTTGTGGTAAACTTTCTGAAATACGACATAAAGGAAAGAATCCTGACACAAGCGTGGAAAAAAAAGACACGAATCGGCGACAAACAGATATTCTTTGACCATGACTACCCGACAGAAATTGTGCAGCAGCGAAAGAAATATGCCAACATTAAAAAAACGCTGAAAGAGAAAAAAATTAGATTCCAAATGCCGCTACGAAGATGAGGATTCATTGGGAGGATGGCATGAAGACATACAACACAGCCAGAGAGGCAGCGTGGGACATAACGGAGCGAGGCTTTGTGGTGACCATACCGGAGGAAGCGGCTGGAGCAGCGGCGGCACTGACCGCATCACGACAGCCGGAGTGGAGACGAGTGAGCGGCAGAAGGAGGGAGACGGACGTGGCACACCGGGCCCAGGAAAAACTGCAAGGCTTTCAACGGAAAGCCTAGATTATAACAAAGATTAAGAAGGACACAGAAGAAATGAAGGCCAAGAAGACAAGGTAAAAGAGAAACAAACGGCTAGGAGAGGTTTAAGTGATTTTTGTTGGACATTTCTAGACTAATGACTATTACTTGGATAGTAAATACAGGTCTAGGGAGGGCCCTTCACTCTGTGAGGTCATTCCCTCCACCCACCAACAGGGACCAGTGGGCAGAAGAAAGGCCCAAAGTACGGAGGTCGAGATTCGTCAATGTTTTGTTGTTAAAGGGGTTAGGAGCACAAGTTAAAAAAAATGGAAAAACATGAATATGGGTAAAAATCTTAAGATAATGACATTAAACGTGAATGGTCTGAACTCACCTGTTAAAAGGGAAAGAATAATAAGAAAATTCAAGTAGGAAAAAGCCGAAATTATATTCAAGCAAGAGACGCATTTGAGCAAGACTGAACATGAGAAACTAAAGAGATTTGGCTATAAGAACTCCTACTACAGTTCATTTAAGGGAGGAACTAAAAGGGGGGTTATGATACTAATTTCAAATAAAATACAATTTAAATGTGAACAAGAAATCCAGGATAAAGAAGGCAGGTATGTAATACTAAAGGGAAGAATAGATGGTATGCAGATCACATTAGTGAACATCTATGCCCCACCAGAAAGTGACAAGGGTTTTTTTCAACATCTGTTTGATCTCATAGCAACACACAGTGAAGGAGTCCTAATTTGTGGAGGAGACTTAAATGCCGTCATGGATCATGAAGTTGACACAACAAGTGTTAAGAAGACAAAAAAACATGTAACAAAGTTCATAAGAACCTCACTGGCAGAAATGGGTATGGTAGACATATGGAGGGACCTGCACCCACTCGAAAAAGACTATACACATTATTCAGCAGTCCATAAAGTACACTCTAGAATAGATTACTTCCTTATGAATGAAGGTGACAGACACAGGGTGAGAAATTGTTGGATTGGAGGGGCAGAAATATCAGATCATAATCCTATATACATGGAAATATACTGTATTTAAACAATAGAAAACGACAAACAATATGGAAACTTAATGTAGGACTGTTAAATGATGAGAAAATGAAAGAAAGAATAAAAGTAAACATAAACGAATATATCCAAGAGAATGATAATGAAGAAGTGGACCCAACAATACTATGGGACGCACTAAAAGCCGTGTTAAGAGGTAAATTAATTGTTGAAACAAGAAAAGCAAATAAGCCTCAACTGGAAACATAAGAACAAAGATGTGAGAGACTGAGGGAATTAGAACGTAAACATCAAAGCACAAATGACCCCAAAACATACCAAGAAATTAAGGAAGAAAAAATAAAGATAAAAGAAATACAAATAGATGAAATTGAAAGGAAAAATAGATATTTAAAGCAAAAATATTATGAAACGGGGCCAAAAGCCACAAAACTGCTGGCAAAACGGTTAAGAAAACAACAAACAGTGAATAATGTATATAAGATTAAGGACCCCATCACAAATAAAGCCACAGTTAACCCAGAAAACATCGAAGAAATATTCCACAATTTCTATCAAGAACTATACTCGCAACCTGAAGAAACAAATGTTAAGGATATTAAAAAATTTCTATGCACATTGGACTTGCCATCAATAGGAAATCAACAAAATGAAAAGCTAACAGCAGAAATAACAACACAAGAGATTAAAGGTGTGATTAAGTCACTTAAAAATGGTAAATCACCAGGTAGTGATGGATACCCCTTTGAGTTTTATAAACTGTTTATAGAAGAACTCACGCCACAGCTCCTAAAGTCATTTAATTGGACGTTAAACAACAACAAAATACCTCCATCATGGAACGAAGCCATTATTTCAGTTATTTTAAAGCCAGGGAAAGATAGGGAACAATGCAGAAACTATAGGCCAATCTCTTTATTAAATGTGGATTATAAAATATATACAACAATTATATGTAAACAAATAAAGACATTCTTGATGGAATTGATAGAAGATGATCAAACTGGTTTCATAGAGGGATGCCAAACACATGATAATATCAGGAGAACAATACATATAATTAATCAAATACATAAAGAAAAGAAAAGCGCAGTAATAATGAGTTTAGATGCAGAAAAAGCATTTGATAGGGTTAATTGGAGGTTCCTATATAGTGTGCTGGAACACTTTGGATTTAACTAAAAATCAGTACAATGCATAAAGACACTGTATCAAAAACCTGTGGCAAGAATCAAGATAAACGGTAGCTTAACAGACAAAGTAAATATACAAAGATCAACCAGGCAGGGATGCTGCCTATTGCCCACCTTGTTTGCTCTGTTCATAGAGCCACTGGCTCAAGCAATGCGACAAAATAAGAAATTAAAAGGTGTAACGATAAAGGGAGCGGAACACAAGATTGGGCTATTTGCAGACGATATTATAGTTTACCTTGAACAACCAGATGAATCAATAATGGAAATGATGAACTTGATAGAAAATTTTGGAAAATTATCAGGATACAAGATAAACATAACAAAAACACAAATACTGACATTCCACTATAACCCTTTAAACCAGATAACTGATAAGATCAAACTAAACTGGAAACAAAAAGAAATAAAATACCTTGGAGTGAGCATACCTAAAGATCTAAGCAAAATCTATAAAGCAAACTATGATAGGTTGGAACAAGAAATAAAAAAAAATATTGATAGATGGTCAACCTTAAATATGGATCTGAATTCAAAAATTGAGACAGTCAAAATCAGCATACAACCTAGACTGCTTTACCTCTTCCAGGCTCTACCAACAGAGTTCCCTGGTGCCCAGTTCTCAAAGTGGGACAGGATGATATCGAGATTTGTTTGGGGAGGTAAAAAGCCAAGAGTGAAATATAAAACTCTCCAGTTACCAAAAGAGAAAGGAGGCATGGGTCTGCCGAGTCTAAAGGAATATTACTACTCAGCACAAATAAGATATATCATATGTTGGTGCGACGGAGGATATGAGGCAAAATGGAAAGAAATGGAAAAGGAAATTGAGAGACTCCCAGTACAAAGCATAATAGGAGATAAGGATGCATATAAGCAAATCAAACAAATAGACCCAATCACTAAATTTACTTTGGAACTGTGGTATAAAATAGTACAAAAGTATAATATAAAGGAAGACATAAAACTATTGAAATGGGTAGTATTTGACAGTCAGTTTGAACCGGCAAAGCAAGATAGGGGATACAAAAATCTGGTGAACAAGGGAATCACAGCATGGGGCAATATCGGAAAAAAAGATTTCGGGAGCTTTGTAAACATCAGAAGAAAATTTAAACTAGAAAAATCGGAATTCTTCAGATATCTGCAGATGAGAGACTATTATATGAGGAAGATTAGGCATAACCTCCACTCAGATGTGAGCGAGATTATACAATTCATTTTAAGCTCATATGCAGGAAATAAAATAAGAATTATTTCAAAGCTATATCAGAAACTTGCGGCAAACAAACATTCAAGTAACTATATAAAGGAGAAATGGGAGAAAGAGCTAAATTTAAACATAACAGAAGAAAACTGGCAAGAAATATGGAAAACACAACACACATCAACAAATTCAAGGACATGGAGGGAATTTGGATGGAAAAACCTGATTCGCTATTTCATTACACCACAGATTCAAAGAAAATATACAAATACCCAATCTTTATGCTGGAGGGGCTGTGGGGCTCAAAATGCAGACCACTCACATATGTTTTGGAAATGCTGCAAAATCTCATCATTCTGGAAATCTATACATGTGACAATACAGAGGATATTAGGATATAATATACCAATGAACTGTAACTTGATGTATTTATGTGATCTTAAAAGAGACAATGTAATACAGGCTGAGGACAGATATCTAGTTAAAATCTTGTTTATTGCATGTAAAAAAACAATCACAAGAAAATGGCGATCAGAAGTTCTTCCCGACCAAGAGCAATGGACTGACATTGTTGAGGATATATGTTTGACGGAAAAACTAACATATCGACAAAGAATGCAAGAAGGACTATGTGAAAAAAAATGGCGGAAATGGACACACTACAAAGTGCAACAACGAGACAGAAATTGAAAGAATAACCAAAGACAATGGGAAAACCAGAAGAATTAAGAGATGGAAACTAAAAACTTGATGCTCCAACATTTGCCCCCCCCCTTTTTTTCTTTTTTTTTTCTTTCTTACTCTAGCTCCTTTTTTTAAAAAAAAAAATATAGACTGTGATCTGAATGTAATATGTATGATGAAAAAATGAATAAAAATCCAAGTTTACCACATCTGACCTGGGTGTAGAGTTTGAATTCGGGTTCTGTGCCAAGGCTCTGTGCGCTTGTTGGATCTGCAGGTCTGTCTCATCGGGCAGCTCAAGCTCTTTTTTTAAGAACCGATCTATGAATTTCGTCATCGAGTTGCCTTCAGTGCCCTCCGGAATCCCGAAGATGCGTATATTGCTCCGTCTGGACCTGCTCTCCAGGTCGGTTATTTTTTCCTGCATCCTCTGTGTTTGTGCTGTCAGGGTCTGTAGTAGCTCGCTTGCCTTGGTCTTCCAGTCTTCCAACTCTGATATTCGAGCCTGTGCTTCTACCATGCACGCCCGTTGAGTGCGCAGCTCGTCCATGTTTTCTGCTAGCTTGTGGTCCATTTCTTTTCGGAGACCCATAATTTCCTCCTTCATCTCTTTTTTCAGTTCTTCTTTAAGAGCCGTTAAATCCTGTTGGAGTTGTCGCTTGAGGTCTTTTATGTCCTTACTTATATTGGCGAAGCCAGTGTTCATAACATCGAGGTTGGCGTCTTCCATTTTCTTTGAAGTCTCCTCGTTTTTGTTGGCCTCGTGTTCAGCGATTTCTCCAGTGCTGTTGAAGAGGGATTCTTTAGTTTTACCCTGCTTTTGTCTGTGTGCCCGGCTTCTTCGTGTTTTCATCCCTTGGTTTATTGACCTATTTATGTTGAGTTGGCCATTTACCAAAGATTTTTAATCTGACTAGGGAGAGCTCTCTGTTTAAGCATTATGCCTCTCCACCATCTTCCCGGAAGTCCTCCCATGATAATGTACTTTACAAAAAACAAACAAACAAACAAAAAACCTCATGACTGACTTTAGTAGACATCAATCATCCCCAATTGGAGGAAGTCATTTGACACAGAGCGAGGAAATTCAGACTCTGAAAATATCTCATTATGCTGAACATAAACTACAAGAGATGGAGAATGATATTGATCCTGATAACCACTTCTTCAATAATATTCATAATCACTGTGAATATTACACTGAATAGCAATTCAAAAGTCAAGTGCAAGTAGATGGTAAACTATCAATAATACACTTCAACAGCAAAAGTCTTAACAAAAACTTTCCACAGATTCAGGACTATTTAAAACAGCTAGATAGAAAATTTACAGCTATCACAGTCTCTGAAACTAGGCTCAATGAAGAGCAGGCTTCTTTGGTGGCAATAGAGGGATAGCAGATGTTTCATATTAACAGATCTCAAGAAAAGGGTGGTGGTGTTGCACTGTATCTTGATAAACTGTATAGGTGTAAACTTGTAAATGGAATGTCATTTGCATTACCGGGGATTCTGGAATGTGTTACTGTTGAGATTGACCAAGATAAAACAAAAAATCTAATTATAAGTTGTATATATAGAATGCCGGGAACTTGCGTTGAGACATTCAGAGATAAGTTAGTCGAGTTGTACAATAATATAACTAATAAGAAAATGGTTGTAATCTGTGGCAACTTCAATATTGATTTACTAAATCCATCTCAACAAAATGTAATTACAGAGTTCATGAATTCTATGTATAGTATGAGTCTATATCCAACAATAACACATCCCAGTAGAATCACAGTCCACACTGCTACACTTATTGACAACCTGTTTGTTAATATTATTGATAAGAAAATAGAAAGTGGATTTTGATAAATGACATAAGTGACCATCTGCCAGTCACCTATCCATGGCCACACAGGGGCCAATACAGAAAAAAACTTTAAGATCTTTCAGATACAAATCACAAAATGCAATCAGTTCCTTTAAAGAAGACCTGCTGAAGCAAGACTGGACAAAAGTCTATGAATCAGATGTAAATGAATCCTACGATACATTCATGAACATTGTAACCACTCTTTGTGAAAAAAAATTGTCCATTAATAAAGAAAAAGCTTAAACAGAAATTTGTCGACAACCTATGGTTAACCAAAGGATTACAAACAGCGTGTAAAAAGAAAAAAATCACTATATAAAGCGTTTCTAAAGAAAAGGACAAAAGAAGCAGGGCAGTGGTATAAAACATACAAAAATAAGTTAATATATAATGAGATGTAGTAAAAGAGACTATTACAGTAAAGAACTGGAGAAAAACAGAGATTACACTAAAAATACATGGACAATACTTAACAATATTCTTGGAAATAAAAACAGAAATACAAGCTACCCAACCAATCTTTCAAAAAAACAAAAAAAACAAAAACAAACCAAAAACCAAACGACTCAGAGTGTGAATGCAGTCTCACCTGCAGATGAATTTAATAATTTTTTTGTTAACATTGGCCCTAATTTGGCACAAGAAATAGCCATTACGGCACCTACAGGTGATACAATAAGCAAAAACATTGCTATAAAAGACTCCATCTTCATAAAGAACACAGATGAGAGAGAGGTCATTGAAATTGTTAAATCGTTTAAAAGTAAAACATCTACGGATTGTGATGGTATTGACATGTTCTTAGTCAAAACTATCATTGAATGCTTAGTGAAGCCACTGACGTATATCTGTAACCTATCTCTCCAAACAGGTATATTTCCTAATGCAATGAAAAAAGCCAAAGTAATTCCGATGTACAAGACGGGTGACAGACGGGAATTTTCAAACTATAGGCCTATTTCACTATTGCCGCAGTTTTCAAAGATACTCGAAAAAATATTCTGTAAGAGAATTGACAACTTTATAATGAAGAATAATTTATTGTGTGAGCAGCAATATGGGTTCAGACACAAGAGGACAACTGCATTTGCTCTAATGGAATCTATAGAAAAAATTTCAACTGCTGTAGAAAATAAAGCGCATTCAGTTGGGGTATTCCTGGATCTTAAAAAAGCATTTGATACAACTCGCAGTTACTGAAGGTTACTTGCAGAGTCCCACAGGGTTCAGTTTTGGGGCCATTGTTATTCAATATGTATACAAATGATATATGTAAAGTTTCGGAAAAAATGGATTTAATATTATATGCAGATGACACTAATTTATTATGCAGTGGAAGCAATTTGGAACAACTTTTGGATACACTCAGAAAGGAATTAGGAAAGCTTAAACTGTGGTTTGATTCAAACAAATTAACGCTCAATTTAAGTAAGACAAAATTTATAATTTTTGACAACCATCACAACAACTCAGTATCTAAACTCAGTGTAAATGGTGTAGAGATTGAAAGGGTATCCAAAATTAAATTTCTTTGAGTAATAATTGATAATAAACTGCGCTGGAAGTCACATATTAACTATATTAATGGTAAAATATCCAAATCAATTGCAATACTACACAGAGTGAAACATTTGCTGAATCAACCCACACTATATACTTTGTCCATGCATCCATCCATCTTCTTCCGCTTAATCCTTTTTGGGTCGCGGGGGGGCTGGAGCCTATCCCAGCATCTTTGGGCGAGAGGCAGGGTACACCCTGGACAAATCGCCAGTCCATCGCAGGGCCAACACAGAGAGACAACCATTCACTCTCACAGTCATACCTAAGGGCAATTTAGAATCCCCAGTTTGATGCCAATTAACCTAACTTGCATGTTTTTGGCATGTGGGAGGAAAGCGGAGAAATCCCGGAGTAAAGCCACGCAGACACGGGGAGAACATGCAAACTCCACACAGATCACTGTTGGTCGGGGGCTGGGATCGAACCCAGGATCCCCCGGCCAAGGGTAAGTTGCTGTGCTGCCGCAGTGCTAACCACTCCGCCACCGCGCTGCCCTATATATACTTTGTATCATTCATTAATACTCCCATACATGGCATATTGTACTGAAGTATGGGGAAATACATATAAAACAAACATATATCCAGTCTTTATGCTTCAGAAGAGAGCTATTAGAATAATAAACAAAGCTGCTTACAGGGAACCAACAAACCCACCTTTTCTTAAATTAAAAACTCTCACATTGAAAGATCTGGTTGATTTTAAAACTGCAGTAATAATGTTTAAAGTGAAGAATCTATCACTGCCTGCAAATATCCAAAAGTTGTTCCAAATAAGGGAGAAACAATATCATTTCAGAGGAACATGTATATTTCAAAAACCTTCAGTGAGAACTGCTACCAAGCAACACTGTGTCTCAGTACAAGGAGTCAGATTATGGAACGATTTTGGACCTGAATTAAAATCATGTACAACGCTTGGACAATTTAAACAAAAACTAAAGGAAGAAATACTCCAAACATATATACAAAACGACATGTAAAATCACATAAGGATTATATCCAGTCTGTGTTGTGCTATTGCTTAGTTTTGTTTTGCCATGTTTTGTCTTAGCTTTGTTCTGATTTATAATCACTTTTATTTTATTTTATTTTTGAATTCTTAGATGGAACACGGGTGGGCAATATAAGCTGCGGCTTCAGCCATCACCCATTTCGGATAACTTATGTTGAATTGTATAATCCGAGAAGTTAAGAGCCACAGGTCACAGGCCCGTGGCTCTGAGAGAGATCCGTCACTACCAGAAATCCACGGAGCTGCTCATCCGTAAGCTGCCCGTCCAGCGCCTGGTGAGGGAGATCGCTCAGGACTTCAAGACCGTCCTGCGTTTCCTGAGCTTCGCCGTCATGGCTCTGCAGGAGACCAGCGAGGCCCACCTGGTGGTCTCTTCTTCGCTAAGGGGGTCACCATCATGCCCAAAGACTTCCAGCTGGCCCGCTGCATCCGCGGAGAGAGAGCTTAGACTTTCTGCTGCACATCACGGCAGCTGGAAAATGGTCTCTGTGCGGGGGAAAAAGTGCAAAGAGGTTGGTCTAATTACTGAGAGGTGTGTTGTGGGTAATCAAATCGAGAGCGTTCCTGCCCATCCCTTTAATGCACAGAGTTGCATAATCGAAGGTGAACTCTGATCATGATGGCTTGTTTATAAGACGGGTTTTGTACTGGCCATTGTTGCCAGACGTACAGTAATTATCGTATTTGTACGATAATTTTACCCTCTGTATGATATACGATCAATAATTTTAATTATCCCATAATATACTATAATTTGACCCCTTCATTAGGTGGCTAAGCAAACACAGCTAGGATACAGATCCTGTGCAAAGTGCACATACATACTAGGCTTGTTTTTATGCATTGTCTCACGCACGCGGGCTGCATGGAAGGACAGCAGACTCGTATGGCAGGCGGTAGCAGAGAGGCGGCCTTGGATGGAGGCTACTGATGGGATCCACAGCTCACTGAAACATACTGAGTCAAGCTAAAAAGATCTGTGAGAAATAGTGGCACACCAAATCACTCAGTGCTGTTTTGGAGCTCCAACTGTCTACCATGAGAGTCGGCTGAACAGAGCTGGGCTCATTTGCTGCTCAGGCGGGTGATTCACCTGGTGATCCCTGGCTTTCACTACAGTTCTGGTGAGTTACTCAGTACAGTTGATTTACAAATAAAAACTAGTACACTCGATTGAATCGTTCATGTTACAGCACTAATGCAGGCACGGCAGACACAACAAGTAAGCAACATTTCCAGCAGGTTAAGAAATGAATGGGGGGAAACAGACCCCAGTTTTACTGGGTGGTTCAAACCTGTTGTTGGCATTAGCACTAAAGCTTTCTGTTGCTGCTGCAATGTGCAAATGTTTGTGCAAAAATGCCACCAGATTGTGGTTCTCAATAAAACTGTGAAACAGGTTTCTGCTTCAATTATCAGAGACATTTTAGTCATGGTTTAGGCGGATTCACTGATATTTATTCCTAATGTATAAACAATTATGTCTCAAAATATTTATGAGGTTGATACATTATATACATATACATACCTTGATACATGATGATTCAACAGAAGACATACAGAAGATAGTTAAGTATGACTGACATTCTAGGCTGTTCAGTACAGGCCAGAGACTTTTCCTGTACTCCACATAGGTAGAGGTGCTGGTCTGTTAGAGGTGCTTTTTTTTTTTCAATCGATCTGTTAGATTAAAGGTTAAACTGCATTATTGTCATAAACCTGGGTTTGGTGGTTTCAAATCCAGTTCTGACTTACGGTTATTTTGCCCTATTTTGCCCTATTTTCCCCCAGGCGCGTCAGGGAAGCTACTGGGCCTTCGCTCCCTGACAGCTTGGGCACGCCTCCTCCTTTTGTCAGTGCCATAAGCTGTTTCTCATTGGGTGTTTCACACACACACACACACACACACACACACACACACACACACACACACACACACACACACACACACACACACACACACACACACACACACTCCATTCATTCTTATTCACACGCTCAGAAACTCACTCATGCACACCTGGGGTTCATTATGTCCAGCCCACGCATTTTCACACCGGTGATCTCTTCCCTCGTTAGGATTATTATTATTTAAACGAGGGGTTAGTAGGAAGAGATCGTCGGAGCATTCACCTCCATACATGGCAGTGAGTTTCTCCGCATATGCGCATTTCATCACCTTCGTGTCTGTTCAGCCTAAGTCAGTTTGTGGCTGACCCTGCTTACTCCCTTATCCTCCAGACTGCACGGACTGCCTCGAATCACTCTAGCTCCGTAAGTTTCATGTTTGCCTTTCTCCCTGTGCTGACAGCAGCCCTGCGGCACTAGGCATTCCCTGTGGCGGGCTGTAGAGCATCCGACTGGCGCCCTGTATGTCTAGTGGCCTTAATTTCATCATTTGCTATTCTCTGTATTTTTGTGGTCAACAGGACTTGTTATTTTGTTGCAGTTTTTGTTAATAAATGGCACGTTCTACTCTCGCATTTGGGTTTTTCACTTCTTCCTCCGTGCACCACGTAATGGCACACGGGGCATTATGACAATTATAGGCTGTAATATGCATGATCTATGATAATATGTTACTGAAGCAGATGGTCCTGAGCCATGTCAGAATGAAAACTGGGTGTATATGATAATTTTCCTCAAAATCCAATAATTTTAAGCCACTGGTACGATACTTCAACATTTCCCATCTGGCAACACTGGTACTGGCCAAAGGGCATGCACATGAGTGAAGATGTGTGAGATAGTAATGCCAGGGGGTGGGGGTATATTGTTGTTTTGGGTTTTATGTGGTTTTAAGTTTTTCCTGCATATTTATTATTTTGCATCTTTTGTGGTTTTTATATTTTAACTTATGTGCTTTTAATTTGAAGACTGATTTTACTTCCACCATGGTGCTTTAATTAGTTATGCTCCCCACCTGTGCTAATTGAAGAGTGCTGGCACCTGTGCGCAATTACTGCCTCATATTTAAAGCTGGAGCAACAGACACAAATATAGGTTTAACAGAACGCACACAGATGCACACCTCATTGCACTCTATGCACATTTTTTCCTCTGTGTAGTGAAAGACTGTCTACTGTTTCTCCAAGTGATTTGGTATAGGATATGTGAATAGTTTGTATTTAGCTGTCCTCAGATTAATACATTTAAAAGAAAAACAACAGCTGTGTGTTTTTCATTAACTGGGACAGGAATGCATGCATGAATGGATAAGATTGAAGGAGGTGCCAAGGACTGAAATGATATAGATTATATGTGGACAGAATACTTTGTCACAACAGAGGTATTTGTAGTTTAAATTCTTCAGACTGACAGTTCCACCTCTGTTCATTTTGGGGAGGAGCAGAGAGGATCAAAAACTGGCCTGGTGTAGCCACCAAACCACAGTCTGTGTCCTGACCAGATCATAGAAGCTGCATCTCCTATGTTAACACCTCTCCTGAATGTACAGTCTGTGGTAAAAACTAAAACAAACTCCCTGTTCATTCATCCATCCATCCAGTCATCATCTACCGCTTTTCCGGAGGTCCGGGTCGCGGAGGCAGCAGTTCAAGCAGAGAAGCCCAGACTTCCCTCTCCCCAACTACCTGCTCCACCACTTCAGAGAGGATACCAAGGCATTCCCAGATCAGCTGGGAGACATAGTCTCTCCAGCGAGTCCTGGGTCTGCCCCGGGGTCTCCTCCCAGAGGGATGTGCCCGAAACACCTCAAGTGGGAGGTGTCCAGGAGGCATCCTGATCAGATGCCCATACCACCTCATCTGGCTCCTTTCAATGTGGAGGAGCAGCAGTTCTACTCTAAGCCTCTCCGGATGACTGAGCACCTCGCCCTATCTCTGAGGGTGAGTCCAGCGATCCTACGAAGAAAGCTCATTTCAGCCTCTTGTATCCGCGATCTCATTCTTTTGGTCATTACCCAAAGCTCGTGACTTTAGGTGAGGGTAGGAACGTAGACTGACCAGTAAATCAACAGCTTTGCCTTAGAGCTCAACTCCCTCTTCACCACAAGAGACAGGTACAATGTCCGCATTACTGCAGATGCTGCTCCGATCCATCTGTCAATCTCTCGCTCCATTCTCCCCTCATTCGTGAATAAGGCCCCGAGATACTTAAACTCCTCCACTTGGGGCAGGAGCCTGTCCCCAACCCGGAGAGGACAATCCACCTTTTTCCAGCTGAGGACCATGGACTCGGACTTGGAGGTACTGATTGTCATCCCAGCCGCTTCACACTCAGCGGTAAACCGTCCCAGTAAGAACTGTAGGTCATTGCTGGATGAAGCCAGCAGGACAACATCATCTGCAAAAAACAGAGATGAGATCCTGTGGTCACCAAGCATGACACCCTCCATTCCCTGGCTGCACCAAGAAATCCTGTCCATAAAAAATTATGAACAGGAGCAGCCCTGGCAGAGTCCAACTCTCACTGGGTCCAATCGAGTGTTGGCAATACGAACCAAACTCTCACAACGGTCGTTCAGAGACTGAATAGCTTGTAACAATAAGCTCAATACCCCATACTCCCGAAGCACCCCCCACAAAAAACCATGAGGGACGCAGTCGAATGCCTTCTCCAAGTCCACAAAACACATGTAAACTGGTTGGGCAAACTCCCATGAACCCTTGAGGATTCTCGAGAGGGTAAAGAGCTGGTCTGATGTGCCACGGCCAGGACAAAAACCACATTGCTCCTCCTGAATCTGAGGTTCGACCCATGGCCAGACTCTCTTGTCCAGTACCTTTGCATAGACCTTCCCAGGGAGGCTGAGGAGTGTGATCCCTCTAAAGCTGGAGCACACCCTCCGGTCCCCTTTCTTGAAGAGAGGACCCACCACCCCAGTTTGCCATGCCAAAGGCACTTCCTCTGACCTCCACGCAATGTTGCAGAGGAGTGTCAATCATGACAACCCTACAACATCCAGAGCCTTGTAGTACTCAGGGCAAATCTTGTTCACCCCCGGGCCTGGCCACCAAAGAAATTTTTAATCACTTTGGCAATCTCAGCCCCTGTGATAGGTGAGTCGTCCCCCTCGTCCACAAGCCCTGCTTCCTCTGTGGAAGGCGTATCAGTGAGATTGAGGAGATCCTTGAAGTATTCCTTCCACCGCCCAACGATATCCCCAGTCAAAGTCAGCAGTGCCCCATCTGCACCATACACAGTGTGGACAGGGAGCTGCTTCCCCCTCCTGAGCCGCCAGACAGTTTGCCAGAATCTCTTCGAGGCCGACTGAAAGTCTTGTTCCATGGCCTCACCGAACTCCTCCCATATACGAGTTTTTGCTTCAGCAACTACCCGAGCTGCACTCCGCTTGGCCTGCTGGTACACCTCAGCTGCTTCAGGAGTCCCACAAGCCAACCAAGCTTGACAGGACTCCTTCTTTAGCTTAATCCCCCCCCCCCCCCACTACTGGTATCCACCACTTGGTTCTGGGATTGCCATCCTGTTCATTCATAATGATAAAAAATACATCAATGCCTAATGTATAGGCTGCACTCCTCTTGTGAGTCCGTGATTAAAATGACAATGTAGACAGAATGAAAAACTATTTAGTGTATCACCATAATTAAAATGATGGGTGATTAGATTATAACTGTTTCAACTCTGTCCATTACTGAAAATCCCAGCTCAAGCTGATTCCTCATGTGGTCCTGTCAGTAGGAGCTGCATGATTTCAAAAAGCACTGATGAAATGGCCTTAACAATGCACTTCTGAAAACAGACCTCCCTTTTCCTGATAAGATAAGATAGGTAAGATAAGATAAGCCTTTATTAGTCCCACAATGGGGAAATTCCAGGATTGCAACAGCACCAATGATCAAAAGTGCATTGTCATAAAATGCACCAAATACTAAGTGCTAAGATTGCACCAGTGCCACATCTCTGCAGTGCAAAGTGGTTGCACAGTGACATGTAATTAGATAGCATGATGCAAAGTGTGAAAACAGACAATGGGCTGACAAATCCACTGACGCAAAATGGGAAGCATGCCACAGATGTGCGCTGTTGATCACTGTAAAAGGGCCCATTGTGTCAGCTGGAAATCATGTGATGCAAATGAAGACATGGTGAAACACTGACTGTGGCACAAAAACACAAGTGAAAGAGCCAAGCAGCCACATATCAAAGCATTCCATCTGTCAGAAACTACAACTTAGGTATCTTCTCAGTGGGATGTTTGACTCAGATATCTGAGAAGAATATTTAAATCTGCAGGGTGTGACAAGTGAGCATTCCAGGAATACCTTACTTAAACCCATTACATAAATTTCTGACAAATGAAGAACAGCTTTTCAGTACAACAGTGTGGAACATGTTGTGTATTTATTGGCTGAGACATCAACAGCTTTCATCATAAGGTGCAATAAAGCTACAAGGTTGTTGTCTCTTCAGCCGCAGGCTAGAATCTGCTTCCATCAAAGATAACTGGTATTTTCTTGATATGTTTGTGCAGACTTGGTAAAATAAAAGCTCAGAAAATGGAACAAAACTTATCCAGAGTTCACCTTCAAGAATGCTTTCCTTTTGGTTTTGACGCTGTCAGGGCTTTTATCTATCTATACAAGTACAATGTTGCTTTTGAAAGATTCTTGAAATTCTGCTTTTGCACAAGCTGGTGTATGATTAAGGTGGACAGGTACACAAATGTGACAAAGCACTGAATATAGCAAACTGAGTGATCCATCCATCCATCCATCCATCTTCTTCTGTTTAATCCTTTTCGGGTTGCGGGGGGGCTGGAGCCTATCCCAGCATCTTTGGGCGAGAGGCAGGGTACACCCTGGACAGATCGCCAGTCCATCACAGGACCAACACAGAGAGACAGACAACCATTCACTCTCACAGTCATACCTAAGGACAATTTAGAATCCCCAGTTTGATGCCAATTAACCTAATTTGCATGTTTTTGGCATGTGGGAGGAAAGCGGGGAAATCCCGGAGTAAACCCACGCAGACACGGGGAGAACATGCAAACTCCACACAGATCACTGTTGGTCGGGGGCTTGGATCGAACCCAGGATCCCCTGGCGAAGGGTGAGTTGCTGTGCTGCCACAGTGCTAACCACTCCACTACCGTGCTGCCCAAACTTTATTCAAAATCACACAGATTAAAACAGGGATAAAACAAACAAAAATGAAGGCGGAATTTCAGGATTAGTTTCACTTTAAACTTTGTCTCAGCTCACCATTAAATTCACTTCATTTCAGACCAGTCTGGCTTGAAATGACCTGCTGTGCATGCGCACACAAAATGAGCCTTATTAATTTTCAGAAGTTTGTCGGTGCGGGAGGATTAAGAGTTTGTTTATATGTGACAGTGCAGATGATTATGAGCATGGCTTTCATTGGCCAATGGTGGAGGATTAGAGAAGAATAAAACAAAATGTAAAATGGTCTCTTATCTCATGCCACTTAGGAGTGTGGGGACCAGATGTTATCTTTATGTGGGTAATGGGTTATCACATCTTGGGTCACAGATTACAGATTTATTATCCTGCCCCCCACCCCCCGACATTACTGGGTTTTTCATTATCGTTTCCACACACTGTCACCTCAATGACTCAGCTTCTCCTCAGCTGGATGCATAGTCACAAAGCAGCTTAGAATCTGTCACCTCATTTGCCCTCTCACACCAATCTTAATAACTCCTTATCACCATAAACACATCACTGAATTCCAGCTATGGCTTTCTGGTTATTAACTTTCATTCAGCAGAGCTAAAACTGATGGGAAGATGGGGAATTTATCTGGCATAGTTTGAGGGTAAGAAATAGTTAATGGCTGTTTGGCTTCATCTTCTTAGAGGGAGATTCTGAATGGTTTGACAGATGCACCCAGGAACTAATATAATGGGTACAGAGTCAAATGTTGGACAGGGAAAAGAATCTGCATAAACAGACTAAAGACTTTATATAGTTTGATTTAAAAAGCAAATGTCATCTTAAAATATCATTTAACCACACTATTACACAAAACAATTAAATGCAAGAAAGGTGGGACTTTGCGTTGGTGTTATGCCTGTAAACAACCATCAGCTCCCATTTTATGTACATAAATCAATATGAATTTGATCACAGCTGACATGTAAATTCTGTTTAAGTTAGTGTTGACTTATTTCCTGTCCTGGCTCCAGCCACCGGGGAAACAAGGGAATAAACTGGGGTTAAATTTCTGCATATCCTTGGAGCTGTCATATTATGCTCAAATTTAAGTGAGGTAATGCCAAAGGAGCACACAGCCTGATATTTCTTCCAGAGTCATCCAATACAGAGTCCATAAATAGGGTGTTTTCTCAAAAAGACAGTCCTATATATAGTGAGCATTAAGTATTTGATATTTCAGCTCTCATGCACTCCAGTTTGCTCAAAGTTTGGGTTTAGAGCCATTCTTGCAGATCCATGAAGCTACGCCCTTAGATGTTTTAAAAAGATTGACTTGTCAGTGGGATTTGATGCTATTCTCTGGTTTAAGGTTACTGCTGTAGGATTTGTAGCAGAAGCAGTACAGTGCTTGTCCAACATCCCTACATTCTGAGAGCGTAATGTATTGCTGGTTGGTCACAGCTGTCAGTTTCATACTGTATGTGGAGGATGCCTGTATGGGTACCAGACCTGTCACACTATGGGCCCCATTACGACGGACTAAGGCGTGCATTTGCATCACGCTTCCCATGTTGCACCTGTAGATTTGTTAGTTTTTTACAGCGCATAGTATCGGTTTCACACTTTGCGTCACACCATTTAAGTACCTGTAGACAGTCATCATCAGCCCTCTTTGCCCACACATTCGAAGCATAGGGCCTCGATGAACAAATGCCAGTGGTCACCTGTAGCCAGTGCACCCTCTTTATGCTGCAGGGTGGAGACTTATTTCAAAGAGATTTGGCCCTGACACAATCTGCTATTTTAGTGCATTTCAAGTCAATGTTCAGCTGCGTGTTTTATCATTGTGGGCGCACTGCTACTGACAGGGGCAGACGAGAAAACACAGCATGCACTGGGATTTTCCATTATTTCACTAGACAGAGTTGTAACAGTCATAATCTACTCCAGGGGTGTCCAGTCATGTGCCATGGAAGGCCAAGACCCTGCAAGTTTTCTTTTCTACCCAGTCTCTTCAGCAGGTGTTTTCACTTATCAGCAGTCAGTGGGAAGAAGATCAGTGGAATCTGCTGTTGAAGACACTGGTTGGAGGTAAAGCCTGCAGGGTCTTGGCCCTCCTTGGCACATGATTGGACACCTCTGATCTACTCTATTTCAGTGTTACCCATGGCCATATTTTACAAGGCCAAAACCTATAAAAATACTATTTTGCATATTATGGGACCTTTACTATTACATGCAGTCTACAGGAATTACCCCAATGTTGGTATAGTTTTTCTGTCCGAGGAGATGGCACTTGCATAGACATAATATTTTTTCCCTTTTTTGTCACCAGGTTTAAACAGTTATCCCAAAGTCAAATGTTTTATCCTCCAATTAAAATAAATATCCATGCAACATTCAATGGTTATCTTGGTCAAACAATGGCTGAGATAATCCATCTTAGACAAAAGCAGTAGGACTGGACTTATCTGACCCCTCACAATTGCATCAGAAACTCTGACTTATCACTGTGATTGCTAAATTTAGCACATTGAAATGCTTGCTGTGAGTATGTAACCTCACTACATGCCACGAGAGTTCATGTGTGCCATTGTGATTGATCTTTATATCCCTCCGTCAGCTGATGCAGCAGTGGCCTGTAACGTCATCAGCTCCACTGCTGCCACTTTACTGGCGCGGCACCCTGACGCATTTATGGCCATCACAGGAGATTTTAACCATGCCGCACTGGGCAAAACACAACCAAACTTCCATCAGTTTGTTGATTGCCCCACCAGAGGAAATAAAAAACTGGATCTACTATATGCCAAAGCCAGAGAGGCATACAGGGCCACAGCTCTACCCCCCCCCCCCCACCCGGGCAGATCAGATCACAACCTGGTTCTGTTAACCCCCAAGTACATTCCCTTGTGCAAAGGCAGCCTGCTCACACACCGACTGTGAGGAAGTGGACAGAGGAGGCTGCTGATGCACTACAGGACTGCTTTGAGATGACAGATTAGGATGTACTCTGTGAACCACATGGGGTGGACATAGACAATATGATTGACTGCATCACAGAATACAACAGATTCTGTGAAAACACAACCATGTCAGCTCAGACCGTGCGCTGTTTTCCCAACAACAAACCATGGATCACCAGTGACCTGAAAGCACTTCTTAACAAGAAGAAGAGAGCTTTTAGGTTTGGAGACAGGGAGGACCTGAGGAGGGTGCAGCGGGAACTGAGAGAGATGCTGAGGAGGTATAAAGACAATTATAGGAGGAAGTTAGCAGATAAACTCCAGCAGAAAAACATGAGGGATGTGTGGACTGGAATGAAACACATCACTGGGTGTAAGGAGAGAGATGGACAGACATCGGGGACCCATGAGAGAGCTGATTAGCTGAATCTGTTTTTTAATAGGTTCATTTCACCGTCTGTCACCCCCACAACACAGCCAGACCCCCACACACCCCTCCCCCCTCACTCTCCTGTGCAGCACCTGTCATGATTGGTATTTATTGACAGCTCACGTGCAGGGAGTGACAACAGAGAAAGCACACTATGACACAGAGAAGCAAATTTGATTTGAATTTTATTAATGCAAGAGGAACGCTCCGCAAGAGAAAAATGCCACTCGCCAGGGGAACACTCAGCCTGAGGAGAGATACGAGAACAGTTGATTAGGAGGGAGACTCAGATAAGGGAAAATAGGACTACACTCACGTGGTAGTATAAGAGAGAATGGCAGAAGAACCGAGCACTTACGGCAAACCAAATGGTGATGCTGGAAGGCAGGAGTGGGGCTGGGTGAGGTGTCTGACTGGGTGATGATAGTCGCTGACTTGGTGATGGTAAAGAGGCAGGTGAGCACACAACTACCCTGGAGACGCACCACGAAGAAGGTAGCAACCTGTGGAGAGGTAAGCAAATGATTAGAAGGTTTTTCAAGTTTAGAGGAAAATAGAACTTACTGCTGAAGCAGGTAGTATACCCAATGAGCCAGCGCTGAGGTGCTGAAGAGAAGGTCTATTTAAGCGCTGGCGAGTCAGAGGTGACAGGTGCGTCTCATCACGCAGGTGGAGATGATTGCTCGCAGAGTAGGTGAAAGTTGAACCGGACGGGCGGGGGAGAGTGCGCTCACCAGATCATGACAGCACCTCTCTCTCCCCTCCTCTCCACTAAAGACAGCCTTCCGCTGGCGGGCCTTGATGGCATCTCCACCAGGATCCTGAGGACCTGTGCCAGCCACCTATCTCCTGTACTGAAACACCTGTACAACCTCAGCCTGAATATGGAGACAGTACTGGTGCTGTGGAAGATGTCCTGCCTGGCTCCTGTCTCCAAGAAGTCGTCTCCATTGGACCTGAATGATTATCGTCCAGTTGCCCTCCCATCTCATGTGATGAAGGTCCTGTAGAGACTTGTCTTAGCCCACCTGAGGCTGCAGGTGAAGACGTGGCTGGATCCTCTGCAGTTTGCATATCAGGCCCCATTTAGAAGTTGAAGAGTTACCGGAGTGGTGGCTCAGTTGGTAGAGCATCCGCCCCACACCCGGGAGGCAGGGGTTCAAATCTGGCCGGGTCATGCCGAAGACCATGTAAAAGTGGAACTTCCTGCCTTCCAGCTTGGTGCTCAGCAATAATGGAATGGAGGAGGGAAATTTGTGGCAGCGCCTTGCATGGCAGCGGCCCTCTGATTCTACACTTGGGGTGTGTGTGATTAACACAGTAGATAGGTAAAGCACAATCTCGTTCTACTGTACATGATTGGTTGTACAGTTGAATGACAATAAAGGGTGATTTGATTTGATTTGATTTGAGATGCTGTCATCTACTTGCTGCAACAAGCCCATTTGCACCTGGATGGAGGAGGAGACACTATGAAAATCACATTCTTTGATTTCTCCAGTGCCTTTAATACTATCCAGCCACTGCTGCTGGGTGAGAAGCTGTGGGTGATGGGGTGACAGCTCTGTGATCTCCTGGATTACTGACTGACAGACAGGCCCCAGTTTGTCTGGCTGGGCAGTGTCTTGTCTGATGCGGTGGTTAGTGATACGGAAGCTCCACAGGGGACTGTTCTTTCTCCTTTTCTCTTCACCTCATACACCACCGACTTTCAGTACAACTCTGAGTCATGCCACCTGCAGAAATTCTCTGATTCAGCTGTTGTTGGGTGTATAAGAGGGGGAGAGGAGGGAGGGTAAAGGGCACTGGTAGGCAGATTTGTGGAGTGGACCGAGCAGAATCACCTGAGGTTGAACATCAGCAAAACCAGAGAGATGGTGATTGACTTCAGGAAGAAGAGGACACCTTCACAGGCATTGCAGATTAGGAGGGAGGATGTGGAGGTAGTGGAGGACTACAAATACCTGGGTGTCGTGATCAGCAATGGACTGGAAATCTAACACCGATGCTGCGTACAAGAAGGGGATGAGCAAACTCTACTTTCTGAGGAAGCTGAGATCCTTCAATGTGTGCAACAAGATGCTGGAGCTTTTCTATCAGACTGTCATTGCCAGCACCATCTTCTTTGCTGCTGTCTGTTGGGGTAACAGTATCAGAGCCAACGACACCCCCCTCCTACTGGATCCCAGCTTGCTGTTGTCTGTCTGCGTCTGACTGCGACCGCCGAAAAGAAATTATGGAGTTAATAAGCTGGGCTTTGAACACAATTGACA
Source organism: Pholidichthys leucotaenia (assembly GCA_020510985.1). Taxonomy (NCBI): domain Eukaryota; kingdom Metazoa; phylum Chordata; class Actinopteri; order Cichliformes; family Pholidichthyidae; genus Pholidichthys; species Pholidichthys leucotaenia. The sequence continues at coordinate 293,485,471 of CM035841.1, forward strand.
CTATTTTTTCAACAAGGAAAAGTGCTCCGGGGGAAGCTGTTTGCCCCGCTGGAACGGCTCCAGTGGGCTATCTATGTGACACAGGTATTTGGAAAATGCTGTGTCTCTCTAATCTCTCTATCGAAGATATTGAAGATTTGTTTATCTTCGTAATCTTGGTGATTGGGATAATTCTGATTGGGACGGGAATTGTCTTGGTTTACCGCAAATTGCTGAAGATGGATTCAACCTATCAAAATGCTGGCCAGGCGAGGTGCATCCAACAAATTGAGAAACTGGAGAAGACCCTGATAGCGACTACTGGAGAACTGTCTCGTAAGGTGGATTACATCATGGGTTCGCTCAGGTCTTTCCACGACGAGTTCAAAGCTGCGCAATGAAGGATTAATGTACTGAATCTACAGAAGAAATACAAGTCTTCTCTGTGATCAGTCCTATTTGGCATTATTATTCCCCATGAAAATTCCTCCTGGCTGTCTGCAGACTGTGTTTTTTTTTCAAAATCATGAGCACAAGGCCTTGGACAGCCAGCTGCAGCGCCAGATAAGACTGGGCGCCAGACAGACAAAACATCTTCTGCCAAGGGTCCTTGGGTCTCTCTTATTATCATCAACACTGCTCAACACCGCACACACATTGATTCATGAACTGATTAAAGATATACTGTACACTGCTCTCTTGTGTCTCGTGAATTCTGAGTTGTTGCTCTGTGCTATTGAGAGATTTTTTTTCATTGTAATCACAATCTGCTTAAAAATAAGCTGTATTTTGATAACGAAGTTTTTTTTCTCCTCCCCCCTTGTGTCGTTCCCTCCCTTCCCCTCCCTTTCTTATCTATCTCTGTTTGATGAGGCGCCTTTATGGCTGCCGTGTCGTTGTGTCGCGCGCATGCGCACCAATGTCAAGTCAAGTTCCTCGTGTGTTTTTTTACATGCTTGGCAATAAAGTTTATTCTGATTCTGATTCTGATTCTGACACCAACCAACAGACTTGACAAGATTATCAAGAAGGCTGGCTCTGTAATTGGTCTCAGGCTGGGGACTTTTGAGAACGTGGTGGAGAGGAGGACGCTGAACAAATTGTTATCCATCGTGGACAACCCTGATCACCCCCTCCACCACAAACTGGACAGACAGCAGTGTGATGTTGTGATTCGGCACCTTATTGTGAAGTGCAGTGTAGTGGCGGGCACTTCCTGTTCTGCCACTGCACCGCCCTATAAATACCAGAGGGCATCCATATTGCAGCCTCTTTGACCAGTGCCCTCTGCCTGGTGCCTACTGTGCAACCGCTGTTCTACACCGTTCAATAAAAGCTGTGTTTGTCCAGCCATCTTGCCTCATCCTTTACCCAAGGTATTTTACTATACATAACATTTGGCGATCGAGGATTAACTCATGGAGGCACGGATTACACCACTCTGCTCCTTCCTTGAGCTCCTGGGCGAGCCGTTGGTGCCTTGGCCAATGTGGTTTGAGGCTTCCAGCCATACATCACCACTCTGGACCTGGGTAAGCTCATAAGTTAAGAGCACGTGCGCTACTTGTTCACAACCTGAGTATTGAGGGCCAGTGAGTCCTGCACACACTTGGAGCTTCGGACTCTTTTGAAGATGTTGTGGTGCTGCTTGCAAACGACTTTCATATCCCAGATAGCGTGACTGTCCGGAGGATTTGCTTTCAGCAGCGACATCAGTGAATGGGTGAGCCTATTCATCAGTTTGTCGCCGATTTAAAGCAGCTAGCTAGCGAGTGTTGCTTTTGGCCGTTGGAAGATGAAATGGTAAGTGACAACCTTGTGGCGCACACAAGTAACACCGCATTGCGGGCTAGGCTACTCATGACGCTCAGTGATTTAACATTAGCCAGAGCTGTTGAACTTGCTCTCCAGTTGGAGGCCACTGACAATCTAGCTTTGGAGGTAAACTGGTGCCAGTCACAGTGGTCGCCGGAGCCTCCTGCAGCGGCAAATGTTGTGGACCCGGATAGTGAGGATAGCTTGGACGAAGATACTACGGAAGCCAATGCTGCTAGCCAAAGGTCTGCCCCTGGAAAACCCCTTTGCAAGGGTTGTGGGTCTGTGACGCACTGCAACAAGGCTATGGACTACCCGGCTAGAGGGAAGCATTGTAGCAGATGTGGACGCTTGAACCATTATGCTAGAGTGTGCCGTGTATCCGAGCCGGAGAGCCCACGGAAGAAATCACTCCGCTTGCCCCCGACAACCATCCATATGGCATCCCCCAATACCAATGGGTACACCTTCTGTGCAGTGGAACTGGATGGCATGGAGGTGCTGCTGCTGCCCAACACGGGGGCAGAGGGGTTGTTGCTGAATTGGGCCACAGTGAGGAAGTTTTTCCCCCACTACAGAGTGAAAGGTAACCCAGCATCGTTGTAATGGTTATGGAGGAGGCAGGCTGTGCACGGTTGGGACTTTGGAGTTAACAGTTCGGTACAAGTCTGCGACAATGGTTGACTTCCCATTCCATGTGACAGCCCAAGGCGATAACATCATGGGCTGTGACTTGTTCTATGAACTGGGTTTCACCATTAAATATGATGCTGGGGAAGAATGGTCAGGTTGTGGCCAGTGGAACCCTCCGGTTCCAGTGGTTGATGAGGCTGTTGTGTGGGACAAAGAGCCAACGCTCACCATGGCAGTCAAGCAGGACCAACCTCACTCAGGTTTGATGCAGGAGGGTCTCAGTGCCGGCGCTCGGGAAATGGTAGAGGGTGGTACAGAGTGTGGTGGTGAGGCGCCTGCGCTGGCGAATGACACCAATGTGCTAGCCCCAGATGCCTCCGAAGCTTGGCCGTAGGGGGATGGAGGGTTTGTAGCTACGATGGTGACCACGACAACAACTTCAGAAGAGGTCGGGGCCAGACCAACAAGCACGGTGAAACCACGTGCTCAGCAGCACCATTTCAGGCCGAGCTGAGCCCCACTGAGGGTTATGGACTTGGTTCGGGTTTGGGGTGAAGAACGTCCATGGCAAAGATGGGTCAGACAACAGCCAGTGAAACATCACGACTGTCTGCTCATAGTGGCTAAGCTAGGCACAGCATTCTTCAAGCTGTCCGATGGCTCGGCGAGGCACGCCAATCAGCTTCGGCGTGTCTAGGAAGAGGCTTCAGATGACGGGGCTGGACGAGAGCGGGAGTCAGTGGAGAAGAGAAGAGGTGGTTTCATCTGGAAGATCAGCCTTCGTCCCGAGGGCCTGCTGCTTCCAGGGGCGTGCTTGCTGAAGGGCTGCCCTGGGTCCCCACATACCAGTTCTACTCCTCCTCCCCAAGGAACAGTGCTGTAAATTTGTATGTTAACAGTTCTGATGTTCATATGTATGTATGTGGTAAAATGGGATTGTTTTGTGTATTATTGTTTAGTTTAGGAACACGGCAGTGATTTTAGTTTGATGATGGACTTTTTCTTTAGCTTATCCGGTAGCAGAATAATCCACCATGCCGTGTGGGCTGTACGGTAGTCCACCCGTCAGCTCTATTTTAGGTTTTGTTGTGTGAATGTGTTAGGCCAGTTAAGTACATTTGTCATAATTGGCCCTTTTAAGGCAGAAACACGGCACCACTCGCCTGCAGTGAGTTTGCTTATTTATTAAATAATAAGAGTACACAAAACCTTGCCACAAGGGGCGGATACAAAAAGGCTATAAACGAGACCACGAGGGGTGATAACAGGAAAATACAAATACTGAACAAACTGAGAAAGGACACTTACATGAAACTAACGAGGAAAAATCCTAAGCAGAAGAAAGACTGGAATCAGGGTTGAGGATTCAAGTCCATGCAAGACGAGGATGCAGCGAGGAATAAACCTCACCAGCGAACTTAAATAGTAACACAGAAACTCAGCGACAAACAGGTGTGGAGTGAAAGCAATCAACCAAACACAACCAGCTGTGACAGGCCGTGAACAGACTTGACAGGTGGAAGTCCTGTCCCGGCACTATCAAAATAAAAGCACAAACAATAATGGCAACAATCAAGACTAAATACATAAACAGAAAGAGGAAAATAACCAAACGACCTGAGCACGGTACAAACCCACGCTCGGCGTCATGACAACATTAGTTTTCATTATGTTAGTGTATGGGCGGCGCAGTGGCGGAGTGGTTAGCACTGCGGCAGCACAGCAACTCACCCTTGGCTGGGGGATCCTGGGTTTGATCCAAGCCCCTGACCAACAGTGATCTGGGTGGAGTTTGCATGTTCTCCCCGTGTTTGCGTGGGTTTACTCCGGGATTTCTCCGGTTTCCTCCCACATGCCAAAAACATGCAAGTTAGGTTAACTGGCATCAAACTGGGAATTCTAAATTGTCCTTAGGTATGACTGTGAGAGTGAATGGTTGTCTGTCTCTCTGTGTTGGCCCTGTGATGGACTAGTGATCTGTCCAGGGTGTACCCTGCCTCTCGCCCAAAGACGCTGGGATAGGCTCCAGCCCCCTGCGACCCGAAAAAGATTAAGCGGAAGAAGATGAATGAATGAATGAATGAATGTTAGTGTATGATTCGGGTCCTAAATTGGGGGGGGTTAATTGTGTGTGTGGTTTTTTACTTTTCTAAGGGGGGGAGGAAATGTGATGTTGTGATTCGGCACCTTATTGTGAAGTGTGGTGCAGTGGGGGGCACTTCCTGTTCTACCACTGCACCGCCCTATATATACCAGAGGGCATACGGCCTCTTCGACCGGTGTCCTCTGCCTGGTGCCTACCATGTAACCGCTGTTCTACACCATTCAATAAAGCTGTGCTCATCCAGCAATCTTGCCTCATCCTTTACCCAATGTATTTTACCATACACAACTAGAAAAGCACTCGAAGAGCGCAGACCTCCGCTTTGCATTATCATCTGAGCATTATCATCATAGTTACAATAATAGGTATCATCATCATCATCATCATCATCATAGTTCCAACAATAATAGGTATCATCATCATCGTAGTAACAATAATAGGTATCATCATCATCATCATCATTATCATCATCATAGTCATCATATCATCATCACGATGATGATGATACCTATTATTGTAGTTACGATGATGATCATGATACCTATTATTGTTACAATAAAGAAAGCACTCGAAGAGCGCAGACCTCCGCTTTGCATTATCATCTGAGCATTATCATCATAGTTACAATAATAGGTATCATCATCATCATCATCATCATCATAGTTCCAACAATAATAGGTATCATCATCATCGTAGTAACAATAATAGGTATCATCATCATCATCATCATTATCATCATCATAGTCATCATATCATCATCACGATGATGATGATACCTATTATTGTAGTTACGATGATGATCATGATACCTATTATTGTTACAATAAAGAATCATCATCATCGACGGCCTCATCATCATCATTACCTCGACCCCGGCAAAAACATAACCTCCTAGCGGAGGTAAAGAGGTCACAGCCAATAATGTTGTTGCAACGGGCCGTCACGATGAACTTGACGGTGATATTCCAACAATAATAGGTATCATCATCATCATCATTATCATCATCATTATTCCAACAATAATAGGTATCATCATCATCGTAGTAACAATAATAGGTATCATCATCATCATCATAGTCATCATAGTCATCATATCATCATCACGATGATGATGATACCTATTATTGTAGTTACAATGATGATCATGATACCTATTATTGTTACAATAAAGAATCCTTTAAAAATTTCCTGTATCCAGACGGTGATCCGTATCATCCCCAAAATTTAATCAGTTCTTCCTTGTACCACTTCCAACAATGCCTGAAAGTTTCATCGAAATCCGTCCAAAACTTTTTGAGTTATCTTGCTAACCAACAGACAAACAGACAGACAGACAGACAGACAGACAGACAGACAGACAGACAGACAGACAGACAGACAAACAGACAGACAAACCCCGGCAAAAACATAACCTCCTGGCGGAGGTAACAAGCGGAGCACTTTCTCCAGCAGACTGCTACAGCTTTGCTGCCGAACAGTCAAGTACAGGAAATCTTTTCTGCCACATACCATTTCACTGTACAATAACTCACTCTGATGTTGAATCTTGGTCATAACTATGCTACCATACTGCACCTTACAGTATAATTGGTACCTCACATTTCGTCCTATACCCAGTAGTCAGTCTATCTATCTATCTATCTATAGATGTTTTTTTTTTTACCCAGACAAATATGGCGAAAAGGATGAGTCCCGCTGATATAAACATTCTAAAAATTTGAGCAGAGGTACATACTATAACTTCAATATATAAACACACAAGGATAAATATTTGTTGGAGTCATTCAACATTCTAACACTGCAACATTGTTGTATACTAACTCTTGAAAGCCTTAAACCTTGTCAAGCAGGAAGATATACATTTTTACCAAGTAAAATATATTGGAAAACATATACATATAATACATTTGTATTTTACTTAAAAATACTGCAACAAAGAAGTAGTACTGTATTGAGGTTGCCTGTGGAGATGTACTGTGCCACTGCCCTTTGCTTAGGATCTAACAAAGGTGCAGTCACCTACTGATCCTCATAATGCACACACCCACACAGCCAGTCTTCCAGCAGAACCTTCCTGTCATCAATTATTGAAAAGAACGGCTCACCCTTAACACCTGAAGAAAAGTCTCCGACAGAGTGAGCTCCACTACGTGAACTTGAGGCCATATGTCTGTCACTAGGGCTACATTTGCCATTATTTGATGTGAAACGTTTGTCATTAGGAGTTTCTTAGAGGTTGAAAAGTTTTAGAGCTTCTGCAGAATTTAAATGGATTTCAGTTTATTCTCACAGTGAGATAAGAGGAAGATGAGAGGTTTAGCAAGAGTTGTAACAATGTAACAAAAATATGAAGCTTGGTCTGGACCTTGGTGTGGACTTTCAGGTGCAAAGACATTTTTAGATGCCATCGGTTGGCGTCACTGCCTTCTTCTTTCTCACACATGCAGAAAATACATACATATTCCATAATTTCTAAGGGCGGAAAAACTGTTATTTTTATGCATTTTCTGAGAACCATTTTGCATTTCATTTGTGATTCAACTGAGATCATTGAAGAGTCACACTTCACCGAATATTACAATTTCTGTGAGATTCAAATGAAGATTTTATTCTTTGGCAACAATATTACACAGGTGCAATCAAAATTATTCACCCCCCCACTGCAAATTAGGTTTGTTGGCAAAATGTACAAACTAGTGTGGGGGCTGTGGTCGTTTTGTTGGTTTATATGTTGATCTGCATGTTAATTTATATAGATTTTGGTTTGGTTTGTAAATTTGTATTATAATTATTATTGCATGTTGTGCAGATTTCTGTGTGTAGTTTTTTCTTTTTGTTCATGGAGCCACAGCCTCCTCCTGATTAAACACACCTGAGTGTGATTGGGTTTGGAGCAGTGTTGCCAGATGTACGATAATTATCATATTTGTACGATAATTTTGCCCTCTGTATGATCAATAATTTCAAAAATCCGATAATGTATGATAATTTGACCCCTTCATTACGTGGCTAAGTTAATACACTAGCAAACACAACTAGGATACTACGGTGGCTGGCAAGTGCAAAACACATTTACAAACTTTGAGTCAAATTTACAATTTGTCAGTTTACAGTTTTGCACTTCCCGGTCACTGTAGGATACAGATCCTGTGCAAAGTGCACATACATACTACGCTTATTCCTACTGATTGTCTCACATGCACGGGCTGCATGAAAGGAGACATAAGATTCGGTGGCAGCAGCAGAGAGGCAGCCTTGGGTGGTGGCTACTGATGGGATCTACAGTACACTGAAACATACTGAGTTAAGCTAAAAAGATCCGTGGGAAATAGTGGTATACCAAAACACTCAGGGCTGTACAGGAGCTCCAACTGTCTACCATGCGAGTCGGCTGAACCGAGCAGGCGGGGCTCGTTTGCTGCTCAGTTGGGGAATTTAGCTGGTGATCTCTGGCTTTCACGACAGTTCTGGTGAGTGACTCAGTACAGTCCATTCACAAATAAAAACTGGTACACTTGATCGAATCATTCGCGTACGTTACAGCACTAATGCGGGCACGGCAGACTCGACAAGTAAGCAACATTATCAGCAGGTTAAGAAATGAATGGGGGGGAAAGACCCCAGTTTTTCTGGGTGGTTCAAACCAGTTGTTGGCATTAGCACTAAAGCTTTCTGTTGCTGCTGCAATGTGCAAATGTTTGTGCAAAAATGTCACCGGATTGTGGTTCTCAATAAAACTGTGAAACAGGTTTCTGCTTCAACTATCAGAGGCATTTTAGTAGTAGTTTAGGCGGATTGATTGATATTTATTCCTAATGTATAAACAGAGTACTGTTGTGTGGGGATTTGGCCCTTGGGGCTTGCCGTGGCTGACGGCAGGCAGTCGACATGGTGACATCAGGCGGGCTACGGCCAGTGTGTATATTGAGCCTGTTTTTTCAATAAAGTTCAGTTTGTTGCTTGGCACAGCATGGCTCACGTCTTTCCTTATTAAGACATAACATTTGGCGATGTTGGATTAAATCATGGAGGCACGCGCAAGACCACCTCCTCCGTTCTTGGAGTCTCCAGGTGTGCCAGCTACAACGTGGCACTGCTGGTTGGAGGCGTTTGATGACTACATTGCCGCGGCTGGGTTGGGCGGCGCCGACGAAAAGAGATGGAAGAGCATGTTAATCCACTGCCTCGGTAAAGAAGGTCAACATGTGTTTTGCGTGCTGGGTAGCAAGGACTCATTGGAAAAGTGTTTGGACATGATGGACAAATTTTTTGTTGATCAGTGTAACATCACGGCATGAAGACACAGATTCTTTGACCGCTGTCAACAAGCCGGTGAGTCCACTCGGCACTTTCTTATGGAGCTCCGTAACCTAGCGAACATGTGCACCTTTGGGCCTGTAGAGGAAGAGCTAATCCATGATAAGCTAGCACATGGCACAAGCAACGAGTGGCTAAAGGAGAAGCTAACGCTAACTAAGGCTGTCTTTACACTGAGTCAAGTAATGCAGTTGACTAGCCAAATCGAGTCCGCTACTTAGCTAGGTTTGCATGTACTAGCTAAGGAAAATCTAGCTGCCCAAGCTCCCTCTCCACGTCAGGCCGCCAGCAACTCAGCTAATTCTTCGGAGCAGACCCCCAAAAGGTGGCGGACTGTGGCACGGGCAGGAGCGGGAACTCGGGGACTGTGTGGCGACTGTGGCTCCCCTCGTCATCGGGCGGGCTCGTCCACTTGCCCTGTTAAAGGGAAAAAGTGCTACAACTGTGGCCGTGCTAATTACCTGGCTAGGGTTTGCATCAACGCCAGCAAGTCGATGGACTTGGGGCCAGGGGCATAGCATCAGTATGTGTGGCAGGTGCCAAGAAGTGGCCACTAAAGTGGTACGTTTTACAGCTCAATGGCGTCGATGTGCCGCTTATGGTGGACTCGGGTGCTGGTTAATCCGTACTGAGCATGCCAACGGTAAGAAGACTTTTGCCAAAGAAACCTATTAAGACGGGTGCTGTGAAAATGTTTGGCTACGGGCATGCTAACATTGGCATGGTGGGCACGGCCGGTTTCTCAGTAGTGTGTGGGTCAAAGACTATTCCCGCATTTACCTTCCAGGTTTCACGCCAGGGGGCTGACTTGCTGGGAATTGACTTATTGGGAGAGTTACGATTCTCCATCACGGACCCAGCGGGCTTGACAGTGTTGACTGTGTCTCCTGGGTGGCATGTTCACTGGCCAGCGTTGTTTGTGGGCCTGGGTTGTGTAAAGGCTTTCAGTCACCGCTGGCTCATTGACACGGGTGCGACACCCAAAATCCAACCATTACGGCGGCTTCCCCTCGCCCTGCGGGACAACGTTATAGTGGAAATGAATAAACTGCTTAAGGCCGGCGTTATCGAGAAGGTGGATGCCTTGCTGTGGATCTCAAACATCGTGGTGGCCAAGGAGAAGACGGGTGGCATCCGACCGTACATCGACCTCAGGATGATTAATAAAGCGATCGTCCCGGACAAATACCCAATGCCCACAATGGAGGAAGTCACTGCAATGTTCAGTGGCTCTACAGTGTTTTCGAAACTGGACCTCCGCCAAGGTTATCTACAAGTGCCCCTCCACCCAGCCAGCCGTGACCTGACAGCGTTCGTGACCCACATGGGCATTTTCAGGTACACTCGCATGCCTTTTGGCCTGAATTCGGTGCCAAGCCGTTTTCAAAAAATTATGTCTACGATCCTCGCCAGCCTCAGGGGTGTGGTGGTGTACCTGGATGACATCGTGGTCCACGGCGCATCACGGGTGGCATATGATGAACATTTGGAACGAGTAATGAAGGTGCTGCTGGAGCACAGGGTCACGCTGAACGGGGAAAAGTGCATCTTCGCAGCAGAGTCCATTGAGTTTGTTGGATTCCGGCTATCGGTTGAGGGCCTGTGCCCCCTGCACGCGAACGAGGAGGCGGTCCTGTGTCTCCCCGACCCCACAACACCTGCGCAAATCTCCTCATTTCTGGGCATGGTGAACTTCTATGGGCATTTCATTCCCTATTATTCAGAGACTATTGAACCTCTCAGAGCTCTCCTGAAGCAGGACGCTCCGTGGCAATGGACTCCACTGCTCAGCAGCGGTCGCTAAAGTGAAGTCTCAACTCACCTCCCTGCCGGTGTTGGTGCACTTGGACCCCAAATGGCCCACTTTTGTAACTTGTGACGCATCTGGTTCAGCGGTGGAGGTGGTTATGTCTTAAGTGCAAAATGGTGCGGAGCACCCAGTGGTTTTTGCGTTGAGGTCCCTCACACCAGCTGAACCGAAGTACGCCGTGGGTGAGAGAGAGGCGCTCACATGTGTTTGGGCATGCAAATGGTGGCACATCTACTTTTATGGACACCATTTTACCCTGCACACGGACCACTGGGTGCTGACGACGCTACTGGAGATGACTGGCTTGGTACAAAGGCCCGTGCGGATCCACAGGTGAACGGAACGGCTGCCGGCCTACAATGTCACTACTCATTTCACCCCTGGCAAAGAAAACGTAGTGGTGGACCTCCTGTCCTGTGCCATGACCAACACCGCACAACCGGACAACAGCGATTCCTTGGAGGGGGACCTGATCAACACATTGCACGGGCCCCTCCAGGACACGGTGCCACTCCAGGATCTCCAGGCGGAGTCGGAACGGGACCTGACGTTGTCGCAACTTTGCTCTTTCATCGGGTGGTTGGCCCACGAAAGTGCCGGGTGACCTGGCACCTTTTCACAGGTTCAGGGACAAACTGAGTTGCTGGAATCACGTGTGTGGTGAAAGGACATTGCACGTTGATTCCAGTGTCGCTGAGATCACGTGTCTTGGCTATGCTCCACGAGGTTCATCTGGGGGTGGTCAGGGTGAAACAACGTTGCAGAGACTCAGTTTGGTGGCCTGGCATTGATAAGGACATTGAGACTATGGTTAAGAACTGTGTTCCGTGTTTGGAAAGCGGGAAAACTGGCGTGCCACCTCCCCTGCCTCTGCGACCATTACAATACCCGGAGGGCCCTTGGAAGCACGTCCAATTGGACATCTGCGGCAAACTGCACATGGCCCCCATGAGCAGCCGTTTTCTGCTGGTGGTCTGTTTTCTAAATAGCCAGAAGTGTTGCCCACTAACTCGGTCATGACGGATGTGGTCACCAGTTTCCTCTCGTTGCTGTTTGCCAGGTGGGGGGTCCCAGATGCCATTACAACAGACAATGGCCCACAGTTCACCTCTGGGGGTTTTTGGGGAGTTTTTGGGAGAAAGGGGCGGGGAGCACATTAGAACCGCGTTTTAGCACCCGCAGGCCAATTGGGGTGTAGAACGTTTTAATAAGACACTGAAAAATGGTCTGTGGGCCCATCTGGCAGACGGCTTCATGTTCTTTGATGTTCTTTAAAACACACTCCTCCACTACAGGGCGACGGCCCACGCCACGACAGGGTGCTCTCCAGTGAAACTTATGCTGGGGCTTGAATTATATCTGCCCCTGGACCGGCTGTGGCTGCCCATGACCTCCGCTCCGCCGGACACAGACCCATCATGAGACCGGGACGTCGCTCAACAGCTGAAAATGAAACGACATTTCGACAGAAAGCACAGGGCGAGTGTTCATGGACTCGATGTGTCGGACTGGGTCAGGATCAAGCATCCCAACTGTACACGTAAGCTGCAACCTTTCTGGATGGGACCACTGCAGATTGTGAAGCGGCTGGGCCCGGAAATGTTCAGACTCTCGGATGGGTCACAGTGACATTCCAGCCCCCTCGTGAAGTCGTTGCCAACCCAGGCTCTGGGAGCTGCAGTGGATGTGACTGATGAAGGTTGGGACTTGTCTGATGAGGGTGTTGGGGACACTCAGGTGCGACCGACGGAGCCTGGAGCAGGTCCTCTGCCTGTGAGGCGCTTGGCTAGGATGCGTCAGAGGCCCAGACACCTCGATGACTTTGTGGTAGGCCTAGCTTTAGCTGAAGTGTGTTGGTCTTGGGTGGCAGAATAATCCGCTTCAACATGAGGGGTATCCTAGCAGTCACCCAGGTGCCCATTTAGCTCCCTAGGCTAAATGGGCAGTTTGTGTGTTAAAAAAAAAAAAAAGATGTTTCAGAGTATTGATAAATTGTGTGTTCTATGTTGATACGGGTTTTTTTTTACTGCTAAATTTAAGGGGAGGGTTGTTTTGAATTATGTTCTTACTGTTTTGTAAAGGGGGAGAAAATGTGTGGGGATTTGGCCCTTGGGATTTGCCGTAGCCGACGACAGGCAGTCGACATGTCAGGCAGGCTACGGCCAGTGTGTATATTGAGCCTGTTTTCTCAATAAATTTCAGTTCATTGATCCGCACAGCATGGCTCACGTCTCGCCTTAAGACATAAGTACTTCTCAAAATATTTATGAGTGTCATGGGCAGCGGGAGCATGCCCCTCCCCTCCAGTCTCACCTTCTCAAACTCATCACTGCACCTGAGGCAGAAGACACACCTGCGCCCGCTCATCAACCAGCGTACATAAGGAGGCTTCCTCCGCGCAGTCAACGCTGGCTTGTCTGGGTTGCTGCCACCGTGTAGGTGTGCCACCGGGACTGCGGGCGCTCTCCTGCCCCACCACACTGTCCTTCAGGAATCTCATCCACCCGGTCAGGCACCATCAGCTCAACTTCCCCTCCTTACCCTACTGGTTCGTCTATTCCCCGTTGGGTCCTGCCGGTCCTCTCTGGATTTCCCAAGTAAGTGGCAATTTGGCTCGCCCATTTCCCCTTACTCTACTCCTCAGCTCACGGCTCTCGTCTTCTCTCCACAGGTCCTTTCCTCTGGCGAGTGATTGTTTCTGTAGCTGTGCGCTTTGTATCTTTCTATTAATAAAATTATCAAACATGCCCTTCTGTGTGGTTCCTTCCTGTGTTTGGCATCGTGCACGTGAGCTGTCAAAACTTAATACGTCATGACAATGAGGCAAGACCTTGATACATGATGATTCAACAAAAGGCATATAGAAGATAGATTGATGATTGATATTCTGGGCTGTTCAGTGCAGGCCAGGGGCTCATCCTGTACTCCACACTGATAGAGGTGCTTTTTTTCAACCGATCTGTTAGATTATTTAAAGGTAAAACTGTGTTATAGGCTGTAATATGCATGATCTGTGATAATGTGTTACTGAAGCAGATGGTCCTGAGCCACATCAGAATGAAAACTGGGTGTGTACAATAATTTTCCTTAAAATACGATAATTTTAAGCCACTGATGCGATACTTCAACATTCCCCATCTGGCAACACTGGTTTGGCACAGCAGCTTGTACAGCATTTAGGCAGAGCATAGTTGCCAAGTCCACTTATTATAAGCGACTTTGGGCTTGTTTTTTTTCTAAAGTCACTTGCATATCTTGTCAGTCGCAGGTTGTGGGTTTTTGGGCTTGTTTTTTAACATGTAGTTGCTTATTTGGGCTTGCTTTTTTGTCCGTGTGACAGCTCTCCCAGTTAGGGTGACCAGGTCCCAATCAATCAAATGTGGGACAGAGATTGTGTTTGAGTGGGACACGTTATCAGCTCTCCAGGTAGTATCAAATTTTGATTTACCTGGACTTAAAAAAAATGCATAGGCTATGCAGATATTATCGCCATCTTTATTAACTCCCATCAACAGAGTAATTGCACTCACGGATTATTTCTTTCATTCAAGGATGTTCCAAGTACAGTACCTCTTCTATTTAACAGTGAATGACTAAACTGTGAACAAGATTTCTTTTCTACTACAACTCTGCATAAAGTTTCATTCAAAATAAGACAGGATTATACAGTCCAAACTAATTAGTGTTTTTGCACACACAAAGAACATCAGTAAAACAGGCTACAGCTCAAAATGAGTCTGGTTTTAAAGGAATAAAATAAGTCTCTTCAGCTTTGCTCTGCTCACAGTCTATAGTCCACCAAAGTTAACTGCAGCCAGGCCCACACAGGTTGTGCACTTCAGCACCATGGAAAGCAGGCGGCTGAAACAAGATCAGCACCCGCCTGGTATTAAAATCTAGTATAATATATACTGTGGGTTGACAATATTCAGTTCTATATTAAATATGAAATTCTCCTTACCTTAGATGTTCTTCTTGACTTTATACTTCTTGTTTGAGCTTGCAGCTTCCAGCAAGGCCTTCTCCTTGAGAGCATAGGTGTAGAATTTCTTACAACTGTATCCAAAGTTGCTCTTAACTTGAATTTCACATTTGACAAGTTCCACAGAGCAGCGGTTTCACTGATCATTCTATGCTGCATCCATAAGGGAAAACATTCATTCCACAGAGGCATTTGTAACAGCGATGCTGAAGAGAAAAGGATGCAACAGCTGTGAGATTTGGTGTCTTTGTGCCTTGAAGCAAGGTAGACCACTTCTCCACCACAGAGACACATCTTTCCACAATGTCCTGCTGTCGTGGCAAGGTCACACAGTACTTGTCATAGAGATCATCCATGTCCAGTTTCCCCTTATCTGGAGGACCTCCACCACATCACAAAGATGGGAAAATGTGAACTTGTTCTTCAGAGCCAAGTTTGCAACATTCTTGTGGTAGTTGAAAAATCATACCACTTTTCCAGGTAATTGAGTGCTGCCTTGTAAAAATCAGAAAGATCCTGTTTGATTGCTGATGCCTTTAGGTCTGGAAACTGTTGGAGAAGAGTACTGGTCTCCATTCCAAAAAAGCAATCCATCTGTCGTTGTTGGAGCTTTGTCTTCAGAGTGAACATTATTTCATATAGCTCACACACAGTCATGCCATCTCTCTCCAACAGCAGCACAACATCATGGAAGATTTTTAGTACATTGCTGTGGAAGGACAGGTAGACCTGGTGCTGCAGGGGGTGTCCTTCACTGTCTTGATCCTTCTTAAATAGCCTCCAAAGTGACTTTGGACACATCCTCTCCTAGTGATGAAAAATAGCTCTTGATAGCCATCCAGTTGTCTTGTAGCCTCTTGACAGCAGGCCATAAACTTAACCATCTTGTTGGTACATGTCTCAAGACAACCTGATATTTTTCTTCCACAAATGCAAAGACAGCTTTCAGTTCTTTCACACGTTTTGAAGATGCAGAAAAGTGGCTGTATACTTTGTTCACTATGGACTCAATATCAATGTCCAGCCTGCCTTCAGCATGTTTTCCACAGTTGTGCACAATGTGAGCCATACAGTTTGCCTTTACAATGCTACTATTGTTTGCTTTTAGCTTCAAAGATGAGGCGCCAGAAGCCAGCAGTGAGCTTGTTATTTTATTAACAAAAGTACAAAATAATGTGCCATGAGGGGCAAAACACAAACACTCTATACACACGACCCCGGAGGGTGAAATAACTGAACATACAAAAATCAACAGTCACTACATATAAGGCAGTGAGGGCGAAACCTATGCTGTAGAATAAACACTTACATAGAAATAGTGAGGACGAAACCTTACGCTGAAAAGGACTGGCTTTGGACGTAGGGAAACCAGTTTTTATAGGGCGAGATCGCAGCGAGGAATGAATCTCAATTGCGATCTTGAATAATGCACAAACTAATCATCAACAGGTAAGATGGATAATGATGAATTAAACGTGAACGGCTGTGACAGGACATGGAGTCGGCTGACAGGTGGAAGTCCTGCCACGGTGCTGTCAAAATAAAAGCACAAATAAACACCATCATAACATGCCCAAATAAAGAGACAAAAAGAGAAAATAATAAGTGACTCAAGCACAGAGCAGAGCCGCGATCGGGATCACCACAGTATTTACATCTTGTATGTAAAGTGTCCGCACAGGCTTTGAAAATTCGAGGCTGCGGGACAATGTCTCAATTTGTAGGACAACCGAAAACGGGTCAAAATGCTGTGCAGTCCTGCACAAAGCGGGACACCTGGTCATCCTACTCCCAGCTCGGTTACGCAAGATTATAAGCTGTGTCTCCATATCAAGAAGTTCAAAATCTGTTAATTTTTAGGGAAGTTATAGAGGTAAAAGTGGCCAGCCAGGGGCTTCACGTCTGGCAGCCAATGATCCATCCAGTTTTTCTATCCACATTAGTCCTAGGCCCCATGATGCCTTGCGTGAACTATAGTAGCAACTTCAAGTACTAGTTTAGAACATCAAATCAAATCAAATCAACCTTTATTGTCATGTTGCTGTACACACAACTGTAGTGCAGGCAAGATGAAATTATGTTTCTCTAGGCATCCATATAAGTAAAAAGAACATAATTTAAGACACACTCACACACACCCTCACCCCCCCCACACCCCAACACAGCCATTCACACATCCCTGAGACACACTTGAAACTAACTAGAACTATATACATATAATATACATAATGTCCATAAGGTGCAGTAGTATGTATGAAAGATTCCAGATCAATTGTTCAGCTTCCTAACAGCTTGTGGAAGGAAGCTGTTAATCAGTCTGGTGGTTCTGCCTCTGATGCTCCGGAATCGTTTGCCAGATGGCAGCAGTTCAAAGTGTTTATGCAGAGGGTGAGAGTGATCCTTGACAATGTTCAGTGCCCTGCTCCTACAATGGCTCTGAAAAAGTTCTTGGACAGAGGGGAGGGAAACTCCAATTACCCTCTCAGCTCCCTTAACTATCCTCTGCAGGGCTTTTTTGTCTGACATACTGCAGCTGGAGTACCATGTTGCAATGCAGTACGTCAGAACACTCTCCACCACACCTCTGTAGAAGGTCCTGAGGATGCAGATGGGGAGAGAGACCTGTTTGAGTTTCCTCAAGAAGTGCAGTCTCTGCTGAGCCCGCTTCCTGATCCCCAAGGACTTCTTGCTCCAGGTCAGGTCCTGCAAGATCTGAGATCTGTGACAACATATGGTTGTCACTGAAACGGGACACTTTTCCTTGTTAAAAAACAATGACTTTGGCATCAGAAATGTGGGAACACGGCCTCTTGCACCTCAAAACAGTAATATAATCATACCACTTCCTACGACTATTGAGGGATGGGAAGTTGACCTTAAAAAGTGGCCTCGTACACAGTAGTGCCACTGCTAAAATGCTAACGCTGTAAACAAATGACCCGCACTGGCAAAATGAGTCACTTTGAGGACATTTTCAAAACTGATGTAACATTATTTCCATATTCTGTATTGAAAGACCTTCAAAATGATATTTAATTTATAGGAAGTGCATAATAATGGACCCAGAAAAGGACGATTTGTTTATATTTTAGCTAGGTTGAAAACTTGCGTTTGATCGGTCAGCAGTTAAATCTTCTGCAAAAGCATAGGTATTTTTAGAAAGTACGATTTCTAAGCTTTCCAATGATACCAGGCACTCATGGGGTTTTCCCGCAACTTGCCACTACCAAACAAAGAAAGCATCATGATTTATGACTTCTTGTTGCCTGTACTCATAATGATGCAGTGCGCATTCCGACCAGCATGTCTCTCCACTGCAATACAGTCAGCTGCATTTTGTTAAAATATGTTGGACATAATCAAATTTACCTTAGAGCAGACGTACGCCACAACACCGTGCTTGGATGTCGTCTGTCACCGTGTGGTGAGAAGCCTCCATTTATCCAGTCTATGGCACAACAACAAACACCAGCAAGTACCAGAACTATGCCAAAACATTCAAAAGATACAAAAACTAGAAGAGCAGAAATTAGCTGTCACTTGAGTACAAAACACGTATGTGGACTATACATCAAAATGGATTATTTTAAATATTTTAAATGCCCCTGCTACTCCACTCTTACTGTTTTAACACTATGTCAGCCGAAACCAGAAGCTCCGCCCATAATTGTTCCTACAGCAGCACCCCCAGGAATAAGGTGGATAAAGATCAGTGGCCTGCCCAACTTCACTTGGCTCAGTACTCGCTAATGGGGCCTGAGATATCCAGGTTTTTTTTATACAGATGAGTGCATATGGGACCTTAAATTGAAAAAAAATTCTCCATAGAAATAAATGGTAAGAGCAAAATTATCTTTTGATCCCGATCAAATTTTGCCATGAGTTACACATATGATGTTTGCCAATTTAGAAGATAATTTTCCACATAATTAAAGTTGTTGGCTGTCGTGTAATATTTAGTTTTTGTTTAAAGGACTAGCGGACAACAACTCCCATCAGCCGACATAACTAAGCTGTAATCGTGTTTAGTGTTGTTACTTATGCAGAATGTACATGTCTTTTCTTTTGATTAGAGTTTAAAATTTTAATTTATTCAAAGATTTTATGTTGACTGTGTTTACTATAAATTTGCTATTACTTATGTAGAATGCATATGTATTTTCCTTTAATTAGAATTTATAAAATTCCATTATTCAATGCTGACTGTGTTTACAGTCAATTCACTGCAAACAAAAATAAATCGATATATCGATATATGCTATCAAGCAGCCTCTCTTTTACAGTGTGGTAGGTTGCCTGTTGGGCTTTTTTTTGGGCTTGTTTCCATAGAGCTGGTTGCTTGTTTCTCTCGTGAAACCTGGCAACACTGAGGCAGCGGGGCAGACGCGACAGGACACGATCAGGAGAGGAGCCTAGACACACGAGAGGAAGCAACCACCTTGAGGGGAATACATTGTCGTGGAGCTGACCCGCCTTCTAGAACCGGTAGTTGCCCAGAACTCTGGCATCTACACATAGTCTGGACAGCTAGGAGAGCTATCCAGCCATAGTGTGAGTAAAACGAGCAAGGGAGGGTGGGGAGTAAAGCGTTGTGGCCTTGATGTATGTCTTGCTGGCGCACGTCTTATGCTACGTGTCCACTGGTTCTGTCGTTTTTCCACTTCCCATTCATTGTGTATTGGAAAGGCAGCGGAAAGCATTTGGATGCGGAGTGGTCGAAAACCACACTGTGTTGTGCTGAGTTGCGTGTGGGTCCCCTACAGCTCATTTGCATAAAGATTTCCCTCGGTAAAGATTTTTTTCGTACGATCATCAACTGGAGGCAACATTCTCGTCCTGAACTTTTAAACCAGTGGGTTTTGATGTCAAATAATGACGGATTCATTAACTGAAACTACTATTTCTTGCACAACATGTTGTTAGAAACACTTTTTGCCGGTTTGTTTTAAAGATATGAAGCCCAAGGACGCCATATTGTCCCTTAGTAGCAGAGAGCTGAAGACTGCCCACAGCCGGACCCGTCGACCAATCCAGTGAACCAGCCAACTGGAGGAGAAGATGAGAGGGGAGGGGGGAAGGAAAGACGAGCAGATCTGTACACTACCTGTTGTGAAAACTTGAAGGAGAAATTAATAACCGCTGTTTCAGGCAACCTGATACTATATGACCAGTCCTTGCCGCCATATAGAAACAACATATAAAGGAGCAAGGCGTGGAGAGCAGTGGAACATGGGCTCATCCAGCCGAAACTCACGAACCAGGCGGTCAAACTCCACATGCATTGTACGGGTCTGCAGGAACCCAAAACCAGCGGCGACGAAGACAAAGTCACCTTTTGTTGCGCAAATATACCAGCTTTATAAAAAACAATCTGCTCATGGTTAATAATGACTATTCCAGTATTTCCTCCCGCATTGCTCGACTCTGCCTAACCCAAAACTACGCTACACACCCCTTTTCCGCACCTCAGAGGTTGCTGTATGCGGATTCCTTTCCGAAAAATCTGGACCAGTGGACATGTAGCATCATCCTGTTGCAGGAGAATGTGGTTCGGGGAGAAGGAGGGTGAAGACGGTAAAGTGATGGCTGCTGATTCAGGGTTTCCATCCCTCTGACCTGCATTTGAACTGAACTTAATTGAACTGGTTTTAGTTTTTTCAACCTCTGTTCTATATTTTATTTTGTAATATATTTTTTTAACTCTTATCCTCTCTGTTGATAATTCATTGCTCACCCCTGTACAGAAAATAGGAATCCTAGGCTCACTCCTAGGTGGCGTTATTGTGGCTTTGGGAAATCAATCACCATCCATCCATCTTCTACCGCTTTTCCGGAGGTCCGGGTCGCGGAGGCAGCAGTTCAAGCAGAGAAGCCCAGACTTCCCACTCCCCAGCCACCTGCTCCAGCTCTTCAGAGGGGATACCAAAGCGTTCCCAGACCAGCTGGGAGACATAGTCTCTCCAGCGAGTCCTGGGTCTGCCCCGGGGTCTCCTCCCAGTGGGACGTGCCTGAAACACCTCAAGTGGGAGGCGTCCAGGAGGCATCCTAATCAGATGCCCATACCACCTCAACTGACTCCTTTCAATGTGGAGGAGCAGCGGTTCTACTCTGAGCCTCTCCCAGATGACTGAGCTCCTCACCCTATCTCTCAGGGTGAGTCCAGCAATCCTACGGAGAAAGCTCATTTCAGCCGCTTGTATCCGCGATCTCGTTCTTTCGGTCATTACCCAAAGCTCGTGACCATAGGTGAGAGTAGGAACGTAGATTGAGTGATAAATCGACAGCTTTGCCTGAGAACTAAGCTCCCTCTTCACCACAACAAACCGGTACAACATCCGCATCACTGCAGATGCTGCTCCAATCCGTCTGTCGATCTCTCGCTCCATTCTCCCCTCACTCGTGAACAAGACCCCAAGATACATAAACTCCTCCACTTGGGGCAGGAGCCTGTCCCCAACCCAGAGAGGACAATCCACCTTTTTCCGGCTGAGGACCATGGACTCGGACTTGGAGGTGCTGATTCTCATCCCAGCCGCTTCACACTCAGCGGCAAACCATCCCAGCAAGAGCTGTAGGTCATTGCTGGATGAATCCCCTCATGGATCGTCACCTTATCGTGGTGGGGGGGTTTGCGTGCCCCAGTGATCCCAGGAGCTATGTTGTCCGGGGCAATTTGCCTCTGATAGGGTCTCCCAAGACAAGCTGGTCCTGGGTGAAGTGCCAGACTAAGAACGATCCAACAGACTCTCATGAATTGTATATCAAGGATTCAGTGTACCCCGCCCGGTATAGGGTTACCGGGGCCCCACCCTGGAGCCAGGCCTGGGGGAGGGGCTCGAAGGCTAGTGTCTGGTGGCCGGGTTTCCACCCATGGGACCCGGCCGGGCTCAGCCCGAAGGAGTTACATGGGTCCGCCCTCCAGTGGGCTCACCACCTGCAGGAGGGATCATGGGGGTCCGGTGCTATGTGGATCAGGTGGCGGTCAAAGGCGGAGACCTTGGCGGACTGATCCCAAGCTTTCTAAACTGGCTTTTGGTACGTGGAATGTCACCTCTCTGGTGGGGAAGGAGCCTGAGCTGGTGTACGAGGTTGAGAGATACCGGCTAGATATAGTCGGCCTCACCTCAACACACAGCTCCGGTTCCGGAACCAGTCTCCTGGAGAGGGGCTGGAGCTTGGCCTTTTCTGGAGTTGCCCCGGGCGAGAGGCGACGAGCAAGGGTGGGTATTCTTGTATCGCCCCACCTTGCTGCCTCTATATTGGAGTTTTCCCCGGTGGACGAAAGGGTTGCTTCCCTGCGCCTTCGGGTTGGGAAACGGGTCCTGATCATCATTTGTGCCTATGCACCAAATGATGTTTCAGAGTACCCACCCTTTTTGGAGTCTGTGACTGGGGTGCTGGAGGGTGCTCCTCTTGGAGACTCCATTGTCCTACTGGGGGACTTCAATGCGCACGTGGGCAACGACAGTGAAACCTGGAGGGGGGTGATTGGGAGGAACGGCCTGCCCGATCTGAACCCGAGTGGTGTTCAGTTATTGGACTTCTGTGCTAACCACAGTCTGTCCATAATGAACACCATGTTCAAGCATAAGGGTGTCCATATGTGCACCTGGCACCAGGACACCCTAGGTCGCAGGTCGATGATCGATTTTGTTATCGTGTCATCAGACCTGCGACCGTATGTCTTGGACACCCGAGTAAAGAGAGGTGCAGAGCTGTCAACTGATCACCACCTGGTGGTGAGTTGGATCCGATGGCAGGGGAGGAAGCCATTCAGACCTGGTAGACCCAAACGTATAGTGAGGGTGTGCTGGGAGTGTCTGGCTGAGGCCCCTGTCCGGGAGGTCTTCAACTCCCACCTCCGGAAGAACTTCAACTACATTCCGAGGGAGTCTGGAGACATGGAGTCTGAATGGGCCATGTTCTCCACCTCTGTTGTTGAAGCGGCTGCCCAGAGCTGCGGCCGCAAGGTGGTCGGTGCATCTCGTGGTGGCAACCCCCGAACCAAGTGGTGGACACCAGTGGTGAGGGGGGCCATTAAGCTGAAGAAGGAGTCCTATCAAGCTTGGTTGGCTTGTGGGACTCCCGAAGCAGCTGAGGTGTACCGGCAGGCCAAGCGGAGTGCAGTTCGGGTGGTTGCTGAAGCAAAAACCCAGGTATGGGAGGAGTTCGGTGAGGCCATGGAACAAGACTTTCGGTCGGCCTCAAAGAGATTCTGGCAAACTGTCCGGCGGCTCAGGAGGGGAAAGCAGCTCCCCGTCCACACTGTGTATGGTTCAGATGGGACACTGTTGACTTCGACTGGGGACATCGTCGGGCGGTGGAAGGAATACTTCGAGGATCTCCTCAATCCCACTGATACGCCTTCCACAGAGGAAGCAGGGTTTGGGGACGAGGGGGATGACTCGCCTATCACAGGGGCTGAGGTCGCCAAGGTGGTTAAAAATCTCCTTGGCGGCCGGGCCCCAGGGGTGGACGAGATTCGCCCCGAGTACCTCAAGGCCCTGGATGTTGTTGGGTTGTCATGGTTGACACGCCTCTGCAACATTGCGTGGAGGTCGGGGGCAGTGCCTTTGGCATGGCAAACCGGGGTGGTGGTTCCTCTCTTTAAAAAGGGGACCGGAGGGTGTGCTCCAACTTTAGAGGGATCACACTCCTCAGCCTCCCTGGGAAGGTCTATGCCAAGGTACTGGAGAGGAGAGTCCGGCCGTTGGTCGAACCTCGGATTCAGGAGGAGCAATGTGGTTTGGAAATCAATCACCCCGCCACATAATTTTGGTGCTGTTGGAGCAGGACTACGGGTTTGTGAGCAGTGTTTTATCGGAGGGGAATTTTATTTTTGTTTTATTTTTAAAAATGATGATGCCTATTTATCCTGGTGCCCTGTGGATGCCAAAATTTGAGGGACGTGATGATGACTTGAATTATGGAGAATGGAAGGAGCAATTGCAGGGCCTTTTAGAGACACATGACCTTACAGAGAGGTTAGGATTTTGATGGGTTCATTAATGGGGCTGGCCAAAAGACAAATTAGTTTTAGATGAGGAGGAACAGGACAGGATTGCTTAAGTTTTCTGGGGCTCTTGATCAATTGTGTATAAAGAAAGTATCTGCTTCTGAATTAAGGTTACAGTTTTTTGGCTGTGTACAAAAACCTGAGGAGTCAATACAGTCTTATACTTTGCACTTAAAAGAATTGTTTTGTGAGTTGCAACAGCATGACCCAGAAGATGCCCCCACAGACTGCCACCTTTGGGACCAATTTCTCCTAGGCCTGGAGGAGGGTACTGTTCTCCAGTCATTAAAAAGGTCCGTATGGACCCAGAAGCTACCTTCTCTGTTGTGCGAGAAGAGGCCCTACTACTGGAGGAAGACCTACATGGGCGGAGGTGGCCAGAGGTAACCTGTTCTGCAGTGGGAGGTATTAATGGTATTAAGTCTTGTCCACAGGCCGAAATCAGGAAAGAGGAGGTCAAAGGTCAACTGAACGACATGACTCAGGAGCTGATTAGAGAGCAGAGGCCAAGGAGCCCCCCATGTACCCCGGAGCAGCAGCCCTATCACAACTCCAGGGCTCAGCCCCGTAGGGGCAGGACAGCCACTTCCTCCAGTGTATGGGATGCAGAGGGTAAGGCAATCTGTAGACGTTGCCAACAGTCTTGTCACATTGCCAGATTTTGTTGGGGGTTTGTAGAGCACAAATGGGCTTTAAACTAGTCAGCCCTACTGCTGCGGTCCAAGTGGTAGGGTCAGGCTTTCTTGAGGGTCAAAGGGCCACCACAGCTCTTATTGGAGACTGTCCTCAAGTAGAAGTTTCAACAGGGAGTGTAGCACTCACAGGACTGCTAGACACTAGCTCACAAGTAACCCTGATGCAGCAGAGTTTATTAACTGAGTGCTTCCCTGATTATAATGTGAATGAAATCCCTTCATTTGTGAAAGCAGCTAATGGCCTCAAGGTCCCCATATTGGCTATGCAGTAATGGACATTGAGATTGAAGGGCTCAAGATGGACAGTTGTGGAATTTTCATCTAACCCTCTAATTGTTGGCATGAATGTGATTAGGTCATGTTGGGACACTGTTTTTAAAGAGCCACAGAAACCACTCTCCTTTTCTTGTAATAGCTCAAAAGTTTCAGCAGGTGTGGAAAGAAACTTTCACATTGTGCTGAAGAACAACTGTCACCACGGAGGATGGTTTCTGGGGCCATGTCTAGCCAGCCAGGAGACGAGGATTCACCGTCCCAGCCCACAGTGAGATTTTTGTCTGAGGTCGGGCTGGCCCTGTGGGAAAAAGCTGCTATGCTCTGGTCGAAGCCTTGGAGGGATCCAACTCTGTTTCGGTGGCCCAGACTCTGGCTGTAGTTAAAGAGGGTAGAGTACTAAATGCATATTCATAATTTGAACAACTTTGCTGTTCCTATAGGCCATTTCCAGAAGATTGGCAAGCTGTATCAGGTGGACGACACCGATGTTCATGGGGCCCGTGACTTTAGCCCAGGGGTGACCAACGCGGTGCCCGTGGGCACCATGTCGCCCGTAGGGACCACATGAGTCACCTGCAGGCCTGTTCTAAAAATAGCACAACTCGCAAGTGAGCTGCGTCTAAGATGTAATTTTTTCTGCCGCTATTTTTTAAAATCACACTTGCATTTATATAGATTTTAAAATGACAATGTCTTAAAAATAAAAAAAATGAAAATATGTTTATTATACGTAAAGTTATGGTGAACTCTGACCTAGTTCAAAGGTCAGTATTGTGCGCATGACAAAACCTTCGCGCTGGAGCGTAAGCTAGCGCGCAGTGAAGATGGTGAACGCAGTGCTGTTTCCTAGCCCCCCCAAAATCGAAAATTTATCTATTTATCTATTTATCTGTTAAATAAATTTATTTATTTAACAGAAAATTTATCATTTTCAAAGTGAGCGGGAGGAAGAGTTCTTTTTTATTACCGTGAAAGGAAGCTGCGTGTGTTTCATTTGCGGGGCGACGGCGAAGCAGCACTTCAACGCGTCATGAAACTGCTGCCCACTCTTTTTTTTGTACCCGTAGGTAGATTTGTTCTGCAGTCCGGTGACAAGCCACCAGCTGCCGGTCACAAGCGCCCCTTAACTCCCTAACCTGCATGTTTTTGGCATGTGGGAGGAAACCCACGCAAACACGGGGAGAACACTCCACGCAGATCACTGTTGACCGGGGGCAGGGATCGAACCCGCGATCCCCGCGATCCCCCGGCCGAGGGTAAACTGCTGCCGCGGTGCTAACCACTGCTCCACCGTGCATATAAGCACTCTCAGTGCTTGTTTAGCTTCTTCTCATGAAAGGACAGTGCTGGTTATTACTCAGCATGATTCTTGGCAAGAACTGTATGGATATAATTCCAGTGAAGAAGAACACACAAAAGTGTGTTTATTAAATGTAACAGATTTTGAGCAGAATTGCAGCAGATTTGTTCAGTTAAAAATGTGATAAGATTTATTTAATATGAAAGTTGATTTTTCTTAAATGTTGCATAACTTTTTCAAACATGGTTCAACATAGTTCATGAATTAAAAGGGTTTAGTTTTTTTATGGTTAAAAGGGACTGGTGAAAACTGGACATTTTTTTAATGAAATGTAGAAGTGATCATCTGAACAATTGCTGAGATTAATAAAAATAAAGTGTTGAATATTGATCTTGTCTGTTACACACTCTAAGTTATTGATAATTATTTATTTATTTATGTATATATATATATATATATATATATATATATATATATATATATATATATACACAATTTGTTATTTTAGAGGAGTATGTCAAGCTGGTGCCCTTCACATGACTCGATACCCATGAAGTAGCTCTTGGTTTCAAAAAGGTTGGTGACCCCTGCTTTAGCCTAACCCCTGATGCTGATGGTGTGGTAGAGGTGGGTTTGGTAGAGATGACTGGACCTCAGATGAGCCCAGGTGGTGCTGTGTAGAGGCTTGGGGAAAGGCCTGATTTGACTGAAGAACAGCAGGGTAAACCTGTAGCACTGCTAAGTAAATGGGACAAAGATTTTTTTCCAAGCATGAAGAGGACTATGGTAGAACAGATGCTGTGATGCACACCATACCAACAGGTGGTGCCTGTCCTATACGGGAAAGGTTTGGGCCTCTGCCCCCCTTAATGTATAAAGAAACTAGAAAAGCACTCGGAGAGCGCAGACCTCCGCCAAGCGCCACAGTTCCCCCCATACAGTGTTTGTGTGTACATTTTCAGATTCCTTGACCATGAAAACATATGACTAGCAATTGGATTGACAATGATAGGATTAGTGGTTCAGTAGTTATTGACGAAAATGACATTTTCCGTAATGGCGGCCACAGTTCCGCCCATACAGTGTTTGTGTGTATGTTTTCAGATTCCTTGACCACGAAAACATATGACTAGCAATTGGATTGACAATGATAGGATTAGTGGTTCAGTAGTTATTCACGAAAATGGCATTTTCCGTAATGGCGGCCACAGTTCCCCCCATACAGTGTTTGTGTGTACGTTTTCAGATTCCTTGACCATGAAAACATATGACTAGCAATTGGATTGACAATGATAGGATTAATGGTTCAGTGGTTATTCACGAAAATGGCATTTTCCGTAATGGCGGCCACAGTTCCCCTCATACAGTGTTTGTGTGTACGTTTTCAGATTCCTTGACCATGAAAAGATGTGACTAGCAATTGGATTGACAATGATAGGATTAGTGGTTCAGTAGTTATTCACAAAAATGTCATTTTCCGTAATGGCGGTTTTCTTCTGGACGGTGATCCGGATCATCCCCAAAATTTAATGAATTAATGAATGAATGAATGAATCTTTATTTCGGATAGATTAAAAGTACAGGTTAAAAGAAACTGAATAATATAACAAAGGGGGAAAGAAAATCCAACAAGGTCAAATTTGACAATAACTCCTCTGATTATACAGTTCAACATAAGTTATCCGAAATGGGTGATGGCTGAAGCCGCAGCTTATATTGCCCACCCATGTTCCATCCAAGAATTCAATTAATAATCAGTTCTTCCTTGTACCATTTCCAACAACGCCTGAAAGTTTCATCGAAATCCGTCCAACACTTTTTGAGTTATCTTGCTAACCAACAGACAAACAGACAGACAGACAGACAGACAAACCCCGGCAAAAACATAGCCTCCTGCCCTTGGCGGAGGTAATGAGATCACTGTTGGCTGATATACTGGAAGGGGGAATTATAAATGAAAGCTCCAGCCCATGGTCAGCACCCATTGTAATGGTAAAGAAGAAAGATGGGACCTGGAGGTTCTGTGTGGACTATAGAAAGCTAAATGCAGTTACTCGCAAAGATGCTTTCCCCCTTCCCAGGACTGAAGAGAAGTTGACATCCCTCTCAAAAGCTGAATGGTTCTCCACGCTGGATCTGGCCAGTGGGTGTTAGCAAGTGGAAGTTGATCCCAAAGAAACTGTGAAAAGACTGCATTTACAACACCACTGGGCCTCTACGAATTTCAGCGTATGCCTTTTGGTCTTTGTAATGCACCAGCCACATTTCAGAGGCTCATGCAACAATGTCTAAGTGGCCAGATCACAGAGTCACTTTTGGTATACCTTGATGACATTATTGTGTACTCACCTGATTTTACAGCCAACCTGAAGCATCTGGGTGAGGTCTTTCAACGTCTCTGGAGACATGGCTTGAAGCTGAGGCCGGATAAGTGTAAGCTTCTGCAGCATGGGGTAAAATTCCTTGGTCATGTTGTTAACAAGAATGGGACTATGCCTATCCCTGAAAAAGTGTCTGCAGTAACAGAGTGGCCTATACCAGCTACTGTCAAGGAGGTCAGAGCATTTTTGGGCTTAGCGGGCTACTATAGGCACTTTATTTATGGCTTTGCAAAAATTGCACACCCTCTAAATAAACTGCTTGTTGGTGTTTTGCACAATAAGAAGTCAGATCCAGGGCTATCGATTGGACGGCAGAGTGCCAGTCGGCTTTTGATAGCTTGAAGAAGGCCCTTACACAAGCCCTAATATTGGCTTATGCAGACTACAACCTCCCTTTCATATTGTACACGGACGCAAGCAATCATGGGTTGGGAGCAGTGCTGGCACAGAAGCAAGGTGGAAAGGAGCGAATCATTGTCTATGCTAGCAGGAGTTTGCACCCTACTGAACAGAATGATGCCGATTATAGCTCCTTTAACTTAAGAGTTATTGGCACTGAAGTGGGCTGTCACAGAGAAATTTAAAGACTACTTGACGGGGACAAGATTCACTGTATTTACAGACAATAATCCCATTGCCCATTTGCAAACTGCTAAGCTTGGTGCAGTAGAACAGAGGTGGGTGGCACAGCTGGTATCTTTTGATTATGAAGTCAAATACCGAGCGGGAAAGGAAAATGTTAATGCTGATGCACTGTCCAGGTTTCCAGTATCTGCCCCTGTTATAGCAACATCTGCTGAAATTGCCACAGCTACTGTGACTTCCCTGGTTACTGCCGTGATCTCTGGTTCCCATGGAGGTCCTACATCAGGAGAAGACTGGCAGGCCCTCCAGGTATCTGATCCAGATATCCCATTTGTGAGAAGGTATGTTGAGGTGGGCAGTATCCCAAATCTAGAAAAGAGAACCCTCTCTGTTGAGCAAAAATTACTTTTACGGCAGTAGAAGAGACTGTGCATGCAGAATGGTGTCCTTTGTTGGAAGGTGATTAACTTCCGTACACGTGAGCAATGTTTTCAGATTGTGTGCCCAGCTTTTAAGGGCCAGGAAGTTTGGAGAAGATGCCATGAAGCTGCCACAAATGCAGGAGCAGAACAGACTCTGGTTAAAATAAGACACTACTTTTTCTGGCTAAAGATGGAGGAGGAGGTATGTGGGTTTCAATCTGGGTGTGCTGCCTGTAACCTACAAAGAGACTGGGTTGAACCCCGACCTCCACTTAAGCCCATTGAAGTTTCCTATCCACTAGAGGTTGTAGCGCTAGATTTTGTCACGCTTGGCAGACCTAGTGATGTGTATCAGAACATTCTAGTAATGACAGATATGTTTACTTGCTACTCATGGGCCATTCTCACATGTGACCAAATTGCTAAGACTACTGTGCGTGCCATTTAGTCTCACATCATTCAGACTTTTGGTTGCCCGTCTCATTTTCACTCTGATCAAGGTCCAAATTTTGAATCAGAATTGATGAAACAGCTTTGTGAAATGTATGGTGTCCTTAAAAGTTGCACTACTCCATACCACCCAGCAGATAATGGGAGGGTAGAATGAATGAACCAGACATTGTTGAACATGTTCCGCACCCTTGAGGCCAACAAGCAGAGTAAGTGGCAAGAATATTTACCAGAGCTGCTTCAAGCATACGATAACACCATTCATAGTGCCACCGGTTTTACCCCATCTTACTTGATGTTTGGCGGTCATGCAAGACTACCTGTTTATCAGTCTGGGAGTGCAGGATCAACAGCCTAGATATGATGTTGTGGGGTGGGTGAATCAACATCACAAGAGATTGACTTTTGCTTATGATCTTGCACAAAAGATTGACCATCATAGGAGAAGCAACAATATGACAGGAGAGCTCAGGCACAGTGACTCCTCCCTGGCGAAAGGGTGTGGGTTCGTGATTTCAATAGAGAAGGGAAGGAGAAACTACATAGCTGGTTGGACCCAGAACCCCAGGTTGTGATTGGATTGGTAAGAGAGTCTGGGTTGGTTTATAGGGTTAGGCCTGAGAAAGGTGGCAAAGACAGGACTTTGCATAGGAATTCCCTTAAGCCTTGCATTGCTCCTCCCATTGAGTCAGCCAGAGTAGACACAGCTGCACCAGTTGAATCCCCGGTGTTACCCCAAATATTGTATTTTCCAGTTACAATGGACACCCCTACGGAACATGTGCCGTTGCGGCAATCTAATCGCACAACACAGGGACAACGCCCAGTGAGATACAGAGCCTAATAGGCAGTTGCAGGGACTGTCAACCTCAAAGTGTGGGGGAGATGTGGGGGCTGTGGTCCTCTTGTTGTTACCTCCGCCAAAGGGGGAGGTTATGTGATCATCGGCGTTGGTTTGTTACCTCCGCCAAAGGGGGAGGTTATGTGATCATCGGCGTTGGTTTGTTTGTTTGTTTGTTTGTCTGTTTGTCTGTTTGTTTGAAAATGGGGTATCCTACAGATGATTAGATTTTGGTGGTGATCCGGATCACCGTCCACAAGAAAACCGCCATTATGCAAAATGCCATTTTCGTGAATAACTACTAAAACACTAATCCTATTATTGTCAATCCAATTGTTGTGAATCCAATTGCTAGTCATATGTTTTCACGGTCAAGGAATCTGAAAACGTACACACAAACACTGTATGGGGGGAACTGTGGCGCTAAACTGCCATTACGGAATTTTTTTTTTTTTTTTTTTTTTTTTTGTTACTTATTTGTACCCGTAGGTAGACTTGGTTTGCAGTCTGGTGACAAGCCACCGGCTGCTGGTCGCTGCGTGCGCGAGCGCCCTAAACCTACATGTTTTTGGTGTGCGGGAGGAAACCAGAGAAATCCCGGAGTAAACCCGCGCAACACGGGGAGAAAATGCAAACTCCACACAGCTCACTGTTGGTCGGGGGCTGGGATCGAACCCACGATCTCATGATCCCCGCGATCCCCTGGCCGAGGGTAAAACTGTGCTGCCACAGTGCTAAACCACTGCCCCACCGTGCAGCCATTTCAAAATGCCATTTTCGTCAATAACTATTGAACCACTAATCCTATCATTGTGAATCCAATTGCTTGTCATATGTTTTCATGGTCAAGGAATCTGAAAACGTACACACAAACACTGTATGGGGGGAACTGTGGCCGCCATTACGGAAAATGCCATTTTCGTGAATAACTATTGAACCACTAATCCTATCATTGTCAATCCAATTGCTAGTCATATATTTTCATGGTCAAGGAATCTGAAAACGTACACACAAACACTGTATGGGGGGAACTGTGGCCGCCATTATGGAAAATGCCATTTTTCGTGAATAACTACTGAACCACTAATCCTATCATTGCCAGTCCAATTGCTAGTCATACAGTATGTTTTCATGGTCAAGGAATCTGAAAACGTACACACAAACACTGTATGGGAGGAACTGTGGCCGCCATTATGGAAAATCCCATTTTCGTGAATAACTACTGAA
This sequence comes from Pholidichthys leucotaenia, assembly GCA_020510985.1. Taxonomy (NCBI): domain Eukaryota; kingdom Metazoa; phylum Chordata; class Actinopteri; order Cichliformes; family Pholidichthyidae; genus Pholidichthys; species Pholidichthys leucotaenia. The sequence continues at coordinate 293,517,304 of CM035841.1, forward strand.
ACACTAATCCTATCACTGTCAATCCATTTGCTAGTCATATGTTTTCATGGTCAAGGAATCTGAAAACGTATACACAAACACTGTATGGGAGGAACTGTGGCCGCCATTACGGAAAATGCCATTTTCCTGAATAACTACTGAACCACTGCTTGTCATATGTTTTCATGATCAAGGAATCTGAAGACTGTATGGGGGGAACTGTGACGCTTGGCAGAGGTCTGCACTCTCCGAGTGCTTTTCTAGTTTTATATGGGTTTATATGTTAATTTGCATGTTAATTTATATAGATTTTGGTTTGTTTTGTGACTTTGTATTATTATTATTGCATGTTGTGTGGATTTCTGTGTCGTTTTTTTCTTTGTGTTCATGGAGCCACAGCCTCCTCCTGATTAAACACACCTGAGAGTGATTGGGTTTGGAGCAGCAGCCGGTGCAGCATTTAGGCAGAGGGGCAGAAGCGACAGGACATGGTCAGGAGAGAAGCCTAGACGCACGAGAGGAGGAAGCCACCCTAAGGGGAATACATTGTCGTGGAGCTGACCCGCCTTCCAGAATCAGCAGTTGCCCAGAATTCCCACCCAGGCATCTACACTATGTCTGGACAGCTAGGAGAGCTGTCCAGACATAGTCAGAGTAAAACGAGCAAGGGAGGGTGGGGAATAAAGCGTTGTGGCGTTGATGTACGTCTTGCAGGCACACGTCTTATCCTGTTGCGGGAGAGTGCGGTTCGGGGAGAAGGAGGGCGGATATGGTGAAGTGGTGGCTGCTGATTCTGGGTTTCCATCCCTCTGACCTGCATTTGAACTGAATTGAACTGAACTTAACTGAGCTGATCTCAGTTTTTTAACCTCTGTTCTATATTTTATTTTGTTATAATTTTTTTTTAACTCTTATCCTCTCTGTTGATAATTCATTGCTCACCCCTGTACAGGAAATAGGAGTCCTAGGCTCACTCTTAGGTGGCATTGTTGTGACTTTGGGAAATCATTCACCCTGCCACACTAGCAGTTGTTTGTAATAAACAAACAACAGCAATTTAAATAGCTCAGCATAACTAATATTACAAGTGGTTTCTCCAAATTTAACACAAAATGCCACCTTAAATGACTATTGCATTCTCAAAATTATTCAACCCCTTCATGACAAGCACCTTTAGTACTTAGTAGAGCACCGTTTTGCTGTTATTCAAAGATTCAAAGATTTTATTTGTCAATACTACTGTATGTACAGGACATACAGGAGAATTGAAATGGTGTTTCTCTCTCTTTTCAGTGGTGTGCACAATATTAAAAAAGGAATAAGGCTGGAAAAAAACAACAGCAGTCTATGTACAGTAATCCATATTTGTAACCTGCAATCAAACATCACCGTCAACAGTCCAGGTATTTGAGGTGTTCTATCTCAAGCAAACCTGATGCAACTCATGAAGCCCTTGACTGGTTACATCAGGTGTGCCTGAGACCACACCTGCTTTGCAGATGTGTGCTCTTATGAGGAATTCTATTCAAGGGGTTGAATAAATATGAGACTGCAGTAGACATTGAAAGTAGGATTTAGTGTTGAGCTTGGATAAACTCCTTGAGACATTACTAGACTGTTCTTGTGTAATTTGTTTATTACAAACCTGAAAAAAAATAATTTTGCCAATAAACCTTAAATGCGATGGGGGTTGAATGATTTTGATTGCAAGTGTATAACTATCAGTTTCTTCATTTTGAACACTTGCTGAGTGGATGTGCTAGTGTTTAGGATTTTTTATCATGCTCAGAGATTTGCTATAATACAGAACTTATATCATCAAGCTCTTTTTTTTTCTTTCTGTAGTTGGCTTCTCTTGGCACTCATGAAATGTGGGATGTTGTTGACATTGTAGATGCATGCAGATTGACACCAATGATTAACTGAAGATTCTAGGATATTTTTTTAGTCTTTGCATTCGTCTTGTTTTGAGCAGATTTGGCTAGTGTGGGCTGTTCTGGACAAATCAACTGCCATGATCCTGGATGAGCCAAATGATTCATTACAGTGATTCATGTCAAATAATCTTTTAATTCCCTGACCAGACTCGGGAAGTCTTCGACTTTCATTTTTCTTTCTTTTCATTTTTCTTTCTATCTCCTCTAAAAGCCTCAGAGAATCCTTTGAATTAAAACCGCAGTCCTTCAAGGAGTTACTGAAAACAATGTTTCTGGTTTTATCGATTTAAAGATAACATGATCAAAACTTTTTCTTTCTCTTGAACAAAAAACACAATTCTCTCTCTTTGTACAGTCTGCCTTTGCCCTGGAACCTTTTTATATGAACAGTTTTGATTTGGCTCTAGCTGTGATGTGAGAACAGTATCTCACTGGAATGGTGCAGTACCACCATCCAAGCTTCATCTCCACCTATTTTATTTATGGTTAAGTAGGTAAAACTTTATTTGTATAGCACTTTTTAAAACACACAGATACAAAGTGCTGCACAAGCATAAAATAAAGTATTTCAAGATAAAACCAGACAACATTTCCAGCACAACAAAACCGAGCACATCAAAAGAGACAGATACACACACACACAAACACACAGACAAAAACACAAACTCACAGACTCATACCTGAACTGATTACAAACACACACACTGCATAATGTGGGGTTATAAACATGCTTGTCGTTAGAGGTGGGTTTTCAAAAGACATTTAAAACAATTCAGATTTTCAGTGCATCTGATGGATTGGGGTAGCTGATTCCAGAGGGTAGAAGCAACAACGGAGAAGGCACGATCACCTCTTGTATTGTGAGTAGAAGGTGGTATAGATAAGAACCCAGTATTTGAGGAGCGGAGTGGATGAGATGTGGAGCACTGAATCAGGAGGTCAGAAATGTAATCGGGGGCGAGAGATTGTGCAGTGCTTTAAATGTAATTATGAGAATTTTGAATTGAATCCTAAATTTTACTGGAAGCCAATGAAGGGATGCAAGTATGGGGGTAATGTGAAATTGATGGCTGGTTCTAGTTAATAACTTGACAGCTGAATTTTGGATTAATTGTAAACCATTTATAGCAGATTGACTGAAGCAGGTGTAAAGAGAGTTACAGTAATTTAAATGGGAGAAGATGAATGTGAATTAAGAGCCCAAGATCGGACCGAGGAAGTATGTTTGATTTTTGCAATACTTCTTAGCTGCAGAAAACAGGACTGGATGAGCTTGTTTGTATGGGAATCAAAGGACATGTAACGGTCAAAGATGATACCAAGGTTTTTTTTTTAGCAATGGGTGTGATGTTAAAGTGATGGCAACCAATAAACTGTTCAACACAGGTGACAAAGTTTCTGGACCAATTAAAAGGATTTTGGTTTTACTGGAATTTAAGTGAAGAAAGTAGACAACCAATCTTTGACAGCAGCTAAACAATTATGGAGGGAGGATAGTTGATTCAGGTTATTGGTTTTGGCAGTGAAGTACAGTAGATTTGAATATAGCCGGTGTAACAGGGATATGACATCCAAAAATTGGCTGAAAAGGTGACCTAGAGGGAGCATGTAGAGTGAAAACAAAATAGGTCAAAGGACCAAATCCTGGGGGAACTCCACACAGAAGGGGAGCAGAGGAGGAAACAATTGCCACTGTGGCAACTGCTCTGGAAACTCTCTGGAATTAAACACCACAAAAACTAAGGAGTTGTGCTGTGGGAGCAAAGAGAAACTTTTTACTACTCTCTTTATACCGCTCAGTATCAAGGGTCAATTGTACAAGTTAAAGTTTTTAAATCTTTGTGAATAGAGACGGACTGCAGCCTGTCTTTTGCACACCATGTTGACTCTTTACAAAAAAGCACAATGCCTCCACTTGCTGAGGAAACTGAGAACTTTTCATGTCAGCAGACATATTTTAATTCTGGTTTACGCTTCCTTAATTGAATCCATTCTCACTTTTACCATTTTCATCCTGATACAGCTCCCTCTTCATCAAGCACAAAACAAAACCTTTCCCGTATAGTTAATCAGGCTAACAAAATCAATGGCTCATCACAGACAACATTGTCTGAACTGTATCAGCGCTCTTTGATCAGGAAAGCCACCCTGATCACAGAGGACCCATCTCACCTCCCTCATGACTCTTTTCAGTTACTGCCATCAGGCAGACAGACAATATAAAGTTCCTTTGGCCCATAAAAACATTGACAAGAAATCATTTATTACCTCTGCAATAACCATCTTGAACAAGATCAAATGGTTATCATACTGGACATGATTTTATTTGCTGTCTCTTTTTTAACCATGTTTACTTTTTAAAATTATTTTTGTCTTGTGAGTTTGAACATGTCTTGAGAGTGCTGAATGTGTTATATTGTTATAAATATCTATCTATCTATCTATCTATCTATCTATCTATCTATCTATCTATCTATCTATCTATCTATCTATCTATCTATCTATCTAATGAAGGTGTTTATTATTAAGGGAAAAAAAATCCAAACCTACACAGCTCTGTGTGAAAAAGTGACCTCCCCCCGTGAAAACATAAATTAACTGTGGTTTATGACATCTTTGGAAAGCTGAGTTCTATTTCTCTAGCCGCACCCAGGCCTGATTACTACTACACCTGTTCTCAATCAAGAAATCACTTAAATAGGACCTGCTTGACAAAGTGAAGTAGACCAAAGATCCTCAAAAGCTAGACATCATGCTGTGATCCAAAGAAATTCAGGAACAAATGAGAAACAAAATAATTGGGATCTATCAGTCTGGAAAAGGTTATAAAGCCATTTCTAAAGCTTTGGGACTCCAGTGAACCACAGTGAGAGCCATTATACACAAATAGTGAAAACATGGAAAAGTAGTGAACCTTCCCAGGAGTGGCCGGCCAACCAAAATTACCCCAAGAGTGCAGCGACGACTCTCAGAAGACCCCACAACAACATCCAAAGAACTGCAGGCCTCACTTGCCTCAGTTAAGGTCAGTGTTCATGACTCCACCACAAGAAAAACACAGGGCAAAAATGGCCTACATGGCAGAATTCCAAGATGAAAACCACTGCTAGGCAAAAAGAACATAAAGGCTCATCTCAGTTTTGCCAGAAAACATCTTGATGATCCCCAAGACTTTTGGGAAAATACTCTGTGGACTGATGAGACAAAAATTGAACTTTTTGGAAGGTGTGTGTCCCATTACATCTGGCATAAAAGTAACATAGCATTTCAGAAAAGGAACATCATACCAACAGTAAAATATGGTGGTGGTAGTGTGATGGCGTGGGGCTGTTTTGCTGCTTCAGGACCCAGAAGACTTGCTGTGGTAAATGGAACCATGAATTCGGCTGTCTACCAAAAAATTCTGAAGGAGAATGTTCGTGACCTCAAGCTGAAGTGCACTTGGGTTCTGTAGCAGGACAATGATCCAAAACACACCAGCAAGTCTACCTCTGAATGGCTTAAGAAAAACAAAATGAAGACTTTGGAGTGGCCTAGTCAAAGTCCTTACCTGAATCTGATCAAGATGCTGTGGCATGACCTTAAAAAGGCGGTTCATGCTTGAAAACCCTCCAGCGTGGCTGAATTGCAACAATTCTGCAAAGATGCGTGGGCCAAAATTCCTCCACAGCAATGTAAAAGACTGATTGCCAGTTATCACAAACGCTTGATTGCAGTTGTTGCTGCTAAGAGTGGCCCAACCAGTTATTAGGTTTTGGGGGCAATCACTTTTTCACACAGGGCCATGTAGGTTTGGATTGTTTTTCTATTAATAATAAACACCCTCATTTAAAAACTGCATTTTGTGTTTACTTATGTTACCTTTGTCTAATATTTAAATTTGTTTGATGATCTGAAACATTTAAGTGTGACAAACATACAAAACAATGAGAAATCAGGAGGGGGCAAACACTTTTTCACACCACTGTATGTTAAAGTGTCTATTAGTTAAATATGAGTTAAACCAGGGTGGCGCGGTGGCGGAGTGGTTAGCACTGCGGCAGCACAGCAACTCACCCTTGGCCGGGGGATCCTGGGTTCGATCTCAGCCCCCGACCAACAGTGATCTGTGTGGAGTTTGCATGTTCTCCCCGTGTCTGCGTGGGTTTACTCCGGGATTTCTCCGCTTTCCTCCCACATGCCAAAAACATGCAAGTTAGGTTAATTGGCATCAAACTGGGGATTCTAAATTGTCCTTAGGTATAGATGTGAGAGTGAATGGTTGTCTGTGTCTCTGTGTTGGCCCTGCGATGGACTGGCGATCTGTCCAGGGTGTACCCTGCCTCTCGCCCAAAGATGCTGGGATAGGCTCCAGCCCCCCCGCCCCCCCACGACCCGAAAAGGATTAAGCGGAAGAAGATGAATGAATGAATGAATGAATGAGTTAAACCAGTCTAATGCTGTACCAGAAATGCCCACCCAGTTATGAAGTCTATGTAGAAGGATGGCGTGATCAATGGTATCAATGGCTGCTGTCAAGTCAAGTAGAATGAGAATGGTGAATTCACCTCCATCTGCGCACATGAGAATGTCATTGGTTACTTTAAGTAGTGCGGTTTCTGTACTGTGCTTATGTCGAAATCAAGATTGAAATTTATCAAAAATTGTTGTCTTCAACAACCTGCAGGAGTTGATTGGTGACTATTTTTTCAAGAACTCTGGACAAGAATGTAACTTGGAAATTGGATGATAATTTGCTAACTGAGTTGGATCTAGACTAGGTTTTTTGAGAAGCGGTTGGACACTAGCCATTTTAAAATAATCAGGAACAGAGCCAGATTAGAGTTGGTGATGATATTAAGTAAGCTAGGACCAACGGCTGTAAAAACAGATTTCAGGACTTTACATTGTGTTAACATTGTCTCTTCTGTTCTACAGCTGCTCAGACATTCCTGACACACTCCTGGACCTGTCTGGATCTTTCTGTCTTGTCTTAAATTGACTATTGGGGCAGTGGCTAGACCTTGCTTGGAGCTGGTCTAGAATGGAGAAGTAAGGTGCCTCCTTCCCTCCACCAGCCTGGGTGTACACCTTGGGCAAGTGTTGGCATACTCTCGGTCTCCCTTGGCTGGGGATATGGCTTAGGTCACTACACTTGGCGGTTCTGCTTGTCAACTCGGCATCAGTCCCGGCAATCCTTTTTGTGAGCATGCCACTTCTGGGCTTGCCTAGCCAGCATATGAAGTCAGCCTTTGGCGGAAAGCTTTGAACCATCAGATGCTTCAGTAAGCTGGATGGCGATCACTGCAACATGTTGTGGACTGCGAAGAGCGTGATGAGGGACAAGAAGTCACGGTCATCCACTGCATCTGTCTCTTCCTCCAGCCGTCTTGATGATGTCTTGCTGCTGGATCCAGGAGGAGTTTGGACGAGAGAGTGAGGTCGACATGTCGCGCAAACTCTTCCTCACTTTAAACAATTTTTTCGCATGTCACCTTTCAAATTGACTATAAATGTTTACACTCATTAATGTACATGATCAGTTCAGATGGATTTCATCAGATTAAAAATGAATACTCACCATCACTTGTGTGTACTAATTTTTGTGTCCTCTCTTGTGCGCTTTCAATATTTCTTGTATTAGCATACTGCATGCAGCATTGTCTATGATAGCCTATGTTAACTGACACATCTGAAGGGTGAGTATTATGCAAATTATATTTTTCTATTGCTTTTTCAGCTATTTTGCTTTCCTTTGTATCAAGATTTACCTACTCTGTTGAACACTGCACAAATTTTTTCCAACTCCTGTCGGAAAATTGAATTATATTTTCTAAAGAGCTTGTAACATGCATCCAGCACTCCATACCTGTCCCTGATATTCATGCTTGGTAATGAAAGCACGTGTCTGACTTGACATAATTGACATGTTATAAACAAAGATAGGCCCGTACCAAAGCAAGAAATTGAGTAGCAGACATAAAGGTGGGACAGAGTAGTTTATTTTAACATTCTGATCAGATCTAAATATAAGAAGTGATGCTGATGTAAGTATATTATGAATAAATACCAAATTTCCTAAGGATGCTGTGATACATTGTTCTCAGTGGTATTATATATTTTGTTCACAGAATAAACCTGAAAATGTATGTGATAATCTGTGAGGTAATGAATCAAGGCTTATAAGTAATTTTGCACTTGTCTGGTTGTTTTTCAACAATCAATACATGTTTTTTTGTAAGCTACTTAAATTCTTGAAAATGAATATTGACGTCAGACCCGCTGCATTTTGATTTTTGTTTTTTACCCTGGAGGTAGATGGGGTGGGGGGGTGTTCCTGATTAAATCAAACTTGATTGGTGTATGCGGTAACCTACCGCAGCCCGATTGGTTCATCAGCTGAAGCTGTTCTGAGATATGCCGGAGAGGACTGGTGATAAAAATCTAAGTTTATTAAAAAAATGGGGGCAAACCAAGGCTGCCAACAAATTTTGTCAGATTTACAAAAAATAGAGAAGACTATAGTTAAAAAATGGCGTACTCTGCCGATGCGGATCAATCAATGACAAAAAATGCACTTGGCCCACCACCTAGAATGGGAATTGGGAAACCAGAATGAGCGTTGGGAAACCGAAGTAAAAGATGCATTGTTGTGCGCATGTGTGGTGAGGACTGCACAGTGAGTGAACTTGTGAAAACGTAGCGAGTCATGTTATTTTTTGATTTAACGTGGAAATGTACATTTTTAGAGGGGTGGGAAAACATTTATTAGATACATTTTTTACTGACACCGGGTTGGGTAACAAGCTTAGCAAAGCAATCTCATCCCTGTCCCTCTCTGCAGGACTAAATTCTCAGTCTTGTGTATATTTTCCTCTTAAAGGCCCCGGCATGTATAACAGAGTGTGTCATTTACAGTACCATGAGCTGCTGTAGCTGTTTCCAAAGCATTGACATGGGCCTTCATAATACGGCATCAATACAAATGCACTGTTATTAGATGCGATTTGAGGAGGTTGTTTGGAGACTTTTCTGCAATTGGATAACTTCCCCTATACAGTAATCGATCTGAAATCACCACGCAGTGCATGCAGTGAATTTTAGAGCTATCTCTCATTCCACTCCACCAGACTATATTGGCCTGCTGTGACCAACTCTTGCATATGACGTCTTAGTTTTCCCCCCAGGCTGTAGATGTAAAGTTTTTGAAAGGCTTCTCTGTTTCTGTGGCCTTGACAGGATGAATTTGCACATATAATCTTCAGTTGTATATGGATATCATGTACTGTATTTGGCAGCCAGCTATCTAGATGTGATTTTTATATTGTATTTGCACTGTGGAAACTGGTCTCATCATAGTGAAGCAGGTGTTTTGCTTTTCCATTTATTTCCTCTTTCTCAGGAATTCAGCGCACTGGAGCTGCATATTAAGGATCACAATCAGACTCCGTGCAGACTCATAGTCTGAATGTCATGAGGACAGATGATGGCTGAGACTATACAGGCTCACAATGTTATGGGTGCTGTGTGTATTACATGCTACAACACCCATTCTGCTTGGGAAAGGAAAGAGAAATGGTTTTGACAAAGGGGAACACACTCATCTGTCTTCACACTCTTGAAGTATAGCTGGTGAAAATGTGGATAATTCAGTGCAATAACATTGTCAATTAAGACATAAAATATCAGTCGTGTTACACATTCCCTTTTGCAAAGAAAAGTCAGTTTTAATGAATAATGTTAATGCCATAAAGTTCGCTCCTCTGGAGCACTGAATAAAGGGCCCAAATGCCAGACTTCAAGTTGCGTGGAATTTAATAAAGAAACACAAAATAAGAAACAGCTCATTGGTTGAAGGTGAAGAAGGTGAGGGGATGAGGCTAAAACAGGAGAGAATATGTTAACATGAAGTAGACAAAGGGTACTGTCAAAATAAGAGTCCATACAGAAATTATAATAATGAATGGCAAGAAAGGTATTAATATTAATAGTAAAGAGTCCAAACATGGAACATAAGGTATGGACAGCGTCTAACCCTGTCCAGATTGTTACAGTGCCCCCCTTTAAGGGGCGGAAGCCAGAGGACCCCAGCGTAACACCATCCAGAAAATAAAACAAAGCCCCTCACCGGGTGGGTGGTGGGGGTACAAGGCCAGGAGGGCCGAAACAAACTGTAACAAAGCAAGCACAATTCATGGGTTGAATGAAGTCCATGGCCCCTAGACCCAAAACAATGACGGGTCGGGTGGCCTGTCAAAATCCCAGGGCCACCAAATCAAAAAACAAGGCAGGTTGGGTGGTCTACCAGAGTCCCTGGGTCACTGGACCGGACAGCTTGACTGGTCAGGGGGCCTACCCGAATCCATAAGCCACCTGAGTGGTGAACATGATGTGTCGGGTGGCCTCCCAAAGTCCCTGGGCCACCAAACAGGAGAAAACACATGAGCCCCTTGTTCTGAAAACAACACATGATCTTCTCGTACTGAGGATAACAAAGATTTCAATACAGAATTTCGTTCAAAAGATAACACAGGATTTTCTAGATCACAAGATAACATGGAAACTTTTAACTCAAGTGATGATAACAAGGAACCCCAAAACCCAGGAGATAACAACAAGGAACCCAAAAACTCACCAGCTGTCCAAAAACGGTAAATGATTTTAGACCAGTTGCTTTGACCTCAATTTTAATGAAAATTTTTGAAAAACTGGTCAGATTTGAGGTCCTAAAGCAGACTGAGCATGCATTGGATCCTTTGCAGTTTGCCTATAGGCCTGACAGAGGAGTGGAGGATGCCACTGTCTGTTTAATATGCTTTTTAAACATCTGGATTTTAATGAGACACACGCCAGGCTTTTATTTGTGGACTTTTCTTCTGCCTTTAATACAGTCCAACCTCATAATTTAGTTGAAAGGCTCCTGCAACAATCTGATTTGAGTAATAATCTGGTGGGTTGGATTCTGGATTTTTTAACCAACAGGACACCGAGAGTTAGGGTCAATGGTACATTGTCTGACCAAAAGTGTTCTTCTACTGGCTCTCCTCAGGGGTGTGTGTTGTCACCACTACTCTTCATCCTGTACACAAACATGTGTCAGAGCAGACATGACAACAGACACATTATAAAGTATACTGATGATTCAGTTGTTGTCAGTCTCCTCCAGGATGGTGAGAGTGGCCACGGCCCAGTAGTTGATGATTTTGTCCACTGGTGTGAGGATTCCTACCTGCAGCTGAATATGACAAAAACTAAAGATATGATTATTGACTTTAGGAGGAAAACTCCCAGGCACAAAGTCACTGTACTAAAAGACCAGACCACTGAACATGTACAATCCTACAAATATCTTGGGACGATTATTGATAGTAATTTGAACTTTGAAGAGAACTGTGAAAGGGTGTGCAAAAAGGGTCAGTAACATTTGTATTGTTTAAGGAAACTTGCACACTTCCAAATTGCCCGAACCATAATGACAATGTTTTATTGGGCTTTTATTGAATCCGTTTTATCCTTTTCTTTAGGTGTCATGGTTTGGTCAGACAAAACTGAAAGAGAGGAAATCCTTGGATCAGGTTGTTACATGGTCCAGTCACTTGCTTGGTGAGTCACAGCTGACCCTGACATCCCTGTACACCAGACAGGTACAGAGGATTGCTACCTCCATTTTAAGTGATGACTCCTGTGGTCTATATTAATCATATATCCCATAACCTACATATGTATAAGCATGTGAGAATGTTTGGTGATTACATATGTAAAGCGACTTCACACCTCAGAACAGGACAAAGAGGTCTCAACCAGTGAAGATCAAAGAGCATCCGAGGCGCTGCGGTGGAGACCAGATAGGTCACCCTGACCCCCCAGGGCCAGGTGGAGGGGTACGAAGACAAAAGAGGGGATTAAGATAGTGAGGGATGTCAGCTTTTGATATGCATGTCTTTTGTTATGTGCAAGTATAAGTTCGTAGAGCCGAAGGTGTTTGCTCTCGCACTTCTTCTGCTGCTGCACCTAGATGAGACTTGTTAGAGGAGCTGATAATAAACTTTGGTTTATGAATCACATCGCATCGTTATTTCAAGCTCTTCTACACTGGTGACCCTGACGCGAGGATGGACCAGAGGCGTTCCCCCGCGATCGACTCATCTGTGGCGACCCAGGCAGACGCCGGTGCCCATGCAGACAGGGGAACAGATGGACGACGTTCCCCCATGGCAGAAGTGATAGAGAGGGCTCAACCGAGCACCAGTGCCGCTGAGAGAGCCGAAGGAAGGCACTCTCACCCTGCGGACACATCAGTGACGGTCCACACAAACGCCATCACCGTCAAGCTGCCGGACCGCCTCGTGGTTTCAGCAAGCTGAAGCCCAGTTTGCACTTGCGGGCATCACGGCTGACGATACAAAGTTCTATCATATCGTCGCCAAACTCGACACCGCCACTTCGAGATGTGCGCGGAGCATAATCCAGCGGCCGCCGGCCCAGGACAAATATAAAGAACTGAAAGCGACCATCGTGGCAAATTTCGTCCCCTCAGCCGAGGAGAGAGCCGAGAGGATCCTGGCGGTCTACGGCCACAGAGGATGCTGACCCAAGGCCCTCATGGAGGACTTGCTGCAACTTAAAGAAGAGGACAATGACAACTTCCTCTTCCAATTCATATTCCTCAGTACGCTGCCGCCACACATGAGAGGGACGCTTGCCAACATGCGATGCAGCAACCAGCAGGACTTCCGCACGCTGGCTCACGAAGCTCAACGGCTCGTCAACGCCTGCAAGGAACAGACACCCACAGCAGCATCCGCAGACCTTAACGCTGATGTCCGGAGCCACGGGGAGCCACAAACCACCGAGCAGAATCAGCCCGCGGTGACAGCGACACGGCCAAGACGTAACAGACGGAGCGATGTTTGTTATTACCACCACCGCTTCGCCAAGAAGGCTTACAAATGCTTTCCCCCCTGCAAATTCACGATTTCGGGAAAACGCCAAAGCCGAGAACCGTTAACAGCGGCGGTTCTCAGCAAAAAAAGCAAGCTTTTATATGTGACGGACGGACACACCGGCAAGCAGTTCCTTATCGACACGGGAGCTCAACTAAGTTTTGTCATGCCCTCCCAAGCAGATCGGGCCATGGGCACCCGGGGCAACGGAGTGGTGGCAGCCAACGGCTCCATCATCGACACTTTTGGCGAAAAGAGCCTGCCCCTCCGCATCCACGGCCACAACTACAGATGGACATTTGTTGTAGCGGCGGTGAGTTTTAACTTGTTGGGTGCAGATTTTTTGTGTGCACATGGGTTATTAGTTGATCTAGCGAACAGACGCTTGGTTAATGCACTGTCCTTTGCTTCTATTCCCTGCTCAGCTCGAGTTTCTCCACCACCCGTGCAAGCCAGCGTCACCAACTCCTCACCCAATTTCCAGCACTCACAATTCCCAAATTCTCAGCCACAGTAGCTAAACACGGGGTCGAACACTTTATTCCCACAACGGGCCCACCCGTATTTGCCAAAGCCCGGCGCTTAGACGCGACCAAGCTCGCCATAGCTCGGGACGAGTTTACCACCCTTGAAAAATTAGGCATTATCAGGTGCTCAAAAAGCCCCTGGGCGTCACCACTTTACATGGTCCCGAAATCCGACGGTTCTTGGAGACCGTGCGGCGATTACCGCAGATTAAACAATGCGACAGCGCATGACCGCTACCCAATTCCTCACATTCAAGATTTTTCACTACATCTGGCGGGTGCGCGCATTTTTTCAAAAATAGACCTGGTCCGCGGCTATCATCAAGTCCCAGTTCGAGCAGAGGACATTCCTAAAACAGCTGTAATAACCCCCTTCGGTCTTTTTGAATTTTTGCGGATGCCTTTCGGCCTCAAAGGCGCCGCTCAAACCTTTCAGCGGATGATGGACGCGGTATTACGCGACCTCCCCTTCGTGTTCGTCTACCTCGACGATATGCTGGTAGCCAGCTCGTCTGAGGAAGAACACGAGCAGCATCTCACTATGGTTTTTCAGAGACTAGAAGAGCACGGGTTAATAATCAATCCAGCCAAATGCAAATTCGGCGTGTCACAAATTGATTTTTTAGGACAGAGTTTCTCCGAAGGGGGCAGTCCCACTGCCAGACAAAGTTCACGCAGTAAAAAGTTTCCCACGGCCACAAACGGTCAAATCACTGCAAGAATTTTTGGGAATGGTTAATTTTTACAACCGTTTCCTCCCCCACGCAGCTCAGCTCATGCAGCCCCTATATGACGCGCTCAGAAAACAAAAACCTTCCAACGCGGTCGAATGGACCCCGGAGTGCGAACGCGCCTTCGTGGAAGTAAAAAGTGCCCTAGCTAATGCCACATTGTTGGTTCCCCCCGATCCCTCGGCCCACTTTGCGCTAACCACAGACGCTTCAGACCTGGCCATAGGGGCAGTTGTAGAACAACACGTCAGTGGAATCTGGCAACCTTTGGCATTTTTCAGCAAATCGCTAAGCCAAACTGAGCGTAAATACAGCACTTTTGACAGGGAGCTGCTAGCGCTTCATTTATCCATCCGCCACTTCCAGTTCTGGTTGGAAGGGCGGCGTTTCATGGCTTTTGTAGACCACAAACTGCTCACCTTTGCGATGGCTAAAATTTCCGAACCGTGGTCAGGCAGGCAACAAAGACAGCTAGCTGCGATTTCAGAGTTCACCACAGACATTCGACATGTGGCAGGCAAACTTAACGTGGTAGCAGACTGCCTCTCTCGCGCTGTGACATCGCCAGAGCACGAGGAGACAGATTATACTACCTCAGCTGCAGAACTCTTCGCCAACGCGGACACATACGCAGCCCCAGTCCATGCAGGGATAGATTATGCAGCCATGGCGGAGGAGCAAAGTAGTGACACGGACGTGCGCGCACTCCTGTCTGGACCAACAGGGTTAAGGCTGGAGGAAAGGGGTTTACGCGACGGTGTGCCCCCCCTAATATGCGACATCTCGACCGGCCGACCTCGCCCGTTAGTCCCAGCTACATGGCGCCGCCGTATTTTCGACTCGATTCACTCCCTCGCGCACCCAGGTGTGCGCGCTTCGGTTAAAATGGTCGCCGAAAAGTTTGTGTGGCCTGGCCTGCGCAAAAACGTAAAAGAATGGGCAAAGACTTGCATTTCTTGTCAGCGCGCCAAAGTACACAAACACACAAAAGCCCCTCTAGAGCCTTTTCGAATCCCTGCTAGAAGGTTCGACCACGTTCATGTCGACCTCATGGGGCCACTACCTTCCTCCCAAGGTTTCACACATCTGTTAACAATGATAGACCGCACCACGCGCTGGCCGGAGGCAGTCCCTCTGGCGTCAACCACAGTGGAGGAAGTCGCTCGCGTTTTTTTGACAAACTGGGTGGCACGTTTCGGCGTCCCATCGGACATCACGTCCGATAGGGGGCCTCGATTTGTCTCGGAGCTTTGGTCAGCCATGGCCAGCAGCTTAGGGGCGACAATTCACCGCACCACCGCTTATCACCCTCATGCTAATGGGTTATGCGAGCGTTTTCACAGATCTTTAAAGGCCGCCCTCAGAGCCTCACTAACGGATACAAATTGGGTAAATAAACTTCCCTGGGTTTTATTGGGGTTGCGTGCTGCGCCTAAAGAGGATCTAGACGCCTCCCCAGCAGAATTAGTTTTTGCACAACCTCTCAGGCTCCCAGGTGAATTTTTGCCAGAGAACCCAGAGCCAGGGCATCTTCCAGCCCCGAGGTTTTTAGGCAGCAACGGACCGGACTCTCTCCCCGGACCGGCACATCACTCTTTTCCACGGGTTTTTGTCCCCCAAGCTTTAAAAAATGCTGAATTCGTTTTTGTTAGGCATGAAGCTTTAAAACCAACCTTCCGCCCACCATACGATGGACCATTCAGAGTGCTGGAACCTGGTGATAAACATTTTGTGCTTGATTTTGGGGATAGAAAAGAAACAGTCAGCATTGACAGACTTAAACCTGCCTTCTTGCTGAGAGATGAGCCTGCACGGTTGGCGCCTCGGCGGGGTAGACCCCCCAAGAGAAAAGACTCAGCCCCCCTGCAGGGACCAAATAATCACTCTCCTCCCCAAGCTGCAGATTCCTTACAGGAAGGTCTCACCAGGACGCCCAAGCGGACCCACAGCAGATTCGGGAGAAGATTAAAACCCAGACGGCACAAGGACTGATGCAAACTACTCAACAGTTGTTCACTAATTGTGCTGTAACAGTTTAGGACTGACTTGTGATATTACTATGCTGTTATGATTACCACTGAACTCTCTTAGGAGCATGGCTGCTGGAAAGTTTCTTCTGTGTCAAGAGGTGTAGCAGTTAGTATGTCATAAAAATTATCTTAAACTGTGAATTTTTCTATTGTCCTTTTCTTAGTCGTTTGGGGGGGGGCTGTGGTCTATATTAATCATATATCCCATAACCTACATATGTATAAGCATGTGAGAATGTTTGGTGATTACATATGTAAAGCGACTTCACACCTCAGAACAGGACAAAGAGGTCTCAACCACCAGTGAAGATCAAAGAGCATCCGAGGCGCTGCGGTGGAGACCAGATAGGTCGCCCTGACCCCCCAGGGCCAGGTGGAGGGGTACGAAGACAAAAGAGGGTATTAAGATAGTGAGGGATGTCAGCTTTTGATATGCATGTCTTTTGTTATGTGCGAGTATAAGTTCGTAGAGCCGAAGGTGTTTGCTCTCGCACTTCTTCTGCTGCTGCACCTAGATGAGACTTGTTAGAGGAGCTGATAATAAACTTTGGTTTATGAATCACATCGCCTCGTTATTTCAAGCTCTTCTACAACTCCCACCCTTTGCACTGCCACCTTCAGCTTCTTCCCTCCAGATGGAGGTTTGCTGTCCCAAAAAGTAAAACCCAGAGCTACAAAAACAGCTTTGTTCCTGCTGCTGTTAAAGAGTTGAACAAGATGTAACAATATATTGCACATAATTTAGTTACCTATTTATTAATTTTATTTTATATTTACTTATTTTTGTAGGTTTTTATTGGGGTTCTAAATCTTTTATTGGGTTTTAGACTTTTGTGTCTTTAATCTCTTTGACTAGTCTTTAACTTTCTAATATGACCCTTCTCTCTTATCTCCTTGTTTTTTCTCTTATCTCTTTGTCCTATGTCCTGATTGATGGAGCCTTGAGTACTTTTATCATGTTTATAGTCAGCTTCATGTGTGCCTGTGTTTGTGTTCATGTTGAATGTAATTGTGGTTTGCAAATATGGATGTCACCTGACTGCAAAACAAATCTAACTACGGGTACAAATAAAGTAGCCTGAACCTGAACCTGAACACAGACATTTTACCCTCTGAAAGTGAAAATATGGACGGTTTACCCTCTAAATTTGACAGCATGTTAACTTTAACCTCCTGAGGTGACAACATACCTACTTTAACCTCTGGAGGTGATAATATGGCTGCTTTAACCTCTGGACCAAGACTCACAAATGCAGAAATTTCAGAATTTTCTGGTTCCAGACACATTACTACAGAAATTTCTGATTTTGGAGAAACAGATACGGGACTTTTTAGCTCAGGGGACACAGGTGCAGAAATTTCTGGCATACGAGACACAGGTGCAGAAATTTCTGGCACACGAGACACAGGTGCGGAAACCTCTGGCACACGAGATACAGGTGCAGAAATCTCTGGTTCAAAACTTGCGAATGGAGAATTTTCTGGTGCAAAACACACCAATGCATGTAATGCATGCAGTCTGATTCATGTGACACAAATGCAGAATTTTCTGGTCCAGGAAACACAGATGCAGAAATTTCTGGCACAGGACACACAGATGCAGAAATTTCTGGCTCAAAACTCACAAACGCAGAATTTTCTGGTTCAGGAGACACAAATACAGGAATTTCTAATTCAGGGAACAATGATACAGAAGTCTCCCGCTCTGGAGTTACCAATATAGGAGTCTTTAGTTCAGAAGCAGGCAACGGCGGAACACAGACCTCAAGGACAGCATATTGAGGCCCCCCGACCTCTGAAATGACGGGAGGAAGTCCACCAATCCCAGGAACTGCGATGGATGGAGCTGACTGCTCGCCCCCAGGAACTGTGATGGGTGGAGCTGACTGCTCACCCTCAGGAACTGTGATGGGTGGAGCGGACTACTTGCCCTCCGGTACTGCAACGGGTGGAGCGGACTGCTCGCCCTCCAGTACAGTGACAAGTAGAACGGACTGCTCAACCTCTTGGATTGTAGGTGGGGTGTAGTCTCCCTGGGGCTTCATCCTCGATACGGTCACCTTGGATGAGGAGGGGGAACAGAAGGTCAGTGAGGTGATATCACAGTCACTGACAGCAGAGACCGGTGGGGAGAACCCAAAAACTGGTGGAGTCAGCGCTTGGGTCCCCCCACCAGAAGTAAGGCAAGTTCTTCTCTATTGGTGGTAGAAAATGAATGAAAGGGTACTTGCCTTAACCCCTGGTCTCCTGCTGTGAGGGTGACAACCTCAGAATGCGTAGCTGGAGCGTGTCCTTCCGGCTGGCAAGGAACTGCGTGATGAACATGCGTAGCAGGACCAGGGAACGTCTCACAGACGGCACTGGATCCTGTAATGCCGAAACCAGGGAATGCTCTGTCATCAGCACAGATCTTGACAATCAGGAAACACTCCCTCCTCTTCCGGAATGTGGCGGCGGAGCTGGGGAGATGCGGGCTGGAACAGGTGGGTGAAAAGGGGCTAAAGTCGGGGCTGCAGCTGGAGACGAGACCCCTGTCTCCAGTGAGACAAAGGCAGACGGCTCCTCCACCTCTGGCGTGAAGGAGTCCGACTGCAGGAACTCATGGAGGAAAGCAGGAATGTTCTCCCTCAGATGGGATTTTGCTGCCACTAGCTGATGAGCCCTGTCCAATGCCATGTTCCTCCATACTGCATTCTACCCTCCCTCCATCCGCAGGCAATGCTTGTAGCACTCTCCCAGCTCTCTGATGAGATCTCACAGCTCCTTGGGGTGGGTGACGTCCTTCGGTGTGGAGCTCGGGGAAGGGGAGAGAGGAGAGACAGGTGAGATTGACGGTATCGAAGTGACAACAGATTACAGCAGAGCCAGGTAGCTGCTGCCGAGCCCCCCCATTGGGGGCAAGACAAGACCTCTCATTAATAGGTGTTAAAAAATGAGAAAACAGTATTTGCCTTGTGTTCCGCTCTACTGCCGCTGAAACGCCACACGACTCCCTCTGGGTAGCTGCGGAGATCATCCGATGGAGGGCTGTGGGGGTTTGAGCTGGAGATGGGGTGGAGTGCCGGGAGGAATGGCGGCGACGCTGTCCTTGCCTTTCCACTGCAGTCCTGGGTGGCGAGGTGGACCGTGGGGCGCCGCAGATGTGAAGGTCCTGTACCCATGGGAACACCCTCAGATGCAGGGTGTACTCCAGCTCAGATGCTGCTGCTGTCCAGAGCTGACACTCCTCCTCTGGGTCGTTGGAGCTATGGGCTGCAGAAACCAACTCCTGCAGTTTGGTCATGGCCTGGAACTCTCCCTCAGTCAGCAGCACGTATCCAGCCATAGCTATGCAACTAGAAGTCCGCTGGGTCCTTACTGGTGGCGTCCTTCTTTCATAAAGTTTGCTCCTCTGGAGCACTGAGTAAAGGGCCCAAACGCCAGACTTCAAGTTGTGTGGAAAACAGCTTGTGGACTGAAATAATATTAGAAGTCCAGACAGTGTAGAGTGAAGAACAGCAATAATAATAATCCAGAGTGCATGGTGAAGATGCGTGGAGATGTTAACACAAGGACGCCGCGGGGATTAATGGCAGCGGCAGGCATATATAGGAGAACAGTGACTGGGAAACCGAAGAACAGCTGTGACAAATTAGAAGGTGAGGGGATGAGGCTAACACAGGACGCTAACAGGAAGTAAACAAAGGGTACTGTCAAAATAAGAGTCCATACAGAAATGATAGTAATGAATGGCAAGAAAGATACTACTACTACTAATAATAAAAAAGAGTCCAAACACGGAACATAAGGCATGGATAGGGTCTAACCCTGTCCAGATTGTTACAATTAACATTGATTTATGTTTGGATTAACAGGATTTCTTTTTATATTTTCAAGCTCATAAAGGACATCCTTCTAGTAAATTTCACTTTACCCATAATTTTGCCATGGACTGTTCAAATAATCTCTGAAATGATAAGGGTGGATTCACACTGCAACGTTTGGACCATCTTTTACTGATGTTTTGGCAAACATATGGCTCTGATGGCAAAAGTTGGTAAAAGTTAATGATAGATAGTGTTTGTTGGCAAACGCTGGCAAAAGTTGTGATCTTTGAAATTTTCAGCATGTTGAAAATTTGCCGACGTTTGGAAATACATGTTGGTTAAAGTTGTGCTCAGTTTGTAAAAGTTCCTGAGGGCTGGGCTAAGTTATGCAGAGCTCGCCTAAGTCGGCCTAAGTTAAGCTCCATTGGCAAACGTTGACTGAAATGCTGGTGGAAGCAGATGTTTTTAGACCGAAACTCACTTCAGACATGCACGGACACGAGAAATGTGAAAAAGTGTCTGTCCATGGTGCTGGAATGCCAAAAGCCAAGAGAAGGGGGAATTATGCGGTATAAAACCCCAAAAATGTGACACCCCAAAAGAAAAAAAAAATCTCCTCATTGTGAAATTTACTGTTCTTAATTTTCTGCTCCATGCGTAATCATTCTCCAGGATTTGTTGGTTTGGCTTCCATTGTGGGGAATCAAAAAGCGAAGATGTGATGTCAAAAAGTAAATGACATTTAACAGATTTTATGTTATTTTAAAGGAGAGAGTTGTAACAGTCAAAATCACCCATCATTTTATTTATATGATGATACACTAAATAGTTTTTTTTTTTTAATCCATCCATGCTCACATTTTAATTGGGGACTTACTGTTTGAGTCTACAGATTTTTTTTTTTAGAGGAATGAATGAATGAATGAACAGAGAAAAAGGGCATGCAGAAATAACTACATAGGAATATAAAATGAAAATAAATGCTGAAACGTATGCCCAAGGGAGATGTGTTCACTCCAAAAGCAGGGGTTCAGTGATTTTCTGGTATTTTCTCAAAATTTGTTCCACTTTGAATTGCAGACTGTTTGCTTCCTAAAATTCCTTGCAATTACATGGTTATTAGTTTTATTACAGATCTTGAGTATATTGAATCTTGAATTTGGTTGTTGGCATGCTAGCTATGCACTATCGATAATGGATAGTGCATTTATATTGTCACATATATGTGGTTAATATGGTCGTACTTCACGCAGATTTCATCCATATGCTTTTGATATGCCTCTTTCATATGATTTAATTGTTTTTATTTTGTATTACTGTATATTACATGCTTGTAGTAGAAAAATGAGAATATATATGGTTGTGTTGTGGAGTGTGTAAATGAAGAGGCAGATTAATTTCAGACGATTTATTACACACTCACATCTCACAAGCAAAGAACAAACTGAACATTCCAACAGGCACTCTCCTCTTAAGTTTCATGGCATTTCTCCACACACAACATGACATTTGCATCACACTGCATTCAACCCCCTACGTCCTTGACTCCTTCCTGCTATCTCACCAGGAACCTCCTGAGTATTGTTCTCCCATGTTTATCCACTGTCTCTTGTCTGAGATGCTAAATAATCCGACTCCCCCAAGGTGCTGAAGTGTAACTTTTTTAAACCTTTTACAACCACAGACTGAACCTGTGACCACTGAGCAGCTCCACTGGAACAGTTGGGTTTAAAGGCCTTGCTCAAGGGCACTACAGTGGGGCTAATGAGGGTGAGGCAAATACTGCTTTGTCATCTGTCCCACCCATATCTGATCCTGCCAGTCCAGGGATTAACCAGCGACCCTCCAGTCACCAGTTCACATCTCTAGCATTAGGTCACCACATAGCTTTTTACCCCATTGCCAAGGAAAGTTGTTATGTATACCTGGGTAAGTTGCTACAGTGATGAGATGGTTAGGTAATAATTGATCCTTATTTGTTTTCCCTTCCAGGTGGGAGCAGACAAAGGTGGACTGAGGAGGACTGGTTTCAGGAGACACTGAGAAGAGGCAAGGGAAAATCCAAGGTAGGTAATGATATTGATATAATGTTGCAGGCTTACGTGGAATCCATGGGGGTTTGTCTTCAAGGGGTGAGCACACTCGAGCAGACACATGAGAGCTTGCAGAGCAAGCTGTAGAGCTGAGGCAATCTCACAAGGAGCTAGTGCACACTGAGGTGTATTTATACCTCAGCAGCAATTAGGACAAGTGTGCTGATGAAGAGCAGGTTGAGGTTAATCAATACTACTAAGAGTGTGAAGGGTGTGCCCACCTACAGACTAGAACAGTGGAATTTTGAAGCCATACCTTATTAAGATAGGATATATGTAACAAATTTTTCTTAAACATGTATTGTGATGATTATTTCTGTTAAAAATTGTTCATGTGATCATACCTAAAATAGATGCAAGGTTTCTTACACAATTATGCCATGTTATTAAATATGAACTTGACAGTGATCCATAATGCCATATTCTAGTTACACTATAACAACTTGCCCCATCATTGCCACTTATGAGTAGCTGTGACACCACCAGGAAGGAACTGTCATGATTCAGGGCAAGTGAGGCTCAAACGCAAAGCTGCCAGAACGAACACTCAGACACAGATGTAAAAGGTTTACCAGTTTATTGTGAACAAAACCAAACCAAACACACAACTCTAAATAAAACTGCACAACTAAGGAAAAGAGCAACACAAAAACACACACTTAAATTATACACAAAAACCAGTGCCGTTGGAGCGCACACAACCTATGGGGAGAGAGCAGAAAGAGAGGATTAGGAACAGAACCTCCAGAAGAGGAAAAAAAGATTAGGTGGATACTCTTACTGCTGAGAGCAGAGGAGCCCAGCGGGGAACTCCTGCTTGGACCAGGAGAACAGAGGGAAGATGATGACCTAGGTGGACGTCCGGCGTCTTCTTGGTCAGGCGAGCATGATCAGCTCCGGAGTACACACAGCACAGGTGGTGGCAAACTTGAAGAGACAGGAGGACAAAAGGGGTGAGAACACAGGTCAACTGAGCGATAAGAGATACAAAGGCTTAGACGTTTTTCTTGGTGGTAAACCTAACGATCCAGCGATGAGTTCTCCACACGCTGGCTCTTAAATATGCTGGGTCATTAGGATGCAGCAGTTGTGTAATCACGCAGGTGTAGCTGATGCTCCAGAGCCGAGAAGACAGGAACAGGAGGGGAGGGAGAGCACGCTCGCCTGATCATCACAGGAGCCCTGTACTACTTAATGTAACAGACACGTAACCATGTGGCCTGGTAAGTCTAGTTTCACAAGCAAACATATCGTGCACAGGATCACCTTGGTCTGACAACTATGAAGAAGACGACAGATTTTCAAAAAAGCCCTCAGAGGGCTCATGATTCATTTTCATCCTCCCTCATGTACAAAGATCCAAATGCATGGGCCATGTGCAGCAGGAGAGTGTAGACTGTATTGCACATACACTGAGTCGAAAATTAGAAAGGACACACACACACACACACACGGACAGGAGGGGGTGTAGCAACTTGCCCTTTTTTGTATCTTTTAGCCCCAGCTTACCCCAATCCACTATCCATTCTGTTAACTAACTTAATATTCAAATATTTCCACCAAAACTTTATACTCACGCTTCCACCAGGAAATGGCCATGCAGAACTAGCTCCTCATTTCTTGCAGCACACCTGCTGCTGTTTTCTTTCACCTACAGAATGAAAGCACCAAGGTGCTGATGCCTCAGTGCCAGAGCCTTGGCGGAGGTATGCATTCTTGGATCATCACCAAAATGTTATGGGTTTCTCTCTAGCCCAAGGACCGCCTCTGGTAAAAAAAAATCATCCAAATCCATCTAGTAGTTTTGGAGTATTCTTGCTAACACACTGTGAGAAGATAAGAGCCTTGGTGGAGGTATGCATACTGGGACCATTACCAAAATGTTATGGGTTCCTCTCTAGCCCAAGGACCACTTCTGATAAAAAATTTCATCCCAATCCATCCAGTAGTTTTGGAGTACACGCATGCACAGTGAAAATAATCTGCAGTTCACATGCCCATACTGTTGGCAGCAGCCAAGAGCCACGACACTGATTTGAACAGCTGCAATCCAAACAAGAAGCGCACAGTGGCAGACGTTGTAAATGGCAGAAGAGATGGAGGTACATGAATACAATGACAATCAAGACTAATAGGAGCTTTTGCTGTTTAGTGGCAGAGGAAGAAAACAGACGGGCAAAAAGATGGACATTTGTTAACCTAGTACTGGCAGATTGTTCAGTACTTTTCTGTGGTGGGAGCTTCTGGGTGCATGCGCAGTACTGTTCCATTGACGGTAAAGGTGAGCTATTTTTGTGTTTATTTAAAAAACAAAGCGTTATTTTGAAATTCTGGCAAATTAAAAGTCGAGAAAATATGGTGATACAATGATACAAGCCTTTAGTTCCACTTAATTTTGACCGGGCGAGCTGAAACAGAGAGGCAAACAGATGGACAGATACACACACACATCCACAAACGGACGCATTGAGTGATTATCATATGCCTCTCCCATCCAGGCATAACAAGAGGAAGTGGGTTGTGAACAGCTGTTTCCCTGCAAAAATCCTCTAGAAATTCCATCCATCCATCTTCTACTGCTTAATCCTTTTTGGGTTGCAGGGGCTGGGGGGCTGGAGCCTATTCCAGCATTTTTGGGCAAGAGGCAGGGTACACCCTGGACAGATTGCCAGTCCATTGCAGGGCCCCCTCTACAAATTATGCATTTTCATTGTGAATACATTACTGAATGCCATTAAAGGGGGCTTTATTTGTGACAATAGTTTTGTTTGGTGTGTTTCAACAGTGAGCACTTTAAGTGCTTCAGGTACAGTAGACTTTTTTGGATGTGTTTTCTGAGTTTTTTCTCTCTCGCTCCTGACCTCTGGAACAGCAGCAGCTTTGTGTTTGTGACCCCTCCTTTTCAAAAAAATAATTGCTGTTTAACTGTGAAAGGCTCTTTTTGTACACACATACAGTGGGGTAAAAAAGTATTTAGTCAGCCACCAATTGTGCAAGTTCTCCCACTTAAAAGATGAGAGAGGTCTTCAATTTTCATCATAGGTATACCTCAACTATAAGAGACAAAATGAGGAAAAAAAAAATCCAAAAAATCACATTGTCTAATTTTTAAAGAATTTATTTGCAAATTATGGTGGAAAATAAGTATTTGGTCAATAACAAAAGTTCATCTCAATACTTTGTTATATACCCTTTGTTGGCAATGACAGAGGTCAAACGTTTTCTGTAAGTCTTCACAAGGTTTTCACACACTGTTGCTGGTATTTTGGCCCATTCCTCCATGCAGATCTCCTCTAGATCAGTGATGTTTTGGGGCTGTCGCTGGGCAACACGGACTTTCAACTCCCTCCAAAGATTTTCTATGGGGTTGAGATCTGGAGACTGGCTAAGCCACTCCAGGACCTTGAAATGCTTCTTACGAAGCCACTCCTTCGTTGGCCGGGTGGTGTGTTTGGGATCATTGTCATGCTGAAAGGCCCAGCCACGTTTCATCTTCAATGCCCTTGCTGATGGAAGGAGGTTTTCACTCAAAATCTCACGATACATGGCCCCATTCATTCTTTCCTTTACACTGGTCAGTCGTCCTGGTCCCTTTGCAGAAAAACAGCCCCAAAGCATGATGTTTCCACCCCCATGCTTCACAGTAGGTATGGTGTTCTTTCTCCTCCAAACACGACAAGTTGAGTTTTTACCAAAAAGTTCTATTTTGGTTTCATCTGACCATATGACATTCTCCCAATCCTCTTCTGGATCATCCAAATGCTCTCTAGCAAACTTCAGACGGACCTGGACATGTACTGGCTTAAGCAGGGGGACACGTCTGGCACTGCAGGATTTGAGTCCCTGGCGGCGTAGTGTGTTACTGATGTAGCCTTTGTTACTTTGGTCCCAGCTCTCTGCAGGTCATTCACTAGGTCCCCCCCGTGTGGTTCTGGGATTTTTGCTCACCATTCTCGTGATCATTTTGACCCCACGGGGTGAGATCTTGTGTGGAGCCCCAGATCGAGGGAGATTATCAGTGGTCTTGTATGTCTTCCATTTTCTAATAATTGCTCCCACAGTTGATTTCTTCACACCAAGCTGCTTACCTATTGCAGATTCAGTCTTCCCAGCCTGGTGCAGGTCTACAATTTTGTTTCTGGTGTTCTTTGACAGCTCTTTGGTCTTGGCTATAGTGGAGTTTGGAGTCTGACTGTTTGAGGTTGTGGACAGGTGTCTTTTATACTGATAACAAGTTCAAACAGGTGCCATTAATACAGGTAATGAGTGGAGGACAGAGGAGCCTCTTAAAGAAGAAGTTACAGGTCTGTGAGAGCCAGACATCTTGCTTGTTTGTAGGTGACCAAATACTTATTTTCCACCATAATTTGCAAATAAATTCTTTAAAAATCAGACAGTGTGATTTTCTGGATTTTTTTTTCTCATTTTGTCTCTCATAGTTGAGGTATACCTATGATGAAAATTGGAGACCTCTCTCATCTTTCAAGTGGGAGAACTTGCACAATTGGTGGCTGACTAAATACTTTTTGCCCCACTGTATTAAGCACACATGAATTTGCCTGATATTGGAAAAATTATTACTTGGAAAGAATATGTGCAGAATGTTATGATGGAGGATTCTTGCTGTAACTTTGGTTGCTTTTGGCTTTGTTGCCTGAAACTGGTCAACAAGTGTGAGTTGCTTTTGCTGTTTTTAAAAAAAATCAAACACCTGCTATTACTGACACTAACCACTTACCCTGGATTTACACTGTCTCCGGATGCAGTGTGTTACGGCTGCGATCCAGCCTCCACAGCAAATAGTTCTCGTTCTCCTTAATTTTCTAATCTCCACCTGGTCCAGACCACTATGGAACAAATGTGTCTCATCAAATTCGGTTAGCTAATGAAATGCAACAAGTCTATTTTTGACAGATGCTGGATCCAGTCCACAAGGAAATGCCATGGTATCTTGCAGTATTTAATAGCCGTTTGATCATTAAAAAGGATTTAAGGATTGTCCGTTATTTTCTGAGGTCTACTCCTCCACCACTGTGTCAGAGAAGATAAAAACTTGACTTAACATACAAACACTTCATAGAAACAAGATTAATGGGCTACTTATGTTTTATTTAGAGTCGAAAAATCCAGGTGGAGAGCCGCTACATCACACGTCCTTGTTGTGATCATGTGATCGCTATCGGTTCATCTCGGGTCTTTCTCGAGATCTCGTGTTATTTTGTATAATTCTTGTGCAATCTTGTATGCTGAACTCTGTTCTTTATCCATGCTGCTGCAAAACACAAATGGAGCTGGTAGGGATGAACATAAGGGGCCTTCCGCACTGCATCTACAACGGACTGCATCCAGAGTCAGTGTAAATCCTGGGTTACACTGTAGAAAATGTAACTTTAAAAGTTGTCTTCACTTTTTTTTTAATCATAATAAGAATAACTTTTATAGTTCATAAGTTCACACACCAAAAAGTCTCTATATCACAACAACAACAACAATAATAATAATAATACAAATTTCTATCATTCACTAACTGGCGTTCACTGCATTCTTTGGTTCTTTCAGAAAATAAAAAACAAAACAAAAAAACAGGAGTGCTGACTGAATATGAGACAATCAGATTGAACTGTCATCTGTAATCAAAACAGGCTACAGTAGCATCCACAGCTAATGCAAAAATGTTTTTTGTTAACTTGTTTCCCGAGCCAACAGCCAACATTTCCAAACTTCAAAGAGCAGCTTTCACACCCACACTCCGTTGTGAATCAAATAAGAGATAGAATATAATTGCAGCATATGAATAATTCAGTCGTGGGGTTTATGATAAGACAAAATTCTTATCAGGGCTTTCCCTCAAGGTCCTGTGGACTGCTTTTCCCATTTTGTATGGCTGGCTGGCTGGCTGCTCGTACGAGGGTCTGAGGTCTCTATCTTGCTGCTGCCCTGCTTTGCCCACCAGGAGAACAAAGTCAGCAGAATTCACACTGACTGACACAGAGTCACTGCCAGCAAACACGCTGCTCACTCTGCAACAATGTGGCATCATAGATTAAGACTTCACCCTTCAAGTACACAATATGCAGGAGATGGGCTTTGCATTAATTATTAAAACGTAACATCATTCTATCCTTAATAAGCTGTGTTTACAGTGATACAGCGTGGGAGGCGGAGAATGTGCAAACAGACAATTTGAGGAGGAAACACAGTTTATCAGGCAAGTGAGAGTGTTTTGAATAATTTCTATAACTGCACTAAGAGCAGACAGAACAATACAAGCCATTCGTGCGAGACAAGATAACAAAAGAGGCATTTTTTTTTCCCTTTTCTACCCCCTCAAAAAATCTGTCCAAAAAGTGTGGATCTGTGAAATCTTTAGCTCTTTAAAGCACAACAAGTATTCTCCTGTGTGTGTGCTCAGCTTTTCATAAGTGGGCTGCCCGTAAAGTGTTTTTTCTATTACTAAATGTATTGTTATGAAGACTATACTACAGGGTTTAACAATAACCTCAACAAACTCTTCTGTTTTCCTACAGTCTTGACTACTTGAGAGAGTTGCCATACTGTGCAGCCCACTTTACTTCAGAGTTGTCTATCCTGGGCATCTATCAAAGGCATAGAGTTCCTTAACTGCTGCCTGATTTTCTGAAAAGGAAAAAAAAAAAATCTCCCCACCATTCTCTCTGCACTAAAAAGTCACCTCCAGATATGTCTCCTACACATCAAACAAATAGAGATATTTCATAAAGGAGGAAAGGAACGGCACCCCATCGTTAACACACTTATGCCTATCTTGAATTGATTGATGAGACAGGTATTCAAGTTTAACGTTCAGTACCTTCCCTTATACAGTATATCATATCCATCTCTGTCATCTGAAAGTTTGCATTCACATGGCAATGGCCTGTGGCTTCAAGGTACTCAGAGGGGATCATAGACAAACCCGAGTCAAAGAAGGGTATTAAATGGACTCGGAATCCATTTTACTTTTGGCACTGCCTGCCAGACATCCTTGTTCTGAAACAAAGGTGTGACCTCTGCAGTTAAGTACCTGAAAGGACTGCAGGGGTCGGCACTTTTTTCCTCCTAACACGATTGAACAACCTCTGTGTTTTATGGGTCCTTCCCTTCTTTTTAAGTCTGCCCTACATACAGAGTAACCCACCTCACTGCATATTTAAATGATTTTCTTTTACACAGGTTTAAATGAGGAAGACCCATTCTCACATATTCCTGGTTAACCTCTTTTGGTTCTATATTCTTAGCAGTAGCAGCTCATGGGTGATCCCACTGAGGAGGAAAAGTACTCATGAACAGACACACACCTATACTTGCGAGGACCCCAAGTCTTTAGCTCCACAGATACTAAATGCAGCTCTTGCAAAGCCCCAGGAAAACATCATTATGCTGACCAACACGCTATTCAAGACAACACAACACCAGCCTCACTCAGCATGATAAAATCTGGAATGCATTGCAAGTATTTATAAAAATGTCCCGTTTATTGACTTGAATTTACTTGGTCCTGTTAAATATGATTTAATGCATTATTTAGGAGTTGTGTGTCTCATTAGTTACCACAAGAATGGCCATTTGTTGCTAAATATTAACATAAAAATGATTTAATTGATTTTTGGGGGGGCGCTTGGCAGGCTTTTGGTGTCCCATAAAAATGATTTCATTATTTGGGCATTTGATGCCCTATTTGATCCCGTTTGGTGCTGGTTGTTCGTCAAAGTAAGCACCAGTGAAAAATATTTTCCACAATCATTTAAAGAGTTGAAAATAAAACAGCATACAGGCATAGACGCATACAGAAGAGCAATAGATTTTAACTCACTGGTTACCATGTCTTTGGTTCCAAGGTTGTCATAGCCAGGAGCGGCACTGTGGTTAAGCTCTCAGTGTTTATAAAATGCTCCTTATGGCGTGCGTCTCAAAAAGCCTCTGACAACTAAGTCCAATGAATCCCAAACTCTCTGTTAAGATGAAGATGGCAGTGTACAACGCCTGCATCATCAGCACACTGCTCTATGGGAGTGAGACGTGGACAACATACGCCCGGCAGGAAAAGAGACTGAACTCCTTCCACTTGCGCTGCATTCGCCACATCCTGGACATATCCTGGCAGGACAAAGTGCCTAACACAGAAGTTCTGTCCCGCGCCGGCCTTCCCTCCATGTTCACTCTACTCAGGCAGTGCAGGCTCCGCTGGCTAGGCCACGTTCACCGTATGGAGGATGGCAGAATCCCCAAAGACGTCCTCTACGGAGAACTGGCGACTGGCAGGAGAGACGTTGGCCGCCCACAGCTGCGCTTTAGAGACGTCTGCAAGAGAGACATGAAGGCCCTGGAGATCAATACAGAGCGCTGGGAGGACCTTGCAACGGACCGCTCCAAATGGAGAGGCACCCTGACCAGACAGCTCAAGGCGGGTGAAGAGAGACTGACTGCTGCAGCAGATGAAAAACGGACCCGCAGGAAGAACCGCCACAGACCCAGCAGCACGGAGACCACCCACAAGTGCGACCTGTGTGACAGGGACTGCCATTCGCGCATCGGCCTGTTCAGCCACAGGCGGTGCTGTTCCAGCAGAGTAGACGTTTAGGATTCTCTTCCATGGTCATCATAGACCGACGGAGGCCGACGACTCATTCATGGAAGATGCTGAGATTGATTCACTTGCATCAAAAATTGCAACGCTGTTTCATCTGAACTTGTCTGCAGTGGAGGATGAGATTTTGACACTACAGGTTGACAATGAACTTAAGTCCAGGGCTCATGGACAGTTTTGGAACTTACTCACAGAGGAAAAGTATCCAGACATAAAGAAATGTGCTACTTCCTTGATCGCATTATTTGGCTCTACCTATTTTTGCGACTCAGCCTTATCCCACATGCAGATTATTAAGTCCAAACACCATTCCCCCATGACTGATGATCATTTGGAAGCCTGCTTGAGAGTAGCTACCGGCAGCTACTGCCCAGGCTATGCAACCTTGGCTGACTCCATCCAGTGCAAGTCATCAGAGTAAGGCAATGATTGTAAATATATTGAATTGTATTGTGCCACAAGGGTTCACATAGTTATATAATGTACGCCAACATACTGTATATTGCATATATTTAACATTTTTTAAATGTAGGTAGATCATTTGGATCTGGTCACTTTAAAAATAGCTCACAAGCTAAAAAAATGTGGGCACCCCTGATATAATACATAAAAAACGAGTTATCAAGCTACAAGTGCATTTCAAACTATTAAGTGAAAGTAAACACAAAAGGCAGTGACAAAATCAAAGTCAGAAAATTAAACTTGAGGATAGGAATGCTATTTTTTGTCCCATCTACCACCCCCTCTTCTGTAAGAGGATTTAAGCAGTTTTGAAACAGAAACTGAGTGAAGATGGTACATATGGGACGATTCTGAGGTGAAGAACTTAAGACATCCTCCTCTTCTATGGAACCAGTTGCTAATCTGGATTTAGGAGACAGACTCGATGTCTTTTTTTAAGAACAGGGTTAAATCTTTCATTTTTGACAAAGCCTATAGTTAGGGTTGGGTCAGGTGACCCTGAACCTTCCCTTAATTATGCTGCTAATAGCGTTAGACAGTCGGGACACCTCCGATGATGCACTGGGCTTCACTCTCAATGAAATATTTTTGCTGGTCATTAACATCTGGTTGTTCTCTCCCATAGAGTGAGTCCCTGTTGTGCTGTTGCTCTCCATGTGTCTATTATTTTCTTCTTCTCTATCCCCTCACCCCCCAGCCTGCTGCAGCAGATGACTGCACCTCACTGAGCCTGATTCTGCTGGAGATTTCTTCCTGTTTAAAGGGAGTTCTTCCTTCCCACCGTTGACAAGTGCTTGCTCACAGGGGATCGCCTAGTTGCTGGGGTCTTTCTGCAAAGGATATTCCCCTGCAGCTTGAAAGTGTTATGAGATGATTGTTGTTGTGAAATGGTGCTATATGAATAAAGTTGAATTGAATTTAATTGAAGTCTTCATCATGTATTCTCTGCTGCAACACAGCCGACGTCCTGAGTTCCTCTTTTATCTAAGGGTGCTTTCACACCTGCAGGCTTTATTTCGTTTCAATCGAACTCAAGTTCGTTTTCTCTGTTAGTGCGGTTAATTTTGTCTGGTGAGAACACGGTAACTGCACTCAAGTGCGTACCAAAACAACCGTACTGAGACCACCTGAAAGAGGTGGTTTCGGTTCGAAATAAATGGCAAACTCTGGTGTGGTTCTGAAGGTGAGAAAGTGACCATGCTAAAACAGGACCAGTGGCAAACGATAAAACATTTTCTGCCACTGTACATACCTGATAGATCTTTGAAAATATCTGTAGCTGAGCACGTCATAGTTCTGGAGGATTAATGAACGTTAACATGTTATTTCCCATCCGTAGCAGCGCTTTATTTTCAAACTGTATGATTTGCCAAAAGTGGTATATGCACGTATGTAATAAATGATAACCGGGATGATGAAACCCTTCCATAGTTTACGATACGATCTGTATTATTTTTTCCCCAGAATTGCATAAATACACAGTAGTCATCCTACTTCCTGTATTACCTTTCCTGTTCTCGCGGCAAACAAATCTGACCAATAAGAACAGAGAACGTTCTGATGTAAGTCTCGTGGGATTCAACGTGACGCAGTTTGTCTGCTTTAATTTTTGCCTGTGTGAAAGGGGACCGAACCAAGGAGAAAATGATACAAAGTAACAAACTTGTCAACTGATTTGGACCAAATTAAACGAATTTAGGTGTGAAAGCACCCTAAGTCTTTGCACTGAGATGTCTGACTTAAAAAAAATCTTTGTTTATGTTTCTGAAGGAAATGTTCTGTTCTTTCTGAAAGATTGCTCCTTATTGACCCTGTGGAGGATGGAATCAGACGAGACAGTGAGCTGAATGACAGAACTTTATTCACCTCCAACAAACAGACTGCCCGGGGTCTCTTATACTGCCCTCACTCTTATACATCTTTATTCCCGCCTCTGAGATCCAGGGTATGAGACATTAACATACAAGACACAAAGCCTGCACCCACATCCACATACAGTACACAAAGTATTACTTATTACCATACTATCGCACCCCGGTGGACTCCGGTGTGAATCCTGTCACAGTGGGAGTGACGGCTTCTCTTTCTTTCATCTAAAACACCCCAGCACTACGGCACTCTTCCTGTCTCTGCACCCCTCTTTGCCATTCATTTTTTATATCCCTCTCCTGCCCTCAACCTCCAGTCCTGGGTGGCGTGCCACCTATTATGTGTCACCATACAGCCCCCCCCCCCAACACCCAGAAAGGGCCCTTTTGGGCTTGAGCAAGTGGCTGTAGTGGGGCACTGCTGGTCCGGTCAAAGCGCCTTCCTGGCAAGGTGTGTGGGAGGAAACGTTGGTCTGTGGAGGGGAAAAGGGTGGGGAGGGAACAGGGTTAGTTTCGTGAGCACAGTTCTCTGCAGGAGGAACACCAAACTGCGGAGCCACTGTAGGTGAGCGTCCGCGTCGGGGAGCTTGAGCCAACACCACCTGTTCATCTGCCAACACATAAGCAGGCTTAAGCCTGTCAATGCAATGTTTCCTTACACACCCCCCCCAAGTCTAACACAAAGTGTTTTGCCCCTGTTTGCAGCACTTGTACAGTAGATGCATTGGGGTTCTGTGTGTGTTGTGCCTGACAAAAACAAATTTGGCACTCTCTAAGCTCTTTGGAACGAAGGTGTGGGGAAAACAATGGTGCGCTGGGCCCAGCACGTCAGCAGCCCCTGTACTGTTAAAAAATTGCGTGGGTGGATTGGTCCTGGGTGCGGGGCTGTCCGGTAAAAATTCCCCAGGGATTTGCAATGGCTGAGAAAAAACAAGTTCTGCTGGGGAGGCTGCCAAATCCTCCTTAGGTGCAGAGCGCAACCCCAATAGAACCCAAGGCAGGCGGTCGGCCCAATTTGCATCCATGAGTGAGGCTCTGAGCGCTGCTTTAAGCAACCTGTGAAAACGTTTGCATAGCACATTAGCCTGGGGGTTGTACGCGGTGTTGCGGTGGATATTGACCCCCAGGCTGTCGGCCATGGCGGACCAGAGTTCCGAAACAAATTGCGGACCTCTGTTGGAAGTGATGTCTGACGGGGATCTGAACCGTGCAACTCAAGCTGACAAAAACGCGTCAGCAACCTTGTCAGACGTGGTGGAAGCCAGTGGGACCACTTCAGGCCAATGCGTGGTGCGATACACGATCGTCAAAAGGTGCGGGAAACCTTGCGATGGCAGAAGGGGGCCCACCAAATCCACGTGGACATGGTTGAACCTCCTGGCTGGAATTTGAAATAACTCGAGGGGGGCTTTGGTGTGTTTGTGCACTTTGGCTTGCTGGCACGCAATGCATGCTGCAGCCCATTCCTTCACATCCCTGCGCAGGCAAGGCCAGACAATTTCTCCCCCACCAGCTTAACCAAGGCACGCATGCCGGGATGTGAAAGGGAGTGGATGGACTCATAAATGCGGCAGTGCCAAGAGCTCGGAACCACTGGATGGGGGCGGCTGGTGGAGAGGTCGCAGAGCAAGGGGGGGGGGCACCCTTCTTGCACCACCTTGCTCTCCAGTTTTAAGCCAGTAGGCGTGGACTGGAGCGCGCAAATGTCTGCGTCCCCGGTTTGGTCGGTGGCCATAGCGGTGAATCTATCCCCATGTAGACTGGGGAGGCTAATGCGCATGACAGGCAGTCAGCCACAACATTAAGCTTACCAGCTACGTGTTGAATGTCAGTAGTGAATTCCGAGATTGTGGCCAAGTGCCGTTGCTGCCGAGCCGACCACGATTTCGAAACTTTGGACATTGTACACGTTAGTGGTTTGTGATCAACAAACGCGGTGAACTCGTGACCCTCCAGCCAAATCTGGAAATAGCGCGTAGCCAGGTGGAGAGCCAACAACTCCAGGTCAAAAGTGCTGTATTTGCATTCGTTGTCGTGCAAAGAACGGCTAAAAAATGCGAGCAGCTGCCACAAACTGGAGACGTGCTGCTCCACCACTGCCCCTATTGTGGTGTCAGATGCGTCTGTGGTGAGCGCTATTCATGCTGACGGGGTGGGGTTTGCTAGTAAAGCTGCATTAGTGAGCGCTGTTTTGGCGTTTGTGAAAGCCTGGACCTGCTCGGGGGTCCATTCAATGTGTTCTGTGGGCTTCCTTTTTTTGAGTGCGGCATACATTGGTTGCAGCAACTGAGCTGCCCAGGGGAGGAAATGGGTGTAAAAATTGACGATTCCCAAAAATTCCTGTAGTGCCCTGATGGTCTGTGGATGCGGAAAATCTGACACCGTGCGCACTTTATCTGGCAGCGAAATCGCGCCCTCCGGCGAGATGCGGTGTCCCAAAAAATCAATCACCGGCATCTCGAACTGGCACTGTGCCGGGTTAATGATAACCCCGTGTGCTTCCAGCCGCTGGAAGACTTGTTTGAGATGGGTGAGGTGTTCCTCCTCTGATGTGCTAGCCACCAGAATGTTGTCCAAGTAGACAAAAATGAACAGCAAGTCACGGAGCAACGTGTCTATCATTCTTTGAAAAGTTTGTGCTGCGCCCTTTAACCCGAATGGCTTGTGTAAAAACTCGAAAAGGCCAAAAGGAGTTATTACCGCCATTTTGGGAATGTCTTCAGCACGCACCGGGACCTTGTGGTAACCACGGACCAGGTCCACTTTTGAAAAAATGCACGTCCCAGCTAGGTGCACAGAAAAATCCTGGATATGCGGGATGGGATACTGGTCATGTTCTGTGGTGTTGTTCAAGCGCCGGAAATCGCCACATGGCTGCCACGACCCATCGACCTTAGGCACCATGTGCAGCGGAGATACCCACGGACAGTTGGCGTGTCTAACGATGCCTAATTGCTCTAAGTTTGCAAACTCCTCACATGCACTGTCTACTTTAACCATGTCCAGGCGACGAGGGCACGCAAACACTGGTGGGCCTTTCGTTGTGATGAAATGCTCGACTCCGTGCTTGGTAACCATAGTGGAAAAGGTGGGAACCGTGAGTGCTGGGAACTCGGAAAGCAAACGCTGGTACTTACCCCCTGGAGCTAGAATGCTAGCATGTGTTGGTGGCCCAACTCCTTGGGCAGCGCAGAGCAAGGAGGAAAAAGAGACAGCATCCACTAAACGTCTGTTGGCAACATCGACTAACAGTCCATAAGCACAGAGAAAATCAGCACCTGATATGGGGACTGAACATGCAGCTACCACAAAGTTCCACTGGTAATTGTGTCCATGTAAGCATACCGTCACCGTTCTTTCGCCAAACGTCCTGATGTGGGATTCGTTGGAGGCCGTAAGAGCGGGGCCACTGCCTTCTGCCAGCCTGTCCGCGCTGACCGGCAGAATGAGGCTCTTCTGGGAGCCAGAGTCCACCAGAAATGTCTCCCAGAATGTGTGTCCGTGATGAAAAGTAGCTTCTACCTGTCACCAGTGGTCGCAGCTGCTACTGACCGCTGGCTCCTCGACCTCGCTGGATTCCTTTGTGGATTCCGGTGTCACTGTGTGCACACTGAGAGCCTTGGTCGCCAGGATGATGCGGTCTGCCTCTTGCTCCAGCACGCGGTAGTTTCTGGTCGCCAGCAGCGTTGAGTTAGCAAGGATCGCCCTTGCTGTTGTTGGTAGGTTCCTTAGGAAGAGGTGGGTGAACAGGAAGGAACCGTCATCCTTACCTTAGCGCGAGCATGCTCTCCATCAGGTCCACAGCTGATCTGTCACCTAACTCTGAGCGTGTGAGGAGTTTTTCTGCTCTCTCGCTGTCCAAAAGAGTATAGCGTTGCAGCAGCATCTGCTTGAGTGCGTCGTATTTACCCCGGGCAGGCAGTTCTTGGAGCAGGCTCATTACTTGGTGTGTGGTGCGCACATCCAGCGCAGTTATCACATGATGGTATCTAGTGTTGTCCGTGGAGATTCTGAGGAGGGCGAACTGGGCTTCCACATGCAAAAACCAAGCGGCCGGATTGTGGAACCAAAACTCTGGGAGCCTGACTGTGACAGCGCATGCAGTGCTGGTGTGCTCCCACTGGGGTGTCTCCACGGAGTTGCGCGGCTCATTCTCCATTTCACATCTAAGGGTCACCACTGTGGAGGATGAAATCAGACGAGACAGCGAGCTGAACGACACAGAACTTTATTCACCTTCAACAAACAGACTGCCCGGGGTCTCTAGGCAATCACTCTTATACATCTTTATTCCTGCCTCTGAGATCCAGGGTATGAGACATTAACATACAAGACACAAAGCCTGCACCCACATCCACATACAGTACACAAGGTATTACTTATTACCATACTATCGCACCCCGGTGGACTCCGGTGTGAATCCTGTCACAGTGGGGGCGACGGCTTCTCTTTGTTTCATCTAAAACACCCCAGCACTACGGCACTCTTCCTGTCTCTGCTCCCCTCTTCACCATTCATTTCTCATATCCCTCTCCCCCCCCTCAACCTCCAGTTCTGGGTGGAGTGCCACCTATTATGTGTCACCACAACCCAGTGTTTTTTTAACAAAATAAAATAGCCATCCGCTCTGGCATACATAACAGGACCATTTGACAATTTGTAGTGTCCACTATATTCTGATACTGCTATCAATTACACATAGGCTGAGAAAGCAATAAGTTCTTTATTCTACATAAAGCCATCAGTCCCCAAAGGATTTTATTGATTTCATGTCCTCTAGTTTGATTCTTTTAGACAGTTATTAAGGTACAAGCTCTCACTGGATTTTTACCTTGACTGAATAAAAGAAAAATGTACATTTTAAAAAGGTGTTTCATCTTTTGTCACATCTGAATACATTTTTACCAAGGTTAGGAATAATTCTCTTTTTGAGTGGCATATTCTTTTCCAGAGTAAAGTGTTCACATTTATCTAGAATTTAATTAGCACAAATGACTGGTTAAAGGTCTCTATGGCAGGGATTGTTATTACCTTGAGCCTTATTTGTAGCAATTGCAGAGCTTGTCTGTATGCTATATGAAATCTGTCATGTTTGTAGTTTGCAAATGCTGCCACAAATAATGGAGCATATTTCTGTCACAGTGTCCCTAATTTAATATGGATCCAGTGCCAAATGTGTTTGATTCTGGCTGGGTTGTCTTCTCTGGGCATTACAAAAAGAGAACCGACAATGACAAACACAAGTTTGGACTTCACTTTTGATTATAAATTCACTGCAAAAAAAATGAAAATGGTGTTTTGGTGGATAATATCGTTTGAAATATTTGTTTTTCCAGTGTTCTTAATAGGTAAGTTTATGGCTGGTTATCAAGATTAAGGTTTGGTCTGTGGCTGAAGTTACTTAAAGTGACACTCCAGAGAAAATCAAGTTTTTTTCCTTGTTAACATGTCTATAACATGCTTTTTTATGACTTACAAGACATATCAAGAGCAAAATCCGTCATAACTGCCATGTCTGTATTTCTTTTTTGAAAGTTTGGTGCCCCACCCACAGGCTGAACCGAGTAAGTTTAGGCAGACTGTTCTAATGACATCACAAAAAAAGGGAAATAATCAGGACTAAGCGTTGGGTGTGGCTAGGGCCAGTTACATTTTCGGACAGCTGTGCTGAAAATTTGACACAGATTCAGATGAGTTTTACCATTAAACTACCTTTTTTTTAAATCAACAATCTTTTTATTGAATTTTCAAGTAAACAAAATAAACAAAATAACATATAGATTAAGACAATTCTGTAAACATTGAGAACTGCATCCATCCCCTCCCCCCCCAAAAAAAACAAAAACAAAAAAACAAAAAGCAACAAGGGCTTATGGTGCAGAATAATCCTGGCAGAAACCAACATACATGTAAGGTGGGACTAGTGACAAATCCTTAAAAAGGCAAGAGATATAAAATTTATAAAGTTGGAAGTCTGGTCTTCTCTGTATGAACCAATGTGTGTAAGCAGATGAGAAAAAAAAAAGTTATAGACAAAAAAAGGGGGGAAATGAGTGCAAACGTACATAGAAGATCAGTGGGGATCAAGAAAGTGCTTTAAAAAGGGTCCCCAAACACTGTTAAATTTCACCCCTTGGTTCTTAACAGAGTATCGGATCATTTCCAGACTCAGGCAAGACATGGCGTCTGACAGCCACTGAGTGTGAGTCGGCAGGGCAGCACTCTTCCATCTTATTAAGATAACCCGTCTGGCCAGGAGGAAGGCGAGGGACAACATACAACGCACTTTAGAGGGAACATTAAGATTACCTGAAGAACAACCAAATAGAGCTAAAAGCTAAAAGCTAAAACCACTGCACGGTGGTGCAGTGGTTAGCACTGTGGCAGCACAGTTTACCCTTGGCTGGGGGATCGTGGGGATCGTGGGTTCGATCCCAGCCCCTGACCAACAGTGATCTGTGTGGAGTTTGCATGTTCTCCCCGTGTTGCGTGGGTTTACTCCGGGATTTCTCCGGTTTCCTCCCACATGCCAAAAACATGCAGGTTAGGTTAATTGGAGACTCTAAAGTGGCCCTAGGTGTGAATGTGTGTGTGAATGGTTAAGGGATAGCGCCGTATCGTGGCTGCTTCATCCATCCAGGTGGTGGATGACCCTCAATTTCCCCTCTGGGGATCAATAAAGTATACTAAATCTAAAAATCTAAAAGAGGGTCGGGAGTAATTGTTATACCAGAAACCACAGAGAGAGATTGAAAAATCTCCTGCCAAAATGTTCTAAGCCTGGGGCAGGATCAGAACGAGTGAATCAGAGTTGGTTCATCAGTGCCACATTTGTCACACTGAGGGTTCAAGTCAGGATAAGTGCGAGAGAGTCTGGCCTTAGACATGTGGGCACGATGGACAACCTTAAACTGTAGTAAGGAGTGACGAGAGCAAAGCGAGGTAGAATGAACAAGCCCCAGGACTGAATCCCAAGTGCCGTCTGACAGGTGCAGGTTCAGATCCTGTTCCCAGGCTACTCTCATCCTGGCAGTGGAGGTTTGGTTTAAAGAGGTCAGTTAATTGTACACTTTTGAAATGAGACCTCTGACAAACGGTTGAAGGATAAGGATGTCATCTATTCGGGAGCTCTGAGGAAGTTGTGGAAAAACTGGTAACTAACTTTGAAGAAAATGCCGAATTTGTAAATATCTGAAAAAATGAGTTCTTGGGAGTCCAAATTTATTTAAGAGTTGCTCTAAAGAAGCAAAATTACCATTGATGAATAAATCCTTAAAATATTTGATACCCGTAACCTGCCAGTCCTTAAAGGCTTGATCTGTAGATGGAGGAAGAAGGTGGTTAGAAAAAATAGGACTCAAGGGAAAAATCACACAATTTAAAGTGCTTCCTGAACTGAGCCCACACTCTTGAGAGTTTGTCGGACTACTTGGTTAGTTATGAGCTGAGGTGTGGAGAGGGATATGGGGCACCCAAGAAAGCTCCAAGAGAGGCATTTTGAGCTGAGCTGGCTTCCATAGCCAACCATGATGCAGAGCTGGCCTGGCTACCATTTGCCCAATATAACAAAGGCTGCCCAATAATGCAAATGGAAATTAGGTAATGTTAGCCCACTGTCTAGCTTGGACTTCTGTAGGTGTTTTCTAGAGACCCGAGGGTGTTTACTTTTCCAAATGTAAGAACTAATTATTGAATCTAAAGAATAATAAAAAAGACCTTGGAATAAAGACTGGAATAGACTGGAAGAGGTAAAGGAATTTAGGGAGAATATTCATTTTTACAGAGGTAAGGATAAGGGCTTGTAC
This sequence comes from Pholidichthys leucotaenia, assembly GCA_020510985.1. Taxonomy (NCBI): domain Eukaryota; kingdom Metazoa; phylum Chordata; class Actinopteri; order Cichliformes; family Pholidichthyidae; genus Pholidichthys; species Pholidichthys leucotaenia. The sequence continues at coordinate 293,558,069 of CM035841.1, forward strand.
TTATATAACGCTTTTTCTAGTCTCAAAGACCACTCAAAGGGCTTCACTAGTACTAACCCTCTATTCTAAGGGCCTATAGGAGACAGATATCTAGGGACAATTTAGAACAACTAATTAACCTAACATGCATGTCTTTGGATTGTGGGAGGAAACCGGAGCCCCCGGAGTAAACCCACGCAGCACAGGGAGAACATGCAAACTCCACACAGAAAGGTTCCTACCCCAGTTAACCCGCCCAGCTAAGGTGATGGATGGGGTGACCAATTTGACAAGCTCTGCTTAATCTGATTTAAAAGTTTGAAAAGGTTTTCTTTTAACATTAGTTTATGATTTCTTGTAACATTGACTCCCAAGTAAATTGTTCTTTTACTAACCTGAATGGAAAACAAGAAAGCTCTAACTCAAGAGCTTTATTATTTATAGGAAATAGTTCATTTATGCAGATTTAATTTATAACCTGAAAAATGACCAAAATCACAGAGTAGGGATACTATGGAAGGAAGTGTGGAAGAAGGGTTTGAGATGAAAATCAATAAATCATCAGTGTATAGTGCCTATGTTCGATATAGTGCCTATGAATACCGAAAATAGAGGAGCTATTACGGAGTGATATTGCAAGTGGTTCAATGGCTATGTTGAATAGCAAGGGACTTAGAGGGCAGCCTTGGTGCGTGCCTCTCTGTAAATAAATGGGTTTGGATTTTTGCTGATTGGTGAGAACACAAGCGGTGGGGCAAAGACAAAGTAATTTTATCCATGATCTAAAATTGGAGCCAAAGCCAAATTTCTCTAAAGATTTAAACAAATAGGGCCACTCGATGCGGTCAAAGGCTTTTTCCGCATCAAGGGAAAGAATACATTCTGGTACAGTGTTTGGGGAAGTGTAAGTAATGTTTAGTAAATGGCGTATATTAAAAAAAGAATGGCGATTCTTTACAAAGCCTGTTTGGTCTTCACAAATTATTGAAGGTAAGTGTTTTTCCAATCTGTGGGCAAGAATTTTTGCTAAAATTTTAAGATCAGCGTTTAATAAGGAAATTGGCCTGTAAGATGAACATTCTAATGGATCCTTATCCTCCCTTGGAATGAGAGTAATGGATGCCTTGTACCATGAAGAAGGAAGTTTACCTTTACTGAGTGACTCCAATAAAACAGTATGTAAATTAGGTATTAGCAGAGGGGAAAAGGACTTAAAAAATTCCACCGGAAAACCATCTGGACCAGGTGACTTCCTGGATTGTGGATGAAATGGCAGCAGCAATTTCTGCCTGGGATATCGGGACATCTATCTCATTTTTTGCAACCTCAGAAAGAGTGGGAAAATCTAACCCATCAAGGAATTGTTCCAGTGTAGAATTGTTATTGGAAAATTCAGACGTGTAGAGTGATAAAAAATAATTCTTGAAAGAGGTATTTATTTTCTCTGTGTCTGAAGTGGTTCCTGTGTCTGATTTGATTCCACCAATAAGCTGTTTTGCCTTAGACATCTGTAACTGATTAGCCAACCACTTTCCAGCCTTGTCTCCATGTACATAAAAATTTGCCTTGCTTTTTAAAAGTTGTCGCTCTACAACATGAGTTGATAGGAGGTCAGATTGAGTTTGAAGTTTAACACGTCTTTGATATGTTTAAGAGTTTTTTGTGTGGGCATATTGGTGATCTAATGCTTTAATCTTTTTTTATAACTCTAATCTTTCCTCAGAGTTCTCCTTTTTCATATTGGCTGTATAAGAAATAATTTGGCCCTGGATATAGGCCTTCATGGTATCCCAGATTAATAGACTAGAAACATCTGGTATGGAGTTTGTCTGCCAAAATAAGGTTATCTGCTCTTTAATGAATTCCAAAAAGTTTGGATTTGAAAGCAAGGTGACATTGAGTCGCCAGGTTTGATCCACCTTTGGTGAATCAGGCATGGATAGAGTGAGTATCAGAGGGGCGTGATCCGAAATCACAATACTCCGATACTCACCTGAGGTGGTAAGTGCAGCTAGCTGGCTGTCAATAAAGAAATGGTCTAACTGTGAAAATGAATGATGTACATGTGAAAAAAATGAATACTCTCTGAAATTTGGGTGGAGTTGTCGCCAAATGTCTATGATACCCAATTCAGTGGAGAAAGAATGGACAAGTGAGGCGGATTTACTCAGAGAAGCTGGTTTAGGAGAGGAGCGATCTAACACAAGGTCTCGCCAGCAGTTAAAGCGCCCCCCCGCGAGTATGAGTGAGTGTGAGCTCAGATCAGGTAGTTGAGAGAAAAAATGCTCAAAAAAGCTTGGGTTGTCTGTATTTTGGGCCATATAAGTTTGCCAATACAATATTAGTATTTAGCATCTTTCCAGAGACAATAACAAAACGGCTGTACTTATCTGATATGACATTCTGGGACGTGAATGCTGTATTAGGACTGATAAGAATAGCGACCCCCCCGGCCTTGGCCTCAAATGATGAATGGAAGTGCTGCCCTGCCCATCTCGTCATAAGTCTGGAGCTCTCTGAAGCCCGAACATGCATTTCTTGTAGAAAAACGATTGAAGCATTTTCCTGTCTAATCTGTGCAAACACTTTCTTTTGCTTAATAGAATGACTAAGGCCCTTGACATTCCAGCTGAGAATATTCAATGAATTACTCATTAAAGTTGGTTACAGAAAAGAAGATTGAACAGGTTGCCACATTCTGCAAAAATAACACCAGGCTTTTAAAAAGTACAGATTATTAGAACCAAAAACAAAAGAAAGAAAAAAAAATCAAATTTGAGCCCCCACCTGCCCTCCCCCCAAAAAACAACAGCTGTCCACAAACATGACAGCAAGCTTTTACCCAAAAAACTCTCTCCCTATCAAGGTTTCTCTTCCGCATTCTAACTCCTAATCAGGCTCCATTATAAGAATGGTTAAAAAGAACAGAAAACCATTTAACACTCTGAGTAAAAAAAAGGGCTAAATATTGGCCAAAACCCTAACAACCATAGGCATCACAAGTGGTGTAAACACTGAATTAACAACAATGCTACAAGTCTCTCTTATATTGAGATTAAGCTACATTTTTAAGAAATGTCCCAAAGAAAGCGGCAAGAGTCTGTATAATAGTGAGGAGTGGAGGTACTCACTGAGACTAAACACTTATTACTGCTCCATAAGGCTTCCCATAGTTAGCAGAAACGTAAAGAATGAAACACTTTACCCCATCAGGATGGATAACACAGCCTTTACGATGCGTGAGGCGAGGGTGGATGAGCCTCAATGAATTTCCAAGTGTCCTCCACAGAGCTCAACCACTTCTTTTCCCCACTGGTGAGAGTGATGCGAAGCCTTGCTGGGAAGAGGAGTGAAGGTAAAGTCCCTTTTTGTAAAGTTCGCCCATCACCTCCCTGTATTCGGCTCTTTGGGTTAACACCTCGGGGCAGTAATCATCCACCACCCGAATCTGTTGGTTGCAGTAGTTTAGGGTTCCTCTCCGTCAGGCTTCCCTGATGAGCAAATCTTTAATCTGGTAGCGATGCAAACAGATAATGACAGGCCGCGGCCTCTGGCCCAGCTTCAGCTTAACTGCTAGCGAGCGGTGAGCTCTGTCAAGTTCTTGGGGAGTTGGGAGTGTGTCCTTGCCAAAGATTTCACACAGATCACTGGCAAAAAACTCCATTGCATGCCCACCTTCCGTAGATTCTGGAAGCCCCAAAATGCGCAGGTTGTTCCTCCTGCTGCGGCTCTCCAGATCGACCATCTTAGCGGTTAGCTTAGCACTGCTATCCCAAAAGTTAGAACAGAGGTTCTCCAGCTCCCCAACACGCTGGCTCAGGTTGCCAGCCGCAAGCTCAAGAGAACCCAGACGCTGACCATGGTCTTCCACAGTAACCTGCATTTGGTCAAATTTTACCTCCATAGCGCTGAATGCAACTTTAAACTTGACGGACAGGGAGGTGCAGTGCTCCTCCAGGAGCTTCGAAATAGCATTGAGGGTGAGGCCTGCAGGTGAATCTTCTTTTTTTGTGTATTTACCACCTTTGGAGCTCATTATAGCTGTGGCAAAGTTTCAATGCAGGCAAAAAAACAACCACCCTGCCCAAAGTTATGGCGTTGAAGAAAATGAGTGTTTTAAAATGTAAAAAGTATCAGGACCTCTCTCTAACTACTTGTGCGCCATGAAGTCACCCCCATTAAACTACTTTTAAGAACCAATGCTGTTCGAACCATTTATCCTGGGGCCACTGTGCGTACGAGTGGGCATGTTGTTCAACCATTAAGTGTGTTTTTAGAGCAGGATTTATTCTTCGTTTGTGCAATGTAGCGCTAGCCATCATTAGCTTGCTAATGTACACGATTCATGTAAGATGCCAGATGGACACTGTGACAATGTGAATGCTGAGCAGGTAATCATGATTATAACTTTATTTATGACAATCATTTTGTCATGAACCAGCCCGTGTTTCCTGTGGGCTCGGTTCTGATCGATCCTGGTGGCTAAGGCAGTGGGTTTATTATGTGGAGTTGCGTTTTGATTTCTTGTTGTTTTCATGTCCGTGCACCGTTTCTGTTCCTGCCTGTAGCTACCGCTCTGGCCTGTCCGGCCATGCCCCCCTCTTTCTGACAGTCAGCTGTTCGCCCCGGTAATCATCTTTCCTGCGCTCGCCCAGGTGTTCCCAATTTGCCACGTCAGTGGTGTTTGTACAAAAACAGCTCTTTGCTAGACAAACGCTGGTGGATTATTGTACATGTTAGATGGTTTCTCTCTGCTATCAACCGTCACGTCACCAAAGGACTGTTTTCTGTGTGTGCTTGTGGATAATCACTGTGACGACTCGGCCAGCCCCCGCACTGCGAGTATCTCTCTGTTCGCTGTCCGCCGCTGTATACCTCCAGTGTGTGTGTTGGGCAGCCTAGAGAACTCTTTGTGTACTCCAGCTGTCTTGTCTCTTTATGTTCACTGTAGCATCATCTCACTTTGGCTCATCAATAAGAATTATTCTTCAGCTTAAAGACATTGTTTCACTCAGGAAAAGGACAGCCAGGAACTGCTGTTTTACCCCAGGCCACAGCTGAACTCACATTCCTTTGTTAAAACCAATCTAAGGAATTCACCCTAATGCACTTCCTTTTTGACTTTATGGCCCATAAACTTGGAGACAAAGAACTGATTTCTGTGGAGTACCTCAATGCCTACAAAGATCCACAGCTCAACATTGCCCTCTACTGGCAACTCTGGGACATGCTGGAGTTAACCAGTGAAGCTTTTAATCACATCTGTGTTAACTCCTCAACATTTCTCTTCTTTTTCAGGAAACCATGAAAAGCAAATTGACTCTTGATGTTTTGATCTGGACAATCAATGGGTTTGAAATATATTAATCGTTGATTTTAAATATGTGCATGCTAAGATGTTTAAATGAATGTTTATTCTTGCATATTAATTTAAAAGCACTAGCTATAAGTTGCATGAACACTGAAATAGGTTAGAGTTTACACATAAGGGTATAGAGGAATAATCCAGTATTAAAACTTGTGTTAAGATTTGTTAAAACGTATCTCAAATCATGTGACCGCCAGCAGCCAATCTCTGCTTGACAACAGCTCTCTCAAGGTTCAGACGAAAGACTGTTTGTTTATTGGACTAAAGTTTGTAAAGCCCGTCCACAAAGGAAGCCTATTGGCTGGGCTCCTGTCAGTCCAGAAAAGCCCGCGAAAATTCTCCACAGATAAAAGGGAACTGCGTCACCACTTCATTCTCTTTTCTCCTTCGTCTTATTGTCACTTCACGTCTGTCTACACAGCAGAGATCTTTTCGGGAGAACAAAGGGACTTCACGGCCCGAACAAAGAAGCCTTCTCCCATGTGTTTCTTTTCTACGATCACAGAGCCTTAAGTATCATGTTTTTTTTTTTTGTAACCTTTTTGTATCTTAATGTTTCTTTAAACACCTAGGAATTAATTCTTTCTTTCTTGAGCTCAGTTCTAATTAGGAGTAAAAAATTCCAATCCTAGACGTCCCTATTTCTATAATTTTCACCTGTTAAACTTTCTGTAAAACCACCGTTTTAATTTTAATTTAAGTTTTAATCTTGACTTTATTTTTTATAATTTTTTATTGACCAGTTCCATACCAGAAGTTCATTTCATCTCCACCAAGGCATAGATAATCTCTTAATTTGCTCTCAGATTAGATATATTTAATTTTTCTTGAATTCATCATGGGAAGCCGCAGATTCTCGACGCAGCTCGCGACGACCACGCACAGCTGAAGAAATCAACATGCCAGGAGGAGGAGACGTCCTGGGCTAGACCTCAGCCATTGTGATCAAACATAGGAAACCTCATCTTGTGACAACCGACTGGAAAAGTTACCGTATCACCGCATATTTGCTGGACAAATATTCCGGCTTTTGGCACTTTTCACACATCGAAAACTTCCAGACGGCGACACAGAAGGATCTTCAACTTCAGCTTCAACAAGGAGTTACATGAGCTGTAATTTTATTCATCTGCAGAATTAAATGTCTGAGGTTCGATAACAATTTGCTGTCTAATCAGATGCAAATTAAAGAAGCATTAACATAACTCCTCTTTTCATTAAAATTCCATTTTTTTTATTTTCTTAAGAGTAATCCAGAATTTTCCATATAATTAATTTAATTTTCCCCATAAATATGCGTTACGTTTTCCATAATCCGTTAACTTCAAACTGATCTAAATTTAGCTCACATTTTAACCCTGGTTCTGCAAACGTTCACAGTGTTAATCTATCATTTACAAGTTTAATTTTATGGTTAATGAAATCACTGTAATGTCTTTTAATCATCATTTCATTTAATAAATATGTGAAAATGAGAGAAGTTGTTGGGAATATTAGTTCATTCTGAGTCTGGCTTCAAAGTCCCCAGTATTGAATTCACTAAAATTTTGAGACTGATTATTAATTAATTTATTGAGTGATTAAACAGGTATAAAGTGAAGTTAAAGATTAAAATTGCTCCTTAGAAAGAGGAGCTGGTGCCCCACGAGTGTATATTAATTTTTCCTGTGTGAATGAACCGAGACTTCATCTCAGGTTCCAATACATTAATACAAATTAAATAATTTTTTATACCTGATCATAATTATTAATCACAATATTGTTACATCACTTTTGGGTTAATAAATGTGTGTGTGGTGTAACCCAGCGTTTAAATCCTTGTCCTTTTTCCCCTCGCCGTGTGCCGTTAGAGAGGCGCACGGGGAGCTCATGACACATTTGAAAAGACTGGTTTTACAAAAAAAAAAATAACAACCCAAAAAACAAAAACAAACCCTATTTGTACAGCTACAGTGTGGAAATATTTAGAGTTGCAAGCAGCCTTGTTGTGGGAAACTTCTTCTCCACTAAAAGTGCTTGGGAGCTCAGTTATTTCTCCTGACCAAACAGGATTCATTAAAAAAATAGGCACTCTTTTTTTAATCTAAGACGACTGTTCAATATTATTTATCACCCTTCCCAAACATCCAGTCCACTGCCTATAATCTCTTTGGATGCAGAAAATACTTTCGACCATGTGGAATGGCAGTACCTTTTCTACACCCTGGAGAATTTTGGGTTTGGTAAAAACTTTATTTCATGGGTTAAAATACTATATACATCCCCACAAGCTGCAGTTAGAACCAATAATATTTATTCACCATATTCTCCTCTCCATTGCTCTGCTTGGCAAGGTTGCCCTTTAAGTCCGCTCCTATTTGCAGTAGCCATTGCACCGCTCTCTATTGCACTTCGTAACGATCCCTCTATTACGGGAATTTTCACATACAGAATGGAGCATCAAGTATCTCTGTATGCAGACAACCTTCTGTTGTATATCTCTGATTTTTCAACCTCTATTCCTAGAGCTCTTAATATTTTCAATTCCTCTGGCACTATTTCGGCTATAAACTAAACTTGAATAAAAGTAAACTCTTTCCTTTAAATAAAGCAGCAGAAGAATATCCATTTCACACTCTACCCTTCAGGATAGCACGACACAGTTTTACATATTTAGGGATGGCGGTTACCCATAAATTCAACAAACTATATAAAGCAAACCGTATTCCCCTCCTCACCCATATACAAGAAGATTTTAATCGCTGGTCAGTGTTGAATTTGTCTTTAGCCGGCCGTGTCAATATGGTTAAAATGAATACTTTGCCTAATCTCTTGTATATATTTCAATCTATACCAGTCTTCCTTCCTTTAAGCTTTTTTCATAAAATTGACACTGTGTTGGACACACATTGTGACCTGCTTGGTGTCTCACATTTTAGACCAGAACAAAGGCAGAGCTTCCTTGGTGATTACAGGAAGCTGCAAGAGTGTTAGCTTTGGTATGCAAGGCTTGAGACTGTGGGGGTATAATTAAAGGATTAAAGAGGGGATGCATTGTAGACAGTGGGGGTGATATGATGGAGAGAGGATGCATTGTTCATGTGACTTGTGAACTGTAAGAGTTCTGGTATTAAAGGACGAGAGTTCCCTGTGTGGCTCTCTTTTTTCTGCTTTGAGATGTTGAAGATGTGAATAAAGCTGACTTGAGAGAGAACTCTGCCTCGTCATTCTCACATTTCCACAACACTACTATTAAGGAATTTATTTGGAATAAAAAAAACTCCAAGGATTAAACAACAGTTTTTACAGAAACCTAAAGAAATTGGAGGCATGGGCTTATCAAATATAAAATGTTATTATTGGGTGGCTAATTTAAGAATCATTCAATTCTGGTTGCACTCTGAACTCTTCCAACACCCGCCTGTTTGGCTTACAGTGGAATCTGCCTGTTGTGGATCAGTATCTCTGTCAGCCTTTGCTCACTCCATTAAAACTTCCTCCCCTGATTATGCAAGAAATACCATCGTCAAGACTTCACTGAGAATCTGGAATCAATTCAAACGTATTTTCCGATTTCTGCTCCTATAACCGCTAACCATTTGTTTCCTCCATCCTTGGTGGATGGCGCATTTAAAACCTGGTCCAACCTTGGCATTAAATCATTCAAAGATCTACAGACGTGGACAAAATTGTTGGTACCCCTCTGTTAATGAAAGAAAAACCCACAATGGTCACAGAAATAACTTGAATCTGACAAAAGTGGTAATAAATAAAAATTCTATGAAAATTAACCAATGAAAATCAGACAGTGCTTTTGAATTGTGGTTCAACAGAATTATTTTAAAAAACAAACTCATGAAACAGGCCTGGACAAAAATGATGGTACCCCCTAGAAAAGACTGAAAATAATGTGACCATAGGGACATGTTCAACCAAGATGTGTCCTCTAATTAACATCACAGGTGTCTACAAACTTGTAATCAGTCAGTCGGCCTATTTAAAGGGTGACAAGTAGTCACTGTGCTGTTTGGTGACATGGTGTGTACCACACTAAACAAGGACCAGAGGAAGCAAAGGAGAGAGTTGTCTCAGGAGATTAGAAAGAAAATTATAGACAAGCATGTTAAAGGTAAAGGCTATAAGACCATCTCCAAGCAGCTTGATGTTCCTGTGACTACAGTTGCACATCCATCTATCCATCATCTTCTTCCACTTAATCCTTTTCGGGTCGCCGGGGGGGCTGGAGCCTATCCCAGCATCTTTTGGGCGAGAGGCAGGGTACACCCTGGACAGATCACCAGTCCATCGCAGGGCCAACACAGAGATACAGACAACCATTCACTCTCACAGTCATACCTAAGGACAATTTAGAATCCCCAGTTTTTGATGCCAATTAACCTGACTTGCATGTTTTTGGCACGTGGGAGGAAACCGGAGAAATCCCAGAGTAAACCCACACAGACACGGGGAGAACATGCAAACTCCACACAGATCACTGTTGGTCGGGGGCTGGAATCGAACCCTGGATCCCCCGGCCAAGGGTGAGTTGCACATATTATTCAGAAATTTAAGATCCACGGGACTGTAGCCAACCTCCCTGGATGTGGCCGCAGGAGTTGATGGATAATACGAATGGTAACAAAAGAGCCCAGAACAACCTCTAAACACATTCATGGTGAACTCCAAGGTCAAGGTACATCCGTGTCAGATCGCACCATCCGTCGTTGTTTGAGCCAAAGTGGACTTCATGGGAGACGACCAAGGAGGACACCACTGTTGAAAACAAATCATAAAAAAGCCAGACTGGAATTTGCCAAACTGCATGTTGACAAGCCACAAAGCTTCTGGGAGAATGTCCTATGGACAGACGAGACAAAACTGGAACTTTTTGGCAAGGCACATCAGCTCTATGTTCACAGATGCCAAAATGAAGCATACCAAGAAAAGAACACTGTCCCTACTGTGAAACATGGAGGAGGTTCTGTTATGTTCTGGGGCTACTTTGCTGCATCTGGCACAGGGTGTCTGGAATCTGTGCAGGGTACAATGAAATCTCAAGACTATCAAGGTATTCTAGAGAGAAATGTGCTGCCCAGTGTCAGACAGCTTGGTCTCAGTCGCAGGTCATGGGTCTTGCAACAGGATAATGACACAAAACACACAGCTAAAAACACCCAAGAATGGCTAAGAGCGAAACATTGGACTATTCTAAAGTGTCTTTCTATGAACCCTGATCTAAATCCTATTGAACATCCGTGGAAGGAGCTGAAACATGCCGTCTGGAGAAGGCACCCTTCAAACCTGAGACAACTGGAGCAGTTTGCTCATGAGGAGTGGGCCAAAATACCTGCTGAGAGGTGCAGAAGTCTCATTGACAGTTACAGAAATCGTTTGATTGCAGTGATTGCCTCAAAAGGTTGTGCAACAAAATATTAAGTTAAGGGTACCATCATTTTTGTCCAGGCCTGTTTCATGAGTTTGTTTTTTAAAATAATTCTGTTGAGCCACAATTCAAAAGCATTGTCTGATTTTCATTGGTTAATTTTCATAGAATTTTTATTTATTACCACTTTTGTCAGATTCAAGTTATTTCTGTGACCATTGTGGGTTTTTCTTTCATTAACAGAGGGGTACCAACAATTTTGTCCACGTCTGTATATATTGATAACTCATTTGCTTCCTTTGGCCAGTTGTCCGGTAAATTTGAATTGCCTAAGCATCATTTCTTTAGATATTTACAAATCGGTAGCTTTGTGACCAAAATATTCCCCCATTTCCCAGGTTCACCTGATAATTCCCCTCTGGATATCTTCCTTGAGCCTATAAGTAAATTAAAAGGAATGATTTCCCATATTTATTCTTTGATTCATTCCCTTTGTTTGGTTTCTCTCGATTCTATCAAAACATCATGGGAAGCAGAGTTAGGCAATAATATTCCAGATGATCTTTGGAGAAATATTCTTTAGAAAGTAGATAAATCATCCATTTGTGCAAAGCATGGATTAATTCAGTTTAAAATTGTACACCATCTCCATTTCACCAAGGTTAAGCTATCTAAAATTTATAGAGACACAGATCCAATCTGTGACAGATGTCCCCTAGCTCCAGCAAACCATGTTCACATGTTCTGGTCTTGCCCTGTCTTGCAACTCTTCTTGGCAGAAATTTTCAAATCCTTATCAAGTATTATTGGAAAACATGTTGAATCTAATGTTTTGATGGGTTTGTTTGGGATTGCTTCAACTGTATCGCTCACATCAACAGAATCAAACTTTATTACTTTTGTTACTTTGCTGGCTAGATGCACAATATCACTCAAGTGGAAATCTCCAACAGCTCCTTTACATATTCAGTGGATAAAAGAAGTTCTCAATTGTCTCAATTTGGAGAAGATTCGACGTGTGTGAAATTTAGGATGACTTGGGACCCTTTTCTTAAACACGTCAAACAGCTAGATTTTCCCAATATTTCTGGCTCTACATGATGTATTTGGGCATGGCAGGCTGTTTTTTCCCCCCTTTCGCTTTGTGTGGTTTTTTTCCCCCTGTTTGATTGTTTTTGTTCCTTAATGTTTAAGTTTTTCTGATTTAGATATGCAATTGGGGGAGGGGGGGTACTGTAGTCTGACCTTTGTTCTTTGTAATCCACTTAATTTTAATAAGGTTGACCTTATATATATTATTGACTTGCTCAACTGGTTTTATTGTGTTGATCGTACACTTAGTATTTACCCTAACTTCCCCTTGTATTTATCTTACTGCATTGAAAAATTAATAAACGGAGTTTTGAATAAAAAAAAGTGCTTGGGAGCAAAAACGATAATACGCAGAAACTTGAAATTTTACAGTGTGATCAGAAATTCTCCCCACAACTCTTCTTCTTCTTTTGGGTGCTCCCTTTAGGAGTCACCTGACGGACCGGAGGCAGCATGTGTGGCTGGGGAAGACTGTCTCAGACTCTGTCAGCATCAGCACCGGATCACCCCAGGGCTGTGTACTTCCCCCCTACTCTTCTCCCTTTATACCAACTCCTGCACCTCCAGCCACCAGTCTGTTAAGCTGATCAAGTTTGCGGACGACACCACCCTCATCGGGCTCATCTCCAACGGCGACGAGTCCGTCTACAGGAGAGAGGTGGCCCAGCTGGCGTCCTGGTGCAGCCACAACAACCTGCAGCTGAACGCTCTGAAGACAGTGGAGATGATTGTGGACTTCAGGAAAGTCACAACCCCTCTGCCCCCCCTCACCCTCACAGGCTCTCCCATCACCACTGCAGATTCCTTCCGCTTCTTGGGCACCACCATCACCCAGGACCTCAAATGGGAGCCGACCATCAGCTCCCTCATCAAAAAGGCCCAGCAGAGGATGTTCTTCCTGCGGCAGCTGAGGAAGCTCAAGCTACCCATCAAGATGTTAGTGCAGTTCTACACAGCCATCATCGAGTCCATCCTCACCACCTCCATAACCGTGTGGTACGCAGGAGCCACTGCTAGGGACAGACTAAGGCTGCAGCGCGTCGTGCGCACTGCTGAGAAGGTGATCGGCTGCAAGCTCCCATCTCTCCAGGACCTGTACATCTCCAGGACCCGGAGGCGTGCAGGCCGGATCATAGCCGATCCTTCACACCCTGGTCACGTACTGTTTGCCCCCCTCCCCTCAGGTAGAAGACTTCGGTCCATTCAGACTAAAACCTCCCGGCACATGAACAGCTTCTTCCCCTCTGCCATCAGACTGCTGAACACTGAGTGACTTATTGACTCTCGTGCACTACGTGCAGCAGCTCAACCGGTCTCATTACAATTATCACTGTTTTCTTTTGCACTACCGACTGCACTATGTGGTACTCCACAATATCTGCTGCTCGCTAATATATTTAAAAACTGCTTTGACTAGTATTACTCATTCTTATTCTACACTTATTGCATGTATAGTTTTTTATTCTTTTATCTTATCATGTTTAATGTTGCAGCATTGCACCAAGACAAATTCCTAGTTTGTGTACTACATGAACAATGGCAATAAATCTGATTCTGATTCTGGTCCAAAAAACCTTAGAAATACCTTTCCAAATCAAACTTTTAGTTTGAATGCAGTTACTCTTTCTCTTAATAGCTCTGTGAGGAACCTTGGAGTTATTTTTGATCAAGATCTGTTTTTCAATTCACATATTAAATTCGTTTCTAAGACTGCCTTCTATCATTTGCGTAATATTGCCAAGATTAGGAGCATCTTGTCTCAGAGTGATGCTGAGAAAGTGATCCACGCTTTTGTTAGCTCTAGATTAGATTATTGTAACTTTTTATTATCAGGTTGTCCTTAAACATCTCTAAAAAGTCTTCAGTTGATCCAAAATGCTGCAGCAAGAGTTTTAACAGGTACTAGAAAGAGAGATCATATCGCTCCGGTTCTGGCCTCCCTTCATTGGCTTCCCATAAAGTTTAGAATTAAGTATAAAATCCTTTTTCTCACTTTCAAAGCTCTAAGCAATCAGGCCCCCTTTTATTTAAAAGATCTGATATTACCCTATTATCCTAACAGAGCACTACGCTCCCAAAATGCTGGATTACTTGTAATACCTAGAATCTCCAAAAGTACAATGGGGGGCAGAGCCTTCAGTTATCAAGCTCCTCTCTTGTGGAACCAGCTTCCAATTTGGATTCGGGAGTCAGACTCGATCTCTGTTTTTAAGAATAGGGTTCTAACCTTCCTTTTTGATATAGCCTACAATTAGGGAGGGATCATGTGTTTCTGAATCCTCCCTTAGTTATGCTGCTATTAGGTTTAGACAGCCGGGGGACCTCCAATAATTGCACTGGGCTTCACTCCTTTCTTCCCTCTCAATGAAATATTTTTTGCTTTTTTGCTGGTCATTAACATCTGTTTGTTCTCTCCCATAGATTGAGTCCCCATCGTGCTGTTTGCTCTCTACATGTCTGTTCTTTTCATCTTCTCTATCCCCTCACCCCCCAGCCAGTTGCAGCAGATGACTGCCCGTCCCTGAGCCTGGTTCTGCTGGAGGTTTCTTCCTGTTAAAAGGGAGTTTTTCCTCTCCACCCTCGCCATGCGCTTGCTCACAGGGGATTGCCTAATTGCTGGGGTCTTTCTGCAATTGTGGGGGTTTCCCCTACAGTTGAAAGTGCTATGAGATGATTGTCGTCATGAAATGGCGCTATATAAATAAAGTTGAATTGAACTGAATGAGGAGACCACACTCCAAAGCTTTTTTAACAGGGTCTGCTCTTGTGTAACATAAGCTTCTGCCCTGTATCGGGGGTATTACCCCCCCTTCTGTCTCTCTCACTCAGTCACACACACACACACACACACACACACACACACACACACACACACACACACACACTGACCTGAGCAAACAGGCCTATTTGATCTTAACACGAAATGATACATCTGGCAGAAATGCCAATACAACTCACTATTTAAATTATGCCATTTCTACAATTTAAATGACCATACAACAACCTTCTAAGGATTGGCTGCGTGATGACTTTAGTTAAACACCAATATTTGAAACAACCAGCATGTGTTTATATGTGTGTTTGATATCACCACCTAAAACCTGTATGGCAGGATGTAACGTTTATCCCTAATACTTTTAACAGGACGAACAAGCAAAGATTTACTCTCTTTTCAAAACTTTATCATTTAAAAGTGTGGTTTATTTTGCGGTAGCAAATTTAACATTCCTCTGGCTGACACCCCCCCCCCCCACCACACATCAGAGCATGCACTTGGTTTTCTAAAATACATCTTCTGAAATCACATCTATCATTTTAACTCGATCACTCTGCCAATCAGTGTTTACTCCTCCTTGCTTTTTGGGAGAAAAGTTTAGCAGGTTATGTCTACCAGATTCAGCACACAGAGACATCTGTGTCATTACGCCAAAGATTCGGGTCTTTGTCTGGTTCTTGAAGGCGTTAAACACTTTGCACCAATTACAAAAACATTTTATTTAGTTGTACAGAAGCATTTAAGAATAAACTAATCTGCATTAACTACCCTTAAACATTTAAAGGCAGTAGTAACTCCATCAGTTGTGTACTTGTTTCTCTGCATAACATCATTTTAGAGACCTATTTTTTTTTTTTTTGTAACTTAGATTTTTATTCATTTTTCATCATATATAATGCATTCAGATCACATTCTACATTTAAAAAACAAAGGGGTTAGGGTAGGGAAAAATTAAAAAAAAAAATAAAAAAAATAAAAAAATAAAAAAATAAAAGGGGGGGGGGGCAAATGTTGGAGCATCAAGTTTTTAGTTTCCATCTCTTAATTCTTCTGGTTTTTTCAGTGTCTTTGGTTATTCTTTCAATTTCTGCCTCGTTGTTGCACTTTGTAGTGTGTCCATTTCCGCCATTTTTTCTCCCATATTCCTTCTTGCATTCTTCGTCGATATGTTAGTTTTTCCATCATACGTATGTCCTCAACAATGTCAGTCCATTGTTCTTGGTCAGGAAGAACTTCTGATCGCCATTTTTTTGTGATAGTTTTTTTACATGCAATCAACAAGATTTTAACTAGATATCTGTCCTCAGCCTGTATAACATTGTCTTTTTTAAGATCACATAAGTACATCAGGTTACAGTTCATTGGTATATTATATCCTAATATCCTCTGTATTGTCACATGCATAGATTTCCAAAATGATGATATTTTGTAGCATTTCCAAAACATATGTGAGTGGTCTGCATTTTGAGCCCCACATCCCCTCCAGCATAAAGATTGGGTATTTGTATATTTTCCTTGAATCTGTGGTGTAATGAAAAAGCGAATCAGGTTTTTCCATCCAAATTCCCTCCATGCCCTTGAATTTGTTGATGTGTGTTGTGTTTTCCATATTTCCTGCCAGCTTTCTTCTGTTATGTTTAAATTGAGCTCTTTCTCCCATTTCTCCTTTATATAGTTACTTGTATGATTGTTTGTCATAAGTTTCTGATATAGTTTTGAAATAATTCTTATTTTATTTCCTGCATATGAGCTTAAAATAAGTTGTATAATCTCGTTCACATCTGTTTGGAGGTTATGCCTAATCTTCTTCATATAGTAATCTCTCATCTGCAGATATCTGAAAAATTCCGATCTTTCTAATTTAAATTTTCTCCTGATATTTACAAAGCTCCCGAGATCTTTTTTTCCGATATTGCCCCATGCTGTGATTCCCTTGTTCACCAGATTTTTGTATCCCCTATCTTGTTTTGCCGGTTCAAACTGACTGTCAAATGCTACCCATTTCAATAGTTTTATGTCTTCCCTTATATTATATTTTTGTACTATTTTATACCACAGTTCTAAAGTAAATTTAGTGATTGGGTCTATTTGTTTGATTTGCTTATATGCATCTTTATCCCCTATTATGCTTTGTACTGGGAGTCCCTCAATTTCCTTTTCCATTTCTTTCCATTTTGCCTCATATCCCTCGTCGCACCAACATATGATATATCTTATTTGTGCTGAGTAGTAATATTCCTTTAGACTCGGTAGGCCCATGCCTCCTTTCTCTTTTGGTAATTGGAGGGTTTTATATTTCACTCTTGGTTTTTTACCTCCCCAAACAAATCTCGATATCATCCTGTCCCACTTTGAGAATTGGGCATCTGGAATCTCTGTTGGTATAGCCTGGAAGAGGTAAAGTAATCTAGGTTGTATGCTGATTTTGACTGTCTCAATTTTTGAATTCAGATCCATATTTAAGATTGACCATCTATCAATATCTTTTTTTATTTCTTGTTCCAACCTATCATAGTTTGCTTTATATATTTTGCTTAGGTCTTTAGGTATGTTCACTCCAAGGTATTTTATTTCTTTTTGGTTCCAGTTTAGTTTGATCTTATCAGTTATCTGGTTTAGAGGGTTATAGTGGAATGTCAGTATTTGTGTTTTTGTTATGTTTATCTTGTATCCTGATAATTTTCCAAAATTTTCTATCAAGTTCATCATTTCCATTATTGATTTATCTGGTTGTTCAAGGTAAACTATAATATCGTCTGCAAATAGCCCAATCTTGTGTTCCGCCCCCTTTATTGTTACACCTTTTAATTTCTTATTTTGTCGTATCGCTTGAGCCAATGGTTCTATGAACAGAGCAAACAAGGTGGGCGATAAGCAGCATCCCTGCCTAGTTGATCTTTGTATATTTACTTTGTCTGTTAAGCTACCGTTTATCTTGATTCTTGCCACAGGTTCTTGATATAGCGTCCTTATGCATTGTACTGATTTTTCGTTAAATCCAAAGCGCTCCAGTACACTATATAGGAATTTCCAGTTAACCCTGTCAAATGCTTTTTCTGCGTCTAAACTCATTATTACTGCGCTTTTCTTTTCTTTATGTATTTGGTTAATTATATGTATTGTTCTCCTGATATTGTCATGTGTTTGGCGTCCCTCTATGAATCCAGTTTGATCATCTTCTATCAATTCCGTCAAGAATGTCTTTATTCGTTTACATATAATTGTTGTGTATATTTTATAATCTACATTTAATAAAGAGATTGGTCTATAGTTTCCGCATTGTTCTTTATCTTTCCCTGGTTTTAAAATAACTGAAATGATTGCTTCGTTCCATGATGGAGGTATTTTGTTGTTGTTCAGCGTCCAATTAAATGACTTTAGGAGTTGTGGCGTGAGTTCTTCTATAAACAGTTTATAAAACTCAGATGGGTATCCATCACTACCTGGTGATTTACCGTTTTTAAGTGACTTAATCACATCTCTGATCTCTTGTGTTGTTATTTCTGCTGTTAGTTTTTCATTTTGTTGATTTCCTATTGATGGCAAGTCCAATGTGTCTAGAAATTTTTTGATATCTTTGGTATTTGTTTCTTCAGGTTGCGAGTATAGTTCTTGGTAGAAATTATGGAAAATTTCTTCGATGTTTTCTGGGTTAACTGTGGTTTTATTTGTGGTGGGGTCTTTAATCTTGTATACATTATTCATTGTTTGTTGTTTTCTTAACCGTTTTGCCAGCAGTTTTGTGGCTTTTGGCCCCGTTTCATAATATTTTTGCTTTAGATATCTATTTTTCCTTTCAATTTCATCCATTTGTGTTTCTTTTATCTTTGTTTTTTCTTCTTTAATTTCTTGATATATTTTTGGGTCATTTGTGCTTTGATGTTTACGTTCTAGTTCCCTCAGTCTCGCACATCTTTGTTCATACGCTTCCAGTTTAGTCTTATTTGCTTTTCCTGTTTCAACAATTAATTTACCCCTTAACACGGCTTTTAGTGTGTCCCATAGTATTGTTGGGTCCACTTCTTCATTGTCATTCTCTTGGATATATTCGTTTATGTTTATTTTTATTCTTTCTTTCATTTTCTCATCATTTAACAGTCCTACGTTAAGTTTCCATGTTGTTTGTCGTTTTCTATTGTTCAAATACTGTATATTTCCATGTATATAGGATTATGATCTGATATTTCTGCCCCTCCAATCCAACAATTTCTCACCCTGTGTCTGTCACCTTCATTCATAAGGAAGTAATCTATTCTAGAGTGTACTTTATGGACTGCTGAATAATGTGTATAGTCTTTTTCGAGTGGGTGCAGGTCCCTCCATATGTCTACCATACCCATTTCTGCCAGTGAGGTTCTTATGAACTTTGTTACATGTTTTTTTGTCTTCTTAACACTTGTTGTGTCAACTTCATGATCCATGACAGCATTTAAGTCTCCTCCACAAATTAGGACTCCTTCACTGTGTGTTGCTATGAGATCAAACAGATGTTGAAAAAAACCCTTGTCACTTTCTGGTGGGGCATAGATGTTCACTAATGTAATCTGCATACCATCTATTCTTCCCTTTATTATTACATACCTGCCTTCTTTATCCTGGATTTCCTGTTCACTTTCAAATTGTATTTTGTTTGAGATTAGTATCATAACCCCCCTTTTTGCTCCTCCCTTAAATGAACTGTAGTAGGAGTTCTTATAGCCAAATCTCTTTAGTTTCACATGTTCTGCCTTGCTCAAATGTGTCTCTTGCATAAATATAATTTCAGCTTTTTCCTTCTTGAATTTTCTTATTATTCTTTCCCTTTTAACACGTGAGTTCAGACCATTCACGTTTAATGTCATTATCTTAAGATTTTTACCCATATTCATGTTTTTCCATTTTTTTAACTTGTGCTCCTAGCCCCTTTAACAACAAAAATAACACATATTTATATAAAAACACATTAAAAAATCTCGACCTCCGTACTTTGGGCCTTTCTTCTGCCCACTGGTCCCTGTTGGTGGGTGGGGGGTTTGTCTTCACAGAGTGAAGGGCCCTCCCTAGACTTCTAATTACTATCAAAGTAATAGTCATAAGTCTAGAAATGTCCAACAAATATCACTTAAACCTCTCCTAGCCGTCTGTTTCTCTTTTACCTTGTCTTCTTGGCCTTCATTTCTTCTGTGCCTTTCTTAATCTTTGTTATGATCTAGGCTTTCAGTTGAAAGCCTTGTAGCTTGTCCTGGGCCCGCTGCTCTACGTCTCTCCCCCTTCTTCCGCCGTTCACTCGCCTCCACTCCGTCTGTCGTGGTGCGTTCAGGGCCGCCGCTGCTCCAGCCGTCTCCTTCGGCACGCTCACCTCAAGGCCCCGCTCCATCATATCCCGCGCTGCCTCTTCGGCCGTGTTGTAGGTTCTTGTGCCTTCCTCCCAATGAATCCTCATTTTCGTTAGCGGTGTTTGGAATCTAATTTTTTTCTCTTTCAGCGTTTTTTTAATATTGGCATATTTCTTCCGCTGCTGCACGATTTCTGTCGGGTAGTCATGGTCAAAAAATACCTGTTTGTCGCCGATTCGTATCTTTTTTTTCCATGCTTGCGTCAGGATTCTTTCCTTTATGTCATATTTCACAAAGTTTACCACAACTGACCTGGGTGGAGAGTTTGTTTTCGGGTTCTGTGCCGGTGCTCTGTGCGCCCGTTGAATCTGCAGATCCGTTTCTCCGGGTATTTCCAGTTCTTTTTTTAAGAACTGATCCATGAATTTTGTCATCGAGTTCCCTTCAATGCCCTCCGGAATTCCAAAGATGCGCATATTGCTTCGTCGGGATCTGCTCTCCAAGTCGTTTATTTTCTCCTGCATCCTCTGCGTTTGCGTCGTCAGGGTCTGTAGTTGTTCATTTGCCTCGCTTTTCCAATCTTCTAGTTCCGAAATTCGGGTCTGCGCTTCTGTCATACACGCCCGCTGGGAGCGCAGCTCCTCCATGTTTTCCGTTAATTTACGCTCCATTTCTCTTCGGAGGTCCATGATTTCCTCCTTAATTTCTTTTTTCAGTTCCTCCTTAAGAGCCGCTAAATCCTGTTGTAGCTGTCGCTTGAATTCTCTTAACTCTTCACCCAAACTGGCGATGCCAGCGTTCATGTTGTCGAGTCTGGTGTCTTCCATTTTCTCTGCTGTAGACACCTCGTTTTTTGGGCTTTGCGTACAGCGGTTTTTCCTGCGTTGTTGGAGAGGAATTCTTCAATTTTACCCTGTTTTTGTCCTTGTGCCCGGTTCCTTCGTGTTTTCATCCCTTAGTTTATTGATTCGTTTATGTCGAGTTGGCCATTTACCGATGATTTTTAATCCGGCTAGGGAGAGCTCTTTGTTTAAGTGTTATGTCTCTCCGCCATCTTCCCCGAGACCTATTTTTTTAAATCACACAAGTACGTGTGTGAAGTACATTTACATGTTTGAAGAAAGAATTTTTAACTCCCTTATTTTTTTGTAACAACTTATGCCGCTTGTACTAAACATTTGTTTATTAAACACCTGATACAAGTTTGTAGAGGGTCGACATCACTCTGTTTTTATTGTGGTTGCAGTTTTTTTAAAGGTGTTTTTGTACAAACTAAACGCCCTCTGGTATATTTGTGTTAATGTTTGATGAATTTAGGATAACGCTGTCCATGTTGTGTCATACACATTTTTTTTTGCTTTTCTGTTGACAAAAACTCTCTTTTTTAAATGCTACATGAAGATAAACCTGAATCAAATGAAACTGTGTTAAACAAAGTTACTTCAACCTGATTAACGTGTAATGTGAAAAAACATAAGTACCCCAGAATCTTACTCGATGACTAACTTTTGATTTAGTTTATTCTTTTTCCACACAACTTTTTTTGTTGTAGTAACACTAAAATATTTCACTAACCCGTTTTTGGATAACAGATTTGTTGTAGACAAGTGATTTTTCTCTTCCTTTCCGCAGACTTGTCGGACAAATATTCACAATTCTCGGTTTGATTTCATAATACATAAAAAATATAAGAGAGCATCCGGATGGTAAAACATCGTACATGATATTTACCAACGGGTAAATTATTTTAATCAATTTATTTCAAAAACTTTATCATTTGCAAATGTATTTACTGCGGCAAATTCTAATTGAAAAAAACTTTTTCTTTAAAAAAATAAGGCAATGGCTTTTACCTTCTTTTCCGAGTTTCTAAGATGGACTTTCAAAAAACTTTTAAAAAAGCATTTGATGCATTAAATCATGCAGTTTTACCATCTACATTAGAAAAATGCAGTATAAGAACCCACCCTTCTACACAACAAACATGGGGTCATTCTATCCAATGAACGGAGAGGGAGAGTCCTCCCCCATAACGGTCTACGGGCGGGCCCCTACCGTCGACCAATGAAACTACAAGGGTGGAGCGTGTTAAATTTGGATAAATATGTAACCCGAAATAGTAAAAATGAAATAAACTTTGGGAAAAAGACAGAAGAAACTCCACCATGACTAAAAGGCTGAGCGATCTTCATCTGATCAGCGAGACACCTGTCTCTACCTTGCTACACAGTGCTCCGGGATTAGCGCTGAAAAAGAGAATGTTGTATCTTTGGCGCATCCAGACCCACGCAACCGGGAGTCTTCAGGAGGAATGGCAGTTAGAAGCTGGAGGTAGATGGGGTTACGTGTTCAACTACACAAGTAGCGAACTGTGTTTTTACCAGTTGGATGAAGGAGAAACTTTTGACCCGCTCTCCAGAAAAGCCACACTTTCGGCCGTGGACTGGAGCGTACTGCGAAACGTGATTTACCCCGATCTGAAAACAAGCGACGTACATCGCCAACAGATGGGAGTGGAAGACAACCCTGTTACAAAAGACCAACAGACACAGACACCTGCGCGTGTCAAAGGAGAGCAACTAACGGTATTCGTTACCAGAAGAGTGTTGGCTAGTAGTGTTTGGGAGATGAAGGCGTCCCCGTCTGGGAGGTGGTACTTCTGAGCCACACATCAGTTATCAATGGGTGACGCCCCATCCGAGGACGAATTTTATCTTGCAGTATTTAAATTCCGAATGCGGTGTGTTCCAGACAGTGCTACACTTACCTACAACAATGTGGATCAAAATGGTTGATGAGGAAGGCGAAAAGCTCAAGGCCCTTTTCATTTCCAGCCGTACCACGAGAGGTATGGTCACGGTGAAAAAAACCCTAGCTTTTCCAGATGATGCCACTCCCACGACCTCCTGAACCTAACCCCGCCCCTCCTAACGATTTTAAAAGAAGACCACCCATCTAACCCCAAACTAAAATGGAGGCAAACCCACATGTGACTCTCCAAGGGTGTTTTGAATGGGGCCCTTGGGAAGAATTATCGTCTTTGAATATATCGCGCGAGAATGACCACCCGCCTTCACAAACACGCTCCCTGGATACCGAGGGTCCTCCTCAACCGTCTTCACCCACCTTCTGCAACGGAGCGGATCTATTCTATGGATGCTGAAGAATACGCCGCTGACCCTCCACACGGTTCTCCCTCTACAGGCCTCGACGTGGTTTTTGAGGAAGGTGACCCAATACACACGGCGGCTCATCTACCCCCCATGTTTCTGGATATAGTAAAATTTGGGTTGATAAAATTTCTGGATGTTACCATCCGCAAATATGGAGAAGAAATATGCGATGGTTGTCGGATCAACTACTTGGATCAAATCCACCACGATTGCCCGGTGGAGTCAGAGTATTTCTTTCTTACCCACTTTGAAGAGATCACAAAAAGACTGCGGAACAGGCGGTTCATTCCGGTGCTCCAGAGACTAACTGAATTAAACTGCATGTATACTTGTATACAGGTGTACGTTGGAATTACAGAGGTTTTCCTTCACAATCTTAGACAAACACCACGCATCATCCCCAAGACTTCTGAGATTTCAGAAATGCTGTTTGTGGGTGATGAGAAAATGGCTCATCATTTGCAAAGAGCTGAGGACTGTTGGCAGGGTCGTCTGGATGGTGAGAACTTTTGGGAGGAGGATTTTGTGGGCAATCCTGACAACGAGAAGAGTAGTGATATGGACGGTGATACAGACTCTGATATCAATTCTGATGCAGAGTTGGAAAAAACTGATGCTGAAATGTAATAAAATGCTTTTTTAAAAAATTAAATCTGCATGCTTTTACATAAACTATCTTTGTTCCATAACCAATTGACTACCGTGATGAAATCATCGCAACGTGTATCGCTGTATAATTTGTTTTTAGGTAGTGGTTTTTTTTTTTCTCCACTCGAATGCATGGAGAATGTAGATGTGTGTAAAAAAAAAATGTGTTTTACAATATTGGAGTTTATTTGTTTTTGTCTAATCTTTTACCGTGATTGTAAGAACAAAATAAATCTGTTCCATTTACTGAAGTGTGGATTACTTCTTTTTTGGTCCAAATGATTCAAAAATGAAGAAATAGTTGAGAGTTTAGTCATTCCTTAGGCCTTGTGTTTTTATTACACCTCAACATGATACTTACCCCCTATAGGGTGGATCTTGTTGGTGTTGAACAGAGCCGTTGAATTTTTGCAAATGCCTCATGACTCGGTTTTCATTTTTTTGAGGATAACATTGATTCAAATAAATCGAGGGTTCCACATGCGGTATTAAAATGTCTCTGTACAACTAAACAATTTTTTTCTGTGTCACCAAATACTTGTTTCATTTTTTTTTTCAAAACGAATGAACGTTTTAACCAAAGTAATCACGGTGAAGCAAGGATATAACAAGTAAGAGGGTTGAATAAACGTGTGAAATTTGTAAATTTCAATTTGTGGACAACAGTTTTTCCCTTCCTCCCGTGTTACACCGTTTCGTCCTCAGCTTCTTGCATTGTCACCATCTGCTACTTCCCACGACCCCTCCAAACCCATGAACATACAAGGCTCCAAACTAGCACCAGCTGAAAGACAACGATTTGAGGAGGGGTTGTGTCTCTATTGTGGCCAAGCGGGCCACGTTGTAGCTTCATGCCCCGAGAAGTTAAACTTCCTTGCCCTCAGTCACAGTAGGGGGACTGACGGGTAGAGGAGAGAAACCCTTACAGCCTCACCTCGTGCTCCAGTCCACTGAGTTTGTTGGTACAGCTTTGGTCGATTCCAGGGCTGAACAAAATTTCCTGACTGAGGAACTGGCAACCTGGTTTAAGACTCCCTGTGTCCCGTTACCCTGACCTATAGACTTGATCGCCCTGTCTGGCTTGTCCTTTTGCCAGGTAACCACACACAGCGCCCCTGCATTGACTTCTGGGAGTTGAATAAGATCACAATCAAAGACAAATACCCCTCTCTCCTTTCCTCCACGTTTGACCTGCTTCAGGTCTCAGTCATTTACACTAAGCTTGACCTGAGAAATGCATATCACCTTATTTGGATTAAGGAGGAACATGAGTGGAAAATGGCTTTTAAGACACATCTGGGCCATTTTGAATATTGTGTCATGCCCTTTGGCCTCACTAATGCCCCTGCTATTTTTCAGCGTCTGATTAATGATGTACTGTGAGAGTTCCTCAATTCCTTTGTATTTGTCTATCTGGATGATATCCCTATTTTTTTCCCCGTTCTCTAGACGAACATAGTGTGCAAGTCAGAATGGTCCTCCAATGTCTAATAGAGAATCATCTGTATGTCAAGGCGGAGAAATGTGAGTTTCACACCCATACTACCACTTTTCTGGGGTACATCATCTCACAAGGTTGCATTGAACTGGACCCATTTAAGGTTAAAGCTGTCACTGATTGGCCCATGTCCAGCTCCCACAAAGAGCTCCAGCGGTTCCTTGGGTTCGCTAATTTTTACCGTAGGTTTATCAGGAATTATAGCTCCATTGCCCAGCCATCACCGCTCTCACATCCACTAACGTCCCCTGTTGGTCAGAGCAGGCTAATGAGGCCTTTTCTTCACTAAAGACGCTGTTCTCTGAGGTGCCCATCCTTGTGCAACCTGACCCCTCCCGACAGTTTATTGTAGAGGTGGATGCCTCTGACACTGGGGTGGGGGCCGTGTTATTGCAGCGCTCGGCAGCTGATGGCAAAGTACACCCCGGTGCCTTTTTCTCTCGACGTTTGTCCTCAGACGAGAGGAATTATGATGTTGGTGACCGAGAGTTGCTGCCGGTCAAACTTGCCTTAGAAGAGTGGTGAAACTGGCTGGAGGTGGCAGCTGAACCTTTCATTGTATGGACTGACCACAGAAATTTGGAGTACGTCAGGTCTGCTAAGAGGCTCAACTCTCGCCAGGCCAGGTGTGCATGGTTCTTTGGTAGGTTTAGGTTTTCCATTACATATAGGCTTAGTTCTAAAAATACCAAACCCAACGCTTTATCCTGCCAGTTTGGGGCTGAGGCGCTCACCTCCAAGACTGAGACCATTGTTTCCCGGTCTATCGTCATTGGGGTGCTCACATGGGACACTGAGCGAGAGGTCAGGGAGGCCCAAGTTACTGATCTGGACCCGGGGGAGACTCCCGGGCTGGTTGTTTGTTCCAGTGTCAGTTAGCTAACTAACTAACTAACCTGCACTTATATAGCGCTTTTCTAGTCACAAAGACCACTCAAAGCGCTTTCATTAATACTAACCCTCTATTCTAAGGGCCTATAGGAAACAGATATCCAGGGACAATTTAGAACAGCCAATTAACCTAACATGCATGTTTTTGGCATGTGGGAGGAAACCGGAGAAATCCCGGAGTAAACCCACGCAACACGGGGAGAACATGCAAACTCCACACAGATCACTGTTGGTCGGGGGCTGGGATCGAACCCACGATCCCACGATCCCCACAATCCCCCGGCCAAGGGTAAACTGTGCTGCCGCAGTGCTAACCACTGCGCCACCGTGCAGCCCCCTGCAGTTAGGGGGAAGGTAATTGACTGGTTACATGCTGCCAAGCTTGCTTGCCACCTGGGGGAAGCTAGGACCTTTTCGGCTCTTTGGCGTTCTTTCTGGTGGCCCTCTATGGAGAAGGACATCAGGGAGTACATCAAAGCCTGCCCCCAGTGCTACTTGGGTAAGGCCTTACATTCCCCTCCGCTGGTCTGCTCCAGCCCCTCCCTGTCCCCAACTGGCCATGGGCCAACGTTACCATGGACTTTGTTACAGGGTTGCCTCCCTCCAATGGCTTCACTACCATCCTCACCGTGGTGGACAGGTTTTCCAAGGCGGCACATTTTGTGCCCCTTAAGAAATTGCAATCTGCCTTGGAGACTGCCCATCTCCTGTCCAACAATGTGGTTAGGCTCCTTGGTATCCCTGCGGACATTGTTTCTGACTGGGGTCCTCAGTTCATCTCTCAGGTGTGCCGGGCATTCTGTAAAGTTATTGGGGCCCAGGTCAGCCTCACCTTGAGTTACCACCTGTAGAGCAGCGGGCAATGTGAGAGGGCTAATCAAGAGATGGAGGCTCCTCTGATTAGGCACCGCTTCCTGCAGCTGATTACACCATCTGTGGCTAATTAAGGGAATCCTTTATATTGGGCACACTCCCTCCACTCTGCCTGGTTTTGTCTGATCACCGGCGTGTTGAATCGACCTGAAACTCACTGTATGTATTCTTGTTACATGCTATTCTGTGCTTTGACCTCTGCCTGCCTAGATTACTGAGCCTGCCCCCTGGATTGGATCTGTCTGCCTGTTGTCATCTTGTCATTAACCTTTTCTTGACTGGACTACGAACTAACTTTTTGGACTGAACCATCTCTGCTTGGATTGTGCACACCCACCCATGTGAGTCCACTCACCTTTCCCTTCAACCACCTCTCTGTCACCGATTTTCCCCAGGCCCAGCCAGCCTGCCACGGTATCTCTGCAGGAGGACCTTCACTGCCCCCCCCCCCCCACAGAGACTCACCTGGCACCTAGCTCCTCTTCTTAGGAAGGACTTCCATGCTGTCATCCTCTGGAGAAGCTGGTTGCCCGATTCCCAACCATGTTGCTCACTTAAATAAAATCATTGTTTAAACTGCTAGTTGGTCTCATTCGTGTCTGCTCCTGGGTCTGAGAATTTGTAACCATGTCAATTACATTCCAAAGAACAAGCAACATCAAACATTTTAAACAGAAACTATTTGGCATGTCAGCAGTGGTCAAAGAGAACTTCACATATCAAGGTGCTGATTTAACAGAATGAGTATTTTTTTTACACGTGTGCCTTGGACTAACCTTGCAGGGTATATAGAGCCTACATAGAAGTAAATCTTTTAAAAACCCTAAATGTTCAATCTTTCAGCAATGGCTAAAAAAAGACTTCCCTTTTTTGCTAGTAGCACTAGAAATTGAAGCTCTGTAACCATTCCAACCATGACAGACAGATGGACAGAAGTTGTTGAAGTTCATACATATATACAGTATACAGTATGTGTATATATATATATATATATATATATATATATATATATATATATATATATATATATATATATATATATGTGAAAATGTCTTCCAAAGAAAAGTAATTCTTAACAGATTTAACAGCATCATGGTTCTGCGACTTAATACCTATTTAGAATGCAATTTTCTGACAATAATGGGGATTTTTTTTTTCATGGGCTTTATAAAAATGCATTTACATGCAAAATAAAAGTTAGAGATAGTTGGTCACATTTTGAGCTGAGTAAGATTTAGGAAGGCCTTGTAGCGATATTTAATAAAATATAGTGTAATAAGGTACAGGAATTATTTATTTTATTTAATAGTGGGTGTGCGAGGGGACAGAGTTAAACTGTCACCCCTACACTCACTAAATAAAATAGGAAAGCACTCGTAAAAAGGGGGCACCAATTCTGAAAGAACAACTTGTTAACAAATTAATTTCAATTAATTAATCTCCGTACCTTCAATTACTTAATGAATCAGTCTCAAAATTTAGTGAGTTCTTTTCCTGCCGTGATCTAGAAACATGCAGTATATGCAAAGGAAAATGCTTCAACTTCTCTCATTTACAGTTTTATTAAATTAAACTCATTCAGGTTACATGATATGGCATTCAAATGATGGAAAAACAGATTCAAATGATAAACAGGTGTTCAATATCACATCAACTGTTAGTGGATTCCTGAGCATAAAATCTAGAGTTAAACCTTTGTGGAACCAAGAGGAAACCAGATTTTATGTTTCAATTGTAATGCAATGGAAGGCTGAAATATCTAACAAAACCAGAATGCAATTTTATGGGGAAAAATTCTATAAGCTGATTATCTAAAAAGGAACTTCTGAATTAATCTACAAAAATGAAAGGAGATTACTTAAAAATGAATAAGAATTTTCCTTCAGTTTATAGCTTTGTCCTAAGGCTGAGGGACTAACTGTACCATGAAATACTGGTTATGTTCAATTGTAATTGAAATTTTAGGACATCACGTTTAAACCCAGCAGATAGGAACAATGGGAGTCTCACTTATGAACAGCTGTAGGTCCACATGTTCATTGGTGGTCGGTGCCAGCCGGGGATTTAAGGTTGGGACCCAGGAAGAAAGCAGCTGTTGCTCGGCTTTCAGATGGTTCACAACTGTAAGAAGCGTAGACTCAGCCGGGGGCTCACAGTGTGGACAGTGAACAGGCAGCAGTGAAAGCTGTCTCGGAGCAGGCGTGGAGTCCTTTAGCAACCGGTCCGAATTTAATATGTCTCCCGCCCACGGAACAAAACCAAAGACTGAAGGAAGAACGTTTTAGTCAGTTTCACCCACGAGCTCCTAGTTTCTTTACAGGGTCAGGCGTGGATGAGGCCGGAAAAGAAAGTCTGAAAAAAATCTCTATTAGTTTGCTTTAAAATAGGAAAATTAAAAGTCCACTTTAACTGCATGAAAAAGTCAGGAAAAAAAAAATCCAAGAAAAACATTCAACTAGGATAAGAATGGCTTCTGAGGTGAAGAAAAAGGAGTTTGACTGTCTTTAAGGTGAGCTCATAAGAAAAGAATGGTTTCTCCTCAGTTAACCAGAAAAACAAGGAAACTAATGCAGGATTTGACAAGGTTCACACACATAAAAGACTTCTTAAAATTCACAGAACAATTTAGACAAAAGAAAACTGCAAGGAAGTATGAAGAACTCTGAAGAAGTGAAAACAAAAAACTTTTTTTTGTTCTTTTTTCGATCTAGATCTTTTCTCTTTTTTTCTTCTCGTAGCTTCTAAAATGCAGGGTGGCTCTCACGCATTTAACTGAAGCGTGCTGCTGGGTCATAAAAACAAGGCCGGCCGCAAGACAGGCCAATCATCTTCTATAAAGAGGAGTTTGAATGGGCTTTTTTCCAATGAGGGAGCATCTCTTTGTTTGGGAACAGCCAATCAAATCAAAAGGGGCGTTATCCAGTGGAAGGCAGCCTAGTGATTGGTTATCATGAGTGATAGAGGACAGATTGATAAACATTCAGTTCTTATGAAATTATGTGTTCAATGTAAAATCTAACTAATTAAGTGACTCAGGGCTAATATTCAGTGATCATGCATTTATACCATTACTAATAATATTAACATTCATTTGAATAACACTCATGAAAATAAACATTCCTAATACACATTCCTAATACATGCACTCACATTTAAATCAAGGATTAATGAATTACTGCAAACCATGGTTGGTGACCAAAAGGGTGATGATTTTCACAGTGTCCTTAGAATCCTGGGGAGATGATAGCTGGAAGAAAAGCTTAATGTTTAGTCAGAATTAACAGTCAGATTACACAATGAAACATATTCCGTAGATATCCACTAGGAGATACTGTTAAGCTGTAGAAAAGTTTTAGGTCTCTGGCAAGACAGCAGAGAGGGGGCCTAGAGGGTTTTGGAAACTGTCTAAAAGAAGGAAGATGGCCATATATCTGCCCGCTTAAGAAGTTTATGACTTTTTAAGAGCATCAGTTCCTGTAGAGTGGATATTATCAGCATGAACTGTCCATTTGGGATCTTGACTTCAAGAGTTTATGGTCCACTTAAGCCTTTAAAAGCAAATCCTTATCAAGTCTCTCTACAAAAGTGAAATTGTTTACACTGGGGTCCTGTTGAAGACACAGCATTCTTGACCAGACCTTGAGTGAGAGTTGCTTTAAAATGAAGAAAAGTGAAATTTCTGTAAAATGAAGAAAAGTGATCTCCTGGATTGGCCTGAGGAGACGTTGATGCTACAGCCTATAGGAACAAATCACTGAAAACACCAGGGACCAGATGTATTTATATTCTCCTTAATGTGCAGCTCAGAAAGAATTCTCACACATTCCAAGGCACATCATTTGCAGCAGGAGTAACAATGTGTCAAACTCTTTGCTTTAGCCCCAGGTGGGCTCTGGTGCTCGGCAAGATGTCCCATGCCATTGGACAGTTTAAGGCTGCTGTCAGAGTCTATATGTTATTCTGATGCCTCTCCTGCCCAAGGCAATAGAATTCAGTGCCTCTGTTGGCTTTTAGCACTTCAAGATCCTTTGGATCTCTCCTCAAAGTGAACAGAGAGAATCTCAAAGTGTTGACCCATGTTGGTCTCTGAGTATGAATTCGAAAGCACTTCCTGCCTGCACTGTGTAACTTCATGACAGGTCCGTGCTGTGGTATTCTGGGCTAGAGGTCTTGACAGGAAAGGGTTTGATCTCCCATGACATTGTAGCTTTCATTCTGGATCAGGTGCTCCACAATTCAACTGAACCCTTTACACAGAAGGCTGTGATCCCAACTTTTCCATTACTAACGTTACAAAGAGTCACATTCACAGCTTTGTGTTGTTCCATGACAGCAAAAACTACAATACAGATGATTTTCAATGAAAAAAAAAGAATAGAGAAACAGGAGTCAAATCCTAATTAAAATGCAAATATCATTTTTTATTCTCAAACAGTTTCACAGAAAATACACTTAAAATCCCATTGTTAATTCTAATTACTCATTTTCTAAATGAATTGCAGCTCATGCAACTGCATCACTTCTCCAAACATTTGCTGAGAGAATTAACAGCAGTGAGTTTTTTGTTATATGGTACAACAGTTAAAAACATGAAGGGGTTTCATTTATAACAAAGCAAATGTCTTAAATGTGTGAACAAAGCTGCTCGTTTAGTGGCAGGCTGCTCCATCCAAAGTGCATGAGGGAGAGGTTTTGCGGGTCCTTCTGACCTGCTGCTGTCAGCCTTTACAATCTGCACTGCTTATTGAGACTGCACATAACACTATCAGTGCTTTGGCCTAATAAGGAATGTGCAGAAGCATGCTCAAATAACGAGGCTGAGTTTCAGTCATAAAACCAGCTTTATTTGACAGAACACAGCTTCTAGCATTCTCAAAGCAGGAAAGAGAAAGAATCATATCTCAACACCCTTTTATACATTTCCAGCATCAGAATTCAAGTCACATGGTGTCTTCAGTCAACATACAGTTACAAAGCATCCCTTTGAAGCTTCACCATTGTCTCTCATTTCCTGATGAACCGGAATACCCTCCGGGGCGTCTTCTGTGGGACAAAGAGACCAATCTCACACTTCCTTGTTATCTCCTGTAGATTCGAGTCCTCAGTCCTTGTAGACGTGACACCCCACAATACACACGCAGTCCTGTCTCTGTGGCAGCGTGAGCCCACAATGTGTGTCGGCCACACTACCCCCCCCAAACGTCTAGTAAGGCAAAATCTGCATGGCATAACAAAAAGAAAAACACAAAGCACTCCATACATCGCTAATCAATCCACCAACTGCCTAGGTTTTAATCTTCTGCCGAATCTGCTGCAACCTGGCTTGGCTGCACCTGCAACGTCTCTCTGCACCTGTGGATTAAAGCTGTTAGCACCTTTCTGTGAAGACTTTGGAGAATGTCCCCTCGGCGGCCTGCTCCGGCGGGGGGGCCTTGCGAGCTGCACCTCCTCGTCAGCCAGAACAAAAGCGGGTTTGAGCCTGTTAATGCAAATCAGCTCCCTTCTGCCCCCTAAATCTAGCAGAAAATGCTTCTGCCCGGTCTCCAGCACTCGAAACGGTCCGTCGTAAAACGGCCGCAAACTTGGACGCTGGGCGTCATGTTTAACAAAAACAAACTCTGCATTTTTTAAAGCCTTGGGCACAAAAACGTGTGGGAAACTGTGATGGACTGGGCCAGGGAGCGTGTTTGCTCCTGAGCCGCTCTGCCACGGCTGAGCGGGGGGGCCATTAGGTGCGGGATTATCGGGAAGAAATTCCCCGGGTAAACGGAGCGGTTGTGCGAAAACTAATTCAGCCGGGGAAGCGTGCAAATCTTCCTTAGGTGCAGAACGCAACCCTAATAAAACCCATGGAAGTTTGTCTACCCAATTTGTATCCGTTAGCGACGCTCTGAGGGCTGCTTTCAATGACCTGTGAAAGCGTTCGCATAAACCATTAGCCTGGGGGTTATACGCAGTGGTGCGATGAATCTTCACCCCCAAGCTGCGGGCCATCGATGACCATAACTCGGAAATAAATTGGGGACCCCTGTCGGACGTTATGTCCGACGGTACACCAAAACGCGCAACCCACGCTGCTAAAAATGCTCGCGCAACTTCTTCCGCTGTGTCAGAGGAATCGCCTCTGGCCAGCGCGTGGTGCGGTCTACCATCGTCAAAAGATGTGTGTGCCCGTGTGATAACGGAAGCGGGCCGACCAGGTCAATATGCACATAATCAAAACGCTTAGCGGGGATGTGGAAAGGTTCTAACGGGGCCTTAGTGTGTCTGTGTATTTTGGCTCGCTGACACGCTACGCAGGCTGCTGCCCATTCCTTGACCTGTTTGCGCAACCCGGGCCAAACAAATTTCTCCCCCACCAATTTGATCGATGCGCGCACCCCCGGGTGCGCGAGAGAATGGACCAAGTCAAAAACACGGCGACGCCACGCGGTTGGCACCACAGGGCGGGGCCGTCCCGTGGAGACATCGCAGATTAGCGGGGGCATACCGTTTTGTTGCACCCTGTGCTCCAGCCTCAACCCTGTTGGTCCAGACTGGAGCGCGCGCACGTCTGCGTCGTTTGCTTGCTCCGCAGCCATGGCTGCATAATCTAACCCAACACAGACCGGGGCTGCGCGCGCTCCCGCGTCGCTGCCCGGGCCCGCGGCCATGGCTACAGAGTCTGCCCCTATGGGGCTTGGCGGTGCTACCGCACGCGAGAGGCAGTCTGCCACCACATTGTGTTTACCCGCGACATGCTGAATATCAGTAGTGAACTCCGATATTGCGGCTAGTTGCCTTTGTTGCCGGCCTGACCAGGGTTCTGAAATTTTGGCCATCGCAAACGTTAGCGGTTTATGATCCACAAAAGCGGTGAAACGTCGCCCCTCTAACCAGAACTGAAAATGACGAATGGCCAAGTATAGGGCCAAAAGCTCCCTGTCAAACGCGCTGTATTTCCGTTCACTATCGCGCAAAGTCCTGCTGAAAAACGCGAGGGGTTGCCAGGTACCTGCCACAAACTGTTCAACTACCGCCCCCACCGCTACATCGGAAGCGTCAGTGGTGAGCGCCATGCGGGCCGTTGGAACTGGGTGCGCTAACAAAACTGCGTTTGCCAGGGCTGATTTGACCTGGGCAAAAGCGCGCTCCCGCTCCAGAGACCATTCAACTTTATTTGCGGGCTTTTGTTTTTTTAACGCGGTGTACAATGGCTGCATGAGTCGTGCTGCGCTTGGGAGGAATCGGTTGTAAAAATTAACCATCCCTAGAAACTCTTGAAGCGCCTTGACCGTTTGAGGTTGCGGAAAATCCGTTATGGCACGCACTTTATTTGGAAGGGGAACTGCTCCCTCTGCCGACACGCGATGTCCCAAAAAATCAATCTGCGCCACCCCAAACTGGCACTTCGCTGGGTTAACTATTAACCCGTGCTCTGCCAACCTCTGGAAAACTGCTGTGAGGTGTTTTTCATGTTCGCCTTCGGACGTGCTGGCTACCAAAATATCATCCAAATAAACGAACACGAAAGGCAGGTCGCGTAAAACTGCATCCATCATGCGTTGGAAAGTCTGCGCGGCCCCCTTGAGGCCAAAAGGCATGCGCAAGAACTCAAAAAGGCCGAAAGGCGTTATGACCGCTGTTTTGGGTACATCCTGAGCGCGCACTGGAACCTGGTGATAGCCGCGCACCAAGTCTATTTTAGAAAAAATGCGCACCCCCGCCAAATGAACAGAAAAATCCTGAATGTGCGGAATCGGGTAGCGGTCATGAGCTGAAACGTTGTTCAACCTGCGGAAATCGCCGCAAGGTCGCCACGAGCCGTCAGCCTTTGGGACCATGTGTAACGGCGAAGCCCAAGCGCTCTTGGAGCGTCTAACAATGCCTAGTTTTTCCAGATTAGTGAACTATCAGCACTATCAGTGCTTTGGCCTAATAAGGAATGTGCAGAAGCATGCTCAAATAACGAGGCTGAGTTTCAGTCATAAAACCAGCTTTATTTGACAGAACACAGCTTCTAGCATTCTCAAAGCAGGAAAGAGAAAGAATCATATCTCAACACCCTTTTATACATTTCCAGCATCAGAATTCAAGTCACATGGTGTCTTCAGTCAACATACAGTTACAAAGCATCCCTTTGAAGCTTCACCATTGTCTCTCATTTCCTGATGAACCGGAATACCCTCCGGGGCGTCTTCTGTGGGACAAAGAGACCAATCTCACACTTCCTTGTTATCTCCTGTAGATTCGAGTCCTCAGTCCTTGTAGACGTGACACCCCACAATACACACGCAGTCCTGTCTCTGTGGCAGCGTGAGCCCACAATGTGTGTCAGCCACAAATGCTCCTTTCCAGTACAGTGCAGTGGTTAGCACTGTTGCCTTACAGCTAGAAGGTTCCTGGTTCAAATCCCCAGGCTGGCAGGGGTTGGAACCTTTCTGTGTGGAGTTTGCATGTTCTCCCTGTGCTGTGTGGGTTTACTCCGGGGGCTCCGGTTTCCTCCCACAATCCAAAGACATGCACATTAGGTTAATTGGTTGTTCTAAATTGTCCCTAGATATCTGTTTCCTATAGGCCCTTAGAATAGAGGGTTAGTATTAGTGAAAGTGCTTTGAGTGGTCTTTGTGACTAGAAAAGCGCTATATAAGTGCAGGTTAGTTAGTATACTGTTAATATTGAAGGCTGCAACAACATTGTACTCATTCAACTGTGAATTATACTGTTAATATATATATTGATGAATAATTTAATCTAACTGCTTACTAGTGGTGTAAATACTATTTTACTTATTTTTAACTGTAAAAACTATTTATTCTTTATTCTTTTTCTAACTCCTTGCACTGTGTATATACTGTTTTTTGCCCTATTGTATTAGTCATTATTGCTCTGAGTGTTACTATCCCCCTGCCATTGTATTACCGTAAATTTCCCCACTGTGCGACTAAAGACCTTTGCATACTCCACAAGAACAGAGAAATTTGTTCTCTCTCCCAGGGCTGCAAAAACAAAATGACATCATTTTGTTCTTGCAGCCCTGGTTTGGGAGTTCTTGCAGCATGTTCTTAACATGTCATCGTGGCAAAACATTTTTCTTGCGTGGTGTCCAAGAACTATTGTGTGACTGGTCAGAAATGTGAATTTCCCAGGAGTTCTCCACTTGAGTTTCTTGTGAAGCATCAAATGTCCTGGCCAGAAATAACTTTGTTCTTGTTCTTGTCACCTCAAGAAAAAGAAAAAAATTCTCTGTTCTTGCAGAGTATGTACAGGCCTTAAAAAAAAAATATCCTATCTTAAAGAGAACACGAAAAAGGAAGAAAAAAGGAATCTATTGTGGGGGACCCAGTCAGTACGTTCTCTTCTCAGACTGAATGGCACGGCAGGAGGAGATGTGTAAGAGCTGAGAAATGGATATGCAAGGCAGTCTATGGTTTTTGCATGAGAATATGCATTCTCCTCCGGTCTGCATAATAATGCGCTGACAGGCTGGGTGACAAAGGGAATTGTCATTGTAGATGTATGTGTGTTAATGCAAACAGTGACAAAGGGAACCGTCATGATAAATGTATGCATGTTAATGCAAACACCCCAGGTCGCCGGGTGGGTTGTATGGTATAAAAAGAGAGGTGCCCACGACCTGGTTTAGGCTTTTTATTCTTGTTGATGTTAGAGAGAGATGAATAAAGTCTGCTCTGCTCCATACCGCCTCGCCTGATCATTCCTCTCTCTACACCATACAAATTAAACTTTTTGAAAACCATCTTACCAAAAAGAAAAGGCTCCTTTCACAAAGCAAATGTAAACAATTGTGAAATACAGAGGAATGGACCTCTTGCACAATGTAGAGTTAATGTACTTCCGCATTCCAGTCCACCTGCATTTCTGGTTCCGCTTCCATTATATTTTCCCATTCCCTGGTGCTTTCTCGTCAATAAATCAATTTCATCCCTTTCACTTTTCATTGTACATACTGGAAATGGTGTGCAGTCAGATTGTTTTTTTCTTTATAAAGTTGGTGTTTCACATTTTGATCATTTTTGTAACCATACTGAGCCGTTTAGTAGGTGCTCAGTTAGCTTAGCGGCTAGGAGCTATTGTGTTTGTTCATGCCTATGCCATTCCAGATACCACTGCATGGGCTGTAATAGACCTCTGAAATTCATTGAAATGTATATCCTGTCATATTCGCCCCCCCCCGGGGGGGGCATATAAATGAACTCATTTGCAGGGCGGTTGTTTCTCATAATTTATTAACAAATTAAAGCAGTTAGTGGGCTGAAAAATGCAAATGAGCCATGACGACAGATACAGCGTACAGCTTCGTAAGGTAAGGCTCTGACATGGTGGCTAAGCCTGTACACTAGGAATGGGTATATCGATACACTTATAGAGTATCGATACAGTGAATCGATACTGTGGAGTTCACACTTTAAAAAAATATCGCAATACCACTACATTAATACAAAACGTGCAATTTGTTTTCACTTCTGAGAGTTTTAGGCATTATATTTGTGTGTAAAAATCGGTGAAAAGTCAGCCAAAGCATATTTTAGAGACGGTGGGCCATGTCACATGATTATGGCAGCCTATCAGATGTTAGAGCCAAAGACTCACGGCACAGTACTCCTGTGCAGAATGAGCTCAGCAGTGTTGGGGGTGGCAGAAGAAGTACAGTGATCCCTCACTTATCGCGGTTAATGGGTTCCAGAACCGACCGCGAAAAGTGAAAAACCGCGAAGTAGCGTCACCCCCCTTTGTGGAATTCCAGGCTGATCTTGTTAGTTTTTTGATACATAAAGAAATTAAAAAAACTCTGAACTTTGTGTTAGATGAACTGGCCAAAGTGACTAGCCAGCAGGACAAAATATTAGACCTAATACAGGAGGTACAAGCCCTACATTCAATAATAAAAGAAAAAGACAAAAAAATTATGGACCTGGAGCAACACGGGCGTCTTTTGGAGCAACGCGTTGAGGATCTTGAACAAGGTTCTCGCATTGATGACATAGTTATAAGTGGACTAGACATCAGATATCAGTCGTACGCCCATGCCGCTACAGGACTGAGTGGTGAACATGCTTCCATAAGTGAATCAATGTCCTTAGAAAACCAAGTGCTTCAGTTCCTTAATGATAAAGACATTAAGGTAGAAGCCAATGCGATCTCAGCCTGTTATGCTTTACCGAAGAAAGATAACAAAACAAAGAAATCAATTGTGATGCGCTTTGTGAACAGGAGGGTGAAAAATGACATACTGAGGCAGGCCAAAAAACTAAAGGAAACTCAAGTTTACCTAAATGAACACCTGACAAAAAAAAACACTGAATTAGCACGGCAGGCACGGATGCTAAAGAAACATAATAAGATACAGTCAACCTGGACAAGAAATTGTAGAATTTGGATTAAACTAAATGGAACACCTGAGCAAGCAAAAAGTATAATGATCAGAGATGCTACTGACTTAGATAAATACAGATGAACACTGACTATGAAACACAGAGTGAGGAAACTCAAACTCTAAAAATATGCCACTATGCTGAACATAAACCACAAGAGATGGAGAATGATATTGATCCTGATAACCACTTTTTCAATAATATTCATAACCACTGTGAATATTACACTGAAAAGCAATTCAAAAGTCAAGTGCAATTAGATGGTAAACTGTCAATAATACACTTCAATAGCAGAAGTCTTAACAAAAACTTCTCACAGATTCAAGACTATTTAAAACAGCTAAACAGAAAATTCACAGCTATAGCAGTCTCTGAAACCTGGCTTAATGCAGACCAGGCTCCCCTGATGGCAATAGAGGGATATCAGATGTTTAACATTAACAGATCTCAAAAAAAGGGTGGTGGTGTTGCACTGTATATTGATGACCTATATAGATGTAAGCTTGTAAATGAAATGTCCTTAGCACTACCAGGGATTCTGGAATGTGTTACTGTTGAGATTGACCTAGACAAAACAAAAAATCTAATCATAAGCTGCATATACAGAACGCCGGGAACTTGCATTGAGACATTCAGAGATAAATTAGTCGAGCTGTACAATAATATTACTAGTAAGAAAATGGTAGCAATTTGTGGAGATTTCAATATTGACCTACTTAATCCACATCAACAAAATGTAGTTACAGAGTTCATGAACTCTATGTACAGCATGAGTCTATATCCCACAATAACACATCCCAGTAGAATCACAGCTCACTCTGCTACACTTATTGACAACCTGTTTGTCAATGTTCTCGACAAGAAAATAGAAAGTGGATTATTGATAAATGATATAAGCGACCACTTGCCAATCTTTGCACTTATCCATGGCCACACGGGGCCCAACCCAGAAAAAATCTCAAAATCGTTCAGACACAAATCACCAAACGCAATCAGTTCTTTTAAAGAGGACTTGCTGAAGCAAGACTGGACAGAAGTCTATGTATCAGATGTAAATGAAGCCTATGACACATTTACAAACATTGTAACCACTCTTTATGAAAAAAACTGCCCATTAGTTAAAAAAAAGCTTAAACACAAATTTACTGACAAACCATGGTTAACCAAAGGACTACAAAAGGCGTGTAAAAAGAAAAATTTATTATATAAAGCTTTCATAAAGAAAAGGACAAAAGAAGCAGAGCAGCGGTATAAAACATACAAAAATAAGTTAACATATATAATAAGATGTAGTAAAAGAGACTATTACAGTAAAGAACTGGAAAAAAACAAAGACAATATTAAAAATACATGGACATTAATCAACAGTATCCTTGGAAATAAAAGCAGAAATACCAGCTACCCAACTAACATTCCAAAAAATAATAAATCGACTCCGAATGTGAATATAGCTTCACCTGCAGATGAATTTAATAATTTTTTTGTTAACATTGGACCTAAACTGGCCCGAGAAATACCCACTACGGTGCCAACAGGTGATTCAATATGCAATAACACTGCTGTAAAAGACACCATCTTCATAAAGAACACAGACGAAAGAGAGGTCATTGAAATTGTTAAATCGTTCAAAAGTAAAACATCTACTGACTGCGATGGTATTGATATGCTACTAGTCAAAACTGTTATCGAATGCATAGTGAAACCACTGACGTATATCTGTAACCTGTCTCTCCAATCAGGTATATTTCCCAATGCAATGAAAATAGCTAAAGTAATTCCGATTTACAAGACAGGCGACAGAGGGGAACTCTCCAACTACAGACCAATTTCACTATTACCGCAATTTTCCAAGATACTTGAAAAAATATTCTATGAGAGAATTGACAACTTCATACTGAAGAATGATTTATTGTGTGAGCAGCAATATGGGTTCAGACACAAAAGGACAACAGCATATGCCTTAATGGAATTTACAGAAAAAATATCAACAGCCATTGAAAATAAAGAGTATTCAGTTGGAGTATTCCTGGATCTTAAAAAAGCATTTGATACAGTAGATCACAATCTATTATTAAAGAAACTACAAAATTGTGGTATTAGAGGGGTAGCACTGTCCTGGTTAAGAAGTTACTTAAAGAATAGATATCAGTTTGTATGTGTTAACAACAAAAACTCAGAGCTACTGAAGGTCACCTGTGGAGTCCCACAGGGTTCAGTTTTGGGACCATTATTATTCAATATGTATATAAATGATATATGTAAAGTTTCAGAAAAAATGGACTTAATATTGTTTGCTGATGACACTAACCTGCTATGCAGTGGAAACAACTTGGAACAACTTCTGGATACACTCGGAAAGGAATTAGGAAAGCTGAAACTGTGGTTTGATTCAAACAAATTAACGCTCAATTTAAGCAAGACAAAATTTATAGTCTTTAACAACCATCACAACTACCCAGTACCCAAACTCAGTGTAAATGGTGTAGAGATTGAAAGGGTATCCGAAACTAAATTCCTTGGAGTAATAATTGATAACAAACTGTGTTGGAAGCCACATATTAATTATATAAAAGGTAAAGTATCCAAATCAATTGCAATATTACACAGAGTGAAAAATTTGCTGAATCAACCCACACTATACACCTTGTATCATTCATTAATACTCCCATACATGACATATTGTAATGAAGTATGGGGAAATACATATAAAACAAACATATATCCACTCTTTATGCTTCAAAAGAGAGCTATTAGAATAATCAACAAAGCAGCTTACAGGGAACCAACAAACCCACTTTTTCTTAAACAAAAAACTCTCAAGTTGAAAGATCTGATCGACTTTAAAACCGCAATAATAATGTTCAAAGTGAAGAATCTATCACTGCCCGCAAATATCCAAAAGTTGTTCCAAACAAGGGAGAAACGATATCACTTCAGAGGAACATGTATATTTCAAAAGCCTACAGTGAGAACAACTACCAAGCAACACTGTATTTCAGTGCAAGGTGTCAGATTATGGAACGATTTTGGACCTGAATTAAAATCATGTACAAAGCTTGGACAATTTAAACAAAAACTAAAGGAAGAAATACTCCAAACATATTTACAAGACGACATGTAAACTCACATAAGGATTGACATTTCCAGCCTGTGTTGTGTTATAGCTTAGTTTTTCTTTTTTCTCTGTGACACTATGTCTTAGATTTGTTTTTGAATAGTAACCGCTTAACTTAGACTAGCTCAGTTTTCTTTTTCTCTCAGTCATATTTTGTCTTAGCCTTGTTTTAAATTGTAATCGCTCTTGTCTTGTTTTCTCTTTTTTCTCCTTTGAATTCTTGGATGGAATATGGGTGGGCAATATAAGCTGCGGCTTCAGCCATCACCCATTTCGGATAACTCACGTGGAATTGTATAGTAGAAGGAGTCTTTGTCTAATTTGACCTTGTTGTTATATTATACAGTTTCTTTTAACCTGTAATGTACTATCCGAAATAAATTCATTCATTCATTCATTCATTCATTCATTCATAAAATAATGTATAAATAATATAAATAATACGTACGTTCATTCTCTCACTCTCTCTCTCTCGGGAGAGAGAAAGAGCGAGAGAATGAAAAGAATCTCGCGAGAGTGCATCTCTCGCGAGATTCCCGAGCCGAGTCAACACGAGAACAAAATCTAGAGTCGGGAGCGATCTCTTCGGGGGGAGATGCTGGCCAGCGAATCAGAGAGGTGAATTTTGAGTTGTGCGGGCTCTCCGTGTTGATACGTGATGTTCTAATGTATTTTTTCTCAATTTTGAATTTTTGATGAATATTTTTGAAAAATCCGCGATGCACTGAGGGTGCGAAAGGTGAAGCGCGAAGTAGCAAGGGATCACTGTATTCTGAAATGTTACACCATTCATCCAAATTCTGTAGTGATACCAAGCAGCATAAAATTTGAAA
The DNA here is from genome assembly GCA_020510985.1 of Pholidichthys leucotaenia. NCBI lineage: Eukaryota > Metazoa > Chordata > Actinopteri > Cichliformes > Pholidichthyidae > Pholidichthys > Pholidichthys leucotaenia. The sequence goes on from CM035841.1 coordinate 293,600,367, forward strand.
AATAAACAAAATAAGCACTGTTTAAGTTTGTGATATTGTAAAAATAAATAAAATTAAAAAAGCATTGCATTGTGAAAAAAAATTACACATATGTTGATTGGTATTACCATAGAATTTGGATGAATGGTGAAACATTTCAGAAGTAAAAAAAAATACTTGAATCCAGTTGAGAATCTTAACCAAATTAAGAAACTGAATTAATTTTGCATTCATTTTAAGCCTTAATTATTTTATTTATTTTATTTTTATTTGAATTGGGGGAAAATCATTTATTTATTTACTTTGCTCATTGTTCTATTTTATTATTTTATATTCATTTCTTTCAAGTATTTATGTTCATAAGTTTAATTCATACTTCATATTGCCCTTGCAATAATGTTGTTAATGAAATGGCAATCATGTGATTTTGGGCAAAAAGTATTGGTATCGGTGTGGTGGACACACATACGGGACCTGTTTTGTGCCTCGTCATTCTCACATCTCCACACTGGTGACCCGAGACGTATCATGCAAGAGGAGAATTCCCCCAGGCCAGCCTCGTCAGGAGCCCCCAGCCAAGCGAATGCCGCTACAGTCCAGCTACCGGACTTCTGGCAGAACAATCCGCGCTCCTGGTTCAACGCGGTTGAGGCGCAGTTCAACCTCCGGGGAATATCGGTAGACGCCACGAAATTCTACCGCGTAGTCGCAAAGCTGGACAACAACACGGCCCAGCATGTGGAGAGCCTGATCGACCAGCCGCCGGACAGCGACAAATACGGCACGTTGAAGGCTGCACTCATCCAGCAATTCACCCCCTCGGCGGAGGAGCGAGCAGAGGCAGAGAGGCTCCTGGCGCTGACGGAGTCGGAAAATGACATGCCCGCGAACCTGATGGAGAAGTTGTTGAGGTTGAAAGACTCTGACGACGATCACTTCATTTTCACCCACCTCTTCCTCAGGACTCTACCGTCAGCAGCGAGAGCGACCCTGGCCAGTTCGCCACTGTTGGCCCTACGGGACTACCGCGCGCTGGGCCGAGAGGCGCAGCGGATTGTCAACGCCACCAAGTGGCACGCAGCCACGGCCGCTGCAGCGGAACTCGGCGCGACGACTGGAGACGACAGGAGGCCAGAGGCAGCGGTGCCAGACTCACCGACGACGGCGGCGGCAGGGGCCAGGGAACGCAGATCGGACGCCCTTTGTTTCTACCATCGCCGTTTCGCAGAGAGGGCACGCAAGTGTGTACCACCGTGCCAGTTCGGGCGTTCGGGAAACGCCAAGACTGGGGGTCGTTAGCAGCCGCGGCACTCGGGGAGGAGAACAAGCTTCTCTACTTGTCGGACGCATGCTCGGGGAGGCAGTTCCTCGTCGACACAGGCTCCCAGTTGAGTTTCATCACACCTTCCTACGCGGACAGACTAGCGGGTTCCGGAGGTCCCCGGGTGACAGCAGCGAACGGCTCAGAGATTAAGACCTTTGGTGAGAAGACTCTGCTTCTGTCTCTACACGGCCATACATTTGAGTGGACTTTTGTTGTAGCAGCAGTAAATTTCAATATGTTGGGGGCTGATTTTTTGTGCTCACATGGTTTGTTGGTTGATCTCGTCTCTCGTCTTTTGATTCTATCCCCTGTACAGCGCGAGTGGCCCCGCCAACAGCACAAGCCAACGTTACAGCTGCCAGCGGTAAGTTCCACACACTGCTCACTCAGTTCCCAGCACTCACGGTCCCCACATTTTCGGCAACAGTCGCTAAACACGGGGTGGAGCATTTTATTACCACTACCGGACCGCCCGTTTTTTGCAAAAGCTCGGCGTGTCAACGAGCCAAAGTACACAGGCACATGAAGGCTCCTTTGGAGCCGTTTCACATTCCGGCCAAGAGGTTCAATCACGTTCATGTGGACCTCGTGGGCCCCCTCCCGCCGTCACAAGGGTGCACACACCTTCTGACAATGGTGGACCGCACCACACGCTGGCCTGAAGTGGTCCCGCTGGCATCAACCACGGCCGAGGAGGTGGCGCGCGCGTTTTTAACAGCTTGGGTGGCGCGTTTCGGCGTTCCGTCGGACATTACGTCCGACAGAGGCCCTCAATTTGTGTCCGAGCTTTGGTCGACAATGGCCTGCAGCCTGGGTGTCACAATTCACCACACAACCGCGTACAATCCGCAGGCTAACGGGTTATGCGAGCATTTTCATAGGTCATTGAAAGCAGCTCTCAGAGCGTCACTGACGGATTCAAATTGGGTAGACAAGTTACCGTGGGTGTTATTGGGGTTGCATTCTGCGCCTAAAGAGGACTTAGAAGCCTCCCCAGCGGAGCTCGTGTTTGCGCAGCCACTCCGGCTGCCTGGGGAGTTTCTCCCAGATAACCCTGCACCAGACGCCTCCCCGTCTCAGCTGTTGCAGAGTAATATAGAATCAAGCACGCTGCCTGGCCCCGCGCACCACAGTTTTCCGCACGTTTATGTGCCTAAAACTTTGAAGAACGCAGAGTTTGTTCTTGTCAGACATGATGCGCACCGAACCCCGCTGCGACCGCCTTATGACGGACCGTTCAGAGTGCTAGAAACAGGGGACAAGCAGTTTTTGCTAGATTTGGGGGGTAGGAAAGAGAAAGTTGGCATAAACAGACTCAAACCCGCTTTTGTGGTGGCAGATGAGCAGGTGCTGTTGGCGAGGGCCCCGCGGCGAGGTAGACCACCGCGGGGGGCTTCACAGAGTAATGTTTCCCCAGAACACCCACAGGTGCTGACAAAAGGTTTCCACCCCCAGACGGCAAACCTCCAGCGTGACAGCGCCGCAGAGACGTTGAATCCCAGCTACAGCAGATACGGCAGGAGGCTGAAGCCTATACCGCATGTGGACTGATGTGTATTGATACTGTCACGGCATGCATGTTGTTATTTTCTTGTTTTCTGTTTTTTCTAAAATGTTGGGGGGGCTTTGTGTGGTGGACACACATACGGGACCTGTTTTGTGACTCACATTTTAGGTCAGAACAAAGTAAGAGGCTTCCTTGGTGATTACAGGAAACTGCAAGAATCTTAGCTTTGGTATGCAAGGCCCGAGACTGTGGGCGGTTTAATTAAAGGATTAAAGAAGGGATGCATTGTAGATAGTGGAAGTGATATCATGGAGAGAGGATGCATTGTTACTGTCTTTATAATGCAAGGTGATTCATGTGACGTGTGAACTGTAAGAGTCCTGATATTTAAGGACGAGAGTTTCCTGTGTGGCTCTCTTACTGCTTTGAGACGATGGTGATGTGAATAAAGCTGACTTGAGAGAGAACTCTGCCTCGTTATTCTCACATCTCCACATTGGTATCAAATAAAAAGTCCCATAAATTAATGGTATCGTATTGAAAGGAAAAATGCTGCTATCGCCTATCCCTACTGTACACACGCAGACACACACCATGCCAGGATAAGACAAGGACATAGCACTGATGGAAAGGAGCAGTGTCAATAAATAGGGATGGAAATAATTAATTGATAAACAGCCGTGCATCATAATTAGTGAAGCAAAACAAGAACAAGCTATGCCATAATGGAAATGTAAAAAATGCTGTCAAAATAAAAGCCAACACAGGAATGATGAAAACGAAGTGAATAATAACAATAACCATCCATCCATCTTCTTCCGCTTAATCCTTTTCGGGTCGCGGAGGGGCTGGAGCCTATCCCAGCATCTTTGGGTGAGAGGCAGGGTACACCCTGGACAGATCGCCAGTCCATCGCAGGGCCAACACAGAGAGACAGACAACCAGTAACAATAACCAAGGTCACAAAATCTGCCCATGTCCGGATCATAACATGTCCGACTCCCAGTTGTTTTCTGACTTTTTTTAGTATTACTTTGTGTATGCAGAATCCCTTGGTAATTGCTGTTACCGTTACTGTTATTGATATTAGCTTAGCTTCCAGTGTGTCATTTATTCTCATGATAATGTTTGACTCACTCCTAGTAACATTGCATGGACTCAAATAAATGTGAATGAGCTCATGTAAAGATTTTGCACAATACATGTCCATTACACAGGTCTATTACAGCCCATGCAGTGGTATTTGTAATGGCCCAGACATAAACAAACATGATAGCTGCTACCTGCTAAGCTAGCTGGGGAAGCATTAAACAGCTCAGTATGGTTACAAAAATGATCAAAATGTAAAACACAAACTTTATAAAGAAAAAAATGATCTGCCCGCACACTATTTCCAGTATATACAATGATAAATGATAAAACTGATTTATTGATGAGAAAGCACCAGGGAATGGGAAAATATAATGAAAGCAGAACTGGAAATGCGGAAGTATGTTACCCTACACTGCAAGAGGTCCATTCCTAAAGAAAAATCAAAAGAAAAATCTCAGTTGAATATCTTCAGCTGAAGCTGAAAATAATGAAGCTGTGATGGTGGAGAGCATTTTTTGATTTCTTTTTTAATCCAAAGGAGTTTATACTGCTTTCTAAAATAATTGTAAAAATATTTTCTTTTCTATCAGACAGGGAAAAAGGTTGTTTTTACCTTGACATGTTTCGGCCACTTCTTGCAGCCTTTGTCAGAAGGGTCACACAATGTTATGACATTCAGCTGTTTCATTGGCTGTTTTATCCAGGTTTACCAGACAGCAGAGGATGACTGCTGTCAAATACCAATACCAATACCAATACCAATACCAATACCAAATACCACTGCATGGGCTGTAACCCCCTGCTGTCTGGGATCCTGTGGAGGACAGCATCCCAGGTATGGGACAGGGGATAGGATCGCTCATCCCTATTGATGGTTCTTGAGGTCCGTTTTCTGATCTCGATGGCTTCCCTGATCCAACGGTGGTATTTGTTTCTTTCTATGCGGATGATGTTTGCCTCTTCCCAGTCCATGATATGATTTTCTCTTTTGCAATGGTTGGATACGGCAGATTTCAGGTTCTGTTGTTCAGCTGTTGCTTTTTGTGCTTGTGTGTACCTTGCTCATGTCAGGTCAGGCATTGGTTTGCTTGCTGCCGGATAACCATGAAAACCGATACTACCTGTCTCATGGGTGGGGCCGTTGGCGACTCAACCGGCAACCCCACCCTTCTGAGAGTGTGGAGGGTGAAACTGGGCATCCTGGCAGAACTAAAAACAATATCTGTCACAGGTCTGTGGTGGACCACTCCTAGTTACAAAGGGTGAGACTGGACATCCTGGCAGATAAGCACATCTGTCGCAAGGTCTGTGGTGGACTTTTGCCAGTCGGTGCATCGTGACATGCACTACACAAAGAGCAGAGATAAACAAACCTATCATCTGGTCAGTCACTTCAACAGATACTGGAGTCAGTTTGTCTTGGCCTGTCCTTGCCACTGATAATACCTCTATCTGCCAAGAATGTGCCACTAGTCCAGCAAAAGCTAGCGTACTCAAATACTTTGCAAGCAGTTTCATGAAATGGTCAGTCAGAAAGCAACTCATACCGGATGTTGCCCGGGTTAACAAGGTTAGGAGTTCCTGGCAGCGGCGGGTGAAGGACAGAGCTGCGTGGAGGAATCTGATCAGACGTAAATGAAACAGTCATTGTCGCCTCCGACAGACTGCTATGATGATAATGATGATGTACCTTGCTATTGTCTCTTGTTCACATTCTTTCCTGTTTCTTTTGTCTGGTTCCAAAGATTCTTGCTGTTTCTCCTATGTAGGGTTTGTTGCATGATCGACATGATATTTCATAGATGACATTATTTTTGTTTTCTGTGGGTATTATGTCTTTGGGATGAACCAAGAGTTGCCTCAAAGCGGTGTGTGGTTTTACTGGGGTGTTGATGTGGTATTTTTTCATTGTCCTTTGTATTCTTTCAGTGTTGCCTCTTAGTTATGGCTGTGTGACTGTTCCTGTGTTGTTTACTTTTTGTCTTTCCTTCTCTCCGTTTTATGTTTTTCATCTCCACTTGCTTCCTTTCCCTCTCTATGGCCCATTTGGGGTAGTGACAGTTTTTCAGAGCCTTCATTATGTGTGCTTCCACCTCCTCTTTATCCTGTGGATTAGTAATGATGTTGGTCCGGTCATATAATGTTCTGATAACGAAGAGTTTGTGGGCTGTGGGGTGTTCTGAGGTCCACAACAAATACTGATCAGTGTGTGTCAGTTTCCTGTATATTTTAATGTTGATGCTACCGTCATCTTTGTGGGTGATTTTCATGTCCAGAAAAGATATGAATTTGTTGGTTTCTTCTTCATGGGTGAATTTAATGTTTCCCGTGCTGTCCATCTGCTTTAGATGTTCAGTGAGTGTGGCTGTTTGCCCTTTGTTGATTGTTTCCAGGATGTCGTCCACGTACTGTTTGCATAAGCTTATTTTACACAATGTGGGTGCTGTTTGTATGGCTCTGGTCTCTAGGTTCTCCATGGAAAAAACACTCATGGTTGCTGAGAGTGGATCTCCTATGGCGAAGCCCTCTTTTTGTAGATGGCTCCTCTGAATTGAAAGTAGGTGGAGGTGGCAACAAAATGTAGCAGCTTCATTTTGCTCTGTTCTGTACGTTTGTGTAGGGTTTTGTCATGTCTGAGCCAGTTTTCAACAATGTGTAGAGTGACTATGACCGGTGATTTTTTTAAACAAGGATATGACGTTGTGTGATACTAATATTTCATCTGGTTGTATCTTTTTGTCCTTCAAGTCTTGTGCCAATTGTTTGGCGTTCTTACAATGTTGATCTGTGAATCCAAGAAGAGGTTTAATTATTTCACCTAGTGCTTTTGATAGATTGTAGGTCCTTGGCACCACGAGATGGCTTTTGTTGTGATGTGGCGCAGTATAAATAAAGCTGAATTGAATTGAATTGATCCTATGCTGTCCACAATAGGTTGTAATGGGGTGCCAGGTTTGTGGATCTTCAGTGTACCTACTGTATATATGAGGCGTGATGCGATGATTATAGGAATCCTTGTGGACCTTGTTTGCATCCAAGAGTGGTTTGAGTAATGTCTTTAGAGTCCTCTTTTTTTCCTTCTGTTGGATTCTTTTTAAGTATTTCGTATGTATTCATTTAATAATTCCTCCATCTGTTTATTATATTTATTTGTATCTATGATGACAGTGGTTCTGCCTTTGTCACCTGGGAGGATTGTGATATTCTTGCCTTTGCTAGCATTTGTATGGCCTTTATTTCTTCTCTTGTGGTGTTGGTGTGCGATATTTTGGCTGCCTTGAGAATGCCTGCAACATCATTATGTAGTTGTGGTTTCTATCTCTGATCTTCTATGTGTGTACATGCTAACTCCGTTGGTAATACAAAGTCCTCATATGGTATTTTGTTTAGGATGATGGCACTGTTCAGGCCACGGGCTAGGATGTTTGTCTCCTTATTTGTAAGTTTTCGGTATGACAAATTGCATACCCAATTCCTGTGCGTTATATTGTCCTTATCAGAATTTCCTTTTTTTTTCCTTCGGTTATGAGTGCTTGATGTTGTTTTGTTTTACCAAATTATTTTTCATGTTGTTGTAGCTTCTTCATATTATTTTCATCCCACAGAATATCATGCTGACACTGCTCCATGTCAATATTTTATAACTTGTGTATGATGTGCCGTAGCTTCTTTTATCAAGTCCTTCCGTGTTCTTTTTATTATACGTTCAACATTTCTTGTGGGGATTGGGTTCTTTATGTTTAAGCTTGGTGGTGTTATGTTTTCATCCCGAGAGCGTAGGGTAAACCTTAGATGGTTACGATAACAAGCTCTCTTTTGGTACAGTCCTTCCAAACAGCAAAACGCTTTAACGGACACTAACAGAAAAAGGACCACAAGAACCATCAACAGGGATGAGGGATCCTATGGAGTTTTTGCATATGACATCATGGGGAGTGCTGCACTGGCCCAGCCAGAGTGTGCCGCCATATTGGATGGCAAGAAACAACAGCAGCAGCAGGGTGAAACAAACAACATAGCTCACGTGTACCTACAAACTCGGCAAAATGGTGTACTCCTGTTGTTCCCCCTGATAAGGGGATAAGCGGGGAATTAAATGGCCGGTGTGAAATGCAAAAAAAAAAAAAAAAAAAAAAAAGTTGGATTTTTGAATAATTACCTTCACTGACGTAATCTCTCGCTTTCTCATAACGGGCTGCACGGTGGCGCAGTGGTTTAGCACTGTGGCAGCACAGTTTACCCTCGGCCGGGGGATCGCGGGGATCATGAGACCGTGGGCTCGATCCCAGCTCGATCCCAGCCCCCGACCAACAGTGAGCTGTGTGGAGTTTGCATGTTCTCCCCGTGTTGCGTGGGTTTACTCCGGGATTTCTCCGGTTTCCGCCTGCATACCAAAAACATGTAGGTTTAGGGCGCTCGCGCACGCAGCGACCGGCAGCCGGTGGCTTGTCACCAGACTGCAAACCAAATCTACCTACGGGTACAAATAAGTAAAAAAAAAAAAAACTTTCTGAGTCGGGTCTGGTTTGGGGGCGCCTCTCTGCTTGCTACAAAGGGCAATGCACACATGAAAGGGGAGAAAACTATTGTAAATGTGCATAAAATCAGGTACGTTTTAAGTACGTGGAGAGCCTTTAAAAAAAAAAAAACACGCAGCGCGCTTCACTCACCTCCGAGTCCGACGAGCTGCTGTTGTTTTCCGACTCGTTCACCAGCGAGGACTTCACATCATCCACATCCCTTTAAGCTGACACGTTTTCCGATATCTTTTCCTCCTGCCCCCCTTCGTCTTTGAAAGATATCATCTCATCGTTTGCCCCCAAATCATCCCCGCTGAGCAGATTACTGGCAGTCATTGTTCTGCTAATTGCTCCAGCTGTGCGCTCTGCTTGTCCGTGGCTGTGGGGGTTACCCCACACCCGCCACCTCCGTTCAACTGAGGCATTTCGGCACACCAGAGGAGCGCATGGGAGCAAGATTAAAAACACTTGTCTGCTGTTATGACTGCTGACAATGACTCCACTGAATCTGACACAGACATCGCAGACACAGTGTCAGAGGCCACAGTGTCAGTTGTTGAAGAGGATGATAGGGATGTTATTATGTCAGACTGTGACTGTGTGTTCTCCTCACTCATTCTGATCGCTAAACAGTACAAGTTACGCCTGGGTTGTCACAGTGCAACTGCTGCTCTTGCCATCCAAGATGGCGGCACCTACGGCGTGTTTATGTTTACCCCCGCGAGTCACGTGAATTTTATGAGCCTACGCAAAAACTCCATACCCTGTCCCACACCTGGGATGCTGTCCTCCACAGGATACCAGACAGCAGGGAGCATAGTCGTCCTCTGCTGTCTGGTAAACCAGGAAAAAACAGCTGATGAAAGAGATGATTGTCACAACAACATCACAGGACCCTTCTGACGAAGACTGCAAGAAGTGGCCGAAACATGTTAAGGTAAAAACAACCTTTTTCACTGTCTGGTAGAAAAGAAAATATTTTTATAACTGATTTCTTTTTTAGTGATTGTTCTCCCCTTTTCTCCCTGATTGTCTGTCCTGGCCAGATAAAGCTGAATTCATGCTTTGCGTGTGTAGTCCCTCAGCAGGTGTACGTTAGCAGCTTGAAATCTATGACTGCACGGATTGTGTGCATGCTCTACTCATGCTCTAGGATTCAGCCTCCCAATTTAAAAGGTGGTCCTTGAACAAAGTTATTATTATTTATATTTAAAATTTTATAATATTTAAATTTATTTAATTATTATTCTTCTTCTGTTTCTTTTTAATCTCCACTTTTAATCAATCCAAAATAAAGATTCATTCATTCATTCATTCAAAGTTGCAGCTGGCACAAATCAAGTATGAACATAGCTGCTTTCACACTGGCATGATCACAAGTGGTTAGTGTACATAGATACACAAGCATAGACTAATTTGCGCACCTGTGTTCAGTCACTGAAGTGATATTAATTGAAGTGATGTTCACACAGTCAAAAAAAGAACATGCTTGTGGGCTATATTAATCATATATTCCATAACCTACATATGTTGAAGCATGTGGAAATGTTTGGTAATTACATATGTAAAGCAACTTCACACCTCTGAAAGGACAAAGGCTCTCAACCACCAAGTGAAGAACAAAGACGTTCCCAGACACTGCGGTGGAGACCGGAGGAGCTACCCTCACCCCCTGGGCGAGGAGAGGAAATACCAAGACAATGGGGGGATTAAGATAATGAGGGATGTCAGCCTTTGTTATGCATGTCTTTTGTTATGTGCAAGTATAAAGTCAGTGAGCCGGAGATATTCGGTCTCTTTTCCTTCTGCTACCTCTGCACTGAATGAGACTTGTTAGGAGAGCTGATAAATAAACTTTGGTTTATATATCAAATCGCCTCATCATTTCAAGCTCTTCTACACTGGTGACCCCTGACGCGAGTATGGTCCTGAGGCATACCCCCGCAATCGACTCATCCGTGGCGACCCAGGCAGACGCCAGCAACCATGCAGACGGGGGAACAGATGGACGACTGTCCCCCCCGGCAGAAGGGATTGAGAGGGCTCAACCGAGCACCAGCACCGCTGTGAGAGTCGAAGCAAGGCACTCTCACCCTGCGGACACAGCAGTGATGGTATACACGAATGCCGTCGCTGTCAAGCTGCCAGACTTCTGGCAAGAAGACCCCGCCTCGTGGTTTCAGCAAGCTGAAGCCCAGTTTACACTGGCGGGCATCACGGCTGACGATACCAAATTCTACCATATTGTCTCCAAACTCGACGCCGCCACTTCGAAGTGTGTGCGGAGCATGATCCGGCGGCCGCCGGCCCAAGACAAATATGAAACTCTTAAAGCAACCATCGTGGCGAATTACATCCCCTCAGCTGAAGAGAGAGCCAAGAAGATCCTGGCGGTCTACGGCCACAGAGGGTGCAAACCTAAAACCCTCATGGAGGATTTGCTACAGCTTAAAGAAGAGGACAATGACAACTTCCTCTTCCAATTCATATTCCTCAGCATGCTGCCGCCACACATGAGAGGGACACTCGCCAACATGAGATGCAACAACCACCAAGACTTCCGCGTGCTGGCCAATGAAGCTCATCGGCTCGTCAACGCCTGCAAGGAGCTGACACCCACAGCAGCATCCGCAGACCTCAACGCCGATGCCCGGAACCACGAAGAGCCACAACCCACTGAGCAGACCCAGCCCGCGGTGACAGCGACACGGCCAAAACGTAACAGACAGAGCGACGTCTGTTATTATCACCACCGTTTCGCCGAGAAGGCCCACAAATGCGTTCCCCCCTGCAGATTTACGATTTCGGGAAACGCCAAAGCCGAGAGCCGTTAACGGCAGCGGTTCTCGGCGAGAAGAATAAGCTGTTGTATGTGACGGATGGACACACCGGCAAGCAGTTCCTCATCGACACAGGAGCTCAGCTCAGTTTCGTCACGCCCTCCCACGCAGATCGAGCCATGGGCACCCGGGGCAACGGAGCGGTGGCAGCCAACGGCTCTAACATCGACACTTTCGGCGAAAAGAGCCTGCACCTCCACATCCACGGCCGCAACTACAGATGGACATTTGTTGTAGCGGCGCTCGAGTTTCTCCACCACCTGTGCAGGCTAACGTCACCATGGCAGGAGGTAAGTTTGAGCAACTCCTCACCCAATTTCCAGCACTCACAATTCCCAAATTCTCAGCCACTGTGGCTAAACACGGGGTTGAACACTTTATTCCCACAATGGGCCCACCCGTATTTGCCAAAGCTCGCCGCTTAGACACGGCCAAGCTCAACATAGCACGGGACGAGTTTACGACCCTTGAAAAATTGGGCATTGTTAGACGCTGGAAGAGCCCTTGGGCCTCACCACTTCACATGGTTCCGAAATCCGACAGTTCTTGGAGACCGTGCGGAGATTACCGCAGATTAAACAATGCTACAGCGCATGACCGCTACCCAATTCCTTACATTCAAGATTTTTCACTACATCTGGCGGGTGCGCGCATTTTTTCAAAAATAGACTTAGTCCGCGGTTATCATCAAGTCCCAGTCCGAGCGGAGGACATTCCTAAAACAGCTGTAATAACCCCTTTCGGCCTTTTTGAATTTCTGCGAATGCCTTTCGGCCTCAAAGGCGCTGCTCAAACTTTTCAACGAATGATGGACGCGGTCTTACGCGACCTTCCTTTTGTCTTCGTCTACCTCGACGACATGCTGGTAGCCAGCTCGTCTGAGGAAGAACACGAGCAGCACCTCACTACGGTTTTTCAGAGGCTGGAAGAGCACGGGTTAATAATCAACCCAGCCAAATGCAAATTCGGCGTGTCACAAATTGATTTTTTAGGACACAAAGTCTCTCCGAAGGGGGCAGTTCCACTTCCAGACAAAGTTCACGCGATAAAAAGTTTCCCACGGCCACAGACGGTCAAATCGCTACAAGAATTTTTAGGAATGGTTAATTTTTACAACCGTTTCCTCCCCCACGCAGCTCAGCTCATGCAGCCCCTATATGACGCGCTCAGAAAAAAGAAAGCTTCCAACGCGGTCGAATGGACCCCGGAGCGCGAACACGCCTTCGCGGAAGTAAAGAGCGCTCTAGCTAACGCCATATTGTTAGTTCACCCAGATCCCTCGGCCCGCATCGCGCTAACCACAGACGCTTCGGACCTGGCTATAGGGGCAGTTGTAGAACAACATGTCAGCGGGATCTGGCAACCTTTAGCAAATCGCTAAACCAAACTGAGCGTAAATACAGCACTTTTGACAGGGAGCTGCTAGCGCTTCATTTATCCATCCGCCACTTCCAGTTCTGGTTAGAAGGGCGGAGTTTCACGGCTTTTGTAGACCATAAACCGCTCACCTTTGCTATGGCTAAAGTTTCAGAACCATGGTCAGGCAGGCAACAAAGACAGCTGGCTGCAATTTCAGAGTTCACCACAGACATTCGACACGTAGCAGGCAAACTTAACGTGGTAGCAGACTGCCTCTCTCGCGCTGTGACATCACCAGAGCGCGAGGAGACAGATTATACTGCCTCAGCAGCAGAACTCTTCACTAACGTAGACACATACGCAGCACCTATCCATGCAGGGATAGATTATGCAGCCATGTCAGAGGAACAGAGCAGTGACGCGGACGTGCGCGCACTCCTGTCTGGACCAACAGGGTTAAGGCTGGAGAAAAAGGGTTTACGCGATGGCGTGCCCCCCCTAATATGCGATGTTTCAACCGGCCGACCTCGCCCGTTAGTACCAGCTACATGGCGCCGCCGTATTTTCGATGCAGTTCACTCCCTCGCACACCCAGGTGTGCGCGCCTCGGTTAAAATGGTCGCCGAAAAGTTTGTGTGGCCAGGCCTGCGCAAAAACGTAAAAGAATGGGCAAAAACTTGCATTTCTTGTCAGCGCGCCAAAATACACAGACACACAAAAGCCCCTCTGGAGCCTTTTCCAATCCCTGCTAGAAGGTTCGACCACGTTCATGTCGACCTCGTGGGGCCACTACCTTCCTCCCAAGGTTTCACACACCTGTTAACAATGATAGACCGCACCACACGCTGGCCAGAGGCAGTCCCTCTAGCGGCAACCACAGCGGAGGAAGTCGCTCGCGTCTTTTTGACAAACTGGGTGGCACGTTTCGGCGTCCCATCGGACATCACGTCCGATAGGGGGCCTCAATTTGTCTCAGAGCTTTGGTCAGCCATGTCCAGCAGCTTAGGGGCAACAATTCACCGCACCACCGCTTATCACCCTCAGGCTAATGGGTTATGCGAGCGTTTTCACAGGTCTTTAAAGGCTGCCCTCAGAGCCTCACTAACGGATACAAATTGGGTAAGTAAACTTCCCTGGGTTTTATTGGGGTTGCGTGCTGCGCCTAAAGAGGATCTAGACGCCTCTCCGGCAGAATTAGTTTTTGCACAACCTCTCAGGCTCCCAGGTGAATTTTTACCAGAGAACCCAGAGCCAGGGCATCTTCCAGTCCCAAGGTTTTTAGGCAGCAACGGACCGGACTCTCTCCCCGGTCCAGCTCATCACTCCTTTCCACGGGTTTTTGTCCCTCAAGCTTTAAAAAACGCTGAGTTCGTTTTTGTTAGGCATGAAGCTTTAAAACCAACTTTCCGCCCAGCATACGATGGGCCATTCAGAGTGCTGGAACATGGTGATAAACACTTTGTGCTTGATTTTGGGGATAGAAAAGAAACAGTCAGCATTGACAGACTTAAACCTGCCTTCTTGTTGAAAGATGAGCCTGCACAGTTGGCGAGAACACCTCGGCGGGGTAGACCCCCCAAGAGAAAAGACTCAGCCCCCCTGCAGGGAACAATTAACCACTCTCCTTCCCACGCTGCAGATCCCTCACAAGAAGGTCCCAGCAGGACGCCTAAACGAACCCACAGCAGTTTTGGGAGAAGATTAAAACCCAGACAGCACAGGGACTGATGCAAACTACTCCACAATTGTTCACTAATTGTGCTGCAACAGTTTAGGACTGACTTTTGATTTTACTATGCTGTTATGATTACCACTGAACTCTCTTAGGGGCATGGCTGCTGGAAAGTTTCTTCTGTGGCAAGAGATGTAACACTTAGTATGTCATAGTAATTATCTTAGACTGTAAACCTTTCTATTGTCTTTTCTTAGTCGTTTGGGGGGGGGCTGTGGGCTATATTAATCATATATTCCATAACCTACATATGTTGAAGCATGTGGAAATGTTTGGTAATTACATATGTAAAGCAACTTCACACCTCTGAAAGGACAAAGGCTCTCAACCGTCAAGTGAAGAACAAAGACGTTCCCAGACACTGCGGTGGAGACCGGAGGAGCTACCCTCACCCCCTGGGCGAGGAGAGGAAATACCAAGACAATGGGGGGATTAAGATAATGAGGGATGTCAGCCTTTGTTATGCATGTCTTTTGTTATGTGCAAGTATAAAGTCAGTGAGCCGGAGATATTCGGTCTCTTTTCCTTCTGCTACCTCTGCACTGAATGAGACTTGTTAGGAGAGCTGATAAATAAACTTTGGTTTATATATCAAATCGCCTCATTATTTCAAGCTCTTCTACAATGCTCCTCATTTTCCACATGTATTGTTTTCTGTAAGCTTTCCTTTAAATTTGATGTTTTTTTGACTCTTGGTTTTCATTTGTCTTTTACTTATGAGTATTTCCTTACCAAATCCCAAGTTTATATTTGATAAAATTATTTACAGTTCAGTTATGCAGGACTACACCCCTAGAGGAGCCAATAGTGGGCAGAAGACCATACCCCATGCAAAATCCTAAAAATGCAAAATACCTATTTTATATAGGGACATAAGTGCATGGAATTGTCTTCCAAGTGGTGTATGGGACATAAAGGAATAATTAGGTTTTAAGAGACACCACCAAAATTGAGTTTTTTTTTCTTTTCTTCACATGTCTGTAATGTGTTTTTTATGACTTACAAGACATATCCGCTAACTGATAAGGGGTGCATCCACAGGTGGCGGAGAGTGGATGGCCTTCATGGAGGTTAGCTGTGAATTAAATAACCAGCCGTGAACCAACAGTGGCAAGTTTATCAGAGTAGAGGTGATAGGAGGTGACACTTCTCTTATACCTCAAAACTCTGAGACTCTACAATGAACTTGCTGTAATGTCTGAAATGAGGTGCTGACAATAGATGTGAGCTGAGCTTCACTTTATTAAATGCACAACTAACTATATACAAAAGGGTGGTGCCGTTTTGCGCCACGGCCAGTTCGCCATGTGATGACATCACCTGTGTGCACGTCACCACGTCCAAACACCACATTAAACCCCCTCCCCTTCCTTGAAAAGACCCAAAGAACTTTTTCATTCATCTTCTTCCGCTTAATCCTTTTTGGGTCGTGGGGGTGGGGGGGGGGCTGGAGCCTATTCCAGCATCTTTGGGTGAGAGGCAGGAGGCAGGGTCCACCCTGGACAGATCGCCAGTCCATCGCAGGGCCAACACAGAGAGACAGACAACCATTCACTCTCACAGTCATACCTAAGGACAATTTAGAATCCCCAGTTTGATGCCAATTAACTTAACTTAAATGTTTTTTGGCATGTGGGAGGAAACCGGAGTAAACCCATGCAGACACGGGGAGAACATGCAAACTCCACACAGATCACTGTTGGCCGGGGGCTGAGATCGAACCCAGGATCCCCCGGCCAAGGGTGAGTTGCTGTGCTGCCACAGTGTTAACCACTCCGCCACCGCGCTGCCCAGACTGCTAACTGGGCACCTGGGTAGACTACCGGTACGCCCGCGTGACGAGTGGATGATTCTGCCACTTTGGTTGGTAATGTCCCAACTAACAACATAAAAGTCAAAATTTCAAAAGTTAGTCACAAAGTCTTTTAGGTGGCGGGGTCGCTGCCGAACCCAGGCCAAATGGCACTCGGGCTGTCTACCACAGCAGGCTCCGGCGGATGCTCTTCAGGAATTGTGGGTCTTGTGTCGTCAAAGTCCCAGCCTGATCCCGTCGTGTCCGCAGCTGTCTCCTGATCTGGGGTTGAAGTCAATGTTGCCTTTCTGTAGTCCTTTCTGTAGTCCGTCAGCAGTCCCTCAGCTGCTGAGGGACTACACACGCAAAGCATGAATTCAGCTTGATCTGGCTGTCCCCAACTGCACTGTGATCTGCATCAGCGTTGTCCAAAACAACTGCAGCTGGTGAGTGAAGGTGAAGCACCGGATCCAGACCCAATTCAGTACTGCGAGCCCAGGTCGCTTCGTCTGGCATTTCTTGTCAAACCTTTACTTCATATGTTGCTGTTGTTCAACCACCATGCCCCTAGGTGAGGGCCTTTCTGTTGGGGTAGTGTCCGATGGAGGACGTAATCGGTCCAGGGAAAGGCACATCTCACATCCTAGCATTAGCAGAACTGGGGAGCTGCCTGTCATGGCGTGAGGTGTCACTCAATAACATAGCAGGGTGCTCTGTATTGTGGCGGGAAACGGGAGTCCATCTGCTAGGTGTGCCCTGAGACCATTCTTGAGGGTTTGATTACACCCCCCCCCCCCCCGCATTTGCCTGAGGGTGGTAGAAAGCAGTGTTTTACGCCTTTTCCTTTCGTGAACGCTACAAAGTCTGCTGAAGGGAACTGCGGTCCATTGTCTGTTGTGATTGTGTCTGGCACGCCCCAGCGAGCAAACGGAGGAAAGGAAATCGGTGACTACGTTGGTGGTGACTTAGCTGGTAGGCAACACCTCGGGCCATTTTGAGTGGAGATCTTAAACTACCAGTAAGAAACGTTGATGGGGGGGGGGGGTGCTGTGCAGCTCGCAGCAAATGTCCAGTTGAATGTGTTTCCATGGGGATGATGGTCATGGTAGAGGCTGCAGGGGTGGGGGTGGTGGTATCCGGTCTTACTGCTAGCCAGGCAGGCCATCCAGTCTTTCACCATAATCTCCATGTCCTTGTCAATGCCTGGCCACCAGACCGAGCCCCTACAACGCTGTTTGACCCTGACGATGCCCAGGTGGCCTTCGTGCATGATGGTCAGGATGTGGCCCTTTAGCGCCTCCGGGATCACCGTTCAGAGCCCCCTTGCCACACGCATGATAAGTCATCTCTAACTCTGTGGAAGGGTGCTAGCTCTTCCGGTATGTTGAATGGCCAGCCCTCGCGAATGAAGGTGCAGAGCTAGGCTAGTACTGGTTCCTGCTCAGTCGCGGCCTGGAGCTCTTGCAAGGAGATGGCAGTCTGAAGTGGACCAGTTCTGGCTCTAAGGGGTCCTGGTCAATGCTGTGTGGAGTTAGGTGTGGCCTGGGACAATAGGTCTGCCACTACGTTTTCTCTGCCCGGCGTGAATTGGGTGGTGAAGTTATATGCTTGTAGCCTTTCTGTCCAGGTGTAGATGTGCAGAGGTTTGTGCCCCAACCCTGATGTTTCCAGCAGTGCCGTGAGGGCCCTATGATCTGTCCAAAGTGTGACGCATTGCCCATACAGGTACATGTACCAGTGCTTGCATACCCAGACGCACGTCAGCACCTCCTTCTCCCCCACTGAATGCCTCTGCTTGGCTGAAGTAAGTGACCTTGAAGCAAACGCCACTGGGCACTCGGTCCTCCCTTGGAGCTGGGATAGCATGGCTCCCACTGCATTGTTGGATGTGTCACAGGTCACAAAAGTGGGGCTCTGTGGGTCGAAATGGGCGGCACCAGTGGGGAAGTGATCTGCGTTTTCAGTTGGCAGATGGTGGTGGAGGATGCCAGGGTCCACTCCCAGGATGCATCCTGCTTCAGGAGGACGCGTAGTGGCTCTACTGTCTCTGAGTAGAGGGGAATGAAGTGCCTGTAGAAGTTTGCCATGCCCAGAAACAAAGATAGCTGTGCGGGGCACGATGGTTCGGGTAGGTGCAGTACTGCCTCGATGTTTGAATGAAGAGGGCTCAGGTCCTCGGCAGCCAGACGAAACCCCATGAACTCGATGGTTGATGCTTCGAAGATGCACTTTCCCCATTGAGTGTGAGGCCATGTTTTGTCAGTACTTCCATTACCTTAGTGAGGTTTGCGTCGTGGGAGGCCGATGTCGTGGTGTGCACCACAATGTCATCTAGGTACACCACCACCCCTGAGAGACCAGCGAACAGTGAAGCCATGATTTTCTGAAAACAGCAATGGGCAGAACTGAGGCCAAAAGGCATGCGGGTGTATCTGAACACTCCCATGTGGGCGACGAAGGCCATTAGTTTGCGGCTGTCTGGGTGAAGGGGAACCTGCAGGTAGCCTTGGCGGAGGTCCAGTTTGGAAAAAACTTTTGAGCCATGGAACACTGCCATTTCTTCCTCCATCATGGGCAGGGGATATTTGTCAGGGATCACTGCCTTGTTCACCATTCTGAGGTCAATGCATGGTTGTAGGCTGCCCGACTTCTTTGCCACCACCAAGTTGGAGATCCAAGGAGAAGCATTAACACACTCAACGATGCCCATGTCTAAAAGCTTCTGCTGTTCTGCCGTGACGTCATCCCGCAGTGCAAGGGGTAATTGGCAGAGAGGCTGAAGTTTTGATGACACCGCCGAATCAATGAGCGCTTAGTGGTTGAAAGAGGTGAGGCAGCTTAGTCCTATGAAGAGCACCAGCCTATGGTGCTGCTATGTGAGGAGACTGTCAGAACGGTACAGCCCATTGGGTTGGTGATGGAGAAACCCAGCTCGCTGATCCGATCGATGCCCAGCAGGTCGATCCCCTGGCGCGTCACTTGGAAGGTGAACAACAGAATGCCTTTAGAGCTGCAACGTACAGAAAGGGCGACAGTCCCTATCATGCCGATTCTGACGTGTCTGTAGCCAAATAAGTCCTCCACATTAGATGTGATGGTCTTCCAAGGGAACAGTTTCCTGACTATCAATACACTCAGAAGAGACCTTGAGGCCACCATATCCAGTAGCCGGTATATCCAGCATATGGTTGCCTTGAGGCAACCATATCCGGCACATTGACACTGTCCAGCTCCACTGTGCACCACCTGAACGGCCAGCTTTTGATGCTGAGTGAATAGTGGTTGGGCCTAGTGGGCGGGCCGTTGAATTTGTGAAGGTTGAGCAGCAAATTCTAGCAAAGTGGTTGAGCTTCTTACAACAGTAGCATTTCTGTCCCCTGGCTGGGCGGGTAGGTGATTGAGTCTAGTGTCCAGATGAACCACAGTTATTGTAGGGCAGACACTCACCCGTGTTGTCCTGTTTCCTACCCTTCTTCTTTTGGTTGTAGCAGGGAGATGTGAGGTCGGAGCACTGGGTAGCAGTGGTGACGGCCTGTGCTTATTGGGCCACACGAGGGGCTTGTCGGTTAGGCGGCGTTAGCGGCAATGATAGCTGGATGGCCATTTCCATTTGGGTCGCCATCCTCACAGCCTTGTCTAATCATGTCTCATGTCGTTCTTCGCCAGCAGCAGCTGATCCTGCAGTCACGGGCTCTTAACGTGCTCTGCTAGCTTTTCACATACTATCTCTTCCTTTCTGTCACCGAAGGCACACATGTTGGCCAGGACACGGAGCTCGGTGACATACTGGTGGGCCGTCTCATCCTCACGCTGGCGGCACTGGCCAAAAACGAGCCTCCGTACCGTGACACTATGTGTGTCAGTGAAATGTCTGTCCGTCACAGCAACACAGTCTTCATATGTGTCTGCAGGGCCAAAAGAACGGAACACTTGCTACCCCTCGCTACCAAGATTGTGGATCAGCACATCCCTTAGCCTATTGTTGCTAGCATCGGTAAAGTCAGCAGTGTCAATAAAAGTCTGGAATGATTCGTGCCACCGGGACCAGGGAATTGGTGACTCACCTGGTACAGCGAGGTTGCAATAGAGTCATTTTTATCCTCGTCGCCATTGTTATGTCTGAAATGAGGTTCTGACAACAGAGGTGAGCTGAACTTCACTTTATTAAACGCACAACTGACTATTTTTTTTTAATTTTATTTAATTTTATTTTTTATTACTTATTTTGTACCCGTAGGTAGATTTGTTTTGCAGTCTGGTGACAAGCCACCAGCTGCCGGTCGCTGCGTGCGCAAGCGCCCCTTATCCCTAACCTGCATGTTTTTGGCATGTGGGAGGAAACCGGAGAAATCCCGGAGTAAACCCACGCAACACGGGGAGAACATGCAAACTCCACACAGATCACTGTTGGCCGGGGGCAGGGATCGAACCCACGATCTCACGATCCCCGCAATCCCCCGGCCGAGGGTAAACTGTGCTGCCACAGTGCTAAACCACTGCGCCACCGTGCAGCCCCATACAGAAGATGGGAAGACCATATAAGAAGACTATATACAGAAGGGTGGTGCTGTATTGCGCTGCGGCCAGTTTGCCACATGATGAACGACGCTGCACCCTTGGTGGACCCGGGCTGGGCCAATGCTGCACCCTCGGTGGACCCCTGATGGAGGGGTAGCGCCCATGGCGAGCCCATGCTGGAAAGCAGCACCCACGTCGGGCTCATACTGGGGCGCAGCACCCATGAGGGTCCCTGGCCAGGACGCAGCACCCATGGAGACTCAGGCTGAGGAGGAACCCACACGACGGCCTCGGGCAGTGGGGGAGCTGCACCCATGGAGGTCCTGGGCTGGGATGAAGCATCTGTGATGGACTCCTCAGCAGTAAAGACTGGACCCTGAATGACCTCAGGTGGTGTGCCTGAAACCATGGAGACCTCAGGTTGCGCTGGATCGTCTCCAGTGACCCTGGGAAGAAGCTCAGAGGAAACAGACAAAGAAGGGAGGTCAGGGTCACCCGCAGCGGTGGAGCCCGGCAAGGCGAGCTCAGGTGCAGTGGGCGGCTGCATCTGGCTCTCCTCACCAAGAGTCAGGCAAGATTGCTCTAAAACGGAAAGAAGGGAGACAAAAGACAGCACTTGCCTGAGCTCGAGCTCCAATACCATCCAGGACTCCGATGATCCAGACAATGATGATGCTTCGGGCTCGGCCCTCGGGAGGTCCAGCGCAGCTGCTGACTCTGCTGCGACGGCCCTTGCAGCAGACATGATGGTGGTTGCAGTCATGGTGCCCCCAGATGAAATAATCCATGCTGGTGGCTCTTCCAGTGTGGCAGCTGGGGGTTGGCTCCGTGCTGACCCTGGGTTTAGATCCTCCACAGCCATGGGCTCCTCCATCGTCCGGTGGCTTGGTTCTGGGGCAGGCGGACACTCAGGAATAGTCAGAGGAGACACGGAGAGGACAGGTGAGGAAACATTTGCTGCTACAGGTGGTGAGAGCTCAGGGGACTGCAAACCCTGAGCCTCATCACCGGGAGTCAGACAAGACACAATATCATTAATAGGAGGAGAAATAAATGACACTTGCCTGTCATCCTGGTGAATGATGTTCTCTGTAGCAGCAGGTGGGCAGTCATCCCTCTCCGTGTCTACGGTGAATCTGGGCCCCCTAGTGGATTGTGGAGGAGTCGTTTCTGCAGAGGCGGAGGTAAACAGAACCGGGAAGGGCAAAGCCAAGCCCTCGGCAGCAGGAGGACACACCAAGGAGACGGGAGAAAAAGCAGCAGGGAAGGAGGAGGAGGAGACTGGCATGAAAGTCGGCAATCGAGAACAAGAAGAGAACTCTGCTGCGGGAATTGTCTGACTCGGTGTTAAACAAGTTGCTGGCTGAGAGGTGGAGTCTTCTCTCCAACAGTTTGGAGCAGGGTGACGGTGCCGCCATGAAGCTGGCGATGCTCGTGCTGGAGGTGAAAGAGAGTCGGGTGAAACCGGAAGGGAGAATATGGTGAGGAGTAGGCTCTGGGTGATTCCACAGGCTGGGGAATGCCTTCATCACTTGCGCTGCGCTATCCCGACTCTCTTGGACCGACTTGAGAGGACGGGATGCCTGTGTCAGCAACCAAATGTCCTCCAGGAGACGCACCGCCCGCCGCTCCATGTCGCCCAGGTTGGACATGGTAAGCTCCAACAAACAGGTGGGTGAAAAAGGCACAAAAAAGGAAAAATGCACAAGCATACAGCTGAGTCCTTCTTTCTGGCGGCATTATTTTATCATATACTGGGCCCCAGAGGGGCAGGGAAATAGACCCAGGCACTGGATACGTTTGTGCATTTATTAAATGAAAGAACATAACAGTCAAAAAGGTGCAAATGAGACAAAAATTGAACAGGTAATAACTTACAAGAGGAAGCCTCAGAGCGGAGCACACTCGGAGGCTGGGAGGAGATCAGAGGGTGCCAGTAGACACAAACAATAGTGCAACAAAGAGGCAGTGTGACGGCAGGGCTTAAATTCAAGTGTACATGATTACATAAGTGAGCACCGGTGTGGGCTCGCCTGAGCAGGCAAGGAGGAAACAGTGATTATTGGAATCAGCTGGATAGATGAGGGAGAAGCGGCTGGATTGACAACTTCACAGGCGACGCCCCCTGCAGAGCACAAACCCGGAAATTGCCTGACAGCTGTCAACCCAGAGAAAATAAGTCAAATTTATTTATATAGCACTTTTCACAGAAAGGATCACAAAGTGCTGCACGATAAAATAAAACACAACATCACAAATACAATAATAAAGCCATAAAAACATTAAAAAAAAACATAAAAACCAAATCAAACTAAAAAGCCTGTTTAAACAGCAGTGACTTCAGCTGTTTTTTAAAAGCCTCGACACAGTCCACTGAGCGTAAAGACAATGGTAGAGCGTTCCACAATTTTGGTGCCACTTCCTGAAAGGCTCTATCACCTCTAGTTTTAAAATGGGTTAGAGGGACAGCCAATAAAAGTTCATCTGAGGACCTCAAAGACTGCGAGGGGTGATACACATTAAGCAGCTCAGTGATGTATTTAGGGGCCTGATCATAAAACAAGAACTAAAATTTTAAACTGAATCCCAAAACCAACTGGGAGCCAGTGAAGTGCTGCCAAAACCTTTGTAATGTGAGCCCTTTTCTTAGTGTGAGTTAAAATTCTGGCAGCCTAATTTTGAGCAACCTGGAGGCGTTGAAGGTGCTTTTGGCAAAGACAAGTAAAAAGACTATTACAATAGTCTAAGCGAGAAGAAATAAAAGCATGAATAATCATCTCAAGTTCCGCCTTTGACACCAGGGTTCTCAACTTAGAAATATTCTTTAGATGGAAGAAACAACTTCTAATTATTTGATTAATGTGGTGCTCAAAAGACATAGCCGAGTCAAAACTGACACCAAGATTCCGAAGGCTCGCCTGGACAGAGGAACCTAGTGTACCATGTGGTGCTTAATAAGCGGGATCTTGTTTTCAGGAGTGATAATTAATGTCTCTGTCTTGTCTGAGTTTAGCTGTAAAAAGTTTGCACTTAACCACTGTTTGATGTTAAACAAGCAGTTAGTTAAAGATGATAGCATGTAAAACTCAGACTCTTTAAAAGAGTAATACAACTGAATATCGTCAGCGTAAAGATGATAAGAAATATCATTGAACTGGCTAATTATCCATCCCAGTGGCAAAATATAAATTAGAAATAAAATGGGTCCTAGAACTGATCCTTGTGGTACCCCACATGAATACTGTGCTATTTCAGAAAGGATCTGATTCACAGACACATTAAAGGTTCTTCCGGAGAGGTATGATGAAAACCCTTTTAAAACAGAACCAGACAACCCTAGCTATTTGAGTCTGTTGATCATTATAGAGTGATCAACAGTATCAAAGGCAGAAGAAAGATCCAATAAAACCAAAACTGTATTTACCAGTAGTGTCAGCCACCATCATAATGTCACTGGAGACTCTGACTAAAGCTGTTTCGATAGAATGATTTTTCCGAAAGCCCGACTGAAATTTATCCATGATATTACAATTTGCCAAAAATGACATAAGCTGCTCAGCCAATACCTTTTCCAGAATGTTTGATATGAAAGGGAGTTTAGAGATTGGCCTATAATTATTTGGCTGTGATGGATCCAAACTCGGCTTCTTAAGTATTGGTTCAACCACAACATGTTTGAAGGGGCTGGGAACCACACCAGCAGAAAGTGAAATGTTTATCAGTTTATCAGTTCAACAACTGAAGGACCAATTGACTCAAAAACTGCTAAAAACAGCTTAGTAGGGAGAACATCAGTAGGGGAAGAGGAAGATTTCATCTTCTGCAGCAGAGCCGTGATGTCCTGAAGAGTCACTGGGTTAAAAGTGGACCAAGTACAAGGTGTGGGCATAACACTGGCACAGTTAAGAGAAGATGATGGCAAAATGTTTTCCCTGATATCTCTGATCTTATCAACAAAGAAATTTGTTTCTGTCTGCTTTACAGAACACAGGAATTAGAGGGGCAGCAGGTGAGACAAGAGTGTTAATTGCGTCAAATAAGACTCTAGGATTTTTCTTATTTGTGAAAATTATTTTTGAAAAATACTGATTCCTGGCATCCCTCAACATGTCATTTAAGGAGGCTCTAAGTTCCCTTAGATGAAGTCTGTGAACCTCCAATTGGGTGGATTTCCATAAGCATTCTATCTTACGGCAATTTCTCCTAAAGGATAGAATGGAGTCATTTATCCAGGGATAATTCAATTCAATTCAACTTTATTTATATAGCGCCATTTCACAACAACAGTCATCTCATAGCACTATCAACTGTAGGGGGGAACCCCCACAGTTGCAGAAAGACCCCAGCAATCAGGTGATCCCCTGTGAGCAAGCACTTGGCGACGGTGGAGAGGAAAAACTCCCTTTTAACAGGAAGAAACCTCCAGCAGAACCAGGCTCAGGGAGGGGCAGTCATCTGCTGCGACTGGCTGGGGGGTGAGGGGACAGAGAAGATGAAAAGAACAGACATGTAGAGAGCAAACAGCACGATGGGGACTCAATCTATGGGAGAGAACAAACAAATGTTAATGACCAGCAAAAAAAAAAATATTTCATAGAGAGTGAGGAAAGGAGTGAGGCCCAGTGCATTACTGGAGGTCCCCCGGCTGACTAAACCTATTAGCAGCATAACTAAGGGAGGGTTCAGAAACACATGATCCCTCCCTAATTGTAGGCTATATCAAAAAGGTAGGTTTTAACCCTAATCTTAAAAACAGAGATCGAGTCTGACTCCCAAATCCAGATTGGCAGCTGATTCCACAGGAGAGGAGCTTGATAACTGAAGGCTCTGCCTCCCATTGTACTTTTGGAGATTCTAGGTATTACAAGTAGTCCTGCATTTTGGGAGCGTAGTGCTCTGTTAGGATAATACGGTAGTATCAGATCTTTTAAATAAAAAGGAGCCTGATTGTTTAGAGCTTTGTAAGTAAGAAGAAGGATTTTAAACTTAATTCTAAACTCTATGGGAAGCCAATGAAGGGAGGCCAGAACCGGAGAGATATGATCTCTCTTTCTAGTACCTGTTAAAACTCATGCTGCAGCATTTTGGATCAGCTGAAGACTTTTTAAAGATGTTTTAGGACAACCTGATAATAAAGAATTACAATAATCTAATCTCGAGCTAACAAAAGCGTGGATCAGTTTCTCAGCATCACTCTGAGACAAGATGCTCCTAATCTTGGCAATATTACGCAAATGATAGAAGGCAGTCTTAGAAACAAATTTAATATGTGAATTGAAGGACAAATCCTGATCAAAAATAACTCCAAGGTTCCTCACAGAGCTATTAAGAGAAAGAGTAACTGCATCCAAACTGAAAGTTTGATTTGGAAAGGAATTTCTAAGGTTTTTTGGACCAACAAGAATGACTTCAGTCTTATCTGAATTTAATAGCAGGAAATTACAAGTCATCCAAGCTTTGATTTCCTTAAGACAGGCTTCTAACTTGGCTAATTGATTACTATCATCTGGCTTCATTGACAGGTATAATTGTGTGTCATCTGCATAACAATGAAAATGTATACAGTGCTTTCTAATAATGTTGCCTAACGGAAGCATATATAAACTAAAAAGAGTAGGGCCTAGCACAGATCCCTGTGGAACTCCATGACTAAGCTTTGAGTTGAAAGAAAACTCATTATTTACATGAACAAACTGGAACCTATCAGATAAATAAGATCTAAACCACTGCAACGAAGTTCCATTAAGTCCAACATAGTGTTCTAATCTATCAAGTAGAATATTATGATCGATAGTATCAAAAGCTGCACTAAGGTCTAAAAGGACAAGTACAGAAACTAGTCCATTATCAGATGCAATGAGGAGGTCGTTAGTGACCTTCGCTAAGGCTGTTTCAGTACTATGATGGATTCTAAACCCAGATTGAAACTCTTCAAGTAAACCATTTCCCTGCAGGTGGTCGAATAATTGCGTAGCAACAACTCTTTCTAAGATTTTTGAAATGAAAGGGAGATTAGAGATTGGTCTATAGTTAGCTAAAGCTCCTGGATCTAGCATTGGCTTTTTGAGTAAGGGTTTAATTACAGCTGTTTTAAAAGCCTGCGGTACATGGCCTAAAGTTAATGAAGAATTGATTATATGAAGAATAAACCTACCAATAAGTGGGAAGACTTCTTTAAATAACCTAGTAGGAATAGGGTCTAAAAGACAAGTTGAAGGTTTGGATGAGGAAACTATTTTGTCTAACTCACAAAGGTCGATTAGAGTAAACTCATCAAGACAGACATCAAAAGAAGGAGTTGTAGTAGTTACAGTATTTAAGTTAACTGTGGGAAGAATCTGATTGATTTTATCTCTGATGGATGAAATTTTATTATTGAAAAAGTTCATAAAGTCCTGACTAGTAAGCTCTAAGGGAATGCTAGGATTGACAGAGTCCTGACTCTTTGTCAACCTGGCTACAGTACTGAAAAGAAACCTGGGATTATTCTTGTTCTCTTCTATTAATGCAGAGTAATAACTTGTTCTAGCTTTTCTAAGAGATTTTTTATAAATTAAAAGATGATTTCTCCAAGCTAAATAGATTTCATCTAAATTAGTAGAGCGCCATTTTCTTTCTAACTGACGAGTCTTCTGTTTTAAGCTACGAGTTTCTGTGTTGAACCAAGGAGTTAGAAATCTCTGATTAGACTTTTTCTTTTTTAAGGGGGCCACCAAGTCTAGAGCCTGATGCAGAGAAGCTGAAACACTATCCACCATGTTATCAATTACAGAAGGAGCAAGCTGTCTATAGCTTATTTCCGTTGTGTTGACACATGGCATAGAGGAAACAATCTGCATAAATTTGGAAACAGCATCATCTGAGAGGCATCTACTGTAATAATATTTTTCTTTAGGAGCCAAATAGTCAGAAATGGTAAAATCAAAGGTTAACAGACAATGGTCTGACAGTACAGGGTTATGAGGAGACACTACAAGATTTTCTATTTCTATGCCATATGTCAGAACAAGGTCCAATGTATGGTGGAGGTAAGGATAAGGCTTTTTAGGAGAAGCAAAGACATATTTCACTGGTGCCACTTTGTCTAAAATAGCCATACAATGGCTGTTAAATGTCTGAGTGAAGGCATCAGGATCTTTAATTCCAATCAGTAAGTGTGGCTCAAACAAAGCAGAGAAGTCATTTGCTGCCTCTTGGTTAATAATCCATCTTTTTGCTGCCATTTTCACAGGGGGAAGATTCACAGGGAAGTTGACATTAAAAAGCACACAGCTGTGATCACCGATCTAGAAGTCATCCACACACATTTTCAATATTCAAGCCCAAAGAAAAAACAAGGTCCAAGGTATGACCCTTAGCGTGTGTAGGGCTCGAAACATGCTGGATGAGGTTATAAAAATGAGTGATTGATAAAAAGTCAACAGCTGTGTTCAGGTTCAGGTTCAGGTTACTTTATTTGTACCCGTAGGTAGATTTGTTTTGCAGTTGGTGACATCCATATTTACAAGCCACTAATTACATTCAACATAGACACAAACACAGGCACACATCTTACAAAATAGGCAAATATAAAATATGTACAATATAATTTTTATAGCTTGTTCAACTCTTTGACAGCAGCAGGGACAAAGCTGTTTTTGCAGCGCTGGGTTCTACTTTTTGGGACAGCAAACCTCCGTCTGGAGGGAAGAAGCTGAAAGTTGCAGTGCAAAGGGTGGGAGTCATCATTTAAAATCGAGTCGGCCATCCTCTGTACTTGTCTGGTGTACAGGGATGTCAGGCTCAGCTGTGACTCACCAAGCAAACAACTGGACCATCTGACTACCTGATCCAAGGATTTCCTCTGTTTCAGTTTTATCTGACCAAACCATGACATTAAAGAAAAGGATAAAACAGATTCAATAAAAGCCCGATAGAACATAGTCATTATGGTTCGGTCAATTTGGAAGCGTGCAAGTTTCCTCAAACAATGCAAATTTTGCTGACCCTTTTTGCACACCCTTTCACAGTTCACCTCAAAGTTCAATCCACTATCAATAATTGTCCCAAGATATTTGTACGATTGTACACATTCGGTGGTCTGGCCTTTTAGTATGGTGACTTTGTGCCTGGGAGTTTTCCTCCTAAAGTCAATAATCATATCTTTCGTTTTTGTTGTATTCAGCTGCAGGTAGGAATCCTCACACCAGTGAACAAAGTCATCAACTACTGGGCCGTGGCCACTCTCACCATCCTGGAGGAGACTGACAATGACTGAGTCATCAGCATACTTTATAATGTGTCTGTTGTCATGTCTGCTCCGACACATGTTTGTGTACAGGATGAAGAGTAGTGGTGACAACACACACCCCTGAGGAGAGCCAGTAGAAGAGCACTTTAGGTCAGACAATGTGCCATTGACCCTTACTCTCTGCGTCCTGTTGGTTAAGAAATCCAGAATCCAACCCACCAGATTATTGCTTAAATCAAATTGTTGCAGGAGCCTTTCAACTAAAATATGAGGTTGGATTGTATTAAAGGCAGAAGAAAAGTCCACAAATAAAAGCCTGGCGTGTGTCCCATTAAAATCCAGATGTTTAAAAAGCATGTCAAACAGAGTGACAGTGGCATCCTCCACTCCTCTGTGAGGCCTATAGGCAAACTGCAGAGGATCCAATGCATGTTCAGTCTGCCTTAGGACCTCACATCTGACCAGTTTTTCAAAAATTTTCATTAAAATTGAAGTCAAAGCAACTGGTCTAAAGTCGTTTACCGTTTTAGGACAGCTGGATTTTGGAACGGGAACAACCACGGCATCTTTCCAGATCTTAGGCACATGTTGTGTCTGTAAGGACTTATTGAAAATATAATGAAATATAGGACTCAGTTCATGTGCACAGGACTTTACCAGGCGTCCACATATATTATCAGGGCCCTGACTTTTGTTCACTTTTACAGCGCGGAACTCCCTTTTAACATCCTGCATCTCAATATTAAAGTGCTGATTGTCTTTGAGTTTCTGTTTCAAATCTTGGATTTCTGTGCTAAAATCAAAGGAGTCAAAACGACCATAAAAACAATTAAGAGCATTAGCCAGCTCTGTGTCTGAACTAAAACCATCTAAAAACACACGATTACTGCGCTCTGTGCTCTGAAGGCCTGCACAGGCCTTGTGTTACATGTAACATCATCAATATGAATGTTAAAATCACCAATGATTAAAACCCTCTCCAATTTAAAAAGAGAAGATAAAAAGTCTGTAAAATCCGTAAGAAAGACACTTGCAGGACCAGGAGGACGGTAAATTAAAACATAATAAAAGGCATTAAAAGTCCTGACTTTTATTATCTGAGACTCAAAGGAGGAAAGGGCTCAGAGTTTACCAGTCTGCACAGGTGGCTGTCCCGGTATACAACAGCGAGTCCTTCACCACGTCGTGCAATCCGGGGAGTCCCGATAACAGAGAGGCAGTGTAACAGAGCTCCTTCAGGTGGAAAAACTCATTTTCTCTCTGCCACGTTTCCACCAGGAACATAAAATCCATATCCTCTCTCAAGAAAAGTTCATTAAGAGTGAAGGATGTGTTAGAAATGGAGCAAACTTTAAACAACGCCATCCGGATGGGTGACGGCTCAGCTGCCCTCACAGCTGATCAGAGCGAAACTCACAGCAAGCGCCTGACGTGGTCACATGACTTCCACCTGCGCCGGGTGGCGCAGCTGGAAGTCTATGTTTCATAGCAAACATAAACACAGCAGACTGAAACCAAAACACAAAAAGACATGGCCAAAAATAACTGAAACAACTGGAGAAAATACAGTACAAGGCAGAATAACACTAAGAGGAGTACCAAAAATACAGGAGACAAATAAATACATAGAAAAAGCCACAAGACTGGGTCTGGCAGAAATCCCAGCCCCAGCTTGTGACAGATTTTAGCCAAATAGCAAGTTCCTTCTGGCAATTGCTATATGAGTAGGTCTGAGTTGGACATGGCCCTCCAGACACCAAAAATAAGACAGCATAATATGGTCATCTATGTACAAAAATGAGTAAAATAAAATAAATACAAAATAATTTAAAAAGATTCATAGATTTTATTTGTCAATACTACTATATGTACAGGACATACAGGAGAATTGAAATGGTGTTTCTCTTTTCAGTGGTGTGTGCAATATAAAAAAATGAAAAAGGGATAAGGCTGGAAAAACAACAGCAGTCTATGTACAGCAATGCTACCTGTAGTGCAAGTGGTGACAAAAGATAGACCCAGACCTCCTATAGTGCAAGTAAAGATAAACGATGAAACTAGGGCTGTCGCGATAACCGCAATTATGTAATATTGCGCTATGGACAAGCCTACCGCGGAGGAAAACGAGCAACTGCAACAACCGCGGTGTTCACTTTTTTGTGTGTGTGGCTAAATCTCGTTGTTCACTTATGTGCCCCTATTGATTAATAAATAAATTGTTAAGTGTATTTTTACTACCAATAGCATGTTTGCATCTCGTACTGACGGCGGCAGCACCCGGTGCTGTAGAAACTTTCATAGCACCGGGGGCTGGCGGCGTCAGTACCGTGTAGGGCACTCTCTCTCCAGACGGACTCCAGCAGGTAGTCAGTGGTAGAAGCATTTGGACTCCTTGCTAAATACAGCTGTGACAGTGAGCACTGAAAAGGCACAAAGTGTGTTATGTCCTTCTGAGCGGAGTGTTTATGATCCTGACAATTGAGCTCCTATAGCAAAACAATTACTGCGTAGTGCATTGCTTGTTTGAACGTGATTTTTCAAACAGCGGCAAAAATCCAAAAATCACAGAGACAAGAGCCATGCAGGGCTGTACAGAGACTGTTCTGTTTAAATAAGCTGAATGTTGCTGCAGTCTGCAGTCCATACACACCGTTGCTGAAATACTGGCGTTCCCGCCACTGCTTTATGAAAATTATTGTTTTTTTTTTTAACAGAATTGGCAGTTCATGCCTAGTAAAACCAGAGTTCCGCACAACTGTTACACACGCAAATAAAGTTGAGTGCAGAGCTGCAGCGAGTGTCTCATAGCTTCCATCATTTGCCACATTATGAATCCTGTTTAAATTATGAGACCACAGGGTCCTAAAAGCATTTGCAATAATACTACATACCGCGGTGTTGAGCTATTCACTGTCACCGCAGGGAAAATTCCTCTACCGCGACAGCCGTAGATGAAACCCAGCAATCCTATATACAGAAAAGTAGAGCAGTAATACTCGTAGTTGCAAGTTCAATATGGTAGTGTAGGTGCAGACAGTGATAGACAGGACTGCACATGATCAGTCAGTCCCTCCAGAATTTTGTGATGTTGTGATCATGTCAATTCATGTGAAATCAGCCAATCAGCATGACTGTTGCACGGCCTTGCAACTTTGTCCACTCACCGCAACTTTCCCGCAATTTTTTTGCCAATCCTCGTCAACTTCCGCCAATTTCATCAATCAAATTTGTCTCTGAGTGGCATTAAAATGCTCAGTCTAACCAATCAAATGCATCACTGCACCTTGTTCACTTCCGTGTTTACAGTGAGTATTAACAGAACACATCAGGAAAAACAGTGTGTGATTTAAAAAAAAGCACTCACCCGCGAGGTTTCCAACACCGTCCCTTTCTCCATCTCCCTCAGCCTGCCGGTGGACATCTCGCCACATCTCCATTCTGACTGTGTGTACTAAGTGCTGGGTTTGTGTTGAAAAACATCCGCCTGCCCCAAAAGCACCCCGTAGCGAGAGCGCGCGTGAGGACAGACGCCATAAAACCACAAACAAAATGAGCAAATCTAACACTACAGCCAGTGTTTGAACATTTTATACATCTTTAGAGGTAAAACCATTACTACATCTTGTCAATGAGCTTCAAAGCTGTGAATCTCCGGTGTGGACACGGACAACCCCCCCCCCCCCCCCCCCCAACCCCAAATGAAAGATGTGTGTCTGAAGAGACAAGTGTATGTGTGTCAAGACGTGCAGCAGATAGACAGGTAGGAGTTAGGCACGGAAAGAGAGAGAATATTGCATTTTTTTTTTTTCAGAAAAACACAGACTCCAATAGATAGAACAGAGCAACAGAATAAATTTTTTCCTCTTTGCTCGGTAAAGTGCAGAGACATACAACAGCAAATGTATTACTGTTGGTACAAGACTGGACTGAGATAAATTTTTGAGAAAAAAGTGGCAAATCTACGACAAAAACTTGTTTTGTTATTCTGAGAGCAGAAACTAGCAGATTGAGCAAATAACTTGGGGAAATTATGTATGTATTTGAAGGAACCACTTACATTGAAAAGTTGGACTGACTATAGCCTTCTTTTTAATATTCAAGCCAACCTTGACTCATGATAAGCTTATAAACATTCTGACTTTGAAGAGACAGTTGTCATCAACTTGGCCTATTCGGAAGATAGAACCACACCCATTTTAATTCAACAGCATTTGTGCACCAGCAGCTCCTGCTGAGCTACAGCGCAGTGGACAGATGCAACGAAAGACCCACAGGATCAACTAATTTTATTGTCTATCATGAAGGTATCTTGCTGCACCACAATTTTAACTAGACTAATCCAGAGATGTAACCGACAATAATGATGTGATGCATTTGTCCACACAGCTGTAGTTCCAACATTTCCTTATGGTTAAATTAATTTTAAAAGTACCATTTTATTAGATCATTACTGCAGACAGAGCAAACCTACAAAAAACACCATCATTTTGTCTATATATGCAAGTTTCTACGCCGTAAATTAACAGTATTTTTCTTGTAAATCTGCCACTACTTTCTCTTAAATTTTAGTTTTCTGGAAAGTTTGCCCTCCATCAACCAAGCTTTCCCCCCTCAGATGGCACTAATATACCGTCGTAAAGTCAGGGACTGTGCGGGTCTAGAAACAACTGTAAAAGGCAGAAATCGGCGGTGGAGGAAAATCTGGTCAGTGAACCATAAAACAGCTGAAAACATAACCTTGAACGGTTAATGCTAATGCTACTGTTAGCTAGAACATGCTATCATGCAACACTGATAAAATTATGGCTTGAATCAAAAGCATGTGTTATTGGACACATGCTAACTTTACCAGTATGCAATACTGTATATGTACATGTCTACTCACCTGTATCACTTTTAATCGTTCTCCGCAACTTGTTAGAAAGGATGGCCTGTGTTGGCGCCAACCTCCTTGAGTCATTTTCCATTTCCATTTTCCATTTCCTCCTTCTTTTCTTCTCAAGACGGGTGGGTGGCAACTTGCCTGTAAACGCATTACTGCCACCTAGAATTTGGAGTGCACTAGTCATGTAATCTAAAAATAATGCTTTGAATAAATGAATGCTTTCAGTTTACTGTCAATCTGCAAGTTTTGATTGCATCAAAATAAAAAAAATAGGTTCAACTACTTGAAATAATATAAATAGTTTACACTGAATAGATAAACTAATTATTTTCAGCTTCTAGAGTGAGAAAAAACAAATTGTATGAACAACACCATGTTTTACTTTTTTCAGTGTGAGTGAGTGTGCACTTAAGTTGAATCTGTGTTTATGTTAATGCTTGTGAGTTGGGAATGAAGAATTTATGAATGTTTGTAAATTCATAGTGTGCTTCGAGACTGCAAGGCGGCAAGTTGTGCCTCCGCTTTGAAGTTTTCCAGGCCACGGGCGCCGACATACTGAAGTGCTCAGGACTTGCTTCTGCAGGAGAGGTTCTGCCTGCGCCTAAATGCTCGTCACGAAGATACCCCCATTCCATGCTGCCGTGGGTAGAGATTTTAGGAGAAGCCCAGTCGGCTATCGCTATTAAACTGAACAGTGAGTACCAGCATTGGTTCTATAGAGGACTAACTTTATGAGCTTCAATAAGCGCACCAACGTGTGGCACCACAAATACATGGTCTAAAACTGAAATCCCAGGTACAACTTTGTTAATTTAAATTTATTTCTTTGTTGTTTTTTTTTATTGTATCTTTATGTTTTCTTTTATTTAAGCTATTTATTTTATTCTTTTGTCTAATAAATTTTAATGTACTGTATGTTTGCACCTTAATCCTGTGTTGGTCATGTCACTGTGGGACAGGTATTTGGAGTAAATAGAGGTTATAGGTGGGTAAATAAAAATTGCAAGGGAGTTTAAGGTTCACACAGTGTAGCTACAGCAACATCTACCCAGGCCTCTTAGCACAATATACTCACTGAGGTTGCAGTTGTAGATTGTTTTTTTTTGTATGTCCCTCACTCGCTCACCTCCCATGCTAAGGTGTTCTCACCTAACTGGCAAGTAAAGCGAGGCGAGTGAGAGGACTACATCGGATTATTGTGGCCATGTAGCCGGGGTCACTGATGAATCAGCTTGACCTTCAAGGTCCTAAATTACTAAGGCAGTGGCTATGGCTACGGAACCGTACCCATAGAATTCTTGTTATAGATACGGCTTGAATCTGATTGGCCAGTATGTTCTATTAATTTGCATCTTAAATGCAGCAGACTACAGGTATGGAAATCTGAAGCATTTATTCATTCATCCATCCATCCATCTTCTACCGCTTAATCCTTTTCGGGTCAGAGTGGGGCTGGAGCCTATCCCAGAATCTTTGCGGGAGAGGCAGGGTACACCCTGGACAGATCGTCGGGCCAACACAGAGAGACAGACAACCATTCACTCTCACATTCATACCTAAGGACAATTTAGAATCCCCAGTTGATGCCAGTTAACCTAACCTGCATGTCTTTGGCTTGTGGGAGGTAACCGGAGTACCTGGAGTAAACCCACGCAGACACGGGGAGAATTTCCCAATTGTGGGACTAATAAAGGCTTATCATATCTTAACATGCAAACTCTACACAGAGGCATTTATTTGTTTCAAAATTTTAATCAATATCTATATGCCCTTTTAACCTTACCCTCTCCCACATCCTAAGGTTAACGTCTTAATTTTAAGTCTAAATTTCCTTTCATAGTAAAATGGTTTGGACAAAGTGCCAATAGCAAGATGCAATCCAGCAACCTTCTGATCACAGGCTCAATGTACTATTTACCAAAGCCACAGCAGCAGTTGGCTTGGAGATGATCTGAAAAGGTTTTGTCGGATTGTCAACTCTTCCATACCAACAGACATTTCATATAGGGATACAGCTTCCGGAGCCATAGCTACTACCAATTACTAAATAAAGTGAATGACCACGAGGTTGTAGGTTTAGCTCGAATAGCAAAAAATAGTGCCATCAGGACTAACAACCGACAGATATCTTGTATCCACCCACAACTTTAATTATGACAATGAAAAAACACACTCAGCCGGTGTTTTCTGTTCAAGAGTTAAATATTAACTATTTGAAGCCAGAACAGGGTTTTTCACTACATAGGGGAAAAATTATAAACAAAATGAAGCAAACCCAAATCCCAAACCAAACTAAATTTGTGCAACAGGATGGAGTCTACTAAATCAACAAATAACAGAAAATTATAATGCAACAGAACAAACAATACTAGATAAACAAAACAAAACAAAACAAAAAAAAAACATAGCCACACTAAAAACAGTAGATCTATGGGTAAAATGGAAAAATAAAATCCTATTACTGGAATAAAATGAAGCACTGTGTAGCACTCTATTTCTCTTATGTCCATCATAAAGTTTTGAATGAATGAATAAAAGAGAAGACAAGATTAGGCAAAACAAGACAGACAAGACAGCAGTTTTAGATTAAGTGGCGGCCGCTGGAGACGAGCCGCACACTGTGGCGCTGATTGCCTAAGACAAAAAAACAATTGCCATTAGCGCAACATAAATGAGAGTGCTAATAAGGGATAGTTGGAAGCAGTGAACATACCGAAGGCAAGTAGCTCTGCCTGCATGGTGAGATGTGCACAAGAAAGGCACAAGAAGCTAGTGAGAGCAGAGAAATTACTTAACACGCATATGCAGCACGACCGGAGTGGTGGCTCAGTGACCGGAGTGGTGGCTCAGTTGGTAGAGCATCCACCCCACACCCGAGAGGCAGGGGTTCAAATCCCGGCCAGGTCATACCAAAGACCATATAAAAATGGTACTTTCTGCCTTCTAGCGTGGTGCTCCGCATAATGGAACGGGGAAAGTAAAGTTACGCACAGAGCTACCAGAGGACTGACCCCCCGCTGTAGCTTTCACTACTTACAGTAGCTGTGTGGCCTAGGGTCAGAGAAACGGAGATAGGCGCCGCCCTATACACCAACATGGTGTGAAGGGAATTAACTAACTAACTAACATATGCAGCACAAAAACAGTGGTTAGGCGACTTAAATTTGCCTACCTTAACAAAGGAGAGCTGCGTGAGCCGGATCTGAGTGAAGCAGAGCAGACTACTGCATGACAAGGCTCACAGCCAATGTACTAAAAGCACAGCAATAACATCAACCTAGATGCCAATAATCGGCAGAGCATAGCACCAGTGATCGGCAGGGCACAGACCGTGAAAACTTACCTTTCTTCTTCTTCTTCTTTTAGATTTGATTGGCGGTTGGCAACCAGCTAGTTCAAAGCAGCACACCAACACGCTAAGAGGCCTCACATGCCAAACAACACACCGCAACAACAAACAAATATCCTAGGGAGCAGAAGGAGGTGGTTTCCAGGTGAGGGCTGGCACATATATATGCCATGTTCACCCACAGCGCCGCCTATCAGTTGAGGTGCCACAACAGACAGGGGTGTAGAGAGGTGAAAAAGAAGGGCTATCCATCCTGCTACATTCTAATGAACTGCTAACGAACATGTGGAACCATATAGTAACAAGCTAACAATAGGCTAATACTCCCACTAGCGGAGCACCAAAGAGAGGCAGTCTCCCGCCGTTAGCCTTTTAATCTAGTCACGGCGTGATGAAGTCACGTCGTGCGTGCATCCCCATGCACACATGCATATTCCAGTATGCCACAATCTGATTAATCCATTATGCAGTAACTAGTAAAGTAACACAATTACTTTTGAAAAGAAGTAACTAGTAACTGCAATTAGTTACTAATTTTTAGTAACTTGCCCAACATTGCTCATAACTAACACCTGTTCACCATCATGCAATCTATACACACTCACTTGTGCAAGCCACACCCACTGACCAACATATCTTCGCCAAAACAAACACCTCACAACAAACCCGTGAACACTGAACAAGGATTCATCTACCCCGTTACACAAATACTTGATTATTCCCTTTAAGATAGGGATCTGTAATTATTTCTTAAATCTACAAAGAGAAAGAGAGAGAGAGAGAGAGAGAGAGAGAGAGAGAGAGAGAGAGAATCAGTCTCCCTCCAAGGTCTGTAAAGGTGATTTTTGGTTCAAATCCCATAAATAGCGATCTTGCCTGTGTATCTTTCCCTCTTCTCTTCACCCTATTTCCCATTTCTTGTCACTGCTTCCATTCAAATAAAGGCTCAAACTGTTCAATTGTAAATCTTGGGGGGAAAAAAATCATCCACCCTCCTAATCTTAGCTAACTTAAATTCTCACTTTTTAAAATCCCTTTAGGTGAAAAAACCTCCTACCCCCCACTTGGAATAATTCAAAATTTCCCCCTCCCAGAGCCTCTAGTGAGATCTTGGGATAATAACATTCGATTTGAATGCGGAAAGTAAACAGAGTTCAGTATTAATTAGGTCATACAGCATGATTTAAATAATTCAAACAATAAACAAAACAGAAAATCTATCCAAGTCCACACAATTAGAATAAAAGTCTTAAAACATCAGAACAATATCAGTATGATTAAACTTTTAACAAAGTCACATTAATTGCAGTAAACCACAGCATCTAAAGCCATTTTATGAAGAAGCATAATAAAATTACAGAAAAAAAAACAACAACTAATGGCTACTGATGGAACAATAAAAGACTCAAATCAATAGAGGGATACTTCTTGGAGGGAATCCAACACTTAACCATATCACTTGGCTCAAACTACTCTGACACAAAAAAATATGAGCGGAGAGAAGTCTAAGTAGAAAGCGAAGGTCACATCCTATTAACAGTGTATAGGTTTGAGAAGCCGACTGCTTAAACGGATAGACATGGACAGACAACTCTGGCTGCTGGGTGGCCAGATAAAAAGCAACAAATGCTTTAAAAATGCACAAGTAATTAATACACAGGGGTTAATGAATATTACAGAAAAGCAGGCAATTACTGAAGTAACACATCACAGTAAGCACTTTAAACACACATGCTGGCACACTCACTTTGAAGCCATTGGAGAGAAAAGAGAGAAAACTTCAAAAAGATTTTTCTCATGGTACGAATTGTAAGTCTTGTATTTGGTCTACAGGGAGTTGTATGACAAACTGTGATAACTATTAGCACTTAAGGTGGCAACCGCACAGATCACCGCTGTTCAACATGGTGGAAACGGCTCCCTGCATGTTAATGGAAGCTTGGTGGAGAATAAATAATTAAAGACAGCATTACATAATGAATGAACTTCCTTCAAATGAGCATTGTTGAACGGTGGTGGGTGGAAGGAAGATAAGAAGTAGAATGCACGAGTTTGACAGTAGGGGCCCCAAGGGGTCTCATGTGGCCAAGTGTGCCCAGAGTTGAGAACTGCAGGTTGGAGATGAGAAAGAAAAATCTCACATGAAGGAGGAACTTGCATAAGGAAGGGGTCAAAGAGTTCTAGAGGGAATGTTTGAAGGGGAAAGGAATAAACTCCTCTGAGATGGAAAGGTGCAGAGATAGCTTTCGAGCTAACAGTGCTCACACCAAGCACCGTTTATTTTATTTTCTTTAGATTTCAGTCACCCTCAGACATTCCTGTTTCCACCTGGTTCACTAATTCAGTTGATAACACAACATAACAAAAATAATTTTTTTGTAAGTTGTCTGTGTTTTTTTCAACTGATTTACAACAATTTTGCACTGCTGAATCTGAAAATGACATCCGTTTCTCTCCATCAGGTCAGGTTTTTATGCCAAGTTATAAGCAGTTGTACAGCAGTTGTACAGGTGTACTGTAAATTGAATAGTAGACATTGATAAAGGTAAGTACATGTAAATTGAATGTTACATAATAATTGTTCAAAATTCTGAGAATTTCAAGAAATAAAAAAGAATTTTGCATCATATAAAGCGAAAATACCCGTGCATGTAAACAAAAACGTAAGAAAACATGTGGCCATATTTCAAAAAGTTGACCTGATTGAGCAAAACCAATGTGATTTTTGGATTCATCACATCAAAATTGTCCTAAATTAGCTAAAAAAAACCTTACACAATAAATTTGGTGTTGACCAGTGTAATATATCTCACGTCATTTTGGCTTATTTTGTTATATTTTCACCGTGATTTTACATTAATTGGTTAGCACTAGCGTGCAGGCAGTCCAAGATGATCACTATATCCTGACACAGCTCAACTTGAGAGGAGTGACCGACAGGCCACCTGGATCCGGATGGTTTTGATCGTTATTTTCTATAAATTCAAATCACCCCCACTGGAATCCTTGTTCATCTAACAACTCTTGACTGTATATTTCATTCTAGACATTATTTTAGCTTAGTTAATGTTTCATTTCCTCACAACAGAATCCAAGGTGGCTAGCTGAAGCTAACATTTTAACCACTTACATTTGTTTCTGTACTCCAGGGACCGATCACATCCTATTGACCACTGAAACCACACACCCCTGCCCACCAGTGATGCTTTATTTCATTCATTCTTTGAGACAAATTTACATTAGTTGGCTCTAAGCTAGGCAGCTCTAGGGAACTAACATAAGCAACAGTGATATAAGAGGGAGGGCGGAGTTGAATGCGGTTGCAGAAATTTTAAGGTTAAAGCACTGAAACCAGTTCTTCTCAGAAAGGCTGGAAAA
The DNA here is from genome assembly GCA_020510985.1 of Pholidichthys leucotaenia. NCBI lineage: Eukaryota > Metazoa > Chordata > Actinopteri > Cichliformes > Pholidichthyidae > Pholidichthys > Pholidichthys leucotaenia. The sequence goes on from CM035841.1 coordinate 293,640,872, forward strand.
AAAATTATGCAGTATGCAAATTTGAACAAATATGTTACAAACATTTCATTAAGATGTGTGAGCTGTTATAATGTGGAAGAAGTGCAATCAATGACCCCTTTAAAAATAAACCTTGATTAACACAGGGAATTTGCAGGGGATGTATGCAGTGACTTGGGGCAAGAGTCCTTCAGAGGATACAGCGATGGCTAAAATTTGAATTATACTCATAGTGAAATAATGATTTTAAGAGCTGTATGAAAATGGGTCGTCTGATTACAAGCATGACAAATGTGTTTGTGTATTTTGAATGGGTAGCAATCAAGGCCAGATAATTTGTTTCAGTATATCAAATTTCTTTGTTTGAATATTCAAAAACATGTTTTTTTAATCAAATTGTTTCCCAAGCCTATTGATTTTTCCTACATCCAATAACTGATATTGACAAAAACCATGAAAATTAAAAAAAAATGCTATATTGCTACTGTGTTAACAATACACATGATAATATCATAACTGTGGATAAATCTCGTGCTTCTTAAAGGGGTCATTGACTCCTCGTTTAACACATTTCAACAGCTCACTCCTGTCTTAATGAAGTGCTTGTGACAAATTTTGTTCAGATTTTCTTACATTTTTTAAATTATTGAAGCAAATTTTAAAAAAAAATATTTTTTGGCTTTCTTCAAACACTCTGATTCAAAGCCTGTCACTTTAAGAAACAGATTTCAGCTGTTCAACTCCACCCTGCTGTGATATGTGAGTTTGGCTGCTGGGGCTTGCCGTAGCCAGCGTCGGATGTCAGACGGGATAACGTCAGGTGGGCTGTGGCCCCTGTGTATATACCCCTATGTCTGTAATAAAGTTCACTTGGTTGTTCGGCGTAAGATGGCTCACGGCTCGCTTATTTCATACATAACATTTGGCGATGAGAGGTAAAACCATGGAGGCCTGCGTGGCACCACTACAGCCTTTTCTTGAGCACCCAGGGGAACCAACAGTCCTGTGGCCAAGGTGGCTGGACGTGTTCGAGACCAGCGTCACAGTGTTGGGCCTGGGTGAACTCGACGGAGTAAGGAAACGAGCACTTCTTGTCCACAGACTCGGTGTAGAGGGTCGGAGAGTTTTCCACGCGTTAGGACCTACGGAGTCATATGCTGTCCAACTTCTTGCTAGCTACTTTGCCGAACACACATGTAACACGAGGCTAGAAGCTAAGACGCTAATGGCGCCAGAAGACAGGGCGCTTGCTAGCACAGTACAGCTAGTGTCCCAGCTAGAAGCAACAGAAAAGTTAGCCACTGAGCTAAATGAGCACCAAACACAGACGCTACCTGGACAGTCAACGCTAGCTAACACGGTGGAATCGGAAGAAGAAGAGAACACGGCAGAAGAGTGCGAGATGAATGCAGTGAGCCAAAGGTCCGCTCCCAGAGGCCCCGTCTGCGGCGGCTGTGGGTCCCCGATGCACCAGGACAGTGCACGGTGTTGCCAGGCAAGAGGACAACGGTGTAACAAATGTGGGTGCCTGAACCATTTCGCCAGAGTATGCTGGTTTTCAGCACCCGCCAAGTAAGCCAGCCCGTCCGCCAACAACGACCATTCATTCGGTAAGCCCTGACATCAGTGGTTATTCGTACGGCATGGTTGAATTAGACGGAGTAGCCATACCACTTCTGCTCGACACGGCGGCGGTGCGGTTGATAAGCTGGGCCACGGTAAAGAAGTTTTTTCCCAACCACAAAATCAAGAAGAACCCAACGCCGCTGTACGAATACGGTGGTCACAGACTGTGCAATGTTGGAACAGTGGAACTGACTGTTTGCTGCAAGCCCAAAATTGTGTACGACTTCATGTTCCAGGTGACAGCGCATGGTGACATTATGGAATGTGACCTTTTCTACAGACTGGGCTTTGCTATCAGAGACAGCACTGGGTTCGAATGGTCCAGATGTGGCAGTTGGGGCACAGCAGACCTGGATAACGACATCGTGGTGGGGCAGCGGCCGGACTTGCCTCCGTTCCTCGCTCAGCTGGAGGAGAGGGAGCCTGCACCCATTGAGAACAACAACAATGAGCTAATCTGTGACAAGCCAAGAGTGATTTTATAGATTGCAGCCAAAGGAATTGATGCTACACATCCTAACAGAGCACTACGCTCTCAAAATGCAGGATTACTTGTAATATAATTTAGCATGACTAGCTTACGACAGACGTCCAGTTTAATTATCGTTTCAGTGTAAATTCACTAGGCCTCTAAGGATAATTAATATATCAACTTATCATATGAAAATTATTTTTTACACTTGTACAAAATGAGGAGGAAGAATATGAAGGCAGCTCATTTCAGTGTAAACAGCATTATATCATAAGTTCATTTTTTAAAATTATACTTAACACACTGATTTATCGAGGTAATTTTTATAACGTTTGTATACCACTGTTAATAGTCTCTCGGCGCCACACCAGTCGGCTGCCTTTTGCAACAGCGGCTCGATTCCGAGTTTTTTTTCCCCTTCCTCTCTCTTTTGATGCTCTGAGTGTTGCTATCCCTGTGCTGTTGCAATCCTGGAATTTCCCCGTTGTGGGACTAATAAAGGCTTATCTTATCTTATCTTATCTCTTATCTTAATATCTAGAATCTCCAAAAGTACAATGGGAGGCAGACCCTTCAGTTATCAAGCTCCTCTCCTTTGGAACCAGCTGCCAATCTGGATTCGGGAGTCAGACTTGATCTCTGTTTTTAAGAATAGGGTAAAACCTTTCTTTTTGATATAGCCTTTAATTAGGGTGGGATCATGTGCCCCTAAACCTTGCCTTAGTTATGCTGCTAATAGGTTTAGACAGCCAGGGGACCACCAACAAAACACTGGGCTTCACTCCTTTCTTCACTCTCAATGAAATATTTTTGCTGGTCATTAACATCTATTTGTTGTCTCCCATAGATTGAGTCCCCGTCGTGCTGTTTGCTTTCCACATGTCTGTTCTTTTCTTCTTCTTCTGTATTCCCTCACCCCAGCCAGTTGCAGCAGATGACTGTCCCTCCTTGAGCCTGGTTCTGCTGGAGGTTTCTTCCTGCTAAAACTGAGTTTTTCTTCTTCACCGTCACCAAGTGCTTGGTCACAGGGGATCGCCTGATTGCTGGGGTCTTTCTGTAATTGTGGGGGTTTCCCCTACAGTTGAAAATGCTATGAGATGACTGTTGTGAAATGGTGCTATATAAATAAAGTTGAATTGAACTGAATTGAATTGAACTTAGCCATGCTGGGTTGAGCGGCAGTCCACCCGCTAACCCTAGTTATTATTGTTAATAGTGATTATTGTTTATACCAAATTGGGGAGGGTCTTGATTAGGAGTGCTCCACACTGTGGGGGGGGAGGAATGTGATATGTGAGTTTAGCTGCTGGGGCTTGCCGTAGCCAGCGTCGGATGTCAGAAGGGATGACATCAGGCGGGCTGCGGCCGCTGTGTATATATCCCTATGTCTGTAATAAAGTTCAGATGGTTGTTCGACATAAGATGGCTCACGGTTTACTTATTTCATATATAACACCTCCCTCTTATGTCAGTTAGCCATTAGCTGAGTAACTTTAAGCTGGCTCGTTCCAGCTTGGTTGAGCACTGAGCAGCGCTTTTGTTCGTGTCAAAAAGTAAATGACATTTAACAGGATTTTATGTTATTTTAATGGAGAGAGTTGCAACAGTCAAAATATAATCAACTGTCATTTTATTTATATGATGATACACTAAATACAGTGGTGTAAAAAAGTGTTTGCTCCCTTCCTGATTTCTCATTTTTTTTGTATTTTTGTCACACTTAAATGTTTCAGATCATCAAACAAATTTAAATATTAGACAAAGATAACACAAGTAAACACAAAATACAGTTTTCAAATGAAGGTGCTTATTATTAAGGGTAAAAAAAAAAAAAAAAAAAAATCCAAACCTACATGGCTGTCATGTTCGGGGTTGTTTTCAACCCTGTCCATGACCTGTGGCTGTAGGTTTTGACTGTTGCTTATTAATTCCAGCTGGCAGATTGAGCCTTGCTCTCCGCCAGTCCTACGGCCACGCCTCCTCCTCTCACCAGACATTCACCGGCTGCATGGTTTCACCGCATGCACGCACACTCACATGCGCACACTCTCACCCCCCCACACACACAGTTCCATCTGTCACACACCTGCTTGCCACATGGCTGTGTCCACTTGCCTTCATTAGTATAGTGTGTACTTATTAGGAGGCAGTGTGCTCAGTCAGTGTGGCAGCTTAAGTCAACATTGGACATCCTGGCTCACTGAGTATTGGCTCCCTTTCTTTTGGGCTTCACCATGTTGTACCTCAGAGCCTTTCCGTTCCAACATATTTGTAAGTCTTTCTTTTGTGCCTTTTCCCTCTGCTCCTGTCTGCATGGAGTGCGTTTGGCATCTCATTCAAGCCAACGAGGTTTGTAGCCAGTTGTCTCATTCATTCTCACTGCGACTGTTATTTGGACAATTTGTATATTTTTCCATTTTCATTAAACACGTTACATTACTGCACGTTAGGCTTGCATCTATTTCATATGTTTGCTGCAAGTTACGCAGCGGACGTGACAGTAAGCTGCCACCACAGAGAGCCCAAGAAGTAAGTAGCGTGTTACTTTCATATTTTTTGTGTGCTTTTTCCACTTACCTGTTTGGAGTGTGATGTCCTCGTCTAGCTGTTCCCACACTGGCGTTAGTTGATGGGCAGCGGGGCATTCCAGTGCGGAGGAGCAGGAGGCAGCTTGGCTAATCTGGGAGTTACTGGAGGATACGCATGACTCCTTCGGCCCTGGAGAGCGATTAGCCAGCCTCGACGGAGTAATACGGATTCTGGGGGCTCACTGGGGCTTCTGGAATTACCCCAAATACTCCGAACTGCTGTCCGCTGTCTGTGCTCTGGAACAGGCTTTTCCCGACCTGACAAGAAGGACTTTCCGGACCAAGTCTAAACAGAAATGCTCTTCTCCACCGGCGGCTATCGTTCCCTCTTCTCCATCACCCACTCCAAGATGGCCACCACCAGGTCAGCAACATCAACGTCGTCCAGCCCCGGCTCACCAGAGAAGCCCCATCTCCTCCTCTCCAGCAGCCCGTTCCTCATCCGTCGAGACATTTCCCGCAGCAGTCTTCTCTTCCAGTTTGCTTCCGCTGGCTGTTACGTCAGCCTATTCTTCCTCTCCAGCTGCCGTGCAGTCTGACTCCTTGATGGCTCCTTCCACTGCTCTGAGGCTCTCCGTACCGTTTCTGGAAGTTCCCGTTTCCATGATGGCGGGGGCGGTCCCTACTCCTCCCATGATGGGGTCCAAGCTCTCCGAAGCCAGGGAAAGGGATGATACTCAACACAGTACAGCAGCAGGCAGCATCCAAGTCCAGGCTAACAGGCACATTAATTTTCATTCTTCTCCAACTTATAATGAAATGTCTTGCCTGATTCCTGGTAGGGAGGCTCAGGGAGTGCAGTCCCCTGAGTTCTTCCCACCTGCTGCTGCCATGAATGGCTCACCAGCCTTCTCTCTGCAAATTCCTGCTTCCTCCAAAGGGTGCTCCGGAGCTGAACTGTCAGGAGCGGGAGGAGCCAGAGGTCCGGGAGGATCCTTCCCCCGCAGCAACGGTAAACCAGACACCAGCCGCCACGCCGGAGGAATCTCCAGCATGGGTCACGATGGCTGACGTAATGACTGCAGAGACCATCATGCCTGCTGTGGAGGCTGCCGCAGTAGAGTCAGCGCCCGAGCTGCACCTCTAGGAGGCAGTTGAGACATTGCCTGAATCGTCGGAGTCCTGGACGGCGGTAAGCTTGAGCTAAGGCAAGTGCTCTCTTTTGGCTTTCTCCTTTCCAAAGTAGAGCATTTTTGCCTAGCTTTAGGTGAGGAGAGCCAGCTGCAGCCACACGCTGCACCTGAATTTGCCTTGCCGGGCTCTGCCGCTGCCAGCAACCCTGACCCTTCCTCCTCTGTGTCTGAGTCCTCTTTTAGGGTCGCCAAAGAGAGGTCCACGTCACCGGATGAGACTGAGGATCCAGGCTCGCTGCTGGAGGTAACTGTGGCTGCAATTGTTCCCGGGATTCAGGTCCCCGTCTGTCAGAGGCTGTAGTTTGGGTTCCGCCTCAGCCTCGGTCTCTGTGGGTGCTGTGTCCCGACTGGGGACCACTGTGGGTGCCGCACCCCAGTATCAATCCCACGTGGGTGCTGTGCTTCAGCCTTGGGCCACCATGGGCACTGTGCCTCAGCCCGAGGTCCACCAAGGGTGCAGCGTTGGCCCAGCCGGGTCCCATCGAAGGTGCAGTAGGGGTCCAGCTTGACTCCACCGTGGGTGCAAGCATGGCCCAATCAGGGCTCACCACGGGCGCAATGAGGTCCCGGGAAGGGGCCACCGTTGGTGCAACATTGTCCCAGGACAGGGTCATTGAGGGTGCAGCCGAGCTCCAGTCCCAAGCTGGGACCACTGAGGGTGCAGTCAAGCTCCAGTCCCAGGCCGGGACCATCGAGCGTGCAGCCGGCCAGCTTGGGGACACAGAGGTCTCTTCTCCCTTCCAGAGGTCCTCGGGGTATTCCTTCCATTTCCGCCAGGCTCCGCCGTGGTCCGCCTGGTCCTGCCACCAGGAACTGCAGGGGTTCCCCTTCTTCAGTCTGGCCACTCACCTTTCAGCCTTCCGGTAGGTAGGCCACCGCCTCGTCTATCTCTCCAGGCCTGGTGGCTCAACTATGTAGGCCGGCCACCCGAAGGACTGGGTTCCTGGGTCAAGTGGCCCTTTTCCTCTGGCAGTCCGCCTGATACTGTTCTGCAGGCCGCCTGCTGGCCCTGGGACTTTGGCCGGCCCCCTGAACTTAGGGCCACCTGCTGGTCCTCGGACCTTGGTCGGCTCCCTGAACTGTGGGACTTCTGGGATGGGGTGGGTTGTTGTTATGTTGGGGTTGGGAAGTGTGGTGCCTTTCGTGTTGTATTGTGGTGTTTATCTTTTCCTGATTAATCCTTCCTAACCTGTTTTCCCCCACCTCCTGCCCTGGATTGTTGTGCTGGTCTTTGGAGGCGGGGTGGGGGGGGCAGGTTTTGTTTTCCGTTTTGATGGTACGGTGGGTGTCTGGTATCCACACCTTGAGGTGGGGGTCTGTCACGTTCGGAGTTGTTTTCAACCCTGTCCATGACCTGTGGCTGTAGGTTTTGAGTATTGCTTATTAATTCCAGCTAGCAGATTGAGCCTTGCTCTCCGCCAGTCCTACGGCCACACCTCCTCTCACTAGACATTCACCGGCTGTATAGTTTCACCGCATCCACGCACACTCACATGCACACACTCTCACACACACACGGTTCCATCTGTCACGCACCTGCTTGCCACATGGCTGTGTCCACTTGCCTTCGTTAGTATATTGTGTACTTATTGGGAGGCCGTGTGCTCAGTCAGTGTGGCAGTTTTAGTCAACATTGGACATCCTGGCTCTCTGAGTATTGGCTCCCTTTCTTTTGGACTTCACCATGTTGTACCTCAGAGCATTTCCACTCCAACATATTTGTAAGTCTTTCTTTTGTGCCTTTTCTCTCCTCTCCTGTCTGCTTGGAGCGCGTTTGGCATCTCATTCAAGCCAACGAGGTTTGTAGCCGGTTGTCTCATTCATTCTCACTGTGACTGCTATTTGGACAATTTGTATATTTTTCCATTTTCATTAAACACGTTACATTACTGCACGTTGGGCTTGCATCTATTTCATATGTTTGCTGCAAGTTAGGCAGCGGACGTGACAGTGGCCCAGTGTGAAAAAGTGAGTGCGCTTGATTGACTGAATGCTTGATTGACTGAATGCTTGATTGCAGTTATTGCTGTTAAGGGTGGCCCAACCAGTTATTAGGTTTAGGCGGCAATCACTTTTTCTCACAGAACCATGTAGGTTTGGATTTTTTCCCCCTTAATAATAAACACTGCATTTTGTGTGTACTTGTGTTATCTTTGTCCATCCATCCATCCATCCATCTTCTACCGCTTTTCCGGAGGTCCGGGTCGCGGAGGCAGCAGTTCAAGCAGAGAAGCCCAGACTTCCCTCTCCCCAGCCACCTGCTCCAGCTCTTCAGAGGGGATACCAAGGCGTTCCCAGACTAGCTGGGAGACATAGTCTCTCCACCGAGTCCTGGGTCTGCCCCGGGGTCTCCTCCCAGTGGGACGTGCCTGAAACACCTCAAGTGGGAGACGTCCAGGAGGCATCCTAATCAGATGCCCATACCACCTCAACTGACTCCTTTCAATGTGGAGGAGCAGCGGTTCTACTCTGAGCCTCTCCCGGATGACTGAGCTCCTCACCCTATCTCTGAGGGTGAGTCCAGCAATCCTACGGAGAAAGCTCATTTCAGCCGCTTGTATCCGCGATCTCGTTCTTTCGGTCATTACCCAAAGCTCGTGACCATAGGTGAGAGTAGGAACGTAGATTGACTGGTAAATCGACAGCTTTGCCTTAGAACTAAGCTCCCTCTTCACCACAACAGACCGGTACAACGTCCGCATCACTGCAGAGGCTGCTCCAATCCGTCTGTCGATCTCTCGCTCCATTTTCCCCTCACTCGTGAACAAGACCCCAAGATACTTAAACTCCTCCACTTGGGGCAGGAGCCTGTCCCCAACCCGGAGAGGACAATCCACCTTTTTCCGGCTGAGGACCATGGACTCGGACTTGGAGGTGCTGACTCTCATCCCAGCCGCTTCACACTCAGCGGCAAACCGTCCCAGCAAGAGCTGTAGGTCATTGCTGGATGAAGCCAACAGGACAACATCATCTGCAAACAACAGAGATGAGATCCTGTGGTCACCAAGCATGACACCCTCCATTCCCTGGCTGCGCCTAGAAATCCTGTCCATAAAAATTATGAACAGGACCGGTGACAAAGGGCAGCCCTGGCGGAGTCCAACTCTCACTGGGAATGACTCCGACCGAGTGTTGGCAATACGAACTAAACTCTCACAACGGTCGTACAGAGACCGAATAGCTCGTAACAACAAGCCTGATACCCCATACTCCCGAAGCACCCCCCACAAAAATCCACGAGGGACGCGGTCAAATGCCTTCTCCAAGTCCACAAAACACATGTAAACTGGTTGGGCAAACTCCCACGAACCCTCAAGAATTCTCGAGAGGGTAAAGAGCTGGTCCGATGTGCCACGGCCAGGACGAAAACCACATTGCTCCTCCTGAATCCGAGGTTCGACCAACGGCCGGACTCTCCTCTCCAGTACCTTGGCATAGACCTTCCCAGGGAGGCTGAGGAGTGTGATCCCTCTAAAGTTGGAGCACACCCTCCGGTCCCCTTTTTTGAAGAGAGGAACCACCACCCCGGTTTGCCATGCCAAAGGCACTGCCCCCGACCTCCACGCAATGTTGCAGAGGCGTGTCAACCATGACAACCCAACAACATCCAGGGCCTTGAGGTACTCGGGGCGAATCTCGTCCACCCCCGGGGCCCGGCCACCAAGGAGATTTTTAACCACCTTGGCGACCTCAGCCCCTGTGATAGGCGAGTCATCCCCCTTGTCCCCAAACCCTGCTTCCTCTGTGGAAGGCGTATCAGTGGGATTGAGGAGATCCTCGAAGTATTCCTTCCACCGCCCGACGATATCCCCAGTTGAAGTCAACGGTGTCCCATCCGCACCATACACAGTGTGGACGGGGAGCTGCTTTCCCCTCCTGAGCCGCCGAACAGTTTGCCAGAATCTCTTTGAAGCCGACCGAAAGTCTTGTTCCATGGCCTCACCGAACTCCTCCCATACCCGGGTTTTTGCTTCAGCAACCACCCGAGCTGCACTCCGCTTGGCCTGCCGGTACACCTCAGCTGCTTCGGGAGTCCCACAAGCCAACCAAGCTTGATAGGACTCCTTCTTCAGCTTAATGGCCCCCCTCACCACTGGTGTCCACCACTTGGTTCGGGGGTTGCCACCACGAGATGCACCGACCACCTTGCGGCCGCAGCTCTGGGCCGCCGCTTCAACAACAGAGGTGGAGAACATGGCCCATTCAGACTCCATGTCTCCAGACTCCCTCGGAATGTGGTTGAAGTTCTTCCGGAGGTGGGAGTTGAAGACCTCCCGGACAGGGGCCTCAGCCAGACGCTCCCAGCACACCCTCACTATACGTTTGGGTCTACCAGGTCTGAATGGCTTCCTCCCCTGCCATCGGATCCAACTCACCACCAGGTGGTGATCAGTTGACAGCTCTGCACCTCTCTTTACTCGGGTGTCCAAGACATACGGTCGCAGGTCTGATGATACGATAACAAAATTGATCATCGACCTGCGGCCTAGGGTGTCCTGGTGCCAGGTGCACATATGGACACCCTTATGCTTGAACATGGTGTTCGTTATGGACAGACTGTGGTTAGCACAGAAGTCCAATAACTGAACACCACTCGGGTTCAGATCGGGCAGGCCGTTCCTCCCAATCACCCCCCTCCAGGTTTCACTGTCGTTGCCCACGTGCGCATTGAAGTCCCCCAGTAGGACAATGGAGTCTCCAGGAGGAGCACCCTCCAGCACCCCAGTCACAGACTCCAAAAAGGGTGGGTACTCTGAAACATCATTTGGTGCATAGGCACAAATGATGGTCAGGACCCGTTTCCCAACCCGAAGGCGCAGGGAAGCAACCCTTTCGTCCACCGGGGAAAACTCCAATATAGAGGCAGCAAGGTGGGGCGATACAAGAATACCTACCCCTGCTCGTTGCCTCTCGCCCGGGGCAACTCCAGAAAAGGCCAAGCTCCAGCCCCTCTCCAGGAGACTGGTTCCGGAACCGGAGCTGTGTGTTGAGGTGAGGCCGACTATATCTAGCCGGTATCGCTCAATCTCGTACACCAGCTCAGGCTCCTTCCCCACCAGAGAGGTGACATTCCACGTACCAAAAGCCAGTTTAGAAAGCTTGGGATCAGTCCGCCAAGGTCTCCGCCTTTGACTGCCACCTAATCCACATAGCACCGGACTTCCATGATCCCTCCTGCAGGTGGTGAACCTACTGGAGGGCGGACCCATGTAACTCCTTCGGGCTGAGCCCGGCCGGGTCCCATGGGTGGAAACCTGGCCACCAGACGCTAGCCTTCGAGCCCCTCCCCCAGGCCTGGCTCCAGGGTGGGGCCCCGGTAACCCCATACCGGGCGGGGTACACTGAATCCTTGATATACAATTTATCATGAGAGTCTGTTGGATCGTTCTTAGTCTGGCCCTTCACCCAGGACCAGTTTGTCTTGGGAGACCCTATCAGAGGCAAATTGCCCCGGACAACATAGCTCCTGGGATCACTGGGGCACGCAAACCCCCCCACCACGATAAGGTGACGATCCATGAGGGGGGTTATCTTTGTCTAATATTTAAATTTGTTTGATGATCTGAAACATTCTCACTTAAACTTAAATGTTTCAGATCATCAAACAAATTTAAATGTTATCTTTGTCTAATATTTAAATTTGTTTGATGATCTGAAACATTTAAGTGCTACAAGCATATAACAAAAAGAGAAATCAGGATGGGGGCAAACACTTTTTCACACCACTGTAGTTTTTTTTTTAAAAATTCCATCCACATTCACATTTTAATTGCGGACTTACTGTTGGAGTCTATCTAGCCATTATTGTATTATTTTTTTAGAGGAATGAATGAATGAACAGGGGAAAAGGGTATGCAGAAGTAAGTACATAGGTGTCAGAACTCTGGCTCGCACGAGCCAGAAAAGAGATTCGAGGGCGACCAGTGACCTAGCGTAATTTATTAACACAAAACACACACTACACTAAATAACGAACAGCAAAGTAAAGAGCCACGTGGGGCTAAAACACACACAGAACTAAAGATGATATACAACCCAGGGAGAAAGGCTAGAGAGGCGGCGAGGGAAAAGCACTCGCCGAGTCGCAACACTTACTTTGGGTAAAGCGCCGAGGTAACGGCGAACTGTAGCTAGACGGGGGAGCTAACAGTCGTGGAAACACAGGATACGTCTTTCCAAAGCGAGGTCGCAGCAACGAGTAACTCTCGGCTGCTCGCTTAAATGGGGGAGATTATTAGGAATAGGAGACAGCTGTCCCAGCGCAGCTGAACTAGACAGCTGGCAATCAGCTGGGCGCTGTCAAAGAGCGGGCCTTGGAAGACCCGGCACGGACTACCCCGGAGCAGGAGTGACACTGGACAACCTGAACGCAGAGAAAGATAGCGTTCAGGTCGTGACAATAGGAATATAAAATGAAAATAGATACTAAAATGTATGCCCAAGGGAGATGTGTTCACTCCAAAAGTAGGTCCAGAATGGCAGGAAGCCTCCACAAATGCTCATCTTTATATAAGCTGAATGCAACGCTGGCAAATGCTTGCAAAAGTTCATAAAAGTTGGTGTGCGCAGGATTAAAAAAAAAAAAACCTGCTTATGAATGTAATTTCACCTTTGTTTGGACTAATTTCTCTGATTTTTCACAATGTTTGTAAAAGTCGATCCAAACACTATAGCATGAACCCAGCTGTAACCTAGGCTGATTTACATAAACTTCATAACTTAGCTCAGCGCTCAGGAACTTTTACAAACAGCACAGCTTTCACCAACATGTATTTCCAAACATCGGCAAATTTTCAGCATGCTGAACATTTTCAAAGAACACAGCTTTCGACAGCATTTGCCAACAAACACCAACTATCATTAACTTTTACCAACTTTTGCCACCAAAGCCAGACGTTTGTCAAAATGTCGGTAAAAGTTGGCCCAAACATTGTAGTGTGAATCCACCTTTGGATTAGGCGAGTTTGTCAGCCTGTCAAGCATGATGAAAAATACTAATTCAAGTTTTCTTCTATAAGATTTATTGAAATAACAAATAAATAGTGTTAGGTAACTAAGCTACAGAAATTCTGGTGTACTAGCAAAAGTAAAATTTAACCATGTCGATGCTGATTTTTCCTAAAAATTCCTGGATCCAGGTGGTGATTTGGATCACCACAAAAATGTAATCATCTGTTCCCCATGCCATTACACACCTTTCCTGAAAATGTCATCAAAATCCATTCGTAAACCACAGTTTGCTTGCTTTTTGTTGATGTCTTCAGATGAAATAATGTCAGCCATCACATGGGTGCAGAGGTGAACATAACTCCGTGGACACATCTTAAAGGGGAAGCTACATATTATTATTATTCCCCCCTCCCCCCCAAAAAAATTCCTGCATCCACATTGTGTTCTGGATCACCACCAAAATATAATCATCTGTTCCCCATGGCATTACACACTTTCCCTGAATATTTCATCAAAATCCATTCAGAACTTTTTGAGTTATGCTGAGAGATAGACAAACTGTCATATTGGTAGAATGGTCAGCTCACGTGCAGGGTGCCACACCAGAGAAAACTCACACGACACAGAGAAACAACGTTTAAACAATCAAAATGTAGAGCACTGTTAAGGAAAACGTTACTCACCAGAGGAAGACTCAGCCTGTGGGGAGAGACGAGAGGTGATTAACAAGAGAAGGGAGGTGGAAAGAGAAATCTGCCACTTACGTGAGTTGAGCAGAGAGTCCGACAGAAAGACCCAGCAGGAACAGACGAACCAGCAGTATGAAGCTGGCAGGGAGTAGGAGAGGGAAGGAGCTGGGTGGTGTCTGACTGGGTGGAAACAGGTAGCTGAGATGGGGTGAGGATGATGGAGCAGGTGAGCGTACAACAATCCCCGAAGACGCACGGCACCGATGGCAGCAACCTGGGAAGGAGAAAAAAGGAGAGGAATAAGGCATAAATCCTCTGAATATAACGTTAGTTCGCTTGCTAGTATGCAGGGAGTATACCCAACAAGCCAGCGCTGAAGCCTCCGCTTGATGGTCCTTTTATGCACTGGTGAGGAAAGCGCGGCAGGTGCGTCCAATCACGCAGGTGCACTGATTGCCTAAGGAGTCGGGGAATCATTGACAGGAAGGAGGGGGCGTGCGCTCACATGAACATGACACAAACCAACAAACTAACCAATGCCACTAAAAACATTACCTCCTCCTCTTGGCGGAGGTCATAAACCAGGTATTGGTTCTTTTGGCAGTGTGGGCAGATGCCAAGTCCTGCTGAAAAATGAACTTGTCAGCAGAGGGAACCATGAAGTGCTCTAAAAATTTCCTGGAAGATGGCTGTGCTGACTTTGGACTTGACAGAACACAGTGGACAAACACCAGCAGATGACATGGCTCCCCAAAACATCACTGACTGGAAACTTCACACTGGACCTCAAGCAGCTTGGATTGTGTGCCTCTCCACTCTTTCTCCAGACTCTGGGACTGTGATTTCCACGTGACAGGACTTGGCACCTGATTTGAGGAGTCATGGAATAAATGACCTTTTCGATGATATTCACATTTTTTGAGATGCACCTATACATGCAGTGTTTAGCCAAATCTTTCAATAAATCGCAAAACTCTCAGAGCGTGCACATTCGCAGAGGAAACAATTTTTCTCCCTTATTTTAAAATTTCTTCTTAAAGCACTTGAATGCTTCATCATGCCCCCCCCAAAAAATAAAACAACCAAAAAAAACCAAACACTATCACTTTGTTAGTTTTATTCAGTGAGCCTTTCTGATTTTGCTAAGCTGCAGGCTTAGTACCCTGGAGTGATACTACTTTACCATTACTTTTGGTGGTAATTATGTTTCTATTCTAATTATATGTGAAATTAGCAACATCTCATCCTTTTTGTAAGCAGCAACAAGCTAGTTTATCTGCCTCATAGTAACACTTTAGCCAGAATAAAAACTAACTATTGAGCTTAGTGGCATAATTTCCCTCCTGAAGTTACTGCAGTTTACAGGCCTTTCTTCAGATATTAAGCAGAGCCTCTTAGCAGCTAACAGGCATGCTTTTTGTCATCCTGGCAAAAATTAAATTCCATACACATGCAGCTCAATTGTATTACTGTTTAAAGTGTGTTAGAGTCATACACGTGCAGAAGGGGGAGGGAAGCTTTAGGGGCTTGAGCCCCCGCCCCTTTCCAAAGTGTCCTTTTGACTGGCCATTTAAATTTTCAACATTCAATATAATTATAAAAATATCTAATTATACTGAATTCGGTACCCTCCACCCCCCAAAAGCCCCAGACTCAACCTTTGGCATGACACTTTGTTTTATTACTTAATGTGTGGGGTGTGTAAAATAAGAGACATATTCACGACAGACGGTTTATTACACACTTCACATCTTTCAAGCACAGAACAGAATGATACATTTCAGCAGGCACTCTTCTTTCACCCAAATACTCCTCACAAGTTTCATGGCATTTCTCCACACACAACATGACATTTGCATTACACTGCATTCAACCCCCTACGTCCTTGACTCTTTCCTGCTATCTCACCAGGAACCTCCTGAGCATTGTTCTCCCATGCTTATCCACTGTCTCTTGTCTGAGATGCTAAATAATCTGACTCCCCCAAGGTGCTACACTGCTCCCCCCCAGCATCTTAGATAGAACAATAGAACATCAGTCCATACGCCGTTTGGGCTTCCGTCTCCTCCTGTATCTGTTGTAACTGGGGTTTACCACCTCCGTGGCGCTGCTGTGCCGGTGGGGGGCTGCTGGGAGTGTGTCTGACTGCGGGTGGGCCGTGGCGAGGGAGGGGGGGCACTTTGGTCTGTCCGTGTGGCTGCTCTGGTGAATCGTTTCCCTGGGGAGCTCTCCGTAGGGGTCTTCCACGCCGAGGGGCCCTAGCCAACAGCACTTGCTCGTCCGCCACAACGAAAACGGGTTTGAGTCTGTCTATGCCAATTTTCTCCCGCCTACCCCCCAAGTCTAGCAAAAAATGCTTATCCCCTGTTTCCAACACTCTGAACGGTCCATCATAGGGTGGGCGCAATGGAGGGCGGTGGGTGTCGTGTCTGATGAACACGAACTCCGCGCTCTTCAAAGTTTTAGGCATGAAAACACGCGGAAAACAGTGGTGGGCCGGGCCCGGCAGCCTGCCTGTGTTTGTGCTACGCTGCAAAAGCTGAGACGGGCAGCTGTCCGGCGCAGGATTATCTGGTAGAAATTCCCTGGGCAGCCGTAGGGGCTGCGCAAAAACCAGCTCTGCCGGGGAAGCTTCCAGATTCTCTTTTGGCGCGGAACGCAACCCCAATAAAACCCACGGCAGCCTGTCTATCCAATTTGCATCCGTCAGTGAAGCCCTGAGTGCTGCTTTTGTAATGGGGAGAAACTTCTGCGTTGTGTTTTGTTTTTATATTAAAGGTGACGACCCAAACATTCACTTGCTGCTGTTTATTTTCTGTTGACAACATGAAATACAGTGAGTCCTCCAAACAGCGTCACAGCTAGCACTCAGCAAAACTCTTCCATACAAATGTAAGACAGGGGAAAGAGATATACATATGTTTAAAATAGAAATAATAATTATGGCGCACCTGTTGACAACATGAAATACAGTGAGTCCTCCAAACAGCGTCACAGCTAGCACTCAGCAAAACTAGCATCCATGTCGTGACACAAAACATAAATAATACAGAATTAGACTTTAGTCAACAAAAAGAACCCAACAATAATACACATATATTGATTGTAAATGAAACCTGATAAAAGAAACTAATGGATGACATATATTAACATAAATAATAACTGGATTGACCTTGGGCTAAAACGAATCAAACCTACCTCTTCCATACAAATGTAAGACAGGAAGGAGGAAGGGGGAATCCGGTCAGACAAGGGGAGCTAGAGGAGGGGCTTACTATCAGGATACTCACTGTCAGTGTATGCAACCAAATGTACACAGAGATCTTGTGCAATTATAATGGAAGTACTATAACCTGTTACATTCACCCCCCTAGAATTGACAAAGATCTACACACATCCATTCTGTATACAGGCCATTAGAAACTTTCCAGCACTAAAAGCTGCCTTTCCAATTAGGCTAAAAGAAACCAAGGTTGATCAAGTCTCAGTATTCTTTACAGGAAACAGGGATGCCATTTACACCCCATAACTAAGGCCTACTGCCCATACAGACATGGGAAATACACCAAAATGGAAAAAAAATATAGGAGGACTTCACTAACTTACGACCCTCTAAGAACCTGGGTCAATGAGAAGAACAAAAAAATCAAACTCTTTCAAACATGGATGACATGTCTCCCTGGCATGTCATTGTTAAGGACAGACTGGAGTTAAACCATAGACTCAATTAACCTACACACTGGCCTAATAACTCGACCAAATGTAGAAGTGTGAGGTGCTTCTGGTGCGTGTGAAGAATGTGCTGCATGTGTGTGTGAAACAGGACTGTGCGAACGCGCAGATAAACTGTATGTCTGACTACTAGATGCGTCAGTACGACCATGTTCAAGGGGAGACTCAGAGCGAGTGACGACCACCGGAGGATCTTCGGTCACATTTTCTGGGAGCTCTTCTCGGGCATCTGAGTGTTGCGAGACCCATGATGACGTACGGTCTCCTACCACATCATCCGTGGAGCCTCCATCCAGCTTCTCATCCAGTGGTAGGAAGTTGACCCCCAACAGCAGATTCCGGTGCACCACTTTCTCATTCCCATTGCTGTCACGAATCTGTGGCATAAATACACCTGCAGGATCTCAATGTAGCAGCAGTCGTCGGATGCTAGCGGAGAAACTAGCATCGGTCACTCGGTGGCAGCAACGGTGGAATTAACAGCAGCAGTCCCGGTGATCTAGCGAGCGTAGATCGGATGAACCAGATGGTCACGGCACCATTGTAACGGGGAGAAACTTCTGCGTTGTGTTTTGTTTTTATATTAAAGGTGACGACCCAAACATTCACTTGCTGCTGTTTATTTTCTGTTGACAACATGAAATACAGTGAGTCCTCCAAACAGCGTCACAGCTAGCACTCAGCAAAACTCTTCCATACAAATGTAAGACAGGGGAAAGAGATATACATATGTTTAAAATAGAAATAATAATTATGGCACACCTGTTGACAACATGAAATACAGTGAGTCCTCCAAACAGCGTCACAGCTAGCACTCAGCAAAACTAGCATCCATGTCGTGACACAAAACATAAATAATACAGAATTAGACTTTAGTCAACAAAAAGAACCCAACAATAATACACATATATTGATTGTAAATGAAACCTGATAAAAGAAACTAATGGATGACATATATTAACATAAATAATAACTGGATTGACCTTGGGCTAAAACGAATCAAACCTACCTCTTCCATACAAATGTAAGACAGGAAGGAGGAAGGGGGAATCCGGTCAGACAAGGGGAGCTAGAGGAGGGGCTTACTATCAGGATACTCACTGTCAGTGTATGCAACCAAATGTACACAGAGATCTTGTGCAATTATAATGGAAGTACTATAACCTGTTACACTTTCAGTGATCTATGAAAACGCTCGCATAACCCATTGGCCTGTGGGTTGTACGCGGTTGTACGGTGAATTGAAACACCCAGGCTGCGGGCCATCGTGGACCAGAGTTCGGAAACAAACTGCGGGCCCCTGTCGGACGTAATGTCCGACGGAACTCCAAAACGCGCCACCCATGCTGTTAAAAAAGTGCGTGCTACGTCCGCGGACGTGGTTGCTGCCAGTGGGACTGCTTCTGGCCAGTGTGTGGTGCGGTCCACCACTGTCAGAGGGGCGTGCACCCCTGTGATGGCGGGAGGGGGCCCACGAGGTCCACGTGAACATGGTCGAACCTCTTAGCCGGTACCCGAAACGGCTCCAAGGGAGCCTTCGTGTGTCTGTGTACCTTGGCTCATTGGCACGCCACGCAGGCTGCAGCCCACTCTTTTACTTGTTTGCGTAGGCTCGGCCACACAAACTTCTCTCCCACCATTTTGACTGACGCGTGCACTCCAGGGTGCGCCAGAGTGTGAACTGACTCAAACACGTGGCGGCGCCACGCGACCGGGACCACCGGACGCGAGCGTCCCATGGAGACATCGCAGATTAGGGGGGGGGGGGCGCCATCTTGCAGCACCCTGCACTCCAGCCTTAACCCTGTTGGTCCAGACTGGAGCGCGCGCACGTCTGCATCGCTAATCTGCTCCGCGGCCATGGCTGCTTAATCTATCCCCATGCAGACCGGGGCCACCACGGCGCGCGAGAGGCAGTCCGCCACCACATTCAGTTTACCCAACACATGCTGAATATCGGTAGTAAACTCTGAGATCGTGGCCAGCTGTCTCTGCTGCCGGCTCGACCACGGTTCTGAAACCTTGGCCATCGTGAATGTTAGCGGCTTGTGATCCACGAACGCGGTGAAGCTGTGCCCTTCCAGCCAGAACTGGAAGTGGCGTATGGCCAGGTGGAGAGCCAGCAACTCCCTGTCAAACGCGCTGTATTTACGTTCGCTGTTGCGCAAAGTTCTGCTGAAAAAAGCGAGCGGCTGCCAAGCCCCGGTGACGCGCTGCTCCACGACCGCCCCATGGTCACATCTGAAGCGTCGGTGGTGAGCGCTATCTGGGCCGCTGGGTCCGGATGCGCCAGCAGTGCGGCGTTTGCCAGGGCTGCTTTAACCTCTGAGAACGCCCGCCCTCGCTCTGGGGTCCATTCAACCCTATCCGCGGGTTTCTGTTTCTTGAGCGTGGCGTACAATGGTTGCATGAGCTGTGCCGTGCGGGGAAGGAAACGGTTATAAAAGTTCACCATCCCCCAAAATTCCTGCAGCACCCTGACCGTCTGAGGCTGGGGAAAATCCGCCACGGCGCGCACTTTGTCGGGCAGTGGGACCGCTCCTTCTGGAGAGACGCGGTGCCCCAAAAAATCAATCTCCGTCACGCCGAACTGGCATTTCGCTGGGTTGATTATCAACCTGTGCTCCTCCAACCTCCGGAAAACTGTCCTGAGGTGGGTTTCGTGTTCGTCTTCGGACGTACTGGCTACCAGGATATCGTCCAGGTAGACGAACACGAACTGGAGATCGCGCAGCACAGTATCCATCATGCGCTGGAATGTCTGTGCCGCTCTTTTTAACCCGAATGGTATGCGCAGGAACTCGAATAAACCGAACGGAGTTATTACCGCTGTTTTGGGTCCGTCCTCCGCGCGCACTGGGACTTGGTGGTAACCGCGGACCAGGTCTATCTTAGAAAAAACGCACGCTCCGGCGAGGTGGATGGAAAAATCCTGTATGTGGGGAATCGGGTAGCGGTCGTGCGCTGTGGCGTTGTTCAACCTGCGGAAATCACCGCACGGTCGCCACGATCCCTCAGCCTTAGGGACCATGTGCAGCGGGGATGCCCATGGGCTGTTCGATCGCCTGATGACGCCCAACCTCTCCAGGTTGGCGAACTCCTCGCGCGCTATGGCCAGTTTAGCTGCGTCCAAACGCCAAGGTCTTGCAAAAACGGGTGGCCCGGTGGTGGTGATAAAGTGCTCCACCCCGTGTTTAGCGATGGCCGCTGAAAACGTCGGGACCGTGAGTGCTGGGAACTGAGTGAGCAGTGTGTGGAACTTACCGCCTGGAGCTGTGACGTTGGCTTGTGCTGTTGGCCGGGTCACTCGAGCTATACAGGGGAGAGAGTCAAAGGACAGTGCATTAACCAGGCGCCTGTTAGCAACATCAACCAGTAAACCATGTGCACACAGAAAATCAGCCCCCAGGATATGGTAATTCAGTGCTGCTACGATAAAAGTCCACTCGTATGTACGGTTGTGTAGAGATAAGATCAGTGTCCTCTCACCAAAGGTCTTAATTTCCGAGCCGTTTGCTGCCAACATCTCGGGGCCGCTAGGTCCTGCCAGCCGGTCGGCGTAGGTCGGCAGGATGAAGCTCTTCTGGGCTCCAGTGTCCACGAGGAAACGCATCCCTGAGCGTGCGTCCGTCATGTAGAGCAGCTTGTTCTCTTCACCAAGGGCCGCAGCTGCTACCGACCGTCGGCCTCGGCGTTTTCCCGAGTGCTTGAATTGGCACGGTGGCGCACATCTGCGTGCGATGTCTCCGAAGCGGCGGTGGTAGACACAGAGCGTGTCTCTCTGGCACTCCTTGGCCCCCGCTCCTGCTACCATCGGTGGCTCCTCGCCTCCTCTGGTCGTCTCGCTGGGCTCCGCCGCTGCCGCGTTGACTGTGATCGCCCTGGTGGTGAGGATGATCCGGTCTGCCTCCTGGGCTAGCGCACGGTAGTCCCGCGCGGCCAGCAACGGCGAATTGGCCAGAACCGCTCTCGCCACCGTTGGAAGGTTCTGGAGGAAAATTTGGGCAAACAGAAAGTGCCCGTCGTCCGTGCCCATTAACGCCAGCATCTTCTCCATCAGGTCGACAGCCGAACCATCTCCTAACTCGGTCCGCCCCAGGAGCCTCTCCGCTCTCTCACATTCCGAGAGCGTGTAGCGCTGGATGAGCGCAGCCTTGAGCGCCTCATATTTGTTGCGGGCTGGTGGCTGATCGAGCAGGCTCGCTACCTGCTGAGCTGTGTGGGCATCCAGTGCTGCGACTACATGGTAGAATCTGGTGTCGTCTGCCGTTACTCCCCGGAGGGCAAACTGGGCCTCGGTGTGGTGGAACCAAGAGCGCGGGTTGTGCTGCCAGAAATCCGGTAGCTTGACTGAAACCGCACACGCGTGGCTGGGGGCTCCCGACCGGGCCGGCTCCGGGGTTCTTGCCTCGTGTTCCATAATACATCTTGGGTCACCAGTGTGGGGTGTGTAAAATAAGAGATATACAGTGATCCCTCGCTACTTCGCGCTTCACCTTTCGCACCCTCAGTGCATCGCGGATTTTTCAAAAATATTCATCAAAAATTCAAAATTGAGAAAAAATACATTAGAACATCACGTATCAACACGGAGAGCCCGCACAACTCAAAATTCACCTCTCTGATTCGCTGGCCAGCATCTCCCCCCTAAGAGATCGCTCCCGACTCTAGATTTTGTTCTCGTGTTGACTCGGCTCGGGAATCTCGCGAGAGATGCACTCTCGCGAGATTCTTTTCATTCTCTCGCTCTTTCTCTCTCCTGAGAGAGAGAGAGTGAGAGAATGAACGTACGTATTATTTATATTATTTATACATTATTTTATGTATCAAAAAACTAACGAGATCAGCCTGGAATTCCACAAAGGGGGGTGACGCTACTTCGCGGTTTTTCACTTTTCGCGGTCGGTTCTGGAACCCATTAACCGCAATAAGTGAGGGATCATTGTATTCACGACAGACGGTTTATTACACACTTCACATCTTTCAAGCACAGAACAGAATGACACATTTCAGCAGGCACTCTTCTTTTACCCAAATACTCCTCACAAGTTTCATGGCATTTCTCCACACACAACATGACATTTGCATTACACTGCATTCAACCCCCTACGTCCTTGACTCCTTCCTGCTATCTCGCCAGGAACCTCCTGAGCATTGTTCTCCCATGCTTATCCACTGTCTCTTGTCTGAGATGCTAAATAATCTGAGTCCCCCAAGGTGCTACAAATGTATATTTATGAAAAGTCAGATTTCTGAGTGTACCTGAAAGCAACACCACAGCACAGGTGGTGACCACTTCCTTCTTGTGACCGGACCTGTCAACTCCGCCTGCAGCAGCCAGGTAACCCATGTTAGGATTTATGACATATATATATGACATATATATATACACATATATAACATGTATGTTCTCCTTGGCTTTTTGTGTCTGTCAGAATTTATTTTGTGAGAGACAAGATACATAACAACCATCATTTAGGTGGTTTTTATGGGGTGGGGGCATAAAACAGAGGCTAATATCAAAACAGATGCGACTGCATCTTAGGTCAAGCTAATGAATTTTATTGAATTAAATATAGCTTTATTCATAATTACATTTTATTTCTTCAAAAAACAGAGGTAAACTCATTGTTTTGTTCTGTCTCTCCAAATTAATCTTCAGATATGTGTGAAAAGGTCACAATTTTACCACAAACCTTTCAAATAAAAACATAATAAATTCATTATTATAAAATAGAGCTGAATTTCGGAGTAAAAAAACACACCAACTGATGAGAAAAGTAATAAATCTACAAAAAAATGTGTGAACGGTTTGAGAAAACCTCACAAATTTAATTAGCAATATTAATTTAGTTAATATAATAAGGTACACACATAAGGTAAACAAATTATCATGCAAAATTTTAAGTATTAAGTTTCAAATGGCAGTTTGTACATTATTTTTTGCAAATCCATTTCTGAAAGCAGCACACAGCCCACAAACGGAGGTGGACTTACCATTAGGCAAAGGTAGGCGACTGCCTTAGGCCCTCATCTGCTAAGGGCCTCGATCTACTAGGAGCCCCATGTATTTTTTTTAAATGTTCAGCATATTTGACCCCTTGAACGCTGTGAATTCCGCGGGCGGTCACGTCTCTGCATCTTAGTGCGTCTCAGTGCGCACTGAAAAAAAAAGCTGTATTTCCGGTCTTCCAGTACAGACACAGCCTTGTTACAACCTGAGAAAAAAGCTGTGTAATATATTCATTTTTTGTGGAATTTTTACAAAATTTTGACCTGAGCTTGACAACACTTGGTTCTACATTTCTGTTGTGTTTTCCAGCCAGTATCTGACAGCTGTATGTTATTTGCAAGCATTTGTATCTAAAAAAACACACCCAGGCGAACTTTCTTGTTACTCAGTGGCAGGAGCACTTAGAGAGCTTATGACTGTTTTGCCAAAAAATTCAAAGTGTTTTCTTTTAAATGAGACCAACGCCATGAAGATGCTGCAAAGGGTTGAAGAACAGCTTTTGATTTACTTTGGGCATGTTATTTTTAGGCGTTTTTAGGGAAGTTGAACAGAGTTCAACAGGTTAACATGTCCGACAAAACAAAGAAACACCAGAATTTACATAAACGGCAAATCAAATCACAAATGTAACATCCTCCCCAGACTGTTGGACACCTCCATGTTGTCTCTAAGACATGTGCATGCACGTGTCTTTGGTTACATTGTAAACAAACTCTACAGCGTGCAGAATAGCGGCAACAGTAATGGAGAAAAAGGGAAGAACACAGAAATTTTTTATCAGAACAACCTTTTTCACTTCAACCAGTGAGGAGACTAACCTCCCGAGGAGCAGATAGCAATGCTGCTTGTACGAGCACGCGTGATGCTAATGACAAGCGCCTGTTGTTAATGAGGAGGCAGCGGTGATGCTGGTTGCTGACAGTACAGGTAAACAACACAAATTTTTTTACAATTTTTTCTAATTGCAAGATTTGCAGAGGCCAAGGCTCACAAAGGTAAATTTATATATGGCCAACTGTGCTCTCCAGGCATATACAGGATATCTGCAGCCTCAGCAGATGACATTACATGAGATTAAATGTACAGTGGGGCAAAAAAGTATTTAGTCAGCCACCAATTGTGCAAGTTCTCCCACTTAAAAGACGAGAGAGGCCTCCAATTTTCATCATAGGTATACCTCAACTATGAGAGACAAAATGAGAAAAAAAAATCCAGAAAATCACATTGAAAGATTTTTAATGAATTAATTGGTAAATTCTTCAGTAAAATAAGTATTTGGTCACCTACAAACAAGCAAGCTTTCTGGCTCTCACAGACCTGTAACTTCTTCTTTAAGAGGCTCCTCTGTCCTCCACTCGTTACCTGTATTAATGGAACCTGTTTGAACTTGTTATCAGTATAAAAGACACCTGTCCATAACCTCAAACAGTCAGACTCCAAACTCCACTATGGCCAAGACCAAAGAGCTGTCAAAGGACACCAGAAACAAAATTGTAGACCTGCACCAGGCTGGGAAGACTGAATCTGCAATAGGTAAGCAGCTTGGTGT
This sequence comes from Pholidichthys leucotaenia, assembly GCA_020510985.1. Taxonomy (NCBI): domain Eukaryota; kingdom Metazoa; phylum Chordata; class Actinopteri; order Cichliformes; family Pholidichthyidae; genus Pholidichthys; species Pholidichthys leucotaenia. The sequence continues at coordinate 293,665,604 of CM035841.1, forward strand.
GAAGAAATCAACTGTGGGAGCAATTATTAGAAAATGGAAGACATACAAGACCACTGATAATCTCCCTCGATCTGGGGCTTCACGCAAGATCTCACCCCGCAGGGTCAAAATTATCACGAGAACAGTGAGCAAAAATCCCAGAACCACATGGGGGGACCTAGTGAATGACCTGCAGATAGCTGGGACCAAAGTAACAAAGGCTACATCAGAAACACACTACGCCACCAGGGACTCAAATCCTGCAGTGCCAGACGTGTCCCCCTGCTTAAGCCAGTACATGTCCAGGCCCGTCTGAAATTTGCTAGAGAGCATTTGGATGATCCAGAAGAGGATTGAGAGAATGTCATATGGTCAGATGAAACCAAAATAGAACTTTTTGGTAAAAACTCAACTTGTCGTGTTTGGAGGAGAAAGAACACCATACCTACTGTGAAGCATGGGGGTGGAAACATCATACTTTGGGGCTGTTTTTCTGCAAAGGGACCAGGACGACTGATTCGTGTAAAGGAAAGAATGAATGGGGCCATGTATCGTGAGATTTTGAGTGAAAACCACCTTCCACCAGCAAGGGCATTGAAGATGAAACATGGCTGGGTCTTTCAGCATGACAATGATCCCAAACACACTGCCCGGGCAATGAAGGAGTGGCTTCGTAAGAAGCATTTCAAGGTCCTGGAGTGGCCTAGCCAGTCTCCAGATCTCAACCCCATAGAAAATCTTTGGAGGGAGTTGAAAGTCCGTGTTGCCCAGTGACAGCCCCAGAACATCACTGCTCTAGAGGAGATCTGCATGGAGGAATGGGCCAAAATACCAGCAAGAGTGTGTGAAAACCTTGTGAAAACTTACAGAAAACGTTTGACCTCTGTCATTGCCAACAAAGGGTATATAACAAAGTATTGAGATGAACTTTTGTTACTGACCAAATACTTATTTTACCGAGGAATTTACCAATTAATTCATTAAAAATCCTTCAATGTGATTTTCTGGATTTTTTTTTTCTTATTTTGTCTCTCATAGTTGAGGTATACCTATGATGAAAATTGGAGACCTCTCTCATCTTTTAAGTGGGAGAACTTGCACAATTGGTGGCTGACTAAATACTTTTTTACCCCACTGTAGTTTGTTTGTTTTATTAAGATCCCCATTAGCGCTTGTATAAAACATTGGCTATTTTTCCTGGGGTCTAACATATATGTTCTCCCATGTGTCTGCGTAGTACAGAGGAGGGAGCACAATAGATGACTCTGCAAAATGGACCAGTCAGCAGACCATGAACAGGACCTTTCTGGCAAATGTGGGTAAGTCAGTCCTTCCAGGATTTCATGGGATGTTTTTATAATTGTTGTGGCGCAAAAAACCTGAATTTGTGGGAGCCTTTTTAAAAAGTTGCAATAAACGTTTTGATGTTTTGAGAGGTTTTTTTTGCACTAAAAGTTGTGGGAAGAATTACAAATTTTAAAGCTTTTTTCATAGTTTACTGCAATGATATTCTATATAACACCACAAGAAAAGCACAGGATTGTAAAAAATTTAAACAGTGATTTATAAATTAAGCAGAAACTTATGCTATACAGAAAAACTCTTGTGCAACAGCAAATACAGACTTTAACACAATTGAGAATGAAGTAGCTACTCATAAATTTGTCATAAAATGACCAACACTGTAGGCTACTCTTGCTGAGAACTTGAATAAAAAGGATGAAAAAATAATTATCCATTACAACAGCTAAATTGCATTAAATGCATGTTAAAGAGTATAGGTTTGGAAATTATGGCAGCACCTTCATTTGAAAACTCCCTAACCACAGCAGTCCCACCTCTTGGTACCGAGCGCAGAGAAAAAAGAAATAATTTATTCTGTTGCTCTGTATTGTCTATCAAAGTCTGTGTTTTTCTGAAAAATTACAGAATATCCTCTCTCTTTCTATGCCTGACTCTTACCTGTCTGTCTATCTGCTGCGTCTTGACACACACATCTCATCAGATACTCGTCTTTTCTTTACTGGGAGTTTTACTGGGAGGAGGGGCTCTCCTTGGGGGTTTGCTGGGGGCTCGCATTGGTCTGTGTCCAGACCGGAGATTTACAGTTTTAAAGCTCACTGACAAGATGTAGTAATGATTTTACCTCTAAAGATGTATAAAATGTTACAACACTGGCTGTAGTTAGATTTTCTCATTTGTTTGTAGTTTTACGGCATCTCTTCTCATGCACACTTCCGCAATGGGGTGATTTTCAGGCAGGTGGACTCTTTTCAACACAAACCCGGCACTTTGTACAGGCAGTCAAAACAGAGATGTAGGGAGACGTACACCGGCAGGCCGGGGAAGATGGAGGAGGGGACAGTATGGGAAAACTTGAAGGTGATTGGGTTTTTTTTAAATCACACACTGTTTATTGCTGACGTATTCCATTAATACTCACTGTAAACACAGAAGTGAGCATGGTGGAGCGATGCATTTGATTAGTTAGACTGAGTGTTTGAGCGGTACTCTGGGACAAATTTGATTAGCAAAATTGGTGGAAGTTGACGAGGATTGGCCAAAATTGCAGGAAAGTTGCGGTGATTGGACAAAGTTGCAAGGTCGCTCAAAAGATGTGGCGATGGCCTGATTTTGCGTGAATTAGTGCAATCGCATTATCGCAAAATCCTGGAGGGACTGGTAAGTGTGAACAAACAACAGATCTTCCATATGAATTGTTGTTGTTTTTATAATAGACAAGAGTCTACATTCAATTGTTAAACTTTGTTTTTCTACAGATGTAATTCCTGATGCCTGAATGATATCATCATTTGAAGACTTCTGAGGACAATAAGTTTCAGGTAGGATTTCAATAAGGCCTTAAAAGAAAGTGTAGAACAAAGAAAAAGTAGGTCCCCATTTCTGTCTTTGCCTTGGGCCCCAAGTGGACTAAGTCTGCCCTTGCCCACAGATACAGAAATCAGATTAAAAGGTAGCCTACTCATCTCAGGTTGAGTTAGGCTTCAACTATGTGCATCTTGTTTTGTCTGTATTATCTTCTCTTGTAAATTATATTGAATTCTGCAGTGCAAAAACGCCTTGTAAAGAGAGGAGACAAAAACAGAAGGTGAAGGTTGCTGAAAGAGGCAGCTAAAGCCAGTGGATGTTTGACCAGCTGGCTCATAAGGAGCACCACTGTCATAAATCACCCTTTTCAAGGGCTACAGAGGACACCAAGCACTCGCTGTGAGTTTGCACATTTATTAAAAAAAAGATGAACATACAGAAGAACACAACACTCACATATAATGGGAAGATGGAGGTGCAGGAGGAGAACGGGGCTCAATGTCAACAGGTGGAGAGAATAGCCTGGTAGGGACACAGGCTATGGCGTGTGGGAACGCCGGGGTAAACACATTTTCCCATTGGGTACACACCCAATGGGAAACAGGGCTCACGGCAGAGGATAAGGGAAAAAGAGAAATAATACCTGGACGGAGCTAACCCCTTCACCTTGGCGCCAAAACTAATAACACTCACTCAAAGGCGGACTGAAACTTCTGAGGAGGGAACAGTAGGACACGGCAACGAGAGAAACGTTACCGTCTCCTTAAAGGTGCAATCCATTACTTTCTGACCTCCTGGCCAGTAGGTGTTGCACTCACTGTTGCGTCATGATAACATTGCACGTGTTGCCATGTTGAAACAGAAACGGCGCTGGAAACAAGCATTCACAGGCCACAGCAGACTGTATGGAAATCAGTGTCATTGTGATTACGAGCCAGTGAAATCATGTCAAGCGACGAATCTTTTGTGGTATAGTGCCCAGTGATTTTAACTGAGTCTTCTTTGATGTTTATCTCCATTCAACAATTTTTTAAAATTACTGTCACATAATTATAAATAATTTATAGTAATGCTAGCGTTTCACAGATGTGATTGAACCTGATAATTACATAATTTTGATAATGTAATCGTGGCAAAACTGTAGCTGCCTTTAAGGACTTTGCTGTTGGTAGAGTGTTTTTGGCAGATATGCTGTAACACACTCTTGTGCTTTGTTTATATGTTCAGCGTTTTAGCTAAGAATGCTGTTCTAAAACGAGCTGTTGCTATGGCTAATCTATTGCCTTGGTCATCCTCAGTTGCTGTGTGTGGGCAATCAGAGACCATTACCCTGATCCCTACGGACAATACACTGGGTTTGTTCCAGGTCACTAGCTCACGCTCCTGGTCTGTGGCAGGTCCACATGTACATCCATGGTACAAGGTGCATCATCAGGGCATCAAAAACCAGGAGGTGGCAATTAATTTTTGGGTTCTGTCTCATTTTCTGTTCATTTAAATTGTATTTGTTTTATATTATTTTTATTTGGTTGTTTTATATTAGTGTTATATATTATTAAAATAAATTATTGTAAAATGGATGCCTGATATTGTTTGTGCCTTTTCTAATTTATATGTAAAGGGTGTTGTTGATTCATTGTTAGATTTACCAAGTGATGGCTTACCTATCCTCAATGCACAACTGAAATACTCTCAACCTTTGTATAACCTTGTATAACCTTGCAAAATTACTGAGAACTTCAGTTATACTTACCTGATCAGACATATAAGATAAGATAAGCCTTTATTAGTCCCACAATGGGGAAATTCCAGGATTGCAACAGCACAGGGATAGCAACACTCAGAGCAATAATCAGAAGGCAAGAGAAAAAAAAACAAAAAACAAAAAACAAGAGCAGCAAGTATATATATATATATATATATATATATATATATATATATATATATATATATAAATATATATATATATATATATATATATATACACACGCACACACACATATATATACACGTATATATATATATATATATATATACACTCACCGGCCACTTTATTAGGTACACCTGTCCAACTGCTCGTTAACACTTAATTTCTAATCAGCCAATCACATGGCGGCAACTCAGTGCATTTAGGCATGTAGACATGGTCAAGACAATCTCCTGCAGTTCAAACCGAGCATCAGTATGGGGAAGAAAGGTGATTTGAGTGACTTTGAACGTGGCATGGTTGTTGGTGCCAGAAGGGCTGGTCTGAGTATTTCAGAAACTGCTGATCTACTGGGATTTTCACGCACAACCATCTCTAGGGTTTACAGAGAATGGTCCGAAAAAGAAAAAATATCCAGTGAGCGGCAGTTCTGTGGGCGGAAATGCCTTGTTGATGCCAGAGGTCAGAGGAGAATGGCCAGACTGGTTCGAGCTGATAGAAAGGCAACAGTGACTCAAATAACCACCCGTTACAACCAAGGTAGGCAGAAGAGCATCTCTGAACGCACAGTACGTCGAACTTTGAGGCAGATGGGCTACAGCAGCAGAAGACCACGCCGGGTGCCACTCCTTTCAGCTAAGAACAGGAAACTGAGGCTACAATTTGCACAAGCTCATCGAAATTGGACAATAGAAGATTGGAAAAACGTTGCCTGGTCTGATGAGTCTCGATTTCTGCTGCGACATTCGGATGGTAGGGTCAGAATTTGGCGTCAACAACATGAAAGCATGGATCCATCCTGCCTTGTATCAATGGTTCAGGCTGGTGGTGGTGGTGTAATGGTGTGGGGAATATTTTCTTGGCACTCTTTGGGCCCCTTGGTACCAATTGAGCATCGTTGCAACGCTACAGCCTACCTGAGTATTGTTGCTGACCATGTCCATCCCTTTATGACCACAATGTACCCAACTTCTGATGGCTACTTTCAGCAGGATAATGCGCCATGTCATAAAGGTGGAATCATCTCAGACTGGTTTCTTGAACATGACAATGAGTTCACTGTACTGAAATGGCCTCCACAGTCACCAGATCTCAATCCAATAGAGCATCTTTGGGATGTGGTGGAACGGGAGATTCGCATCATGGATGTGCAGCCGACAAATCTGCGCCAACTGTGTGATGCCATCATGTCAATATGGACCAAACTGTCTGAGGAATGCTTCCAGCACCTTGTTGAATCTATGCCACGAAGAATTGAGGCAGTTCTGAAGGCAAAAGGGGGTCCAACCCGTTACTAGCATGGTGTACCTAATAAAGTGGCCGGTGAGTGTATATATATACACAGTATATATATATATATATATATACACACACACACACATATATATATATATATATATATATATAGACACACAGTGCGGAGCATTGTAGCTGGATGGAATAAATATGTACGCTACCGTTCAAAAGTTTGGGGTCACTTAGAAATTTCCTTATTTTTGAAAGAAAAGCACTGTTTTTTTCAATCAAGATAACTTTAAACTAATCAGAAATACACTCTAATATCTAATATACATTGCTAATGTGGTAAATGACTATTCTAGCTGCAAATGTCTGGTTTTTGGTGCAATATCTACATAGTTGTATAGAGGCCCATTTCCAGCAACTATCACTCCAGTGTTCTAATGGTACAATGTGTTTGCTCATTGCGTCAGAAGGCTAATGGATGATTAGAAAACCCTTGTGCAATCATGTTAGCACAGCTGATAACAGTTTAGCTGGTTAGAGAAGCTATAAAACTGACCTTTCTTTGAGCAGGTTGAGTATCTGGAAAAAATTATTATTTCAAATACAAATCATTATTTCTAACCTAGTCAATGTCTTGACTATATTTTCTATTCATTTTACAACTCATGGTGGTAAATAAGTGTGACTTTTCATGGAAAACACAAAATAATTGTCTGGGTGACCCCAAACTTTTGAACGGTAGTGTAGATATATAAACACACACAGTACGGAGCATTGTAGCTAGATGGAATAAATATGTAAATATATAAACACACACAGTGCGGAGCATTGTTGCTAGATGGGATGAAACAGCACAACCGTCTACTTAGTTATCCTACATGGTATGATTATGTACCCATACATATTCTCACCCTCCATAGCGACCGGTATTTTCTTAGTTGTATGCCGGAGGGGACCATTGTGTAAGTCTATTGCGTCTTTTGCATTCAAAACTATTAGGTTGTCACGTCTTTGTGCTACCTCTGTGAGCAGCCCTGCTTAGGTTGTACAGTCTGACAGCCGTAGGTAGGAAGGACCTGCGAAACCTCTCGGTTGTGCACCTAGGATGATGTAGTCTGCTGCTAAATGAGCTCCTCAGTGCATTCAGTATGTCCTGCATAGGGTGGAACTCGGACTCCAGCAGAGATGACAGTTTAGCCACCGTCCTTCTCTCTCCTATCTCCTCCACTGGGTCAAGGCGCTGCCCCAGGACAGAGCTAGCTTTCTTGATCAGTTTGTTCAGTCTCTTCCTATCGGCTGCCGTAATGCCACTGCCCCAGCAGACCACTCCAAAAGTGATGGCTGATGCCACCACCGTGTCATAGAATGTCTTCAGCAGCGCCCCTTGTACACCAAAAGACCTGAGTCTCCTCAGTAGGAACAGCCTGCCTGTCCCTTCTTGTAGAGTGCGTCAGTATTGTGTGACCAGTATAGTTTATTGTTCAGATGAACACCCAGGTACTTGTAGGATGTCACCATCTCGATGTCTGTTCCCTGTATATTTACTGGTGCTGTGAGGGGTTGTCCTTGCCTGCGGCAGTACACCACCAGCTCCTTAGTTTTCCTTGCGTTGATCTGGAGGCAGTTCCGATGGCACCAGTCCACGAAGTCCTGGATAAGCCCTCTGTACTCAGCTTCATCTCCATTGGAGATGAGGCCAACGATTACAGAGTCATCAAAGAACTTCTGTCGATGGCAGTGTGTTGTGTTGTGTGAGAAGTCCGCAGTATAAAGGGTGAACAGGAAGGGAGCCAAAACCGTTCCCTGGGGGGCCCCCGTGCTACCGATGATCGTGTCGGACACACAGTCCCGGGTTCTCACAAACTGAGGCCGGTTAGTGAGGTATTCCAGGATCCATGATGACAGGTGCTGGTCCACCCCTGCACACAGCAGCTTGTCCTTCAGGATCATCGGTTGGATGGTGTTGAAAGCACTGGAGAAGTCAAAGAACATGATCCTCACCGCATTCCCGGGCTTCTCCAGGTGGGACAGAGAACGGTGAAGGAGGAAGATCACCGCATCCTCCACCCCAATGCCATGCTGGTAGGCGAAATGGAGTGGATCCATCGCTGGTCCCACCAGGGGGCGGAGGTGAGCAAGGAACAGTCTCTCCAGGGTCTTCATCATGTGGGACATCAAGGCCACTGGTCTGTAGCTGTTCAGGTCTTTGGGGTGGGAGGTCTTTGGTACAGGTACCACACAAGATGTTTTCCACAGCTGTGGTACCCTCCCCAGCTTCAGGCTCAGATTGAAGATGTACTCCACAATCCCACACAGCTGGTCTGCACAGGACTTGAGGAGCTTTGCGCTGATGCCATCCGGTCCCGACGCCTTCCTCGCCTTGATCTTCCTCAGCTCCGTCCTCACCTGGGTCTTAGTGAGGGTCAGGTTGGGGGGCTGTGTGTTGGGAGTGGGGGGGTGTTGGTGGAGTGGGGAGTGGGCAGCAGGACTTGATGTCTTTAGAGGCAGCAGTGGTTGTTGCGCAGTCAGGGGGGAGGGCGGTTGGTCAAACCTATTGAAAAACAGATTCAGATTGTTCGCCCACTCCCTGCCCCCCGTGGCCTGGGGGGAGGTATTCTGGAGCCCAGAGATGGTTTTAAGGTTTCTCCAGACCCCGCTGATGTCGCTCTGTTGCAGCTTGTCCTCCATCTTCTTCCTGAAGCTGTCCTTGCCTTCTCTGATCTTTCTCCTCAGCTCCCTCTGTACGAACTTCAGCATCTCCCTGTTCCCCGACCTGAAGATCCTCTTCTTCTCTCTCAGAAGTGTTTTTATCTCAGGGTTGATCCAGGGTTTGTTGTTTGAGCAACACCGTATGGTCTTGGTGGGAACGGTGTTGTCCACACAGAAGCTGATGTAGTCCGTGATGGTGTGAGTAAGGCCATCGATGTCCTCACCATGTGGATCGCAGAGCTGCTCCCAGGCGGTGGTTTCAAAACAGCCCTTTAGAGTGTCCATTGCCTCCTCAGACCATAACTTCACTGTGCGCATGGCCGGAGGTTGTCTGTGCACTAGGGGTTTGTACACCGGCCGGAGATGAACCAAGTTGTGATCCGATCTCCCGAGTGGGGGGAGTTGTAATGAGGTGTACGCCTCCTTAGTGTTTGCGTAGAATAAGTCCAGTGTTTTATTGTCTCTAGTGTGGCATGTGACATACTGGGTAAACGTGGGTAGAATGGGAGACAGTGAAACATGGTTGAAATCGCCTGAGATGAGGAGAAGAGCATCTGGGTGTTTTGTCTGCAGCCTGCCGGTTACTGAATGGATGACGTCACGCGCTGTCCCAGCGTTCGCCGTCGGATTTGCATAAATAACAATGCAGATCATGTGTGAGTATTCCCTCGGGAGATATGTAGGCCGCATGCTAACAGCTAGCAACTCAATGTCTTTGCTGCAGTGTCGTTGTTTAACAGTGATATGTCCCGGTCTGCACCAGTTGTTGTTAACATACATTATCACTCCACCGCCCCTTGCTTTGCCACTGTCTGGTGTTCGGTCTGCCCATATCGCGTGGAAACCCTCCAGCTCAATGTTAGCATCTGCTGCTAATTCAGATAGCCACGTCTCCGTAAACAAAAGGAGACAGCATTCCCGGTATATGCTATCCTAGCGGGAGATAGCCGCTAGCTCATCTACCTTTCCCAGTAACGACCGTACATTCCCCATGACAACGGATGGAAGGGAGGATCTGTACCTTATATTTCTTGTCTTCCGCCTTACTCCAGCCCGGCAACCATGGCGTTTTCGCCTCAGTTCTCCCGGTATGTCGAGTTTTTCCGTTAGCACCGGGTGGCGGTTGAGTGCTAGCAGCTCTTCCCTGCTGTACCGTCTCCTGCTATAAACAGTGGCTCTGTCCACCGGCTCGGGAGACATTTGGGACGATCTGTGTGTCCGTGATATAAATGGAGTGAAAAACCGGATCAAAAAGAGAGAGGAAGGAAAAAAAAAGACTCAGAATTGAGCCGCTGTTGCAAAAGACAGCCGACTCGTGTGGCGCCGGAAGTGAATCCCAGAGTGCAGAGCATTTTCTTCAATAAGCTCACTTTTTGAAATTATTTGTAGTGCAGTAATACTCCAGTTGCTCTCATATGGCTACTCAGTGTAAAAAACTCAGTGCATTTCAGAAAATAAGCACATCAGTAATCCAATACTGTGGTGATCTGCTCTGTGTGCCTGCTGCCCTAATTGTCTCCACAGCTGCGCGCACACCTGCTCCTCCAATTAGACAACCTTCTTAAGGAGCTCTGCCTATCATTCTGCACGGAGACGTCAACGCTTCATCTGGATGAAAGAACTCTGTGCTAGAGTCTACTTCTCCTTTCGGTAGGGAGTCTCGCCTCCCTCATCATTTCAGCATGTCTGATTGTCTGGGAGTTTCGTCTCATCAACACAACGTAAGCCTCTCCAAGAAATTCATTCTCTATGCTCCTTCCCTCTGTCTTCCCTGTGCACAGGTGGATTCCCCTGGGTGGACTTCCTCCTCCTGGCGGCGGACTGGGACCTTTGCCTACACGCTGAGGAAACTCTGGTTTCTATGAATGAACTATTCACCTCTGAAAGCACCTGAATCACCTAAACCTGCATGAGCACAAAGCGGGCCAAGACACTGGCATACGGTGCTGTTTGGATGCTCTTCTGCACCTCAACTACTCACCAGCACCGTAAGACTGTTTAATCACTTGTTTATTCAACCAGTTACAGAGAGCTCATACACTTGTCTCTTCTCTCTCCTAGGGTTGCCAGACTTGTCCCCGCTCTGCTCGTGCTCCTGCACTCATTCACATTTACACTCCCACACACACTCACACACACATTTAATAAAGATAATTGTGTTTATTCTGAGTCTGTGTCTGCGTCTGGGTTTGTCCGAATCATGTCAGTACATCTCCGTCAGGTAAACCCAGCAGACAGTGATCTTGCACAAAGGATGAACATCATTGAGGCTTGTTTAGACCAACTGTCTTATCAACAACAGGTCTCTTTGACACAGCTGACTCAAATTAACACTTGCCTCGATCAGCTCACCCAGATACAACCTTTTCCACCTGCTCCTGGGGGGACAATCGGGCCAGCTAATTCCACTCCACTTCCCACCCAGCATTCCTGTTTGACCCTGGTTCCCACTCCCACCCGTTTTAGTGGCAAGCTAGGGGAAGCACGGGACTTTCTGTTGCAATGCAGTATTGTGTTTCAGCGGATGCCAGGGGATTTTCCCATGAGACACAGCTGTATTGGTTATGTAGTTAATTTAATGGAGGGGCAGGCCTTAGCGTGGGCTTATGCCGTCATGGCTCGTCCAGACTATTCTAGTTACACATATGACCGTTTTGTGGCAGAATTCAGTGAGGTATTTGACCACTCCGACCGGGATAGTGTGCTCGCCACTCGGTTACTGAATCTTAAACAGGGGTCTAAATCTGTAGCTGATTTTTCGGTTGATTACCGGGTGGTGGCAGCGGAGGTCAGGTGGGAGGATGCTTCCCTCTGCAGTATTTTTGTATGTAGCCTTAGTCTTATGAATGAATTGGCCCGGATCAAAAAGCCTTCTAAGTTGAATGAGCTGATCTCCCTTGCCATTAATATTGATAACAGGTTGAGGGAATAAGGGAATGAGCTAACGAGTGTCGACCTCCTGGTCGCTCTGCCACAGTCTCCCTTGCTGGCCCTCCCTCCTTCTGATTACCCGAGGCCGAGGAACCCATGGTAATGGGTCAATCTAAGTTGCCACCGGCTGAGAGACAATGCTGCCGTGACCTCAACTTGTGTTTTTACTGTGCTAGTGAGGAACACGAACTTGCCTCCTGCCCCAAGCTGCCAAAAGGGGGGGTCCGTGCGTCACAGTAGGGGGACTCATGGACATACCTAAAGCCAAATCCCTTACTAGGTTTATGCTCCCTATCTGTTTTCAACACAATTACAACGAAATATCCACCCACGCTCTCATTGATTCTGGGGCCGAGCAGAGCTTTATTTCGGAGAGTTTGGCAACCCGGCTGGGTCTCCCATGCTATCAGCTGAAGACTCCTTTGAAGTTGATTGCCCTGCCTAAAGTGCCTCTTGCCATTGTGGCTAAACAGACTGCCCCTGTCTCGGTCCTGGTGTCAGATAACCATCGGGAAAAAATTAGTGTTTTCGTGCTTTCTGTATCTGCCTCCCCTGTCAGTCTGGGTTACCCCTGGCTCAGGCTGCATAACCCCGTGATTGATTGGTGGACAGGAAGCATTGTTTCTTGGAGTTCATTTTGTTTGAGTGCCTGCCTGCAGTCAGCAGCCTGTTCTCCGTCTGTGCCCCTCTGCTCTCCTGATTCACCACCACCTGATCTCTCTTTGGTGCCTCTTGGAATACCATGATCTAGGTTCCGTTTTCAGCAAGGCTAAGGCTCTATCACTCCCCCCCCCCCCCACCGCTACTGGTCTCTCTCCTTTTGAAGCATCCTTAGGTTACAACTCCCCCCCCCCTTTCCGGAGGAGGAGGAGGAGGAGATTGCTGCACTGTCAGTCTAGTCTCACGTGAAGTGCTGTCGCCGACTGTGGAGAGCGACCAGGGCCGCTCTGCAGCACACAGTGAGCCGCAACACCGACATTGCCAACCACCGCAGGACCCCAGCTCCGCCTTATTGGGTTGGGCAGCAGGTATGGTTGTCGACCAGGAATATCAACCTGAAGACAGAATCCAAGAAACTTTTACAGCGCTTTATTGGTCCGTATACTATCACTCACATTGTCAACCCAGTGGCTGTGCGCCTGGCGCTTCCCCCTTCCCTCTGCATTTGTCCCACCTTCCATGTCTCTCAGGTGAAGCCATTCATATCCAACCCTCTGTGCCCCCCTCCCAAGACTCCGCCCTCTCCAGTGAAGGTTGATGGTGGCCCCGCATATCTGGTCAGCCGTATTCTGAACATCCAACGCAGGGGTCGTGGCCTACAATATCTGGTGGACTGGGAGGGATATGGTCCGGAGTAGAGGTCCTGGGTGCATCCTTCCTTCATGATGGATCCGCAGCTCATTAGGGAGTTTCACCGGACGCACCCGGGTAAGTTGGATCGGCCACCGAGAGGCATCCCGTAGGGGTGGGGGGAGTACTGTGGTGATCCGCTCTGTGTGCCTGCTGCCCTAATTGTCTCCACAGCTGTGCGCACACCTGCTCCTCCAATTAGGCAGCCTTCTTAAGGAGCTCTGCCTATCATTCTGCACGGAGATGTCAAGGCTCCATCTGGATGAAAGAACTCTGTGCTAGAGTCTACTTCTGCTTTTGCTAGGGAGTCTCGCCTCCCTCATCATTTCAGCACGTCTGATCGTCTGGGAGTTTCGTCTCCCCAACACAATGTAAGCCTTTCCAAGAAAATCATTCTCTACGCTCCTTCCCTCTGTCTTCCCTGTGCACAGGTGGATTCCCCTGGGCGGACTTCCTCCTCCTGGCGGCGGACTGGGACCTTTGCCTACACTCTGAGGAAACTCTGGCTTCTATGAATGAACTATTCACCTCTGAAGCACCTGAATCACCTAAACCTGCACGAGCACACGATGGGCTGAAGCACTGGCATACGGTGCTGTTTCATGCTCTTCAGTGCCTCAACTACTCACCAGCACTGTAAGACTGTTTAATCACTTGTTTATTCAACCAGTTACAGAGAGCTCATACTCTTGTCTCTCCTCTCTCCTAGGGTTGCCAGACTTGTCCCCGCTCTGCTCGTGCTCCTGCACTCATTCACATTTACACTCACACACACACTCACACACACATTTAATAAAGATAATTGTGTTTATTCTGAGTCTGTGCCTGCATCTGGGTTTGTCTGAATCATGTCAAATCTGACACAAAATCACTAGTCATAGTCCTTATAATATCTATAAAAAAGTATTATTTAAATATTTAAATTTATATCGGATTACTGTATAATCTTAAAGTTTTGTTAGTATTTTAGAAAAGTTCAATTCTCAGCAATATTACATTTTCTGACAGTATACTAATATTATGTTATAAGGCAAATCAACATCAACGAAAGTTGTCTATGAAAAAAGGGCTTTTTTAACAAATACTTTATTGTATAGCACCAATTCACAACAACAGTCAGCTCATAGAACTTTGAAGTGTTGTATAAAGACCTCACAATTACAGAAAGACCTCAACAATCAGGTGATCACCTGTGAGGATCACTTAGCCACACTGCAGAGTAAAAACTCCATTTTAACAATAGGAAGCCTCCAGCAGAAGTTTTTAGTTTTAGTTTAGTTTATTTGAAAAGGGACAATGCAATTTCATAAAACACATGATTACACATGGTTAAAAAAGCCAGAATTAACCAAAAGGCTAGTTTTCATCTGTAGTCCCCTGGCCAAGATGTAAAAAAGCAGTAAAATGCATCTACAAGAAAAAAACATGGTTAGACATTTAAGAGGGCACTAATGTAACAAATAACATATACATAACAAACCGTACATTTAAACACAACATCAAACATCATAGCAGACTTATCTTTTAGTGTTGGCAGCTGTAGGTGTTTATAAGCCACATTTTCAATTTTTTTGTGAAGGCCTTGAATGTTGTGAGCAGTTTAACCTCCTCAGGTACTGAGTTCCACTCACTAGTGCTCCTCACTGACCAGGCCGACTTACTGAAAGTGCTCCTGCGCAAAGGAATGAAACAGTCACCTCTGACAGAGCCTCGAGTGACACGCTCAGAGCTGTTTCTTTGGCTGATGAACTCTGCCAGAGGATCTGGAGCCAAATCATGCAGTACTTTATAAATCAAATTTAAATTTGCAAATGTATGAAGACTCTCCCAATTTAAAAGACTGTATTTTTTTAAAATTGCACAATGATGATAATGCCTAGGTTTTTTATCCATAACTTTAACTGCTTGTTTGTACAAAACTTCCAATGGTTTTTTTTGCCCTCAAACCCGCCTGGGACCAGCTAGTTAGGCAATAGTTGAAGTGACTCAGAATCATTGAATGCAAGTATATTATTGCGGCTTCAGTTGACATTTCATTTCGAATTGCATGGAAATTTGCAAGATTTAACTCGATTTTTTTTACACAATTTAGCAATATGGGCTTTAAAGGAAAGCTGTGAATCTGTTATTAACCCACGATATTTATATTGGCTAACAATTTGTATTTTTCCTCCATTAACATGTATGTCAGGGTCAGGTGACACTCTGTTATTTTAGTGAAATACATGCCTACAGTTTTAGAAACATTTAACTGTAGACAGCACTCCTGCAACCAAGCTGTGACACAGGACATTGTTTTACTAAGTTTAGCAGCAACAGTGTCTTTGGAGCAACCATGAACAAAAAAAACCGTGTCGTCTGCATACATTAAGCATTCAGCTTCAGAACAAACAGTGGGCAAATCATTAATATAAAGACTAAATAAAAGGGGGCCTAATATTGATCCCTGAGGGACTCCAGAAGTTAGCCTAAGAGAATCAGATCTGCAGTTGTTAACTGATACAGATTGTGTTCGATCATGCAGATATGATTCAATCCAGTTCACAGCATTGTGAGAAAAGTTAAATTTAAAGAGCTTGGTAAGAAGAACAGAGTGATTTACTGTATCGAATGCTTTCCTGAGGTCCAAAAACACCGCCCCTACAACTCCACCCTTATCAAGAAAAGATTTTATTTTCTCAATGAAGAGGCATGTAGCCATTTCAGTGGAATGCTTGGATCTGAAACCAAACTGCATGGCATGGAGAGAGGGGGAACTACTGTTTAAATAATGGACAATCTGTTCTGCCACCCATTTTTCTGCAATTTTGGAAATGGCTGGAAGAATGCTTATTGGTCGGTAGTTATGCAGAAGAGTTGAGTCACCGGATTTAAAAACAGGGGTAACAATAGCAGATTTCCAGGCCTTTGGAAAATGGCCAGATGAAATTGAAAGATTAATGATTGAGGCAATAGCAGTGGCGAGAGCTGAACCTAAATCTTTGAGCATGTTTGTGTCCATTCCAAAAACATCCTTTGCTTTAGATGGTTTGAGTGATTGAATTAAATTGATAACTTTGGTCTCAGTAATATTTGTAATAGTAAAAGACTGCGATGCAGACAATACAGGGTATTCCTTCCTTTGTTTTACTATAAACTTATCAGAGATTTCTGACACAGATTCAATGAAGTAGTTGTTAAAAACATCAGCCATCACTTGAGGTTCTGTCAAGATGTTTCCATTCAATTGAATTTGCATTAGTTTTGCTTTGTTTTTCTGGGAATCACCCAATAGTTTTTTAATATATGTCCAGGTTATTTTGGAATTTCCCCTTGCACTATTCAAAACAGTAATGAAAAAGTCAGCTTTAGATTTTCTTATTTCTTTCACTACTGTGGGCTATATTAATCATATATTCCATAACCTACATATGTCGAAG
The DNA here is from genome assembly GCA_020510985.1 of Pholidichthys leucotaenia. Lineage (NCBI taxonomy): Eukaryota > Metazoa > Chordata > Actinopteri > Cichliformes > Pholidichthyidae > Pholidichthys > Pholidichthys leucotaenia. The sequence goes on from CM035841.1 coordinate 293,681,993, forward strand.
CATGTGGGAATGTTTGGTGATTACATATGTAAGGCGACTTCACACCTCTGAAAGGACAAAGACTCCCAACCGCCAGTGAAGAACAAAGACGTTCCCAGACACCGCGGTGGAGACCGGAGGAGCTACCCTCACCCCCCCAGGGCGAAGAGAGGAAGTACCAAGACAATGGGGGGATTATGATAATGAGGGATATCAGCCTTTGATATGCATGTCTTTTGTTATGTGCAAGTATAAAGTCAGAGAGCCGGAGATATTCGGTCTCTTTTTCCTTCTGCTGCTTCTGCACTTAGATGAGACTTGTTAGGAGAGCTGATAATAAACTTTGGTTTATATATCATACCGCCTCGTTCTTTCAAGCTCTTCTACACTGGTGACCCCTGACGCGAGTATGGACCTGAGGCGTTCCCCCACAATCGACTCATCTGTGGCGACCCAGGCAGACGCCAGCACCCACGCAGACAGGGGAACAGATGGACGACTTTCCCCCCCGGCAGAAGGGATTGAGAGGGCTCAACCGAGCACCAGCGCCGCTGAGAGAGCCGAAGCAAGGCACTCTTACCCTGCGGGCACATCAGTGACGGTCTACACTAATGCCGTCGCTGTCAAGCTGCCGGACTTCTGGCAGGAAGACCCTGCCTCGTGGTTTCAACAAGCTGAAGCCCAGTTTACACTGGCGGGCATCACGGCTGACGATACGAAATTCTATCATATCGTCTCCAAACTCGACGCCGCCACTTCGAGGTGTGTGCGGAGCATGATCCGGCGGCCGCCGGCCCAAGACAAATATGAAACACTGAAAGCAACCCTCGTGGCAAATTACGTCCCCTCAGCTGAAGAGAGAGCCGAGAAGATCCTGGCGGTCTACGGCCACAGAGGGTGCAAACCTAAAGCCCTCATGGAGGATTTGCTGCAGCTTAAAGAAGAGGACAATGACAACTTCCTCTTCCAATTCATATTCCTCAGCACGCTGCCGCCACACATGAGAGGGACACTCGCCAACATGAGATGCAGCACCCAGCAAGACTTCCGCGTGCTCGCCAACGAAGCTCAACGGCTCGTCAACGCCTGCAGGGAACAGACACCCACAGCAGCATCCGCAGCCCTCAACGCTGAGGCCCAGAGCCACGGCGAGCCTCAACCCACGGAGCAGATCCAGCCTGCGGTGACAGCGACACAGCCCAAACGTAACAGACGGAGCGACGTCTGTTATTATCACCACCGCTTAGCCGAGAAGGCCCGCAAATGCGTTCCCCTCCTGCAAAATTACGATTTCGGGAAACGCCAAAGCCGAGAGCCGTTAACAGCAGCAGTTCTCGGCGAGAAGAGTAAGCTGTTATATGTGACGGATGGACACACCGGCATGCAGTTCCTTATTGACACAGGAGCTCAGCTGAGTTTCGTCATGCCCTCCCAAGCAGACCGAGCCATGGGCACATGGGGCAACGGAGCGGTGGCAGCCAACGGCTCCAACATTGACACCTTCGGCGAAAAGAGCCTGCACCTCCACATCCACAGCCGCAACTACAGATGGACATTTGTTGTAGCGGCGGTGAGGTTTAACTTGTTAGGCGCAGATTTTTTGTGTGCACATGGGTTATTAGTGGATCTAGCGAATAGACGCTTGGTTAATGCACTGTCTTTTGTTCTATTCCCTGCTCAGCCCGAGTTTCTCCACCACCTGTGCAGGCTAGCATCACCACAGCAAGAGGTAAGTTTGAGCAACTCCTCACCCAATTTCCAGCACTCACAATTCCCAAATTCTCAGCCACAGTGGCTAAACACGGGGTTGAACACTTTATTCCCACAACGGGCCCACCCGTATTTGCCAAAGCTCAGCGCTTAGACGCGGCCAAGCTCAACATAGCTTGGGACGAGTTTACTACCCTTGAAAAATTAGGCATTGTTAGACGCTCGAAGAGCCCTTGGGGCTCACCACTTCACATGGTTCCGAAACCCGACGGTTCTTGGAGACCGTGCGGGGATTACCGCAGATTAAACAGCGCATGACCGCTACCCAATTCCTCACATTCAGGATTTTTCACTGCATCTGGCGGGTGCGCGCATTTTTTCAAAAATAGACCTGGTCCGCGGTTATCATCAAGTCCCAGTTCGAGCAGAGGACATTCCTAAAACAGCTGTAATAACCCCTTTCAGCCTTTTTGAATTCCTGCGAATGCCTTTCGGCCTCAAAGGCGCGGCTCAAACTTTTCAGCGGATGATGGACGCGGTATTACGCGACCTTCCTTTTGTTTTCGTCTACCTCGACGACATGCTGGTAGCCAGCTCGTCTGAGGTAGAACACGAGCAGCACCTCACTACGGTTTTTCAGAGACTAGAAGAGCACGGGTTAATAATCAATCCAGCCAAATGCAAATTCGGCGTGTCACAAATTGATTTTTTAGGACACAGAGTCTCTCCGAACAGGGCAGTTCCACTTCCAGACAAAGTTCAAGCGATAAAAAGTTTCCCACGACCACAAACGGTCAAATCGCTGCAAGAATTTTTAGGAATGGTTAATTTTTACAACCGTTTCCTCCCCCACGCAGCTCAGCTCATGCAGCCCCTATATGACGCACTCAGAAAAAAGAAAGCTTCCAACGCGGTCGAATGGACCCCGGAGCGCGAACGCGCCTTCGCGGAAGTAAAGAGTGCCATAGCTAATGCCACATTGTTAGTTCACCCCGATCCCTCGGCCCGCATTGCGCTAACCACAGACGCTTCGGACCCAGCTATAAGGGCAGTTGTAGAACAACATGTCAGCGGGATCTGGCAACCTTTAGCATTCTTCAGCAAATCGCTAAACCAAACTGAGCGTAAGTACAGCACTTTTGACAGGGAGCTGCTAGCGCTTCATTTATCCATCCGCCACTTCCAGTTCTGGTTAGAAGGGTGGAGTTTCACGGCTTTTGTAGACCACAAACCGCTCACCTTTGCTATGACTAAAATTTCAGAACCATGGTCAGGCAGGCAACAAAGACAGCTGGCTGCGATTTCAGAGTTCACCACAGACATTCGACATGTGGCAGGCAAACTTAACGTGGTAGCAGACTGCCTCTCTCGCGCTGTGACATCACCAGAGCACGAGGAGACAGATTATACTGCCTCAGCCGCAGAACTTTTCACTAACGCGGACACATACGCAGCACCAATCCATGCAGGGATAGATTATGCAGCCATGGCAGAGGAACAAAGCAGTGACGCGGACGTGCGCGCACTCCTGTCTGGACCAACAGGGTTAAGGCTGGAGGAAAAGGGTTTACGCGATGGCGTGCCCCCCCTAATATGCGATATTTCAACCGGCCGACCTCGCCCGTTAGTCCCAGCTACATGGCGCCGCCGTATTTTCGACTCAATTCACTCCCTCGCGCACCCAGGTGTGCGCGCCTCGGTTAAAATGGTCGCCGAAAAGTTTGTGTGGCCAGGCCTGCGCAAAAACGTAAAAGAATGGGCAAAAACTTGCATTTCTTGTCAGCGCGCCAAAATACACAAACACACTAAAGCCCCTCTGGAGCCTTTTCCGATCCCGGCTAGAAGGTTCGACCACGTTCATGTCGACTTAGTGGGGCCACTACCTTCCTCCCAAGGTTTCACACACCTGTTAACAATGATAGACCGCACCACGCGCTGACCAGAAGCAGTCCCTCTAGCGTCAACTACAGCAGAGGAAGTCGCTCGCGTTTTTTTGACAAACTGGGTGGCACGTTTCAGCGTCCCATCGGACATCACGTCCGGTAGAGGACCTCAATTTGTCTCGGAGCTTTGGTCAGCCATGTCCAGCAGCTTAGGGGCAACAATTCATCGCACCACCGCTTATCACCCTCAGGCTAATGGGTTATGCGAGCGTTTTCACAGGTCTTTAAAGGCCTGTGAAAACTATGGCCTGGCATGGCCATAGTCCAGTACCCGTGTGAATAGCATGTGCTGACTCCGTCTGGCTGGATACAAGGTTAGAGTGTCCCTTTTTCTTGGACCGGTTGAACTTAGCAGAAGAAAGAGAATTATCCAAACAACAGAGGAGTACATTGATATCACAATCCACGGTCCAATTTGCTCTTTAGATGACTTTTTAAGCAAACACACAGGACTTGCCAAACTGTGTGTCTGCACCCCGGCAGCCATCTTGTTTCTTTCAGAGTTTGAGTGGTTTTGGCATCTGATCAGGATGCCTACTGGTCGCCTCCAACTTAAGGTGTTTGGAACACGTCCCCCAAGGATGACACCACGGGGCAGACTATGACTCCCAGCTGGCATGGAACACCTTGGCATCCCCTCTGATGAGCTGTAGAAGGTGGCTGGAGAGAGGGAGGTCTGGGCTGCTCTACTTGAACTGCTGCCTACATGACCCGGATCCCCAGAAAAGCTGTTGAGGATGGACGGATGGATGGATGGGCAAAAGAAAATTTTGACAATATTCTCAAAAGTAGAAATAGTCTGTCTCCCAAATATCAGAAAACAAAGTCAGATGTAGACATCTTCCCCCTGTGTGACTGTTGAGTGAACTGGATCAGCGTGGTCCATGGAGCCGATCTGGGAGAGCAGTATAGAAAAATAATATAAGAAATTGGACACAAACTTCAAATCTTTCATTGTCTCTTCAGTTTGTGTTGCCCTAGCTTCTTACAGTAAGGTACAAAATACCAATGTCCAAATTAAAAAAAATCAAAACAAAAACAGTCTAAAGGAAAAAAAATGCATGAAAATATGACGTAATCTGAACTTGTAGACATTTTTTGTTAAACATTCCAAATATGCTACAATGAGTGTGCTTGGTCAACTAATGCAAAATATACTCTTAGTGACAGAAAAAGTGGGTAGAGAAATGGAATTGGATTTTAGCTGTGTGCCGTGTGCTGTGTTCACTCCTGCTGCAGCATTGGACCTCATTCAAAAACAGGAAAAAGATTTTCAGTTCCACATCCTTGGAACACCAAAGGCCCTTTTCCACTATGGTCAGTGCGGTACGGTTCGGTATGGTACGGTTTGTCTGTTTTTCCATTAGGGACTGTAACTGCTTTCAGTTCCCTTTTGTCAGAACAGTTCCTTTTTTTCAGAACCGCTACATTATACACCGGGTGCACCTGTCCAAGGTTAAGTTAGCACGTATTTACTCGGATATAGACCCAACTTGTGAAAAGTGTGGTAGCGCTCCTGGCACTTTGCTTCACATGTATTGGTCCTGCCCTTCATTGATGAATTTTTGGCATTCTGTTTTTATCACTATGTCTGAAGTCCTGCAATATCAAATTAAACCTGATCCATTATGTGCCATTTTTGGTGTGGCTCCAGAACTTGTCTTGCCAAATTCCAAATTAAAAGTATTCAAATTTTCATTATTATTGGCTAGACGTGCTGTATTACTGAAGTGGAAAGACTCTTCGCCCCCTTCACATTTACAGTGGATAAAAGATATAATGTCCTGTTTGGATTTAGAAAAAATCAGATATACAGTTCGTGGCTCTGAAAACAAATTCTATAAATTATGGCGCCCGTTTCTTGATTTCTTTGAAAGACCCACAATTATAGTTTCTGAATAGCTCATATCCCCTTTACCCCACCCCCACCTCACACACACAATATTTCTTTTTGTATTTTTTTTTATTATTGTTTATTTAAAGGTTTTTGTGTTTTGAAGCATCCACATTTGTTAGTTTTAAATTTTAGTTTTGCACTGTTTGGTTAAAACAAAAATGAAAATTTCCAATACTTTGTATTGTATTGATACTTCAATTAATAATAATAAAAAGACCTTTGAAAGAAAAGAACCGCTACATTGAGGTTCCGAGCGTACCGTCCCGGTGACGTAAACACACTGCAGGCCACTGATTGGTCTGGGCGTAACATCATGAGAGTGGGCGTAACGCTGACTTTCCAGAATCGCTCGCAAGCCGCCATTTGCAAAGATTCGTCCGTGAGCCAGCCAACAAGTGATATAATATAAACAACAACGATAGAATGTCTTCACAGAAATCAACACCACGGTCCAGCAGAGTTTTCTGTGCGTTTCGGCTGATGAGAGAATCCAAAGCGAAGCAGACGGAGCCACCCTGGAAAGTAAACGGAGCGACCCTGGGAAGTAGACGGAGCCGCCCAAACTGAATTGAATGTACGGCCGTGGGAGCATCCAACTTCAGCAGTTGAAGCCGTGATTGTCAGGCGGTGGCCCTCGCGAGCCACCATAAGACGCCAAAAGTCACCAGTGAAGTTTGCATTGATGTTTATTAATGAACAAAAGCAACACACAAAGTAATGAGCCACGGAGGGCTAAAACACACAACGCTAGACACAGACGATCGAAAGGCTATAATGAAGCACACTTACGATCTAGACCAGGAAACACTCGTTAACATGGAATCGTGACGAATTGTTGACGATTGTTGACGAGACTGCTGCCTCATTCTGCTCCCAGCGCCCGCTTAAATACAGGGCTGCTGATGAGCCGCAAATGCAGCACAGCTGTCACGCTTTGACAGCAGGAAGCCCCTCCGAGCGCTGTCACAATAAGAGCTTGGGGAGCCAGAAGGTAAACACTGCTGTCAAACCTGGCGGAGATGATGCATGGCCCGAGCACGGACGAAATCGGCGCACGGACCATGACAGTGATATTAGGATATAGAGGATGGTGAGTGATGTGATATGCATCTTTTACGATATTTATCCCAGCAGTGGAAAGTTCACTTTGGACAGACGAAAACTTGCTCTTGTTTAAACAATGACCTAGCTAGTTAGCTGTCAATGCTACGTCCGTCCTTGTATGTTGCCTTTGTGTTGACAATATCTGATGAAATAAGCTAGTTGTAATCCTGGTTAAAAAGGTGTTTTTTTTACATATTGCACTTTTGTGCTGTGCGTGTACTTAAGTTGTGTGTATTTTCATTGTAGAGTCAGACCAGGCTACATTTGGCACCACACAGCAATGTGACTGGTAAGCTGCACATCTTATTTATAGTCAAATCTTTTGCTTTTTAAGTTAAAGTATAGGTAAAGTGCCAAATTTAAAGTAGCACAATTTCCACTTCATATGAAAGGGACTGAACTGAGATTTATTTGATTATGTAAATATTAATTACAGAGTAATTGAAAATGAATGGCACATCCAATAGTAGCCACTGTAAAATAAACCGCATGTTTATTTATTTATTTTTTTTTTATCAGATCACTTCTGTGATCCTTTATGAGTTATAGTCATAATAGTGTATCTTGCACTTTGGGGAATGGGAGTTGTTCAGTCACCATTAGAATTTAGTTTATATGTGTAGTTTATAGTATTTCGTCTTTAAACTCATCCAGTAAAAGAACACATTACAAATATTTGAGACCCATTGTGGTGCTTCCTTTTATATTTTAACAATACAAGCACAAAACACCGCCCACACTTGAAACCAGGGGATACAGCGGTGGCTAAACTTTTATTGATAACATTATTTCTCAAATATGTTTTAAACTTGCTTTAATTATCCACCACCCATTTCTGTCTTTCATGTAGGCAAGAGGAAAACGATTCACCCAAACCGGACCTTGCCTCACTATTTACAGAGATGCAGGCTGAAGATCTGCTGAACTGGGACCAGTGCGAGGGGCCGATCCAGTTGCTGCTCAGTGAGGCAGCATGGCCGGCGTGTGTGACCCATTCCAATTTCTTTTTTTTTTTTTTTTTTACAGTTTGAATTTTGCACATTCTAAATAATCTGGAATTTGCTGCTGATTGTAATAAACAATTTAGTGACTTACGTGTTTGCATCATGATTTTCTTTTTTGTCTGTTAAGACACCAGTGTGAAAAGAGTCAACAGTACAAACCATTTATCAGTGACTTTGAAAATAATGGCTCATTTTTAAGAAAAGTAACCAAAACAATTATTTGCTGAAGACTGTATTGTTAGATGTGCCAGTGCAGAAGACACTGTACACTTTAGGGATAGTACCAGTGATATGGAGGAATTCTGGGCCATATTAGCATCTGTATTTCCTAATAATGGGATAGAAGAGAGAACCTGCAGGGTCTTGGGCCTCCATGGCACATGATTGGACACCCCTGAGTTTGGGTTTAATGGTATTTAACATTTTAACGCAAACTGCTTTATGGTTCATAATTCTGTTGGCAGACTTACACCAAACCAAAAGTGATTTCTCAAACTGCTGGATTGTTCTTAGACAGCTTTTCCAATCTTTTAGTATTTATGTCACTTGGTGGCAACCTTCACACATAAAACAAAAGTGGAGACACATTTGCAAAAGTACAAAGGTTTATTGTCAAAATTCCCAGGGCAATACTACATGAATACATGTATAGTTCACTGTTGATGCAGAGAATATATATTTATACAGTATCTACATGTAGTCAGCAGTACTCAATATGATATATTTCCAGTTAATCCATGTATTTCTCTATGTATCCTTGTGACTGCATTATTTTAGTTACTTTTAATCCTAGATCCATTTGTTTTGGCTTAAAATGCATAATTGTTAAATATATCTTATTATACCTAACTCAGTACTGTTTACCTGTTGAAATATATACTTTACGGCTCATATACTACAATATGGCACCTGGCGATCAAGTTTGGCAGCTGATCATGTTTGCCACGATACCACCAGGTGGAGCAGGTAAATCCTATGACGTTTCAACAGTCTCTCAATGATTTTGACACAGATCAGAGCAGTTTGTTGCACAGGAAGCTAAACATTCCTACAGACATTCTGCAGTTCTGTAACCACTTTGCGTTGGTGAAACTGGGGTGACATCCACTGTTGAACGTCCAGACCCACAGTTTGAAGCGATATTTTTGCCACAAGAGAGCCATCTGAAACACACACACAGAGAATACATATTTTAGTACCTAATACCGATAACTTGTCGACATTACAATGTCGTACAGCGGACTTAAAAGCAAAGTAGCATTAGCAATCATTAGCTTACCGTCATACGTGATGTAGTTCGTATCCTCATGTCTTCCCCATTATGCTGCTCTATTGTTTCCTAAACGCTCCAGTACTTTTCCAGAGTGTGTCGTCTCACCGCCTTTGCGTTCTGTTCTCCTTTTTTGGTATCCTGCCAGCTTGTGCTTTGCCTGTGTCACTTTTTTTGCATAACGTTACGCTTGTTTTATGCCTGTTATGCTAGTTTTATGTAACGGAAGGGAGAGGGTTACGCCGCCTCCCGGTAACTATTCCCACCCACATCAAGTGGTACTACATGAGCAGTGGAAACACAAGCGGGCCGAACTGTACCGTACCGTACCGTCCCGAAACAAGCCGAAGTGATCCTTGGGGAAAAGGGCCTCAAGTGTACCTCCACTTTGTATTTTCATTAACAATGAAAAGTTTAAGACATTTTAGCGTACCCATTTGTAAGATGCTCTTGATCAGACAGTTAAAAAAAAGAAAAAAATCTCTACTATCTACCTTGGCCTCTCCTAGCTTGTGTCCTCAGAAGCTCTTCCATTGGTGGCAGTGGTTCTGCAGGAACAAGGCCAAGTGTACGTGGGTCCTCTGGGCACAGTTGTCTATGTTGTGACAGCCCTGCAGCTGCAGAAAGGCACTTTGAAAGAATGCGAGCCAGGAGGGGTGGAATGTGGTCATAAGTCTAATTAATTCATTACTCTTCACTCTATCACTCTTTTAAAGCAAGCAATCTCTGTGTGTCTGTCTGTGTGTGTGTGTGTCACGTTTATAGGACATCATAGGACGGCCTATGATCTCTGCCTGATCATCATAGTTCATAGATCCTATGAACTCAGGCATCATAGGACTTGCGATGCCGTCACGAAGATATGACGTCTATATGACGGCACATACACAAATGTGTCTTTATGATGTCATATAGACCATCACTCACGATGCCTGGACTAATGTTTCTTTATGATGTCATATGGCTCAAAATTGGCAAGGTGAATAAGTCACAGGGCCAGTCTTTACAGTGTGTTCATGTTTTCTGCACAACAGATTTCTGCAGCCATGGTCAATTCTACGTTGCCGCGAGCAGAGTTGCCAGATCAAACAGTCTTCGTATTCTTGCTCAAGATGAAGAAACTAAGCAAAAGCGTTGCTTTCTCAGCAATATCGTTTTTTAAAGAGGTGCTGACACAGTAAAAATGTGTAACCTTGAGGAATGCCAGTCTACACTACAAATGTGTAAAATGCCACGCAAAGCGCTGATTTTCTCCAGGTGTTCCGGTTTCTTGATTTCTACGGACATGCACGGGCCTTCCTGAACAGGGTCCAAAGCCACTTTTTGCTCAGATCTATTTTCATTCCTGGCCATACACTGGAATTATGATGCACCTATCCCCTCAACCAGTGGTTCCAGCAGTACGCCGCAGGCATGACTGTGAACAACACAGCCGTCTGAGACAAGAGGAGACCCTTCAGCAACGGGCATGCAGAAATACTTGCTTATACTTGGGTTCTACGGGCATGGACAGGTATGCACGGGTATGTACTAGTTATGAAAAATGATAAATAAATATGAATGGATGGACGTAACAGAGTATTCACTAAATATTAATGAAAACAATTGTTTCTGTAAAATTTACAAAAGTTTAAAATAAGTAAATCACCCCCCCCCCCAAAAAAATAATCCTAATATTACAGTTTATAGATTATTGTGTAAAATGTTTTGGTTGCACAAAACTTACAGAGTCCCTGTGCTGGTTATAGTCCAGTGCAGCTAAAAGGGTCCGGGCCTCATATCCAGGTGGGCTAAAGGAGAACCTCAAGGTCTGCAGCTGATCTGTGAGAACACATTCATATTAATGATTGTCCTTTTCTTTCTGTTGGCATTAAAGAATTTCCATCGTACTCACCTAAAGGTCAGGTATTTGAGGACTGTCTGTAACCACTGCTTGTCCATCACAATATCGGTGAGGACCTGAAAAGCCACTGAGCCTTTTTCCAGTCATTGTTTAGTGGAGCTGTTCTCCAGTGCCTTATGTAGACATTGTCCTTCCACCCATTTGTGCTCGTTCACCACATGGTGGAGAAGGCCAAGCCACAATTTCTAAAAAGGGGTGAAATAAAATATTATGGTCTTCTACTTGAGAAGCCCTTAATCCAATTGTAAATTCAACTATTACAGGGCTCAAGAAGTCAAGTGACCTGGTGTGCACTAAATTTACTTAGGAATAAATTGTGATACCTTTATTTTAATATGTGGGCTTATTGATAACAATAACAACTGTATAACCCATTTTGTCTCTAACAAAGACAAATTGCACATCAAGGGTGATACTTTCCTAACAAACTCATTGATAGGCACAATGGCACTGATAGCACAATTATTTGTGTTGTTGTAGTAATACAAGAAATGTTGCACCTACCATGAAGTCATCATGCGTTGCAGCTTTGTTACAGCACCACCAAAAATGATTAAAGATATCATGCAGCCACAGAAGCAATACAGCCTGCCCCTTCGTTTTACCCGCCTGAAGAGTACTTACACAAATCCGTCTTTTATTTTTCATAATTCATTTGTGAATAGTTAGGATATTGTAATGACTGGCAAAACTTACAAATAAGATCCTTATAGCAAGATTCTTGGTCCCATGCCACATGTCAAAGCTTTGCTTGACACCAGGAAATATGCCACGGTCTGAATGACAGAGATTGCATTTTCAATTACATCACTAATTAAAATATTCAGCTGGAGAATTTTAATACCCACTTACCCATGAGTGCCGTTCTGGTGAAAGTGACCCTTGTATACTTGATAGAGGTGGCAATGGTGTCACGGTATGTTTCCTGTTTGGTTTTACAGGAGTAGATGTGTTCGGGTCATAATTGCCATAATACCTGTAAACAGATAACATCAGTCTCTTCATTTAGTTATGGTGCAACATATTACATGACTTTCTATAGTTATATTTTTACCAACAAAAGACATGTACAATAGTTAAGGTCATTTAAAATTGTATTTGCCGTAAGTAGTAGGCTCGGTAAATCCAAAAAACAATGTCATGGGCTGCAAGGCTGATCACCCGCATTGAAAACAAACCAAAAAGACTGAACGATAGATACAGGTCAAGTGGACCTCTGACCAAGTGAGCACCCTAAGTGGACCATGGGATCCTATATGTATATGTACAAGCTACATTCTCAATCCTGTGATTTATAAAAATGAAGAAGGAGAACAAGAATTTTTTATAAAACTGTTGGGAATACTTTTCACAGACACCAAGAAGTTTAAAAAAATTATATATAGATGTAAGATGACAACTAAGCTGACCCGGAGAAGGTTTTGGCTCTGTTTCTGCTTTCAAAAGACAATAGGGATACATTTGGGGAAGATCATCTAACACAATGTAAAACAATTTATAAACTTCAAAAACGTTTGATCACGTAAACAAAAGATCCATTGTTCAATGTTTCATGAGCTAATGCTAACGGTAGCAAATTTTGATTCTGGCAAAATTAGACCACATTAAAACTACGGGCAAAAAGTGCTTCTTTAGATAAATGTCCACAAGTGTGTGGGAGATCATCAAACACAATGTAAAACTAATGTATTTTTAAAAACTCCTAACGTTTGTTAGAGAAAAATGGAATTCCTTCCTTCACGGTATCGGAAGTTAATGCTAACTGTAACTACACCAGACCAGAGTGGAAAAATTACTGTTTGGAAAGGATTAGGGAACAATTACTGTCGTCTATCCCATCGCCATACACCAGTTGATATCATCACACAGTCATATTAATAACAGGAACATCTCATAGACAAACTGTAGAAGGTTACAGATAGCTATGCTAACAGTAGTTAGCTTAGCTTAACTTAGCTTACCGGTCCAGTAGTAAATTGGCGACCTCAGTATGGCTTTTCAAACCTTTATGATTCAGTTTGCACCAGTGATCAAAAGCTGAACCAATACTTATTCTGGTCTTGCCCCTTCATTTATCACTTCTTTCTTGACAAGGATAATGGAATGAGCTATTACTTTCAGAAGTGGCCATGGCAGCGTCTGGCAACCCCTAGTGATAATAGCACGTGACATCAACAGATTCATTGTATTGGATCTGAAACACTGACAGAACATTTTTTTGTCCAAATAAATCTTCTGGAATATAAATAATTACATTATTATCGGTCCGCAAAAAATTACAATTTTTTTTTTTCATCAATATAGTAATTTTTTGAAGAACATTAAGACTTACATTGTGCAAGTTTCTAAACGCTTTGTTGATGTATTATTTTTTTTAAAAGTCTTTGTTTTGATAAAATTGTTCTGAATTTCACCTTTAAATTGAATGAGGAAACACTCAACACAAGTGACAGCTGTGCAGCCTGCCAAACAGAGTTTGCCAGCCGGAAGCTGCACAGCACTGTCAAAATAAAAGCACAGACCAAAAACTAAATACAACAGAAGAATACCATAACACAACCCCAACAGATGTGGATAATACCATAAATACAGAATGACATACAATAAATAGACAGGACAATAAGGACAAAACTAAGAATACAAACAACTCATAAATAAGAGAGACCAAATACAACAGACCGTAATAAACAAAGAAGCAAGCAAACAGGAAAAGACTAAACTCAAACTGGAGACTGAGCACGGTCCCCACCGTGCTCAGGGTCATGACAACCACAGGTCAGAATAACCAAGTATTGAGTCTGTACATGGACATACTTTTCAGTTGGCCAACATTTCTATTAAAAATCTTTTTTTTAACTGATCTTATGTAATATTCATTTTTTGAGAAACTGAATTTTGGGTTTTAATTAACTGTAAGCCATAATCGTCAAAATTAAAAGAAAAAAAAATGTGTGAAATATATCACTGTATGTAATGATTATATGAGTTTCACTTTTTGAACTGAATTACTGAGATAAATTTACTTTTTGGTGATATTCTGATTTATTGAGATGCATCTGTATATTGTTAACAAATCTTGTTCCATGTGCTCCTTTTTTGAAAGTTGAGCCCCTGCCCCTCAAATGGTCTCCGCACGGCCCTGGTTAGAGTGCTACCTGCATAGAACCAGAGTTACGCCCAGTAACTACCTTCACAACTACTACAGCAATTGCAACACTACACATCTAAGTGCAGGTAATATCTTTTTAAATCAACTTTTTTTGTCTTAATGTGCTTAATACTTTAAAACAAGCAGACAGCAGCAGACTGCTGATCCACTTAATGGAATTTTTAAAAGATCTCCTTTATAGTGACTAATTTCTTGCTGATGCTGCAGATTTAGAAGAAAGAGAAAATTTAATGGACTAGTTTATATTTTGTTGCCGGATATGCTTTGTGTTACTCATTTAGGCGTGCTGATTTTTGTAATGTATATTAAAAAAAACACCCATCTTGCTCACTGAATGACACCTGCTGTTGCTCTTTTTCTGATCCAGCTGCTTTGGATGACAGAGACCTGTATAGCAGCTTGAAAAAAGGCCAATTGGCTTTTTACAATTAGTAACATATTATCTTTTAATGGAGTTAAATAGATGAGTGGACCAGCTAGTTGAAAGTGGCAATCTTACTGGAGCCTCATGATGTAATGCAGCCAGAATGGAGTTTTTAAAGTGCATGTCTGTGGTTAAGGTGGCTGGAAGGGAAAAGTCATTTTTTTCTCTCCACAGTCAAAATATTATCCCAGCAAACTTGCAAAAAAATCTTTTGGGGGCATTACTGGTGCAAATCTAATGATGACTGCACATTTTTCAAAAACTTTTAAATGTATTGTTTAGACAGAAAAAACATATCAGGGCCATCTAAAGAGCAGATCAGGCAGATCCAAAGAAATCCAGTTTCCCCTAAAGGGAACATTCTGCTCCAAAAGCCTATACTAATGACTATAATTACCTTTCACACTCTCTCTTCATAGCAGTTCAGGTGTGCCTCACAATTTCATTAAACCCTAACATTTTTATTGCACATACTATGTGCAATTTACTTTAACCTCTGCTCAATAGAATAACCTTCATTTTCTTCAGGCGGCCATTAATCCTCCAATTCCCAATGCCAGATACCCTCTGTGTGGCCACTTCTGACGCAAAAGGGGAGTGGGAGTGAATTAACATCAAATAACTGTGTTTTTCTAATAAGGCTAGGCTATAATTTCAAAAACTGCTAATTTTCATTTCGTGCATTGCACCTAAATCTCTTTTCATCATTCTAAAATTATCTCGCAGCAACCAGAGACTTGAGTTTTTTCACTTAGCTTTGAAACAGTCCCCTGGTTTAGAGACACAGTGAAGTTAAGACTGCCACAGGCGCTCCGTGGCGCCATAAGCCCCTAGTGGTCAAGGTTTTTTTCAAGAAAATATTCAGTTCAGATGCCAGAGATTTCCAAGGCTATAAGTTGAAAGTGGTAAGAGATAATGGCTTACTGTCAATTAGAAAGATGTAGAATATGATCCAAAGTTTGAGATAGGAGTAAATTTACACACCTAATTTGCATAATGTGACGCAGCCATATTGAATTACATAACTTTCGGTCAAAAATGGACTTTTGGACATATTTACACAAAGAATGGTCTTGCTTTTTGTCACCGTTTCTTGTTTTGGGTTTTTTTGTTATCTTCTCTTCAAAGTATATGAACCAGAACATTAGTAGAATGCCAACAAAGAAATTTGTCAGACTTACCGCTGGCTGGGCGGCACACTCGCTTCGTCCGTTTGCAGCATCCTGGTCATTATTTTCTCTTCTGTTGGTCATTTTATTTTTCCCCCTCAAATCCAGAAACTGTTATGATTATTCCACCTCAATTTCGCATTTATTCCGCTGCTATTTATCATATATGACAAAATGGAAACGGCGCGATTGTTCTACCCAGTCACATGGCGATGGCTTCGATAGCAGGTGAACATCAACCAGCTTCGCTCACCCTCTGTTATAACAAAATGTATATATTGACCTTCATAAGCTAAATAATCTCTTTTTAGAATCATAGTTGGCAAATTTGGGAGCAAATGCTTCCTCAGCCTTGCGATCGAGTAAGATCTAGAGATGGTTCTATGTCTGCCATAAGTCCTCCAAGGCAAGAGCAGTAAGTTATATGTGTCTGCCACCTTGTGAGGTGGAATCTTTTGTACAACTTAAATCAACTGGGGAGTTTTTGGCCACATCATATAACATCACATGACAGGCGCAGCGCTGCGCCTGTGGCAGTGGGGGTGCTATCTGTCCATGAAATCTTGCCACAGGAAGGGATAATGCATTTAAATGAACATTTTTAAAAGATTTATCTCTGGCCTTTTAGCCTTTATTTAGACAGAAGCAGTGAAATGAGACAGGAAATAGGATGAAGAGCAGGGGGAACCTGCAGAAAACCCCAACAGACAAAAGAACCCATTACCTGCGGATCCCCAATCCCCCACCAGGGGAACACTGCCTCCACCCCAGGGGCCCACACCCAGAGAAACCAGCCCATGGCCCCATCCCAGGAAATGCACCGAAGGAAGGGAGGAGGGGGTGGGGCAGCGATGGGGGCTAGCAGATGTGGAAGGTCACGCCCACCCAGAGAGCCCAGACGCTGACCCCAGGTCAATCCAGCCCCCCGTGTGTGGGGCAGCTAATGTGAAGCATAGCATTCCAGCCAGTTTCCCTAAAAATGCCTAAAAATAACATATGTGAAATAAATCAAAAGCTGTTCTTCAACCCGTTGCAATATATACATGGTTGGTGTCATTCAAAAGAAAACACTAAATTTTTTGGTAAAACAGTCAGAATCCTTCTAAGTGCTTCTTCCACTGAGTAACAGTGATGTAAACATACTAAATTTGAAGAAAATAAAGTTCGCCTGTGTTTTTTTTATACACATGCCTGAAAATAACATACAATTGTTAGATATTGGCTGGAAAACACAATAGGAATGTAGAACCAAGTGTCTTCAAGTTCCGGTCAAAATTTTGTAGCAATACCACAAAAAATGAATATATTACAGTTTTTTTTACCTCAGGTTGCAACTAGGCACTTTTGAACCATAACTTTTGAATGCTTCAACATAGAAGTGTCATCTTGGGCCCTAATGAAAGGACTATCCTGCCCCATATATCCACTCTCAGTAATAATGCCACAGAGTAAGTTAAGTATAAACATTACACACAAGGTTGGTAGAAGTGACTCAGCTTTGTAGAAGCAACCGAGCATTATGCATTTGAGATGCACGGGCTTTATAGGGGGTGTACGTGACGAACCCAGCCCTATCAGGTATCGTTAAGTTTAGAAATTAATTGGCTACATGACACATCCAAAATCACCATACTCAGCTATAATTGGCTCGTTTTGTTTGCGTTAGCTGTGGGACTGGTCCTTCATGCTAAGTAGGCACTCATTGAGTATTGAAGGCCGTGAAAACACAAAGGAAAGGCCTATTGGGTCAAATGAGGTATCAGTGAAATCTAGACTGTCATGTGAGTCTTTTGGGCTTCTGTTTACATCACTATTGCTATGGGAAATGTAGTTTTTATAGCGCATATACAAGGACACGCCCAGTTGTAGGCATGGTGGCCCAGGATAATGACTGAAACTGCATTGGACCTTAAAAGCAGTTTAATGGTAAAACCCATCTTAATTTGGGTCAAGTCTTCAAAGCAGCTGCCCAAAAATGTTAACTAGCCGGAAGCTATTCAGTTAGGCCAGAGAGTCTTGGTTGGCTCAACACTACAACAAACATGCCAGAGGCTGTATACTTACGTCACCAAAAATGTTCTGGCTGTGTTCGGAATGTTCACTCCCTCCATCCCTCCCTATTCGCTATATAGTGAATTTGGATATAGTGGACTATATAGTCCTCTCGCCCAGATGTAAAGGGGAACAACCCCGCTTTGTAGGGGGAAAGTCGTAAACACCTGCCCTGGGTGACTACTGGGATTTCAGATCTAAGTCTAAGTCCCACAGTGTCAATAGCCCCTGTACTCACGTCAGTAGGTGAGTTGTGACTTGTTTGACTGGACTCTCTGGCTTGAGGAGGGTGGAGTGAATGTGGATTACAAGGGCCAAAACTCTCATTAATAGCCAGAAGTTTCTTGCTAAAGTGCGCTACTTGGCAACAACAGAGCTAACCGATGGTGGCTCTCTCCCTGTGGTTCTAGCAAACAGGTGGAGCGCCCCTACCTCAGGGCAACTCTTCCTTCCATAAAAGATGGTTATATATTAAGGAGAACCCTTGTCCTTAATGACATAAACACAACAGTGACAGACTCCACAATATGCTGTATTAATAGAAACGGAATTTCCAATATTTTAACTCAGGTGTCACCCTTAATCACAGCATCAGTAATAGACTCCTGATACCTTGGCCCAAAACCCACAGTCAGAATTTCCCCTTCTCTAAAAGAAACAGGATAATACTCTGTCACCTAAAATTGGAATAAAGCAAGAAAAATAGTCCCAGGTAAAGCAACAACAAAAAAATGTAATAATGTTGAAGGTCACAAAAATGAACAGGAACAGAAGTCTTCCTTTTCAGATTAGCAGCACTGTAGAAAGAAGAAAATTCACAAAAACAAAACACAAAAAAATCTCAAATAAAACTAAAGGATGTCACTCGAGTCCTGAAGAGACAATTCCAAAGAATTCACTGGATTCACTCTGCTCGTTCCCACCACCAGCTATCAGTCCCTAGCGTGGTTAAATACTCAATGTCCAAAAATGGCAGCTCCACAGTCCTCTGTCTTTTAACGAGGTACACCGATCGCAACACGGCACACAGTTCAAATTAAAAAAAATAAAAACTTTACCTCGTCTCTTGTGTGGTGCAGTAACAAATTTAGAACAGTTATCCCAGGCAGAATACAGCAGCTGGCACATTCACACGTAACGGGGAAGAGGAGATGCATCGGTGAAATGACGTCTGGATGGCAGGGGCAAAACTCCCACCAGCTTCCACTTTAATCTGGGATCCGGCTGGCTGTGGCAACCACTAATGTCTTCTGGAATCCACCTGGCGGTGAGTGCACGCACTCCGTGCGCTATCTTTGCAAAACAGCCGGACTTTCACTAGCAGAAACACGCGTTTGACCCATACGCCTCTCTCTGGGTAATTTTTAGGACCGAAGATGGCTGGATTAATGTAAACAAACTGGAAACAACAGTCCTGCTCGCCGAGTCAATATCCACTTCACCAGCGAGCCACTTAAGCTGTCAGTTTCTTCTTATCCTAGGCAACAGCGGGGCGGAGGAGCTATGGCGGGGCTAATACTAGTCGAGCAAAACCCACATGCAACTTCAAACTGTGTAAAACCAAAGAAACAACACTCCGACGACGGGACGTACTGTTTTCTCCAAGCGGGTAGCGCCAACATTCTGACTCAAAACCCACGAGTCCTCTGCGCAAGCCTGGTGACACTTTCATACACTTTCGGCTGCCCTGTCACTCGTTCTCTCCAGCCGCTTTCCTGAGTTTTCTCCTTCAGCTCTTCCTGGGCTCCCCTGCATCTCCTCTTCGATCTGTCCCAGCCTCCTCAACAGCTCAGCCTTCTCTCTCCCATTTGCTCCTTCTGCTGCCTGATAGGCTGCTCTACTTCCCCAGTCGACCTAACTTCCAATTAGGCTGCGACACCTGAAAGGGAGTCTAAAGGCTCTTTTCCACTAGCCCCGCTCAGCCCCGATTTGAAAACCCGGCTCTACTCACTTCGGTTCGGTTCAGCCTCAGTTGCTTTTCAACTACTGCTGGCGCACCTGCTGGCACACCTGCTGTGGGTGGGATTTGTTGAACAGCAGGCGGCGCCACACCCTCGTGAAGTGAAACATGCGACGGATTCCTCCACAACAAACAAAATGGCTGATGATGAGGAGAGAAGGAAGGAGGAAGGAGAGAGGAATGACTGTGACATGAAACTGGTTAAATCTATGGTGCTGACTTGTTGTGCTCTGCACAATCTGTGTGAGAGTCATGGAGAGACGTTTGACACTACATTGGATGATGCAGTAGATGAACCAGTGGTGGCAGCGGCACAGAGAGCAGAGGAGCAGGGTGGTGATATTGTAGCAAACTCAATATAAGCACCCTACTTGGTTTGACAAGTTGGTTGACCCTATTGGCGACACAGGTAGAGTGCGGGACTCCAGAGCGTAGAGGCGTGAGTTCAAACCTCCCAGTGGGACGTTGCTATGTCAAGCTGCACATTACAATAACATGTGATGCAATACTTGTCTATTTTGTCCACATTTATGTGCATACATATTTCAAAAATGTTTTTTGTAAATAAAATGTTGTGCATGGTCCATCTACCTGTCCTCTTGTTCATAACGCTTATCTGTTAAGAAGGTGCGAAGCCATCAGCCTAATGATGAGTCCACACTTCTGTTGTGATAATTGCTCACGCTGAGCGCTCTGACAGCCCCGTACGCTGTGGCGGTCACACACGACGTGTTCCTCCCCACACTCTCAAATTTTTTTCCCGTATATTTTTCTCTTTGGCGTACAGAAATGGCAATACGCCCGTATTTGCTAAAATTGCATTTTCCCCGTATTAAAATACGGCGAAACCGTATCACTTGACAGGTATGTAATTACATGCAGAAACACCGCACAGGCCATCTTCACAAAAATCCAGCTCGACAAGCCACTTTTGCTTAGGTGGAAATGCAAATTGAACTATAAATCATGTGCTGATACACGTCATATTTTCCCATGTAAAGGTCTCCCACTTTTACTTACAAATTGATTTTTAATTTTTGGGAAAAGGGAATATAAATTTTGCACTTGTTGGTAACAACAGTTGTGTGCAACAAAAACACAGTTGTGTATCCTTGTCCGATTTGTCTACTGTTATTAGTGCCAAATTTTTGCTAGATTCCTTCTTAATTTATTAAATTTTGACTGGTGATGCAACATTCAACTTACACGTACACTACTGTTCAAAAATTTGGGGTCACTTAGAAATTTCCTTAATTTTGAAAGAAAAGCACTGTTTTTTTCAATGAAGATAACTTTAAACTAATCAGAAATACACTCTAATATCTAATATACATTGCTAATGTGGTAAATGACTATTCTAGCTGCAAATGTCTGGTTTTTGGTGCAATATCTACATAGGTGTATAGAGGCCCATTTCCAGCAACTATCACTCCAGTGTTCTAATGGTACAATGTGTTTGCTCATTGTGTCAGAAGGCTAATGGATGATTAGAAAACCCTTGTGCAATCATGTTAGCACAGCTGAAAACAGTTTAGCTGGTTAGAGAAGCTATAAAACTGACCTTCCTTTGAGCAGGTTGAGTATCTGGAAAAAATTATTATTTCAAATACAAATCATTATTTCTAACCTAGTCAATGTCTTGACTATATTTTCTATTCATTTTACAACTCATGGTGGTAAATAAGTGTGACTTTTCATGGAAAACACAAAATAATTGTCTGGGTGACCCCAAACTTTTGAACGGTAGTGTAAATTAAATTAAATTAAATCACCCTTATTGTCATTCAACCGTACAACCAATCATGTACAGCAGAACGAGATTGTGCTTTACCTATCTACAGTGTAAATCACACACACCCCAAGTGCAGAATCAGAGGGCCGCTGCCATGCAAGGCGCCGCCACAGAGTTCCCTCCTCCATTCCATTTATTGCTGAGCACCAAGCTGGACAGCAGGAAGTTCCACTTTTATATGGTCTTTGGCATGACCCGGCCGGGATTTGAACCCCTGCCTCCCGGGTGTGGGGCGGATGCTCTACCAACTGAGCCACCACTCCGGTGTACTTACCTTTATCAGTGTCTACAAGTTCAAGCACACCTGTACAACTGCTTATAACCTAAAAAATGTACCCGTTCAAGAGAAATGGATTCCGCATTGCAAATTTGTTTAAAATAAAAAAAAAAAACCTACCAAGACATTACGTTTTGTTGTGTTGTTAAAAATTAAATTACCATTAGAAGGCTATACACCTGACCTGATGAACAGCAGCATGTGGAGTGAACAGAGAATGGAATGTGTATGTAATTATTGGCTTTTCTCATACGGTGTCATAACAGATAAACCAGACTTTTGATGCAAACAATACAATTTTATTCCAGAAGCAAAATTTACAAACAAAAAAACAGACTGGGCGATGACATCTCTGCGAGCTCTTCCCTTCGTAACGCAGCGTCCTGCTCCAGGGCCTCACGCGCATCTGCCCGCACATCTGCGGCCACCTGTCGCAAATGCTGCATGTACTCCTGATTCTTGCCGCTGGTCATGTTGCCGTTCCAAGAGCCGCATCTCTTCGTCATGCATGTTGACCATCGCTAATGTAAGGTCAGCGATGGGAGTTGTCTGTTTTCGTCTTGCCTAGATGGAAAGACAGAAAGGCATGGTCGTTAAAGCTGGATCACTACATATATTATGGAATTACACAGGTGAAAGTCTGTGGTGGAATGTCACTATTATATTATGCTTCATTGCTGTATATAAGCTGAACTGTCATGTTGCTGCCCCTCAGTAGAGCAGATTTTGCAACACGCAGTGTGCTGTCTTCGGCTGCAGCCCCCCTGCAAAACTAAAAAGGATTAAGATTAAGAATATGGATGGATGGATGGGTAATGTTTAAACTAGTTGCTTGTAGTGTGGCCGCAGAAATCTGAATGGGTTAATACAGTCAGCTGACGCAAAGCATTTCAATGAAGCATGTTGATTTCAACGGCAGCTCATGAGCTTTAGTTGTTTTTCTAAAACAGGAGTTACAACAGCACCATAAGTGAAGACCAAAGAATAACCTTTTTGTACATTTAAAAAGACATTTTCAATTAATTAATATGCAGCTACAGGAAATTGCATTAATCAATTTGGTACATAACTTGTTAGGCTCCAGCCCCCCCGCGACCTGTAAAGGATTAAGCGGTAGAAGATGGATGGATGGATGGATTTTCGACCCTGGTTTCCGCTGCTGGACCTGTTTCAACCCAAAAAAAAAATCGTGGTTATTGTGCCTTACCGGCACTTGAACGTGATCCAGATGGAGCTGGTGATGTGGCTGACATGGGAGTCGATTCAGCTGGCGCTCCGCCAGACGCACACGCAGCGCCAGGAGAGTCCGCTGTGTCAGTCATCTCCACTGAGGTGGACCCCTGTGATATGAACTGCGATTCTAGAAAGAAAATGCACGCAATTTAAAACTTAACACCAAAGTGCAACATGTACACAACACTCTCAAGTTTTTAACCGGAATACAATAAGCGTAATTCAGCGTTTAGTTCGCGCTAATACTTAACACAAAGCAAGCGTGAATCTGCAGTTGGCTGCAAAACAATACGCAAGCCTCAGTAACAACCGTTACCCACAATCTAACAACCTTCCTATTTCTTAAAAACAGTGAGCTTGGCACAGAAAGGATCAAGTGGCGAACAGATGCGCAATATCAAATAAACACTCACCATCCACTGTTTCCAAGGGCCGTGACCGTGACTGTGACCGTGACAGTGACTGTGTGGAGCCCAATGTCTCTCAGCGAACCACTTCCACTCCTTCCATCCGCTGAACTTCGAGCAATGTGGTCCTTCACTGCTCGGTAATCGCTTTTCAGCTTTTTCAGCTTCTCCCGACACTGTTTGGCAGTACAGATGTGCCCTTGGGAAGCCATCTGCTCGGACACCTGCATTTCAAGGAGATCCGTCCAACTCGCGCTGGATGCGATCGTCGCCTAATATAGAAAGAAAATTGCGCACCTCCTAATATATAATATTAGGAGTATATTATTATATAAGTATATTATACAGTATATTAATATAATATACCGTATTAAAGGGGCGCACTATGTTCGCTGCTGAACAATTACAAATGGTGGTCGTGGAGTAAATTCAGCAGAAAAAGTCACTCTCATGACGTTACAACCTGACCAATCAGCGGCGACCAGTCTCTTAAAGTCATATCACAGCCCTACTCAGCCCGGTTAGACCCTGCCCTGGATCAGGTACGAAAAAAGTACCTGCTAACCGGTGCTGGGGCTAATGGAAAAGTGCCTAAAGCGGGCTGAGTGGTGCGGTGTAGGGCTAAGTGAGGCTAGTGGAAAAGGGCCTTAAGAGGCTGGTATACCATTTTAGGGAGCATATTAAGTATACCGTTACACAGAGATGCTGGGATAGGCTCCAGCCCCCCCGTGACCCGACAAGGATTAAGCGGTAGAAGACTGATGGATGGATGGACTATATAGTAAACTCAATATAACAATAAAATTAACAGCTTTTGGACACTACTGAGCTTGTTTTCGCGGCACGGTTAATGACGTCATCATGGCGAGACAGTAAAACGTAACAGACTAATAGTGGTAAAAAATTAATACTTCCATGTAATTTGTAGTAAATATGTATTAAATCAAATTGTTTTTGCTGAATTAATAAATAAAAATACTGTAAGGTAGTTTATGTTGTGATGTGAAGCTCATTGTGCTGTTGGCTGCGCATTGCATTATGGGATATATTGGCTAACGTAGTGACCATCTGTTGTACACTACTTTTCAAAATGCATTGTGGGATATTTTGAATGTACAATATAGTGAATGAAATTTTCAGTTAAGATTTTGAACAGCACTACAAAATGGCTGATTCACTATATAGTACACTCTATGATGAATGAATCTTTATTTCGGATAGATTAGATTAAAAGATTAAAAGAAAGGAACAGAATAATATAACAAGGGGAAAAAAATCCAACAAGGTCAAATTAAACAATAACTCCTCAGATTATACAATTCAACATAAGCTATCCGAAATGGGTGATGGCTGAAGCCGCAGCTTATATTGCTCACCTATGTTCCATCTAAGAATTCAAAAATAAAATTACAAATCCTGCGATGGACTGGTGATCTGTCCAGCCTCTGGCCAAAGATGCTGGGATAGGCTCCAGCCCCCCTGCGACCCGAAAAGGATTAAGTGGAAGAAGATGAATGAATGAATGAATGATTACAAATCAGAACAAAGCTAAGCCAAACCATGACAAAACAAAACTAAGCAACAGCACAACACAGACTGGATATGATAATCCTTATGTGATTTTACATGTTGTTTTGTATATATGTTTGGAGTATTTCTTCCTTTAGTTTTTGTTTAAATTGTCCAAGCGTTGTACATGATTTTAATTCAGATCCAAAAACGTTCCACAGTCTGACTCCTTGCACTGAGACACAGTGTTGCTTGGTGGTAGTTCTAACTTTTGGATATTTGCGGGCAGTGATAGATTCTTCACTTTAAACATTATTACTGCAGTTTTAAAGTCAACCAGATCTTTCAACTTAAGAGCTTTTAATTTAAGAAAAAGTGGGTTTGTTGGTTCCCTGTAAGCAGCTTTGTTTATTATTCTAATAGCTCTCTTCTGAAGCATAAAGACTGGATATATGTTTGTTTTATATGTATTTCCTCATACTTCAGTACAATATGTCATGTATGGGAATATTAATGAATGATGCAAAGTATATAGTGTGGGTTGATTCAGCAAATATTTCACTCTGTGTAGTATTGTAATTGATTTGGATATTTTACCTTTAATATAATTAATATGTGACTTCCAACACAGTTTATTATCAATTATTACTCCAAGAAATTTAATTTCAGATACCCTTTCAATCTCTACACCATTTACACTGAGTTTAGATACTGAGTTGTTGTGATGGTTGTTAAAAATTATAAAGTATAGTATATGGGGAACAAGTGAACATTTTGAATACAGCATCTGTCTAAACCCACCTTTTTTCAGGGGGCGGGGCTTAAGTGAAACTTTAAAGCAAAAAACAGACATGAGACATTTGAGTGATTTTGCTCTTGATATGTCTTGTAAGTCATAACAAACATGTTACAGACATGTTAATGAAAAAAACATGATTTTTGCAGAGTGTGATGTGAAGCGTTGCTATTGTACAATTCAAGTTAGCACCTTCATCATCATTTAAACATGAGCAATTAACCTCTTGCACTCCGTTGTACCGCGGCCGGGCAAGTCTCTGCGTCCCAGAGCGCATGAGGGTGCTCTCGTGCATCCTCGAGCGCACGAGGGCGCACGATGGAGCTGCGGGAGCTGCATATCCTTCTTCCACTGCAGACACAGCTGCGAACAGATTAGATCATCTGATTGACCTCTCATTTGACTAATAAGAGCCTTGAATTGGGTTTCTGAAACCTTGAAGAACCAATGACTGAAAACCTAGCAAGAAGGACCCGCCTACCAAAGCTGTGAATGCAGTGAGCCAATTGAAGCAGAGAAGTTCGCGAGCTGTTTTTTTTAAGGCTGGGTGAAGAGACTGCTGCTGCAGAGAAAAAAAGGACCCACAGGAAGAACCCCACAGACCCAGCAGCACGGAGACCATCCACAAGTGCAACCTCTGTGACAGCGACTGACATTCGTGCAACGGCATGTTCGGCCAGGCGGTGCTTGTTTTGTTTTGTTTTGTTTTTGTCCCAGCAGAATAGAAGTTAGGATTTGTCATATAATGTGATAATTGTGTGTGCTGTGTCTTTAAGACTGTGGTGACGTCACAGGTCAGAGTTGACCTTCACCGAGTGAATATACATGAAAATGGCGATGTGTTGATGTTGCCGCCTGTTAATGTTTCCCGCTCCTAGTTTTTAAAAGAGAACTTTGTTGAAACCACTATTCGTGTGGACCTCAGTTCTTTACATGGTGTCAGAAGTGCTTGACGGACGCTCTGCTTAAGTAAGATGGCCAAGTTTAATCCCCCGGAAACTTTTCCTTTTCATCGTCCAAATGAATGGGCGGGCTGGAAAGAGCGCTTTCTGCGTTTCCGGACGGCTACAAAACTGAGTAAAGAGGACGGCGAAATTCAGGTCAGTTCACTGATTTACGCCATGGGCCCCGAAGCTGAAAACATCTTCAAATCATTCTCATTTACTGAGGATACGGATCAAAAGAAGTTTGACGTTGTGTTAGGAAAATACGACGAGTACTTCTGTCCTAAACGGAACGTGATCCACGAGCGCGCTTGTTTTCACCAGAGGCTGCAGCGGCCCGGTGAGAAAGTGGAAATGTTTATCAGAGCCCTTTTTGAGATGTCAGAACACTGTGACTTTGGTGTAAAGAGAGATGAACATATCCGTGACCGAATTGTTGTGGGCATCCTTGATAAAGAGCTGTCACGTAAACTGCAGATGATGGCTGATCTAACGCTTGCCCAAACTATTCAAACAGTTCGCCAGTCCGAGGAGGTTGTCCTCCAGGTTCACCAGCAGGGGGAGGCACACGCCACGGTGCAGGAGATCCAGGGAAAAGCAGCAGGCAGAGGAAGATATCTCTCGGCGCCACACCAGTCGGCTGCCTTTTGCAACAGCGGCTCGATTCCGAGTTTTTTTTTTCCCTTCCTCTCTCTTTTGATCACTTTTTTTTTCACCCCACTTATATCACGGACACACAGATCGTCCCAAATGTCTCCTGAGCCGGTGGACGGAGCCACTGTTTATAGCAGGATTCGATACAACAGGGAAGAGCTGCTAGCATTTAACCGCCACCCGGTCCCACTGGAAAAACTCGACATACCGAGAGAACTGAGGCGAAAACGCCGCGGCTGCCGGGCTGGAGTAAGGCGGAGGACAAAAAATATAAGGTACAGACCCTCCCTTCCATCTGTTGTCATGGGAAATGTACGGTCGATACTGGGAAAGTTAGATGAGCTAGCGGCTATCTCCCGTTATGATAGCACTTACCGGGAGTGCTCTCTCCTTTTGTTTACTGAGACGTGGCTAACTGAACTAGCAGCAGATGCTAACATTGAGCTGGAGGGTTTTCACATGATACGAGCTGACCGAACACCAGAGAGTGGCAAAACTAGGGGCGGTGGAGTGATAATGTATGTTAACAACAACTGGTGTAGACCGGGACATATCACTGTTAAACAACGACACTGCAGCAAAGACATTGAGTTGCTAGCTGTTAGCATGAGGCCTACATATCTCCCGAGAGAACACTCACACGTGATCTGCATTGTTGTTTATGCAAATCCGACGGCGAACGCTGGGACAGCGCGTGACGTTATCCATTCAGTAACCAGCAGGCTGCAGACAGAACACCCAGATGCTCTTCTCCTCATCTCAGGCGATTTCAACCACGTTTCACTGTCTCCCATTCTGCCCACTTTCACCCAGTATGTCACATGCCACACTAGAGACAATAAAACACTGGATTTGTTCTACGCAAACACTAAGGAGGCGTACACCTCATCACAACTCCCCCCACTTGGGAGATCGGATCACAACTTGGTTCATCTCCGACCGGTGTACAAACCCCTAGTGCACAGACAACCTCCGGCCATGCACACTGTGGAGTTATGGTCTGAGGAGACAATGGACACTCTAAAGGACTGTTTTGAAGCCACTGCCTGGAAGCAGCTCTGCGATCCACATGGTGAGGACATCGATGGCCTCATTCACACCTTCACGGGCTACCTCAGCTTCTGTGTGGACAAATCCGTTCCCACCAAGACCATACGGCGTCACTCAAACAACAAACCCTGGATCAACCCTGAGATAAAAACACTTCTGAGAGAGAAGAAGAGGATCTTCAGGTCGGGGAACAGGGAGATGCTGAAGTCCGTACAGAGGGAGCTGAGGAGAAAGATCAGAGAAGGCAAGGACAGCTTCAGGAAGAAGATGGAGGACAAGCTGCAACAGAGCGACATCAGCGGGGTCTGGAGAAACCTCAAAACCATCTCGGGGCTCCAGAATACCTCCCCCCAGGCCACGGGGGGCAGGGAGTGGGCGAACAACCTGAATCTGTTTTTCAATAGATTTGACCAACCGCCCTCCCCCCTGTCTGCACAACAACCACTGCTGCCTCTAAGAAATCAAGTCCTGCTGCCCACTCCCCACTCCACCGACACCCCCCCCACTCCCAACACACAGCCCCCCATCCTGACCCTGACCAAGACCCAGGTGAGGACGGAGCTGAGGAAGATCAAGGCGAGGAAGGCGTCGGGACCGGACGGCATCAGCGCAAAGCTCCTCAAGTCCTGTGCAGACCAGCTGTGTGGGATTGTGACGTATATCTTCAACATGAGCCTGAAACTGGGGAGGGTACCACAGCTGTGGAAAACATCTTGTGTGGTACCTGTACCAAAAACTTCCCACCCCTAAGACCTGAACAGCTTCAGACCGGTGGCCTTGACGTCCCACTTGATGAAGACCCTGGAGAGACTGCTCCTTGCTCATCTCCGCCCCCTGGTGGAACCAGCGATGGATCCACTCCAGTTCGCCTACCAGCATGGCATTGGGGTGGAGGATGCGGTGATCTTCCTCCTTCACCGTTCTCTGTCCCACCTGGAGAAGCCCGGGAATATGGTGAGGATCATGTTCTTTGACTTCTCCAGTGCTTTCAACACCATCCAACCGATGATCCTGAAGGACAAGCTGCTGCGCGCAGGGGTGGACCAGCACCTGTCATCATGGATCCTGGACTACCTCACGAACCGGCCTCAGTTTGTGAGAACCCGGGACTGTGTTTCCGACACGATCATCAGTAGCACGGGGGCCCCCCAGGGAACGGTGCTGGCTCCCTTCCTGTTCACTCTTTATACTGCGGACTTCTCACACAACACAACACATTGCCATCTACAGAAGTTCTCTGATGACTCTGCGATCGTTGGTCTCATCTCCAGCGGAGATGAAGCTGAGTACAGAGGGCTTATCCAGGACTTTGTGGACTGGTGCCATCGGAACTGCCTCCAGATCAACGCGAGGAAAACTAAGGAGCTGGTGGTGGACTGCCGCAGGCATGGGCAGCCCCTCACAGCACCAGTAAATATACAGGGAACAGACATCGAGATGGTGACATCCTACAAGTACCTGGGTATTCATCTGAACAATAAACTAGACTGGTCACACAATACTGACGCACTCTACAAGAAGGGACAGCGCAGGCTGTTCCTGCTGAGGAGACTCAGGTCTTTTGGTGTACAAGGGGCGCTGCTGAAGTCATTCTATGACACGGTGGTGGCATCAGCCATCACTTTTGGAGTGGTCTGCTGGGGCAGTGGCATTACTGCAGCCGATAGGAAGAGACTGAACAAACTGATTAAGAAAGCTAGCTCTGTCCTGGGGCAACGCCTTGATCCGATGGAGGAGATAGGAGAGAGAAGGACGGTGGCTAAACTGTCATCTCTGCTGGAGTCCGAGTTCCACCCTATGCAGGACATACTGGATGCACTGAGGAGCTCATTTAGCAGCAGACTACATCATCCCAGGTGCACAACCGAGAGGTTTCGTAGGTCCTTCCTACCAACGGCTGTCAGACTGTACAACCTAAGCAGGGCTGCTCGCAGAGATAGCAAAAAGACGTAACAAACTAATAGTTTTTTTTGAATGCAAAAGATGCAATAGACTTACACAATGGTCCTCTCCGGCATACAACTAGGAACATACCGGTCGCTATGGAGGGTGAGAATATGTATGGGCACATAATCATACCATGTAGGATAACTAAATAGACGGTTATACTGTTTCATCCCACCTAGCAACAATGCTCTGCACTGTGTGTGTTTATATATTTACATATTTATTCCATCTAGCTACAATGCTCTGCACTGGGTGTGTTTATATTTATATATCTATATATTTATTCCATCTAGCTACAATGCTCAGCACTGGGTGTGTTTATATTTATATATCTATATATTTATTCCATCTAGCTACAATGCTCCGCACTGTGTTTTTATATATCTACATATTATTCCATCTAGCTACATTGCTCCGCACTGTGTGTGTTTATATACTTGCATATTTATTCCACCTAGCTGCAATGCTCCGTACTGTGGGTGTTTATATATTTACATATTTATTCCATCTAGCTACAATGCTCTGCACTGTGTGTTCATATATTCATATATTTATTCCATCCAGCTACAATGCTCTGCACTGTGTGTCTGTGTGTGTGTGTGTGTATATATATATTTTATAGTAATATGTACATATGTATATTAGCTGCTCTTGCTTGCTTGTTTTTTTTTTTTTTTTCTTGCCTTCTGATTGTTGCTCTGAGTGTTGCTATCCCTGTGCTGTTGCAATCCTGGAATTTGCCCATTGTGGGACTAATAAAGGCTTATCTTATCTTATCTTATCTTAAGATCTCCATTTAAACCAAAGAAGGAAAAAAGTGGAGAGCAAAGAGACTCATGGTGTGGAAGATGTGGAAAATTCAAACACAGAGATCCTGAAAAGTGCCCAGCCATGAAGTCAACATGCAACAAGTGTAAAAAGGTGGGTCACTGGGAAAAGAAATGTCACAGTAAATCAGTCAGAGAAGTCACTGAAGAGACAGTTTCCCAGACACCATTTTTTTTGGGCGCAGTCACAAAAACAGACAGAAATGATGACCCATGGACCATACAGCTTACAATTGGAACAACACCAGTCAATTTTAAAATTGATACGGGTGCAGATGCAAACATTATGGGAGAAAAGACATTTAACGAACTAGTTCCTAAGAAGGAATTAGAGCCATCTAATGTCACACTGTGCAGCCCGGGTGGTCAGTTGGACTGTATAGAAAAATTTCAAGCCTTCACAGAATGCAAAGAAAAACCATATACTTTTCCTGTGTATGTCATCAGTGGCAATAATGCAAACAATTTGCTGGGCAGAGACACAGCAATGTCGATGGGGCTTGTGAAGCGTGTTGAAGAAGTTCACAAAGCATTTGGTGAGCATGGAACACTTAAAACAGAACCAGTTAAAATCCTGTTAAAAGAGAATGCTCAGCCATACACAGTGCACACTGCCCGTCGTGTCCCTTTGCCACTTTTGCAGAAGGTTAAAGAGGAATTGCAGCGTATGGAGGAGAATAATGTGATTGAAGCTGTGATTGATCCTACAGATTGGTGCGCGCAAATGGTACCAGTCCCAAGGAAAAATGGAAAAGTGCGGATCTGTGTCGATTTAAAGAGGTTAAATGAAGCTGTACGAAGAGAGAGGTATGTTCTTCCTACTGCAGAGGAAATCACTGCAAAACTTAGTGGAGCAACCACATTCACATCATTGGATGCTGCCTCCGGGTTTTGGCAGATTCCTCTCCATCCAGAAAGCAGTAAATTAACAACCTTTATCACACCCTTTGGGAGATATGCATTCAAACGTCTTCCATTTGGGATCACAAGCGCTCCTGAAATTTTTCAGCGCAAAATGACAGAAACCCTCAACGGCCTGGAAGGCGTGGCTATCTACATGGATGACATACTGGTGTACGGCGACACTCCTGAACAGCACGACCAGCGTCTCAGCAAGGTACTGGAAAGGATCGAGTCAGCCGGACTTAAACTGAACAGAGAAAAATGTAAGTTTAGACAAAACAAGCTTCACTTCTTGGGCCAAGAAATCGACAAATCAGGTGTGAGACCCGACCCTGATAAAGTCAAGGCAATCCGCGAGCTCCCTCCACCACAGAACGTGCATGACCTCAAGCGTGTCCTGGGCATGTTTAACTATCTAAGGAAAATAGACACTATAAAGACCGCTACAGCAGCTGACTGTAACCTACAGTTGGTGTTGCGGTACATCAAGTCAGGATGGCCAGAATACATAGGCAATGTCCCAGCAGCTATCAGAGACTATTTTCCCATTAAAAATGAACTGTCTGAATGCGATGGAATTATCACCAGAGGAAGCCGCATGTTGATTCCGGATGTGCTCAGAGCAGACATCTTGGATCGAATACATGATGGACATCAAGGTCTGACAAAATGCAGAGAGCGGGCCTGCACATCTGTGTGGTGGCCTGGCATCTCATCTGAAATCAAACGCAAAGTCCAGTCCTGTCAGGTGTGTCGTGAGATGAGACCAGCTCAGCGAAAGAGCCTCTCTTGTCAACCCCTCTACCTGATCGACCCTGGAAGAGACTTGCTGTTGACCTGTGTGAGCATAACAAGCACACTTACCTTGTTGTGTCAGACTATTTCTCTCGGTTCCTCGAGATACTTCATCTGCCAGTAACCACTGCTTCTCAGATGATCTTAAAGCTGAAGGCAGTGTTCGCGAGGTTTGGTTGTCCAGATGTGGTTGTATCTGACAATGGGCCTCAATTCTCATGCCAAGAATTTAAAAAGTTTGCAAGGGAGTTTGACTTTTTGCACATCACCTCAAGTCCACACAACCCCCAAGGAAACGGACATGCAGAGAGGGGAGTTCAAACAGCAAAAAGAATCTTAAAGCAGCAAGATCCTTTGCTCGCCCTCATGTGCTTTCGATCAACGCCCTGCACCACCACAGGCGTGAGTCCTGCAGAGCTACTTATGGGTCGAAAGATCAAAACAACTCTTCCTACACTGGAAGTGAATCTTCAGCCCCGATGGCCTGATCTGGAAGTCGTCAGGAACACGGATGCAATGGAGAAACAGAAACAAGCATTCTACTTTAATCAGCGCCATGGAGCTAAACCCCTACCTTCGTTAAAGCCAGGAGATTCAGTCCTCACAAAGCTGGACCATCAGAAATCCTGGAAAACACCCGCTGTTGTCACAGGAGAAAGCAGCACACCTCGCTCCTTTCTTATTGAAACACCCCAGGGAGCAACTTTGCGACGCAACCGCCGTCACTTGCAACATGATCCTGAATCAGCCAGAGAGATACACTCTTCAGCTCCAAATGACCTACAGCCAGAGATTGTCGATCAGCAGCCTGAAACTGCAGCTGCTGCTGACACTATTTTACCAGAATCCAGTGTCAAACCGCCAGACCCAAAGCAAGGACTGTTGTTTACCCGGTCTGGTAGAATGATTAAACCTGTGCAAAGACTAGATTTGTAGAGAAAAAAAAAAATGAATGAAAAAAGAGAGAAATTCACGTGTTCACTGTGATAAGTGTGGTTATATTTGGTTCAATAATTAAGCCATGGGCTGTGGGGAAGGGTGAAATGGAAATGAAAAATGTTTGAACTGAAAATTGTTTTGTTCTGAAAAAAAACTAAAAAGGGGGAGATGTCATATAATGTGATAGTTGTGTGTGCTGTGTCTTTAAGACTGTGGTGACGTCACAGGTCAGAGTTGACCTTCACCGAGTGAATATACATGAAAATGGCGATGTGTTGATGTTGCCGCCTGTTAATGTTTCCCGCTCCTAGTTTTTAAAAGAGAACTTTGTTGAAACCACTATTCGTGTGGACCTCAGTTCTTTACAGGATTGCCTTCCATGGTCATCATAGACCGACGGAGGCCGAAGACGAAGGCTGTGTGACACACACGCGTTTGCCAGTCTATTTTTAATTACTACTGTTATTTGCTTTGAAAAATCGTTCGCCAAAAACCGCAATCATGGAAGCGCAAAACTGCAATAATGGAATTATGTTTTGATCGGGTCGCGAGACCAGCGTCGTGTTCGTCTGACAATGAGGAAGAAGTTCGCCAGCTCCGCTTCTGCTGTGAAGAGGTAAGGTGTTCTAAGCTAAATTATCCTTTATCCCTGAAAATTGTAATCAAAATGACTTTTGACCGATCGGTAAATTACAGCTGTGCGTCATCGCTGCATGACGGACCGTGGCGCAACGGGCAATGTCTTTCCTCTGTAGCGACACAGACACAGCCCTGAGTGTCACCTTTCATTAGAGCCCAAAATGAAGCTTCTACATTGAAGCATTCAAAAGTTACAGACGTTTTTCCAAACTGTGTCATTTGGCACAATTTGGCACAGTCCCAAAACACCTGGGAACTACCTGAGAAAAAAGCTGTGTAATATATTCATTTTTTGTGGTATTGTTACAAAATTTGGACCTCAGCTGGATAACACTTGGTTCTACATTTCTGTTGCATTTTCCAGACCGGATCTGAAGCTGTGTGCTATTTGCAAGCATTTGTATCCAAAAAAACACCCAGGCCAAATTTATTTTCTTCAAGTTCACTATGTTTAGATGACTGTAACTCAGTGGCCGGAGCACTTAGAGAGATTATGACTGTTTTGCCAAAAAATTCAAAGTGTTTTCTTTTAAATGAGACCAACCCCATGAAGATGCTGCAAAGGGCTGAAAAACAGCTTTGGATTTAATTTGGGCACGTTATTTTTTGGCGTT
This sequence comes from Pholidichthys leucotaenia, assembly GCA_020510985.1. Classification (NCBI taxonomy): domain Eukaryota; kingdom Metazoa; phylum Chordata; class Actinopteri; order Cichliformes; family Pholidichthyidae; genus Pholidichthys; species Pholidichthys leucotaenia. The sequence continues at coordinate 293,716,903 of CM035841.1, forward strand.
TTTAGGGAAATTGACCGGAGTGCAAGGGGTTAATATAGTGACTTATACCAGTGGCTGATAGAAAATAACCATTTTAGCTTACTTCTTTCTGCATTTCCACAATTTTTAGCTATGGATACAGTATATTGAAGCCGGGGAAAGTGGTGATTATTCTAACTCCTGTATGACATGTGGCTCACCTCCTGCTAGTATGAACTTGGTTAACAGGGTGATGTGAATGGTCTTCTGACTGGTCTTATTTCTTGGTGAAAAATTGGAAAATACTTACACCCCAAAACTGTTGTCTTAAGTTTAAGATAACTAAATATATAGGAAAGTTTCTGACTTCTTCTCCTCCAAAATTTCCAATCTGTAAAATGGTGGATAACAGCTTCACATGGAGTCTGATGGCTGGAGGAGCCCTGGAGTGTTGATCTTCAGGGACTGTGGAGAATCAGTCTGACATGCCTGGGAGCTGCCCTGTTGGAGAATCAAATGATATTGTTCTGCACATCCCTCTGCTTCATTGGGAGCAGAGTGAGGAGATTGTCTGCATTTCTTCAGCAGTGCTCAGGGCCTGCTGTGGCACATTGACTGTTTCCTGAAATAACACGTAGGAAAGTCAAAATAACAAGTGATGTGATTGGCAATTTGATTTCATGTCTGTATGCACTGCAGTCACATTCTGTATAAATATGCAAATCCTCATAAAATGTGAATCAGTAGAACAAATATGAAACTCTTCGTCTGACTAAATATTGTTTGCAGTGCGTCAGCTGTTTCAAACATCACATGAAAGCTGCACACAGTTTGGTTCCCACTGATTCATTTGTAAGAGTTTAGCCCCCACACACTGTTGTTCTAATTTTACAAGTATTCCTGTTTGGAGGGAGATGAAGTGAATTATGGATTAAAAATAGAATATAACAGGAACTGATTAATTTAGTGACAGCTGATCACCATCCTATAGTATGTCAGAACAATGTGCGGCCTGACAGTTGAGGAGAAAAAAAGTGATGACATAGTACAAACCCCAATTCCAATGTTTCAATGGAAAATGTAAATAAAAACAATACAATGATTTGCAAATCCCTTTCAACCTATATTCAATTGAATATACTATAGAGACAAGATATTTAGTGTTCAAACTGATAAACTTTGTTTTTTTTTTTATATTCACTCATTTTGAATTTGATGTCTGCAACACATTTCAAAAGAATGGGACGGGGCATGCTTACCACTGTGTTACATCACCTTTCCTTTTAACAACACTGAATACACATTTAGGAACTGAGGACACTAATTGTTGAAGCTTTTAGATGGAATTCTTTCCCATTCTTGCTTGATGTACAACTTCAGTTGCTCATCATTCCGAGGACTCAATCTAAGGGAGAGAACAAACAGATGTTAATGACCAGCAAAAATATTTCAGTGAGAGTGAAGAAAGGAGTGAAGCCCAGTGCATTATAAGATAAGATAAGATAAGGTAAAATAAGATAAGATAAGCCTTTATTAGTTCCACAATGGGGAAATTCCAGGATTGCAACAGCAGAGGAATAGCAACACTCAGAGCAATAATTTAGAAGATAAGAAAATAAGAGCAGTGAATATACTACATATGTACACATAAATATCTAAATATATATACACAGTAAGGAGCATTGTAGCTAGATGGAATAAACAACATAACCGTCTATTTAGTTACCATACATGGTGTGAATATGTACCCATACATATTGTCACCCTCCGTAGCGACTGATATTGTCCTAGTTGTATACTGGAGGGGACCATTTGTGTAAGTCTGTTGCATCTTTTGCATTCAATACTATTAGGTCATCACGTTTTTTTGCAATCTCTGCGAGCAGCCCTGCTTAGGTTATACAGTCTGACAGCCGTAGGTAGGAAGGACCTGCGAAACCTCTCGGTCGCGCACCTAGGATGATGAAGTCTACTGCTAAATGAGCTCCTCAGTGCGTTCAGTATGTCCTGCATAGGGTGGGACTCAAACTCCAGCAGAGATGACAGTTTAGCCACCATCCTTCTCTCTCCTATCTCCTCCACCGGGTCAAGGTGTTGCCCCAGGACAGAGCTAGCTTTCTTGATCACTTTGCTCAGTCTCTTCCTATCGGCTGCTGTAATGCCACTGCCCCAGCAGACCACTCCAAAAGTGATGGCTGATGCCACCACCGTGTCGTAGAATGTCTTAAGCAGCGCCCCTTGTACACCAAAAGACCTGAGCCTCCTCAGTAGGAAGAGCCTGCGCTGTCCCTTCTTGTAGAGTGCGTCGGTGTTGTGTGACCAGTCTAGTTTATTGTTCAAATAAACACCCAGGTACTTGTTGGATGTCACCATTTCAATGTCTGTTCCCTGGATGTTTACTGGTGCTGTGAGGGGTTGTCCTTGCCTGTGGCAGTCCACCACCAGCTCCTTAGTTTTCCTCGCGTTGATCTGGAGGTAGTTCCGATGGCACCAGTCCACGAAGTCCTGGATAAGTCCTCTGTACTCAGCTTCATCTCCGTTGGAGATGAGGCCGACGATCGCAGAGTCATCAGAGAATTTCTATAGATGGCAGTGTGTTGTGTTGTGTGAGAAGTCTGCAGTATAAAGGGTGAACAGGAAGGGAGCCAAAACCTTTCCCTGGGGGGCCCCCGTGCTACCGATGATCGTGTCAGACACACAATCCTGGGTTCTTAAAAACTGTGGCCGGTTAGTGAGGTAGTCCAGGAACCATGATGACAGGTGCTAGTCCACCCCTGCGCACAGCAGCTTGTCCTTCAGGATCATCGGTTGGATGGTATTGAAAGCACTGGAGAAGTCAAAGAACACAATCCTCACCGAGGTCCTGGGCTTCTCCAGGTGGGACAGGGAACGGTGAAGGAGGAAGATCACTGCATCCTCCACCCCAATGCCATGCTGGTAGGCAAACTGGAGTGGATCCATCGCTGGTCCCACCAGGAGGCGGAGGTGAGCAAGGAGCAGTCTCTCCAGGGTATTCATCATGTAAGACGTCAGGGCCACTGGTCTGTAGCTGTTCAGGTTTTTGGGGTGGGAAGTCTTTGGTACCGGTACCACACAAGATGTTTTCCACAACTGTGGTACCCTCCCCAGCTTCAGGCTCAGGTTGAAGATGTGCTCCACAATCCCACACAGCTGGTCTGCGCAGGACTTGAGGAGCTTCGCTCTGATGCTGTCCGGTCCCGAGGCCTTCCTCGCCTTGATCTTCCTCAGCTCCGTCCTCACCTGAGTCTTAGTGAGGGTCAGGTTGGGGGGCTGTGTGCTGGGAGTGGGGGGGTGTTGGTGGAGTGGGGAGTGGACAGCAGGTCTCGATGACTTTAGAGGCAGCAGTGGTTGTTGTGCAGTCGGGGTGGGGGTGGGGGTGGGGAGGGCGGTTGGTCAAACCTATTCAAAAACAGGTTCAGATTGTTCGCCCACTCCCTGCCCCCCCGTGGCCTGGGAGGAGGTATTCTGGAGCCCAGAGATGGTTTTAAGGTTTCTGCAGACCCCGCCGATGTCGCTCTGTTGCAGCTTGTCCTCCATCTTCTTCCTGAAGCTGTCCTTGCCTTCTCTGAGCTTCCTCCTCAGCTCCCTCTGTACGGACTTCAGCATCTCCCTGTTCCCCGACCTGAAGATCCTCTTCTTCTCTCTCAGAAGTGTTTTTATCTCAGGATTGATCCAGGGTTTGTTATTCGAGCAACACCGTATGGTCTTGGTGGGTACAGTGTTGTCCACACAGAAGATGATGTAGTCCGTGATGGTGTGAGTGAGGCCATCGATGTCCTCACCATGTGGATCACAGAGCTGCTCCCAGGCAGTGGTTTTAAAACAGTCATTTAGAGCGTTCATTGCCTCCTCAGACCATAACTTCACCGTGCGCATGACCGGAGGTTGTCTGTGTACTAGGGGTTTGTACACCTGCAGGAGATGAACCAAGTTGTGATCCGGTCTCTCGAGTGGGGAGAGTGGTGATGAGGTGTACAACTCCTTAGTATTTGCATAGAATAAGTCCAGTGTTTTATTGTCTCTAGTGTGGCATGTGACATACTGGGTGAACGTGGGCAGAATGGGGGACAGTGAAATGTGGTTGAAATCACCTGAGATGAGGAGAAGAGCATCTGGGTGTTCTGTCAGCAGCCTGCCAGTTACTGAGTGAATGGCGTCACGCGCTGTCCCCGCGTTCGCCGTCGGATTTGCATAAATAACAATGCAGATCACATGTGAGTATTCCCTCGGGAGATAGGTAGGCCGCATGCTAACAGCTAGCAACTCAATGTCTTTGCTGCAGTGTTGTTGTTTAACCGTGATATGTCCCGGTCTGCACCAGCTGTTATTGACATACATTATCACTCCTCCGCCCCTTGCCTTCCCACTGTCTTGTGTCCGGTCTGCCCGTATTGCGTGGAAACCCTCCAGTTCAATGTTAGCATCTGTTGCTAGTTCTGTTAGCCACATCTCAGTAAACAACATCACGCTAATCTCTCTGAAGAGGCTCTTGTAGCGGGAGATAGCCGTAAGCTCGTCAGTCTTATTGAGTAGCGATCGTACATTCCCCATAATAACGGATGGGAGGACAGGTCTGTACCTTATATTCCTCGCCCGCCCACTTACTCCAGCTCGACATCCACGCTGTTTCCATCTTATTTCTCCCGGTATGTCAAGTTTTTGCGTTAGCATCGTGGGCCGGTTAAGTGCTAACAGCTGGTCTCTATTCTACTGCCTCCTGCAATAAACAGTGGCTCCGTCCACTGGCTCAGGAGACATTTGGGCGATCTACGTGTCTGTGATGGATAAGGTGTCGCCGGATCAGAAAGATTAGCAAGAGAGCCAGATAGTAAATAGAAATAGGAAGAAATTGATCGGCTGTTGCAAAAAGGCAGCCTACTCGTGTGGTGCCGGAAGTAGTGTATTATTATTGGAGGTTCCCCGGCTGTCTAAGCCTATTAGCTGCATAACTAAGGGAGGGTTCAGGGTCACCTGATTCCACCCTAACTAGAAGCTTTGTCAAAAAGGAAGCTTTTAACCCTGTTCTTAAAAACAGAGACAGTCTGACTTCCAAATCCAGATTGGCAGCTAGTTCCAAAGGAGAGGAGCCTGATAACAACATATGCTGCTCAAAAATTTGTATGTACCGTTCAGCATTGTTGTTCGTCCATCATTCTCAACGATGACCAAGGACATCACAGGGAAGAGGACTGGGTGCGGTGTTCGGCTGTGGCTGATCAGTCCAATGTGGGCGCGAAAGGCTCTGCCGCAGGTTGGGCACAGGTGGTCTGTGTGGGCAGAAGATACAGGACTGGCTCTAGACTTGCGAAGCTCACGTTTTCTCTGGGCCTTGGCAATCCTGTTCAGCTCAAAGGAGGCAGCACCTTTGCTGGTATGGCTTCGCCAGTCTGGTCAGTCTAGCGCTAGGGTCTCCAAGGTGTCAGGATTGATGTCAAAGCTCTTCAGGGAGGTCTTAAGAGTGTCTTTGCAGCACTTCTTCTGACCACCTTGTGAGTGCTTGCCCTCTGCTAGTTCACCGTAGAACAGTTTCTTTGGTAGGCGTGAGTCAGGCATATGAACAAGGTGGCCAGTCCACCTAATCTGGGCTCTCTTGAGAAAGACCTCTATGTCAGGGATTTTGTCCTGCCATGTGATCTTCAGGAGCTTTCTGAGGCAGTTCAGGTGGAAGCGGTTTAGCTTTCTGGCACGGCGCTTGTAGACTGTCCAGGTCTCCAGGCATACAGTAGGGAAGGCAGGACAATTGCCTTGTACACCTTCAGTTTTGTGGTCAGCCTGATTCCTCCCCTTTCCCACACAGTTGCACGTAGCCATCTGAATACTGAGCTTGCCTTGGCAATGTGCGAATAGACTTCGTTGTCGATGTTGACAGACCTGAAGAGTGTGCTGCCAAGGTACGTGAACTTGTTGACAGCCTTGAGGGTCTTCCCACTGACAGTGATGGCTGGTTCCAAATACTGTAAATCTTCTGCATTGCGGGTTGGTGCAGGACCTCGGTTTTCTTTATACTGATTATGAGCCCAAAGTTGTTGCAAGCAGTGGAGAAGCAGTTCATGCTCTGCTGCATCTGGGCCTCTGTAGCGGCGTTGAGTGCACAGCTGTCTGTGAACAGGAAGTTGCGCACTGAGTCCCCTTCCACCTTGGTTTTGGCTTGGAGCCTTCACAGGTTGAAGAGCCTGCTGTCCATCATGTACCTGATCCTAATGGCACTTTCTTCATCATCGCAGAAGGCATCAGACGGCATGGCTGTGAACATTATTCGGAAAAGTGTGGGTGCAAGTACACAGCCCTGCTTGACCGCGTTGGTGACTGGGAAAGCTTTGGAGGAGTCTCCATCATCCAGTACTCAAGTAAGCATGCCGTCGTGGAACCGGTACACTATGCTGATGAACTTGTCCGGGCAGCCGAACTTTGCTATGATCTTCCACAGCCCCTCATGACTGATGGTATCAAAAGCCTTGGTCAGATCTGCAAATGTTGTGTAGAGGTCCCTGTTCTGCTCTTGACATTGAAGATCATGTCAGCAGTTCTACGACCCTCTCTGAAGCCACACTGGCTCTCTGGCAGGTGACCGCCTTCCATATGCTGAATGAGGCGGTTGAGAAGGACTCTTGCAAGGATCTTGCTGGCGATGGCGAGGAGAAAGACCCCACAGTGGTTGTTACAGGACTGCCCGTTTCCTTTTCTCTTGTAGAGATGGACAATGGAGGCATCCTTGAGCTCCTGGGAGATAACTTCCTGCTGCCACATGGTCTGAAAGAGCTCGGTGAGTTTCTGTTTTAGAACTGGTCCTCCTGCCTTGTAGATTTCAGCTGGGATGGAGTCAGAACCTGGTGCTTTGCCATTCAAAAGGAGTTTGAGCACTTTTTGGACTTCTGATTCTGTTGGAGGTTCTGCCAGAGATGTGTTCACCTCTACTTGGGGCATACGAGTGATGGCTTCTGCATTGATGGACAAAGGTCTGTTCAGAACGCTGATGAAATGTTATGCCCATCTTTCCAGGATTGCGTTCTTGTCGGTGAGGAGAGTGGACCCGTCAGCAGGTTTTAGATGTCCTCATCATTTTCATTGAACCAGTCTTGGTGTTTGTGCGTGTTCTTACCCAGATGAGTGAGTGAAGTGTCGTATATCATGTCTCTGAAAACTGCCCAGTCTTCTTTTGCTCCATCGAGCTGACTAAGCTTGCTGTCCAGGGCCTCACTGAGGTTCTGTTGCACAGAGTGCTGTTCCAGCTTGCTAACATTGAGTCTCTTGTGTGCCTTTTTCCCCTGTGGACACCGTTTGGGCTGGATGTGCATTTTTTTTTTTTTTTTTTTTTTTTTTTTTTTTTTTGTTACTTATTTGTACCCGTAGGTAGACTTGGTTTGCAGTCTGGTGACAAGCCACTGGCTGCTGGTCGCTGCGTGCGCGAGCGCCCTAAACCTACATGTTTTTTTTTTTTTTGGTGTGCGGGAGGAAACCGGAGAAATCCCGGAGTAAACCCGCGCAACACGGGGAGAACATGCAAACTCCACACAGCTCACTGTTGGTCGGGGGCTGGGATCGAACCCACGATCTCATGATCCCCGCGGTCCCCCGGCCGAGGGTAAAACTGTGCTGCCACAGTGCTAAACCACTGCGCCACCGTGCAGCCCGTGCATGTTGAGCTTCGAGAGAATGAGTCTGTGATCCGTCCAGCAGTCTGCGCTACACATCGCCTTCGTCACTCTAACGTCCTGCCCGTCTCTCCTTCTCACAATGATGTAATCGATCAGATGCCAATGCTTGCTGCATGGATGCATCCAGGAGGTCTTGTTGTGATTTGGCAAGCGGTAGACCGTATTAGTGATCAGAAGATCATGAGAGGCGCACGTCTTCAACAGGAGAAGACCGTTGCTGTTGCACTTTCCAACTCCATTTCTCCCAAAGACTCCCTCCCATTTCTGGTAGTCTGTACCAACTCTGGTGTTAAAGTCTCCAAGAACAATGAGTTTGTCCTTCTTCAGTACACCCTCAATGAGAGTCTCTAAGTCCTCGTAAAACTTGTCTTTGATCTCATTTGGGTTTGTCATGGTGGGGGCATATGCACTGATGAATGTGGCATGGTGTTTTCCTTGGAGGGGGAGCCGCAGGGTCATGAGGCGGTTGTTGTTTCCTTTGGGGAGGCTTGTAAGCTTGCTGATCAGATTGGATCTGATTGCAAAACCCACTCCTGCTTCATTGTGTTTTTCGCTGCCTTGGCTGCTCCAGAAAAAGGTGTAGCCGGCTTTGACTTCTGTCAGCTGACCTTCGTCTGCAAACCTGGTCTTGCTCAGAGCTGTGATGTGGATGTTGTACCTGCTGAGTTCTCTTGCGACAAGTGCTGTCAGTCTTTCAGATCTGTCTGCTTTGGAGCTATCCATGAGTGTTCGCACATTCCAAGTGCCAATGGTGAGTGATGTCACCTTAGTTGATTTCTTTTGAGAATTTCGACTGCTAGGGTGGAATCCCCGCCAGCCGTGGCTTGCTGGCCAGGGTGTAGCGAAGCAGGCTATATTTAGGGCACCTTTTCTAGCCCCTTCCTCAGGCCATGGAGGAAGTCCGAAAGAGGGCTGCTCAGACACTCAGGGGGCTGCCGAACTCCGCTGCTGCTTCGATCCAGTAGAGAGCGACCCTATGCCCTGGGCCGCCTATGTGTGGGATTGTGGCTACAGCTTCCAGTGTATCCGCACCTGCTGCTTCATCACTTGCCCATCGCCACAGGACTTGGAGGGAAAGGGGGGGAATGAGAAGGAAATTGGGGGGGGGGGGGGTGATGTCTTCACTTGCTTGTGAATTTGATTTAAGTGAGGGAGAGTTGCGTAGGGTTGTCAGCCTCACTCTCTCGTCCCAGCCTATCTGGATCCAGTGGCAAGACGTAGTCAAGATGGCTGGAGATAGGTTAGGATGCAGTGGATGTCCAGCAGTGTCCTGCGTGTCTCACTGTGCTCTAGTTGCGTTCCACAACACTTTGCTGAGTCTGCCTTCCTGCCCGTTGAACCAATCTGGTGGCTTCCTCCACGCAGTCCGCCAGGCCCAGTCTACGCATGCGCATGTAGACAAGCCCTACGTCACTGAGGGTTTCAAACCCATTGGCTATCCTCACCTGGTTTCGCCCACCAGTTGAAGCGGTTTACCGGGGTGTGGCTGCTGCTGCATGCAAACAGCTACTTGGAGCCACAGGTGAGAGTTGAGTGCCAAGTGGGAACCAAAGCTGACCGACCACCCGGAGGTGTGACTGTTGTCCCTCCCTGACACTCCATACACCCACATCAATAGTGCCTTCACAGATGTGTAAGTTAGCCATGCCATGGACACTAGCACACCCCCATACCATCACAGATGCTGGCTTTTGAAATTTGCACAGGTGGCCACAGATGGTCCTTTCCTCTTTCGCCTGGAGGACATGGCATCCATGATTTCCCAAAACAGTCTGAAATGTGAGCTCATCAGACCACAGAACACTTTTCCACATTGCGTCAGTCCATCTCAAGTGAGATGGGGCCCAGAGCAACTGGAAGCACTTCTGGGTGTTGTTGATATATTGCTTTCGCTTTGCATGGTAGCATTTTATCTTGCACTTGTAGCTGTAGCAACGAACTGTGTTAACTGACAATGGTTTTTCGAGGTGTTCCTGAGCCCAGGTGCTAATATTCTTTAGAGAATGATGTTAATTTTTAATGCAGTGGAACGTGAGGGATCAAAGGTCATGGGCATTCAATGTTGGTTTTCAGCCTTGCTGCTTACCTGCAGAAATTTCTTCAGATTCTGAATCTTTTGATGACTTTATGGACTGTAGATGACGAAATCCCTAAATTTATGTTTAAATTTAGGTTTTACACAACAGTCCAACTTCATTAGAATTGGGGTTTGTATATTTATATTACATAAAATGTCAACACTGGCAGTTTATCAGTGTGTAGTAAATGGACAAAATAAGGAAAAACAATCATTTAGTAAAGTAAGCTCTGAAATGAATTCAGGCCCTTTCCGATGACTAAAATAAAAAAAAAAAAAATGTAGCTGCAGTCATGACAGGAATCCATGAGCTCCAAACTGATAACACCCCTTTTCAGATCACTGCAGTGTTTTCTAAATAGCTGTCAGATGTGCTTGTCAAATATGAGTCAGCAAGACCTCGGAGATCAGTGCACAACACAGTTCAAAGCAGAGATGGCAGTTAATATTTCTGTGTCTGTCAGACAGCCAAACATGCATTTATTAAATGGTGACATTACAGGTACAACAAGCATCTTTTCAAATTAAAACTGACAGTTGTTATTCTTCAGAAGCATTCCTGTCTTTTTTTTCTGATGCATTCTGTGGAAACCTGACTGAACATCAGAACAGCTTCAAGTCCTGCATAGCATCAATGTTCAGCAGCGGTACCTGTGAAGTTTGTATTGATGCCCCCTCCTTCGGTCTCAGGCTAGATGCATCCACTGGAGACAAGTTGTCGATATGAGTGACATGTTGTAAGATGAGACCTTGACCAACAGTGCAACAAAACCAAACAGAGGCCTCAAGTTGAAATCATGCATCTTTAAACTTTTTACATCAACAACATTGACTTGTGGGGTTTTTTTTGTACTGATTCTTTGCTTTCTTTTCAGGAGGTGATGCATACGTATGATATAAGTGGGGTGTGCAGGACACGTTTCCTTTTATACAGAAACAGGACCACTTCCCAAGAAATAAGTCATTACTGTTTAGTAGTAGTAGTAGATTAGTTTATTTGACAGGGACAGTGCAATAAACATAGACAATTAATCAAAGACAATCAATCTGATGTGTTGCACATAGAGTGTATAGCTATTAGCTAATTTGCAACTCTTGTCCCTGGATGGGCTTTAGAAAAAAGAATCAAGATAAAAAATATACACAATAACCACATACATCAATGCAGAAAAATTATAAATACACAATTATAAATATTATAAATATTATAAATACACAAATATAACAGCCTGACTCACATTTAACATAAATATTATAAATATTATAAATACACAAATATAACAGCCTGACTCACATTTATTTATTTATTTATTTAGCGAATGCAAAGTCCTTAAGCCAAGCAGTTGCCTCCTGGTTTGCTGTATGGAGGGTGTGTAATCCTCCTTCCAGTCTTTGGAGCGGGCAAGCCTCTATGATGTGTTCCATTGTTTGCTCCTCTCCACATGCGCACAGTGGGCTAGGGCTACTGCCCCATCTGTAAAGGCTGGCCAAGCAGGGGCCATGTCCAGTCCTGAAGCGATTGAGTGTAGACCACTGTCTCCTTGGGAGGTTGGTGCCCGGGACCTGTTGGTTGGGGTTTATCACCAGCTGTTTGTTTGGGACCTCCTTGGTCTCCCATTCCTCTTGCCAAGCTGTCTGGATGGTAAAGTCAGCTGGGGGAGGGTTTTTCCAAATCGGCCGTCTGGATGAAAGTCGGGCAGTGGGTGGAGTGTAGATATCTGCATGGATTGGTAAGTGAGGAGAATCTTTAACTTTTTGGAGCATCCTTTGAGTTAATGCTGCTCGCCGGATGTGTGGAGGGGCTATGTTTGACAGTACAGAGAGCCAGGGGAGTGGTGTTGAGCGGATTGTTCCAGTTATAGTTCTCATGGTTGTGTTGAGCTGGGTGTCTACATGGTGTGTGTAAGATGACCTGGACCAGACAGGGGCACAATATTCTGCTACAGAGTATGAAAGGGCCAGTGCTGAGGTGCGCAGGGTGGAGACTGCCGCCCCCCATTTTGCACCAGCGAGCTTGCAGAGCAGGTTGTTTCGTACCTTCACCTTAGCAGCCGTCCCCTTTAGATGTTCCTTGAAGGATAAGGTCCTATCAAGGGTCACTCCAAGATAAGTTGGATTTGGGGCATGCTTAAGCTTGAGTCCGCTCAGGTGGATGTTTAGTTCTCTGGCAGCTTTTGCATTGTGGAGATGGAATACACTGGAGACGGTTTTTGCTGGGCTTGGTTTTAGGCGCCAGATTTTGCAGAACTGGTCCAGTTTGGCAAGATCTTCCGTGAGCACCCGTTCCAGTGGTTCAAAGTCTGGTGCTTGGAATGCCAAACAGATGTCGTCTGCATAGGTGAATTTGCGGGATTTTGTAGTAGGCAGGTCGTTTATGTAGAGGTTGAACAGAGTTGGAGCTAGAACTGAGCCTTGTGGGAGTCCCAATGTGGAACTCACATTTAACACATATAACATAACTCACATTTGCCTATTTCAGGCCTTCCTCCCTCCGTCACTCACTATAAACAAACACATTTATTCCTTCCCTTCATTCACTCTCACTTTGCAGACAAATAATTCATACATGAGTACATTCTTGTTTATTTTTCAGCCAGTTTTTAACATTTTTAGTGAATGTTTTAAAGTCCGTTATTATTTTAATTTCATTTGGCATTGTGTTCCAGATGTGACTGCCCTTTATAGAGAAAGCTGTTTGTCCAAATGTGGTTCTGCGGTGGAATATTTTACAGTTATTGTTAACAGAACTCCTGGTGGCTCTGCTGCTGTCCTGTCTTTGGACGAAACCAGCAAGTGGCTCGGGTGCTGATTTATGGAAACATTTGAACGTTAATTTCAGAAGACAGAGGTCAATGAAGCTCTCAAAACTCAATAGGTTGTATTTTTTTAAAACATTACAGTGATGCCACCTAATGGGCTTTTTGTCCAAGATTTTTAGGGTTTGATTATATAATGAACCTATATGTCTTATTGTGGAAGGGGCTGCTTGAGCCCAGACTGTCAAACAGTATGATATATGAGAAAAAACCATAGAATGCATATACAGTGCAGCTGCTTCGTAAGGTATGTAATATCTAATTAATTTAAAGCAGTTCAGATTTTTTTTTACTGTTTTTGAAATTTTCTTTATATGAAGATTAAATTTGAGTTGAGGATCTAGTACAATGCCAAGGTATCTGAATTCTGTAGCTAAACTGATGTCATGATCATGTATATTAACTTTAAAATGTTGCAGGTTACATTTTTTGATTGAAAAGCACATTGAGACTGTTTTCTGAAGGTTCAGCAGTAGATGGTTCTTGAGGAGCCACTCTTGGACATCAACCATACTTGTAGACAGTACATCTGCAGCCTGTGCTGGAGTCTTGGCAGCTGTGTAAATAACTGCATCATCTGCATAAAGTTGGCATGTTGCAGCTGAGCAGTGTAACGGCAAGTCATTAATAAAAATGCTGAAAAGTAAAGGACCAAGAATGGACCCTTGTGGGATACCCATGCGGTTGTTTAAAAATGAGGATTTATCCTGGTGAACTTTTACACACTGTTCTCTATTCTGGAGATAAGATGCAAACCATTCTAATGTATTTGGGGAGAAGTTAAAAGATACCATTTTGGATAAAAGCAAACTGTGGTTTACAGTATCGAAAGCCTTTTTGAGATCTAGAAAAACAGCTCCTACCACATTACCCCTGTCCAAGGACTGTTTGACGTTTTCAATAAGGCAACAATTTGCTTTTTCTGTTGAGTATCCTGGTCTAAAGCCAAATTGATGTGGATGAAGAAGTTGACTGTCTTGTAAGTAGTCTATCAGCTGTGTAGCTACAACTTTTTCAAGAACCTTAGATAGGACTGGTAAGATAGAGATTGGGCGGTAATTGCATATATCGTCTTTACTGCCTGATTTATGAACTGGTATGATGACAGCTTTTTTCCAGCCAGATGGAAATGTACTAGACCTAATGGAGAGATTAATGAGATGAGTCAGTGGTTTGATTAATATTTTGCTGTGCATTTTGAGAAAGGAGGTGCTCATATTGTAGATATCATTAGTTTTTGAGTTTGACAGTGTTTTAACAATACCAGCAATTAACTTCTCATTTACCTCATCGATGTGAAAAGTATCTGTTGGAAGTATGGAATTTGTGTTGTTGAGCACATTTGGCAGCACAAAAATTTTTGTTAAGTCTTCCACAGAGCCTACAAAGTGTGAATTAAATTCATTTGCCAAAGTAGCCTTGTCACTGACGGTCTTGCCATTGATTCTAAGTTCCTTTACCCCCTTCTGATCGTTTTTTTTATTAGTTAAGTTATTTAAATGCCTCCATAGGGAACTGTTGTTACCCTTTGCATGATCTATCAGTTTATTGTAATAAGATATTTTTGATTTTCGCAGCTCATGTACCACTTTATTTCTTAAACTTTTGTACACAAGGTGATCATTTTGTAGTTTGGAGGTTAGTGATGTTTTCAGTGCATAGTCTCGCCTCTTCATAAGTTTTCTTATTTCATTATTTAACCATGGTAGGCTAATCTTCTGTTGTCTACTTTTAATTTGCTTTGAAAATTTTTCTATAGACTTTGTGATTGTTGCAGTTATAAAATTACAACAATCATCTACTTCACATGTTGCCATGAGCTGCTCCCAATTTTGATTCTCTAAGTAATGTTCAAACTCCTCATTTTTTGATTTGGGGATAATAAAATTTGATTTGTCAATATCGACTCCCCCAAAATACTGTAGTCGCTTTTTAGTAAGTTTCCTGACAGCAAGAACCATGTTATGATCTGAGAGACCAGTTACAAGATTATAGGTTCTGGTTATTCGTTCTGGTTTATTAGTAAATACCATGTCAATAAGTGTTCTGGATTGTTTGGTTATCCTGGTGGGTCCTTTGATGATTTGCTGGTAATTAAATTTAGTCATGAGGCTTTTCAGTTTTTGTTTGTCTTTTTTATCAGACCAGTTGATATTAAAGTCACCATGAATTATTGTTTCTCTGTTCTTCTCAAGTTGTTTAACCAGATCACTTAATTCATTATAAAAGGAAGAGTTGTGTGATGGTGGGTTGTACACTACTGCAATGTTGAAATTCATTACCGGAGAGAGACATACATTAACAGCTAAACATTCAAGTGAAGTATTCAAATCAACCAGTTGACATTTATATTTCTCTTTGATGTAAATTAAAACACCTCCTCCCCTCCCTACCTGCCTGTCTTTTCTAAAACACTGGTAGCCCACAATATCGATCATATTAGTGTCTATGTTACTGTGTAGCCAGCTTTCTGAGAGACAAAGGTAGTCCAGATTTGAGTCCAACAGCAACACCGAAATCTCATCTCTTTTGGGGATTATGCTCCGTATGTTTAAATGACCGCCGAGGATCCCCTTTGGTTTAGCCTTGGTGTCCCAAAGAACTCGTGCATGATTAACAGTTTGGAAAAATAAATGTTGTTTTTGCTTTTGTACAGCTCGGTTTTGTGCTAACCCAGTGGTCTGCTGTTTAATAGTGGCAGGTCCAGGATTAAGGTGAATATCTCCTGCCAGAAGTAGCAGAACTAACAGAACTTTAACTGTATATCCTCTGCCATATTGTGATTTTTGCTTAACAGCCATGTTTGCCTTAATTTGGAAGTTTTTGCTCAGGGCTTTTAAAGACCACATAGAGTGTAGGGTGAGATGTCCAAGCCCAAATCCATACAGATAAAACTTTTTAACTTCACCTTTGGTTGAGTTTGTCGGAAAATCCTTCTTGTTGCAGGTCCAGACACACAAAGACAAAACGAAGAGGAAGTAGAGAAGTAGAGAAGGCTTATTAGTGGTGCCCATCAGCCCACTTTTTAATCCGGTGGCAGCCATCTTCAGTCTTTCTTGGAAAGAAGGAAAAGGAAAATCTGTGGATAGTAAAATAAATTCTGCTTATATCGCCAGAATCTGATCCGATCGTCCTCGAATCCAGCTGGGCCTCAGCTAGCCAACTAGCCCCTTCCGTTGCTGGTCTCGTTGCTCATAGTCGCCGTAACTGGTCTCCCGTCCCGCTCCTCCTACCGAGTCTCGTCACACACCGCCGCTGCCACCGAGCTCCGCTGAGGTCACGGTAAATCCTCCGCTAGGCACCGCCACCTACCGTCGTCTGCCTGGGTGAAATCTCTGCTGAGCCCCGTCAACAAATAGCCGCTTGCCTGGTAGTATCTCCGCTGGGCCTCGCAGCTGGGCTTCAATTCAGGCTGGTGTAAGGTGGAATGACTGGCGCCAGCATTAAGCTAACTAGCGTTAGCTTAGCAATCGCTTCGGGTAGTCTCGTCGCACACCGCCGCTGCAGTCACGGTAAGTCCTCCGCTGGGCACCGCCGCCTACCTCCGTCTGCCTGGGTGAAATCTCTGCTGAGCCCCGTCAAACAAATAGCCGCCTGCCTGGTAGTATCTCCGCTGGGCCTCGCAGCTGGGCTTTGATTCAGGCTGGTGTTAGGTGGAATGGCTGGCGCCAGCATTAAGCTAACTAGCGTTAGCTTAGCAATCGCTTCAGGTAGGGCACATCAGTGAATCACCTGTCACAACTACAACCTGTAGTTGTGACAGTTGTCTTGGATGATTCCAGTGGGACCTTCATATAGCAGAATAATCAGGAATCTGCTTATTAAAGATGAACTCACAGACATGCAGTGCTGCTGGAGTTCCTATTAAGGCCCGAAGATGTGACATTCAGTGAAGGGACAAATAAGCTGGGGGGACATAGTGCAACTGCTGCCTGTATTTTTTGTTTAATGAGCGTGCTTCTTGGGGTGGTCAAAGCGGGGACCAAGGTGTGAGCCACTGTACCCAGCAATATCCAGCAGATGCCTCAGCAGTGACAGCTGGTGAGGTAAATGGTTCAGGGTGCAAACATTCAAGGTAATTATGGAGTAATTATCCAGCATCACTGCCATATGGAAACTGACTTGAGTGCCATACATCTTACCTTTATCCTACTTTTATCCTGAAATGGCTCAGTTGCTTGTATATCAGAGGGTGGCATTGTGACAGACAGGCTGATCTAGTTGTGATCATGGAAAAGCAGAGCAACCCTTGTAAATCTCTCTGGTGTGGAATCACTCAGACATTATTGCAAAAAAAAAAAAAAAAGTTTAATTTTGTGCTATTAGAAGTCTTAGCATACCCATGTGTACCATACTCAGATTCAAGACTCAGTTATACTGAATTTGCTGCTCCCAGATGGACATATTATTCATGTGAGCCTTAAATTTGGTCACATTGGGAGGACGGAGGATGTGTGGTTATGCTGACAGCAGACTTGCTTCATCTACAGTGGCAAGGAAATATGAGGGACCTTCTGTCTCCTTGTAAATTAACAGAGTCTTCAGTTATTTTTGGCATTCTGAGTTACAAACTAAGGGCATGTTCCCTTCACCCGCTCCTTCAGTGACCCAAGCAGGCCCTTGCCTTGTGTTTACCACAGAACTTTTTAAAAAATATTTTACATCACAATGCAAGACAATGGACACACCACAGTACAAAGATTCATTTTTCACACTTCTAGCAACAAAACCTCCTGCCTGAACAGCTGTAGATGTAACCCCTATCATTGATCTTGCCAGGCATAGCTAGAGCTCCCAGCTCAGTTAGTTTTTGATGTTTCTGCGGTTTCTCCACACTGCTGCAGTGCCACCCCCCTCCCCCCCACCGCCCGGGGGCCTGAGGAATCACCTGCTCCACTGAAACCAACACGTAATCGCTTATCTACACTTGTCATGCCAGGCCCGTTACCTCTGCAGCTATTTGTCTTTAGATCTTCTTGGATATCAGTTATTTGACTGCAGCTGTCCATGTTCACACAAACACACATTCAGGTGCATTTGCCTCACTCTGTACTGAGAGACTAACACACTCCCCTGTATAATGCTATATACCCCTCAAGGCATGAATTTGTGTGTTAAGATACATATTCTGTGTAGGTGGGTTTAAAAAAACTTCAGCTCTCAATAAACCCTGAAAGTGATTTAAGGTTATGAAAGGTGCAGGAAAGCAGTGGTGCTAACAGAAACTGTGCTAAGCTGTTTCATTGTAACAGAAAAATCATCAGGTGCTTGAAATGTACTGCAACTTTGAAATACAGGGGTGTACATTAACTTTTTTTTTTGCTCATAGCACTGGTGCTACAGAGGTTCATAATCATGTACAAGAAAAAAATTTGTAGTATGATAAAAGCATCTGCTACTTCTCTAGAACTGACTGCAAGTAGCGCAGTTTAATTATTACACATATAGCATTTCACTTTATGATAAAAACAACTTGTCAACTCAAGATCTAGAAATTAATTTAAATTTACATACATTTACATCAGTCATCAATCTTAATCAAACCACCTGAACAGACTCACCACACCATAAAAACTAACAGGCCAGTTTTGGCCCACGAGCTGTATGTCACCCCTGGACTAGATCGTAAAAATAGCATACTTATTTGGGGTTTGGTTAACCTCAGAAGACGCTTCATTTTTTTTTCTTCACAGCAATAATCAAAGTGAGGTTACTTTTTTCTCTGTCGTAAGAAAACTCATATTAGTGCAACTGCGTGTGGCTGAGAGCGGGAGTCGGAGTCTGCTGCCGGCTGCCTGTCTCTCTGTTCGTCACCCCATGGAGCTTTCGTTTTCTCCGTTGCACTCTTCCAGAGACTGGCCGCAAAATGAATCTGCCATGAATGGAGTTTGGGCTCCGATGTGAGCCCAGTATAGGAGAAGCCATGGACGGTCTCCACCGCGGGTCGGTCCCTTCTCCACCCTGCAGCCTGGGGAGAAATGCATGGTGAGTAACAACAGAGAACAATCCGGATATATCCACCATTGTGTTATGTTTGAAAAAAATTGCTCTTATTTCAAACCATTCTGATTAGATCTCATCTCTGGAACATTTTTTTTAGTTTTTATTTGTTAACAAAAAGTGTAAATTCATTTGGTCAGAATTTTAGCTTCATGAATCACTTTTAATTTAGTTAATGTTTCATTTTTGTCAGAAAAAAATATGTTGACAAAGACTATGATGAAAATTATTAGTCAACGAAATTAATGCAGCAGACAACGGTATGTTCCATAATTACACAAATATCACAGGAGCTGAGAGTGACAGGTTTCTTAAGAGTACTTTTTCACTCACTCCCTCAGAGCCTGTAGCAGCTCTGACTGTCCCTCGTCTACTGTGGAGAAAAGAACAGCCTGTCCTGGTTTGGCAAGGAGCAAGCTTTGCATCCTGGTTCACCTCACATTAAGCCACTGCTCCTCTATTTTTCCATGACAGCCCCCTCTGAAATAAATGATGCTGTCTAATGATGCCGGGTCTCCCCTTCCCTGGTCTCCCCTTAAATTGGTCGTTCCCGTGGGGAGACTGCCTCCCGAGCTGCTGCTCCTGAGCCGGTGGCTCAAAGACCCAGGCCGTCCGCCCAGAGAACTGTGCCGTGGGGTTAGGTGGCCCAGTTTCCCTGGTCAGCTACCTGACCCGCTTGCCCGTACGGTCCATCTGCCCCTGGATTTGGACAGACCACCTGATCGGCCTCCCTTCATTACCCCATGGGCCTGGAACTTTGGTCGGCCCCCTGAACTCTGGGACTCCGGGGTCTTGGCGAAGTATTGTTCTTGGTTTTTTTGGGGGGGGAGGAGCACCATGTTTTCCTATTGTGATTATTGCATTATTTTTGTTAGTTTCCTCCTGACCCGTTTCCCCCACCTCTCGCCCTGGTTAGTTGTGATAGTCTCTGGGGGCGGGGTCTTTGTGTTTTTGTGTTTTATCTTGATGGTACTGGGGGTGTCTGGTAGCCACCCCTGGGGGAGGGGGCTGTCATGGGCTGGGCTGGATTTCCCAGCCCGGTTTGGTTCCATGGCACGGTGGCTGCTTTATTCTCTTGTGTATTCTTGCTTTCTATTTTCCATCAGGCGCTGTCAGGGAGCCTCTGAGTTTTGCTCGGCTTCCTGCCAGCTCAGCCACGCCTCCCTCTCACGTTGGTATTATCAGCTGTTTGTCATTATTGGTTTTCATTCCTCTGTTCACGCATGCACACACGCACACACTCATATACATTCCTCTCATGCACACTCTTACACACATACTCCCACTCAGTCTTATTCACATGCTCACACACCTGTTTCCCCTTACACACATCCACACACTTCTACACACTCTCTCTCATCTCACACACCGGCAATCTCTCTCCTCATTAGGTTTGATATTATTTAAGCCCTGTAGTTGCTGGAGGAGATTTCCGGATCATTGTTCTGCACAGTGTTGGTTTTGTTTGCCATTTTGTTCGGATACCATGCATGACTAGATGCCCTGTCTGCCTTTCATGGTACCGCGTCACTCTGCATTAATTATCTGTCTTTAATTTTTCACTACACGTTGGACCAGGCACGAACGTTCTTGGACTGCTCCAGCCTGGTGAGTACAATCTCATCCACCCCGCCATCCAGTTCTGTCTGAAGGTTCTTCCTGGGGCTCTCTCTCATTCTGTTCTCCCTGCAGCAGTTCTGCCTGCCTGCACTGTAGGAATTTTTTTCCCGGGGTACTCACTAGTGTCTGTAGAGCATCCTTGAGACTCTCCCTGCTTATCCCGTGCAACTTATTTGTTGTCTTGAACTGTTTAATCACCAACTGTAAATAAATCGCACAACTTACCTCCTGCATGTGGGTTTATTTCCTTTCCTCTGTGCGCTGCATAAAAGTGCATGAGGAAATCACATCAGTAAGCACCGCATATGTTGGAGTAAACATGGTCAAGTGTGTTTTTATCGCGGGTGGGAATGTCCACATGCTGGTAATATTTAGGGAGTACAGTCCGTAAGTTGCACTGGTTAAAGTCACCAGCAACAACAAAAACAGCATCGGGACGGGTCATCTCTACTGCGCTGATGATGCCATGTAGTGTGCTTAGCGCTACTGTGTAGTTGCTTTGTAGGCAAATGTAGACCACGGGCAAAAACACCGTGGTAAATTCCCTCGGTAGATAATAGGGACGGCATTTCAGCAGTAAAAACTCGACATCAGGCGAACAGTGCTTGTAAACAGTCTGTACATCTCCACACCACGAGTTGTTTATAAACACACACACACACACACACACACCCTCCTCTCGTCTTACCCGAGGCTCCAGTTCTGTCTGTTCGATGTGTTGAGTGTGTCTGTAGTTGAATAGCGCACTCCAGGACTCTGTCCGAGAGCCAGGTCTCGCAGAAAATTAGGGCGCAGCACTCTCTTATCTCCCACTGTTCTTCAATCCTTACTCTTAGTTTGTCTAGCTTGTTTTCCAAAGACCGTACGCTAGCCAGCAAGAGGCTGAGCAGTGGTGGTCAGCAGGCGTGAGCCTTTAGCCTAACATGTAGCCCTCCTCTTTTACCTCGTCTCCGGCGCCGCCTCCGACATGCTATCTTGGGGTCAGCATGCTCATCCGGGCTTGGTGCTTCAGGTCCTTCCTGGGGGTGGCGCTGATCGCTGTGTGGACGCACCATGCATTGTAGATCGGATGGTATGAAGCCAGTAAATTCCGTATGACTGCTTGTCTTGGCGATGTCCAGTAGTGTCCATTGATCGTATTGTGATGTTTGCGGGATTCACACAAAGAAAGAGGAGCAAGATGGTTGTTACGAACAGGCTTTATTTACACACCACCAACCCCAACTCCTTCTGAGCACAGAGAGGAGGGGAGGTCATTCTCCCAGACCTCCGTTTCAATCATAGTTACACACACATGATACATCTTGCCCTAATCCTGCTAAACACTGCTGGGTCATTGTAACGCAGTTATAATGACCCAGCAGTATAATAACTCAGTAATAACATATTTAATACACACACACAGTAACATTTTCAACTGGCAAAGCATGCTGGGAAATCCCTGCCCCCCTTAACATGGCCCCAACGTTACATTGCCCTCCCCTGGACTGGTTTCTGTCCCCAGAAAATTCAAAGTCCACTTTCAGAAATCCAACGCGAGTCAGCCCGGTGCCGGGGTGGCACGCACGGGCCATCCAGTGTCCATCAATCCAGCGCAGGCTGTTCCTGCTGAGGAGACTCAGGTCTTTTGGTGTACAAGGGGCGCTGCTGAAGTCATTCTATGACACGGTGGTGGCATCAGCCATCACTTTTGGAGTGGTCTGCTGGGGCAGTGGCATTACTGCAGCCGATAGGAAGAGACTGAACAAACTGATTAAGAAAGCTAGCTCTGTCCTGGGGCAACGCCTTGATCCGATGGAGGAGATAGGAGAGAGAAGGACGGTGGCTAAACTGTCATCTCTGCTGGAGTCCGAGTTCCACCCTATGCAGGACATACTGGATGCACTGAGGAGCTCATTTAGCAGCAGACTACATCATCCCAGGTGCACAACCGAGAGGTTTCGTAGGTCCTTCCTACCAACGGCTGTCAGACTGTACAACCTAAGCAGGGCTGCTCGCAGAGATAGCAAAAAGACGTAACAAACTAATAGTTTTTTTTTTTTTTTTTTTTTGAATGCAAAAGATGCAATAGACTTACACAATGGTCCTCTCCGGCATACAACTAGGAACATACCGGTCGCTATGGAGGGTGAGAATATGTATGGGCACATAATCATACCATGTAGGATAACTAAATAGACGGTTATGCTGTTTCATCCCACCTAGCAACAATGCTCTGCACTGTGTGTGTTTATATATTTACATATTTATTCCATCTAGCTACAATGCTCTGCACTGGGTGTGTTTATATTTATATATCTATATATTTATTCCATCTAGCTACAATGCTCAGCACTGGGTGTGTTTATATTTATATATCTATATATTTATTCCATCTAGCTACAATGCTCCGCACTGTGTTTTTATATATCTACATATTATTCCATCTAGCTACATTGCTCCGCACTGTGTGTGTTTATATACTTGCACATTTATTCCACCTAGCTGCAATGCTCCGTACTGTGGGTGTTTATATATTTACATATTTATTCCATCTAGCTACAATGCTCTGCACTGTGTGTTCATATATTCATATATTTATTCCATCCAGCTACAATGCTCTGCACTGTGTGTCTGTGTGTGTGTGTGTGTGTGTGTATATATATATTTTATAGTAATATGTACATATGTATATTAGCTGCTCTTGCTTGCTTGTTTTTTTTCTTGCCTTCTGATTGTTGCTCTGAGTGTTGCTATCCCTGTGCTGTTGCAATCCTGGAATTTCCCCGTTGTGGGACTAATAAAGGCTTATCTTATCTTATCTTATCTTATCTGAGTCTCGGTCGGAGTATCTGGTTGGGGTAGGGTTCCGGTTTGGCCACCAGCAGGCGGATGGACACATCTGACAGCCTCTGTAGGACCACGCACAGTCCCTTCACTGGCAGCGGGAGTCCCATGCCCGCTCTGGCCAACTCCCACCGCTGCCAGGTCTCCCAGGTGGCCGCTGGCCCGCGTCCTTGCGTCCAGCCCTTGCTGCGCCTGGAAAATGGCCGGATCTTCGTCCTGTTGCGCTCCGCTGCTGCGCTCCGCTGCTGCGCCGATGGCCTCCGTGACGCCACCGAAAGGGGAAGCATCTGCGGGTGGGGTAGCACTACACACAGTTCCTCCTCTGGCAGCGGGAGTCCCATGCCCGCTCCGGCCGACTCCCACTGCTGCCAGGTCTCCCAGGCGGCCGCTGGCCCGCGTCCATGCGTCCAGCCCTTGCCGCGCCTGGGAAATGGCCGCATCTTCATCCTGCTCACTCCGCTACTGCTGTGCTCCGAAGGCCTCTGTGACGTCACCGCCGGGGAAGCATCTGCGGGAGGCGGCCTTTACCCGTCCATGCCACCTCGCTCTAATTTAACGATGGCGAGGGGCCAGTTTGTCGTGCGCTGCGTGCGGGGCAGTACCGTGTGAAGTACCCTGGCTCTGTGCAGCGGAAGCCCCCCTTCCTCGCGTCGGCGCGGCTGTCTCCTCCGTGCACGCGCTGCCGTGGTCTGCCGTAGCTCCTCCCACTCGCTCTCAGCACGGTGGTTTCCTCCGATGACCAGTCGTTCAGCGCGGCAGCCAACTCGACCTGGGCCAGGTGGTCATTCAACAGGTTCTTGCCGTTGTAGCGGGGAATCTTGGCCCGCTGCTGGACGGATGGGACGGTTATCTTCCGGTCGATCGCCGCTCCTAATTGCTCTGGAATCGCCAGCCCGTCCTGCCCTGAAAAGGGCGGTAAACAGGGCTGGTTTGCTCTGCTCGGCCCGTTCTGCCTTGAAAAAGGCAGAGCAGTCCCGTCGAGTCCGCTGCTCCGTCCATCGCGGCGAGCCTCTCCGGGGGCCAGCGTCTCAGCTCTACGCTCCGTTCCCAGCCGAGTGATGAACCGCTCCGGCCGCTGGACCTCCGCCTGGATCCTCATCTTGCTCCATCCCCACTCCTGACACCAGTGTGACGTTTGCGGGATTCACACAAAGAAAGAGGAGCAAGATGGTTGTAACGAACAGGCTTTATTTACACACCACCAACCCCAACTCCTTCTGAGCACAGAGAGGAGGGGAGGTCATTCTCCCAGACCTCCGTTTCAATCATGGTTACACACACATGATACATCTTGCCCTAATCCTGCTAAACACTGCTGGGTCATTGTAACGCAGTTATAATGACCCAGCAGTATAATAACTCAGTAATAACAGATTTAATACACACACACAGTAACGTTTTCAACTGGCAAAGCATGCTGGGAAATCTCTGCCCCCCTTAACATGGCCCCGACGTTACAGTATGTTAGCAACGCATAACCTTCATGCACTGTAGAAAGAGCAGCAAACATGCAAAAAAGGAGAAAAAGTCGTCATTCATGAAATGAACGAGCAAAGACGTCTGCCTCGACGGGCGCCATCTTGCTTTATTTATATACCTATATCTATATACGGTAGATCTGTGTATTCCACCATTGACTTGCACTGAGTTTGACACAGGGCGACAAAATTAAAAATCCTGTAAAAATGCCGGTGACTCTCAATATCGGCCTGCATCACTACCTTCTGGGCTGCCTGGTAGGGATGGGATGGTAGGGATAGGATCGATACTTCAATACCAGCTGGTCGATACTTTGGAGTCGATTCTTTTTTAAATATTGCAATACCAGCTTGTTAATACAAAACATGCAATTAGTTTTCACTTCCGAGAGTTTTAGGCATTAAATTTACGTGTGAAAACCGGTGAATAACCAGCCAGGCATGTTTTAAAGATTGTCTGCTTTGTCACATGATTATGGCAGCCTATCACATGTCTGAGCCGAAGACTCACTGTGCACTGGCAGCCTCAGCACTCACTACTCTGGTGCAGAGCAGAGTGAGCAGAGCAGTCTTGCGGGTAGCAGAAGTATTACTTCTGAAATGTTACACCATTCATCCAAATCCTGTGGCGATACCAAGCAGCATTATTTTGAAAAATAAACAAAATAAGTACTATTTAAGTCTGTAAAAATAATAGTGTAAAATAAAATAAATAATAAAATAAAAATTAAAAAAAAACATTGCATTGTGAAAAAAAACCACATATATGCTGCTTGGTATTACCATAGAATTTGGATGTATGGTGAAATATTTCCATCCATCCATCCGCTACCGCTTACTCCTTTTTTGGGTTGCGGGGAGGCTGGAGCCTATTCCAGCGTCTTTGGGCGAGAGGCAGAGTACACCATGGACAGATCACCAGTCCATCGCAGGGCTGGTGAAATATTTCAGAAGTAAAAAATACTTGAATCCAGTTGACTTGACTGAACTTTCATACAGCATACTTACCCACCTGGATGACTGAGAATCTTCATCAAATTAAGAAACTGAATTAATTTTGCATTCATTTTAAGTCTTAGTTATTTTTTATTATAATTGAATTATATTTCATTTTATTTTTATTTACTTTGCTCATTGTTCTATTTTATTATCATTTTATAAGCATTTCTTCCAAATATTTATGTTCATGAATTTTATTTATATTGCCCTTGCAATAAAGTTGTTAGAGAAACTGCAATCATATGATTATCCTTTAAGGGGCAAAAAGTATTGGTATTGGTATCGAAGAAAAAGTCCTATAATTTAATGGTATCGCATCGAAAAGAAAAATGCTGGTATCGCCTGTGATGGTGGGTTTTATTGTGAAGTACGGTGTGATGACGGCACCTTCCGGGTGCGCCATCACACCACCCTATAAATACGGGCGTCCACCATTTCGGGCTTCCTCTTGCCCGGACAACCCCACACTGTGTAGCACCTGTTGTGTAGCAACCAGTATATTAATAAAGTACCATTCCAGTGCAGCCTCTCGTCCGTCTCCCTTTCTGCCAGGTTTATGGACATAACATTTGGCGACTAAGGATTAACCAATGGAGGCATGCATAACACCACTATGGCCTTTCCTGGAGCTTCCTGAGAAGCCACCGGTCCCATGACCCCGCTGGGTGGAGGCTTTTGAAACTACCTCATAGCGTTGGACCAAGGGAAGTTGGATAAGGTGAGCACGCAAGCACTGCTTGTCCACAACCTCGGCATCTAAGGCCAGAGGATTCTTCGAACACTCGGCACGATGGATTCGTATGAGGACGTCATGGAGCTAATGGCTAACCATTTCACCACTCCGGACAGCGTGACGGTACGGCGGATTCGGTTTCGCTAGAGATGCCAGGGAGTTGGCGAGCCCATTCAACAGTTTGTTGCTGACCTAAGACAGTTAGCCAGCATGTGCCGGTTTGGGCTGCTAGAGGACAAGATGGTACAAGACCAATTGGCCGAGCACATGTGTAGTACCGCAATACGGGCTAGGTTCCTAACGGCGCCCAGTGACTTAGCGCTAGCTAGG
Source organism: Pholidichthys leucotaenia (assembly GCA_020510985.1). NCBI lineage: Eukaryota > Metazoa > Chordata > Actinopteri > Cichliformes > Pholidichthyidae > Pholidichthys > Pholidichthys leucotaenia. The sequence goes on from CM035841.1 coordinate 293,743,416, forward strand.
GCAGTTGAGCTAGCTCTTCAGCTAGAGGCCGCGGATAAGCTAGCCTCAGAGCTAAATTGGCGCCAGTCTCAGAAGATACCAGAAGGGACAACGTCGACGAATGCAGTGGACTCAGAGGATGAAGGGAGCATGGCAGATGACTATGAGGCGTTTGCAGTGTTGTGTAACACTTGATTATAAGTGTGATAAGGTACAAGGATTATTTATTTTATAATTAGAAGTGTGTGAGTGTGGATGGAGGGTTACTCCTTTCACACAAACACTCACAAAACAAGAAGAAACACTCGTAAAAGGGGCACCAGTTCAGATAATGAACAAATTATTAATAACTAATCCTTAAACCTGTCTTTAACCAGTGTCAAAATTTATGAGTTCTTCTGCGTGACCCAGGAAAACACACACAACGAAAGAAATCAAGTACAACTTCTCTCTACCGTTAACTAGTTTTATTAATCAGATTCAGGTTATATGACATTACATTCAAATGATTTATAAGCAGATTCAAATGATCAGCAGGTGTCAAATATCATTTTGACTGTTAATGAATTCCTGAGCATAAAGTCTATAGTTAACCTTTGTGGAACCAGAGAGAACCAGATTTTTAATTTGCAACTGTGATACAATGAAAGACTGTGAAATAAGTGTAGCAAAAGTATGTATAAAATTGGATGCAATTTTATGAAGAAAATGACAAAGCTGATTATCTGAAAAAGAAAATTCTAAATTAATCTACAAAATGCACAGAGGTTATTGAAAAGAGAGTATTAATTTTCCTTCACCTTATAGTTTCCATTGTGGCTTTTGGATTACTCTAGCATAGAGAATGGGTCATATTCAATGATAATTAGACACCACATTTAGCCCAGCAGATAGTAAGTGAAAGTCTGGCTTACAAAAACAGCTGTGTCCGCCGATTTCCAGTAGTGACGCCAGCAGGTGGCAAACAGAAAAGCGACTGTCAGCAGTCCTTTCAGTTCAGCTGTTATGGCCTGGACTCATCTGCGGGAGAGCCTGCTGCAGAATGAATAGCTGGCCTAAGGAGCAGGCGTGACGTCTTTGTGGCAACGAGTCCGAAAATTTAGGGTATCCACCAGCCACTGGAGAACTTAGGCTGAAGGAAATAAATGTATTTAGATAGTTTCAACCACAAGATCCAAGTTCTTCTGGCGTCGAGGTATGTGGGTGAGGCAGAAAGCAAAAGTCCAAAAATCTCTATTAGTCCACTTTGATGGTGAGTTATGTAAATCAATAGCAAAAGCTCAGTAGAACACACACGGCTTCAGAGGAGAGAAAAAAAAAAGCGTTTTTGGAGTTTCACTTCAGTTAGCAGGTTGAGCTCAACAAGAAAAGAGGGTCTCTCCCCAGATGCCAGAAAAATAGGAAAAACTTAACAAAAGACTGAACTGAGACAAACTTAATATTGACAGAAACCCAGGCAAAACAACACTGAACGTTTAGGGCGGATCTGTCTATTTAACTGAGCCAAGTTTCCCGGGGAAGTTTGACTGGCATGAATAGAGAACCAATTGTCTTCCATCGCAGGAAGTTTGAATGACCGCTGGTTCAATCAGGAAAGAGTTCTTTGTCTGTAACCGACCAATAAAATGACAATGGGGCATCATCTAACAGGGGTGGCCTGTGACTGGCTGTTACCAGTCAGATGACTGACACAGGTTTCAAAAGACATTCATACATTTCTATGAAATTCATTATATACTTAATATAAATCTAAGCTAACTTCAGTGAATCATGACTAATATTCAGTGAGCATGCATGGTTATAAACGTGTCTTCTATAATTGACATATATTGGAATAGGCTCATGTGAACATTTTCAAAACATGCACACATTTAAAAAACAATGATTAATGAACATTCCAAACCCTTTATTGTCCAACACAAGGCAGTCATCTTCTCAGTGTTCTGAGCAGTGTTCCTGGAAAAATAAAGTCTTGAGGAGAAAGAATTATTTCAGTAGAGAAAAACAAAGTCCCAAGGTGAATAATCCACATGTTCCTGAATTAAACAGAAGTAATGCAAACAGGTTCCAGAGTCGTCCACCAGGGGGTAATGTTGAGCTGTGGATAATTCCAAGTGACCGTAACATGCCCCCAAGGATCTGGCCTGTCTCATAGAATACTCTCATCATAAAACTGCCAAGTTAGGGAGGAAACTTCGGGATTTATGAGTCATAATAGAGTCCATACCTGAGGTAAATGTTTTGGTTTACAATAAAGCAGCTACTAAAATTGTTCAAAAATAGTTTGAATGTGCCCAAAAATCAAAATAGAGTGCAAGGAATATATATGTATTTGTATATAAGCATGCATGTAAAATCAAAAATTTGAGGAGTAAAGATCCAAAAGAAAGATACAAAACAAACAAACCTTTAATTGCTTATATTTGAGGTAGATGTTTAGGCTAAGCAATATTGAGGTAACTCAAGGGGGTTCACATGGGGTTCATTTGGCAGACCCTCCTATGGTTCCACTTCTACAACTTTTATGGGTAGTTTGTCTAGACCAAGAATCTCCTTTTCAGGAAATAGGTTCTCAATGCTGGGACTCAGTCCTAGGTCTTGGCATCTGAAACTACGTCTTGTACTAGTAGCCAAACGGTTGAGTTGGTCTTGTTGGGTTCTAGTTCGCCAGAGGTAGGTGCCAGTTGTGGCAAATGTCAGGAGGTACCCAAAAATGACCATGCACATGAGTGCTGCATCTGGTGCAGACCAGGAGTGTGAAATGGGATGGCGTAGTGGGTCAGGGTGTGGCTCAAGGACTTAGAGCTCATTCCCTACTGGGGCTAAGTCAACGACTTGAGGACCTTCAAAGGTGACTTTATCCACAATCTTAGAGCTGAGACTGCCATTGTATTGGTCAGTGATACAAGGCCAAATCGCTGACATGAAAGAGTGAGCCTTTCAGAACTTGGACCCAGGAAGTGTTGGGACGAAGTGTGATCTGGGAAAACATGTCGTGCTGGTCATAGGTGACGGTAGCGGATTTCATTGGGGTGTTAACGAGCCACCGGTTTCCGACTATGTGGGCCTGTGTGGTGGTCACTTGAGATTGTGGGGTGAGGACAGTGGGACAAGTCATGTCCTGAGAGGATGCTTGAATCCCACAAATTCCCCCGGTGCTATCCTTAAGAAAAAGTTTACTAGGGCACAGATAGTGGACATCCCTGGTGAGAGTGCACATGCATAGGTTCAGGACCAAGTAAAGGCCAGGGCTGTTGTCATGGTACACCACTACTGAAGGGGTTTTGACCTTGACATGAGTGTCTTGCTTCCAAATCCCAACATTGACAACCTTCTTCAACCGGTAGATACTATTGTAGGTGATCATAGGTAGGTTGACAATGAAAGCCATCTGGTGCTTATCAGGGTCAATGTCGATGGGAATAGCGTTGCCCAGGGTGAAAGCTAAATGGGCTTGGAGTGGTATGACAGTTCTCTGAGTAGCGGTAGCGAGCAAGTCTGTGACCATTGACATAGGGACAAGGTAGGGTGGAATTTGGCCCATTGCCAAAGCGTCAACTGAAGAGCTAATGTCCCTAATTACGTCTGACAGTAACATAGACACTAGCTGTGCTTGGGCAAAGTCAACCTGAAGTACAGAAAACAATGACCGCATCAACTTGTTGAGTTTGACCAAAGCTTGAGAGTGTTCACAACTAACACTGTACCTTGTAAGGTGGTGCTGATGGCTTGTAAGCTCATTTTCTGGGCCACCAGTTGTGCCTGAATCCGAGGGAGCTCGATTTGTAGCTCACCTACCTGATGTTTTAGGGTAATGATATTGACCGAATTAACGGCGGAGGTACCTAAGCTAAAGAGCGATCCTAAAGCTGAGGCAGCCGCTAAGAATCCGCCTATGGCTCGTCGGTTTCTGACTTTGGGTGCAGTTAAGTTGAATTGGGTAATGGTGAACTTCTCTAGTTGTTCCAGCACATGTGTGATATCGGATTCAGCATGGTCTATAGCTTGCTTGATCCAGCATTGTCCGACCAAAGAGGACGAGCCTGGGCTTAGTGGAAGATTTCTGTAGACCACTGTGGAGGGATCAAACCACACGATGATCTTTTGCGTGTGGATTTGAAATTCCGTATTCATGAATCCTGGTTTGTCGATCAAAGCTATCCCAGTCTCGGAACCCTCTTCCACAAGGTCAGTGAAGGTAGACGCAAATGGTCAGGCAGAGGGTTAAACCAAAAAAGCAGGAGGGCCATCATCCTGGCAAGACACATAGAAATGAGTGATTTTAATCTTGACCCTCTTGTTGGTTTTCTTTAGACACCTGAGTGGCAGATGAAAATATTTTCTGAGGTGGAAAAACTTCTCTTAAAGATTGAGCTCTAGACTTTTAGTTTTTTTACCATCTTTAGTGTAAATTTTGATGTTGTTCTTAACTCATGCTAATGGTACTGGAGATTTTGTGTGTACTATTTTGAAATAGTAAGTTGATGACGCTGAATGAAACTTTGCAGGGTCTTTTGAGGTTAGCTTTTACGGAAGTCATTTAGTTTTGGGTTAACTCTTTCCTTTTGGAGGCCCTGGTGTCATTAACTGATCGGGACAGAGAAGTGCGACCGAGTATACCTGAGGCTGATAGTTAGCTAACAGTTATCTATTGGGCGAAGGCTAGATTCTAAGCTTGTTTATTGACTTAATGGAACAGTGTTGTCCCCGAAGTCCCATGGGGATTTTGTGAGCTTTGATCTGATTACGATGGACCCATTTGGGCAAATGCAAAAGTCTGTTGGAGATATTTGTTCAGGTCAGTCATGCATTGGTGGGTAGTGTAGGCTGTGGCAACACTGGCCTCTCCAGGTTGGTAGAGCAAATGCAGGGACAAAGTCATTTGCCGGCCTGTCATCATTTCGAAAGGTGAGACCCCAGTAGCTTCATGGGGTGTGGCTCGGATGGCCATCAAGACCAGGGGAAGTTTTACATCCCAGTCTTTTTGGTGTGGTGAAACATACTTCTTCAGTATGTTGATCACAGTTCGGTGGGCTCTTTCAACCTGTCCAGAGGATTGTGGGTGGTGGCTAATATGGAAGTTAGCTTTAACTCCCAAGGTTTCCCATAGCTGTTGCATGACTTCAGCTGTCAAATGGGTACCGCGGTTAGAGTTGATTCGGCTTGGCAGACTGAATCTCGAGAACACATGGTTCATCAACAAGTAGGCCGTGGTTTCTGTTGTGTCATTAGGAGCAGGCAAACACTTGACCCATTTGGTGAAGGCGCATGTGACTGTGATGAAATATTTGTTACCTCTGGCTGACCGAGGAAGGGGACCTACCCAGCTGATTTGGAGGTCAGACCATGGGAATGATATACCTCTTTTCTGTAGGGGTGCTCAGTGAATTGGGTTGGTTGGTTGAAACTGGCAGCAGACGAGACATCCCTTCGCATGTATAGCCAATATGCCACTTGTTTTAGAGCCTTGTACGTCGCTTTGACGCCTTTGTGTCCTGCAGCTGGGAGATCGTGGGCATGAACAATCATCACCCCCCCTCTGGTTGCGAGGGACCACAAGTGCAGGCACAGGGAGTTCATCAGAAACATGAACCAGATGCCATTGTGCAGCTGCAGCGAGGCTCGTGTGGCATAAAGCGGCCTCAATCCCGCAATGTCAGCGAGATCTGAGTCGGATGGTGCATTGAGTACAGGATCCAAGAGATATTGTATCATTTTATGGATCGCAGGGTCAAGGGCTTGAAGAGAGATAAGGTCAGCATCAGAGAAAGCAGGGTCAACTGCCAGAGGGCCTGTGGGTTGTGTTGGGTCCTGGGCCTTGTTTGTCTTGGCCCTGGTAACCACACAAACTGTAGGGGTGGGCGGGTGGGAATGTGCAGTCGGCACCAGAGTAGGATCAAAGAACCAAGGGATGCCTTGTATGGCTCCTTGTTTTGCAAGTGAGTCCACAAAGTCGTTCTATTCTTTGTCCTGACCTGGTGTACGCAAATGACCTCTGACCTTTTTCCAGTACACCTGGAGGTTGTTGAAGGTGACCAGGCGATCACATGCTCTGAAAAGGTCTTGATGTTTAACCGGTTTGCGGTTGGAGGTTACAAAACCTTTGGCCTTCCAGAGTGCCAGATGACACGTGAAACTGAGGCGTGCATAGTTAGAGTCGGTGCAGATGACCAATGTGCGAATGCCATGGTCTACAGCAAGTTGAAGTGTAATGAGCACACCTGCAATTTCTGCATATTGTGATGATTAGGACCCCAGTTGAAAGTTGTGGGGTTCACAAGGCTGACTGTTTAACCATGCCACCCCCACTCCAGCACGGATGTGAGTTTCATGGTGGAAAGAACAACCATCGACATAAGTGGTGACTATATCTTGACAGATGTTCTGGTCAAAGTAGTGATGGTTAGGGTCTTCGGTGACTGTAAGTGGCTTTGCCCAAATGGATGGTCCTGGAGTGTCCTCAGAGCACTGTTGGCAGGCTGCCAAGTCTGTGCCGAGAGAACTCCTTTACTTTTGTGCATAGCAGACTTCAACATCAAAGCTTTGTAGAGCCATCAACCAGGAAACTATTCTGGCATTCATCACAACACCTTCTCTGATGCGTTGACTGTTAAGAAAAATCACTGGTTGGTGGTGAGTCTCCATCGTGATTCTCTGGCCACCCACATAGTTGGAGAAATGTTTGATTGCCTATACGGTAGGCAGAAAGGCTTTTTCGCAGTCGGAGTATTTCAGTTCCGGACCAGAGAGGGTTTTGCTGGCATAAGCCACCACTCGTTTGTCATGGTCGTAGATTTGGTATAATCCAGCACTTAAGCAGTTGGCAGAGAACCCCACTTGTAGGAAGAATGGCTGGTCACAGTTGGGATAGGCCAGACAGGGTGCTGTGCATAACTTTTGCTTTAAAGCTAGCATAACCTGTTCTTGAGCCTCGGACCAGATGAAAGGGGTGTCCCTTCATAGGAGGTCTGTCAGGGGTTTTACCAAGTCTGCATAATCCTCAATGAACTGGCGTGAGTAGTTGCATACCCCTAGAAAGCTCTGGAGTTCGGAGATGTTAGTAGGGGTTTTGATGTTTAGAATGTCTTGGATTTGTGATGTTTGTGGTAGGACCCCGTTGGATCCTACCAAGAGACGAACATAGTTGACCTTGGTTTTGCACCACTGGCACTTGGAAAGAGAGATTTTGGCTCTTGCTCGTGTGAGCTGGCCAAGGACATGGTCGATTTCAGTCAGGTGGGCATCCAGAGTTGGACTCCAAATGAGAATGTCGTCAACATAGATGAGATTGCCTCTGTCTCTGGCATCTGGACATGCCTTATTCAAGAAGATGTTAAACTCTGCAGGAGAGTTAGCATACCCGAAAGGACATCGGGTGAATGTGTATTGACAATTCGCAAACGTGAAGGCCAGTTTGTGTTGGTCTTCAGCTTGGACAGGAATGATCCAGAAACCAGAAGCAATGTCCAGCGTCGAGAAGCATTTGGCATCTTTGACTCTAGGAAGTTCTTGCTCCAGTTGAGTCATAGGCCACCTAGAAAGAGGAACTTGAGTGTTTAATTTCCTGTAGTCAATGGTGAGTTGCCACTTACCATTGGGCTTCAGGACTAGCCACAAGGGGGCGGAGTAGGTACTGTTGCATGGCCTGATTATGCCACGGTCCAGTAGGTTGTCGATTATTTCCTGTACTGGGCCATAAGATACCTGTACTGGGACCCAAACTCTTTATCTTATACAGTATATAAATGACATATGCCAAGTATCAAAAATTCTGAAATTTATTTTGTTTGTGGATGACACAAATATCCTTTGCACTGGTGAGAATTTTCAGCAGGTTTTAGAGATGGTCACAACAGAAATGAAAAAGTTAACGCAGTGGTTCAACATAAATAAATTATCTCTAAATCTGAAAAAAACAAAGATTATGTTGTTTGGAATTTATAAAATAAATCATTCAATAATGGTAATGATAGATGATACCAGAATTGAAATAGTACAGGAAAATAAGTTTCCGGGGGTGACTCTAGACAACAAAATTTGCTGGAAACCTCACATCAGTCACATCCGGTACACTGTCACTTTTATTGCACTTGTCATTTGTTTTGTTTTTGCTTTTTTTGGTCAAAATAAAGTATCTATCTATCTATAAGAGGCCAAGGGAATCTTGTACTGCCTGACGTAGGTGGGAGGAGCATCAGGTGGTGTAGGAATGCATACAGAGTGGATTGTGGTTTACCCACAGTCCAAGGAGTCTTTGGAGAATGATGGTTTGTACGTAAGAAGAACCTGGCAAAGTTTTTGGCGTTCTTTGTCAGAAGTTAGGGCATCAGCGTCAGCTACCACCTGTTCAATCTCTTCGGCAATGGTGGTGACCGGTTTCGGTGGAGCATCGCTGGGATTGTCAGGGGTTTGTTGATTGGACCCTGATGGGGGGAGTTCAATGGCTTGGACAAGCATTTGGTCATCATTGGTCAAGTCAATCCGCCCCACTGACTCTTTGTCAGGGGTTGACATTGACACAAGGGCGATGGCCTTAGAAGGTTTAGTGTATATGACTGCCGATTCCAGAGAGTTGGCCCAAAAGGAATCCCGGAGGCCGCCTAACACTGGAATGGTCGGTTCAAAATTGTGGAAATCAGAAGTGGTGAGCCAGCCGAGGGGTGTGGCCTTGGGCAGGACGATAGTCTTAGCTGTGGGATTGTTTACCGGTAACGTGGTGTTTCGAGATCCTAGGCTTAGAAGGGGCATGGCCTCTAGAGTTAAGCCCAGATTGTCAAACAAAGGATCCGGTTGGAAAAATGCTTGAAGATGCATGAGTTTTTGTCCTGTCTGAATGCGTAGTTGGACTGGGAAGCACGTGACATTAGCAGGTAGGACAGTCTTGAGTGTTCAGTACCTGGCAGGCTTCAGGGATGGTATGGCCTGACTTTAGCGTCTAGATCTGGTTTAGAGTGAGCATCTTGGACTGGGGTGAGAGACCATAAAACATTGTTTATGGTATCAACCTGAGCTCCAAGTCTCACAAACAGGTCACTGCCAAGGGAGACTGCATGTGGCAGGTCGGGAACGACCAAGAAAGGGTGAGTGAGCAGTCTGTGGTTCCACTGAAGGTGGAGGGCGCAGATGCCTATGGCGACCAGTGTTTTGTTTGATTTGGCCCCAGCAGGGAAATGAAAAGACTTGTTAGTCATCGTGAGGTCAGGGTTTCTCTCGTACAGAGAACCAAAAAGTCTCTGGCTGATGGCAGATTTATCAGCCCAGAGAGCAAGTACCATGTCTTCTACATGGGAGCTTTGGACAACCAGGCCTTTGACCATTTGGGGGCAGTACTCGTCGTTGGCTGCCCCATGCTTTAGGGTGCAAATGAACTATGTTCATTTAAAGTCGGGTTGTCAGGTGCGGTGACATAGGAGGGGGTACCTGTTTCAACCCGGTCCTCAAGGTCACCTCTGGTCAAACTTGGTTGTGTCATCAGTGTGAGGGGAGTGACTCTTGGAATGTCCAAGGTGTCAAGAATGTAGCACTGTGATTCGGTTGCCTCTGGTAGAGTAGTTTGGTGAGGTTTCTGAACTTGAGCCCATAGTTTAAGATTCTTGAAATCTATCAGAGGCTCAAAGCGATTAAGCAGGTCTTTGCCTATCAGCAATGGAATTGAGTTGAGATTGGACACATAGACCGGATGGATCAAGGTCATGGGTCCAATGGAGATCTTTACCAGTGACATGTGTGACAGAGTTGTATTGGAGGGCGCATAAGGTTGAACAGCTAAGGAACAAGGTCGTAGCTTTAAGTCTTTGTGCGCATGGTTAACAGCGACATGTAGGTGTTCAAAATGGTCCTGCGACATTAGAGTGATGTCCGTTGCGGTATTCAGTAGCGCGTCATGCGTCATCACATCTTCCAAGGTTAATGAGAGGAAAGATTTTCGTGATACCCCCTCTTGGTCAAGTCACATAGAAATTGTTGGACTAGCAGTTCAACGCGGAATAAAGAGCTGTCTGTTTCGGACAAGTGAAATTTTTCAGGTAGCTGGACTACCAGAATGGCGCTGGACAGTGTTGGGTTCTCAGGCCCCTCCGGAGCCTCAGGTGGAGGATGCTCGGTTGTGTCCACTGTATCTCCCACTGATGCAGTGGGAGGTTCCTCATAGCTGGGTTTTGGCAGTCCTGGAGGATCATTTTGGGTTGTCACAATATTTATGGCTAGGACGTCTGGCTTCTTGTCCTCCTTCTTGTTCTCCTTCTTATTCTTCAGTTTGTCTAGTAGACGTTTGAGAGCTTCCATGTCTTCTAGACTGAAAGTGGGCATTTCTTTCTCCTCCCAGTTTCTTGAGCCAAACTTACCAGAGGGAGGTCTTGTGACCCTTCCTGAGTTTCCACGGCAGTACAAGGGAAGTGACCATTTACTGTGGTTACACGAGTCTCGAAATCGATATCTGTCATCCCGAGTATCCGTACTGTATTCTCGTGATCTACCTGGTGGGCTTGCCCTCCGACGGTAGTCAGGCTTTGGTGACATTGATTTTGAGCTGGGTGTAGAAGATTTGGTTGGGTTCTGACCCGACTTAGCTTGGCCAGAGAGTTGTCGCAGTTTTACATGTGACCGTGGTGCAGGGACAGGGGCTGGCTTTGGGGCGCCCTCTAGGTCCAGAGTGTCAAACGCGGTGTTGACAGCTAGCACCGTGGTAGGCTTGGCATGCTTTTGGTTACTTTGTCATTGTTTTTGGAATGCATAATGTGCGAATTCTCTGAGCTGGTTTATTGAGTTTGACCTTGGGTTAGCCATAACTCCAAGGTGGTGGCTGACCGTGGGATGGAGATTTTGAATGAAGAGAGCCTTAAAATTACGGTCTTCTTCCATCCCTGGTGTGTTTTGAGACCCAAAATATGCACGAAGGAGTCGCTGGTAGTAGGCCTGTGGGGGCTCTGAGCAACCTTGTTTCAGAGCTAGGGCTGTCACTAGCCCTGACTGTAGGCAGTCGTTTGAGAATTCCTTTTCAATGGTTTCATAGAGTCTTTGGTGGTTCATCTTGATATCCAATGGCTGTCGGTCTATAAATTTTGATACCGACCTGTTAGATGTTAGCTTGATCAAATAAATGCGATCATTGACCATAGCGTCAGGGTATTTAAACAAGTAGTAGTCAATATCTTGTAAATAAGTACTGGTATCATGTGACCCACTGGTCGAGGGGTCAAATTTGATGATGTGGCGAGCGATCTTTTTGAGGTCTCTATCGGACAGGATTTGCAAACGGCTTTCACGTTGTCATTTGGGTTTGCTGAACGGGTCGGGCGAGCGCGCGCTGGGGGAGTCTCCGTCCGATGAGGGGATGCCTCCCTTTGTCGAGGGAACCGGCCTGTTCATGGTTTCTGGTTTTGGTTCTCTTTGTTTACGGTAATCTTCTAGCTCTTCTCTGACGTCCCGAAGGCCTTCTTGTGCTTCTAGTAGGAGCAGTTGACATTTCTTGTAGTCAGATTTTGTGTCATCTAGTTGACCTTCATCTCTTCTGAGTTTGTTCTTGGCATCCCGAAGGGCGGTTCCTAATTCCTCGTTTTGTCGCTGAAACGAGGTATTGTCGTCCTCCAGTCGTTGCTTCTCTTGCTTTACCTGGTCCAAGTCTAGCAACGCGTGATTAAGTTCAGCTTGGTTATCTTCATGCTCTATGCAAGCTTGTTCCTGCTTTTTCATAAGTGATTTGTTATCTTCTTGGAGAGAGAAGTTGTTATAGTTGATTGTTGAGATAGTTGATTGTTGCTTCACCAGTTTTTTTTCAGTGTATAATGCTTTAGATTTGGCTACTCTTAACCTCGCAACTAATGGTAGTGCGAACTTTCCTAACACACCGTGGAGTTCCTTTGCTTTTGGTGGGTTAGCAGTGCATTAATCCAAAAGTTTTTCAGTGATTTGCTTCAACTCTTTGGGTGGTGTTTCTTGAACATGTGTGGAGAAGCCGGGTATAAGGTGGGAAGTCAAATCTTCCAAGGTTGCTTGAAGGTCATCCAGTTCTCTAAGTGGATCAGGCATGTTTTCCCATTTGTCTAACCGTTAGCTTGAAATCAATTTGTTGATTACAGCTAAAGTTGTTAGTCAAGAGTTAACCTTGAGTGTTGTTTTGCAGTGATGGTAGTTATAAGCTCCTTTTTAGAACTTGTTCCAGTCTACAGGTTTGTAAGAAGGGAAGTGGAATTTTGGAATTCTTTAGAAATGAGGAGATGTTATATATCTATCCCATCTAGCTACAATGCTCCGCACTGTGTCTCTCTCTCTCTCTCTCTCTATATATATATATATATATATATATATATATATACTGTATATATACGTATATATATATATATATATATACTTGCTGCTCTTGTTTTTTCTCTTGCCTTCTGATTGTTGCTCTGAGTGTTGCTATCCCTGTGCTGTTGCAATCCTGGAATTTCCCCATTGTGGGACTAATAAAGGTTTATCTTATCTTATCTTATGTTACAATTCAATTGTTTGTTGAAACTGTATAAGATAAGATAAGCCTTTATTAGTCCCACAATGGGGAAATTCCAGGATTGCAACAGCACAGGGATAGCAACACTCAGAGCAATAATTAAGAAGATAAGAAAATAAAATAAGAGCAGTGAATATAAATATGTACACATAAATATATAAATATATACAGTATACACAGTACGGAGCATTGTAGCTAGATGGAATAAACAGCATAACCGCCTATTTAGTTACCCTACATGACATGAATATGTACCCATACATACTGTCACCCTCCGTAGCGACTGATATTGTCCTAGTTGTATGCTGGAGGGGACCATTTGTGTAAGTCTGCTGTGTCTTTTGCATTCAATACTATTAGGTCATCACGTTTTTTTGCTATCTCTGCGAGCAGCCCTGCTTAGGTTATACAGTCTGACAGCCATAGGTAGGAAGGACCTGCGAAACCTCTCGGTCGCACACCTAAGATGATGTAGTCTACTGCTAAATGAGCTCCTCAGTGCGTTCAGTATGTCCTGCATGGGGTGGGACTCGGCCTCCAGCAGAGATGACAGTTTAGACACCATCCTTCTCTCTCCTATCTCCTCCACTGGGTCAAGGCATTGCCCCAGGACAGAGCTAGGTTTCTTGATTAGTTTGTTCCGTCTCTTCCTATCGGCTGCTGTAATGCCGTTGCCCCAGCAGACCACTCCAAAAGTGATGGCTGATGCCACCACCGTGTCATAGAATGTCTTCAGCAGCGCCCCTTGTACACCAAAAGACCTGAGCCTCCTCAGTAGGAACAGCCTGCGCTGTCCCTTCTTGTAGAGTGCGTCAGTATTGTGTGACCAGTCTAGTTTATTGTTCAGATGAACACCCAGGTACTTGTAGGATATCACCATCTCAATGTCTGTTCCCTGGATGTTTACTGGTGCTGTGAGGGGTTGTCTTTGCCTGCGGCAGTCCACCACCAGCTCCTTAGTTTTCCTCGCGTTGATCTGGAGTTAGTTCTGATGGCACCAGTCCACGAAGTCCTGGATAAGTCCACTGTACTCAGCTTCATCTCCATTGGACATGAGGCCGACGATTGCAGAGTCGTCAGAGAACTTCTGTAGATGGCAGTGTGTTGTGTTGTGTGAGAAGTCCGCAGTATAAAGGGTGAACAGGAAGGGAGCCAAAACCATTGCTGGTATGCACAGGACTTGAGGAGCTTTGTGCTGATGCTGTCCGGTCCCGAGGCCTTCCTCGCCTTGATCTTCCTCAGCTCCGTCTTCACTTGGGTCTTAGTGAGGGTCAGGTTGGTGGACTGTGTGCTGGGAGTGGCGGAGTGTTGGTGGAGTGGGGTGTGGACAGCAGGTCTCGATGACTTTAGAGGCAGCAGTGGTTGTTGTGCAGTCGGGGGGGGGGGGGGGTCAAACTTATTAAAAAAACAGGTTCAGATTGTTTGCCCACTCCCTAACCCCCGTGGTCTGAGAGGAGGTATTCTGGAGCCCAGAGATGGTTTTAAGGTTTCTCCAGACCCCGCCGATGTCGCTCTGTTGCAGCTTGTCCTCCATCTTCTTCCTGAAGCTGTCCTTGTCTTCTCTGATCTTCCTCCTCAGCTCCCTCTGTACGGACTTCAGCATCTCCCTGTTCCCCGACCTGAAGATCCTCTTCTTCTCTCTCAGAAGTGTTTTTATCTCAGGGTTGATCCAGGGTTTGTTGTTCGAGCAACACCGTATGGTCTTGGTGGGTACAGTGTTGTCCACACAGAAGTTGATGTAGTCCGTGATGGTGTGAGTGAGGCCATCGATGTCCTCACCATGAGGATCGCAGAGCTGCTCCCAGGCAGTGATTTCAAAACAGTCCTTTAGAGCGTCCATTACCTCCTCAGACCATATCTTCACCGTGCGCATGACTGAAGGTTGTCTGTGTACTAGGGGTTTGTACACCGGCAGGAGATGAACCAAGTTGTGATCTGATCTCCCGAGTGGGGGGAGTGGTGATGAGGTGTACGTTTCCTTTGCATTTGGATAGAATAAGTCCAGTGTTTTATTGTCTCTAGTGTGACATGTGACATACTAGATGAATGTGGGCAGAATGGGGGACAGTGAAATGTGGTTGAAATCACCTGAGATGAGTAGGAGAGCATCTGGGTGTTCTGTCAGCAGCCTGCCAGTTACTGAGTGAATGGCATCACGCACTGTCCCCGCGTTCGTCGTGGGATTTGCATAAATAACAATGCAGATCACGTGTGAGTATTCCCTCGGGAGATAGGTAGGCCGCATGCCAACAACTAGCAACTCAATGTCTTTGTTGCAGTGTTGTTGTTTAACAGTGATATGTCCCGGTCTGCACCAGCTGTTATTGACGTACATTATCACTCCTCCGCCCCTTGCCTTCCCACTGTCTGGTGTCCGGTCTACCCGTATTGCGTGGAAACCCTTCAGCTCGATGTTAGCATCTGTTGCTAGTTCTGTTAGCCACGTCTCAGTAAACAACATCAAGCTAATCTCTCTGAAGAGGCTCTCGTAGCGGGAGATAGCCGCTAGCTCATCAGTCTTATTGAGTAGCGATCGTACATTCCCCATAATAACGGATGGGAGGACAGGTCTGTACCTTATATTCCTCGCCCGCCGTCTTACTCCAGCTCGACATCCACGCTGTTTCCGTCTTATTTCTCCCGGTATGTTGAGTTTTTGCGTTAGCATCTTGGGCCAGTTAAGTGCTAACAGCTGGTCTCTGCTGTACTGCCTCCTGCAATAAACAGTGGCTCCGTCCGCTGGCTCAGGAGACATTTGGGCGATATACGTGCCTGTGATGGATAAGGTGTCGCCGGATCAGAAAGATTAGCAAGAGAGCCAGATAGTAAATAGAAATAGGAAGAAATTGATCCGCTGTTGCAAAAAGGCAGCCTACTCGTGTGGCGCCGGAAGTAGTAAATATGTTACATAAACAGAAGAAAAGAGGAGAAAAATGGGTGGATTGACTTCTTTACTTCAATTTTCAAAGCCTAGTTTTGGAATTGTCATCAATAACTACTTTAAAGAAATGATTTTATTTACAAAAAGGGAACAACAAAAAGAAAAAAAGTTAAATGCTTTAGAGATTTAAGGTTATAAGTTTTTCTTTCTTTTAAAGTCACGATTGAATTTTGCCTTTATTGTTAAAGTTTATTCTCATTTAAAGCTTTTAAATATTTAATATTTACATATTAGGAAACACAAGTGAATTGTTTTTGTATATTGTCACCAAGACTTTTTAGGATTAAAGTTAATGGTGGTTTGTTTGATTGTTGTCTATAAAGTTTTTTTTTTTATTTACAGACTAATCAATGTTTTCACCTTTTGACTTCTTATTTTAAATCCTGGTGCGAAATAGTGAGTTGGTTAAATGTTTTCCTCTTTCTGTGGAGAAAACATGAGCCAAAAGTAACACACTGACCTTAAATAACACCTAAAGCTTTTACAGACATGGACAAAATTGTTGGTACCCCTCTGTTAATGAAAGAAAAACCCACAATGGTCACAGAAATAACTTGAATCTGACAAAAGTGGTAATAAATAAAAATTCTATGAAAATTAACCAATGAAAATCAGACAATGCTTTTGAATTGTGGTTCAACAGAATTATTTTAAAAAACAAACTCATGAAACACGCCTGGACAAAAATGATGGTACCCTTTAACTTAATATTTTGTTGCACAACCTTTTGAGGCAATCACTGCAATCAAACGATTTCTGTAACTGTCAATGAGACTTCTGCACCTCTCAGCAGGTATTTTGGCCCACTCCTCATGAGCAAACTGCTCCAGTTGTCTCAGGTTTGAAGGGTGCCTTCTCCAGACGGCATGTTTCAGCTCCTTCCACGGATGTTCAATAGGATTTAGATCAGGGCTCATAGAAGGCCACTTTAGAATAGTCCAATGTTTCACTCTTAGCCATTCTTGGGTGTTTTTAGCTGTGTGTTTTGGGTCATTATCCTGTTGCAAGACTCATGACCTGTGCCTGAGACCAAGCTGTCTGACACTGGGCAGCACATTTCTCTCTAGAATGCCTTGATAGTCTTGAGATTTCATTGTACCCTGCACAGATTCAAGACACCCTGTGCCAGATGCAGCAAAGCAGCCCCAGAACATAACAGAACCTCCTCCATGTTTCACAGTAGGGACAGTGTTCTTTTCTTGGTATGCTTCATTTTTGCATCTGCGAACATAGAGCTGATGTGCCTTGCCAAAAAGTTCCAGTTTTGTCTCGTCTGTCCATAGGACATTCTCCCAGAAGCTTTGTGGCTTGTCAACATGCAGTTTGGTAAATTCCAGTCTGGCTTTTTTATGATTTGTTTTCAACAGTGGTGTCCTCCTTGGTCATCTCCCATGAAGTCCACTTTGGCTCAAACAACGACGGATGGTGCAATCTGACACTGATGTACCTTGACCTTGGAGTTCACCATGAATGTGTTTAGAGGTTGTTCTGGGCTCTTTTGTTACCATTCGTATTATCCGTCTCCTCCTGTGGCCACGTCCAGGGAGGTTGGCTATAGTCCTGTGGATCTTAAATTTCTGAATAATATGTGCAACTGTAGTCACAGGAACATCAAGCTGCTTGGAGATGGTCTTATAGCCTTTACCTTTAACATGCCCGTCTATAATTTTCTTTCTAATCTCCTGAGACAACTCTCTCTTTTGCTTCCTCTGGTCCATGTTTAGTGTGGTACACACCATGTCACCAAACAGCACAGTGACTACTTGTCACCCTTTAAATAGGCCAACTGACTGATTACAAGTTTGTAGTCACCTGTAATGTTAATCAGAGGACACATCTTGGTTGAACATGTCCCTAGGGTCACATTATTTTCAATCTTTTCTAGGGGTACCATCATTTTTGTCTAGGCCTGTTTCATGAGTTTGTTTTATAAAATAATTCTGTTGAACCACAATTCAAAAGCATTGTCTGATTTGCATTGGTTAATTTTCATAGAATTTTTATTTATTACCACTTTTGTCAGATTCAAGTTATTTCTGTGACCATTGTGGGTTTTTCTTTCATTAACAGAGGGATACCAACAATTTTTTCCATGTCTGTAAGTGTTAATTGATGAATGTGGTTTCCTAATTTTGGTGAATATTCAGTGAATCACTAAATCTTTTTCCAGCACACGCATAGGATTAAACATTACTTTAATTTTTTTTTTTAATTTTTAATTTTGTATACTTTATTGATCCCCAGAGGGGAAATTGAGGGCATCCACCTGAATGGATGAAGCAGCCACAGTACGGCGCTATCCCTTAACCATTCACACACACATTCACACCTAGGGCCACTTTAGAGTCTCCAATTAACCTAACCTGCATGTTTTTGGTCTGTGGGAGGAAACCGGAGAAATCCTGGAGTAAACCCATGCAGATACGGAGAGAACATGCAAACTCCACACAGATCACTGTTGGTCAGGGGCTGGGATCGAACCAGGGATCCCATGGCCAAGGGTGAGTTGCTGTGCTGGCACAGTGCTAACCACTGCGCCACCGCACCACCCAAGGTTAAGTTGAATGGCTTCCTGTGAAAGAAATCACACAAAGTAGCGTTTAAAAACAAAACACACACATATATACTGTATATATATATACTGTATATATATATATATATAGCCTCAACAGTTTGCAATTGTTGCATAAAATGTGTAAATATATGTGCTTTTAACTTTAAAGATTAAATTGTGTGGATAACATAAGTGATTAAATACAAGGTCTATGTTCTTATACGCTTCTACTGTGTTTATGCAGTAAAATATTCCACCACTGGAAAAAAAAAAAAAACCCTCAACAGCCAACAAGTTTGTTTTTCGCTGCTTTTGACATAGAAACTTTAAATTGGTTTTTCTGACAAATATGAGTTGTTTTGAAGTTAATTTAGATGCTTGATTTGGTTATAAATCAGCTTAACAGAGTCACGGTTTGCTTTAACCTGGGTGTAACATCATGAAAGGAATACAACTTTTATAGTTAACCACAAGATGGAGGCAGTTCTTTCTGTGTTCCAGGAGGCAGAGACACAGTGATGTCGCCCAGAGGCGGTCTATGGGTCTCAACCCTAAAATGGCAGCTAGGATGATTCACACTAGTGGCTTTCCAAAGTGGTGTCTGCACTGCTTAATTTGCGCATGCGCAGTTCTCGTGCACGTACCTGTTTCGGTCATGCGAGAATGTGAGCGCATTCCGGGTACATTAAGTGCTATGACCTCAAACTAATTTACTCCCAGTAACTTTTATCAGGCTGTGTCCAGCATGATTTAACCCTTTGAGTGTGAGAATTTGCATGCCTCTAGTGGCAGAGCATGGCACTGCGCCTGCCTTCTCACTCTGACTTTGTCAACAGTAAGTGAGAAATTTCATTTTTTTTTAAATGTACTGATTTCTTGTTCATATACTTTGAAGATAAGATGATGAGGTACCTCTGTACAAAAAACAGTGTCAAAAGACTGAACCATTTTTGTGTAAATACGTCCAAAGTCCAGTTTTGACTGGGTTATGGAATTTAAAGAGGTGCCGTGACATTATGCAAATTAGATGCATAAATTTATTCCTATCTGAAACTTTGGATCATATTTTACATCTTTCTAATTGATAGTCATTATCTCTTTCCACTTTCAAGTTATAGCCTTGGAAATCTGAACTATTTTATTGACAAAAAATATTTACCACTCTTGACCACTAGGGGGTATGTCGCAGTTCTGCACCATACACACTCAAAGGGATAACTGGGGTTTACCATTACATATATGAGGTAAAACCGGTTAGACTAGTTTTATCTTATTGGGAATTTCGGCGAACAAGCTAGACTAATAAAAATGAACTGGTTTTCTTTGCAAATTCATCTCTCCAGGCCTTTATTTTAATTAATTCAGCGTACAGTAACACTTTTAAACTTATCAGCATGCATAAAACAGATTTGTCAGCTCAGCTCAGGCAAATGGGTGAATCAGTCCCCCCCCTCCCGCAGCTATCAGAAACACAGCCTCTGCAGGAGGCAGGGAAAACACACACACACACACACACACACACATACACACACACACACACACAGCTGCCTCCAAGGCTCCCCCTGAGAACAGCACACAGAGTTTCACCGAAAAAGTGGATCAAATTTGGGCAACACAACATAAACCTTATGGTTTAATATTCTTTCTTTGCATCTGCTTTTCCGGGGGCAGGCAGCCTCATACGGGGCACAAATATATGTTGCATAACACTTGATTATAAGTGTGATAAGGTACAAGGATTATTTATTTTATAATTAGAAGTTTGTGAGTGTGGATGGAGGATTACTCCTTTCACACAAACACTCACAAAACAAGGCAGGAACACTCGTAAAAGGGGCACCAGTTTAGATAATGAACAAATTATTAATAACTAATCCTTGAACCTTTCTTGATCCAGTCTCAAAATTCGTAAGCTCTCCTGCGTGACCCAGGAAAACACACACCGAAAGAAATCAAGTACAACTTCTCTCTACTGTTAACAAGTTTTATTAATCAGATTCAGGTTATATGACATTAATTCAATTCAATTCAATTCAACTTTATTTATATAGCGCCATTTCACAACAACAGTCATCTCATAGCACTATCAACTGTAGGGGGGAACCCCCACAGTTGCAGAAAGACCCCAGCAATCAGGCGATCCCCTGTGAGCAAGCACTTGGCGACGGTGGAGAGGAAAAACTCCCTTTTAACAGGAAGAAACCTCCAGCAGAACCAGGCTCAGGGAGGGGCAGTCATCTGCTGCGACTGGCTGGGGGGTGAGGGGATAGAGAAGAAGAAAAGAACAGACATGTAGAGAGCAAACAGCACGATGGGGACTCAATCTATGGGAGAGAACAAACAGATGTTAATGACCAGCAAAAAAAAATATTTCATAGAGCGTGAGGAAAGGAGTGAGGCCCAGTGCATTACTGGAGGTCCCCCGGCTGACTAAACCTATTAGCAGCATAACTAAGGGAGGGTTCAGAAACACATGATCCCTCCCTAACTGTAGGCTATATCAAAAAGGTAGGTTTTAGCCCTATTCTTAAAAACAGAGATCGAGTCTGACTCCCGAATCCAGATTGGCAGCTGATTCCACAGGAGAGGAGCTTGATAACTTAAGGCTCTGCCTCCCATTGTACTTTTGGAGATTCTAGGTATTACAAGTAATCCTGCATTTTGGGAGCGTAGTGCTCTGTTAGGATAATACGGTAGTATCAAATCTTTTAAATAAAAAGGAGCCTGATTGTTTAGAGCTTTGTAAGTAAGAAGAAGGATTTTAAACTTAATTCTAAACTCTATGGGAAGCCAATGAAGGGAGGCCAGAACCGGAGAGATATGATCTCTCTTTCTAGTACCTGTTAAAACTCTTGCTGCAGCATTTTGGATCAGCTGAAGACTTTTTAAAGATGTTTTAGGACAGCCTGATAATAAAGAATTACAATAATCTAATCTCGAGCTAACAAAAGCGTGGATCAGTTTCTCAGCATCACTCTGAGACAAGATGCTCCTAATCTTGGCAATATTACGCAAATGATAGAAGGCAGTCTTAGAAACAAATTTAATATGTGAATTGAAGGACAAATCCTGATCAAAAATAACTCCAAGGTTCCTCACAGAGCTATTAAGAGAAAGAGTAACCGCATCCAAACTGAAAGTTTGATTTGGAAAGGAATTTCTAAGGTTTTTTGGACCGACAAGAATGACTTCAGTCTTATCTGAATTTAATAGCAGGAAATTACAAGTCATCCAAGCTTTGATTTCCTTAAGACAGGCTTCTAACTTGGCTAATTGATTACTATCATCTGGCTTCATTGACAGGTATAATTGTGTGTCATCTGCATAACAATGAAAATGTATACAGTGCTTTCTAATAATGTTGCCTAACGGAAGCATATATAAACTAAAAAGAGTAGGGCCTAGCACAGATCCCTGTGGAACTCCATGACTAAGCTTTGAGTTGAAAGAAAACTCATTATTTACATGAACAAACTGGAACCTATCAGATAAATAAGATCTAAACCATTGCAACGAAGTTCCATTAAGTCCAACATAGTGTTCTAATCTATCAAGTAGAATATTATGATCGATAGTATCAAAAGCTGCACTAAGGTCTAAAAGGACAAGGACAGAAACTAGTCCATTATCAGATGCAATGAGGAGGTCGTTAGTGACCTTCGCTAAGGCTGTTTCAGTACTATGATGGATTCTAAACCCAGATTGAAACTCTTCAAGTAAACCATTTCCCTGCAGGTGGTCAAATAATTGTGTAGCAACAACTTTTTCTAAGATTTTTGAAATGAAAGGGAGATTAGAGATTGGTCTATAGTTAGCTAAAGCTCCTGGATCTAGCGTTGGCTTTTTGAGTAAGGGTTTAATTACAGCCGTTTTAAAAGCCTGCGGTACATGGCCTAAAGTTAATGAAGAATTGATTATATGAAGAAAAAAGCTACCAATAAGTGGGAAGACTTCTTTAAATAACCTGGTAGGAATAGGGTCTAAAAGACAAGTTGAAGGTTTGGATGAGGAAACTATTTTGTCTAACTCACAAAGGTCGATTGGAGTAAACTCATCAAGACAGACATCAATAGAAGGAGTTGTAATAGTTACAGTATTTAAGTTAACTGTGGGAAGAATCTGATTGATTTTATCTCTGATGGATGAAATTTTATTATTGAAAAAGTTCATAAAGTCCTGACTAGTAAGCTCTAAGGGAATGCTAGGATTGACAGAGTCCTGACTCTTTGTCAACCTGGCTACAGTACTGAAAAGAAACCTGGGATTATTCTTGTTCTCTTCTATTAATGCAGAGTAATAACTCGTTCTAGCTTTTCTAAGAGATTTTTTATAAATTAGAAGATGATTTCTCCAAGCTAAATAGATTTCATCTAAATTAGTAGAGCGCCATTTTCTTTCTAATTGACGAGTCTTCTGTTTTAAGGTACGAGTTTCTGTGTTGAACCAAGGAGTTAGAAATCTCTGATTAGACTTTTTCTTTTTTAAGGGGGCCATCAAGTCTAGAGTCTGATGCAGAGAAGCTGAAACACCATCCACCATGTTATCAATTACAGAAGGCGCAAGCTGTCTATAGCTTATTTCCGTTGTGTTGACACATGGCATAGAGGAAACAATCTGCATAAATTTGGTAACAGCATCATCTGAGAGGCATCTACTGTAATAATATTTTTCTTTAGGAGCCAGATAGTCAGAAATAGTAAAGTCAAAGGTTAACAGACAATGGTCTGACAGTACAGGGTTATGAGGAAACACTACAAGATTTTCTATTTCTATGCCATATGTCAAAACAAGGTCCAATGTATGGTGGAGGTAATGAGTAGAATTTCCTACTTTCTGAGAAAACCCAATCGAATCTAATATTGAATTGAATGCCACATTAAGGCAGTCACTATCTACATCCACATGTATATTAAAGTCCCCTACTATAATTATTCTATCAGATTTCAGCACTAAATCAGCTAAGAAATCAGCAAATTCGGATAAAAATTCTGAGTAGGTTGATGGGGGACGATAAACTATGGCAAATAAAATTGGGTTTAACCTAAAATTGCTAAAGTGCCCAATACTGAGGACCAGGCCCTCAAAGGAATTATAACATGTTTTTTGCTTTACATTAACTAGTAATTTGGAATGGTAAATTGATGCTACTCCTCCTCCACGACCAGAACTTCTGGGATTTTGACAGTTTAAATAACCAGAGGGAGTTGATTCATTTAAACCAACATAATCCTCTTGTCCTAACCAAGTCTCTGTGAGGGAAATTAAATCAATCTGATGATCAATTAACAAATCATGGACTAACAGAGACTTGGGAGTTAGAGACCTAATATTTAATAAACCACATTTAATTTTTAAATTATGAGGAGGAACAGAGGCCAAATCATTCAATTTAGAGGCTTTATGTTTAATTTGAGTTTTACCAATATTTTGCTTTATCACTTTGGGATGCTTATACATTATATTTTTATTCACTTTGGAGGGAGCAGACAACGATTCTCTGATGGGGAAGACAGGGGCTAAGCTGAGGGGTGGCGGATGAAGAGGAGCTGCAGAGAGGCGTGTAAGACTGCCACTCTGCTTCCTGGTCCCAACTCTGAGTAGTCAGGGTTTTGGAAATTTGGATAAAAAAGATGCCAGATTGTTAGATAAATGAGAAGCACCATCCAAAGTGGGATGAATGCTGTCTCGTCTCCTAAGACCAGGTTTTCCCCAAAAAGAGCTCCAATTGTCAATGTAGCCCACGTCATTTTTAGGACACCACACAGACAGCCAGCGGTTCAAGGATGACGAGCGACTAAACATGTCATCACTGGTCAGATTGGGGAGGGGCCCAGAGAATACTACAGTGGCTGACATCATTTTGGCAAAGTCACACACCGATTCTATATTAAGTTTTGTGACTTCCGACTGCCGGAGACGAATGTCATTAATGCCGGCGTGAATAACAATTGTGGAATATTTACAGTTACTTTTAGCCAGCATTTTCAAATTTGACTCGATGTCGCCTGCTCTGGCCCCAGGAATGCATTGGACTATGACCGCTGGAGTCTCTAGGTTCACGTTTCTGACTACAGAGTCGCCAATGATCAGAGTTTTTTCCTCAGCGGGTGTGTCGCTGAGCGGGGAAAAACGATTAGAAACGTGAACAGGTTGGTGGTGAACCGGGGCTTTGCGACTAGGCTTCCTTCTCACCGTCACCCACCCAGTCTCCTCGCTGCTGAGGAGAGCCGAGGGACCGCTGACAGTGGGACCTAAGCTAGCTAGCTCCGCTGCAGCTAATGGGCGTCCGTCAAGATTAACTGGCGCAGACGGTGTTTCAATGCAGCGGAGCCGGGATTCCAAATCAGACAACCTCGCCTCGAGCGCCTCAAAAAGACAACATTTATTACATTTACCGTTATCGCTAAAAGAGGCAGAGGTGTAGCTAAACATCTGACAGAGAGAGCACACCAGAGGAGGAGAGGAAAGAGAGCTAGTAGCCATAGCTAGTGGCTAGAGAGCAAACCACACAGGCAGACAGCAAAACAGGAAGTGACGATACGTTACCACAAGGAAGTGACGATCCCCTGTGTATCTGTGTTACACTCAAATGATTTGTAAGCAGGTTCAAATGATCAACAGGTGTCAAATATCATTTTGACTGTTAATGAATTCCTGAGCATAAAGTCTATAGTTAACCTTTGTGGAACCAGAGAGAACCAGATTTCTAATTTGTAACCGTGATGCATTGAAAGACTGTGAAATAAGTGTAGCAAAAATATGTACAAAATTGGATGCAATTTTATGGAGAAAATGACAAAGCTGATTATCTGAAAAAGAAAATTCTGAATTAATCTACAAAATATACAGAGGTTATTGAAAAGAGAGTGTTAATTTTACTTCCCCTTATAGCTTCCCTTGTGGCTTATGGATTACTCTAACGTAGAGAATGGGTCATATTCAATGATAATTAGACATCACATTTAGCTCAACAGATAGTAAGTGAAAGTCTGGCTTACGAAAACAGCTGTGTCTGCCGATTTCCAGCGGTGATCTTGAAAATGCCAGCAAGTGGCAAACAGGAAGGAGACTGCCAGCAGTCCTTTCAGTTCAGCTGTAATGGCCTGGACTCAACCGTGGGCATGCGGGCGTGGAGAGCCTGCTGCAGAATGAATGGCTGGCCCCAGGAGCAGGCGTGATGTCTTTGCGGCAACGAGTCCGAAAATTTAGGGTATCCACCAGCCACTGGAGAACTAAGGCTGAAGGAAATAAATGTATTTAGATAGTTTCAACCACGAGATCCAAGTTCTTCTGGAGTCGAGGTACATGGGTGAGGCAGAAAGCAAAAGTCCAAAAATCTCTATTCGTCCACTTTGATGGTGAGTTACGTAAATCAATAGCGAAAGCTCAGTAGAACACACACGGCTTCAGAGGAGAGAAAAAAAAAGCGTTTTTGGAGTTTCACTTCAGTTAGCAGGTTGAGCTCATCAAGAAAAGAGGGTCTCTCCCCAGATGCCAGAAAAATAGGAAAAACTTAACAAAAGACTGAACTGAGACAAACTTAACATAGACAGAAACCCAGGCAAAACAACACTGAACGTTTAGGGCGGCTCTGTCTATTTAACTGAGCCAAGTTTCCCGGGGAAGTTTGACTGGCATGAAAAGAGAACCAATTGTCTTCCATCGCAGGAAGTTTGAATGACCGCTGGTTCAATCAGGAAAGAGTTCTTTGTCTGTAACTGACCAATAAAATGACAATGGGGCATCATCTAACAGTGGCGGCCTGTGACTGGTTGTTACCAGTCAGATGACTCACACAGGTTTCAAAAGACATTCATACATTTCTATGAAATTCATTTTATACTTAATATAAATCTAAGCTAACTTCAGTGAATCATGACTAATATTCAGCGAGCATGCATGGTTATAAACGTGTCTTCTATAATTGACATATATTGGAATAGGCTCATGTGAACATTTTCAAAACATGCACACATTTGAAAAACAATGATTAATGAACATTCCAAACCCTTTATTGTCCAACACAAGGCAGTCATCTTCTCAGTGTTCTGAGCAGTGTTCCTGGAAAAATAAAGTCTTGAGGAGAAAGAATTATTTCAGTAGAGAAAAACAAAGTCCCAAGGTGAATAATCCACATGTCCCTGAATAAACAGAAGTAATCAAACTGGGGATTCTAAATTGTCCTTAGGTATGACTGTGAGAGTGAATGGTTATCTGTCGCTCTGTGTTGGCCCTGCGACGGACTGGCGATCTGTCCAGGGTGTACCCTGCCTCTTGCCCAAAGATGCTGGGATAGGCTCCAGCCCCCCCGCGACCCGAAAAGGATTAAGCGGAAGAAAATGAATGAATGAATGAATAATGCAAACAGGTTCCAGAGTCATCCACCAAGGGGTAATGTTGAGCTGTGGATAATTCCAAGTGACCGTAACATGCCCCCAAGGATCTGGCCTGTCTCACAGAATACTCTCATCATAAAACTGCCTGGTTAGGGAGGAAACTTCGGGATTTATGAGTCATAACAGAGTCCATTCCTGGCACGAAATTGGATCATTATCGGCCCTTCCACTGTTGGAATGTGTAAAGAACTTGTGGTTCCCAGATGAGAAAAAAAACAATCCTTGACCAGACGTTGAGTGAAACAGTTTCTTTAAGTGAAAGTCATGTTATAGATTATAGCCAAGGGAAGCTGATGCTATGACAGTGAGCTGTAGATCTGCTCCGAAGAACCCCGTCTGCGGGGGTTATGGGTCCCCGATGCACCAGAGTTATGTGCAAGTATGCCCCGCAAGAGGGAAGCAGTGGAGCAAGTGTGCGCGTATGAATCATTTCGGCGGAATGTGTCAGTCCCCAGCATCATGGAGCCCACCAAGTTGACCAGCCCACCCGCCAACGATGACCATCCACTCGATGAGCACTAAAGCCAATGGACTTTCCAACTGCATGGTGGAATTGGATGGTGTAGCTTTGCCATTGATACTCGATATAGCGGTGGTGCGGTCGGTGCTAAATTGGGCCATGGTAAAAAAGTTTTTCCTGCACTACAGGATCAGGAAGAACCCGCCACCACTGTATGGCTATGGTGGTGGTAGACTGTGCAATGTCGGGACTGTGGAGTTGACTGCTTGATATAACAACAAAGCGATGCACGACTTCTTGTTCCAGGTAACAACGCATGGCGAAAATATTATGGGGTGTGACCTGTTCTATGAACTGGGATTTGCCATTAAGGACAATGCTGGATTCGAGTGGTCCGGATGTGGATGGTGGAGGTCGCTGGACCCGGTGGATGATGTCGTGGTGTGGGATGAGGTACCCGCTGGTGGTGTTGGAACTGAAGCACAGGTTTCTTACACTCAGGAGGACAACTGCTCAGTAGAGCAACCGGATGACTCCAGTGCCCGCGCTCAGCCAGCTATTTTGGGAGCGACCGAGTTAGCGAACGGAGGACCCATTCCGACGGGTGTCACCAGGGAGGCATCGGACATTTTCGGTGCCAAAGTCAAGCTTCAGACAATGACGGAAGAGGGATCTGCTGTGACAGCGGTGGCTGCTTTGCCACCGCGGTGTCATGATGACACGACATGGGTGAAGGATGCAGAGCTGCCAGAACTGCAGCAGCACATCAAACCGAGCAAGGAGCTGCTCCGGGTCATGGACTGGGTTTGGGTTCATGCCGAGGAGAGACCGGGGCGACGATTGGTACTTCAGCTCCTTCATTCCTCATGTGGGCCAATTTTCATGTCGCACTGTACAGCCCTGAAATATATAAGTTGGTTCTTCCTTATTTTATTAATGTCTTTCCTTTTTTCCCATCATGGTCACTCCTTTCCCCATATCTTCTCTAGCCCTTAAACCATAGACCACATCTAAAAGACTGATGTTCTAAAACATCTGGATCAATGTGCAGTCAATGTGGAAGTGCCTTAACATTATGCTTTATCTGATGGCCACAAAATGAGTCGTTCTACATAGTGTAACAGAGTGTGTTGATTTTTATGCTACGTGTGTCATGACACAACAAGACCAGCAAGTAGAGGCAAAGATTTGTATTTATTTTTTATTAAACAGTAATTTTCTTGATGGTGCCACTTGCTGAGCAAGGACACTCTTGTAGGGAGGAGAGAGGACAGTGTAAGTGATTGCAGAAGATGACGGGTGAGGGGGGCTAATGTTATATATTGAAATAGCTCCTCTTACTTGTATAATGATAGCGCTGACAGGGAGAGTGATAACGGGTAGTAAATGATTCATTGGTGAGGCTGAGAAGTGATGAGTTGATTGATTGACTGCTGCTGGGTTTACTCATTAGAGGATGAGACACAGCGGATATGAGTAGGAAAGGGTTTCCAACCAGAGGGTTGTAGACCACTATGTGTGCTGAGGTGAGAGGGGTTAGGAAATGTTTGGTTGATGCTCAGGGCTTAGGCAATGAGATCCAGAGCAGAGGAAATGGGGGAGCAAAGGCTGGGAGGGCAGGGTGAGTATACAGATTTTCTTGGAACAAGAGAAGACAAAAACAACTGGAAGATTGCTGATCTAGCATGACAATCCCGTACTGCAGTCAGTGTGTGATGATCAAACACAGGTGGTGGAGATCAGTATCAGCTGTAGCTGATCAGGAATCAGCCAATTCCTGGAGTAAACCAGCTGAGAGAGAATGACCGGTGTGCATGTGCTCTCACCCAGGGACCACAACATCATGGCTCACTCTTGATAGTTTAGAAACATACTTCCTGGTTTTACATGAGATTGAATTCAGCAAATGATGATTTTATTATCATCCTGGTTATTTTTTTTGCATAATAAACAGAGTATTTGTGGTGTCATTTCACATCCAGATTGAAAACAGCAAGTTGACAACTTCATTTTGGGACCCTGTTGCAGTGTATACCCTACAGGACTCTTGACATGGGTATGTAACTGACATAATTATCAGACCCAGGGAACACAAGCTCAGGCTCAAGTGAATACAATTATCCTTTATTTATTTCCAGTGAGTGTGTGAGTGCGTGTATGCGTTGTATGTGTAGTGTGTGAGGAGGTGAAGAATAATGCTGATGTCGTGACCGGGGGAGAGCAGAACGCCGTTCAGCCTGGCAACCCTATAATGACACAGAGCACAGGAGTTAGCACAGTCCACCGACAACAGAGCGTGATAATGACTGGGGCTTACTTTGCAGATGGACATTGGATGCTCAGGTTGGCCCCAGGGTTGCAGCCAGGGAGACAGCGTTCTTGGTCCACGCTGGGATTTGGGCAGGTGGCCCTGTAGGAGTGATGGAGGCTTGTACCGCTGCCAAGAGGAGTAGATTCCGCCACCGGGGGAATCCACCTGTGCACAGGGGAAGACAACTAATAAGGTGTGTAACAATGGGCTTACTTGAAGTGAGGAGATGATTCAGGTCTAGGATGAAGAGGCCAGGAAATTGGCTGCTGACGAGAGACGTATTCTGTAGGCAGAATGACGGCTCCGTGCCGGATCTCAGGCAGAGCAGGCTATAAAGCCCGTGGGAGATTGGGAGCAGGTGTACGTGCAGCTGTAGCAGATAATGGCCCAGAGGGAGCCATGACAGTGCCCCCCCCCCCCACCAGAGAGGTGCCTCCTGGCACCTGACCCAGCCTACCCGGGTGCGTCCGATGGAAGTCCCTGACGAGGTGTTTGTCTAACACGAATGACGGACGTACCCAGGACCTCCACTCGAGGCCATACCCCTCCCAGTCCACCAGGTACTGCAGGCCTCGACCCCAGCGGTGGACGTCCAGGATGGCGTTGACTTTCCAAGCCGGGTCGCCATTAATCACCACTGGTGGAGGTGGAGTCTTGGGAGGGGGACAGAGGGGGCTGGAACAGACGGGCTTCACCTGGGAGACATGGAACGTAGGACAGATACGGAGAGGGGGGGGAGAGCCAGGCGCACAGCCACAGGGTTAATAACACGCACAATAGGGAAGGGGCCAATGAAGCGTTGAGCCAACTTCCATTTTTCAGCTTTCAGAGCAATATGCTGAGTAGACAGCCAAACCTGCTGACCCACCTGGTACTGAGGAGCCAGTCTCCTGCGGTGATTTGCAGTCCTGGTGTTACGCTCAGTTGTGCGAAAAAGGGCCCTGCGAGTGGCTGTCCAGAGCTGGCGACAACACCTCAAGTGGGCGTGGATGGATGGTACGGCTACTTCCCTCTCCTCCTCGGGAAAAAGCGGGGGGTTGTAGCCCAGAGAGGCCCTGAAAGGGGACATGCCAATCGCCGAGGATACAGCTGAGTTGTGGGCATACTCAATCCAGGGGTGATGGCTGCTCCAGGACGAGGGACTCGAGGCGATGACACAACGTAGAGCAGCCTCCAGCTCTTGATTAGCCCGCTCGCACTGCCCATTGCTTTGTGGATGATAACCGGAAGACAAGCTCACCGTTGCCCCTAGCGTGTTGCAGAATGCCTTCCAAACCTGGTACATGAACTGGGGACCACGATCGGAGACGATGTCGGTGGGGATCCCATGGAGGCGTACTACGTGCTGCACCAGCAGGTCCGCCTTGTCCCACACTGTAGGGAGCCCCTGTAGCGGAACAAAGTGGGCGGCATTGGAAAAACGATCCACGATGGTGAGGGCAGCGGTGTAATGGTTGGAGGAAGGAAGGCCAGTCACGAAATCCAGGGCTACGTGGGACCAAGGCCTGCTGGGAACCGGTAATGAGTGAAGAAGACCGGCAGGCGGAGAAGAAGATGTCTTCCTGGTGGTGCACTGAGGACAGGCGCGGACATAGGCGATGACGTCTTTCCGGAGCCCCGGCCACCAGAACAATCTCTGCAGGAGTTCCACCATGCGAGTCACCCCTGGATGGCACGAAAACTTGGAGGAATGGGCCCAGTGGATCACCTCGCCCCGGATCGACGAAGGAACAAACAGCCGCTCTGCGGGTCCTCCACCCGGAGGACAGGGACCAACGGGCCTGACGGGCATTCAACTGCTTCGCCGTCCTCAGTTATTCCAAATTCTTGTGGTCAGTCCATACCACGAAGGGTTGAGCGGCCCCCTCCAGCCAGTGACGCCACTCCTCCAGGGCGAGCTTCACCGCCAGGAGCTCCCTGTCACCGATGTCGTAATTCCTCCCACCGGGGACAAACGACATGAGAAGAATGCGCAGGGGTGGATCACCCCGTCCACTGGAGAGCGCTGAGAGAGAACTGCCCCCACCCCAGAGTCAGAAGCGTCCGCCTCGACCAGGCACTGAAGAGAAGGGTCCACCTGCGTCAGGACACGGGAGGACGAGAACTCTCCCTTGTGGGCGGTGAATGCCGCTGCAGCCTCCTCTGTCCACTGGAAAGCCACCGTGGGGGATGTGAGACGGGTCAAGGGGAGAGCGATCACACTGTAATTAGGCACAAAACGGCGGTAGAAATTGGTGAACCCCAGGAACTGCTGGAGTTGCTTCCTTGACGGGGGGGTGGCGATCCACCACCGCCGTAACCTTCTCAGGGTCGGGGAGAATCTGGTTGTGGGAGATGATGAATCCGAGAAATGAGGTTGTGTTGGCGTGGAACTCACACTTCTCGGCTTTTACAAACAACTTGTTCTCCAGGAGCCGTTGGAGGACCCGTCTCACGTGGACCCAATGTTCATCTAGTGACTGGGAGAAGATGAGGATATCATCCAGGTACACGAAGACAAAGGACCCAAGGAAGTCCCGGAGAACGTCGTTAATGAGGCACTGGAAGACGGCCGGAGCGTTGGTCAACCCAAACGGCATCACGAGGTACTGGAAGTGGCCACTTGGGGTCCGGAACCCCATCTTCCACTCATCCCCCTCCTTGATCCGCATGAGGTGGTAGCCGTTGCGGAGGTTGGGCTTGGTGAACTAGGAGGCCCCCTGGAGGGAGTCGAACACCGTGTCCATAAGTGGAAGGGTGTACTTGTCCTTCACGGTGATGTCATTGAGGGCCCTGAAGTCAATACATGGTCACAGGGAGCCATCCTTCTTACCCACGAAGAAGAACCCCGTCCCCACCGCCGAAGAAGAGGGCCGGATGATGCCCGAGCTGAGAGACTCCTTGATGTAGGTATCCATCGCCTCCTGCTAGGGAGCCAAAAGGCTGTAGAAGTGGCTCGACGGCAGCGGGGCACCAGCCTGGAGATTGATGGCACAGTCATAAGGACGGTGGGGAGGAAGGGACAGCGCCTGCGACTTGCTAAATACCGCCCCCAGGTCGTGGTATTCAGACGGCACCTTGGACAGGTCAGGAGGAGAAGGGGCGTGAGGGGTCAGGGACACTGACGGAGAGCATGCTGCGGACTGCAAGCACGCACTGAGGCAGAATGAGCTCCACGAGATGACACTCCCCGTTCACCAGTCGAAGGAGGGGTTGTGGAGCCGGAGCCAGGGGTAGCCCAGAATGACCGGAGACATTGAAGAGGGCAACACAAACAAGCGCAGGTCCTCCCGATGGTTGCCGGAAACGATGACTGACACCGGGGCAGTTTGTTGAGACACCGTTGCCAGAGGGGCTTTAGACAGGGCAACGAGATTTAGGGGAGACTGAAGTGGAGGGCAGGGAAGCCCCATTCGGGTTGCCAGGTCCCCCGATATGAAGCTCTGCTCAGCCCCCGAGTCAGTCAGTGCATGTGTGGCAAATTTGGTCTGTTTGTGAATAAATCTGATTGGTAGGAGACACTTAGTGAGGGGATTAGATTGAGACGAGTCCATTAGTCCCCGTACTGCGATGCACGGACCCCCTCTTTTGGCCGAACGGGGCAAAACTCTACCTCATGCTCGTCACTACCACAGTACATACACAATCCTAATTCCCTGCAGCGCTGCTTCTCGGCTAACGAGAGCTTGGACCGCCCAACCACCGTAGCTTCCTGCCCGTCTAGAGACTCAGATGAAGGCAGGGCCAATTGAGACGACTGAGGGGAGCAATGAAACTGGGTGCCCGAGCGACCGGAAGCTCTTCGCTCGGCTGCCCGCTCCCTCAGCCTATTATCCAAACTAATAGCTAAGGAAATGAGCTCAGTGAGTTTCTCCAGCTTATCTAGGCGGGCTAGCTCATCCCGCAGGCTAGGGCTCAAGCTCCGGGTGAATATGCTACACAGCGAGGCATCCTCCCATCCAACCTCTGCGGCCACCACCCGGAAATTGACAGCATAGTCCGCGACGGACCTGCCACCCTGTCGAAGATTTAGCAGCTGAGTGGTGAGCACGCTGTCTCGGTCAGAATGGTCAAATACCTCGTGGAAATCTGAAACAAACTGCTGGTAGGTTAAATTAGCATAGCTTGGTTTAGCCATCACGGCATATGCCCAAACTAGCGCCCTGCCCTCCAACAGATTAGCCACGTAGCCTATGCGACTATGCTCTGTGGGAAAGTCCCCTGGGACTCGCTGGAAAACAGTTTCGCACCGGAGTATAAACCCACCGGCCTCCCCGAGCTTACCGCTGAAGCGAGCGGGCGTGGGAACTGGCATTAGCCGGGCCAAGGGGACCTGACTAACCTGGCTAGGAGGGGAGCTAACGGGAGCCGGCATACTCCCGGAGACCGGAGGAAACGCCTGTTGCCCATCCAGACGATCCAGTCGGTTGTTAATCTGCGCTAGCTAGTTGAGGATTACCTGCTGCTGGTAAGCTAATTGATCCACCCGAGCCTCTAAGTTGTTAACCTGGCGTGCTAGCACGCTGTTCGCTGGGTCGCTCTGACGGAGCTGTACTGACATAATTATCAGACCCAGGGAACACACGCTCAGGCTCAAGTGAATACAATTTTCCTTTATTTATTTCCAGTGAGTGTGTGAGTGCGTGTATGCGTTGTATGTGTCGTGTGTGAGGAGGTGAAGAATAATGCTGATGTTGTGACCGGGGGAGAGCAGAACGCTGTTCAACCTGGCACCCCTATAATGACACAGAGCACAGGAGTTAGCACAGTCCACCGACAACAGAGCGTGATAATGACTGGGGCTTACTTTGCAGATGGACGTTGGATGCTCAGGTTGGCCCCAGGGCTGTGGCCAGGGAGACAGCGTTCTTGGTCCACGCCGGGATTTGGGCAGGTGGCCCTGTAGGAGTGATGGAGGCTTGTACCGCTGCCAAGAGGAGTAGATTCCGCCACCGGGGGAATCCACCTGTGCACAGGGGAAGACGGCTAATAAGGTGTATAATAATAGGCTTACTTGAAGCGAGGAGATGATTCAGGTCTAGGATGAAGAGGCCAGGAAATTGGCTGCTTAGGCAGAATGACAGACCGCTCCGTGCCGGATCTCAGGTAGAGCAGGCTATAAAGCCCGTGGGAGATTGGGAGCAGGTGTGCATGCAGCTGTAGCAGATAATGGCCCAGAGGGAGCCATGACAGTAACATGCAATCAGAGACTGGTTTCACCAGGTTAATGTAACACTACAATTATATCTCATAGTATACTGTGTAGCAAAGTCAATACGTACAGCTGCAGGGAGAAACTGAGGGACACATGATTAGAAAGCAAACTATCTTTGAAAGGCTTCATTTTTGCTTTTTGTTGTGCTTTTTAAAACTCCTATGCGGTTCTACCTTTAATATAAAACTAAAAACATACCCCATAACAGCAAACATTTCGTTTCATTAATGACAAGACTTTCAAAACGTTTAGGCCTATGAAATGTTAGTGTTTAATAGTCTTATATTCATTTAGACACTCTTATGCGTGTGGTCATTTAACAGTGGATTTGAAAATGATCATTGAATAAAGAAATCAACTTACTCTCTTAATTCGGATAATTAAGAATAGACATTGTCATAAACTTGGGTTTGGTGGTTCCAAACCCAAAGTTCTTTGACGCGGTGGCTACTTTATTCCTTGTGCTGTTTATTTTCCATCAGGCGTTGTTTGGGAGCCTCTTGGGTCCTTCCCTCCCTGACAGCTCAGCCACGACTCCTCCTCTTGTCAGTGTGATCAGCTGTATCTCATTATGGTGTTTACGTTTCTGTTCCACGCACACACTCATTCACATGCACTTCCTTGCACACATACACACACACGCATCCATGCTCAGACATCCACTCATGCACACTGGTTACCATTCAGTCCAGCCCACGCACTCCCAATTATTCAATTCACTCCATCACACCGGCAATCGCTCTCCTCATCAGTGGCAGCTCTCTTAAAGGTCTGATGACACGTTCTTGACTTCCTCTAATTTTTCAACACATAATACAATATGATGAAATCGGTTTGTCTGTGCAGTTCTAAGTGAAACAGGCTTTTTTTTTTACGCGAATATCCGATGTTTTCATGAGCACCACGTCACCCATTGCGTCAGTGGCTGGAAACCCCCCCGGCCATGTTGTAACATCATCGACAGAACACAGCGCTTGGCTGCCCTTTGTACACACAGGATGGAAGCAGTTGAAAACATCGACCATGGTTCCAGCACATGCAGCCTGGAATTGATTTGTGTTGTCCAATCTTCAGACTATTATAGTTCTGAAGAATGGGATGACAATGAAGAATCTGGGGGCATCAAACCATATAGGTTTGAGCCGTGCCAAGCGGGCATTGTGCCTAGCGAGTCAGACTCAGTGACAGTCAGCTGTTCATGTTTTGTGTGCATCATCTGCCGTGTTGTCAGCCAGCCAATATTGCCAACACTATCACGACGTGTTAGCCACTCCACACAGTCGTTGTTCTGTTGCGCCCTTGTAGCGATGTCGGCTCTGGGGCGCAACTGTGGTTAACACGTCTCCTCTCCATGTTCGCTGAGCGATGTCGGCCCCGAACACCTACTGTTTGTGTTTCTGTGTGTTTTTGTAAGTCTTCACCTTTTTGGGAACTGTCTGTCGTTCTATATTAAATGTGCTGTGGTGAATACTACGCTTAAATCCTCGTGTAAATCCTCGTTATTTATGCGTAAATCATCCCTCTCCGTGCGCTCTTACGCAGAGCAGGGAGAGGGAGCATGAAATAACGAGGATTTAAGCACAGAATTCACCACAGTACATTTAATATAGAACGACAGACAATTCCCAAAAAGGTGAAGACTTACAAATAATATACAGAAACACAAACATTAGGCGTTCGGGGCCGACATCGCTCAGCGAACATGTAAGGAGACATATTAACCACGGTTGCGCACCAGAGCAGACATCGCTTCAAGGACGCATGAGAACCACGGCTGTGTGGAGTGGCTAACACGTCATGAGAGTGCTGAAAATACTGGCAGACTAACAGCACAGATGACAATACTATTGACCAGCAGTGCATGTACATTTTGGCGGCCGTTTGCCATTAACACACTGCTGGTGATGATGTGATGACAAGCACCTCGGTGAGGACCGGGAAACATGATCAGCGGGATGATGCTCATGATCACCTGTTGATAATGACTGAGGGGACGTGCCCGGACCAGCGTGCGATCAGAGAAAGTAGGTCAAAGCTGCACGTAAATCCATTAATCCTTCCCCTCCTCGTGCTCCTCCTGCATAAAAGTACAGAGGAGAGCAGGCCCGAGCTGAAACGTGTGATGTGGTCTTTCACACCTCACATGCTTCATGTAAGCCTGCGACACAATGCGAAGGCATAGCTGTAAAATTAAAACAAGAAACCAGAGAAACTGTGAGCCACAAAGCTGCTGTCATTCCAGTCAACAACACCAGAGTCTGTTCCTGCGAATACGTCATGGGGGTGCCGCCCTTAATTCGGTGGGCGGCTCCACAGTCCAGTCAGCGGCTGCTGTTTTTTGATGATAACTAGTTTATGCAGGCGCTGTTGTAAATATTATATTGATCATTGACAATGACTTTTGGGTTTACACAACATGCTAAAAAAGGTCAAAAATGTGTCATCAGACCTTTAAGGCCTGTGTCTGCTGGGAGAGATCGCCAGATCATTGTTGATAGTTCTCCACTACCCTCACTGTACATTCAGCCTGACTAATTAGTCTTCTGCTAATATTACCTGACGTTTGCTTGTTGCCTGATGTTAGCGGCTGTTCCTGTTACCTTTTCTTCGGACAGCACAGACTGTCTCGGACTGCTCCAGCCCATAAGTTTTCGTTTGCCTTTCTCCCCGTGCCGTCCAGCTTTCCTGCGGCACTAGGCATTCCCTCCCTCAGCCTGTTGAGCGTCCTAGAGGCGTCCCTGTTCTCCCGGAGCCCTCCATGACTGTTTAGCTCATCTGTCTATTTACTCATCATAACCGTTGCTGGACTGAATTAATTTTTGTTCAGTAAATTGCACTCAACACTCTCTGCATGTGGGTTTATTTCTCCTCTCCTCCGTGCACTGCGTAATAGCGCACTGAGACGTAACAGACATAGCCACAGTGATTCAGGTCACAGTTTAAAGTGGTCAAACTTCTTTTATTTAAGTCTATAATTATTGAAAATAAATGGTTTTTAAAAAATAATTAAACATGATGGGATTTTTTTCAGTTTTCATATAATTTTTATTATTTTTATTCAACATGTAGCATAAACAACAGAAAGGATATTCAATTCAACTTTATTTATATAGTGCTATTTCACAACAACAGTCATAGCACTTTCAAACTGTATGGGGAAAACCCCACAATTGCAGAAAGACCCCAACAATCTGGTGATATCCTGTGAGCAAGGACTTGGTGACTGAGGAGAGGAAAAATTCCCTTTTAGCAGGATGAAACCTCCAGCAGAACCAGGTTCAGGGAGGGGCAGTCATCTGCTATGACTGGCTGAGGGATGAGTGGATAGAAAAGAAGAAGAAAAGAACAGACAAGTAGAGAGCAAACAACACGACGGGGTCTCAATCTAAGGGAGAGAACAAACAGATCTTACTGACCAGCAAAAATATTACATTAAGAATGATGGGCAGAGTGAAGCCCAGTGCATTGTGGGAGGTTCCCTGCCTGTCTAAGTCTATAAGCAGCATAACTAAGGGAGGGTTCAGGGTCACCTGATCAAACCCTAACTATAGGCTATGACAAAAAGGGAGGTTCTAACCCTATTCTTAAAAACAGAGATCAAGTCTGTCTCCTGAATCCAGATGGGTGGCTGGTTCCAAAGGAGAGGAGCCTGATAACTGAAAGCTCTGGCTCCCATTTTACTTTTAGAGATTCTAGATATTTCAAATATTACTGCATTTTTGGAGTGTAGTGCTCTGTTAGGATTATAAGGAACTATCAGATCTTTAAAATTCTAAATTCTATGGGAAGCCAGTGAAGGGAGGCCAGAACCAGAGAGACATGATCTCTTTTTTGTACCTGTTAAAACTCTAGCTGCAGCATTTTAAATCAACTGAAGACTTTTTAGAGACATTTTAGGATAGCCTGATAAGAAAGAGTTACAATAATCTAATGTTGAACAAACAAAACCATGGATTAGTCTCTCAGCTAATATACATAAGTAAAGTTTGGGGTCACCCAGACAATTTTTTTGTGTTTTCCATGAAAAGTCACACTTATTTACCACCATGCATTGTAAAATGAATAGAAAATATAGTCAAGACATTGACAAGGTTAGAAATAATGATTTGTATTTGAAATAATATTTTTTTCCTTCAAACTTTGCTTTCGTCAAAGAATCCTCCATTTGCAGCAATTACAGCATTGCAGACCTAACATGATTGCACAAGGGTTTTCTAATCATCCATTAGCCTTCTGACACAATGAGCAAACACATTGTACCATTAGAACACTGGAGTGATAGTTGCTGGAAATGGGCCTCTATACACCTATCTAGATATTGCACCAAAAACCAGACATTTGCAGCTAGAATAGTCATTTACCACATTAGCAATGTATAGAGTGTATTTCTGATTAGTTTAAAGTTATCTGCATTGAAAAAAAGTGCTTTTCTTTCAAAAATAAGGAAATTTCTAAGTGACCCCAAACTTTTGAACGGTGGTGTATATATATATATATACCGTATATATATATATATATATAGTGACAATGATAATACAGTGATGATATTTAAGTGCATTCCTTATTTAAGCAAGATCTACAAGTGGTCACTGGTATTGGAGTTTGTTCATACTTGTGAAAAATGAGACGCAATTAACATTTTGATGAATGTGGAAATACACGTAAATTTCATTCTACAAAGAGTTGACACACACAACTCTGTTCTGCTCATGTTTCATGAATGAAACCCTCTGAGATGAATGATTGTCCATTTCAGTTCCCCAGATGAATTTTATATGAAGCAAGCTGTGAATAATCAAATTGATTTATCGATATAAGTTAAGTTTTACACCTACAACTTCAATAATGCTCTTATTAAAGTTTTGTTTGAGTACAAAATATTTTTCAGTTCATCTTCTCCTCATTCTGCAGAAATTAAAAGGCAAAATGTAGGTGTGAAAAAAACCCCACAGCAAAGTCAATGAGAACTAATATACACCCCCAGTTCCGGTGAAGTTGGAATGTTGTGTAAAACATAAAAACAAAATCCTTTTCAACCTGTATTCATTTGAATACACTACAAAGACAACATATTTAATGTTCAAGCTGATAAACTTTTTTGTTTTGTTGCAAATATTCACTCATTTTGAATTTGATTCCTGCAACATGTTCCAAAAAAGCTGGGACTGGAGAAAGAAAGATTGAGAAAGTTGAGGAATGCTCAAAAAAACACCTTTTTGGAACATTCCACAGGTAAAGTTAAGCCCAACAGGTAGTTGGGCTGCACGGTGGCGCAGTGGTTAGCGCTGCGGCAGCACAGTTTACCCTTGGCCGGGGGATTGTGGGGATCGTGGGATCGTGGGTTCGATCCCAGCCCCCGACCAACAGTGATCTGTGTGGAGTTTGCATGTCCTCCCTGTGTTGCGTGGGTTTACTCCGGGATTTCTCCGGTTTCCTCCCACATGCCAAAAACATGCATGTTAGGTTAATTGGCTGTTCTAAATTGTCCCTAGATATCTGTTTCCTATAGGCCCTTAGAATAGAGGGTTAGTATTAATGAAAGCGCTTTGAGTGGTCTTTGTGACTAGAAAAGCGCTATATAAGTGCAGGTTAGTTAGTTAGTTAGTTAGTTAGTAAAGAGGTTAACTGGAAACAGGTGGGTCTCATGATTGGGAGTAAAAGGAGCATCTCCAAAAGGTTCAGTCATTCACAATCAAGGATGAGGGTCATCACTTTATGAACTAGAAAAGCACTCGGAGAGCGCAGACCTCCGCCAAGCACCACAGTTCCCCCCATACAGTGTTTGTGTGTACGTTTTCAGATTCCTTGACCATGAAAACGTATGACTAGCAATTGGATTGACAATGATAGGATTAGTGGTTCAGTAGTTATTCACGAAAATGGCATTTTCCGTAATGGCGGCCACAGTTCCCCCCATACAGTGTTTGTGTGTACGTTTTCAGATTCCTTGATCATGAAAACACATGACTAGCAATTGGATTGACAATGATAGGATTAGTGGTTCAGTAGTTATTCACGAAAATGGCATTTTCCGTAATGGCGGCCACAGTTCCCCCCATACAGTGTTTGTGTGTACGTTTTCAGATTCCTTGATCATGAAAACACATGACTAGCAATTGGATTGACAATGATAGGATTAGTGGTTCAGTAGTTATTCACGAAAATGGCATTTTCCGTAATGGCGGCCACAGTTCCCCCCATACAGTGTTTGTGTGTACGTTTTCAGATTCCTTGACCATGAAAACATATGACTAGCAATTGGATTGACAATGATAGGATTAGTGGTTCATGTGGTCTATATTAACCATATATTCCATAACCTACATATGTTAGAGCATGTGGAAATGTTTGGTGATTACATATATAAGGAACTTCACACCTCTGAAAGGACAAAGGAATCTCACCCGCCGAGTGAAGAACAAAGACGTTCCCGGACGTGGCGGGGGAGACCGGAGGAGTCACCCTCACCCCCCAAGGCGAGGAGAGGAAATACTATCACCTCCCAAGACGAGGAGAGGAAATACCAAGACAATGGGGGGATTAAGATAATGAGGGATGTCAGCCTTTGTTATGCATGTCTTTTGTTGTGTGCATGTATAAAATCAGCGAGTTGGTGAAATT
This sequence comes from Pholidichthys leucotaenia, assembly GCA_020510985.1. Classification (NCBI taxonomy): domain Eukaryota; kingdom Metazoa; phylum Chordata; class Actinopteri; order Cichliformes; family Pholidichthyidae; genus Pholidichthys; species Pholidichthys leucotaenia. Next base: position 293,784,362 of record CM035841.1, read on the forward strand.
CTGTCTCTTTTCCCTTCTGCCGCTCTCTGCACCAGATGAGACTTGTTAGAAGAGCTGAACATTAAAACTTTGCTTATAAACCAAATCGCCTCTTCATTGCCAAGCTCCTCTACACTGGTGACCTTGACGCGAGTATGGACCGGAGGCGTTCTCCCACAATCGACTCATCCGCGGTGACTCAGGCAGACGCCAGCAGCCACGCAGACGAGGGAGCAGATGGACAGCTGTTCCCCCCGGCAGAAGAGGTTGAGAGGGCTCAACCGAGCACCAGCACCACCGTGAGAGCCGAGGCAAGGCACTCTCACCCGGCGGGCACAGCAGTGATGGTGTGCACGGACGCCGTCGCTGTCAAGCTGCCAGACTTCTGGCAAGAAGACCCCGCCTCTTGGTTTCAGCAGGCTGAAGCCCAATTTACACTGGCGGGCATCACGGCTGACGATACTAAATTTTATCATATCGTCTCCAAACTCGACTCCGCCACTTCGAAGTGTGTGCGGAGCATGATCCGGCGACCACCGGCCCGGGACAAATATGAGACGCTCAAAGCGACCATCGTAGCGAACTATGTCCCATCAGCGGAAGAAAGAGCCGAGAAGATCCTGGCGGTCTACGGCCACAGAGGGTGCAAACCGAAGACCCTCATGGAGGATTTGCTGCAGCTCAAGGAAGAGGACAACGACAACTTCCTCTTCCAGTTTATTTTCCTCAGCACGCTGCCGCCACACATGAGAGGGACACTCGCCAGCATGAAGTGCAACACCCACCAAGACTTCCGCACACTGGCCAGCGAAGCTCATCGGCTCGTCAACGCCTGCAAGGAGCTGACACCCACAGCAGCATCCGCAGACTTCAAAGCCGATGCCCCGAGCCACGAGGAGCCACAACCCACGGAGCAGACCCAGGCCACGGTGACAGCGACGCGGCCAAAACGTAACAGACAGAGCGACATCTGTTATTATCACCACCGTTTCGCCGAGAAGGCCCGCAAATGCGTTCCCCCCTCCAAATTTACGATTTCGGGAAACGCCAAAGCCAAGAGCCGTTAACAGCAGCAGTTCTCGGCGAGAAAAATAAGCTGTTGTACGTGACGGATGGACACACAGGCAAGCAGTTCCTCATCGACACAGGAGCTCAGCTGAGTTTCGTCATGCCCTCCCACGCAGATCGAGCCATGGGCACCCGGGGCAACGGAGCCGTGGCAGCCAACGGCTCTAACATCGACACGTTCGGCGAAAAGAGCCTGCACCTCCTCATCCACAGCTGCAACTACAGATGGACATTTGTTGTAGCGGCGGTGAGTTTTAACTTGTTAGGCGCAGATTTTTTGTGTGCACATGGGTTATTAGTGGATCTAGCAAATAGGCGCCTGGTTAATGCACTGTCTTTTGCTTCTATTCCATGCTCAGCCCGAGTTTCTCCACCACCTGTGCAGGCCAACGTCACCACGGCAGGAGGTAAGTTTGAGCAACTCCTCACCCAATTTCCAGCACTCACAATCCCCAAATTCTCAGCCACTGTGGCTAAACACGGGGTTGAACACTTCATTTCCACAACGGGACCTCCCGTTTTTGCCAAAGCTCGCCGCTTAGACGCGGCCAAGCTCAACATAGCACGGGACGAGTTTACAACTCTTGAAAAATTGGGCATTGTTAGACGCTCGAAGAGCCCCTGGGCCTCACCACTTCACATGGTTCCGAAATCCGCCGGTTCTTGGAGACCGTGCGGAGATTACCGCAGATTAAACAACGCTACAGCGCATGACCGTTACCCAATCCCTCACATTCAAGATTTTTCATTACATCTAGCGGGTGCGCGCATTTTTTCAAAAATAGACTTAGTCCGCGGTTATCACCAAGTCCCAGTCCGAGCAGAAGACGTTCCTAAAACAGCGGTAATAACCCCTTTCGGCCTTTTTGAATTTCTGCGAATGCCCTTCGGCCTCAATGGCGCTGCTCAAACTTTTCAACGAATGATGGACGCGGTCCTACGTGACCTCCCTTTTGTTTTCGTCTACCTCGACGACATGCTGGTAGCCAGCTCGTCTGAGGAAGAACACGAGCAGCACCTCACTACGGTTTTTCAGAGGCTAGAAGAGCACGGGCTAATAATCAATCCAGCCAAATGCAAATTCGGCATGTCACAAATTGATTTTTTAGGACACAAAGTCTCTCCGAAGGGGGCAGTTCCACTTCCAGAAAAAGTTCATGCGATAGAAAGTTTTCCACGGCCACAAACGGTCAAATCGCTACAGGAATTTTTAGGGATGGTTAATTTTTACAACCGCTTCCTCCCCCACGCAGCTCAGCTCATGCAGCCCCTATATGACGCGCTCAAAAAAAAGAAAGCTTCCAACGCGGTCGAATGGACCCCGGAGCGCGAACGCGCTTTCGCGGAAGTAAAAAGCGCCCTAGCTAACGCTACATTGTTAGTTCACCCAGATCCCTTGGCCTGCATTGCAGTAACCACAGATGCTTCAGACCTAGCTATAGGGGCAGTTGTAGAACAACTTGTCAGCGGGGTCTGGCAACCTTTAGCATTCTTTAGCAAATCGCTAAACCAAACTGAACGCAAATACAGCACTTTTGACAGAGAGCTGCTGGCGCTTCATTTATCCATCCGCCACTTCCAGTTCTGGTTAGAAGGGCAGAGTTTCACGGCTTTTGTAGACCATAAACCGCTCACTTTTGCTATGGCTAAAATTTCAGAACCATGGTCAGGCAGGCAACAAAGACAGCTAGCTGCGATTTCAGAGTTCACCACAGACATCCGACACGTGGCAGGCAAACTTAACGTAGTAGTGGACTGTCTCTCTTGCGCTGTGACACCACCAGAGCGCGGGGAGACAGATTATACTGCCTCAGCAGCAGAACTCTTCACTAACGCAGACACATACGCAGCACCTATCCATGCAGGGATAGATTATGCAGCCATGGCGGAGGAACAAAACAGTGACGCGGACGTGCGCGCACTCCTGTCTGGACCAACAGGGTTAAGGCTGGAGAAAAAGGGTTTACGCGACGGCGTGCCCCCCCTAATATACGATGTTTCAACCGGCCGACCTCGCCCGTTAGTACCAGCTACATGGCGCCGCCGCATTTTCGACGCAATTCACTCCCTCGCGCACCCAGGTGTGCGCGCCTCGGTTAAAATGGTCGCCGAAAAGTTTGTGTGGCCAGGCCTGCGCAAAAACGTAAAAGAATGGGCAAAAACTTGCATTTCTTGTCAACGCGCCAAAATACACAGACACACAAAAGCCCCTCTGGAGCCTTTTCCAATCCCTGCTAGAAGGTTTGACCACGTTCATGTCGACCTCGTGGGGCCACTACCTTCCTCCCAAGGTTTCACACACCTGTTAACAATGATAGACCGCACCACACGCTGGCCAGAGGCAGTCCCTCTAGCGGCAACCACAGCGGAGGAAGTCGCTCGCGTTTTTTTGACAAACTGGGTGGCACGTTTCGGCGTCCCATCGGACATCACGTCCGATAGGGGGCCTCAATTTGTCTCAGAGCTCTGGTCAGCCATGTCCAACAGCTTAGGGGCAACAATTCATCGCACCACCGCTTATCACCCTCAGGCTAATGGGTTATGCGAGCGTTTTCACAGGTCTTTAAAGGCTGCCCTCAGAGCCTCACTAACGGACACAAATTGGGTAAATAAACTTCCCTGGGTTTTATTGGGGTTGCGTGCTGCACCTAAAGAGGATCTAGACGCCTCTCCCGCAGAATTAGTTTTTGCACAACCTCTCAGGCTCCCAGATGAATTTTTGCCAGAGAACCCAGAGCCAGGGCGCCTTCCAGTCCCAAGGTTTTTAGGCAGCAACGGACCGAACTCTCTCCCCGGTCCAGCTCATCACTCCTTCCCACGGGTTTTTGTCCCTCAAACTTTAAAAAATGCTGAGTTCGTTTTTGTTAAGCATGAAGCTCTAAAACTAACTTTACGCCCAGCATTCGATGGGCCATTCAGAGTGCTGGAACATGGTGATAAACACTTTGTGCTTGATTTTGGGGATAGAAAAGAAACAGTCAGCATTGACAGACTTAAACCTGCCTTCTTGTTGAAAAACGAGCCTGCACAGTTGGCGAGAGCACCTCGGCGAGGTAGACCCCCCAAGAGAAAAGACGCAGCCCCCAGGCAGGGAACAAATAACCTCTCTCCTTCCCACACTGCAGATTCCTCACAAGAAGGTCCCAGCAGGATGAATAAACCAACCTACAGCAGTTTTGGGAGAAGAATAAAACCCAGACAGCACAGGGACTGACACCAACCACTCCACAATTATTCACTAATTGTGCTGCAACAGTTTAGGACTGACTTATGATTTTACTATGCTGCTATGTTTACCATTGAATTCTCTTAGGAGCATGGCTGCTGGAAAGTTTCTTCCGTGGCAACAGCTGTAACACTTAGTATGTCATAAATATTATCCTAGACTGTGAACCTTTCAGTTGTCCTTCCTTAGTTGTTTGGGGGGCCTGTGGTCTATATTAACCATATATTCCATAACCTACATATGTTAGAGCATGTGGAAATGTTTGGTGATTACATATGTAAGGAACTTCACACCTCTGAAAGGACAAAGGAATCTCACCCGCCGAGTGAAGAACAAAGACGTTCCCGGACGCGGCGGGGGAGACCGGAGGAGTCACCCTCACCCCCCAAGGCGAGGAGAGGAAATACCATCACCTCCCAAGACGAGGAGAGGAAATACCAAGACAATGGGGGGATTAAGATAATGAGGGATGTCAGCCTTTGTTATGCATGTCTTTTGTTGTGTGCATGTATAAAATCAGCGAGTTGGCGAAATTCTGTCTCTTTTCCCTTCTGCCGCTCTCTGCACCAGATGAGACTTGTTAGAAGAGCTGAACATTAAAACTTTGCTTATAAACCAAATTGCCTCTTCATTGCCAAGCTCCTCTACAGTTCAGTAGTTATTCACGAAAATGGCATTTTCCATAATGGCGGTTTTATGATCACCACCAAAATCTAATCATCTGTAGGATACCCCATTTCTGACAATCTGTGAAAATTTCATGAAAATCCGTCCATAACTTTTTGAGTTATCTTGCTAACAAACAGACAAACAAACAGACAAACAGAGAAACAGACAAAAAACCAACGCTGATGATCACATAACCTCCTCCTCTTGGCGGAGGTAACAATTGCATGGGAAAATAGTCCAACAGTTTAAGAACAACATTTCTCAATGCATGCAGTTGCAAGGAAAATAGGGATTTCATCATCTACAGCCCATAATATCATCAAAATCCAGAGAATCTGGAGAAATTTCTGCATGTAAATGGCAAGCCAAAAACCTACACTGAATCCTTGTGACTTTCAATCCCTCAAGCCTGCTTCATGCTCCATTTCCCTCTAGTCCGCTGTGGTCCGCGTATGCTTTAGACGAGCCCAGCACGTACGTGGCGCTGCTCATGCTCACTGTTTTCATCTACCCAGGCCAAGCAGTTGATGCATGCGCACAACCGTCATTTGTAGTTTCACTCCCGCCTGATAGGTAGCGCCAAAGTGCTGACACGCCCGGATTTTCACCAACAAAGAAACGGCTAACAAAGAAACGGCTTTTCTGGACTAAAGAGGAAAAGAACAATCCAGATTGTTATCAGCGCAAAGTTCAAAAGCCAGCATCTATGATGGTATAGGGGTGTGTTAATGCCCATGGCATGAGTAACTTGTGGCCCTTTTCCACTAGCACCTACTCAGTCCAGTTCGCCTCGACTCTACTCGGCTTGTAGGGTTTTCCATTAGTACCTGGTATTAGGTATTACAGTCATGAGAACAAATTAAGACACACCATTAAACATCCATCCATCCATCATCTACCGCTTTACTGGGGTCCGGGTTGTAGAGGCAGCAGTTCAAGCAGAGAAGCCCAGACTCCCCTCTCCCCAGCCACTTGCTCCAGCTCTTCAGAGAGGATACCAAGGCATTCCCACACCAGCTGGAAGACATAGTCTCTCCAGTGCGTCCTGGGTCTGCGCCGGGGTCTCCTCCCAGTATGACCTTCCTGAAACACTTCAAGTGGGAGACGTCCAGGAGGCGTCCTGATCAGATGTCCATACCACCTCAACTGGCTCCTTTCAATGTGGAGGAGCAGCGGTTCTATTCTGAGCCTCTCTTGGGTAACTGAGCTCCTCACCCTCTCTCTAAGGGTGAGTCCAGCAATACATTTAATATTCAGTTCTTTATTAAGAAATGTTCACATATTGATGTCTAATCTTGTTTATATTTATCTCTGGAAAAGAAGGTGATGTGATTTAACTGCAGGTAAATAACAAAAATTAATCTTGTTTTACTCATTAAACAAAAGAGGACTGGTGAGATGCAAGGATAGATAGATCGATCGATAACTTTATTGTCTGTCCCAGTCAGTGACAGAAATTCTTCTTAGACACGGCTACAACAATATAACACATTCAACACTCTCAAAAACATGTTCAAACTCACAGGATAAAAACAGTTGAAAAAAAAGGAAACATGGTTAAAAAGGAAACAGCAAATAAAATCATGTGGCAGAAAATATTAATAACTATTAAAAATTAATAGTGATTAATAGCTAAATGCTGATAACTAATATTGATAGCTAACTGAAGTATGATAACTATTTGATTTTGTTCAGGATTGTTACTGCAGAAGGAATAAATGATTTCTTGTAAATGTTTTTATGTGCCAATGGAACCTTATATCGTCTGCCTGATGGCAGTAACTGAAAAGAGTGATGGAGGGGGTGAGATGGGTCCTCTGTGATCAGGGTGGCTTTCCTGATCACAGAGCGCTGATACAATTCAGACAGTGGCGTCTGTGGTGAGCCAATGATTTTGCTAGCCTGATTAACTATACGGGAAAGCTTTGTTTTGTGCTATCTGCGAGTGATGTACTGTATATCTAAGCGCCACACTTGACAACAACAAGGAAGCCAGGATGGAGAGTGAGGAGGCTACAGCGTTCATGCTCTTCATGGCAGTATTATTTTGGACTGCCAAATGATGCGTCTAATGTCAAGGCTGGAGGAATTCACAGAGAAAGTCCGGAAACGAGACAAAGAATCCAACAGCAGGCAGCCCTTCGGTCCAAGGAGGAAGAAAGTGCAGCGCTGCAGAGAAAAGTCTAACTTATTAAGTATGTGCCGATTGTATGCGTGTCGTATGGGTAAATATTTCCGATCGTATTTTACTCTCAGAAAAAAGGTTGAACCGTGGACAAAGAATTTCTGTATGTCCAGAGGGACATTTCAATTCGTGTGTTGCCACCTGAAGCCTAAGAGAATGGACACAACTTACTTCTGGCTGTCCAGCCACCTGCTGCACATAGGAGATGGAGTGTGTGCAGTCTGATGTGTTACCTGGTTCCTTCCAACTGATCACAACACACATTTTCACAATAAGCATTGTGAGCATTTTTTACCTCCGCCAAGGAGGTTATGTTTTTGCCGGCCTTTGTCCGTCTGTTTGTCTGTTTGTTTGTTAGCAACATAACTCAAAAAGTTATGGATGGATTTTGATGACATTTTCAGGAAAGGTGTATCATGGCACGGGGAACAGATGATTAGATTTTGGTGATGATCTGAGAGTGCACACCTCCACCAAGGGCTTTGTTTGCATTTGTGCAGCAGGATTACACAAAAGCTACTGGATGGATTTAGATGAAATTTTCACCAGAGTTGGTTCTTGGGCTAGAGGGGAAGCCAATACATTTTTGGCGATGATCTGAGAACGCATACCTCCACCAAGGCTCTTATATCCTCACAGACTGTTAGTAACAATACTCCAAAACTACTGGATGGATTTGGATGAAATTTTCACCAGAAGTGGTTCTTGGCCTACACACGAATCCATTACATTTTGGGGGTGATCCATGACTGCATACCTCCGCCAAGGCTCAATCTTTTTGCAGTGGTTTAGTAGGATTATTGTAAAAACTACTGGATGGATTTTGCTGAAATTTTAACCAGAGATGGTCCTTGGCCTGCAGACGAACTCATTACATTTTGGAGCTGATCTGTGAGTGCATACCTCTACCAAGGCCCAATCTTGCAATGTATGGTCGGATGGAGGCGGGGAGATACAAGCAGATGGATGGACAAAGGGAGGGAAGGAAGGAGCCTTGGCAGAGGTATGAACTCTCTGAGTGCTTTTCTAGTTTATGTTGTGTGAAAAAAGATTTCCTACCTTTCAGCTCTGTGTGCATTATGAAATCTATCAGTAGTATATCAGTAGTAGACATTAAAAGTTAAGAATTAATCAGTGACTGATTTGTGGTTTAAATATTTAATTATGAGAGGATACTGTCACAACATATGATCAGTATGTGAGGGTTAAAATGTGGAAGGATTGTGGTGAAATGTTTGATTCACTTTTGTAAGTGGCCACAAGCACATCATGTGACAAAATCAGATCACCCTGTGTAAGTGTGTGTTTTTGAATGCAAAAGACGCAATAGACTTACACAATGGTCCCCTCCAGTATATACAACTAGGACAGTATCGGTCGCTACGGAGGGTGACAATATGTATGGGTACATATTCATACTATGTAGGATAACTAAGTAGACGGTTATGCTGTTTATTCCATCTTGCTACAATGCTCCGCACTTTGTATATATATATTTATATATTGATGTGTATGTATCTATATCCACTGCTCTTATTTATATCTTCCGTATCTTCTTAATTATTGCTCTGAGTGTTGCTATCCCTGTGCTGTTGCAATCCTGGAATTTCCCCATTGTGGGACTAATAAAGGCTTATCTTATCTTATAAGCATGTGTTTTTAAACCTAGACATATGGGTATTTAGTATTAATGTTAATACTGGGAGAGTCACATTATATAATTAAACAAAACAGGAGTCTTTAAAATGTCATTAAAGAAACGGTGAGGAATAAATTACGACATCCCCACCTTTATACCCACTTAAAATGGCTAAAATAAAAAAATACATTGGGCATCAATGTGAACATTTAATAATTAAAATTGTATTACATAGTTGTATGTGAATCCTAGACCTTTGTTAAACGTGACAAACTTGGTGCATTTTAAAAAGAAGTTTTTAACCTGTAGTTCAGCACACCTGAAGATCAGAAAGGCTGAAGATGCAGTGAGCAGAGATGGATGATTTAATATTTCATAGCTCTGACCCAATCACAGCTAACATCACTGTTGTTAACAACAAAAAAAAGCAAAGTTCTGACTCTTCAAATGTTCATTTATTTATTTTCTTGTAAAATATTTAAAAAACTTCAAACATACAACAGACACACCATGAATTTACTGAAAACTAATTCACTTTGGTATTTCTACATCTTGGTGCCCTGTCTGAAGAGCTGGAGCAGGTGGCCGGGGAGAGGAAGTCTGGGCTTCTCTGCTTGAGCTGCTGCCTCTGCGACCCAGACCTCTGGAAAAGCGGTAGAAAATGGATGGATGGTTTCTTCTCGCTTCGGCTTCTGACTCCAGCCTGTGATGCACAGCAGCCAGAAGAGTTTCACTCCACTTTCTCTTTCCTGAAAAAAAAAAAAAAAACACAGGGAGGATGGAGACAAATATTAACAGACAACAATTCTAATGCAGTTCTGAGAATCAACATGTATGTGCAATGCAATAGTCGTGTTTCCTTTACCTGGTCTAAGGTGGCAGAGGGTGCTGGCAGCAGCAGATGTCAGGCAGATGGCAGTCTGTGAATAAAGACACATTTCTGCATCAGAACCATATTATAAAAAAAGAAGATGGCAAAACTGGCAAGGTAGATCAGCTAGGCCAGAAGTCTGAAACCTGTGGCTCTTCTGCTCATATTCAGTGGACAGAAAAACTGTCAAATGTATGAAATTCACTGATATACAAGAAAAAGATGCAAATCAAAGAGGGAAAAACTCTGCAATGTGAGAGTGAAAAAGTATAATCTAAAAGAATATGTTGCTAATTTATAAGACCATAATTGTGAATTGATTAGAAAAACATTCGAAATGGGCAAGTTTATGTGTTGCACATTTTAGAAAGTGCAAAATTATTAGGAAAAAATCTGTGCATTTACAAGAAGCTCCAGATTAATGAAAGAGTTTCAAATTTAAAAAAAAGCCGAAAGTTTATGTGGAAAAATTTTGCAAATTTATGTTAAAAAAACCCCCTGCAGATTAAAGAGAACAAGGATGCAAACGTGAGGAACTTCATGCACATTACAACCCCCCCCCCCCCGCATATTAGAGAGAAAAACATGGGAAACTTCTGTGAAATAAGGTGTACATTTAAAACAAAACAAATTTCAGAGGAAGAAAGGTAACAAATTAGGAGGATTAAGTTGCAAATTTAAGAGAAAAATATTGTAGATTTACATGGCAAAAAGTGCCGGTGTTTAGAAAAGGAGTTGCAAATTGATTTCATATTTGGGAGAGACAAATTAGAAGTTAAGAGGGTGAAAAAAGCCTCTATGAGCCTCTATCATCTATGAGATAAATTCCATATTTTTTGCACATATTTACCAACCTTCAGCTCCTCAGATGCCGACAGCAGACTCCAGCAGCCCGAGCACATATGGTACCTACACCGGGGTTTTATGCTCCATGTAGGCAGGTCGATGCAAGATTATGTCCAAAGTGTCGGAACACTTCCTGGTCTTCTGGTTCTCCCGGTTCTGATTGGGGTCCTTAACTGTTACAGTCCTGTTTGCGTTTTGTAATCTTCTTGCGTTTTATCTTCTTCCTCACTGCTTTACATTGTAAAAAATCCCCACTAACTACGAGCTTACTTTCTGAAAATTATTACGCTCCGCTGCGAGCCCTCGAATTCTCGTGGATTGTCCTCTGTGGCGTACAAGGCCAGAAGAGATCTGACCTCCTCATTGGTCCATTTGTCAGTGTTTTGTTCATATTAAAACTTCTATGTCCATTAGCAATTACAGGAAAAAAAAAAACACAGCAAAGTTTCATTTTGAACATGGTGGCCCGTGAGAAGCAGAAGTTTCTGGCAGTGGGCATAGCTTATGAGTTCTGCCGATCAGCAAACAACTACGTCATATGAGTTTCCGATTCACCAGAAAAGACCCTGCTCTGGAGCAGGAGCTAAAATGGTTCTGGAACTGAGGTCGTGGTCCCTAGTTCCTATGCTGTCCGAACACAGTAAAACCGGCCTTCCTACAGTGGGAAAGCGCCTTCTGATACAGCATGGAGGGAGAAGGGAGGTGGAACTTTCTATGTTCAGTAACAGCTGAAGCTTTTACAGAGTTTTTGCATGATAACCAGCGACCTCACCTCTGCATCCCAACATGAACTACTCTCGGTTCACAACAGCGCTTCTTTTCGTGGGTACAGACCGGCCTGTCTGGGGTGGATGCCGACCTTTTGTGTGTGTGTGTGTGTGTGTGTGTGTGCGCAGGGGTGGGGATGGGGGACGCGCAGCGAACCTGATTTTGCAACCCACTGCATACTCTCTCTGGAACTACAGAGTCTCTGCTCTCTGAAGAGGGCAGTCTACAGCAGAAGAGCGCCCAAGGGCTCGTGCCATAATCTGTTGGGCAGTTGCTGATGCAGCAGTTCAGTTCACCTTTTTTTCCCCACCAAAATAAAACAGTCTCTCTTTTCCCCAAATTGTATCAAAAGGCTTTGGGGTCCGGCAGGAGGAATCTCGGGGTCCTGATCCGGACCGGAGTCCGCCAGTTGGTGACCCTTAATTTACACCTTAAAAACGTCTAACTCACAGCAAAAATAATAATAAACAATAAACTCACGTGCTCACGTTGTCTGTCCTCCTGAAGCACCGCGCATGCTCTGACACATACAGTGAATCCCAGGCTTTCCTGGCGCGCTGTACAACGTCACTTGCGGGATTACCATAATGTATCATATATCAATGGAAAGTGCAACGTCTCGGCTTTCAGAATCCGTTGAAGTGAGTGCGCTAAAATGAAAGCTCAAAGAGCTATGGTACACTGAATGACATGACGCTGCCCAAGGGTTAAGAAATTTAAGATGAAGCTCACTGGACTAGTGCTTTATTAAGAACAGACTCACAGGTGACTCATGTGGTCCCTGCGGGTGACCTGGAGCCCACCATCACCGTGCTGGTGACCCCTGCTCGATCGCATTCACTATTCAGATGGTGACTTGCTCTCAGGCTGTGCATTGTGGCGCTTACACATACCTACACACACACACACACACACATGAAGGGAGTTCTCTTCTCAGCAGGGAAATTGTGCAAAGACCAGAGCTATTGTTTTTACTGTGAGGGTCTCCCTCCAACTTGTGACAGAGAACCAGCAACCCCCTCCCCTCTCCAACCCCCCCCCCCCAACACAAACCAGCTTCAACCATTCATTAGTTTGAAAAGTCTATTAAGTATTTGTATGCCGGAATTACCAAAAAACCCCACCGATGTCTTTTCAAAATCTACCTCAAAATCTTGCGTAAATCCGGATGAAATCATCCACTTTTTTTTTGAAAAAGGTCAATTTAATTTGCGGTGACATTCCCCCTCATATAAAAGCATTTTATATTTTCTGCAGAATATTCTGTGTTACACAGGCATTTTTTAAAATTACCACCCTACACAGAGGTGTGCTATTGATTCAAACTCAGACAATAATTTGAAAATTTCAGCACCAAGCACTAAAAAGGAAATGGTGATGCTTAAAACGTGGTTTGATTAAAAATAAAAAGTCATCTTTAAATTTGGAGAAAACAAAGTTTATGGGAGATGTGTTTAGATGGAATAAGTTTAAAATAAATAAGTTTCTCTTCTTCCCGCACTGCTGTACAAACCAAAAAATAAGCGCTTTTTTTGAATGTTCTTATTTTTTTTTTAAAATTTTGTCTGTATTATGAGGCGCATGAACCTTAAGTAGTTTGTTTTTAAAAAGAAAACAACAAGATGTGGTAAATTTAGCTTTTAGATCGGACATCGTGTTTATAGTTTGTTGTTTTTTTCCTACAGAAATAAATATTGCATAACCAACTTTGTCTCTACCTTTAAGTACCTGGGCTCAACAATTTCTCAGACTGGTGACCTAAGGCCTGAGGTTGACCAACGACGTACACTGGCTTCGGTGGTGATGCAGTCCTTGTGGAGACCTCTTTGGCACCACAGCCACCACATTTCACAAAGGACTATGCTTTAAGCACAAATTTTGGCTCCGAGAAAAACACAAACTGAATTCTGAAAATAAGATAAGATAAGATAAGCCTTTATTAGTCCCACAACGGGGAAATTCCAGGATTGCAACAGCACAGGGATAGCAACACTCAGAGCAACAATCAGAAGGCAAGAAAAAAAAAACAAGCAAGCAAGAGCAGCTAATATAAATATGTACATATTACTATAAAATATATATATATACACACACACACACAGACACACAGTGCAGAGCATTGTAGCTGGATGGAATAAATATATGAATATATGAACACACAGTGCAGAGCATTGTAGCTAGATGGAATAAATATGTAAATATATAAACACCCACAGTACGGAGCATTGCAGCTAGGTGGAATAAATATGCAAGTATATAAACACACACAGTGCGGAGCAATGTAGCTAGATGGAATAATATGTAGATATATAAAAACACAGTGCGGAGCATTGTAGCTAGATGGAATAAATATATAGATATATAAATATAAACACACCCAGTGCAGAGCATTGTAGCTAGATGGAATAAATATGTAAATATATAAACACACACAGTGCAGAGCATTGTTGCTAGGTGGGATGAAACAGCATAACCGTCTACTTAGTTATCCTACATGGTATGATTATGTGCCCATACATATTCTCACCCTCCATAGCGACCGGTATGTTCCTAGTTGTATGCCGGAGAGGACCATTGTGTAAGTCTATTGCATCTTTTGCATTCAAAAAAAAACTATTAGTTTGTTACGTCTTTTTGCTATCTCTGCGAGCAGCCCTGCTTAGGTTGTACAGTCTGACAGCCGTTGGTAGGAAGGACCTACGAAACCTCTCGGTTGTGCACCTGGGATGATGTAGTCTGCTGCTAAATGAGCTCCTCAGTGCATCCAGTATGTCCTGCATAGGGTGGAACTCGGACTCCAGCAGAGATGACAGTTTAGCCACCGTCCTTCTCTCTCCTATCTCCTCCATCGGATCAAGGCGTTGCCCCAGGACAGAGCTAGCTTTCTTAATCAGTTTGTTCAGTCTCTTCCTATCGGCTGCAGTAATGCCACTGCCCCAGCAGACCACTCCAAAAGTGATGGCTGATGCCACCACCGTGTCATAGAATGACTTCAGCAGCGCCCCTTGTACACCAAAAGACCTGAGTCTCCTCAGCAGGAACAGCCTGCGCTGTCCCTTCTTGTAGAGTGCGTCAGTATTGTGTGACCAGTCTAGTTTATTGTTCAGATGAATACCCAGGTACTTGTAGGATGTCACCATCTCGATGTCTGTTCCCTGTATATTTACTGGTGCTGTGAGGGGCTGCCCATGCCTGCGGCAGTCCACCACCAGCTCCTTAGTTTTCCTCGCGTTGATCTGGAGGCAGTTCCGATGGCACCAGTCCACAAAGTCCTGGATAAGCCCTCTGTACTCAGCTTCATCTCCGCTGGAGATGAGACCAACGATCGCAGAGTCATCAGAGAACTTCTGTAGATGGCAATGTGTTGTGTTGTGTGAGAAGTCCGCAGTATAAAGAGTGAACAGGAAGGGAGCCAGCACCGTTCCCTGGGGGGCCCCCGTGCTACTGATGATCGTGTCGGAAACACAGTCCCGGGTTCTCACAAACTGAGGCCGGTTCGTGAGGTAGTCCAGGATCCATGATGACAGGTGCTGGTCCACCCCTGCGCGCAGCAGCTTGTCCTTCAGGATCATCGGTTGGATGGTGTTGAAAGCACTGGAGAAGTCAAAGAACATGATCCTCACCATATTCCCGGGCTTCTCCAGGTGGGACAGAGAACGGTGAAGGAGGAAGATCACCGCATCCTCCACCCCAATGCCATGCTGGTAGGCGAACTGGAGTGGATCCATCGCTGGTTCCACCAGGGGGCGGAGATGAGCAAGGAGCAGTCTCTCCAGGGTCTTCATCAAGTGGGATGTCAAGGCCACCGGTCTGAAGCTGTTCAGGTCTTTGGGGTGGGAAGTTTTTGGTACAGGTACCACACAAGATGTTTTCCACAGCTGTGGTACCCTCCCCAGTTTCAGGCTCATGTTGAAGATATATGTCACAATCCCACACAGCTGGTCTGCACAGGACTTGAGGAGCTTTGCGCTGATGCCGTCCGGTCCCGACGCCTTCCTCGCCTTGATCTTCCTCAGCTCCGTCCTCACCTGGGTCTTGGTCAGGGTCAGGATGGGGGGCTGTGTGTTGGGAGTGGGGGGGGGTGTCGGTGGAGTGGGGAGTGGGTAGCAGGACTTGATTTCTTAGGGGCAGCAGTGGTTGTTGTGCAGACAGGGGGGAGGGCGGTTGGTCAAATCTATTGAAAAACAGATTCAGGTTAAAAAAACAGATTCAGGTTAGAAACAGGTTAGAAAAACAGATTCAGTTAAACCGATATTCAAAATATCGGTTTAACTAGCTTTAAGCTACAACTAAAAATGAACAACTAAAGCAACTAGCTACAAGTAAAAATGAACACTTAAATGGATCGACATTTTGGTTCTTCCAAAAAGTACTTCTGTCTGTGTATTTATCGACTTAAAATACTCCGATTCTATTTGCGCTGTTTAATAAAGTTATGTACCCCGCATGAAAATACAAAAGAGATCCGACTACACGCGTTACATTAAAGGCGGTGTTCCTACTCCCACAGAGAAATGATTGTTTTCAAACCTCACATCACTAACAACCCCTTCCCCCCTCCCCTCAGCAGCATCATAACCGTGTCTCCTAGGGTCAGAAGGCTGCTTACATTTTTCAGCATTGGTGGGCCATTCAAACAATATCATGTTTAAAAATTATTTTTTCTGATAACATAGGCATTTTTTTCACTCTGTAGTCGGTAAATGTAAAAGCGATTGATCAATAAATTAGACTAAAGTGAGTTGAGGACAAACATTCATGACTCACCCAATGGTTTCCACATACGAGTTAGTCGATTATATTTAGTTGTATATTTAGCGAGAAGGGTTGTGATATGGACAGTGATACAGACCCAGATATCGATTCTGACCCAGAGTCTAAAAAAATTAATGCTGAAATGTAACAAAATGTTGTTTTTTTTTAATTAAATTTGCATGCTTTACTTAAGCTATCTTTGTTCCACAACAAACTGGCTGTTAGGATGAAATAAAAACAGCTCGGACATCGCAGCGTGTATCACTGTATAATTTGCGTTTAGGTAGTGTTTTTTCACTTGAATACATGAAGAATGTAGATGTGTATAAAAAATGTGTTTTGTACAACGTCGTAACAAGAGTTTTACAATACTGGAGTTTTTTGTTTTAGTCTAACCTTTGCCGTGATTGTAAGGACAAAATACATCTGTTCTATTGACTGAAGTATGGATTCCTTCTTTTTTTGGTCCATGATTCAAAAATGAATATATAGTTGAGAGTTTTGTCGTTCCTTAGGCCTTGTCTTTTAATACGCTGCAAAATGGTACTTACACCCTATATGGTGTCGGTGTTGAACTGAGCCATTGAATTTCTGCAAATTCAGTTTTCTGCCAAAGCAGGGTGCGGTTAAAGGCTGATCGTGATCAACGTAAAATGCTAAATGTAATTTTGCACGATACATTTAGAAAGTGAACGATCGCACAGCATTTTTATCAACGGTTATTTATAACATATCAACTGCTTATGCAGTATTTTTCAGTAGCGAAATCAAAAACCCATAATACCTAAAGGAAACTTTAGCTCTCTACCTACCCATGAATAATACAGATGTAGAAACTCGGAAAAGAAGGTAATTGCTTCAGTCCGATTAACGTGCAATGTGAAAAACCCTAAGGACCCAGAATCTTACTCAATGAGTAACTTTTGATGTAGTTTATTCTTTCCACACAACCAGATCGCTAAATCTGGCATACTTACATTTGTATTAATCTTTGTAGCAGACTCAAGCTAGATCAAACACTAAAATTGGAACTTTGCTTCATGTATGAACAAACTGTCTAACCTCTGCCCAGTTTCATAACCCCCAACAGGATCCAGCTGTGACAGAGGACCATACACACCACCCCTGCCACCTCTCTTCCTTCCTTTCAACACAGATCCCTGGCATGGAGAAGAGAAAAGCAGGAAACAAACTCCCCCACTGAGACATTATTTTATGACCACGGCCGTAAAACTCCTGCAGAACAGGAATTCTTCCTCAAGACTTGCTAAATGTGCTTACAATGTTGCTGCATTATCTGTTGCTATAAATGTTTAATTTATGCATGCTTTTCTTACTCATGAACCCTCATAGATTAGAAAATTCAGATAGAGGTATTCTGAAAATGTGTGTCTAGTTTGTGATAGATGTCTATAACTTCACTTCCCTTTGGGACAAGTGAGCCAAGGGGCAGTGAGATGGTCATGCAAAGCCCTGATTGGCCAACCCCTCAGGACAGCCCTGTGGGTATGTGCCTTTATCACATGTCCAGACCCAGAATTCACTCTCTTTTGCTGCTGTTCTTCTGAGGAGAGGGGCCATCAGCTCTCTCTCTCTCTCCTCAGAGGCCTGAAGGCCTCTAATCCAGCTCTTATCTGACTGAAGATAATACTTGAAGCTTTCTTTTTTTCTAGCATGCTTTAACTACCTGAACTTTGATATATATATTTTTTTTTTTTGAATGAATGAATCTTTATCTCGGATAGATGAGATATAAAGATTAAAACAAAGGAACAGAATAATATAACAAAGGGGGAAATTTTTTTTTACAAGGTCAAATTAAACAATAACTCCTCGGATTATACAGTTAAACATAAGTTTTCTGAAATGGGTGATGGCTGAAGCTGCAGTTTATATTGCCCACCCATATTCCATCCAAGAATTCAAAAGGAAAACAAAACAAGAGGGATTACAATTCAGAACAAAGCTAAGACAAAACGTGACAAAAAATAAGCAACAGCACAACACAGACTGAATATGATAATTTTTGATTTTACATGTCATCTTGCATATATGTTTTGAGTATTTCTTCCTTTAGTTTTTGTTTAAATTATCTAAGCATTGTACATGATTTTAATTCAGGTCCAAAAGCGTTCCACAATCTGACTCCTTGCACTGAGACACAGTGTTGCTTGGTGGTTGTTCTCACTGAAGGATTTTGAAAGATACATGTTCCTCTGAAATGATATTGTTTCCCCCTTATTTGGAACAACTTTTGGATGTTTGCGGGCAGTGATAGATTCTTCACTTTAAACATTATTACTGCAGTTTTGTAGTCAACCAGATCTTTCAACTTGAGAGCTTTTAATTTAAGAAAAAGTGGGTTTGTTGGTTCCCTGTAAGCAGCTTTGTTTATTATTCTAATAGCTCTCTTCTGAAGCATAAAGACTGGATATATGTTTGTTTTATATGTATTTCCCCATACGTCAGTACAATATGTCATGTATAGGAGTATTAATGAATGATACAAAGTATATAGTGTGGGTTGATTCAGCAAATATTTCACTCTGTGTAGTATTGCGATTGATTTGGATATTTTACCTTTAATATAATTAATATTTGACTTCCAACACAGTTTATTATCAGTTATTACTCCAAGAAATTTAATTTCGGATACCCTTTCAATCTCTACACCATTTACACTGAGTTTAGATACTAAGTTGTTGTGATGGTTGTTAAAAATTAGAAATTTTGTCTTACTTAAATTGAGCATTAATTTGTTTGAATCAAACCACAGTTTAAGCTTTCCTAATTCCTTTCCGAGTGTATTCAAAAGTTGTTCCAAATTGCTTCCACTACATAATAAATTAGTGTCATCTGCAAACAATATTAAATCCATTTTTTCCGAAACTTTACATATATCATTTATATACATATTGAACAACAATGGCCCCAAAACTGAACCTTGTGGGAGTCCGCAAGTAACCTTCAGTAACTGCGAGTTTTTGCTACCAACACATACATACTGATATCTGTTTTTTTAAGTAACTACATAACCAGGACAGTGCTACCCCCAATACCATAATTTTGTAGTTTCTTTAACAATAATTTGTGATCCACTGTATCAAATGCTTTTTTAAGATCCAGGAATAACCCAACTGAATACTCTTTATTTTCAACAGCAGTTGATATTTTTTCTATAAATTCCATTAGCGCAAATGCAGTTGCCCTCTTGTGTCTGAACCCATATTGCTGCTCACACAATAAATTATTCTTCATTATGAAGTTGTCAGTTGTCTCACAGAATATTTTTTCAAGTATCTTAGAAAATTGCGGCAATAGTGAAATAGGTCTGTAGTTTGAAAATTCTCCTCTGTCACCCATCTTGTATATTGGAATTACTTTAGCTATTTTCATTGCACTGGGAAATACACCTATTCAGAGAGACAGGTTACAGATATACGTCAGTGGCTTGACTAAGCATTCAACGATAGTTCTGACTAAAAGCATGTCAATACCATCACAATCCGTAGATATTTTACTTTTAAACAATTTAACAATTTCAATGACCTCTCTCTTGTTTGTGTTCTTTTTGAAAATGGAGTCTTTTATACCAATGTTTTTGCTTATTGGATCACCTGTAGATGCCGTAATGGGTGTTTCTTGAGCCAAATTATGACCAATGTTAACAAAAAATTTATTAAATTCATCTGCAGGTGAGACTGCATTCATAATCTGCCTTTTTTTTTTTTTGAAAGATTGGGTAGCTTGTATTTCTGTTTTTATTTCCAAGAATATTGTTAAGTATTGTCCATATATTTTTAGTGTTATCTCTGTTTTTCTCCAGTTCTTTACTGTAATAGTCTCTTTTACTACATCTCATTATATATATTAACTTATTTTTGTATGTTTTAAACCACTGCTCTGCTTCTTTTGTCCTTTTCTTTAGAAAAACTTTATATATTGAATTTTTCATTTTACACTTTTTGTAACCCTTTGGTTAACCATGGCTTGTTGACAAATTTCTGTTTCAGCTTTTTCTTTACTAATGGACAATTTTTTTTTTTTTATAAAGAGTGGTTACAATGTTCATGAATGTGTCGTAGGCTTCATTTACATCTGATACATAGACTTTTGTCCAGTCTTGCTTCAGCAAGTCTTCTTTAAAAGAACTGATTGCATTTTGTGATTTGTATCTGAAAGATTTTAAAGTTTTTTCTGTATTGGCCCCGTGTGGCCTTGGATAAGTGTAAAGACTGGCAGATGGTCACTTATGTCATTTATCAATAATCCACTTTCTATTTTCTTATCAATAATAACAAACAGATTGTCAATAAGTGTAGCAGTGTGAAATGTGATTCTACTGGGATGTGTTATTGTGGGATATAGACTCATGCTGTACACAGAATTCATGAACTCTGTAATTACATTTTGTTGAAATGGATTTAGTAAATCAATATTGAAGTCTCCACAGATTACAACCATTTTCTTATTAGTTATATTATTGTACAACTCGACTAACTTATCTCTGAACGTCTCAACGCAAGTTCCTGGCATTCTATATATACAACTTCTAACTAGATTTTTTTGTTTTATCTTGGTCAATCTCAACAGTAACACATTCCAGAATCCCTGGTAGTGCAAAGGACATTCCATTTACAAGTTTACACCTATACAATTCATCAATATACAGTGCAACACCACCACCTTTTTTTGAGCTCTATTAATATAAAACATCTGCTATCCCTCTATTGCCATCAAAGAAGCCTCCTCTTCATTGAGCCAAGTTTCAGAGACTGCAATAGCTGTAAATTTTCTATCTAGCTGTTGTAAATAGTCCTGAATCTGTGGAAAGTTTTTGTTTAGACTTCTGCTGTTAAAGTTTATTATTGATAGTTTACCATCTACTTGCACTTGACTTTTGAATTGCTTTTCAGTGTAATATTCACAGTGATTATGAATATTATTGAAGAAGTTAGTTACTAGTTATTAGTTAGTTATTCTTTTTCCCCAAGTATGTCTCAGGGATGTGTGAATGGATGGGGGGGTGGGAGCTATGTGGGAGTGTGTCTTAATCATGCTGCTTCTTATATGGATGCCGAGAGAAACGCAATTTCATCTTGCCTGCACTACAGTTGTAGGTACAGCAATATGACAATAAAGTTTGATTTGATTTGATTTGATTTGATTTGAGAAGTGGTTATCAGGATCAATATCATTCTCCATCTCTTGTAGTTTATGTTCAGCATAATGAGATATTTTCAGAGTCTGAATTTCCTCACTCCGTGTCAAACGACTTCCTCCAACTGGGGATGATTGATGTCTACTAAAGTCAGTCATAAGTTTTTTGTTCTGTTTTGTTTTTTAAAGTACATTGACATGGTATGTCACAAAAGGACTGTTCTTGCCGTGTGTGTGGATCGTCGGCCTCCGTCGGTCTATGATGACCATGGAAGAGAATCCTAAACGTCTACTCTGCTGGAACAGCACCGCCTGTGGTTGAACAGGCCGATGCACACCGGTGTTCTACCTTCCAGCGTTGGGCGTTGGTAGGATTCAAGCCTGGGCAGGAAGATATGGAGGACAAGATATTACCCATGCAGCATGTCCCCCCTCTCAACGTCACTGATGAATCAAAAGGAACAGCAGGGCTGCTATAGTTTGGCATCAGCGCCGTCGCAGGAGCTGCCAGAACGATGTTGAGCACAACAGAGAACTGCCTTAGGGGCTCCGACTCCAGATTTTTCCTCAGGGTTGACTCCCGAAGCCTTTCCCGTGACTGGGTGTGCTGCAAGGCAGCAGAGGTTTGAAATCAGGGTTTACCTTCCCCTAGATGGGCTACCTTCCCAGGTTGATGAGCCACCATCTACCCGAAGCATCTGGTTTTAAGGCGCCAGAGATCCGCCCTCGCCCCTTCTCCTATTAGTAAAAGCAGTTCCGCCGGGCTTAGAGACTAAACCACACGGGCAGGCTAGGAGTTGGACTTAGTTGTCAGAGGCTTTTCGAGACGCACGCCGTAAGGAGCATTTTATGAGCACTGGGAGCTTAACCCCAGTGCCGCTCCTGGCTATGACAACCTTGGAACCGTGTGTGTGGATATGGATTATTGTAGTCTCTTAATTTTCTTAATCAGTGTTCATCTATTTTTTTTTTAAGTCAGTGAGATCTCTTATCATTATGGCCTTTGCCTCTTCAGGTGTTCCAATTAATTTAATCCAGACTCTACAGTTTCTTGTCCATGTTGCCTGTATCTTGATTTGTCTTTTCAGCATCCGTGCATGCCGTGCTATTTCAGCATTAGTCTTTGTTAAATGTTCATTTAGGTAAACCTCTGTTCCCCATAGCTTTCTGGCCTGCCTCAGTATGTCATTTTTTACCCTTCTGTTCACAAAGCACATCACAATTGATTTCTTTGTTTTATTATCCTTTCTGGGTAAAGTATGGCAGGCTGAAATTGCATTTATTTCAACCTTTATATTTCTGCTTTCAAAGAACTGAAGCACCTGGTTTTCCAGGAAGACTGATTCACTTGGGGGAGCCTCCTCACCTCTCATTCCTGCTGTTGCATGAGCATATGATTGGTATTTAATGTCTAGTCCACTAATGATTAAATCATCCATACGAGAATATTGTTCAAGGTCCTCGATGTGTCGCTCCAAGTCTGCAGTTTTTTTGTCTCTTTCCTTAATTGTTCATTTCAATTCTCGGACTTTCTCCATTAGCCATTTTTCTTTAAAGCTTCATGACTTTATCTAGCAATTCATGTCTAGTGGAAGTAATTTTCAATTTTTTTCATTTCTAAAGCCAACCAAGCCAGTCGTCTCTGTCCGTGCCCAAATGGATTTGGGCCCCCTCGTGGAGAGTGGAGGAGCCGTCTCCATGGTGACGGAGATAGATGAGATGGGTGGCAGATTAGCAGAACTCTTATGGCGGGCCCTCCAGGTACGGCAGCAACGAGAGGAGGCAGGTGGTGGGAGCTCCAATTCCCCGAGTTACAGCCTCTCCTGCATCTGGGACCCATCTCCCGGCATAGACAATGGCGCAGGAGAAACAGGAGAGACGGGTGGACAATCAAGTTTGTCAGCCGACAATTCATCAGGAATCAGGCAAGCAGTCTCAGACGACATTAAAAGTGACTGAATAAGCACTTACCTGAATTCCTGGGACGTGATAGTATCAGCTATTGTCTTGGGGTCGGGGAGGTGTGGAGACTCCATCGTTGGAGCATGCTCGTCCTCGGACTGCAGCTCCCATTCCCTTGGGGAAAACTCCTCCAATCTCCTGGCCATCTCCGGGAGGAGCCATGGCTTCGCCTCCAGGATGAGGTCCATCTCCGCCAGGAGATCCAGTCTGTGTTCCTCCAGCTCCTCCAGGGACGGAGTGGGACACAGCTCGGAACGAGGAGGCAGGGCTGTTGTCGGAGAGGCTGGAGACTTCTTTCGGTGAGAGTTCTTCTTCTTTTTCTTCATTGTGGACGGTTTGGGCACTAGAACGTCCTCCACGAAAATCCCCTCGCAAGGTGGTGCATACCAAATGCAGAGAAACTCCTCATCCGACTCCCCGCATGGCAGGGCGAGGATGTTCTGGAGAATCTCCGTTGCCTCGGGGTGATCCCAGAGGCTGTCTCTTTCCATTACCCCCCTCACCGTGTCCTGAGCCCGTCGAAAGGTCTGGGGACAAGAGGGCTTCCGTGTCCATGAAAGAATATCCTCCAAGAGGCACAGCGAGTGCAGCTCCCTCTCCATCCGATCCACCATAGCACCCGGGGAGCAGGTGAGTGAAAAAAGGGGGGGAAAAAAGTTCGAAAAAGAAAAAAGTGTGTGTGAATGTAACCCACTAAATTCTTGTCTGGCTGGACTGTTCTGTCACAATCCTCCTCGTGCGCTTTTACGCAGTGCACGGAGGAGGGGAAGGAAAAATGGATTTACGTGCTGGGTTACGCCACAACACATTTATTGAACTGAAGACAAAAACCAACTGTACAAAGTAACAAAACAGCTCAGGGCACTCAAGGAGTCCTCCAGGATGCTGAACAGTTACTGGGTGAGAACACCAGGAAAATTCACACAGTCAATACTCATAGCACTGGAGCGGTCCGAGTAAGTCCCAGTGTGGCCTGGCAAAACACATACATGTGATGGTTCATCCATAAGACGATACACAACGGTCCAGCAATGCTTGACTGGCAAAGGCCGCTTAAGTACAAGCATTGCTGGCACCACAAATTGGGTGCACCTGGGCGAGGCGCTGGAAAGAATCACCGGAGTAGAATCAGCTGGCTGTCAAGAGAGGGGGGCATGGTCGGACCGGCGAGTGTTAGACAACGCCCACACAAATGTAGGTCAAAGAGGCTGCCTAACATCCGCCGGCCAGAGCGGTGGCTACAGGCACAGAAAAAAAAGGAACAAAGACATAAAAACAACAAGAACTCAAAAGATAACGCAACACATAAATAACCATATACCTGAGCCATAGAGAACGGTCAGTACTGAGCCTAAAGGACAACACTGGCTCGATTCGTGACAGTTTTCTCCAGCGACGATTGCTTGATTAAAAGCTAGATTGCTAACTAGCTTAGCATAACTAGCTTAGCATCGCCAGCCACATAGAGGTGCCGTCTCTCTTCTCTTCTTGCAGTTTGCCTCCCTCTGGTGGTTGTCTATCCTAACTGCACCCCCTTTACAAAGCATTCGCTTTTTATTGCATGAAGTAAATTGTTGTTTATTATTTAAGTGGTTTCAAAACAGATCACTTAATTAAGAATAAACAACATTTAAAAGCTTTTGCAAACTTCATACCACAGTTCATATAGACAACCAGATCGGCTTAAGGTTAGACTCGGTGGAAACTCAATTCTTACTGTAAATTTAAGCCATTTTAAGTCTTTTCCAACACACACCTTGCCCTTTTCCAATACTTAAACACACTTTGTGCCTTTAACCTCAAAGAAAAGTGCATTTATCCATTTTTAAACATCAACCTTCAGCCTTGTGTGTTCGAATCCTTAAAGCTCTCATTGCTATCAGCATTGTAGCTTCCTTTTTTCCACAGGTAATCAATCTCAATTTAAAGATTTGAATAAAAAGCACCACTATTTCATTCATTCATTCATCTTCTACCGCTTAATCCTTTTCGGGTCGCGGGGTGGGGTGGGGGCTGGAGCCTATCCCAGTATCTTTGGGCGAGAGGCAGGGTACACCCTGGACAGATCGCTAGTCCATCGCAGGGCCAACACAGAAAGACAGACAACCATTCACTCTCACAGTCATACCTAAGGACAATTTAGAATCCCCAGTTTGATGCCAATTAACCTAACTTGCATGTTTTTGGTTTCCTCCCACATGCACCACTATTTATTCAGAAAAAAAATCTTTAAAGTACTTAAATAACCTGCATCCCCTCTTGAAAGGTCAGCTCCTCCCCGCCTCCTTTAACGCAAAGATAATTAACACTAAACCTCGGTGTGAAACATCTTGCTTTCTTGTATTTTCAGGTGCTCTTTAAAAACGTAAGATAAAAAAACCAACAACATTTAAATAACACTAACCACCCTTCTTTGTGTGAATATATTTTAGTTCTTTCATTTTCGTTCCCTCGCTAACCCAAATTTAGAGCAAAAATATAATCACGCTAAAATCACTTAGTGTAAAATTATACTTTGCCTTTGCCTTTGTTTCCTGTTTCATCCCACAGAAAAGGAAACAAGTTAACTAGCTGTCTACTCCCTTCCAGGATTTAAGACTAACAATCACAGGTAAACAAATCTAATGCTCTATAAATAAGAAATTTATAGACAGCAATCAAACACACCAGTCTTGTGTTTACTTTCCAAAACTTTGATTAGACACGTCACTGACATGGTTAGGGACCCAGGAGACAGACGCTGACACGAGTAGATATAAGACAATTATTCTTTATTAAAGTAGAACTGAACTGAACGGCATTGAACGGCACTGGGTGATAGTACATACAATTATAAAGATAATTTATCATTGGCATCCCCTCCACAAATCCCGGAATCTTGGAGAAAATCGCGATTTTGAATTTCCCGCCCTGAAAAATCAGACAAATCCGCCGATTAACTGGAAGTGCAGCCGGAGTTCCGCGTGACGTCACGAGTGTGACACAGTCCTCCATGTTTACCATTGCGAGCACGTCGACACTGGTTGTTTTTGGTGCATTTTGTCGTGATAGTCGACTACAAAACACTTCCAACACCTGGGAAGATCTGTTCAGTGGCCAAGGAAAGCTGTCATGGCGACGAAAGAAAAGAAAGGGGGAGGAAAAGCGACCGGGAAGCGATGCGTTTCTAGATATAGATATTACACCTTTCGCGCCCTCAGTGCATCACGGATTTTTCAAAAATATTCATCAAAAATTCAAAATTGAGAAAAAATGGCACGAAAGTTGCCCGGGCGCTAGCAGAAGGCAGGGAGACTACATTAGAACATCAGGTATCAACACGGAGAGCCCGCACAACTCAAAATCCACCTCTCTGACCACCGCTCCACTCCTCTCCGCCCACCTCTTCACTGCTCGGGAATCTCGCAAGCTGATTGGCCGAGACGTTTTACCCAGCTTCTCTCCCTGCAGAGCGCCCATACCCAGCGAAGGAAGACCGCATTCATTGTTCTTTATCGCTCGTGTTGCTTAGTGGCACTTTTCGCTGTTCTCTTGTGCCTTTTTGTGCAAAATAGTGCTTGTGACGCCCTTGGGGGGGGGGGGTGACGCTACTTCGCGATTTTTCACTTTTCGCGGTCGGTTCTGGTCCCCATTAAACGCGATAAGTGAGGGATCACTGTATTTATAAATAGCACAGTCAAATGCAGAGGCCAGTTCTGTTCATGTGTATTGCCACTATAGTCTGTAGAAGTATTGTAATACAAAGCCCAATTTTTTGAATGAATGAATGAATTTATTTATTTCGGATAGTACAGTACAGGTTGAAAGAAACTGAATGATATAACAACAAGGTCAAATTGAACAATGACTCATCTGATTATACAATTCAACGTAAGTTATCCGAAATGGGTGATGGCTGAAGCCGCAGCTTATATTGCCCACCCATATTCCATCCAAGAATTCAAAAGAGAAAACAGGCAAGAGCGATTACAATTCAAAACAAAACTAAGACAAAATGTGACAGAGAAAAAAGAAAACTAAGCTACAACACAACACAGGCTGGATATGTTACAACTCGCCGCTCATTAGCGGTGCCAGCTGCGCGCACACTTGCGCCTCGTCAGCAGCGTGGGATATAAGCCACTCTGCCCTGGGCTTTGGCAGGAAGCCGTCTGATTCCTTCAGCCCTCTTGCTGCAGAGCAACCCCCTCATCTCCCAGCAAGATCTACAGCGTAAGCATACCTACCTTTGCCTTTCCAGTCTCTCCCCTGTGCACAGGTGTATTCCCCGGCGGCGGACCTCGCCTCTGCATCGCCGTCTGCCAGCTGCTGTCACAGGTGCATCAGGTCGCTGTCTCCCGGGCTCGTCCTTGTGCACGCCTGCCACCTGCCACACTCCTGCATCCTCCTCTGTCTCGTCACCGATCCTGAATGCCTCTTCACTCTGAAAACTCTGGTGTTCTTGACTGCTGGAACTGCTATCATCTGCCATTGTTGTTTTGGTTTGGGATCACACTCGTGACGTCACGCAGCGTCGTCTGCACTACTTCCGGTTTGTTTGGCACTGCCAGCCAGAGGCAAAAGTTTATCGGCTTATAGCTTGGCCATCGCACGGCCTAAAAATTTCTTTTATGTGTTGAAAAATACAATAGGTAATAAGGAATTAATCTGCTATTCTACTTTTTGCGCCAAAAGGTGGGTTCAGTTCTACTTTAATGTAATGTGTGTTTGGTGAATGAGTGAGTGAGTGCGTGGCTGTCTGGTCACTGGAGCTGAGCGTATCCTGCGGCGACCTGGCAACCCTGGAACACACAAGCACAAACAATTACTACTGTTCGCTGGGATTAGAGACCTGAAGCTTGTGATGCTTACTTGCAGGCGCCACAGAGAGAATCCTGCTGGCTCCGAGTGCCCGTGCGGCGTGGTGCTCGTGGTGCTTGATGTAGCGGAGGTGAGGAGGAACTCCGAGGTGGAGAAGATGGCGTCCCGTCAGCTGGGGAGGTTAGTCCGCCGCCAGGGAGGTCCACCTGTGCACAGGGGAAAAGGCTAGGAGAGGATGAGTGCTGAGGTTGCTTACTTGGCTTGGCTTGACGTGATGTCTTGGCTTTGGCTTTGGCTTGAGGTCGTATCCTCGACGCATTGCTGGGCAAAGGCGACAGACGACTTCGTGCCGAGCAATCTGCGGTTCTGGCTTTTAAAGCCCGCTGATTACCACCTGCCGGTGTGTGCGCAGCTGATGATGATGATGACGGCCCAGCGGCCGCCATGACAGTACTGTCCCCTCTAGAGGTGCCTCCAGGCACCTACCCAATCCTACCTGGATGCGCCCGATGGAAATCGCAGATCAGCTGCTTGTCGAGGATCAACGCTGGGCGAATCCAGGAGCGATGCTCAGGATCACACCCCTCCCAGTTCACCAAATACTGAAGGCCCCGACCCCGCCGGCGGACATCCAAGATGGCAGTCACTCCCCAAGCCGGATGGCCATCGATCATCCTCGGGGGGGCAGGAGCCGCGGGGGCAGGCACAGAGGGTCGGCGATGTACGGCTTGACCTGGGAGACGTGAAAGGTAGGGCAGATGCGCATGGAAGAGGGGAGAGCAAGACGCACAGACACAGGGTTGATAACATGAGAAATGACGTAAGGACCGATGAAGCGCTTGGTCAGCTTGCGTTTCTCGGCCGGCACACTGATGTTCCTAGTGGACAACCAAACTTTCTGACCCACCTTATAGTCCGGGGTGGGCCTCCTGTGGCGGTTGGCCACCTGGATGTTAGGTTCTGTAGTCCTTAGGAGGGCTCTGTGGGTGATGGACCAGATCCGCTGACAACGCCTGGCGTGGACCTGCACTGAAGGAACCGCTAACTCCTTCTCCTCCTCAGGGAACAGTGGTGGATCAAACCCCAGGGATGCCTTAAAAGGGGATATCCCCGTAGCAGAGGACACCGTGGTGTTATGGGCGTACTCGATCCAAGGTAGAAACGTGCTCCAAGAAGAGGAGCAGGAGGAGATGACACAGCGCAGCGCAGCCTCCAGCTCCTGATTGGCACGCTTGCACTGACCGTTGCTCTGCGGGTGGTACCCAGAGGAGAGACTAGCCGTGGCCCCCAGCACCGTGCAGAACGCCTTCCAGACTTGGGATACAAACTGTGGTCCTCGATCCGATACGATGTCAGCGGGGATTCTGTGAGGACAGACCACATGTTGAACGAGAAGGTCCGCCGTCTCCCGGACAGAAGGCAGCCCTCGGAGAGGCACAAAGTGAGCTGCCTTTGAAAAATGGTCCACTATCATCAAAACTGTCGTGAAATGACCAGAGGGGGGCAGGCCGGTTACGAAGTCCATGGCTACGTGGGACCAGGGGCGAGAAGGGATAGGCAAAGGGTGCAGAAGACCCGCCCGGGGGGATGATGATTATTTCCCAGTAGCGCACTGGGCGCAGGCCCGGACATAGCTATTGACATCCTTCCTCAACCCTGGCCACCAAAAGGCCCTCTGGAGAAGGTCGGTGGTTCGGCCCACTCCCGGATGGCACGCCAGCTTGGACGCGTGGCCCCATTCGATTACGTGACTTCTGACAGAAAGAGGGACGAACAGACGGCCCGGGGGGCCCCCACCCGGATCAGGCTCCGTCTCTTGCACTCTCCTGACCTTATCGCAGATCTCCCAAGACAATGCACCCACCACACAAGAGGACGGCAGGATGGTCACCTCCTGCTCTTCGGTGGATGGTGCGTCAAACTGCCTCGAGAGGGCGTCAGGCTTGCCATTCTTGCTCCCCGGCCGGTAGGTGATGGTGAAATTAAACCGGCCAAAGAAAAGGGACCAGCGGGCCTGGCGTGCGTTCAATCGCTTGGCCGTCCTGAGGTACTCAAGGTTACGATGGTCAGTCCAAATGACGAACGGCTGGGCAGCCCCCTCCAGCCAGTGTCTCCACTCCTCCAGGGCGAGTTTCATGGCCAGCAGCTCCCTGTCTCCAATGCAGTAATTTCTCTCTGCAGGAGTCAGGCGGTGGGAGAAGTATGCACATGGTCGGATCCTGCCATCCACCGGAGAACGCTGGGAGAGAACGGCCCCAACTCCCGAATCTGAGGCATCCACCTCCACAAGGCACTGCAGCTCCGGGTCCACCTGGGTCAGAACGCGGGCTGAAGCGAACTCCTCCTTCAGTCTCCCGAACACCATGGCAGCCTCCTCACTCCAACGAAAGGGCACCTTAGGGGACGTGGGAGCAGTCAGGGGGCGGGCGATGTTCCCAAAATTCGGCACGAACCGACGGTAGAAATTAACGAAACCCAGGAACCCCTGAAGCTGTTTCCTGGACATGGGCGTGGGCCATTCCAACACCGCCTTGACTTTGGCTGGGTCGGGGAGCACCTGATTCCGGGCGATAATAAACCCAAGAAAGGAGGTCTTATCAGTGTGAAATTCGCACTTTTCAGCCTTGACGAACAGGTGGTTCTCCAGGAGGCGCTGCAGGACCCGTCGCACATGCACCTGGTGCTCCTCCAACGTGCGTGAGAAGATGAGAATGTCATCGAGGTAGACGAACACGAAGTAGTTGAGGAAATCCCAGAGGACGTCATTTATCAGGTGCTGGAAAACGGCCGGAGCATTGGTTAACCCAAACAGCATCACCAGATATTCGAAGTGGCCGCTTGGGGTCCGGAAAGCCGTCTTCCATTCATCGCCCTCTCTGATGCGCACCAGGTGGTAGGCGTTCCGCAGGTCCAACTTCGTAAACCAGGACGCCCCCTGGAGAGAGTCAAAGGCTGTGTTCATCAAAGGCAATGTATATTTGTCCTTAACTGTGATTTCGTTGAGGCCCGGAAGTCGATGCAGGGGCGCAGTGAACCGTCCTTCTTTCCCACGAAGAAGAACCCTGCACCCACGGCCGAGGACGAAGGACGAATAATTCCGGATGCCAGAGACTCCTTGATATATGTATCCATGGCCTCCGGCTCCGGGGCGGACAGGCTGTATAGGCGGCTCGCCGGGAGAGGGGCCCCTGCCCTGAGGTTGATCGCACAGTCATAAGGACGGTGGGGGAGAAGGGACAGCGCCCGTGACTTGCTGAACACCGCCCCCAGGTCGTGGTAGACTTCTGGTACCTTGGACTGGTCCGGGGGTGGCGTCGAAGGAGGAGGCACCGAGACCGAGGGAGCACACACGGCAGATTGGAGGCAGGCACTCAAACAGAAAGAATTCCATGCTGTAATACTCCCAGCTTATCAGTCAAAGGTGGGGTTGTGAAGCCGAAGCCAGGGGTACCCCAGGATGACGGGGGAGGAGGAGATGGGCAATACCAAGAACCGAATTTCCTCCCGGTGATTCCCAGAGATTATTATTGACACAGGGGTTGTCTGATGGGAAACAGATGTCAGTGACGCCTTGGACAACGTGACGAGATTGACAGGGGGGCATAGCAGTTGACAGCTGAGGCCCATCTGGGTTGCCAGGTCTCTGGAGATGAAGTTTTGCTCAGCTCCAGAGTCAACTAAGGCATGTGTGGAAAGTTCTTTGTGTTTGTGGAGTAGCCTAATGGGGATGCGGCAACTAGTGAGGGGCTTTTTCTGGTAATCGGTTCCAAGGTTGTCATAGCCAGGAGCGGCACTGGGGTTAAGCTCCCAGTGCTCATAAAATGCTCCTTACGGCGTGCGTCTCGAAAAACCTCTGACAACTAAGTCCAACTCCTAGCCTGCCCGTGTGGTTTAGTCTCTAAGCCCGGCGGAACTGCTTTTACTAATAGGAGAAGGGGCGAGGGCGGATCTCTGGCACCTTAAAACCAGATGCTTCGGGTAGATGGTGGCTCGTCAACCTGGGAAGGTAGCCCATCTAGGGGAAGGTAAACCCTGATTTCAAACCTCCGCTGCCTTGCGGCACACCCGGTCACGGGAAAGGCTTCAGGAGTCAACCCTGAGGAAAAATCCGGAGTTGGAGCCCCTAAGGCAGTTCTCTGTTGTACTCAACATCGTTCTGGCAGCTCCTGCGACGGCGCTGGTGCCAAACTATAGCAGCCCTGCTGTTCCTTTGGATCCATCAGTGACGGGGAGAGGGGGGACATGCTGCATGGGTAACATCTTGTCCTCCATATCTTCCTGCCCAGGCTTGAACCTTACCAACGCCCAACGCTGGAAGGTAGAACACCGGTGTGCATCGGCCTGTTCAGCCACAGGCGGTGCTGTTCCAGCAGAGTAGACGTTTAGGATTCTCTTCCATGGTCATCATAGACCGATGGAGGCCGACGACGTCCGTGAATCCCTCTACTGTGATCCACGGACCTCCCCTTTTAACCGGTTCGGGCATTCAGCAACCCCATGAGACCCATTGCCACAATAAAAACATAGGCCCAGGTCCCTGCGGCGCTGTCTTTCAGCCGCTGAAACTCCCGATTGCCCTATAACCATATCCTCCTGCTCCGGAAGTTCCTCTGACGAGGGCAGAGCGAGGAGAGGTGACCTAGCGGAGCGAGGGCGGGGTTTACTCCAACGGGAAGCTGTCTGCCGTTCGGCCGCTCGCTCCCTTAGCCTACTATCCAAGCTGATGGTGGGGGAAATTAACTCCCCTAACCTGTCTGGTTTGTCCCGTGCCGCTAGCCCATCTTTCAACTCAGAGCTAAGACTGTGGAGGAAGATACCACAAAGCGCTGGCTCCCCCCACCCAATCTCAGCGGCTAACACCCGGAAGTCAATGGCGTAATTGGTGGCAGATCTCTTGCCCTGCCGAAGACTTAGCAGCCGTTCGGTTAACACCGCGCCCCGGTCTGTATGATCAAACACTTCCATGAACTCTGCCACAAACTGCTGGTAAGTCAAAAAAGGATAATTTGGTTTAGTAATAACTGTATAAGCCCAGTCTAAGGCCCTACCCCCCAGTAGGTTGGCGATATACCCTATTTTGCTTTGGTCAGTGGCAAAGTCCCCCGGGACGCGGAGAAACACTAACTCACATTGGAGTAAAAACCCTCGCGCTTCCCCGAGCTTTCCGCTAAAGCGGACGGGGGTTGGCACGTGAGTGAGACGATGTAAAGATGGTGAATTAGCTTGGCTAGTAGGAGCGGCTACGGGGGCTGGAGATGCCCCGGTCGCCGGGGGGAACGCCTGGTGTCCTTCCAGGCGGTCCAGCCGGCTGTTAACCTGAGTTAATTGATTTAGAATTACTGTCTGCTGGTGTGAAATCATATCTACTCGGGCGCTAAGAGTGTTTAGGTGGTGCGACAGCACGCTGTCAGCTGGGTCATCTTGACGGAGTCGTACTGACATGGTTAGGGACCCAGGAGACAGACGCTGACACGTGTAGATATAAGACAATTATTCTTTATTAATGTAATGTGTGTTTGGTGAGTGAGTGAGTGAGTGCGTGGCTGTCTGGTCACTGGAACTGAGCGTATCCTGCGGCGACCTGGCAACCCTGGAGCACACAAGCACAAACAATTACTACTGTTCGCTGGGATTAGAGACCTGAAGCTTGTGATGCTTACTTGCAGGCGCCACAGAGAGAATCCTGCTGGCTCCGAGTGCCCGTGCGGCGTGGTGCTCATGGTGCTCGACGTAGCGGAGGTGAGGAGGAACTCCGAGGTGGAGGAGATGGCGTCCCGTCAGCTGGGGAGGTTAGTCCGCCGCCAGGGAGGTCCACCTGTGCACAGGGGAAAAGGCTAGGAGAGGATGAGTGCTGAGGTTGCTTACTTGGCTTGGCTTGACGTGATGTCTTGGCTTTGGCTTTGGCTTGAGGTCGTATCCTCGACGCATTGCTGGGCAAAGGCGACAGACGACTCCGTGCCGAGCAATCTGCGGTTCTGGCTTTTAAAGCCCGCTGATTACCACCTGCCGGTGTGTGCGCAGCTGATGATGATGATGACGGCCCAGCGGCCGCCATGACAGTCACCCCTGTGTTCACCTTTAGAAATCTTTAGTTTAGGCACACACCACAGTGTACAAACACGATTGACTTCCCCCAAATTTTCAAACACCTGAAATTCAACAAACTAAGCTAACCGCTAAAGAAATCCAGCCTAAAAGTAGTAACTTAACCAGATAAATAAAATCTTTAGGGTTTTGTTTCTGTTGTTACTCCTGTCTGCTTTAGCGTGATAACC
Organism: Pholidichthys leucotaenia; assembly: GCA_020510985.1. NCBI lineage: Eukaryota > Metazoa > Chordata > Actinopteri > Cichliformes > Pholidichthyidae > Pholidichthys > Pholidichthys leucotaenia. The sequence continues at coordinate 293,818,565 of CM035841.1, forward strand.
AAGGTCATGGTTCAGCCTTGACGCTTAACCAAACTACAAAGCTAGTTATTAAAACTCAGTTTAATACATAGCTTTAAGAACCCTTTCAGATTACAGGAAGAACATCCTCAGTGTTTAAACCAGCACGAACAGTAGAGGTTAGTATCCTAACAAATAGGCTGTACCGAAGTGAATAAAACAGTTCCTAGGTGGTCAGTTGAGCAACCTCACAATGAATGACTCCTTCCCAGTCAAGTCCTTTGAATTCACTGAAGTGGCTTACCAGGGCTCAGTAAAGGAGCTGGCAGAAAAACTAGTACCTGCATTTATGGACCAGGTCCAAAACAAGCTCCTGAAGGACAAAATTATTCCAGAGACCATAACGAGTTCTGCACTGACATTAGCATCCAGACTAAACTTAGCACAAGACCTGCTATAAAAGTCTGCCCACCATAAATCTCTAATTGCCTCTTTACAAGAGCAAGTCCAGTCTCTAACTATCCAGCTGGCCTATGTACGTGCAGAACATGAAGGTACCTGTAGCGAACGTGACAATGCGCTAGGTGACTTAAAAGAGGTTAGTGCACAAGCCGCCGAAGCATCTGCAGATTTTAAAGAGCTAAAAACCTTCCACATTGCGCTCCGACAAGAAAAACGCGAGCTCGAAAAAGAACTCGAAGACTGCCAGCTGAAATTGCGGGGAGCGGAAGGTCAAATGGATGACCTTAAAGGTGAGCATCATCACACCAAGCAGCACCTGCAGGAGGCACTCCAAAGTCTGCTTGAACTAAACGAGGAAGTCACTGAGTGCCACAAACATCTTGAAGCCAAACAATGACAGCTTCAAGAAATGCAGGACTCCTTAATCTCCACTAAAGAGGACCACAAGTGGCACCACGACCTGCCGAGGGACTGGTGACCCCACAATGGGAGGTGACAAACTCACTGTCACTGTCACTTGCTCCCCCGAGTTGCCAACCAGACTGCTACAAGTCAACCCATTCCCACGAACGACAGATACCATGTGCTCCATCATATCACGACCTCGATAGGTTAGCGCACAACATCACGCGGTTTGAACGGACTCCTGGCGAAACACATGACGCCCAAGCTTACTTACGTGACATCCACTTCTTTTTGCGGAGATTCCCCTCAGCCACAGTTGAGGACAGGGTTTATCTGATTAGGTCAACATCATCAAGAGAAGTAGCATGGTTTCTCAACCGATAGCCAGCAGGCACCCGGAGTAATTACACTTTTAAATTCTTAAGCTTAAGTGTTTGCTCATAAGAGTTTCCACCTCTATATAATGTGGATGGTGCCCCAACTAGTGCTACAAATGAGGTAATGCAAGAGTTATTAATAATTATTAATTTCAGTTTTTAATTATTAATAATCATATACGGAAAATGGTGTCCCCACCTGATAATGGTACATGTTCATTAGTATGTAATGTTCCTTTCAAATAAACATTAAACTTAACTTAACCTTTTGACAACTTTAATGTGATCCAAACCATAAACACAATATTATTTCATGAATAGCATTTTATCGAATAGCAGATATCAGGTTCATTGTAGACAACTGATTTTTCTTTCCACCAGATGGACTTGGCTCCGGCTTACTTTTGAGCATCTTGTAACCAGTTTCCTAGCCCTTTTGAGCGGCTATATAAAACCTTCGATTTATTTAAATCAATTCAACTTTATTTATATAGTGCCATTTCAAAACAGTCATCTCATAGCGCTTTCAACTGTAGGGGGAACCCCCAGAGTTGCAGAAAGACCCCAGCAATCAGGTGATCCCCTGTGAGCAAGCACTTGGCGACGGTGGAGAGGAAAATCTCCCTTTTAACAGGAAGAAACCTCCAGCAGAACCAGGCTCAGGGAGGGGCAGTCATCTGCTGCGACTGGCTGGGGGTTGAGGGGACAGAGAAGATGAAAAGAACAGACATGTAGAGAGCAAACAGCACGATGGGGACTCAATCTATGGGAGAGAACAAGCAGATGTTAATGACCAGCTAAAAAAAAAAAAAAAAAAATTTCATTGAGAGTGAAGAAAGGAGTGAGGCCCAGTGCATTATTGGAGGTCCCCTGGCCTATTAGCAGCATAACTAAGGGAGGGTTCAGAAACACATGATCCCTCCCTAATTGTAGGCTATATCAAAAAGGAAGGTTTTAGCCCTATTCTTAAAAACAGAGATCGAGTCTGACTCCCGAATCCAGATTGGCAGCTGGTTCCACAGGAGAGGAGCTTGATAACTGAAGGCTCTGCCTTCCCATTGTACTTTTGGAGATTCTAGGTATTTCAAGTAATCCTGCATTTTGGGAGCATAGTGCTCTGTTAGGATAATGCGGTAGTATCAGATCTTTTAAATAAAAAGGAGCCTGACTGTTTAGAGCTTTGTAAGTAAGAAGAAGGATTTTAAACTTAATTCTAAACTCTATGGGAAACCAATGAAGGGAGGCCAGAACCGGAGAGATATGATCTCTCTTTCTAGTACCTGTTAAAACTCTTGCTGCAGCATTTTGGATCAGCTGAAGACTTTTTAAAGATGTTTTAGGACAACCTGATAATAAAGAATTACAATAATCTAATCTAATCTCGAGGAATATCAAGGGTTTTATATTTACAGTATTTAGAGTCACAAGGCATTTGCAGAAATTCAACGGCTCAGTTCAACACAACAAGATCCACCCTATAGGGTGTAAGTACCATTTTGCAGTGTAATAAAAGACAAGGCCTACAGAACGACAAAACTCTCAACTATTTATTCATTTTTGAATCATTTGCCCCCCCCCCAAAAAAAAAGAACTAATCCGTACTAAAGTAAATGGAACAGATTTATTTTGTTCTTACAATCACGGCAAAGGTTAGACAAAAACAAAAAACTTGAATATTGTAAAACACATTTTATACACACATGTACAGTATATTCTCCATGCATTCAAGTGAAAAAAAAAACTACCTAAAAGCAAATTATACAGTGATAGACGTTGCAATGTACGAGCCATTTTTATTTCATCCTAGCAGCCAGTTTGTTGTGGAACAAAGATAGCTTAAGTAAAGCATGCATATTTAATTCCGTCCATCCATCCATCCATCTTCTACCGCTTTTCCGGAGGTCCGGGTCGCGGAGGCATATTTAATTAAAAAAACATTTTATTACATTTCTGCATCAGTTTTTTCACACTCTGGGTCAGAATCGATATCTGGGTCTCTATCACTGTCCATATCACAACCCTTCTTGCTATCAGAATCGCCCACAAAATCCTCCCCCAAAAGTTCTCACCATCCAGATGACCCTGTCAATAGTCCTCAGTTCTTTGCAAATGTTGAGCCATGTTCTCATTGCCCGCAAACAGCATTTCTGAAATCTCAGAAATCTTGTTGGTGATGCGTGGTGTTTGTCTAAGTTTGTGAAGGAAAGCCTCTGTAATTCCGATGTACACTTGTATACAAGTAGACATGTAGTTTAATTCAGTCAGTCTCTGGAGTGCTCCAAAGAAACGCCCATTCTGCAGTCTTTTCGTGATCTTGTCAAAGTGACCCAGGAAGAAATATTCAGGACTCCACCGGGCAGTCATGGTGGTTTTGATCAAAGTGGTTGATCTGACAACCATCGCATATTTCTTCTCTGTATTTGTTGATGGTAACATCCAGAAATCTTATCATCCCAAATTTCACTATGTCCAGAAACACAGGAGGTAGATGATCCGCCGTGTATGCAGGGTCATCTACCTTCAAGACCGCGTCAACGTCTGTAGAGGGAGAACCGTATGTTGAGTCCGCAGTGTATTCTTCAGCATCCATAGAACAGATCCACTCCATTGCAGAAGGGAGGGTAGGTGAAGATGGGTTAGGAGGACCCTCAGTATCCAGGGAGTGTATTTGTGAAGGTGGGTGGTCATCCTCGCTTGATATTTTCAGAGACAATAATTTTTCCCAAGGGTCTTGTTCAAAACACCCTTGGAGAGTCACACATGGTTTTGCCTCCATTTTGGTTTGGGCAAAACAGGTGGTCAGCGGTCTTCTTTTAAATCATTGAGGACGGGATTAGGTGCAGGAGGTCGTTGGGGCGTCCGGATAAGCTAGGGTTTTTTTCACCATGACCACATCTCTAGCGGTATGGCTGGAAATGAAGAGGGCCTTGAGCTTTTCCCCTTTCTCATCAACCATTTTGACCCACACCAATGTAGGCAGGTGTAATGTTGTTTGAAACACACCACATTCAGAATTGAAATACTGCAAGACATATTTGTCATCGGATGTGACGTCACCCATTGACACCTGATGAGTGGCGTGGAAGTACCATCTCCCAGATGGGGAAGCCTTCATCTCCAATAGCCAATGAAACTGCAGAGTTGTGGGTGTACTCCACCCAGGTCAGATGAGTGCTCCATGTAGATGGGTTGCAGGATGCCACAAATCTGAGGGATTGGTTGGTGCACTCAGTCTGCCCGTTGCTCTGAGGGTGGTATCCAGATGACGGGCTGAATGAGGTGCCCAAGGTACGGCAAAAAGACTTCCACACTTGAGATGTAAATTGTGGCCCCTGGTCAGACACAATGTCCAGGGGAATGCCGTGAAGGTGGATGATGTGGTTGGTGAAAAGACTGGCAATTTCTGAGGCAGAGGGCAGTTTGGGGAGGGGCACTAAATGAATGGCCTTAAAAAAGTCAATACACAATGAGAGAAACGGATGCATTTTCGGATTCAGCGGTGCAAAATTGTCTTAAATCAGATGAAAAAACACAGACAACTTACAAAAATAATATTTTTGTAACTCTGTGTAATAAACCCAATGCCTGAGCCACAGATCGGTCAGAACCGAGCTTAAGATAAGATAAGATAAGCCTTTATTAGTCCCACAATAGGGAAATTCCAGGATAACATGGGCTCGGTTTGTGACACCTGCAGTCCAGACCTGTCTCCCATTGAAAATGTGCAGTGCATTATGAAGTCCAAAATACGACAACAGAGATCTAGGACTGTTGAGCTACTAAAGTCGTACATCAAGCAAGAATGGGAATGAATTCTACCTACAAAGCTTCAATAGTGTCCCATCTTCATTGGAACTGGGGTTATATTCAAACATCAAGTTGACACAACTGCATGCCTGCAGTTTGACTAACAGCTGCAGTGTCACTGTTACTTGCTGCATAGTCAACTGTGATTCTTTGTGCTGAGGGTGAGGTGGTTGTGGAGGCTGAGCACCATGGTGTATAAGCTGTGGTTAACCCATTTGGGATAAGTCCACGGCTGCTTTTTGATCCCATTAAATTCCTGCCTCCTTGGTGAGGTGTTTCAGATATGTCCAACAAGAGGGAGAGCCCAGGGCAGATCCAGGACAGAATAACTGTGTCTCTCAACTGACCTGGGATCCCAACAGCATGCCCTCAGTGGAGAATGATACAGAGGCTGAGGAGATTAAAGTCTATGCCCCTCTACCGCAAATGGATGGATTAATGAAAATAAGGCACTCTAAATTTTATCCCAATGAATAGTTTGTTAAAATGAATCAAAATGCACAACATTGATACAGCATATACATTACACGTATTGAGCTTAAAATGACCTTTCTAGCATTCCATTCCCACAGCAACTCACCCTTGGCCCGGGGGATCCTGGGTTCGATCCCAGCTCCTGATCAACAGTGATCTGTGTGGAGTTTGTATGTTCTCCCTGTGTCTGCGTGGGTTTAATCCGGGATTTCGCCGGTTTCCTCCCACATGCCAAAAACATGCAAGTTAGGTTAATTGGAGACTCTGGAGTGGCCCCAGGTGTGAATGTGTGTGTGAATGGTGAAAGGGTTGGGTGTCGCACCAGTGGCTGGCTCATTACAGAAATGAGTCCCATGTTAGTGACCAAAAGCTGAGACACAAATCATGGCTGTGAGTCGCACAAGTTTAATCACCTTAACACCTTACCTTCTGAGTTTGCTGTTGACTTAGGGAACTCTCAAAAAAAAAAAAGTCATGATGTGCATTCTCCAGCTGTTGCATTTTTTTTTGCTCTGGCAGCATATGTCACCTAACTCCAGCCTGTTCCTTTTTCTGTCCTGGGCACAACACTGCTGACAAAAGAAAATATTTTTTTCTCTCACCTATACTTCACTCAAGATTTTTACGCACCCTTCCTTTGGGAATTAGTCAGTGGTGCAGTCCCTGACACCTTAGAGTACACCTCTGCCACTAGCCAAAAGCTAGTGAAGGATTCCTCCTCTTTGGCTTGGTGGTAGAGTAAGAGGTTTCAGGTCACGGTGTCATGCGTTTGAATCTCGGCCTGGGATAATAGGAGGTACATGTCTACCTTACCTGAGGGCTAAAGTGACTTCGGAGGTGTATCAATCAATGAACTTTAATTATAAAGCACTTTAAAAAGCAACACTCACTACACAAAGTGCTGTACAACAAGAAAGCACATGAAAACATAAAAGCAAGGAGAAAGATATTAATACAAAAGCAATATAACATTCGGTACAAGTAGAAACCACAGTCAATAGAAACAATAAAATAAAGGTAAAAGAAGTAAATAAATAAATCCATTTCATTCAATAAAATCAATGTCTCACACTGGGTCGAAGGCCAGGGAGTAAAAGTGTGTTTCAAGACGGGTTTTAAAAATGGATAGTGAAGGTGCTTGTCTAATGTGCAGAGGTAAATTGTACCATAACCTGGGTGCCGTGATTGAAAAGGCTGTGTCCCGTCTGAGCTGCCACTTCGCCTTTGGCACCCTCAGGAGCAGTTGTTCAGCTGGCCTCAGGGACCGGGTGGGAACATAGGGATGCAAAAGGTCAGAGTGATAAGACAGAGCAAGACCGTTCAAGGATTCAAAAACAAATAAAAGAATTTTAAAATGAACTCTAAAATGCATGTCTACCTTGCCTGAGGGTGAAAAGTGACTAAGTCAGTCCACCTTGACGTAAGGGTTGAAACGGACTTGGAGATCCCAGGCTGAATAGGCAATTCTGGCCTTGGCCCAGAAAGTGGGTCTTAACAGAAAAGTGGGAGGTCGTCTGGGATATGACACCTGCAACACTTCTTTAAGGGGGGAGGTGTTGTGCACCCCTCCTTAGGGAATTAGTCCATAGGCTGAAATAGGCAATTCTGGTCTTGGCCTAGTAAGTGGGTTGCAACAGAAAGTGGGGGCTTGTCCGGATTATGACACCTGCACCACTTCCTTAAGGGGAAAGGTGTTATGCACCTCTCCATAGAGAATTAGTCAGTGGTGCAATCCCTGACACCTTTGAGTAAACCTCCATTACTAGCCAAGAGCTAGTGAGGAATTCCTCTTTGGCTCAGTGGTAGACTAAGAGGTTTCAGATCACGGTGTCATGGGTTTGAATCTTGGCTTGGGATATCAGGAGGTGTATGTCTACCTTGCCTAAGGTTGAAAGTGACTTTGGATGTGTATGTCTACCTTGCCTGAGGGCGAAAGTGACTTGGGTCTGTCCACCTTGCTGAAGGCCGAAACAGACTTGGTGTTCCTAGGCTGAAATAGGCAATTCTAGCCTTGGCCGAGTAAGTGGGTCTTAACAAGACAACTTCATTTGCAGCCTCCAAGAATTTTTTCTTTCTATTCTATACTTGCTCTACATCATCAGATCAACAGGATACACTGCTATACGCCTCTTAATATGGTGGTTCATCAGCAGTGAGCATTTGTCGACCATTGGGAATGCACTGTGAAATTATGAATGAATGACATTCATGAACCTACACACAGGCCTATTAACAAATCAGGGTTTTACACTGCATTCACAAATCTGTACTTAAGTAATTTATGTGCAAATCTATTCACAGACTTACTAACATTTCATAAATGAAACCCAGATATTTCAATATTTTTCTTGTCCCCTTATACATTTCTGATAAATCACTTGCTTTGAATGAGCATACAGTGGATATAAAGTCTACACACCCCTGTTCAAATGCCAGGTTTTTGTGATGCAAAAAAAATGAGACCAAGATAAATCATTTCAAAACTTTTTCCTCCATTGATGTGACCTATAATCTGTACAACCCCATTGAAAAACAAACAAATCTTTTCAGGGGAAAAATAAAAAACTTACAATAACCTGGTTGCATAAATATGCACACCCTGTTATAACTGGGGATGTGGGCGTGTTCAGAATTAACCAATCACATTCAAACTCATATTAATGGGAGTCACCACACACCTGCCACCAGTTAAAGGGCCTCTGATTAACCCCACATAAAGTTCAGCTGTTCTAGTAGGCTTTTTCTGACATTTTTGTAGTCACATCTAACAGCACAAGCCATGGTCCGCAGAGAGCTTCCAAAGCATCAGAGGGATCTCATTGTTCAAAGGCATCAGTCAGGAGAAGGGTACAAAAGAATTTCCAAGGCATTAAATATACCATGGAACACAGTGAAGATAGTCATCATCAAATGGAGAAAATATGGCACAACAGTGACATTACCAAGAACTGGACGTCCCTCCAAAATTGATGAAAAGACAAGAAGAAAACTGGTCATCGAGGCTGCCAAGAAGCCGACAGCAACATTGAAGGAGCTGCAGGAATTTCTGGCAAGGACTTGTCATGGTCTGTGTGCTGATATTGTCTGCGCTCGGATCATGCAGTATTTTCCTCCTGTTTCTGTTAGTCTCCTGATGGCCTTCCGGGCTCTTATTTTGACAGTGTCTCTGCGGGGCTTCCAGCTGTCAGAGCCAAGCTGCGCTGTGACAGCTGGATTACATTCCACTGATTAATGCTCATTATCTGTTTAATCCTCTAAGCCCTATTTAAGGAAGCAGCCGAGGTTACTCGGGGCTGCAACCTCACACACGCGTAACGTTGGTCTCCCTAACGTTCGGCTGGAGTCCCTATGCCCGCTCCAATCACCCTCTTGATCTTCACATCTTCAGTAAGTTTATTCCTAGTCTGAGTATTTCTTCATTGTATCTAAGCCGTAGTTATTGTTTGTGTTTTTCCCCACGTGGCTCATTATTTTGTATCATCATCTTTCACTAATAAATATGCAAACTCATTGGCTGCCTATAGTGTCTCATTAATGGCCTGCGAGGGCCACCCATGACAGGACTGGCTGTTTAGTACACGTGACAACAATCTCCCATCTAGGGTGGCAAGACGGAAGCCTTATCTTACGAAGAAAAACACCCAAGCCCAGTACATTTTGCAGAAACACATTTGAAATCTCCCAAATGCATGTGGGAAAATGTGTTATGGTCAGATGAAATCAAGGTTGAAGTTTTTGGCCATAATTCCAAAAGGTATATTTGGCACAAGCACAACACTGTTCATCACCAAAAGAATCTGACAGATTTGGAGTGTTTTTGCAAAGAAGAGTGGGTAAATATTGCCACATCAAGATGTGCCACGCTGATAAATAAACTCCTACCCAAAAAAGACTGAGTGCTGTAATAAAAGCCAAAGGTGTTGCAACAACATATTAGTTTAAGGGTGTGCATATTTATGAAAACAGGTTATTGTAAGGGCAGCGCGGAGGTGGAGTGGTTAGCACTACGGCAGCACAGCAACTCACCCTTGGCCAGGGAATCCTGGGGATCCTGGGTTCGATCCCAGCCCCCGACCAACAGTGATCTGTGTGGAGTTTACATGTTCTCCCCGTGTCTGCGTGGGTTTACTCCGGAATTTCTCCGGTTTCCTCCCACATGCCAAAAACATGCACGTTAGGTTAATTGGCATCAAACTGGGGATTCTAAATTGTCCTTAGGTATGACTGTGAGAGTGAATGGTTGTCTGTCTCTCTGTGTTGGCCCTGTGATGGACTGGCGATCTGTCCAGGGTGTACCCTGCCTCTCGCCCAAAGATGCTGGGATAGGCTCCAGCCCCCCCACGACCCGAAAAGGATTAAGCGGAAGAAGATGGATGGATGGAGGTTATTGAAAGTTTTTTTTTTAATTTTTTCCCCTTAAAAGATTTCAGTTTGTTTTTCAATAGGGTTGTACAGGTTGTAGGTCACATTAATGGTGGAAAAAGTTTTTAACAATGACCATGTTTACATGTACACTAATAAACTGGTTATGATTGGATTTCTGCAGTTATCCGATTGTTCAAGTGGCCATGCAAACACAATAACCCAATAAAGGCCATGCAACTGGGGTCATTACCTCAAGTGGTTTACCCTCCAGTAATCCATTTATACAGTGTAATTTGTAATTTTATTTTATTTAAACAGGGACAATGTACAATAAAACATTAACCTTACTTAAAACAAGTAGAGATGCATTGCACCAGGTTTTAGCAAGTTGCTATTTTCCACCTGTAGTCCCTGGGCAGGTTTACTGCACAGTCAAAAACAAAGAAAAACATACAAAACAATACTGTCAATCAAACCACACAATTGTGCAAAATTGCAAAAGTACAATTAATATCATACACATATCCCCAATATCCTAAAATCTAATTTCCCCAGAAACTCAAGTTAAAATAGACCAACTATCATACTCACATACACCCACATTTCCCTTTTTTTTTTTTACTGTGCATGTAAACACGGTAAAACTGATTATTAGCATTATCAGTTTATTGCCAGTAATCGGTTTATTGTGACCATGTAATCGGGGTCAGTGACTAACAGACAAGAAGCAGTGAGTTTCTTCTCATGGATACATTACTTTTTCCACTCTTGAGGTTAATGACAATAATATATTGGTGAGTTGCAAACTATGTGCTGGTGTGAAGACCTCCTTCACATCACAAAATAGTAACTCAGATCTTCAGAAACACCTGACTGAATAACACCCTCCGATAAAGCTAGTCGCTAAGCAAAGGCCATCTACACTAGCACCATTGATGATAGAGCCACTTCATCTAAACAGCTGGCTGGATTTCAGACCCTTGTATACATCTGGACAGTGTGTGACCCTGCAAGAATTAAACTGATTGCCACAGTATTCAATTCAATTCAATTCAACTTTATTTATATAGCGCCATTTCACAACAACAGTCATCTCATAGCACTATCAACTGTAGGGGGGAACCCCCACAGTTGCAGAAAGACCCCAGCAATCAGGCGATCCCCTGTGAGCAAGCACTTGGCGACGGTGGAGAGGAAAAACTCCCTTTTAACAGGAAGAAACCTCCAGCAGAACCAGGCTCAGGGAGGGGCAGTCATCTGCTGCGACTGGCTGGGGGGTGAGGGGATAGAGAAGAAGAAAAGAACAGACATGTAGAGAGCAAACAGCACGATGGGGACTCAATCTATGGGAGAGAACAAACAGATGTTAATGACCAGCAAAAAAAAAAAAAAAAAATTTCATAGAGAGTGAGGAAAGGAGTGAGGCCCAGTGCATTACTGGAGGTCCCCCGGCTGACTAAACCTATTAGCAGCATAACTAAGGGAGGGTTCAGAAACACATGATCCCTCCCTAACTGTAGGCTATATCAAAAAGGTAGGTTTTAGCCCTATTCTTAAAAACAGAGATCGAGTCTGACTCCCGAATCCAGATTGGCAGCTGATTCCACAGGAGAGGAGCTTGATAACTGAAGGCTCTGCCTCCCATTGTACTTTTGGAGATTCTAGGTATTACAAGTAATCCTGCATTTTGGGAGCGTAGTGCTCTGTTAGGATAATACGGTAATATCAGATCTTTTAAATAAAAAGGAGCCTGATTGTTTAGAGCTTTGTAAGTAAGAAGAAGGATTTTAAACTTAATTCTAAACTCTATGGGAAGCCAATGAAGGGAGGCCAGAACCGGAGAGATATGATCTCTCTTTCTAGTACCTGTTAAAACTCTTGCTGCAGCATTTTGGATCAGCTGAAGACTTTTTAAAGATGTTTTAGGACAGCCTGATAATAAAGAATTACAATAATCTAATCTCGAGCTAACAAAAGCGTGGATCAGTTTCTCAGCATCACTCTGAGACAAGATGCTCCTAATCTTGGCAATATTATGCAAATGATAGAAGGCAGTCTTAGAAACAAATTTAATATGTGAATTGAAGGACAAATCCTGATCAAAAATAACTCCAAGGTTCCTCACAGAGCTATTAAGAGAAAGAGTAACCGCATCCAAACTGAAAGTTTGATTTGGAAGGGAATTTCTAAGGTTTTTTGGACCAACAAGAATGACTTCAGTCTTATCTGAATTTAATAGCAGGAAATTACAAGTCATCCAAGCTTTGATTTCCTTAAGACAGGCTTCTAACTTGGCTAATTGATTACTATCATCTGGCTTCATTGACAGGTATAATTGTGTGTCATCTGCATAACAATGAAAATGTATACAGTGCTTTCTAATAATGTTGCCTAACGGAAGCATATATAAACTAAAAAGAGTAGGGCCTAGCACAGATCCCTGTGGAACTCCATGACTAAGCTTTGAGTTGAAAGAAAACTCATTATTTACATGAACAAACTGGAACCTATCAGATAAATAAGATCTAAACCATTGCAACGAAGTTCCATTAAGTCCAACATAGTGTTCTAATCTATCAAGTAGAATATTATGATCGATAGTATCAAAAGCTGCACTAAGGTCTAAAAGGACAAGTACAGAAACTAGTCCATTATCAGATGCAATGAGGAGGTCGTTAGTGACCTTTGCTAAGGCTGTTTCAGTGCTATGATGGATTCTAAACCCAGATTGAAACTCTTCAAGTAAACCATTTCCCTGCAGGTGGTCAAATAATTGCGTAGCAACAACTCTTTCTAAGATTTTTGAAATGGAAGGGAGATTAGAGATTGGTCTATAGTTAGCTAAAGCTCCTGGATCTAGTGTTGGCTTTTTGAGTAAGGGTTTAATTACAGCCGTTTTAAAAGCCTGCGGTACATGGCCTAAAGTTAATGAAGAATTGATTATATGAAGAATAAAGCTACCAATAAGTGGGAAGACTTCTTTAAATAACCTGGTAGGAATAGGGTCTAAAAGACAAGTTGAAGGTTTGGATGAGGAAACTATTTTGTCTAACTCACAAAGGTCGATTGGAGTAAACTCATCAAGACAGAGATCAATAGAAGGAGTTGTAGTAGTTACAGTATTTAAGTTAACTGTGGGAAGAATCTGATTGATTTTATCTCTGATGGATGAAATGTTATTATTGAAAAAGTTCATAAAGTCCTGACTAGTAAGCTGTAAGGGAATGCTAGGATTGACAGAGTCCTGACTCTTTGTCAACCTGGCTACAGTGCTGAAAAGAAACCTGGGATTATTCTTGTTCTCTTCTATTAATGCAGAGTAATAACTCGTTCTAGCTTTTCTAAGAGATTTTTTATAAATTAAAAGATGATTTCTCCAAGCTAAATAGATTTCATCTAAATTAGTAGAGCGCCATTTTCTTTCTTTCTTGGGGCCACCAAGTCTAGAGTCTGATGCAGAGAAGCTGAAACACTATCCACCATGTTATCAATTACAGAAGGAGCAAGCTGTCTATAGCTTATTTCCGTTGTGTTGACACATGACATAGAGGAAACAATCTGCATAAATTTGGAAACAGCATCATCTGAGAGGCATCTACTGTAATAATATTTTTCTTTAGGAGCCAAATAGTCAGAAATAGTAAAATCAAAGGTTAACAGACAATGGTCTGACAGTACAGGGTTATGAGGAGACACTACAAGATTTTCTATTTCTATGCCATATGTCAAAACAAGGTCCAATGTATGGTGGAGGTAATGAGTAGAATTTCCTACTTTCTGAGAAAACCCAATCGAATCTAATATTGAATTGAATGCCACATTAAGGCAGTCACTATCTACATCCACATGTATATTAAAAAATTATCAGATTTCAGCACTAAATCAGCTAAGAAATCAGCAAATTCGGATAAAAATTCTGAGTAGGTTGATGGGGGACGATAAACTATGGCAAATAAAATTGCCATAGTTTAAAATAAAATTGGGTTTAACCTAAAATTGCTAAAGTGCCCAATACTGAGGACCAGGCCCTCAAAGGAATTATAACATGTTTTTTGCTTTACATTAACTAGTAATTTGGAATGGTAAATTGTTGCTACTCCTCCTCCACGACCAGAACTTCTGGGATTTTGACAGTTTAAATAACCAGAGGGAGTTGATTCATTTAAACTAACATAATCCTCTTGTCCTAACCAAGTCTCTGTAAGGGAAATTAAATCAATCTGATGATCAATTAACAAATCATGGACTAACAGAGACTTGGGAGTTAGAGACCCAATATTTAATAAACCACATTTAATTTTTAAATTATGAGGAGGAACAGAGGCCAAATCATTCAATTTAGAGGCTTTATGTTTAATTTGAGTTTTACCAATATTTTGCTTTATCACTTTGGGATGCTTATACATTATATTTTTATTCACTTTGGAGGGAGCAGACAACGATTCTCTGATGGGGAAGACAGGGGCTAAGCTGAGGGGTGGCGGATGAAGAGGAGCTGCAGAGAGGCGTGTAAGACTGCGACTCTGCTTCCTGGTCCCAACTTTAAGTAGTCATGGTTTTGGAAATTTGGATAAAAAAGATGAATTGTAATGTAATTGAAGATATGCTATCATTGTCAACAGTTGAGTCAGTTGCCTTCAGACAGCTGATTAGCAAAATACCAGTGACAACTAAAGAATGTGAGCCACTGCAGAAAAAAATTACTGCTTCCTGGATAAAGATTATTTAAAAAAATGATTTTGAACTCCCAGAGACATTTGAGAGACTGGATCATGTCTCTACCCGTCTCAGACTCTGTTAGCATCAGCACCGGATCACCCCAGGGCTGTGTACTTTCCCCCCTGTTCTTCTCCCTTTACACCAGCTCCTGCACCTCCAGCCACCAGTCTGTCAAGCTGATCAAGTTTGCGGACGACACCACCCTCATCGGGCTCATCTCCAACGGCGACGAGTCTGTCTACAGGAGAGAGGTGGCCCAGCTGGCGTCCTGGTGCAGCCACAACAACCTGCAGCTGAACACTTTGAAGACAGTGGAGTTGATCGTGGACTTCAGAAAAGTCACAGCCCCTCTGCCCCCCCTTACCCTCACAGACTCTCCCATCACCACTGCGGATTCCTTCCGCTTCCTGGGCACCACCATCACCCGGGACCTCAAGTGGGAGCCGACCATCAGCTCCCTCATCAAAAAGGCCCAGCAGAGGATGTTCTTCCTGCGGCAGCTGAGGAAGCTCAAGCTACCCACCAAGATGTTGGTGCAGTTCTACACGGCCATCATCGAGTCCATCCTCACCACCTCCATCACCGTGTGGTACACAGGAGCCACCTCCAGGGACAGACTAAGACTACAGCGTGTTGTGCGCGCTGCTGAGAAGGTGATCGGCTGCAAGCTCCCATCCCTCCAGGACCTGTACATCTTCAGGACCTGGAGGCGTGCAGGTCGGATCATAGCCGACCCTTCACACCCTGGACACGCTCTGTTTGTCACCCTCCCCTCAGGCAGAAGACTTCGGTCCATTCAGACTAAAACCTCCCGCTACATGAACAGCTTCTTCCCCTCTGCCATCAGACTGCTGAACACTAAGTGACTTATTAGACTCTCGTGCACTACGTACAGCAGCTCAACCGGACTCATGACAATTATCACTGTTTTCTTTTTGCACTACCGACTGCACTATGTGGAACTCCACAATATCTGCTGCTTGTTAATATATTTAAAAATCGCATAGATTAGTATTACTTATTCATATTCTTCCTTTTATTGCATGCATAGTTTTTTATTTTTATCTTTAGTGCTACTCCATGTTTAATGTTGCAGCATTGCACCGAGACAAATTCCTAGTTTGTGTACTACATGAACAATGGCAATAAATCTCATTCTGATTCTGATTCTGCCACACAGCAGACATTTGTGTTTAATAATAATGCATCAAACTTATGTAGCACTTTTTCATAGACACTCAACGATACTTTACAATGGATACATTATTCATTCACTCCACAGACAGACAGTGATAAGCTACTACTGTAGCCACAATTGCCCTAGAGCAGACTGACATTCCCTGCCAATGGCTTCTCTGACCACTACTGAACATTTATACACATTCATACCCAGTGTCATGGACGCTGGAGGCAAGGTGGGTAGAGTGTCTTGCTCAGGGACAACAGCAGGATGTCTGGGAAGAGTGGGATTCGAACCGCCAACCCTCTGGTTATTAGACGATCTGCTCTACCTCCTGAGCCACTGCCGCCCACATTTCCCTCCTCCGTTCCATTTTTGCTGAGCATCAAGCCAGAAAGCAGAAAGTTCTATTTTTATAAGGTCTTTGGCATGACCCGGCTGGGACTTGAACCTCTACCTCCTGGTTGTGGGGCGGATGATCGACCTTTAGGCCACCACTCCGGTATGCTGGGCATGGTTTCTATGGATCACTAAACATCGAATTAACCAATCCACACACTGACATGCTCAACAACACCAAAACAAACAAACAAACAAAAAAAACCCAAAACAGTGTGTGCAAGATGATTTGAGTATACATTTAAAAGTAACATTGAAGTTACTTTCCCAAGTAACTGATTACCTTAATCATACAGTAACTGTAAAGTAACTTACTTTTGAAAAGAAGTAACTAGTTACTGTAATTAGTGACTAATTTTCAGTATCTTGCCCAACACACGTTTTGGTCTTCAGCTACTGACCTGCCATCCCTATTTTGTCACTTTTTTTTGTAACTTAGATTTTTATTCATTTTTCATCATATATAATGCATTCAGATCACATTCTACATTTAAAAAACAAAGGGGTTAGGGTAGGGAAAAATAAAAAAAAATAAACAAAATAAAAATAAAAAATAAAAAGGGGGGGGACAAATGTTGGAGCATCAAGTTTTTAGTTTCCATCTCTTAATTCTTCTGGTTTTTTCAGTGTCTTTGGTTATTCTTTCAATTTCTGCCTCGTTGTTGCACTTTGTAGTGTGTCCATTTCCGCCATTTTTTCTCCCATATTCCTTCTTGCATTCTTCGTCGATATGTTAGTTTTTCCATCATACGTATGTCCTCAACAATGTCAGTCCATTGTTCTTGGTCAGGAAGAACTTCTGATCGCCATTTCTATTTTGTCACTTTAATTCCCGCTTTCACCAGGTCGTGCTGTCAGTTGTACTCTGTAGATTGCAGGGGATGCTCAGAGCGCCCTGGCCACTCTTGATAACCAGAGTACACCTGTATTCACTTACTTTTAGAAATCTTAATTTCAGTTGCTTAAAGAGAACTTTTCAATTATAAGAAAGACAATTGTGTGTTCTGCCAGGCAGCCCACTTCGTTGGTCCCACCCATGGGCTGAACAGCTGTAGGATGGAGAACCATTTTGGACTTTTTCAAAATGAATTGATGGCTAGTCTCTCCCTGCTGCTGGTGTGCAGGAGGCTTTTCACTAAATTAAATCACTCTTTATTGTCATTCAGCTGCACAACCAATCATGTACAGTAGAACGAGATTGTGTTTTACCTATGTACTGTGTTAATCACACACACCCCAAGTGTAGAATCAGAGGGCCGCTGCCATGCAAGGCGCCACCACAAATTTCCCTCCTCCATTCCATTATTGCTGAGCACCAAGCTGGACGGCAGGAAGTTCCACTTTTATATGGTCTTCGGCATTACCCGGCCGGGATTTGAACCCCTGCCTCCCGGGTGTGGGGCAGATGCTCTACCAACTGAGCCACCACTCCGGTAGTGAATAGCAACCTGAGATGCTTGAACTTTTTCACTATAGAAGCAGGACCTTATCTCAAATCCAGAAGGAGCAACACACCTTTTTTCTGATCAATGCCATGGCTCGGTGTGCCTATTCTCAACTCAATCATGGATTTGGAAGTACTGGTGGTCATCCCAGGTGTTTACACTCAGTTGTAATCTGAACTGGAGGTCATAGCTCATTGTGGACAACAGGAACCCAATGATAAAAGCAAAGTTGAGATCCAACCACCAAACATGACAACTTCTTTTCTGAATCTAGAAAGAATTTTTACATATGAACAGAATGTTTATGTAGGTTATGAACAGAGTCAATGACAAAGGGATATTACGACCTTAAAATGTTTGGTTTAGCTTCTGGAATCAAACATGCAAAATATCAATTTACACAATATTTTTAAAAGCAATAGAAAAAAAATGAATATGTGTCCTATCTTATGCAGATTTCCCATCTGACTGTTGCAACGCTACTTTCTCTCACTAGGTAGAAGGAAGAAAAGGTTCAAATCACACTAGAAATAGATCTAAGTTCATTATTCATTAATGGTACTCAGACATTTGCAAATCAACAAAAACGTCTTTTCCCAAGCAATCAAGGCTGAGATTTTACCCCTCTGGCAAGCATAAATTAACAGTTCCCCATGAAATATTTAATGTTCTTGAAAACACACGGTTTCCAGTTGCTCACTCAGGCAATATGATTACACACTTGACATACAATGTACATTAATGATTGCTTTTCTGTACTTCATTGGCCTACACTAAAATGGGCTGTCTTTTGTCATGAAAAAGCACATTAAATCAGCAGTCAGTACTGGAATGATCCACATGGAAAATATTTGGATTGACAAATAATTTCCCCAACCATTCATGAACATCTATTCCTCTGAAAATCTTTGATATATTGTACGGCGCATCTGACTGAGGAAAAAAGCTGCACTCTGTTTTCTGTGAAGCTTTCTGTCACTGCTTCATCATAAGCATGCAGGAAGATGCCGACCTAGATTGATAACAGTTCATAAAGGAATGGAACCCAATGCAGGCATATAACTTGTTCACATAAAAAGCCTGGGAGGGCCCTATCTGATGAGTGAAAGAAAGGGGACAGGAAGAGCTACGGAGTTAGTGCAGATTGTGGTGGTGATACCGCAGGGTTACTGATGTACGGCAATAAAGCAGCAGGATGTCTGGTACAACAAGCTTAGGGGCTTGTCTCCTTCTCCTTAAGACTAATCACTACTAGCTTTAAGTCAGACAGTGTCTCATAATATGGCAGACAACAGACACTGTCACCTTCCCCCAAAATGATTATGTCTGGGAGGAAAGCATGGATTCTGAAGCAAATTAACAACAGGAAGCAAGCGATGTGACCTGGATCTTCAGGCAGTCACTGGTTCCTCTCTGGAGTAGGCATCTTACTAAAAACAGAGACTCTCAATCTTTATTAGTAAGTAGCAAATGAATTTTAATGCTACTCAGCTGTGCAGGAGTAACGTGAGTTTGCATGAAGTACTCAAGGGATCTCCATCCCAATGACCAGACAGTTGTCAGCCAGGTGTAAGATCAATTGCAGGCTCATAGGACCTTTGAATTAGAGACACCAGTATTGATCTTGTCCTGCAGTGTGTAGTAGAAAATACACAACAAATAAAGATTACAGTGAAATTAGAGTTGAAATCCTCTTGTGGTATTTTACATAAACAGAATTAAATCCTGTAAGGCAGCTCTTTTAGAAGTCAGGGACAGAATGATCAAAAACACAAGACTAAATGTCAGTGAAACAAAGACACATTGCCATAGTTTTCTGGTAGTTCAACTTTTGTTTCATTTGCTGCTAGTATCTCAAATTTATGTACAAGAAATCCTTTGGTATAAGTGCTTAATATACTAGCCAATCTTCTAGCTTGGTGCTCAGCATTCAAAAAGAGTGAAGAAAGAAAAAAATAATGCAGATAGGTATCAGAGGACTGATTTTCCCCATTATGGCTTCTCTACTTACTGACATGTTTGCACGAAAACCCAAATGCAGACACAGACTCGATTAGAAATCACAATGATCTTTATTAATAAAGTGGATGAGTGTGTGAGTGAATGGATGTGAGTGCAGAGCGGGAGAGAACTGGCAACGCTGCGGGAAGAGAGGAGAGAGGGAATTAATAACAGTTCAGCAACAGTAGGTTGGATGGGCCAAGTAATAAATAATCTTACGGAGCTCAGGAGTAGTAGAAGCGCCGAAGAGAAGTTTAGTCCACTCCAGGTCACCAGAGGCCCGCTTGGGAGGTGCAGCGTCCGTGACGAGGGAGATGGAGCAGGTGCAGCTAAAGCTTAAGGAAGAGAGGGAAGAGTGAGTCCGTGAGTGGAGGCACTTAAAGAGCAGGGAGAGGGAGCGGCTGCCAGCACACGGGAGAGAATCCGGTCCACTGCCTGGAGCAGAGGTGAGTCCGCCGCCTGGAGGAAGGTCCACCTGTGCACAGGGGAGAGAGGAGGAGAGAGGCAGGAGTAGGAGATGAAATATCCAGTGAGACAAGTTTACTGTAGAGTTGGGCTGACGAAGATCCCAGACGAACAGGTGCAGGACCAATGCAAGGAAGGGAGGCGAAACTCCTAGCAAAAGAGAAGGGTGAGTCAGGACGTGAATGGCTTCACCCAAGGAGCACTGACGTCTCCGTGCACGAGTGCAGGAATCCATTCCTAATAAAGGGTGCCTAATTGGAGAGAGCAGGTGTGAGAGCAGGCACAGCTGAGGATGATAATTAGTAAGCAGGGAGCACACAGCGCAGATCACTACATTTACAAAAGCTATGTAACCTAGAGTCTACTGAAACAATAGGCCCCAGCCCATGCACCATAGTGCCCAGAATGATGTTGAAAGGTAAATGACTACAGTGATCCCTCGCTACTTCGCGTTTCACCTTTCGCGTCCTCAGTGCATCGCGGATTTTTCAAAAATATTCATCAAAAATTCAAAATTGAGAAAAAATGGCACGAAAGTTGCCCGGGCGCTAGCAGAAGGCAGGGAGACTACATTACAACATCAGGTATCAACACGGAGAGCCCGCACAACTCAAAATCCACCTCTCTGACCACCGCTCCACTCCTCTCCGCCCACCTCTTCACCGCTCGGGAATCTCGCAAGCTGATTGGCCGAGACGTTTTACCCAGCTTCTCTCCCTGCCGAGCGCCCATACCCAGCAAAGGAAGACCGCATTCATTGTTCTTTATCGCTCGTGTTGCTTAGTGGCACTTTTTGCTGTTCTCTTGTGCCTTTTTGTGCAAAATAGTGCTTGTGACGCCCTTGGGGGGCGTGGTGACGCTACTTCGCGGTTTTTCACTTTTCGCGGTCGGTTCTGGTCCCCATTAAACGCGATAAGTGAGGGATCACTGTACTGATCAAAAACATTACTGATTTCCATATACAGGTGCATCTCATTAAATTAAAATATCATTGAAAAGTTAATTTATTTCAGTAATTCAATTCAAAAAGTTAAATTCACATATAGATTCATTACACACAGAGTGATATACAGTGGTGTGAAAAAGTGTTTGCCCCCTTCCTGATTTCTCATTTTTTTATATGTTTGTCACACTTAAATGTTTCAGATCATCAAACAAATTTAAATATTAGACAAAGATAACAAAAGTAAACACAAAATGCAGTTTTTAAATAAAGGTGTTTATTATTAAGGGTAAAAAAAAAAAAAATCCAAACCTACATGGCCCAGTGTGAAAAAGTACCCCCCCCACCCCCGGTTAAAAAAAAGTCATGCCACATTCATTCATTCATCTTCTTCCGCTTAATCCTTTTCGGGTCGCAGGGGTGCTGGAGCCTATCCTAGCATCTTTGGGCGAGAGGCAGGGTACACCTTGGACAGATCGCCAGTCCATCGCAGGGCCAACACAGAGAGACAGACAACCATTCACTCTCAGCAACTCAAAATCGGATTCAGGTCAGGACTTTGACTAGGCCACTCTAAAGTCTTCATTTTGTTTTTCTTAAGCCATTCAGAGGTGGACTTGTTGATGTGTTTTGGATCATTGTCCTGCTGCAGAATCCAAGTGCGCGTCAGCCTCAGGTCACAAATAGATGGCCGGACATTCTCCTTCAGGATTTTTTGGGAGACACCAGAATTCATGGTTCCATTAACCACAGCAAGTCTTCCAGGTCTTGAAGCAGCAAAACAGCCCCAGATCATCACACCAACCACCACCATATTTTACTGTTGGTATGATCCTTTTCTGAAATGCTGTGTTACTTTTACGCCAGATGTAATGGGACACACACCTTCCAAAAAGTTCAACTTTTGTCTCGTCAGTCCACAGAGTATTTTCCCAAAAGTCTTTGGGATCATCAAGATGTTTTCAGGCAAAACTGAAACGAACCTTAATGTTCTTTTTGCTCAGCAGTGGTTTTCGTCTTGGAACCCTGCCATGCAGGCCATTTTTGTCCAGTCTCTTTCTTATGGTGGCGTCATGAACAGTGGCCTTAACTGAGGCAAGCGAGGCCATCAGTTCTTTGGATGTTGTTGTGGGGTCTTTTGTGACCTCTTGGATAAGTTGTCGCTGTGCTCTTGGGGTAATTTTGGTCGGCTGGCCACTCCTGGGAAGGTTCACCACTGTTCCGTGTTTTCACCATTTTAGGATAATGGCTCTCACTGTGGTTCAGTGGAGTCCCAAAGCTTTAGAAATTGATTGATAACCTTTTCCAGACTGATAGATCTCATTTACTTTGTTTCTCATTTGTTCCAGAATTTCTTTGGATTGCAACATGATGTCTAGCTTTTGAGGATCTTTTGGTCTACTTCACTTTGTCAGGCAGGTCCTATTTAAGTGATTTCTTGATTGAGAACAAGTGTGGCAGTAATCAGGCCTGGGTGTGGCTAGAGAAATTGAACTCAGCTTTCCAAAGATGTGATAAACCACAGTTAACTTATGTTTTAACGGGGGGGGGGGGGTAGGTTTGGATTTTTCTTTTACCCTTTATAATAAATACCTTCATTTAAAAACTGCATTTTGTGTTTACTTGTGTTATCTTTGTCTAATATTTAAATTTGTTTCATGATCTGAAACATTTAAGTGTGACAAACATACAAAAAAATGAGAAATCAGGAAGGGGGCAAACACTTTTTCACACCACTGTATGTGTGGTAAACTGAAGCACTTCTACCCATGTGGATACACTTGATTACTTGATAATGTGACTTTTGTTAAACAAAGGAAAAAAAGACACTTTGTTCAATATTGTAAAGAATTTTCTCTGACATGGTTTCATTTTATTATTCAGCTTTTTCATAAGTGAAATGAATATATACATAAATTTCTAATAAAAATGTAAGTAAAACAAAATTTTAAAGCATGAACCAGGAAATGTGTAGGAGGAGGCAGAGCAGGCCAATCACAGTTCTTGCAATTTGCATTGCCGCAATGCACAGTTACATTTCTGCAAGTAGTGGGGTACAATGTAGCTACTGCACTGGGTACACCATTGTTTTGATGCAGAAGCATCAGGGGGCGTGTTCACCAAATGCTTTGTTTCTCCTGTGAGCGACTATTTTTTTATTCATTCACTATATATTTTCTCGACTTTTAATTTGCCACTATTTCTAAATAAGGCCTTATTTTCAAAATAAACACAAATTTAACTCACCTTTACCATCAATGCAGCTGCCAAAAACAAACAAACAAAAAAAACTCTATTGTAATAACTATTCCTGCCCACTAGAAGTGGCAGTGTGACTTTTTTTTTACAACCCCCAATGCCACCATGCCACAGGCACTGAGGCATCACCACCTTGATGCTTTCATTGGATCTGGTATCTCATCTTCCTCTTGACAACACTCCATAGATTCTCTATGGGGTTTAGGTCAGGAGAGTTTGCTGCCCAGTCAAGCACAGTGACACCATGGTTATTAAACCAGGTATTGGTACTTTTGGCAGAGTGAGCAGGTGCTAAGTCCTGCTGGAAAACAAAATCAGCATCTCCATAACGCTTGCCAGCAGAGGGAAGCATGAAGTGCTCTAAAATTTCCTGGTAGATGGCTGCGATGACTTTGGACTTGATAAAACACCGTGGACAAATACCAGCAGAGGACATGGCTCCCCCAAATTTGGTGCCAAGTTTTGTCATGTGGAAATCAAGGTCTCAGAGTCTGGAGGAAAAGTGGAGAGGCACAGAATCCAAGTTGCTTCAGGTCCAGTGTGAAGTTTCCACAGTTGGTGATTGTAGGAATGGTGTATTTGGATGATGAGCTGTGCTGGCTTTTCACCAGACATTGCTGTTGAGGCCAAATAGTTCAGTAGTTCAGTTGCTCAATCTGACCATAACACCTTTTCCCACTTGGCCTCAGGATTTTCAAGGTAGGGGTTGGGAAAGCTGCATGTGGCCTTTCTTGAGGCTGTTTTGCTGAAACCCTCCCACAGAATCCACATTGGTGGAGAATTAATCATATTGTTGTCACATGCACATAATGACTGATCCATCCATCCATCCTCTACTGCTTATCCGGGGGTCTGGGTCATGGGGGCAGCAGTCCAAACAGAGCAGCCGAGACTGTCACCTGGTTCACATTGTACCATGATCCCTTGTGCAGGCAGTGAACCCACTGGAGAGCAGACCCATGTGGCTCCTTTGGATACACTGGGTCCTTGATATAACTTTTTGTATCCGAATCTACTGAACCGCTCTTCATCTGACTCGTCACCCA
Source organism: Pholidichthys leucotaenia (assembly GCA_020510985.1). Lineage (NCBI taxonomy): Eukaryota > Metazoa > Chordata > Actinopteri > Cichliformes > Pholidichthyidae > Pholidichthys > Pholidichthys leucotaenia. The sequence goes on from CM035841.1 coordinate 293,842,870, forward strand.
GGACCATTTTGTCTTGGGAGACCCTAACAGGGATGAGTTACATAGCTCCTGGAATCATTAGGGCACTCAAACCCTTCTACCATGATAAAGTGACGATTCACACAAGGCACAGTTTACCACTCTTCATTATACAACCCTGCAGCTGCTTCAAAGTTGCTGTAGGCCTCTTGGTACCCTCTCTGACCAGTTTCCTCCTCGCTCTTTCATTCAGTTTGGAGGACATCCTGATCCAGGGAGGGTCTCAGTTGTACCAAAAACCTCTCACTCCTTATAATAATAATAAACTTCACTGTGTTTCTAGGGCTTGATAAAGCCTTTGGTGTTTTTTTTGGATCTGTCAGCTGACTTATACCTGCTGATATCTTTACCCCAGAGATCATTTGACAATGCCTTACCACCCATACGTATAGTTGATTATTTACCTCAGTTGCACTACCAAGGACTATTATGCTCCAGGAATAGGGATTTTTATGAAATGACCACATAGCTCAAGTAGGTTCATTTTGTCTTCTTTTAATTATGATGTGCACTGCAGCTTGAAGGCTGCAGTGCACAGTCGAAACATGTTAAAAAGGTAAAGACATCACCTTTCTATTTTTGTCTTTAATAAGAGCAAAAGGTAAATAAATGAAATGACCACAGTTCATCAACGGTGGAACTGAAGTGGCTTGGTGTACCATTGAGGCTGTGATTTGCTACACCTGGTTAAATTTACAAATCATTTTTAAGAGAGCCATGATTGTTTGTCTAACTCTGTGATTCTGCTTTTCTGTTTTTCATTTTTTCCAGACCTGTACCTCTTTCAGTTGGATATTACAAGCTACACTGAGTAAATACATCTGGGTGAAAAAAAAAGTGTCCTCCTTCATTTCAGGCTGTAAAGCAACAAAATGTGATCACTTTGAAGGGGAGTGATTATTTTCTGTACCCACTGTAGCTGGACAAAACTTACTAAACTTTTTTTTTTTATTCATTAACACACCGATTAGAGCATTGATAAAGTGCTTCCTTCATCCTTATCAGCTGAGGAGTGTCTGTTTTGAATTAATGTGGCTCAAGAGTCAAATTCCCACATTTTGAATTAATCAGAACTTTCCTGGAGAAGACGAGTCAATGAATCAGTCACTCTCAGTCCATCCAGGCAGATAAGGACACAGAAGGACATCTAACAATTTTCAGGATGCAGTGATAAAGGTGTAACTGTGCCCTTGCCTGGAATTTAGAAATAACCAACTTTTTTGTGATTCTTTTGGTGCTTGTTTGCAAATTAAGCTTGTAGCATGGGTGACATTTTTTCTAAAATATTAAACATTCAAAGTGTGTTTCCCCCCTTTCCTATGTTGTTTTGAATGGAGACTCATACTTTTGTATTATAAAATATGACATTTTTCTATAATTTCGGGCTTGGTGGGAGGTATTGGGAGATTTTCAAAAACTACCAAAGCCTATGCAGGCAGTTTGACTGTATCTCTTTCAACATTTTGTATTAATTCTGAGTGGTGGAAATTAGAAATAAATTATTTTGAACCTTGCTGGCTTTTAAAAAATTCAAATCAGCATGCTTGTTTTTATTAACTGTGCCTCTAGGGGGTTTGATTTCTAACATATCTCAGGGGTTCAAATTGTTTGTCTGATTGTTGAACAGCATACAGTTATTCTTCTACCCAGGAAAAGGAACACCTTTGAAATGTTCTGAATTCAAAGTGTGCAGTGATTGCTGAGGAATTAAGCTCTGTTATTTTATTCTGTTATTTTATTCTGATGCCACTTTTTCCTTTTTTCCCGCAAGTGGCTTTCAAGTGCAACACTAGGCAAGCCTTACAGCAGAGACTGCCAGGATAGATACACACACCTATGTTTATAGAGCCTGTGTTGCATTTTTCATTTCATCTTCAAGAGTGAGCCTGATGAGGGTAGTCTCATGTGCTAAAATTCTGTTGAATTGTAGAATTTTTTGATTATTACAGTTACGATATTCTGTTAACCTCTTGCACTCCGGTGTACCGCGGACGGGCACGTCTCTGCGTCCCAGAGCGCACGAGGGCGCTCTCGTGCACCCTCGTGCGCTCTAGGACGCACGAGGGCACTGTGTCCAAGTGCGCACTGAAAAAAAAAAAAGTTCTTCCACTACAGACACAGCCGCGAACAGATTAGATATGACTGACCTCTCATTCGACTAATAAGAGCCTTGAATTGGGTTTCTGAAACCTTGAAGAATCAATGACTGAAAACCTAGCAAGAAGGACCCGCCTACCAACGCTGTGAATGCAGTGAGCCAATTGAAGCACAGAAGTTCGGGCTGGGTGAAGAGAGACTGACTGCTGCAGCAGATGAAAAAAAGGACCCGCAGGAAGAACCTGCTACAGACCCAGCAGCACGGAGACCACCCACAAGTGCGACCTGCACTTATTCCAGTAGAATAGACGTTTAGGATTCTCTTCCATGGTCATCATAGACCAACAGAGGCCGATGACAAAGGTTGTAAATCATTCGCCAAAACCGCAGTCATGGAATTATGTTTTGACTGGGAACCACGAGCGGACCAGCGTCGTGTTCGTCTGACAATGAGGAAGAGAAGTTCACCAGGACACTGCTGCTGTGAAGAGGTAAGGTGTTATAAGCTAAATTATTCTTTAACCCTGAAAATTGTAATCAAAAATGACTTTTGGGACTTCCGGTTATGGCGGCCGCCTAGAAGGTCACGTATCACTCTGCTCTGCTCCTGGAAATAAAGATTCGGCAAATAACTCTCTCATTTGGAACAGAACTTTTCCCAGCGTTTGGGTGAGGATATGCCGGTGAAGACTAAGGCTGGGAAATCAGGAGGGGGAAAAACTGAATCGCCGAAGCAGTCCAAATTAACGGACTTTAAAGTTTGTGGCGCAGTAGAAAAAGCTGCGGATATGGCGGATGAAACTAGCGGTGGTGCGGCAACTGCTGACGATGGCGGCACAGGTGCAGTGCTGGCTGCCATTAGCTCAATGAGAGCAGACTTTTCCGCTAAACTTGATGGGATTATGGCAGCGTTGGATGCAGTGAGAAAGGAGTTGGGTGACTGCGTGGAGCGAGTGACGCAGGCGGAGCTTCGTGTTTCAAGTGCGGAGGATGAAATCAGCGGACTTCAAATAAAGGTGCGCACTTTGGAAAAAAAAAATAAAGATCTGGAAAATAGCGTTTTGGACTTGGAATCCCGGTCCAGACGGAATAACCTGAGGCTGGTGGGTTTACCGGAGGGAGCCGAAGGTCGTGATTCATGCTCCTTTTTGGAGGGGTGGATCCCGGAGGCGCTGAACAACGCGGAGCTAAAATCATCAGTCGTCTTGGAAAGCTCCCACCGAATTGGCCCACCGAGAGGTAACAAGGCAGCACCGAGGACGCTAATTATGAAGTTTCTCAGCTACAGAGACAGGATGACGATCTCCAACGCGGTGCGGGCCAAAGGAGAAATTAAATACCAAGATCAGCAGGTGCGGTTCTACCCAGATTTGGCCTCAGGAATCCAACAATTAAGGAAGCAGTTTGACCCCATCCGCAAAGAACTGCGCAACCTTGAGATTCGTCATGGAGTGATTCACCCTGCAAGACTTCTGGTCACATATGAGGGCAGAACACACATCTTCAAGACCCCCGAGGAGGCGCAGGAGCTCATCAAGAAGATCCAGGAAGAGACTGGTGGGAGCTAAGCATGAACAGAATATAGGGTAGAATATTTGAGTATTTAACTGATTAGAAGCATATAACAAGATTACAAAATATAGATTGTATTACATATTAAAAAAAAAAGAAAAAAAAAAGTACAAAATTGCTAAAAAATTTTGGAGTTAAATTGGAAAATTACAGAAGAGAGTTAATGTTACGTTATTAAAAGCAGTCGAGTTAGGGTGATTGGGAGGATGAAGAAGGAGTGGCTTTGGCTGATCCTCGTGGGTGTGGAACGGTCGATGGCTATATCGGGAGACAGAATTTTTCTTTTGTTTTTGGGGGGATTGCCACAAATGTGGGAAGGGGGAATTTGTTTGTGTGTAGTTTGTAGGGTGAATGTTCAACCACTCATTTTTTTTGCTTTTCTGTTTGAGCATGTTTACACTGCAAGGTAATCCCAAACTCCCTATTGATTATAAATCAAAGCGTTAATCTTAATTTAACTTCATGGAATTGCAGAGGTCTACAAAATTTAAAAAAACTTAAACAAGTTATGAATAAAATAAAAGACATGGGTTCAAAAATTGTGTTTTTACAAGAAACTCATCTAATAGAGGAAGATGTAAAAAGAATTAGGAGTAGATGGCAAGGAAATGTTTTCACCTCATCATTTTCATCCCGAGCCAGGGGAGTTATGACTCTCATACATAAATCAGTCCCATTTCAAGTGAAAAATGTAATTGGATACAAATTTGGAAGATATGTAATCATTCAAGGATCTTTGCTATTAGAAAACATAAATTTGGTGAACTTATATGGTCCCAATATAGATGATCAAAAGTTCTTTGCTAATTTATTTCTTATCTTATCATCACTTACAGGGCAACATATAATAGCAGGGGATTTTAATTGTACATTGAATCCTGGTATAGATAGATCAACAGGACTGGACTGTACGCACAATGGATGTAGGATGACCATTAATCATTTTATGAAAGAATTGAAATTGATAGATATATGGAGAGAAATGAAACCACAAGTTAAAGCATACTCTTGTTATTCCAATACCTACAAGACATTCTCACGTATAGATTATTTTTTGATCTCCACAGAATTAAGGTCCAAGATTCAAAACTGTTTTTATGATAACATCGTGATCTCTGATCATGCACCCTGCTGTCTAATATATGTAGATAAGAAATTGACAAAGGAACCAGGTAGATGGCAATTTCAGCATAAATGGCTTCAGGATGAGGAATTTGTTAAGTACATAGAAAAACAGATAGATGAGTTCTTTGATATCAATACTACACAAACATCAGCATGTGTAAAGTGGGAGGCTTTCAAAGCTTTTATTAGGGGACATATTATTAGTTATACAGGTTCAAAATCTAAGAAGACTCGAGAGGAGAGAGTCCAATTGGAACATAAAATAAAAATTCTTCAAGAAAGAGTATATGCAGGAAGAGATCCAAGGTTGGAGAACGAATTACTGATTTTGAGAGCTGAATATGACAAAAAATCAGCGAATAGAGCTGCCTCGAGTCTTCTAAGATTGAAACAATCTTTTTATGAACAAGGTGAAAAATCAGGAAAGTTATTGGCATGGCAGATTAAACAATTAGAATCTAAAACACCAATTACCAGTATTATAAGTAACGGACAGGTAGTTATAGATCCTTTAGAAATTAATAGAGCCTTTAGAGATTACTATGAAAAATTATATGATACCAAAAATGAATCTGACTTAACAAAACTACATGGGTTTTTGAACGAACTATTTATACCGTGTATTCCAAATGAAAATAGGGAGATACTGGAGTCTAAAATTAGTCAAGAAGAAGTTGGACTAGCTATTGATAATATGAAATCAGGAAAAAGTGCAGGACCAGATGGTCTTCCAGTTGACCTTTATAAAAAATTTAAGAATAAATTAACAAAACCTTTTTTGGAAATGGTTTTAGAAGCATTTCAAAATAGTAATTTACCATCATATATGAATAATGCCTTAATTATACTGTTGCCAAAACCAGGTAAGCCCTCTAATAAATGTGAAAATATGAGACCAATAAGCCTACTAAATGCCGACCTTAAGATAATCTGTAAAATTTTAGCAAGACGAATACAAGAAATTTTACCAAATATTATTAATCGAGATCAGAATGGCTTTATAAAGGGAAGACAAGGCTTCCATAATGTAAGAAGACTATTTAATATTATTTATTCTAATAAAGAAGCACCGGATACAGCTCTCTTATCACTGGATGCCGAAAAAGCCTTTGATAGAGTTGAATGGCCCTTTCTTTTTGAAGTCTTACAAAGGTTTGGACTTGGAAATAATTTCATAAAATGGGTTCAGATAATATATAATAATGCTACTGCAGAAATCCTAACAAATAACAATATTTCAAAATCAATAAAAATCAATAGAGGATGTCGACAAGGCTGTCCACTTTCACCTTTACTGTTTACTATGGCAATTGAACCTTTAGCGATGGCGATACGTCTACAGTCACAAATATATGGAATTAAAGTTGGACCAACAGAACATAAAATCTCCCTGTATGCCGATGACATAATTTTGTTTATGTCGAATCTTAAAAAATCAATTCCGACCTTGTTGAATTTAATAAAGAATTTTGGGGAAATATCAGGATATAAAATAAATAAAACTAAATCTTCAATATTAATGCTAAATGAGACCCAGAGAAATTACCCAGCTCCTGAGGTAAATCAATTCAATGTTGTAAATCAGTTTAAATATTTAGGAATCCAAATTGTGCATAAGCTAGAATCAATCGCCAGTGTCAACTATGAAGCCTTAATGACAGATATTGATGAGTTACTTCAGAGATGGATGTCACTACCAATGTCGATGATCGGGAGAATTAATATACTTAAAAGTAATATCTTACCTAAAATACTTTATTTATTTCAATACATTGCCTTACCACCACCTTTAGATTTATTCTCAAGAATTAAAAAAAAGTTAGTGGAATTTATATGGAACAACAGGAGGGCTAGATTACGTCTGTCTTTATTATATTTACCATTTGATCGTGGAGGTCTGAAATGTCCAAATTTTATGTTGTATTATTGGTCGGCACAACTGAGGTCTATGACATATTATTTTTCATCAAATGAGCTCCCTCACTGGACTGAAATGGAATCATACAATTTACCTTTACCTCTTCCCATTTTCATATACTCAGATTCGGCAAAAAAATTACAAAAACAAGTAAAAAATCCATTTGTAAAGCATATGATCAAAATATGGTGTGAAGCTAAAAACTATTTAAAAGAACCACAGTTATTGTCACAATTTAGTCCAATATGGGGTAATCAATATTTTAAACCAGGGAGAGCGGACACTGTATTTAAAGTATGGAATTTAAAAGGGATACAAAAGATTCAGGATTTATATTTGCCATGTGCAGAAAACATAATGTCTTTTGAAGAGCTGAGGATCAAATTTAATCTCAATAGAACACATTTTTTTAAATATCTTCAACTTAGAAACTTTATTCGATCAAATCAAAATAATGCTCTCACTCGACCTATTTACTCATCCTTGGAAAAAATGTTGATGAAAGATAGTAAAAGAAAGGGTATTATTTCAGAGTTTTATAACTCATTGACACTATTTTCAAGTGAAAATTCACTGAAAAGATTAAACTACTGGAAAGAAGATCTGCAAACTGAAATTTCAGAGGAACAATGGGAATTGGCTTGTACAGAAGCTCAAACCAAATCAATAAATGTACGCCTTAAATTGATACATTTCAAATGGTTAATGCGGATGTATGTTACACCGGAGGAGTTAAATAGATATAACAAAAACATACCAGATACATGCACAAAGTGCATGGAAAGTAAAGGAACTCTATTTCATTGTGTATGGGAATGTAGATTAATAAGAATGTTTTGGGAAGAGGTGAGGGTAACAATTGAAAAAATAATCTCAAAACAAATCTATTGAATCCTAAACTGTTTTTGTTGGGTCTGTACCCAGAAAAGCATAATTTTAATAAAAGTGAAAGAACATTCATAGACCTCAGTTTGCTTAATGCCAAAAAATGTATTGCACTATTTTGGAAAAAGACTCATAGACCAGATGTGACTCAGTGGTTAAGACAGATGTTAACAAACCTTCCATTAGAAAGAATAACATATATACTGAAATCAAAGGAAATTGTGTTTGAGAATATATGGAGACCTTTTATTGATTATGTAAAAAATTTAAACATAACTCTTGAAGAAGAAGGTGAATGATGTGTGTGGACCTTGTAAATTCCAAACTGGTGAACATAATATGTATACTTATGTATTGGATTGTCTAGACTAAACAGAGGAGCATTGTTGAAGATTTGATTTTGTTGGTGGTTGTTGGTGTTTTTTAGTGCATTTTTTTTTTGTAGTACTTTAGTGTTAGTGTTTGATTGTTTGTATTATGTTTGTTAAAAAAAAAAGGTTCAATAAAGATATTGTGGAAAAAAAAAAAGACTTTTGACCGATCGGTAAATTACAACTGTGCGGCGCATGAAGTCCGAAGTTCGTGCGCCGCGGTACACAGGTCGTGTGCAGCGTCTGAACTGTGAACGCCCCCCCCCGCTACTCTTCTGTAGCGAGGGGGGGGGGGGAAGCCGCGGTGACTGCGCCGCTGTCGCCACATGACTATTCCGTCATGTAGCGATGGCCGATGTCTGTCCTCTGTAGCGAGGGGGGGTGACAACCCCCCCCCCCACACACACACACACAGCCCTGAGTGTCACCTTTCATTAGAGCATTAGAGCCCAAGATGAAGCTTCTATATTGAATCATTCAAAAGTTACAGATGTTTTTCCAAACTGTGCCATTTGGCACAATTTGGCACAGTTCAAAAACGCCTGGGAACTACCTGAGGAAAATGATGTGTAATATATTCATTTTTTGTGGTATTGTTACAAAATTTTGACCTCAGCTGGATAACACTTGGTTCTACATTTCTGTTGCATTTTCCAGCCCGGATCTGAAGCTGTGTGTTATTTGCAAGCATTTGTATCCAAAAAAACATCCAGGCCAAATTTATTTTCTTCAAGTTCAGTATGTTTAGATGACTGTAACTCAGTGGCCGGAGCACTTAGAGAGATTATGACTGTTTTGCCAAAAAATTCAGTGTTTTCTTTTAAATGAGACCAACCCCATGAAGATGCTACAAAGGGTTGAAGAACAGCTTTCGATTTACTTTGGGCCCGTTATTTTTTGGGGTTTTTAGGGAAATTGACCGGAGTGCAAGGTGTTAAGAAACAAGTTACTTGCCAAACGTCTTGAGAAAACATGTTCAAAATTTTGAAAGGGTCAATGACATGCAGTGAGTTTTATTTCCGGTGAGGCTATGATCCTTTCAGGGTCAGCTTTACAAATTGGATTTTATGAATAATTTTTACAAAACAAGTGTAAGGTGTTTTATTAAATTACCTTTTAATGGAATACACAGAAAAGGCAGTCATAAAAGTCCATGTTTTCATTTTATAACTCTCCGTGACTATAGACAACGTGCAAACACCCATGGTCACTCAAGTATAATGTATTAAGTGATTTTGCAAACAACTTTTTTGGGCACAAAATTCATTAAACTTTGTTTTTAGCCAGTGAATTATGTAAATTATAATGGCTCAGAGGGCTGCATCTGTCTCTGTGTTGCAGCTCCACAATTTACACTTATTACAAATTATTAGTATTTACAACTACTATGCACAAATGGTCATACTTTTATTTGTAAATTAAATAAATTTGCCTCTCCTTCTGGACAAAAATCGCTGTGACTGTTAAAAAATGTCCTTAGCCTTATCTCCCTTTATTTACCCCCACACCTCCACCACCACCGTGCTTATGGCGCTCAAGCACGCCCCCTCTCGTGGGGACAATGATACTGTGCAGCCTCTGACTGTGATTCAGCCTCACGTGCCTCCCCTGACCGCACACCACTGGAAAGGGATTGCAAGAGCCTTAAGATTTTGTTGAAAATACAGGAAGAATGCTTTCTGAATGTTGAATGATAGTGAGTTAATGAGACGCTACAGATTAAATCATGCAGGGGTTTTGTTTGTAGTTGATCTCAGAGATCTGCTTGTTTTGCCCAACCAAAATGATTACAAGAAAAGGAGAAATAAGACATTCAGTAGAAATATACTCGCCCTGCTTGACCTTTCTGTAACTTTCTTACTATAGTGTGAAGGTAGCTGTAGAATATTATGAGAGCTTGTTAATTCAGCCCCTGAGGTTGAGACTATGACCAGGGTTAACACTCACTGTCCATTGGATAAGGGGTAAACTTGATTTTTCATCATAATCCTACACTGAATCTACAGTGCCTATAGCTAACTAACTAACTAACTAACCTGCACTTATATAGCGCTTTTCAAGTCACAAAGACCACTCAAAGCGCTTTCATTAGTACTAACCCTCTATTCTAAGGGCCTATAGGAAACAGATATCTAGGGACAATTTAGAACAGCCAATTAACCTAACATAATAACCTATAGCTGGTAGTTGACAAATTTGTGGGCTTACTATAGATATTTGTGCACTTGACCTCCACTATAAAAAAGAGAAAATACTTTTGTGCCATTATGAGTAAACTACAGATATCATATTCATCATATTTTGATTATAATCAGACATTTTCCAAATGTTAATTATGTCTTTGTGTTTATACTACATATTATTCTAAGCAGACCAGTCACAGTTGTCAGAGTCATTATGCTGAGACATACTGTATGAATTTAAAGAGAACATGAATGTTTACCTGTCACAAACCCCTGTGCGCCGTAACATGGCGCACGAGGGAGAGAATGAGAAACCCACTTGCGAGAGTAGAGAGTGCCATGTTTATTGAAGTTCACCACAAAAACACAGTTCAGTAAGCACCACGTTTCAGTTCAGCTTTAGCACACAAAAATACAGGGAAGTGTAATGGCAGGATGAGGCCACCAAACATACAGGGCACCTACTGGATGCTCTACAGCCTGGTCAACGGAGCCTAGTGCTGCTGGACTGTATAGCGCAAAAGGAAAGGCGGTCAGCCTAGTGCTGCAGGGCTGCAAACAGCACGGAAAAGAAAGGCAAAACAAAATGACACTTATAGGGCTGGAGCAATCCGAGGTGAACCGAGCAGTCTGGAGGAAGAGGAAGGGAAGCAGGGCCAGCTGAAACACCGCGTATAGAGGCTAATGCCCCAACAATCTCTTTCCCTTGAAGTGGCCAACAAGTACTCCAGAAGCTAACGAGGAAAGAGATTGCCGGTTTGAGAATGTGTGGGCAGAACTGATCCGGTGTGTGAGAGTGCGTGTGAATGGAGCGTGTGCATGTGTGTGTGCGTGTGGGTGTGTGTATGTGTGTCAGCACCCGTGACAGTGCAGCTCACGGTGCTTGACAGGAGGAGGGGGTGTGCCAGAGCTGTCAGGAGGAAACTAAGACAAATCATAACAATAAGTCAGATTCCTGACAGCCCCCCTCCCCCAGGGGTGGATGCCAGACACCCCAGTACCATCAGCAAAAAAGAAAAGAAGCAACACTCCTCAAGGGAAGCCCCCCACCCCCACCCCCCGGCAACAAACACTAACCCAGGGTGGGAGGTGGGGGAAAACCGGTTAGGAGGGAAGCAACCAGTGAAAACACAATCAGAACAAAAACAGAATAAAGAGCAAACTCCTCCTAACGACCCCCAACCTGGAACACTAACCCCCCTCCTCCGAAGTCCAAAGTTCAGGGGGTCGACCTGAGTCCCAGGCCCCCAGTATGGTGAGGAGTGGCAGCTCGGGTGGCCTGCCCAAGTTCCAAGTCCAGCAGGCGGCCCGTGGGATAGTGTCCAGTAGCCTTCCCGGGCTCATGGGCCACCCGACCCATAAGCCAAGTCCTTCAGGTGGCCGACTAGCATGGTGGAGCCAACACGACCTGAGAGGAGGGCAGAGAGGCAGCCTCCAAACTCGGGAACCACGGCGGCGATGCCAAGGAACTGAACCCCCCTGCCATTCGAGGCTTGGGGCAGGGGGACCATAGCACCCACGACGATCCCAGTCTGGAACGTGGCTTCACCCGCGATGGTCCCGGTATGGGACGTGGCTTCACCGGCGGTGGACTCCAGCTGAGGCCCTACTGCACCAGCGGTGGACCCTGGCGGAGCCCTGCTGCACCTGCGGTGGGCTCCGGTTGAAGCACCGTTGCACCTGCGGTGACCCCCATCGGGGGCCTCATTGCTCCCACGGTGGCCTCCCCAGCAAGGGAGGTGATGCTCATCACATCCTCCGGCATTGAAGTCTGATCCTCAGTTGCCTCCAGCAGCTCTCTGGCAACCCTGGCTGGAGGCTCCGAGCCCAAAGAGAGAGAAAGGGAAACTGGGTCAGGATCGCTGGCAGCGGCAGAGCCCGGTGTGGCTGTCCCAAGGGCTACTGTGAGCTGCCCTGGGTCCACCTCACCGTAAGTCGGGCAGTGTGACATTAATATTGACACTCCTGACATAATGGAACACACTTGCCTGACTTCTGGCTCCACCGCCGTCCAGGACTCCGGCGATTTAGGGTGCATAGCTTCCTCTAGTCTGTCTGGTGCTGCACCCCCATCGACCTCCTCCAGGACAACTGGACCTTCCTTGTTGTCCATGGGCAACCCAGGTTGCGGCGCCTACTCTCCAGCGACTCTAGGAATGAGCTCGAAGGAGACGGGAGAATGGAGACGGTTAGGGTCACTGGCAGCGGCAGAGCCCGGTGAGGAAAGTTCAGATGCAGCTGGGGGCTGCACCCGACTTTCCTCCCCAAGAGCCAGGCAAGAACTCTCAACACTTGACAAGTGAACTGCAGGAGAGATTACTTGCCTGTGCTTGAGTTCTACCGCTGTCCAGGACTTCGACGATGATGTTTGGGGTCCAATCGGCTGGAGGTCAGGTCCGGTGGATGGCTCTGCCGTGGCGGCCCCCACAGCAGGCATGATGGTCTCGGCAGTCGTGGTCTCCTCCAGTGAAGCCCCCAGTGCCGGTAATCCTCCCGGCATGAAGTCTGGAGGTGGAGACCTGGGTGGCACTGTGTCCAAAGAGACTGAAGCGGGGGGATGCTCCTTCATTGGCACCTGCTTCCGGCTGGTCGCAGTGCTCCTCCTCTGGTCGTAGCGGTTCTGCGGGGTGCAGTCCTCCAGCACAGTGCGTTCCCTCCTCCCCTGATCGTCGAGCTCCATGGCTGGTGGACACTCCAAGGCAGGGGATGGAGACACAGAGGAAATAGATGAGTTCATCATAGGAGCAGCAGGGGGAGAGCACTCAGGCAACTGCCTAGCCTGAGGCTCTCTCTCGGGGGGACAGACAAGGCTTGTCCTTAATGACTAAGGTTGAATGAAAACCCACTTGCCTGGCCTCCCGGGTCCGAATGCTGGTGGCTGCCGATGGCGTGTTGTCCTCCTCCTCCATGCCCAAAGGTCTTCTAGGCTCCTTGGTGGTTGACGGAGGAGCCGGCCCGAACGGCCCAGAGGTGGGCAGGTCCAGAGTGGCACACACAATCCATCCGGCGGCTGGGGTGGACGACCCAATGAAAGGAACTGTGGCTGAAGCTGAAGGGCGTCTGCTGGTATGACAGCTGGCACCGAGGGGGGCTTCGCCGCAGCAGTGGTCGGGTTTGACGTCCGATTAGGAACTGCTGATGAGGTGACAGGCCTCTTCCATCACTTAGACCTAGGATTAACCTCCCGCCGAGTGGTTGACTCCTCCTGCTCCTCCCACGTCCGGCAATCCTCTCCCGGGGCCGGCGGGGAGTGAAGGGAGACAGAAGACAGGGAATAAGGAGCCGTGACAGCAGCTGTTTGGGGAGCTTCAGCGAGTAACAATTTCTGAAGCCCTTCCACAGAAATCTGATTAATCACCTCAGGAGACACTGCAAGAGAATGGAGATGAACTTGCCTGAACTCCTGACTGGTGATGGTGCCCACTGCTGCCTCGGTGTCCTGCTTCGTCCTCCCAGGAGTTGGACGGGAAATCCGGCAGGGGGAGGAGCACTCCGGCTCGGGCGGTGAGCGGCGGGCTTCGGTCCTCTGGGAGCGCGTTGTGGGAAGCCGCGGCTGAGCTCCGATGGCCCCTCCTGTCATCTCCTCCAGCTGTCGGCGTGACTCATGACCCAGGGTGAGAAACGACGTCAACCCCGGATATTTCCAGAGACCGGTGCACATCTGGAGCACCCTGACAGTGATGTCGAACAGCAAGAAATTCTCCTCCGTGGAGTTGGTGGCCCGAGCCCGGGAAACAAATACCACAGCTCAATCTGCCACTCCACACTCCTCGGGGCTCAGACCAAAAACTGAAAAATCCATGTGGACGACTAGGGGAAAAAGCACTAAGGAGAAGAAGCAAAAAACTCACTCATGCACCACCTCTCCGCTGGATTTTTACACTGGTTGGGGCATTCTGTCACAAACCCCTGTGCGCCATAACATGGTGCACAAGGAAGAGAATGAGAAACCCAATTGCAAGAGTAGAGAGTGCCATGTTTATTGAAGTTCACCACAAAAACACAGTTCAGTAAGCACCACGTTTCAGTTCAGCTTAAGCACACAAAAATACAGGGAAGTGTAATGGCAGGATGAGGCCACCAAACATACAGGGCGCCTACTGGATGCTCTACAGCCTGGTCAATGGAGCCTAGTGCTGTGGGACCATATAGTGCAAAAGGAAAGGCAATCAGCCTAGCGCTGCAGGGCTGCAAACAGCACGGAAAAGAAAGGCAAAACAAAATGACTCTTACAGGGCTGGAGCAATCAGAGGTGAACCGAGCAGTCTGGAGGAAGAGGAAAGGAAGGAGGGCCAGCCGAAACACCAAGGAAAATAATCCGACAAGAGTGACAGCTGGAGAACAACAAAGGGAGTGGACAATATATGGGGAGAACTAGCTGCCACGTATAGAGGTGAATGCCCTGCCAATCTCTTTCCCCTGGAGCGGCCAACAAATACCCCAGAAGCTAACGAGGAAAGAGATTGCCGGTGTGAGAACGCGTGGGTAGAACTGATTGGCATCTGGTGTGTGAGAGCGTGTGTGCATGTGTGTGTGCGTGGGGGTGTGCGTATGTGTGTGAGCACCCGTGACAGTGCAGCTGATGGTGCTTGACAGGAGGAGGGGGCGTGCCAGAGCTGTCAGGAGGAAACTAAGACAAATCATAACAATAAGTCATTACCATTTTAAATTGTATCAAGGTTGAGGGAAAAATAACATTTTCTTTAAAGGTGCTGTTTGTGATCTTTTTAAGGTAATAATTTTGCAAAGAAAGCTATAATACCCTTTAAGGATATGTTATATTAGGTGATGTAGTAAGTGTGCACCTCTCATACTGGCTGTGGTTTTTCAACAGTGTCCATCATCGTCATCATCATCACACAACTAATGTGTGTCTTCACCAGTGGAAAAACTGAAAGATGTTATACTCTACCTTAATCTACTCCATGAACATTTAAACAAGCAAAGCAGGTTTGATTTCCAAGGACCACAACCCTAGAATGAGAATAGAGAAATCTGTTGAATGGAGAGGGGGGTATCATGGTGGAGAAGCAACTGGATATGATTGTTAGGCTGCAGTTTGGGGACTGTGACTTCAAGGATTTGTCATGGCTCTTTGGAGAAAGGATGATATATTAACCCTTTATAGGGCACTTAACACAAATTCAAAATTTCAACCCTAGAGCATTATTGGCAGATATTAAGAGATTATTATTATTATGCGTCCTGAAATTACCAAATATGGTTCTTCGCCCCATACAGGGTTGATGTCAAGTCCGCTGCAACATATAAAATGGAAGCGAGCCCAACGTGCAGTAATGTAACGTGTTTATTAACAATGGAAAAAATATACAAAGTCCACATAACAGTCACAGTTGAGAGATGATGAGACAACCGGCTACAAACTTCGTTGGCTTGAATGAAATGCCCTATGCACCCCAGGCATGGCAGGAGTGGAGAGGGAGGGCATAAATAAAGAAAGACTTACATAAGAGTTGGAGCAAATAAGCTCTAGAGAAACAACACCATGCAGTCCAAAAAGGAAGGGAGCCAACTAATCAGCGAGCCAGATGTCCAAGATTGACTTAAGCTGTCACACTGACTGAGCACACTGCCTCCCAGTAAGTACACAATATAGTAATGAAGGCAAGTGGACACAGCCGTGTAGCAAGCAGGTGCCTGACAGATGGAACCATGTGTGTGTGTGTGTGTGTGTGTGTGTGAGTATGTGCATGTGAGTGTGTGTGCATGTGTATGTGTGCATGTGGTGATGGAATACAGCCGGTGAATGTCTGGCAAGAGGAGGAGGCGTGGCCGTAGGGCTGGCAGAGAGCAGGACTCAATCTGCCAGCTGGAAGTAATAAGCAATGATCAAAACCTACAGCCACGGATCATGGACGGGGTTGAAAACAACCCCGAACATAACAGTTAAGATATTCATAGAAATGACAGCAAACAAAAAACAAGGGCAGTATGACATTTATAGGCAGGAAGAGTTGTGTTTAGGGTGTGGTCTTGCTTCTGAAATTCTGATAAAAACATCAATTAAAGACATTGTGACAACAGCAGAACATCTTTTTAGTGATGGAGAAAACTTTGCACTGGTCTACATTTGTGCTTCGGTCTTAAGAATGTGGATACAAACAACAGAAAAATGTCAGAACGTGGGCTGAGCCCACATTGTCGCCTTCAATTTTGTATTTTGAGATTCTCTGTATTTTGTTTTATTAATGTCATAGCCATGCTCTTGTTTTTTTTATAAATCCCTGCCTTGTGTTTAGTTCTGGTTTTTATTATGATTATTATCCCTGTCTTTTTTTTTTGCAACTTTCTTTTTATTAAGTGATATTCACATATCAAGTGTACTGTACATCTTGTCTTACATTTAACAATGTCATTTTTGTATGATGACAGCAGACAAAAGCAAAGCAAAAAAGAATAAATAAAATTAAAAAATAATCAATATCGGTTGTTCTTATTACGGAATATCAAAGGTTATTTCAAAACTATTCAATACCAGTCCACTTCTCTGTGAATAAACTTTTTTATATTGGCTACAGCTTATTCTCACCCCATTTTTTTTTAAAGAAAGCAAATCATGTGAACTTAGAATGTTCAGAACTACGAGAACAGTCTGTAGCAGTGAATTCAGGGGCCCTTAATTCCATTTCAGTCATTGGGAAGGCTGTCCCACCATCCACACACCAGGAATAAATGGTGGTAGCATTTTATAGCACATTTTTGTTAAACATATATTTAATTTGGTTGGCAGTTAATTGGCATTTGAGTTACATATTTGGTGTGCACACATTTAGTTAGCTTTATCTGTCAATTTTGCCACATGTATTTGAAGTAGTGATGGGACGGCAGGCTCCGGAGCTTCGAGGGTGCTCCCAGCTTGTCCAGGAAATATTTGGCAAAGCGTGTTTCAAGGTGTGTATTGCTGATGTTGGACCATGTGACTGGGTCAGGAAGCAATTCATGATTTTGCACGCAACATGAAATAAGGTGAGCAGCGATACACAGAGGAAATCCCCATCCCTCATGTTTTGTGTTGTCGATGTTTGATTGTGTAAGGGATTTGTCACAGCCAATTTTCAGATGGAGCCAGCACCAAAGACACAGACTTCTCCTGTTTGGTAAGAGTTTGATCTCATTTCTCCTATTAATACATTTTCCACAAATAGCGACGCTTTAACACAACTGAAGTGATAGCCTAGTGGTAAAACATCTGCCCTATAACTGGGAGGCTGGGATTCAAGTCCCAGCTAGGTCCTTCTTGTAATTTTATTTTTATTTGCAAGGTGAAGTGTCTGTTGTGTTTCAAAGAGCTTGGCTCATTATGCTGAGGCACTATTGTGCCCTGCATGACAATAAGGACAGAGGTGAATTTACTGGGAGAGACAGAAACATGTCTACCCTATTGCAGTAGCCTTCCTTTGCACACCTGCATCCTCTGTGCTCTGAGAGAGTATTCTCCAAAGCTGGAGAAGTAAAAAAAGAAAAGAAAAAGAAATTGCCTTTGTCCAAAGACTGTTGAAAAGTTATCATTTCTTAACCTCTTGCACTCCGGTGTACCGCGGGTGGTCATGTCTCTGTGTCCTAAGGCGCACGAGGGCACCCTAGGATGCACACTGTGCGTCCTAGTGTGCACTGAGAAAAAAAAAGCTGTATTTCCGTTCTTCCACTACAGACACAGCCGCGAACAGAAAGCCAAAGGAGTGCTTTGATTGGTTTAGATGTGATTGACCTCTCATTCGACTAATAAGAGCCTTGAATTGGGTTTCTGAAACCTTGAAGAACCAATGACTGAAAACCTAGCAAGAAGGACCCGCCTACCAACGGCTGCGAATACAGCGAGCCAATTGAAGCATAGAAGTTCGAAAGCGTGCGTCCCTTGCCTAAAATCTGTTTTGTGTAAGCCGCTGGGTGACACACACGCGTTCGCCAGTCTTTTTTTCTTACTACTGTTCTTATTTGTTTTGAAAAATCGTTCGCCAAAACCGCAATAATGGAATTATGGCTTGACCGGGTCGCGTGACCAGAACCACGAGTCCGTAACAAGCGGACCAGCGTCATGTTCGTCTGACAATGAGGAAGAGAAGTTCGCCAGCGACACTGCTGTTGTGGACAGGTAAGTGTTATAAGCTAAATTATTCTTTATCCCTGAAAATCGTAATCAAAATGACTTTTGACCGATTGGTAAATTACAACTGTGCGTCATCGCAACATGACGGACCCGGACCGGACGTCCCCCCCCCCCCCGCTACTCTTCTGTAGCGGATTGCAGATATTATTACAGATATTTTAGTACAACTGTGCGTAGTAGACCGTGGCGCACGGCCGCGGTCCGTCATGTGTCGATGGACGATGTCCGTCCTCTGTAGCGGGGGGAGTTGTTATCTTCTACATTACAGATATTTTAGTATAATTTTTGTTGCACTGTAGGTTATTTTTTCTTGTAAAAAAAAAAAGCCACACATTTTTTACGTGGCATGCTTCTTTGTGTGTGGGGGCTTGTTTGTTCATTCATTCATTCATGAATGAATAAACAACCCCCCCCCCCACACACACACAGCCCTTCACCTTTCATTAGAGCCCAAGATGAAGCTTCTATATTGAATCATTCAAAAGTTACAGACGTTTTTCCAAACTGTGCCATTTGGCACAATTTGGCACAGTTCAAAAACACCTGGGAACAACCTAAGAAAAAAGCTGTGTAATATATTCATTTTTTGTGGTATTGTTACAAAATTTTGACCTCAGCTGGATAACACTTGGTTCTACATTTCTGTTGCATTTTCCAGCCCGGATCTGACAGCTGTGTGTTATTTGCAAGCATCTGTATCCAAAAAAAACCCCCACCCAAGTGAAATTTATTTTCTTCAAGTTCAGGATGTTTAGATGACTGTTACTCAGTGGCAGGGGCACTTAGAGAGATTATGACTGTTTTGCCAAAAAATTCAAAGTGTTTTCTTTTAAATGAGACCAACTCCATGAAGATGCTGCAAAGGGTTGAAGAACAGCTTTTGATTTACTTTGGGTACGTTATTTTTTGGCGTTTTTAGGGAAATTGACCAGAGTGCAAGGGGTTAATTAAAATGGATAAGTACCACAAGCACATTCACTGTAGTCACCCAAGTTTTATTATTTCTTTTTTCCCTTATTATCATTGATATTTCTTAAAAGACAGTGCATTTATTGAAATGGAAAAAATACACATTAAACCAGTAATGCCCTTACAAAAATCTGCATGTTGTATACTTTTTGTCAACAACATGGCCTAGTAGAGCAAGTGACGTTTCACATGAGGCTTCATCTATATGAATAATTTTGATGAGAAGCCTCAAGTCTTCAAGAAAGCCTCAGCTAGCCATCGGTAAGTAGTAGCTTAGAGGTAAAGCATCTGTTCCATAACTGGGAAGCTGGGGTTCAAGTCCCACGTGGGCTGTTCTTATAATTTATTTTTATTTGCAAGGTGAAGTGTCTGTTGTGTTTCAAAGACCTCGGATACAAAAATAACACATCATTATGCTGAGGCACTATTGTGCCCTGCATGACAATAAGGACAGAAGTGAATGTACTGGGAGAGACAGAAATGGTGAATTTATTGAAATGGAAAAAATACACATTAAACCAATAATGCCCTTGAAAAATCTGCATGATGTATATGTTTTGTCCACTAGATGACCTAGTAGAGAAAATGAAGTTTCACATGAGGCCTCGTCTATATGAGCCATTTTGATGAAAGGCCTTGAGTCCTCTAGAAAGCCTCATCTGGCCGTCACTATTTTGAAGCACATTATTAATACCTTTTTCTTTGAGTTGCCAGCTCCTAGGTGGCTGCTGCAGAGTGGAGGCCTCCAATTATCCAATTATCTAAGCTCCTAGTAGAGCTTAGATAATTGGACTCTACCAAGTTGCTTGTTTGTTAGGGATGAAGGCAACATTAAGTTTTTTCAGTTTGCTTTAGTTTTGTTATTAGGTCATTAATATTGCTTTAATGCTTTTCTTTAGTTGACAAGCAACTTAAACCTACCATATGTTAATGTTTATTGTAGTCTGTCTAGTTTTCTTGTAGTTGTGTTTAGTGTATCTCAGTGGTCTGATCAGCCTCTATATATGCTCCCCTGATGGCTCATTTGGAAGAAAAAAGTAGTGATGGCCAGATGAGGCTTTCTGGAGGACTTGAGGCCTTTCATCAAAATGGCTTACCTAGACGAGGCCTCATGTGAAACTTCATTTTCTCTACTAGGCCATCAAGTGGACAAAACGTATACAACATGCAGATTTTTACAAGGGTGTGATTGGTTTATGTATTTTTTCATTTCAATAAATGCACTGTCTTTTAAGAAATATCAATGATCATAAGAGAAAAAAGAACTGACAAAACTGAGGTGATTACAGTGAATGTGCTTGTGATATTTGTCCATTTTTTAAAGAAATAACTTTTCAACAGTCTTATACTGTCTTTCCCAGTACATTCATCTCTGTCCTCATTGTCATGCAGGGCATAATAGTGCCTCAGTATAATGATGTGTTATTGTTGTATCCAACCTTCTGAAACGCAACAGACACGTCACCTTGCAAATAGAAATAAATTATAAGAATAACCCCGCTGGGACTTGATCCCCAGCTCTCGCAAAGGCAGTTTATTTCACCTAACAACATATGCAATCAGGATACCATCTCCATCTGCTGTGTACATGGTGATGAAATAGCTTACCCCACTGCTGATGTCTATATTGAAGTGCTGGGACAACCTTACCTTTTAAATATAGGAGTTGCTGAAAACCTTCCTTTCCCAGTAGTGCTGGGTAGTGACCTGCCAATTTTGTTTGATGTGTTGTATAAAAAGCAAAGTCATAAGCTTGTAATAACTAGAGCCCAAGCCAAAAATGTGGATGAGTCATCAGTAACTCTCAGTGCTTTGCCCTTTTATGACATGGACATACTGTAGATATCCAGCCTGGAAAACCCCGGAAGTCACACAGACAAAAGAGGCAAGAAAAATTCTAACAGACTAAAATCTCAACATCAGAAGCAGCTGCCCCAGAATTACCACTTGGTTTTAAAGTTCTCTTGATGTAATTCAGTTGCAACAAGAGGACCCTAGTTTGGCTAATCAGGTGCAAAATGCTAATGAGAGAAGAGCGTGAGCTTCAATTTAGTCCAAAAGAGGAGTATGTTCTGCAGAATGGTATCCTCTACCCCCTACATAAACGGTTTAAGTAGCTTGTGGTGCCAAGGGATGCACAAGACACTGTACTGATGTTGGGCCACTCAGTTCCCTGGGCTGGCCACCTAGGAAAACAGAAGACTTTAGCCCGCATCAGAAAACATTTTTATTGGCCTGGTTTGCAGCCGGATGTTGCCCAATTTTGCAGGACTTGCCCTCAGTGCCCATTAACATCAGGCAAAGGACCCTTTAAAGCCCCTCTCCAGCCTCTTCCTGCTATAAGTACCCCTTTTGAGTGACTTGGTATGGCTGTAGTTGGACCAGTTGAAAAAAGTAAAGCTGGAAATCGCGCTACATGTTAGTCATAACAGACTATGCTACCAAATACCCTGAAGTATTTCCTTTAAAAATTATTAAAGCAAAGACTGTAGCATTTTTCTTGGTGCAGTTCTTCTCTCGGATGGGTTTCCCTTGTGAGATATTGACAGACCAGGGCGCTAACTTTATGTCCACACTTCTTAAGCAAGTACACCAACTTCTGGAAATAAAGAGTATTAGAACAACTCCCTACCATCCACAAACAGACGGACTCACTGAACGCTTTAATCAGACACTGAAGCAGATGCTCCGTATGTTCGTAAATGATACTGGTTCAGATTGGGGTCAGTGGCTACCTTATCTTCTGTTTGCTTACAGAGAAGTACCCCAGGCGTCCACAGGTTTTTCTCCCTTTGAGCTGTTGCATGGCCATGAAGTGAGGAGACCTTTGACTTTGCTAAGGAAGGCTTGGGAAGGAGACCAGGGAAGGGATGGAGCTCTTGATATTGTCCCCTATGCTTTCCAGATGAGAGAGAGGCTCCAAAAAATGGCTGAACTTGCCCAGCAGCACATGGCAGAGGCCCAGAAGTACCAGAAGACTTGGTACGATAAATCAGCATGACAAAGGACTTTTATCCTGGGTCAGAAGGTCCTAGTGATGCTGCCTACATCTGACAGTAAGCATCTGGTCAAATGACAAGGACCATTTGAAATTGAGAAACAACTTACCAGATCAACACCCCAGGAAGACCACGTTCCAGCAGGGTGCTACATGTGAATCTCCTTAAGGAGTGGGTTGAAAAACCTAAAAAGACAGAGGTTTTGCTTAGAGCTGTGGAGGAGGAAGAGACCATAGATGAGCAATACTTGCCTTTACCATCATCTACTGTTCCTGATCTTACTCATCTACGTATCTACCGCTCAACAAAAACAGGTAAAAGCACTATGCAATTCCCAAGTCTTTCAAGAACATCCGGGACATACAGACATCACTGAACATGAAATTATGTTGAAGAATGATGCTGCTATAAAATGTATGAGTTACAGGATTCCAGCACACCTTCTAGTGTCCCTCAAGGAAGAAGTGGAGTTGATGCCATCTCTGGGGATAATCAAGTGCTCAATTCAAGTGAGTGGTGTAACCCAATAGTTTTGGTTCCAAAAAAGATGACACAATACAATTTTGCATTGATTTCAGATACAGTGGTGTGAAAAAGTGTTTGCCCCCTCCTGATTTCTCATTTTTTTGTATGTTTGTCACACTTAAATGTTTCAGATCATCAAACAAATTTAAATATTAGACAAACACAAGTAAACACAAAATGCAGTTTTTAAATTAAGGTGTTTATTATTAAGGGGAACAAAATCCAAACCTACATGGCCCTGTGTGAAAAAGTGATTGCCCCCTAAACCTAATAACTGGTTGGGCCACCCTTAGTAGCAACAACTGCTATCAAGCGTTTGTGATAACTGGTAATGAGTCTTTTTCAGCGCTGTGGAGGAATTTTGGCCCACTCATCTTTGCAGAATTGTTATAATTCAGCCACATTGGAGGGTTTTTGAGCATGAACCACCTTTTTAAGATCATGCCACAGCCTCTCAATCGGATTCAGGTCAGGACTTTGACTAGGCCACTCCAAAGTCTTCATTCTGTTTTTCTTAAGCTATTCAGAGGTGAACTTGCTGGTGTGTTTTGGATCATTGTCCTGCTGCAGAACCCAAGTGTGCTTCAGCTTGAGGTCACGAACAAATGGCTGGACATTCTCCTTCAGCATTTTTTGGTAGACAGCAGAATTCATGGTTCCATTTACCACAGCAAGTCTTCCAGGTCTTGAAGCAGCAAAACAGCCCCATACTATCACACCAACCACATTTTACTGATATGATCATTTTCTGAAATGCTGTTACTTTTATGCCGGATGTAATGGGACACACACCTTCCAAAAAGTTCAGCTTTTGTCTCATCAGTCCACAGAGTATTTTCCCAAAAGTCTTGGGGATTATCAAGATGTTTTCCGGCAAAACTGAGACAAACCTTTATGTTCTTTTTGTTCAGCAGTGGTTTTCGTCTTGGAACTCTGCCATGCAGGCTGTTTTTGCCCAGTTTCTTTCTTGTGGTGGAGTCATGAACACTGACCTTAACTGAGGCAAGTGAGGCCTGCAGTTCTTTGAATGTTCTTGTGGGGTCTTTTGTGACCTCTTGGATGAGTTATTGCTGCGCTCTTGGGGTAATTTTGGTCAGCCAGCCACTCCTAGAAAGGTTCACAACTGTTCCTTGTTTTTGCCTTTTGTGGATAATGGCTCTCACTGTGGTTCGATGGAGTCCCAAAGTTTTAGAAATGGCTTGATAACCTTTTCCAGACTGATAGATCTCACTTACTTTGTTTCTCATTTGTTCCAGAATTTCTTTGGATCACAGCATGATGTCTAGGTTTTGAGGATCTTTTGGTCTACTTCACTTTGTCAGGCAGGTCCTATTTAAGTGATTTCTTGATTGAAAACAGGTGTGGCAGTAATCACCTGCGTTCAAATCTCAGGTGTGTCATTCTTTTAATTTCATTTTTATTTGCAAGGTGAAGTATCTCGTGTTTCAAAGAGCTTGGATGATTATTACACATCATTATGCTGAGGCACTATTGCCATTGTGCCCTGCATGAGAATGAGGCCAGAGTTGAATATACTGGGACAGTATAAGACTGTTGAAAATTTATTATTTCATAATAAAAATGGATAAGTAGTAAAAGCACACAAAGTAACACAAACACATTCACTGGAGTCACCCCAGTTTTATTATTTCTATTTTCCCTTATGATCATTGATATTTCTTAAAAGACAGCACATTTATTGAAATTGAAAAATACACATTGTAAAAATCTGCATGCTGTATGCTTTGTCGACTACATGGCCGAGTAGAGCAAATGAAGCTCCACATGAGGCCTTGTCTATGTGAACCTTTTTGATGAAAGGCTCAAGTGTTCAAGAATGCCTTAACTCCTCATGATTAAGTAGTAGCTTAGAGGTAAAATATCTATCCTGCAACTGGCAAGCCTAGTTCAAGATCCAGCTGGGCCATTCTAATAATTTATTTTTATTTGCACAGTGAAGTGTCTGTTGTGTTTCAAAGAGCTTGGATACAACAATAACACATCATTATGCTGAGGCACTACTGTGCCCTGCATGACAATAAGGACAAAGATGAAAGTACTGAGAAAGACAGTATGACTGTTGAAAAGTTATTATTTCTTAAAAAAATGGATTAGTAGCACAAACACATTCACTTTAGTCACCTCAGTTTTATTATTTTTCTGCCTTATGATCATTGATATTTCTTAAAAGACAGCACATTTATTGAAATTGAAAAAATACACATTAAACCAACAATACCCTTGTAAAAATCAGCATGTTGTATACATTTTGTTCACTAGAAGGTAGTGATGGCAAAATCGAAACAGTGTTTTGGAACGTACCGGAACCTAGGCGGAACTTGTGATTCGAAACGCTGTTCCGAGGTCTGTATCAGAAGGACGGTGTCACGTGACTGTTCCATATCGTGTTCCATTCCGCCCCCAATTGCTTTGAAACGTCACAGTCATTTTTGTTTCAGCAAGTGAATACAAATCCTTGTATGGTTCCTTCATTTGTAATTCCAATTCAAAATAAAATCAGAAAAAACAAATTTTTGGTCTCATTTTTGTTTTGTCCTTTTCTAAACTTAGGTAGAAAAAAATATATTATCAAATTTTGGGACATACCTGTGTTTAATTTTGCTCTTATTGTTTTATAGTCAAAACAAAAATATTAAGTTATTATTTTGGTTTATTATTTTGCGACACTGGAAGTGTTAGTGTTAGTGTAGGTGATGAGTTTAATCAGTTATTTAAAGTGTCTCTAGTTTTATCTATGATGTCTGACCTCCATTACACAAAATTAAAATGCCTATTGTATGAAAACTAGTGATGGCAAAGTCAAAACAGTGTTTTAGTGCGTACCGAAACCTAGGTGGAACTTCTGAATTGAATCAATATAAGCAATTGAATTGCAATATAAGCTGCATCTTCAGCCATCACCCATTTCGGATAACTTATGTTGAACTGTATAATCATCATCATATATTAAGCTATGATGTATATAGGTTCTATAGTCGTGTTAGTTTCTTTTTACTTTCCATGGGTAATCACTTTGTCTGTCATGTGTGTTTCTGTTGTTTGGCTGTCAACTGTCATGCTGCTGTTACTCTGTAATTTCCCAGTTTGGGATCAATAAAGTACATCTATCTATCTATCTATCTATCTATCTATAATCAGAGGCGTTATTGTTTAATTTAACCTTGTTACCTCCGCCAAGGAGGTTATGTTTTCATCGGCGTTGGTTTGCCTGTCTGTCTGTCTGTCTGTCTGTCTGTTTGTTAGCAAGATAACTCAAAAAGTTATGGACGCATTTTCATGAAATTTTCAGAGATTGTCAGAAATGGGGTATCCTACAGATGATTAGATTTTGGTGGTGATCCGGATCACCGTCCAGAAGAAAACCGCCATTACGGAAAATGCAATTTTCGTCAATAACTACGGAACCACTAATCCTATCATTGTGAATCCAATTGCTAGTCATATGTTTTCATGGTCAAGGAATCTGAAAACATACACACAAACACTGTATGGGGGAAACTGTGGCGCTTGGCGGAGGTCTGTGCTCTCTGAGTGCTTTTCTAGTTGGATTTTTTCCCCTTTGTTATATTATTCCGTTTCTTTTTAATATTTACTTTTAATCTATCCGAAATAAATAAATAAAAATCATTGTTCCGAGGTCTGTATCAGAAAGAGGATGTCACATGATTGTTCCATTTCGCGCTCCATTACGTCACCAACTGTTTTCAAACTTCACCGTTGTTTTATGCAATGATTGTGTTATCCCGTTTCTCAAATGGAATAATAAAATGCTGCCATTACACAATATTAAATTGCCTATTCTATGCACAGTTTATATATTATATAAATACTTTCTATGTAAAATACTAATTTCTCATGTCCTTGCCTGATTGGCTGCTGATTCATCAGCCCACATGCCTGAAACATTTAAAAGCTCCTCTGAAGTGCAGTTTGTTTGTGAAGTCTTGCCTCTCTGAGTGTCTTGTACTGAGCATGCTTTTGGATTTACATTATTTGGAAATGGATGGGGGTAGAAAGCATCCCAGGTCAGCTTTTTGGGATCACTATGACCTTCTTGAGGGAAAAAAAGTTAAATGTATGCACTGTATGCAACATCTTGCATTTTGTAACAATACAACAAGTAGGTGGAGACAACTACGGACAAAACATCCTGACACCTGCATTCCTAGCACAACACAACCGAGTGCTGAATCAAGCCATGGCCAGCGTAATGTTTATGGTATGTATTCATGTTCTTTTAATACACATACGAGTATACATTTATTATTTATACACCTTTATTATTATTTACAATAAATATAATTATGCATTTGATCACTAAAAAAGCCATATTGTTGTACATTTACATATAGTTATATATTTTACATATAGTTACATACATTTACAATATATGAAGTTGCATGGCAGCATTCCTCCTAACTCAGTCTTTTTGTTGTTCCTTGACAGGAAGGCAAAAAGAACTGAATGTACACAAGCACCCCTAAAAACAGTGACTGATGTCTATTTTGTAAACAAGCAGCCCCTACAAATACTAATTGAAAATATATATATTTTCAGACAAATAATACTAGAAACCCAAACAAAACACGAAACGTTGAGATAAAGACCCGAAAACACTTGACTGGTTCAGTGTAGTAGTATAACATTTGGCCACCAGATGTCGCTGTGGGGAGATGTTTCAAATGTTCCAAAACATCAATTCTTTTTCTGAATCAATTGTTCCAAATGATTCGATCTCTCGATTGTTCCATTTCTGCCATCACTACTAGAAGGCCTGGTAGAGAAAATGAAGTCCTATATGAGGCCTTGTCTATGTGAACCATTTTGATGAAAGGCCTCAAGTCCTCAAGAAAGCCTCATTTGGCCATCACTAGTGCACACATTTAGTTAGCATTATCTGTCAATTTTGCCACATCTATTTGAAGCATATTATTAATACATTTTTCTTTGAGTTGCCAACTCCTGGGTGGCTGCTGTAGAGTGCAGGCCTCCCCAGAAAAGAATCACAGCTGCTGCAACTCTGCTTAAGTAGTAGAGCTGATATAATCAGACTCTACCAAGTTGCTTGTTTGTTAGGGATGAAGGCAACATTAGGTTGTTTCAGTTTGCTTTAGTTTTCTTTTATTAGGTCATTAATATTGCTTTATTGCTTTTCTTTAGTTGACAATTCACTTCAACTGACCATACATTAATGTTTATTGTAGTCTGTCTAGTTTTCTTTTAGTTGTGTTTAGTTTGTCTCTCTAGTGTGTCTCAGTGGTCTGATCAGTCTCTATACATGCTCCTCCGAGGTTTCATTTGAAAAAAGGTCAGTTTGTGGTGTTTAGTTCTCTTAGTTGGTGCCTTAGTTTGGTTTTGTTAAGTTGACCTCTTTTATGGGCCCAGTTATTGCTCAGAAAGTAGTGATGGCCAAATTAGGCTCTCTGGAGGACTTGACGCCTTTCAGCAAAATGGTTCATATAGATGAGGCCTCATCTGAGACTTAATTTTCTCTACCAGGCCATCTAGTGGACAAAACATATACAACATGCAGATTTTTGCAAGGGCATTTCCCCCCCCCCCCCCCCCATTTCAATAAATGCAAATAAATGACTACAGTGAATGTGCTTGTGGCACACTCATGCAAGGCACAATAGTGCCTCAGCATAATGATGTGTTATTGTTGTATCCAAGCTCTTTGAAACACAACAGACACTTCACTGTGCAAATAAAAATAAATGATTAGAATGGCCCAGCTGGGACTTGAACCCCAGCTAGCCAGTTACAGGACAGATATTTTACCTTTAAGCTACTACTTAATCATGGTTAGGGGAGGCTTTCTTGAACACTTGAGCCTTTCATCAAAATTGATCATATACAGTAGACGAGGCCTCATGTGAAACTTCATTTGCTCTACTAGGCCATGTAGTTGACAAAAAGTATACAGCATGCAAATTTTTACAAGGGTATTATTGGTTTAATGTGTATTTTTTCAATTTTAATAAATGTGCTGTCTTTTAAGAAATATCAATGATCATAAGGGGGAAAAGTAAATAAAAGTGGGGAGACTCCAGTGAATATGTCTGTTACTTTGTGTGCTTGTACTACTTATCCATTTTTTTTATTAAGAAATAAAATTTCAACAGTCTTATACTGTCTTTTCCAGTATATTCAACTCTGGCCTTATTCTCAAGCAGGGCACAACAGTAATAGTGTCTCAGCATAATGATGCGTGCTAATGATCCAAGCTCTTTGAAACACAACAGACATTTCACCTTGCAAATAAAAATAAAATGACAAGAATGGCACAGCTGGGATTCAAACCCAGGCCTCCCACTTGTAGTGCAGATGCTTTATTGCTAAGCCATCACCTCAACAGCATTAAACAGCCACTATCTGTGGAAAGTACATTAATGGGAGAAATGCGCTCAAAATGTTGCCATACGGGAGAAGTCCGTCTTTTTGCTGCTGCCGCCATGTGAAAATTGGCTGTGACAAATCCCTTTCACAGTCACATGACAACACAAAACATGAGGGACGGGGATTTCCATTGGGTATCGCTGCTCACTTTATTTCATGTTGCATGCAAAATCATGAATGTCTTCCTGACCTAGTCACGTGGTCCGACGTCAACACATACGTCACAATGCACACCTCAAAACGCGCTTCGCCAAATATTTCCTGGACAAGCTCCAAGCACCCCTCGGAGCTCTGGAGCCTGCCTTCCCATCACTACCAGAAAGGTTCTATATTTTTAGAAAAATACTTTTTGTAAATAAATTTGAAGCTCATTTTTAAAGAGAATCATCTGTGTCTCTCTCATCTATCTGCGCAGTCCCTCACAGTCATTAATCAAGATTATTATCCCTGTCTTAGCTTTAGTCCTTTATGGTCATCCTTAGTGTTATCACAGTCACGCTTATATTTGTATCCTTGCCTTAGTTCTCTGTTTGTCTTTGTTATAGTTGTTTCCTTTGTTGTTAATTGCCCGTGGTTGTTTGCATTTTGGCTTGATTGTTTTTTCCCCTTATTTAGGGAATGCCCCCCCCCCCTTTCCATGGGAGCAGCATCCTTAAGCCTTGTTGGCGTTTCACACACGCTTCAGTCTAGCCCTGTTTTTGCCTTGCTGAAGTTTTTAGTCTTGCCTGTGGTTTCCCAGCCTAGCCTGAGTTTTGTTTCCAGCCCTCAAGCTGTGTCTTGATTTTGTGATTTTCTTTTTCCAATAAATCTTGCAAACATAGTCC
This sequence comes from Pholidichthys leucotaenia, assembly GCA_020510985.1. NCBI lineage: Eukaryota > Metazoa > Chordata > Actinopteri > Cichliformes > Pholidichthyidae > Pholidichthys > Pholidichthys leucotaenia. Next base: position 293,872,904 of record CM035841.1, read on the forward strand.
AGCATTTGGGTCCTGCCTTCTACCCCGGAGGGGCTCCCCTAACAACAACACAAAAAGAAATTATTTAAGAAACACTGCATGAGACAAAGCAAAGCATACTAACAGAAGGAATAAAATCACAACGAATTCCATGGAGAGCTTTGTGATTAAAGTTTGATTCTGTTCTTGCAATTCCTCTGGAAGGGTGAACCTCTAGCTGTTGCTTTTGTTTGGATTGAGCTTCCATTAGACTTTTTTTTTTTTTACACATTAAGATTTAGAAGTCTATTACTTGGAACCAAACGTTCACAAGGGTGAGACAAGAGTTTCAAATTATACACAGTATATGTGTAAAATATAGGCCAAGGGTAGGGGGGTAATTAAAAAATAATTTCAGGTTCTTTAAAACCAGGTGAAGAGTCACAGGTAGCAATCAAAGATGAAACTTTAAAGTGAGGATGTTCAAAGGAATTTGACAATAAAATATGTACAGATACCCACTAAAATAAAAAGCTATAAAACCATCTAAGTGTCATGGTTGGTGAGTGCACACCCCCTCCTTTCCATTGTTTTTCCCCAGGTCATCAACGTACCTGGGTGAGGAGATGCACCTGCTACTTCTCATCAGCCAGCGTTTAAAAGGATCAACTCTTCAGTGCGCTAATGCTGGCTTGTCTAGGTATACTGCCTTAGCAGCAAGCTCCTATATCTCAGCAAGCTCCATTATACATTCAGGTGTAATTGTCACTCACCTGTTCTTCTCCTCTTCTCTCCTCAGGTTGCTGCCGCTGTGTGGGTGTGTCTTCGGGGACTGCGTGCGCTCACCGACCCCACCATCTCCGCTCCGCTGCGTCATCTCCACCCGGTCAGACACCCTCAGCTCCACCAGCCTTCACCCTGCTGGTTCATCTTCTCCCCACAGGGGCTCTGCCAGTTCTCCCGTTATTCCACGTGAGTGGCTATTTGGCTCGTCCTTTCTCCCTGTCTCCGTTCCTTTGCTCACAGCTCTCATTTTCTCTCCACAGGCCTGTTCCTCTGGTGAGTGATGTTTTCTCTAGCTGAGCTGTGGTTTTTGCTATTTAATAAAATCCTCAAACGTGTTCCTGTGTCCAAGTGTTCCTTTGCTGTTGTACCATGCATGTGGGCTGTTCTGGGTTTAAATCATGAGAGAACGAGCCAGCCAGAACCTCAGCCCAGCCGGTGCCACCGCATCGGGGTCATCCCCGTTGGAGCGCTTGGACGCAACCGAAAGACAGGTGGTCGAATTAACCCAGCAGCTGGGAACAATTATGCAGCAACTGGGCACGATCACCGAGCATTTGGTTAACTGGCCTCCTCTGGAGACTTTCGCTCCGCCTGCTCAGGTTGTTCAGTCTGTGGTGTGCCATACTACTTCCGTCCCCACTCCTGCCCCGTAAGCGGGGGAGATGGGGGGAGATAGCTGTGTTTTGAACAGGTGGTGGGTGGGGGGAGTACCCAGGGGATGTTGGCAAAATTCAGTTTTTGACTTTTCTGCTCCAGGGCCGGGCCCTCAGCTGGGCTCAGTCTATCCTTGATAGTTCCGAGGGTCACCTTTACACATTTCAGCAATTTGTGGCAGAATTCACTCGCCCCTTTCACCATTCAGAGACACAGGGGAACGTGATCAGCCCTGTACTGATGCTCCGCCAAGGGGCTCGGTCCGTGGCTCAGTCCGTGGCCGATTACGCAGTGGAGTTCCGGGTCGAAGCGGCAGAGTCGGGCTGGAACAAGGTTTCCCTGCACAGTGCGCTCCTCCTCGGCCTGAACACGAACCTCCACGATGACTTGGCGGTTCACGCTGTCTCCAAAACTCTGGATGGCTTAATTGATCAGGCAGTTGGTTTGGATAACTGCTACCGTGAATGCACGAAAGAGCAACAATCCCCCTTTCGCCCGTTCGCTGCCTGTGGACCCATCACGGCTACTGACACTGTGGGCGCTAGCGCTCCTCCCGAGCTGATGGTGCTCAGTCGGACCCATCTGTCCAACGAAGAGCGTCAGCGGAGGAAGAGGGCGGGTGTGTGCATGTACTGTGCTTCTATGAAGCACAGTCTGGACGACTGCCCCCGGTGTTCAAAAAACGCAGCCCGTCAGTAACCGTGGCAATTCTGGCGGGCGGTACCAATTCTACTCCCACTGGTAATTTCTCTATTTCGACCCTCGTTCAATTACCGGGGGTCGAGAGGAGGATTATGGCGCTTATTGACTCAGGGGCAGAGGGGAATTTCATCTCATTCCAACTCGTACGGGACATGGGTATTCCCAGTCTCAAATTGCCCAACAATCAAAGAGCTAATTCCATTTCTGGCCAGCAGGTCACGGCAGTCATCCTGCGCACAGCGCCTATAGCCATCCTTCTTTCCGGTAACCATCAGGAGGAACTCAGATTCCTAGTTCTCCCAAAATCATCTTCCCCGATGGTGCTAGGTCATCCATGGCTCCGGAGGCATAATCCCATTTTTTTTTAGGGACTGAGCCACTGACGTCAGTCGGCAAAAGCCCTATTGTAATTGGTCAGCTCGAAGAAATTCTTCCGCCTAAACGAATGAATTTTTCACCCTCTGAATGTTAACCAAAATGCAATTTTTTTTGGCAGACCCCTCAGACCCGGCGAAAAATTCAATAAACTGGAAAACATATGTGCCCCCCACCCCTCATTTTTGTGGGTGAGGCCAAACGTACAAGGTCTATGGAGACTGGGGACCATAAACTTTTCCGTACAGACATAAAATTTGGGTGAGGCGTGCATCACCTCAAGACATGCAAAAAACATAATTGTGGCCCATACCCACCACTAACAGGAAGGCCGCCATCTTGCCTCAAAGTTGCCCAACCTCCAATTCAGAAAAAAGTCACACCTCGCATTTGAACGAACTAGTCCTAGGGACCTGCTCTGATTGAGCTCATTTTTACATGGCAGCATCTATAGGAAATGGCCATTAAAAATTATATAAATTAAGTCAAAATCTCAAAAGGTGTGGCCAGGGTGCCATGGCGAAGTTGACTCCTTCCCTTACAACTTCAAACAGCTGTCACTCGGGCAAAAATTGTCCGATGTCCCCTAAACTTTCCATGATGGAAAATAGTCCCGCCCCAAACGCGTCAACATTAAAATACCTGACTAAAGGTATAGCGCCACATAGTGGTTAACGAAAGAATTGCTATAAACTGTTTTATTTATTACTCACGCGTCACTTGCCAGACAGATGTGAAATTTTCTGAGATTAATCACACCACAGGGATAATCATAACTGCACATCAACTTTAGCATGACATCACACATGTTACCATGGACACGCCCTCCTCGCCATTCAATCCTTGATCTTTTTTTACAGGGTTAGGAATGACCTGGAGTCATGAAATCTTGAACATAGGTTGAGGTGACTGTAATATATAGTCCTACATGGGTGGACAACACATTACTGATAGGTAAGTGTTGCCATGGCGACATGGCGTACGCTGACTCTTCGCCATGGAATATCAAAAACTTGCAAATTGGATAAACTTCATCTGATTTCCACCAAATTTTCGACAATGGCTATGACTCCCACCCCGAACGTGTCTATGTAAAAATAATAAACAAAAGTTATAGTGCCACTTTGTGGTTAGAGCAACAAACACTTGTAAACTGGACAAACTTTATATGATTTTCACATAATTTTGCACATTCAATATTAGTCCCACTGCAAACACATGTATATTTTTTCTTGCCTTCTGATTGTTGCTCTGAGTGTTGCTATCCCTGTGCTGTTGCAATCCTGGAATTTCCCCGTTGTGGGACTAATAAAGGCTTATCTTATCTTATCTTATCTTATATAAAAATAATAAACACAAGTTATAGAGCCCCCGGGTGGTTAAAGGAAGAATTGCTGAAAACTCTTATTTATTACTCATGCGCTGCTGGCCAGAATGACGTGAAATTCTCTGAGATTCATCAGACCAAAGGGATAATCATAACTGCACAAGTGTACCCTTAACTGTACATAACTGCACACGTCCTCCTTGCCATTCAATTCTTGAACTTGGTTGCAGGATTAGGAGCGACCTGGAGTCAAGAAATCTTGAACAATGGTTGAGGTGACTGTCATATGTAGTCCTATAAGGGTGGACAACACATAACTGACAGGGAAGTGTTGCCATGGCGACATGGCGAAGGTTGACTCCTCACCATGAAACATCGGAAAGATGTATCTTGAACAAACTTTGTCTGACTGTCACCAAATTTTTGATAATGGATAATAGTCCCACCCTGAACGCTCCTATATAAAAATAACAAACGTTAGAGTGCCGCCTACTGGTTACAACATTGGACCCTTGTAAATTGGACAAACTTTGGGCAATTTGTACAAAATTTTCTACGATCAATATTCATCCTGCCCTGAACGTGTCTATATAAAAATAATAAACAAAAGTTTTAGCGCCCCATTGATTAAAGGAAGAATTGCTGAAAACGGTTTTCTTTCTTTTTCTCTCACCAGCAGAAAAAATGACATGAAGGAATGACTAGGGCTCATTAACAGTACATGTACATAGTACAGAACTGTTTCCATTGCGGACAGCATTCTTCAATGGCTTCCTCGCAATGCAAAACATGACAGTTACAGCTCAGACAATCCTCGTCTGATTTGGACCAAACTTTGCACAAATCATACTGATCCCACTCTGAACACGTCTGTGTGTCAATATTCACAAAACTGTCACACCAGCATCTACTGCTGACATGAGGTACTGCACAAAATTGTTTCAAATTTTGCGCAAAGACCAGTAGTCACAATGACATGACATTTTCAGTGGTTTCTCAGAGTGCATTGGACTACCCTCAGTGGAAGTCACTTTTGTCCTGCGATAAGCACAGCTGCCCTGGAAAACCACTCTTTGTCTTTCGACAACGGACACTTGTAAATTGGACAAACTCCGTACGATTTCCACCAAATTTTCTACGATTAATGTTAGTCCCGGACCGAATGTGTCTATATAAAAATAATAAACAAACGTTTTAGCACCCCATTGATTAAAGGAAGAATTGCTGAAAACTGTTTTCTTTTTTTTTTTCTCACCAGCAGAAAAAATGACATGAAGGAATGACTAGGGCTCATTGACAGTACATGTACATAGTACAGAACTGTTTCCATGGTGACCAGCATGCGTCAATGGCTTCCTCGCAGTGCAAAACATGACAGTTACAGCTCAGGCAATCCTCGTCTGATTTGGACCAAACTTTGCACAAATCATAATGATCCCACTCTGAACACATCTGTATATCAATATTCACAAAACTGTCACACCACCACCTACTGCTGACATGAGGTACTGCACAAAATTGTTTCAAATTTTGCGCAAAGACCAGTAGTCACAATGACATGACATTTTCAGTGATTTCTCAGAGTGCATTGGACTACCCTCAGTGGAAGTCACTTTTGTCCTGCAATAAGCACAGTTGCAATGGAATCCCATTCCTTGCTATTCAAGACGTTTTTTACGTTGGAGGCTTGGGGAAGGCCAAGGGTCACCAAATGTGGAACGTAAGTCAAGGTGACTCTTCTGTAGTTCTGTATTGGTCTGCAACGTCTACTTAAAATGTTAAGTGCTACAATGGCCACATGTCCAAGTTTACCTTATTGCAATATGTTGGACAGTTGTAAATTGGACAGACTGTGTCGGATTTTCACTGTAATTGCCATGATGGACATTAGTCCCACTCTGCACGCACCTACATAAGAATATTTGACAAAAGTTATAGCACCACTTTCTGTTTAAAGGAAGTTCTTGCCAAATGGTTCACTTTATTATTCATGCAGCCCTTGCAGCGACAACGGGAAATTTTCCGAGCCAGCAAGGTATGAATGGCGCTGGGTTGCGCGGGTGTGTGGGGGGCCCGAAGGCCTGTGTACACTTGCTTGCAGGTTTATTTTTTAATTGTATTTATTGAATTTTTTTTTTGTTTTGATAATCCCATTATTAATTTGGAACATAATTCCATCTTCTCCTGGAGCCCATTTTATTTGGCCCACTGTCTATGTTCGGCCGAGTGCTCACCGTCTCTCGCCGTCCCCCCCCCCCCCCCCCCGCCCCGGCTGAGCCGCCAGACCTCACCCTCGTTCCCCGGGCTTACCATGATTTGGGTGAGGTTTTCAGCAAGTCGAGAGCGCTGTCGCTTCCGCCTCACCACTGTTACGACTGTGCTGTGGATCTCATCCCGTGGGGCGAGGCTGCCGTCCAGCCGACTTTATAACATTTCTGGCCCGGAGAGGGAGGCTATGGAGAGTTACATAAAGGACTCGCTGAATGCCGGCCTTATTTGGCCATCTTTGGCTCCTCTCGGAGCTGGATTCTTTTTTGTTGGTAAGAAGGATGGTTCTGTGCCCGTGTATTGACTACCGGGATTTGAACGCTATCACTATTAAGGATGAATATCCTCTGCCCTTGATGAACTCTGCGTTCAAACTCCTTCTGCGCTCACGGGTATTCACCAGATTGGATCTTGGGAATGCATACCACCTGATTCGCATTTGTGAGGGAGATGAGTGGAAGATGGCTTTTAGAACACATCTGGGGCAATTTGAATATTTGGCCATGCCGTTTGGGCTTACTAACGCCCCTGCCGTCTTCCAGCGGCTCATCAATGACGTCCTTCACGATATGCTGACTCAGTTTGTTTTTGTCTATTTGGATGGCATCTTAATTTTCTCCCGCTTGCCAGAGGAACATGAGGTCCATGTAAGAGCCGTCCTACAGAGGCGTCCTACATTAAGGCCGAGAAGTGTGAGTTCTCCACCAGTTATGCCACCTTCTTGGGTTTCATAGTGGCTGAAGGGAGAATGATTGCCGACCCGGCCAAGGTAAGGGCAGTGCTTAATTGGACAACTCCCCACTCCCGTAGGGCGTTCCAAAGCTTTCTCGGGTTTGCAAATTTCTACCCGCAGGATCATCAGGAACTATAGTGGGATAGCACTACCCCTTACACAGCTGACCTCTGTTAAGGTCCCTTTCCACTGGACCAAGGCAGCAGAACAGGCTTTTGTTAAATTAAAGAGTCTGTTCTCTGAAACACCTATCTTGGCTCAGGTTGACACCCAGCTCCAATTTGTCCTCAAGGTGGATGCTTCTGATTTGAGGATGGGTGCCGTGCTTTCGCAGCGCACACCCTCCGACCAGAAGCTCCACCCATGCACGTATTTCTCTTGGTGGCTCTCGCTGGCCGAGCAGAATTACAACGTAGGAGACAGAGAGCTCCTTGCCATTAAGTTGGCATTAGAGGAATGGAGACATTGGTTAGAGGGGGTTACTCACCCCATAATCATGTGGACCGACCACAAGAACTTTGAGTACTGACGGTCGGCCCACCAACTCAATGCCAGGCAGGCTCATTGGGCCTTATTCTTTCAAAGGTTCAACTTTACTATCACCTACCAGCCTGGTGCCCGGAATACCAAACCGGACACGCTATCGCGCCAGTTTGATTCTGGGCAGGTAGCACCCCCATCCCACCCCCAGCCTATTCTCCCCTCTTCATGTGTCCTCGGAGCCCTTACCTGAGATATCAAGCGGAGGGTCCGCCTGGCCCAGTCCTGGGAGCCCGAACCACCGGGGTGCCCCCGGAACCGCCTGTATGTCCCTGTCTCCCTTTGTAGTAATGTAATCCAGTGGGGCCACATCAGCCGCTTTGCCTGCCACCCTGGGATCACCTGCACCACCGACCTCATTCGGCGGGCGTTCTGGTGGCCCACGCTGCGGCGAGATATGCAGGAGTATGTGTGGGCCTGCCAAACCTGTGTCTGGAGGAAGTCCGATTCCTTTCCCCCTGCTGGACTTCTCCACCCCTTACCCATCCCAGGTTGTTCTTGGTCGCACATCACCTTGGACTTTGTCACCGGCCTTCCCCCCTCACATGGGAAGTCAGTCATCCTGACCAATGTCAACCGCTTCTCGAAGGCTGTCCACTTGTTTGCCATTCCCAAACTTCCTTCCGCCATGGAGACCGCCGACCTTCTCTCCACTCATGTCATCCATCTCCATGGCATCCCTTTGGACATTGTGTCTGACCGGGGTCCTCAATTCACATCTTTGGTCTGGAAGGCCTTCTGCCGTACGCTCGGGACCACAGTCAGCCTCTCCTTCGGCAACCATCCATAGAGCAATGGGCAGGCTGAGCACACCAATCAGTCCCTGGAGGCCACTCTCTGGTGCGTAGCAGCCGAAAAACCCTCCTCCTGGAGCACGCATTTGACTTGGGTGGAGTATGCTCTGAATTTAGTTATCTCCATTGCTACGGGGGTTACCCCTTTTGAAGCTTCAGTGGGGTATACCCCCCCCCCCCCCCATTACCTATGGCCGAGAGGGAGGTTGAGGTAGCTTCCTCCATCCGTGTGGGTGAACCCGACTTTTCACGTCTCCCACATCAAGCCCCTCTCGGTCAGCCCCCCCTGCCCTCCCCCGAAGCCGCCTCCTCCCCTCCGGATGATCGACAGCCACGCTGCCTATACGGTTCAACACATCCTGGATGTTTGCCGTTGGGGCCAGGGGCTACAGTATCTGGTCCATTGGCAGGGTTACAGCCCGGAGGAGTGTTCCTGGATCCCCAGATCTCTCGTCCTCGACAAGGCGATGGTCTGGGCCTACCACCGAGCCCATCCTAAGAAGCCTAATGTACCGCCAGGAGGCGTTCCTTGAGGGGGAGGCACTGTCATGGTTGGTGAGCGTGCGCCCCCCTCCTTCCGGTTGTTTTTCCCCAGGTCATCAACGCACCTGGGTGAGGAGATGCACCTGCTACTTCTCATCAACCAGCGTTTAAAAGGATCAGCTCTTCAGTGCGCTAACGCTGGCTCGTCTGGGTGTACTGCCTTAGCAGACTGGATCTCAGCAAGCTCCATTATACATTCAGGTGTAATTGTCACTCACTTGTTCTCCTCTTCTCTCCTCAGGTTGCTGCCGCTGTGCGGGTGTGTCTCTGGGGGCTGTGTGCGCTTGCCGGTCTCACTATCTCCACTCCACTGCATCATCTCCACCCGGTCAAACACCCTCAGCTCCACCAGCCTTCACCCTGCTGGTACAGTACGTCTTCTCCCTGCTGGGGCTCTGCTGGTTCTCCCGCTATTCCATGTGAGTGGTTATTTGGCTCATCCCTTCTCCCTGTCTCCGTTCCTTTGCTCACAGCTCTCATTTTCTCTCCACAGGCCTGTTCCTCTGGTGAGTGATGTTTTCTCTAGCCAAGCTGTGGTTTTTGCTATTTAATAAAATCCTCAAACGTGTTCTTGTGTCCAAGTGTTCCTTTGCTGTTGTACCATGCATGTGGGCTGTTCTGGGCTTAAATCATGACATCTAAGAAGCTAAAATAGGATAAAATACTGCCTAAAAAAACTAAAAGTGGGCTAAAAAAAACAAAAGTCCCTAAAATGCTAAGGAGGAGGATCCGCTCTTCAGGTACCATACTTCTTCTGCCACCATGACACCGACGCCCTCAGGAAACCTGTATGGGGAAAACACTTGCCAGCAGTATATCCACACTTTCCATCATTATCAATGTTATAGGGTGCTGCTATCTGGAAACTAGGATATTTGCAGCCCAGGTAGAGCTCCTCACTCCGTGTCTTGCCATCTTTCACCTGCAGCACTGCAACGGCTCCACACAGAAGTGTCCTCCCCGAAATGACGGTGTCATGGTGGTCCTGGGCCATTACTGCTCCTCCTCTTCAATCATGCCCTCTTCCTGCCATTTTCCCTGGGACCAGCAGCCTCCTGTCATCCAGCAGGACTCTCCTCCAGCTGGAGCCTCTCCTCAGGCAGGGCTCTCCTCCATGCAGACCCTCATCCAGCCGGGTTCCCCTCAGGCAGGGCTCTCTCATCTGGAGTAATGGGATGGCTGGCTCCAAGCTTCTCCAGGAAATATTTGGCAAGGCCTGTATTGCTGATGTATGTGATGACGTTGTCAGCCTTGCTGGCTGGTCATCGCAATACCATTCAAGATTTTGCATGCAACATGAAATAAAGTGAGAAGTGATACACACTGGGAATCCCGATCCCTGACATTTTGTGTTTTCGATCTTTGACTGTATGGGGTTTGTCGCCGCCAATTTTCAGATGGAGCCAGCACCAAAAACATGGACATCTCCTGTTTTGATTTCATTGAACATTTTGATCTCATTTTTCCTCATTGGTACATTTTTCACAAATAGTGGACATTTTTTTTTGTAACTGGAGTGGTGGTCTAGAGGTAGAGCATCTGCCCTCCAACTGGGAGGCTGGGGTTCAAGTCTCAGCTGGGCCATTCTTGTAATTTAGCTTTATTTGCAAGGTGAAGTGTCTGTTGTGTTTCAAGGAGCTTGGATACAACAACAACAACACATCATGATGCTAAGGCACTTTCATGCAATGCATGAGAATAAGGACAGAGGTGAATGTACTAGGAAAGACAGAAACATGTCTATCCTACACTGTACAAACTTGCAGTAGTCTTCCTTTGCACACCTGCATCCTCTGTGCTCTGTGAGAGAGTATTCTCCAAAGCTGGTGAAATAATCTAAAAAAAAAATGAAAAAGAAGAAATTGCCTTAGTCTAAAGACTGTTGAAAAGTTATTTCTTAATAAAAATGGGTAAGTAATACAAGCACACCAAGTAACACAAGCACATTCACTGTACTGATTGATTTAATATCCCTTACAGAGACTTGGTAAGGGCAAGAGGATTATGTTGGTTTAAATGAATCAACTCCCTCTGGTTATTTAAACTGTCAAAATCCCATAAGTTCTGGTCGTGGAGGAGGAGTAGCAACAATTTACCATTCCAAATTACTAGTTAATGTAAAGCAAAAAACATGTTATAATTCCTTTGAGGGCCTGGTCCTCAGTATTGGGCACTTGAGCAATTTTAGGTTAAACTCAATTTTATTTGCCATAGTTTATCGTCCCCCATCAACCTACCCAGAATTTTTATCCGAATTTGCTAATTTCTTAGCTGATTTAGTGCTGAAATCTGATAGAATAATTATAGTAGGGGGCTTTAATATACATGTGGATGTAGATAGTGACTGCCTTAATGTGGCATTTAATTCAATATTACACTCGATTGGGTTTTCTCAGAAAGTAGGAAATTCTACTCATTACCTCCACCATACATTGGACCTTGTTCTGACATATGGCATAGAAATAGAAAATCTTGTAGTGTCTCCTCATAACCCTGTACTGTCAGACCATTGTCTGTTAACCTTTGATTTTACTATTTCTGACTATTTGGCTCCTAAAGAAAAATATTATTACAGTAGATGCCTCTCAGATGATGCTGTTACCAAATTTATGCAGATTGTTTCCTCTATGCCATGTGTCAACACTATAGACAGCTTGCTCCTTCTGTAATTGATAACATGGTGGATAGTGTTACAGCTTCTCTGCATCAGACTCTAGACTTGGTGGCCCCCTTAAAAAAGAAAAAGTCTAATCAGAGATTTCTAACTCCTTGGTTCAACACAGAAACCCGTAGCTTAAAACAGAAGACTCGTCAATTAGAAAGAAAATGGCGCTCCACTAATTTAGATGAAATCTATTTAGCTTGGAGAAATCATCTTTTAATTTATAAAAAATCTCTTAGAAAAGCTGGAACGAGTTATTATTCTGCATTAATAGAAGAGAACAAAAATAACCCCAGGTTTCTTTTCAGCACTGTAGCCAGGTTGACAAAGAGTCAGGACTCTGTCAATCCTAGCATTCCCTTAGAGCTTACTAGTCAGGACTTTATGAACTTTTTCAATAATAAAATTTCATCCATCAGAGATAAAATCAATCAGATTCTTCCCACAGTTAACTTAAATACTGTAACTACTACAACTCCTTCAATTGATGTCTGTCTTGATGAGTTTATTCCAATCGACCTTTGTGAGTTAGACAAAAGAGTTTCTTCATCCAAACCTTCAACTTGTCTTTTAGACCCTATTCCTACCAGGTTATTTAAAGAAGTCTTCCCACTTATTGGTAGCTTTATTCTTCATATAATCAATTCTTCATTAACTTTAGGCCATGTACCACAGGCTTTTAAAATGGCTGTAATTAAACCGTTACTCAAAAAGCCAACGCTAGATCCAGGAGCTTTAGCTAACTATAGACCAATCGCTAATCTCCCTTTCATTTCAAAAATCTTAGAAAGAGTTGTTGCTATGCAATTATTTGACCACCTGCAGGGAAATGGTTTACTTGAAGAGTTTCAATCTGGGTTTAGAATCCATCATAGTACTGAAACAGCCTTAGCAAAGGTCACTAACGACCTCCTCATCGCATCTGATAATGGACTGGTTTCTGTACTTGTCCTTTTAGACCTTAGTGCAGCTTTTGATACTATCGATCATAATATTCTACTTGATAGATTAGAACACTATGTTGGACTTAATGGAACTTCGTTGCAGTGGTTTAGATCTTATTTATCTGATAGGTTCCAGTTTGTTCATGTAAATAATGAGTTTTCTTTCAACTCAAAGCTTAGTCATGGAGTTCCACAGGGATCTGTGCTAGGCCCTACTCTTTTTAGTTTATATATGCTTCCGTTAGGAAACATTATTAGAAAGCACTGTATACATTTTCATTGTTATGCAGATGACACACAATTATACCTGTCAATGAAGCCAGATGATAGTAATCAATTAGCCAAGTTAGAAGCCAGTCTTAAGGAAATCAAAGCTTGGATGACTTGTAATTTCCTGCTATTAAATTCAGATAAGACTGAAGTCATTCTTGTTGGTCCAAAAAACCTTAGAAATACCTTTCCAAATCAAACTTTCAGTTTGGATGCGGTTACTCTTTCTCTTAATAGCTCTGTGAGGAACCTTGGAATTATTTTTGATCAGGATCTGTCCTTCAATTCACATATTAAATTTGTTTCTAAGACTGCCTTCTATCATTTGCGTAATATTGCCAAGATTAGGAGCATCTTGTCTCAGAGTGATGCTGAGAAACTGATCCACGCTTTTGTTAGCTCGAGATTAGATTATTGTAATTCTTTATTATCAGGGTGTCCTAAAACATCTTTAAAAAGTCTTCAGCTGATCCAAAATGCTGCAGCAAGAGTTTTAACAGGTACTAGAAAGAGAGATCACATCTCTCCGGTTCTGGCCTCCCTTCATTGGCTTCCCATAGAGTTTAGAATTAAGTCTAAAATCCTTCTTCTTACTTACAAAGCTCTAAACAATCAGGCTCCTTTTTATTTAAAAGATCTGATACTACCATATTATCCTAACAGAGCACTACGCTCCCAAAATGCAGGATTACTTGTAATACCTAGAATCTCCAAAAGTACAATGGGAGGCAGAGCCTTCAGTTATCAAGCTCCTCTCCTGTGGAACCAGCTGCCAATCTGGATTCGGGAGTCAGACTCGATCTCTGTTTTTAAGAATAGGGCTAAAACCTACCTTTTTGATATAGCCTACAATTAGGGAGGGATCATGTGTTTCTGAACCCTCCCTTAGTTATGCTGCTAATAGGTTTAGTCAGCCGGGGGACCTCCAATAATGCACTGGGCCTCACTCCTTTCTTCACTCTCAATGAAATATTTTTTTTTTGCTGGTCATTAACATCTGTTTGTTCTCTCCCATAGATTGAGTTCCCATTGTGCTGTTTGCTCTCTACATGTCTGTTCTTTTCATCTTCTCTGTCCCCTCACCCCCCAGCCAGTCACAGCAGATGACTGCCCCTCCCTGAGCCTGGTTCTGCTGGAGGTTTCTTCCTGTTAAAAGGGAGTTTTTCCTCTCCACCGTCGCCAAGAGCTTGCTCACAGGGGATCGCCTGATTGCTGGGGTCTTTCTGCAACTGTGGGGGTTCCCCCTACAGTTGATAGTGCTATGAGATGACTGTTGTTGTGAAATGGCGCTATATAAATAAAGTTGAATTGAATTGAATTGAACAGATAGTAGGAAGGAAAAATAGAGCACTTGCCTGCACTCGAGTTCTGTCGCTGTCCAGGACTTCGATGATCCGGGTTCAGCAGGCAGAAGGACGTCTTCTGGCTCCCACTCAGCTACGGCGGGCCCCGCAGCCGGCATGGTGTTCTCCACAGTCTGAGGACCCTCCAATGCTGACGTCCACACCGACAACCCGCACGGCATGGTGGCAGGGGATCCTCGACCTGCTGGATCGAACTGCTCATCGATGGAGACACAGGGACGTTTCATCGTTGGCGCAGGCTCCACATTGCAGTCCGCTCTCCTCCTCTGCCCGTGACGTGGCAGCAGGGCTGGAACCAGGCTCTCCAGGACTGCAGGCCCCCTCCCCGTCTGGCGACGTAGGCCTGGCGTTGCGGAACGCTCAGCGGAGGGAGACACAGAGGCAGCAGGTTCAATGTTAGATGCTACAGCAGGTGGTGGGAGCTTGGGGGACTGCGAACCCCGAGCTCCACCCCCAGGAGTCAGACAAGGCAAATCACCCCAACGAGGAGAAGAATGAAATTGCACTTGCCTGTTCCCCGGAGGGCCGATTGTGCCTGCTGTAGCGGGCAGAGTTCTTCCCTTTCCCCTCCGGATGGTGACGGCAGGTCCCTCGGGAAGGCGAGAAGCCGCTCGCGATGGATTGCAGATGGGCCTCGCTGAAGCAGGACTCATGGCACTCACAGCAGCCGGGATTGACGTCGAGGAGGAGGGGATCACAGCCGAGGCAATCTGGGCACGAGGTGCTGACGGGACAGCAGGGACAGATGACCCAGGGGGAGCGGCTGCGGGGATTCCCTCCTGATGTGATGTAGGAGAAGCAGCTGACTGGGAGGCTGAGTCCCTCCGACGACCTGGAACTGGATCCGGACGGGATTCTCGCTGAGGCCTATTTGGGACATGGTGACGACGTCTACTGGCTGAATGTGAGCCAGAGATGGGACCAGGAACACATGGCACCTGAGCTGGACGGGTGACAGGAGCTGAATCCCAAGGCGAGGAGCGGGGATGCCTCTCCGTTGGCTTCCTGCCGGGGTTCCCCTCCAGTCCGCGGATCTCCACCCTCGTCGGGGATGCCGTACTCGGGGGAGAAGGAGAAGGTTCCTTGGCTGCCTTTTCAATCAACTCACGCTGTGCCACAATCCATGTCACCCTCTCCTTTCCTTCCGGAAAAGAGGTAAGGTGATATTTTAATAAGGACCTCTGGGCGAGAAACAGGTAGTTATGTGCCGCGTGGGTGGGCATGAGAAGACGGGCCTTGGCCAGGTAGCCATCGATCTCCTGCAACCACTCAGGGCAAAACCCACGCTCGAGGGCGGAAATACTGATACCAGCAAGCCTTAGCGAAGGGAAAAAACTCCAGCCCACGGCAAACTCACAGCGACAGGCGTCTCAGTCTGGCGGCAGTCTACTGTCATGGATGGCCCTCACGAGCCATCAATAAGATGCCACATATCAACCGGTGAGTTTGCACAGTTTATTAAGGGAAAGGATGAATGACAAAATATCAAGCCACGGGGGGCTAATACACACTATAATGGTAACTCAGTCTATGACGAGGAAGATAAGATTCATAATGAAACACACTTACGATAATAGATGAAGGGTTGTAAACGTCTGACCAGAGGAATCCTCAATGATGTCAGACAAGGGGTTGTCCGACGAGACTGCAGCAATGCTCAGCCCTTAGCTGATCCCTTAAATAGGGCTCATGATGGGACAGCTGATGGCAATCGCTAATGCAGCTCAGCTGTCAGAGAGCTCCACTCTGACAGCCGCAAGCCCCTTCGAGCGCTGTCACAATAAGAGCTCGGAGAGCCATCGGGGATACACACATCAGCTGGGAGGAAAATACTGTATGGCCCGAGCGTGGATGAAATCAGCGCTCGAACAATGACAAATTTTGTCACACGAGGTTTCTGGTTACACGTACACGGACAGCAGAGGTGCAGCTTGAATCCAGCTTGAGGCAAAGCTGTCAATTTGCCGGTCAATCTATGTTCCTACCCTCACCTATGGTCACGAGCTTTGGGTAATGACCGAAAGAATGAGATTGCGGATACAAGCAGCTAAAATGAGCTTTCTTCGTAGGATTGCTGGACTCACCCTCAGAGATAGGGTGAGGAGCTCAGTCATCTGGGGGAGGCTCAGTGTAGAACCGCTGCTCCTCCACATTGAAAGGAGTCATTTGAGGTGGTTTGGGCATCTGATCAAGTTGCCTCCTGGACACCTCCCACTTGAGGTGTTTTGGGCAGATCCCACTGGGAGGAGACCCCAGGGTAGACCCAGGACTCACTGGATAGACTATGTCTCCCAGTTGGTCTGGGAACACCTTGGTGTCCCCTTTGAAGAGCTGGAGCAGGTGGCTGGGGAGAGGGAAGTCTGGGCTTCTCTGTTTGAACTGCTGCCTCCGTGACCCGGACCTCCGGAAAAGTGGTAGAAGATGGATGGATGGATGGATGGAGAATTAGGTTTAGGTTCAGTAACATTAAACAAAAACATTACATTTACTAAGTATTACACAGAGATACTGTACATGCATACCCACTCATTCACACAAACACACTATATGAACCATTTTGATGAAGACTCAAGCCTTCCAGAAAGCCTCATCTGGCAGGGGCCCTCCTCCAGCTGGGCTCTCCTCTGGACTGCCAAAGCACCTTTGATACCATGTGCAGTCACAGGTACTGCACATCCCCAATCAACACGTGTCACTGATCAATAATTAGGGGAAGCACAGGGTGGAAGCAGACAATGCGTAATATTGCCAAGATTAGGAGCATCTTGTCTCAGAGTGATGCTGAGAAACTAATCCACACTTTTGTTAGCTCTAGATTAGATTACTGTAACTCTTTATTATCAGGTTGTCCTAAAACATCTTTAAAAAGTCTTCAGCTGATCAAAAGTGCTGCAGCAAGAGTTTTAACAGGCACTAGGAAGAGATCATTTCTCCGGTTCTGGCCTCCCTTCACTGGCTTCCCATAGAGTTTAGAATTAAGTTTAAAATCCTTCTTCTTACTTACAAAGCTCTAAATAATCACGCCCCTTTTTATTTAAAAGATCTGATACTACCCTATTATCCTAACAGAACACTACGCTCCCAAAATGCAGGATTACTTGTAATACCTAGAATCTCCAAAAGTACAATGGGAGGCAGAGCCTTCAGTTATCAAGCTCCTCTCCTGTGGAACCAGCTGCCAATCTGGATTCCGGAGTCAGACTCGATCTCCGTTTTTAAAAATAGGGTTAAAACTTTCCTTTTTGATATAGCCTATAATTAGGAAGGGATCATGTGCCCCTGAACCCTCCCTTAGTTATGCTGCTAATAGGTTTAGACAGCTGGGGGACCTCCAACAATGCACTGGGCTTCACTTCTTCCTTCACTCTCAATGAAATATTTTTGCTGGTCATTAACATGTTTGTTCTCTCCCATAGATTGAGTCCCTGTCGTGCTGTTTGCTCTCTACATGTCTGTTCTTTTCTTCTCTATCCCCTCACCCCCCAGCCAGTCGCAGCAGATGACTGCCCCTCCCTGAGCCTGGTTCTGCTGGAGGTTTCTTCCTGTTAAAAGGGAGTTTTTCTCTCCACCGTCGCCAAGCGCTTGCTCACAGGGGATCGCCTGATTGCTGGGGTCTTTCTGCAATTGTGGGGATTTCCCCCACAGTTGAAAGGGCTATGAGATAACTGTTGTTGTGAAATGGCGCTATATAAATAAAGTTGAATTGAATTCACCATTTCCAATTTAAAAACACTGATTAAAATATAAAACCTATAAAAAGTGCAAAGTTATAAAACATGCAACATAAATTTAAAAACTATGTAAAATCTGAAAGACACAATAAAATACTTCCACCCCGTGACATATGCACTGTACAGTACCATTGACTTGACCGAAACTACAATAATGGTTCTTTAGGCTCTACTCCTGCTGTCTTTGCCTTTTTTGTATGCATTTTCTTAAAGCTCCTTACTTGCAGCTCTCTCCACCCACAGGAATGCTGAAAAATATGATTAGATTCCAAAAATGTAGCGTTGTGGCACCATGGTGTTGGACTTCTCCACCCAGGGGAAAATGGATCAAATTAGGAGGTGTCACCGGGGGGTATCAGATGGGACAGTAAGGACTATGCGCCCCCAGGGGAGAGGAGTAAATGCCGGAGAGAAGAAGTGTGTTGGGGCGGAGCCAGTGTTATGTCATGTTAATGTGCCACACAATTCTTTGTTCAGACAACAATGGTTATGGTCGGAAGTGCGGGTCTCGATGCATGGGAATAAAGGTATAAAAGAGTAATGCACAGAGACCCGAAAATCTCTTTTGCTGCAAAATATGTTGGAGGAAGGATAAAGTTACTGTGTCGTCCAGCTCGTTGTCTCGCCTGTCTCCTTTCTCCACACTGGTGATCCTAAGATGTGCCATGGAAAGCGAGTTGAGCACCGCCCCGGAGACTGCCTGGAGGGACAGCACCAGCACCGCATGCGTGGTCCCAATACCCGACAGGAACAGACTGCTTTATGTCACAGACACACGTTTGGGGAGATGGTTTTTGGTGGACTCCGACTCCCAGAAGAGCCTCATCCTGCTGGTCAATGCAGACAGGGTGGCAGGATGCAGCGGTCCTGAGCTCACGACCGCCAACAGATCCACCATCAGGACATTTGGCAAGCGGACACTGATGATATGCTTACACGGATGCAACTTTCAGTGGGACTTTGTGATAACTCCATGTTCCGGCCCCACTGTAGGAGCAGACTTTCTCTGTGCTTATGGATTGTTAGTCACTGTTGTAATAGGAGATTAGTGGACACTGTCTTTTTTTCCTCACTGCCCTGTACAGCTCAGGGAGCTGGGTCGACAACACTGGCTAACGTTTTATCTCCAGGGGGTAAGTACCAACATTTGCTCGTACAGTTCCAAGCACTCACAGTCCCGACTTTTTCAGCTACGGTAACGAAACACGGGGTCGAGCACTTTATAACGACTAAACGCCTGCCAGTGTTCGCGCGTCCTCGGCGTTTGGATGCAGCTAAACTGGCCAGCGCACGAGATGAGTTTGCCAACTTAGAGCAGTTGGGCATAGTCAGGCACTCCAACAGCCCGTGGGCATCCCCGCTACACATGGCACCTAAAGCCGACGGGTCGTGGCGACCGTGTGGCGATTTCCGTTGCTTGAACAATGCTACAGAACACGATTGCTATCCTGTTCCACACATCCAGGATTTTTACATGCACCTGGCTGGGGCGCGTGTTTTTTCCAAAGTGGATATGGTCCGCAGTTACCACCAGGTCCTGGTGCACATGGAAGACGTTCCAAAAACAGCAGAAATAACTCCTTTTGGCCTTTGAGTTTTTACACATGCCATTTGGATTAAAAGGCGCAGCGCAGATCTTCCAGAGGATGATGGACACAGTGCTTCGTGACTTGTCCATTTTTGTCTACTTAGACAACATTCTGGTAGCCAGCGCATCTGAGGAGGAGCACATTGCCCATCTCAGGACAATTTTCCAGAGTTTGGAAGCGCACGGGTTGATAGTTAACCCGACAAAGTGCTAGTTCGGTGTGCCAGTGATTGACTTTTTGGGCCACTGCATTTCGCCAGAGGGCGTGATACTGTTATCGGACAAAGTGCGTGCTGTGTCGGACTTTCTGCACCCGCAGTCTGTGAGGGCACTACAGGAGTTTTTGGGAATGGTTAATTTTTATAACCGCTTCCTTCCCCGGGTAGCCCAGCTGATGCAGCCGTTGTACGCCTTGCTTAAAAAAAGAAGCCCGCAGAAGCCATCAACTGGACTCCCGAGTGAGTCCAGGCTTTTACTAACGCCAAAACAGCGCTTATGGCTGCCACGTTGATAGCCCACCCGGACCCATCTGCATGGATAACGCTCACTACAGACGCATCTGACGTTGCCATAGGGGCAGTAGTGGAGCAGTGCGTCTCAGGTTCACGGCAGCTGCTTGCATTTTTCAGCCGCACTTTGCGTGACAACAAACGCAATTACAGCATGTTTGATAAAGAATTACTTGCTCTCCACCTGGCGGTGTGCCATTTCCAGTTCTGGCTGGAGGGGTGCGAGTTCACTGCATTTGTGGACCATAAGCCACTGATGTACGCAATAGCCAAGGTCTCGGAACCATGGTCAGCCCGGCAGCAACAACAGTTGGCTGCAATTTCGGAGTTTACTACCGACATTCAACACGTTGCCGGTAAACTCAACGTCGTAGCCCATTGCCTGTCACGTGCGTTAATCGCCTCGGTCTACATGGAAATAGATTTCCTTGCCATGGCCGTGGCGCAAGCTGGCGACGCGGACATTTGCACACTCTAGTCTGCGCCAATGGGGTTAAGGCTGGAGAGCAGGGCAGTGCAAGAAGGGTGCCTTCCCTTTCTCTGCAATGTCTCCACCGGCTGCCTGCGCCCAGTGGTTCCGAGCTCTTGGCACCATTGTGTTTTTGAGTCGGTCCACTCCCTTTCGCACCCGGGAGTGTGCGCTTCAGTGAAGCTAGTAGGGGTGAAATTCATCTGGCCGCGCTTGCACAAGGACATGAAACAGTGGGCTGCAGCTTGCGTCGTGTGCCAGTGGGCCAAAGTGCAGAAGCACACCAGAGCCCCCCTCGAGCCATTCCATATCCCGGCCAGGAGGTTCGACCACGTCCACGTGGATTTGGTGGGATCCCTCCCACTGTCGCAAGGTTTTACGCCCCTCAACAATCGTGGACCGCACCATCCGCTGGCCTGAAGTGGTCCTGCTGGCTTCTACCATGTCCACAGAAGTAATGCGCGCTTTTTTGTTGGCTTGGGTTGCACGTTTTGGATCTCCATCGGACATCACGTCTGATGGGGTCCACAATTAGTTTCAGAACTCTGGTCTGTGATGGCCAAGAGCCTGGGGGTCAAAAATTAATCTCACTACCACGTACAACCCCCAGGCTAACTGGTTATGCTAGTGTTTTCATAGCTCGCTTAAAGCAGTGCTCAGAGTGTCACTCATGCACACAAACTGGGTCGACTGCCTGCCCTGGGTTCTTTTAGGGTTGCGCTCCACACCTCAGTTGGATTTGGAAGCCTCCCTGGCAGAACACGTTTTCTCAGCCACTGTGGATCCCCGGAGAGTTTTTAACCAGAAAACCCCGCGCCCGAGGCTGATCTGCCTGCGCAGTTTTTACACAGTACGGAGGCTGTGAGCATACTGGGACCGGCCCACCGTTGTTTTCCCCACACCTTTGTCTAAAAAAAGCTTGCAGAACACCAGTTTTGTTTTTGTCAGGCACGATGCGCACCGGACCCCGCTGTGCCCACCATACGACGGACCATTAAGGGTGTTGGAACCTGGGGCGAAGCATTTTGTGTTAGACTTGGGGGGACATAGAGAGACCATCTGCTTCGACAGGCTGAAGCCCACTTTTGTGTTGGCAGACAAGCAGGTGGGGTTGGCCCAAGCTCCCCGGCGCGAATACCCACCGTTGGTGGCACTGCAAGTTGGTGAGGCCTCAGTGGGGACCTGCGCTCGCAAGGCTGATGTGTTCCCCCCTCTTTTTCCTTCCACAGACTGACATGCCCTCCTGTTCACCCCGCCAGCAGGGCAGTTCGACTGAATCGGCGACCCCCTGCTACGGGCATCAGCTCAAGCCCAAAGGACAGGGGGGTTAGTGCCCTTTCTGGGTGTTTGGGTGGGGGGGGGTCTGTGTGGGGGAATGGTGTTGGACTTCTCCACCCAGGGGACAATGGACCAAAAGGAGGAGGTATCACCGGGAGGTATCAGATGGGACAGTAAGGACTATGTGCCCCCCCTGGGACAGGAGTAAATGCCAGAGAGAAGTGTGTTGGAGCGGAACCAGCATTATGTTATGTTAATGTGCCACACAATTCTTTGTTCAGACAACAATGATTATGGTCGGAAGTGTGGGTCTCGATGCATGGGAATAAAGGTATAAAAGAGGAATGCACAGCGACCAGAGAATCTCTTTTGCTGTAAAATATGTTGGAAGGATAAAGTAACTGTGTCGTCCAGCTTGTTGTCTCGCCTGCCTTCTTTCTCCACAGCGTAACATTTTAAAAGTGAGAAATGTTGACACCAGGTAAAGTGATCCTAAAGTCACTGGTACTGATCAACAACCGTGTCAGCTCCTCTGCAGATGGATGGGAATTATTTAGTGCTTTGGGTCCAGTAAAGATTTTTGTGCTTTACAAAGGTTCCAGAGCAGACTGTGAGAGAGAGAGGGGAGAAAAAAGATTTCTCTGAAAATCAGTATGACAGTGAGATGTGGAGGTGACAGACGGTGAGTGACACACAAGTGAATTATGAAAGAAGATTGGGGGTTAGAAGATATGCTCTAAGCAGGCCTTGACTCTTACTCATTGGATGATAGGCTGTGACCTGGCATGCTGGTGGGGGCTGCAGCAGGCGATGTAATCACTGACCTTTATTCCTTGCTTATTCTGCCTTTGTAAATCCTCAACGGGGATAAATTAAAAAATATAGATTTCAATGTCCTCTTCTGGGTGATGTATGGAGTTATTTTATGAGTTGATCTATACCTATAATTTTTTTATTCACTCTCATTTACATCGTGTCCAAACCCACCTAGTATATAGTAATAATTATAGCCATCAGTGCTTGTGTGTCTTTGTATGAGAAGCCATGTGTGTGTGTATGAGAGGAGGAGATGGAGTGAAAATCTGCCACAACCACCGGCACGACTTCTTTGACAAGGGCAGCAGGCTGTAATTTAATCTGATGGCCCCCCCCTCCCTGCACACAGCTCTGAAGGTCATTCACCACACTGATAAAGCTAAAAGAAAAGCATTTTCACAAGTGATAATCAGCTGCTTATTCCTTCAAATGTCATGTCTGAGAAGTGGCTGCCACAATTTTGCCATAATGCAAACTGTCAGGTGCTTTTTGTATTGCTTGAAGGGGATTTGCTGCTGCAAATTTTCATTCAGAGGATGTCGGGTTGATGAGCAGAATGACTGAGTTGGTTCTGGTAAAAAGAATGCCAAAGTGAGACATAAAAACTGGCAAACAATGGAGGAGCAAGGAGCCTTCATTCTATCTAGCAGATAAATTGGCTGAAATTCAAGCTAGGTAGGTTCGCTGCCAAGATTCAGTTAGACATGTTATATGCAATCTAAATATTTATTTACTGCATATGCTACCATGTCTTAAAGAATAACTGCATTTGAAGTCTCCACAAAAAAACATGTGAAATTGCCTTGCATAGTGAAAGCAGAAGACCGCAAACATAACGGTGTGGAGTTGACTCAGGATCGATTGCATAAAAACCACAGAGCACCAAAGCAACTTCAAAGTGAAGGGCAGATGAGGACGTATGAGGATGAGCAGAATAAAGAGTACTGGGTGAAGAAGAGTTTCAAGGGATGTAGATAGCCTGACAAGTTGTTGCAAATTTCAAACTATTTTGAATTCATATACACCAGATAGTTAAACTATCTGGTGTACCATATGTGATAACGAAAAAGTACAGCCTCCACAGATTTGGTGTCAAAATGTTATCTTCTTAAAATACATTCAGTACAAATAAAACAGCAGATAAGTTTGGATGCATGTTGCTTTTTAACTCCAGCATTTTCACCTGCCACTGCCTCAGGAAACTTTTTACAGCTTTACCAGCTCAGAACTGGAGCTCAGTTCATGACCAACGTGCTGATGTTGCTATGGCAATATTGCTACATATAGGATATATATATATATATATATATATATATATATATATATATATATATGACTGACATGCATCTAAAAACCAAATATTTTTAAAGGGCTGGGAAAGATGAAGAAACAAAAACTTCTTACAGTCTTTGCTGATGAAGATGTGGTTGTAGAACAGTAGTGTATGAGTAAAGTGCACAGCCAATATACTTGGACTGTTAAAGAATAGATCCCATAAAATTACACTAAAATTCTGTGAACTTTTTTCCCCTAAGAATGCTGTAATTAATACAAGCCAGGTATTGGTAATCCACAAGACCTAGATTCACGTTATTACATTCCACAGACAGACCAATATAAGACATCTAAAATAATAATAATAATAATAATAATATGTATGTAGAGTCCGCATGTATGTCCAAACCCTAAGTGACAAAAGAGACTTCTTTTTTTTTTAAATCAACACATACCGGTATTTGGTATGTGTTTGGTATGTGTTGAACATGGAGGATGTTCATTCAAGCGTTTAATTGGGTAAAAAAAAAAAAAAAAACTTATCACAGACATGTCACAAAACCATTTTATTTATAATACCAACCTTCTGGCTTTAAGAAACATTTAAAAAAAATGAATGAAAGAAAGTTATTGAAGTCAATTGCAATTTTTTTTTAAACCAAGCAGAGTAAAAAATATGAAATCACTTAATTCTGGCACAAAATATTTCATTGCACCAAGCTGATAAACATCAATCATGGTCCCAACATGAGAAATGTCAGTTGAAACGAGGGGACTGTAAAACTTCAAGATGGTAAATCATTACAGAATGTAGCAAAACACGGTTATTCAGTCTGTGGTGTCTAAAATCTTGGCCAAGTACAAACAAAACGGGAAGGTTGTAAAAGGGATGCACACTGGTTGATCAAGGAAGACAGTGTCAAGATAGAAAGCTTAAAGTAATACATCTTAAAAACAAAAACAAAAAATGCACAACAAAACAAAAATGAGGAACAGATGAGCGGAAACTGGGGTCAATATGACCGAGCTGTAAGAAAGGTAATGGGATTTACAAACAGAACAGCCAAATGAAATCCATCATTAACATCAAAACTGCAAAAAAAAAGAAAAAAAAAAAGAAAAAGAAAAAGAAAGTTCCAGAAGGCTAAAGAAAAGCAATCATGGACTGTGGATGAAAGTGATTTGGTGACAAATCTGCATTCAGCAAGGTGATGATCTGGACCTTTTGCTTGGTGCCGTTCCAGTGAAATTTGTGAAGATGACTGGCTAAAAAATACATGCAGATTTCCACAATCATCGATGATTTGGGGGAGATGGCAATCATTACATCTTAAATAAAGGCACAAGTTTACATTGAAATTTTCTTATTTCATCAGTTTAAAGGATGTTTGGTGATGATTACATCATTTTACAAGATGATAATGCATCTTGCCATTTGGTAAAAAATGGGGACTTTCCTTGAAAGACATAATGACAAAGGCAAAATGTTTCTTAAAGCCAGAAGGTTGGCATTTTGAACAATTGTGACACGTCTGAGATTAATTTAGTTAAAAAAAAATCACTAAACAATTGGATTTGACATGATTTTAGTAGTAAAGACCCAGAAGCAGACAATGAGACAGTGCTGAATGAGTTTATTGTATTTGGACAACAGTTATGCTAGAGCGAGTCTGGCAACCTTGTGGGGAGAAGGCAAGAGAGATGAGGAACAAACAGGGCTGATGGACAATATGCAATAAGCTTCTTCTGTGGGCATCTTCTTGACCCGAATGAGGGGAGAACTTTCACTGTGGTGAACTTGAACACTAACAGGGAGAAAGGGGAAGCCTCAGCCAAGGCACAGGGAGTTACACTGTTTGAAATTAACAATGGGAATTTATAGACTGCAGAGAGAGTTGATGAGGTGTAATTCACCAGGAGCTGGTCCTGGTCTGACAGGACAAAGGTCCACCTGTGCACAGGTAAATCCTGGGCAATGGAGGAGTTGAAAGTAGCTTGCATGATCTCTCATAGGAGGCAAGGATTGTAGCATGAACAAAGCATTTAAGCAGCATACAGCTGAAAAGACCACTCTGGACTGCATACATGAAGTGTAACATCTCCATGCATAGGTGATATCCACTCCCTCTTCAAAAGGCTACTCAATGTGTTACTCAATACTCAATGTGTCAGCTGCAGGGAATGAGAGCAATCATGAGAGGTAAAAAAAAAAGTGTGCAGCCCGGATCACTACAGAATGAACATCCTTCAAAAGTGGTGATTCCATAAGTTTTGCCAGGGGTTGTATAATATATAATGATGATTTTAGAAAAAAAAACTAATTTAGTTAAAATAAACAAAATGAACTGCTTTTCAACAACAGATAACATGCACTCCAAGATAAGTCTCATGAAAAAAAAACCCCAAAAAACAAAACAAAAAAAAAACGGTATAAGAATGCAACAAAAAGCAATAAACAAAGGAAAATAAAAGCTGCATGGTTCACTGCAAAACACATCACAAATCGATATCCTGCAATCTTAAAAATTGTATTTTTCAACCTTCGGTGTGTATGTTATTCTTCCAAGTGAAAGTGTCTCATCCACTTTAACTGCTTATCCAACTCTATATTGTTGATGGGGTGCAGGGCTCCACAGCATGAAAGGTTGCTGTGATAACAGTCATTTGCTAGTCTACAATAGAGTTAGCAAGTCCACATACCTCTACCAAGGTGGACCCTCTGGTAATATTTTCATGCAAATATGTTCATAAAGATGTTGTCACGCCTGAGCGCTGATTGCTATCTGCGCTCAGGTTGTCCAGTTTAGCTCCAGCTTCATCCCATTCCGGGCCTGGTCTTACGGCCTCCCCTGAGGCTCGTAGCTTTGACAGCATCTCAGACTTCTGACTGTCAAGCCCAGCTGCTCCGGGACAGCTGTCTGTTATTATCAATTACCTTCCCCGCTCCTGATTGGGTTCTGTCCCTCATTTAAGGGAGCAGCTGAGAATCACTCCTCGCTGCGACCTAAACAGAGGAAAGACGTACATCGTGTTTCCGCGACTGGAGTTCCTACGTCCAACTCCAGTCCCCTCGGTGTTTCTGCTCCTCACCCACCTGTAAGTGTTACTGCTCAGCATGGGTTCCTTCCCCGCTGCACTCCTTAGCCTCTCACCCTAGTCGGAGTTCTACCTTGTGTATGTGCGTATTTTTGCCCCTCGTGGCTCTTTACTTTGCCATTTGTATGTATTCTGTTCCTTTGTTAATAAAGTTACGCAAACTCACTGGTCGCCTATAGCGTCTCCTTTATAGCTCGTGAGAGCCATTCATGACAGATGTGTCATCAACCAAACTAACAGCCTGAGGTGAGTAAGAAAATCAAACACCTACTGTACATACCAATACAGAATCACTACGTGTTCCTTTTCTTGGAACAAGTCAAATGTCTGGCAGTGATTTCCCATTGATTGGTCCAAGCAATATTCTGCTGTTGTTCCAATGACATTTGCTTTGTTCCACTAATAGTCGCTACTGATAATTCTTCATTTTGCTAATGCAAAATCATTTGTTCACTGATTAACCTCTTGCACTCCGGGATACCACGGGCGGTCACATCTCTGCGTTCTAGTGCGTCTCAGTGCGCACTGAAAAAAAAAGCTGCATTTCCGTTCTTCCAGTACAGACACAGCTGCGAACAGAAAGCCAAAGGAGTGTTTTGATTGGTTTAGATTGGTTTGGATTTGATTGACCTCTCATTCGACTAATAAGAGCCTTGAATTGGGTTTCTGAAACCTTGAAGAACCAATGACTGAAAACCTAGCAAGAAGGACCTGCCTACCAACGACTACGAATACAACGAGCCAATTGAAGCAGAGAAGTTCGACGATTGAAACGCGTGCGTCCCGTGTGTAAAATCTGTTTTGTCTAAGCTGCTGGGTGACACACATTGAGACCTGTGTGTAACGGTAGCGTTAGCCAGTCTTTTTTTTATTACTACTGTTCTTATTTGTTTTGAAAAATTGTTCACCAAAACCGCAATCACGAGTCCGTAAAAAACCACAAGTCCGTAACAAGCGGACCAGCTTCATGTTCGTCTGACAATGAGGAACAGATGTTCGCCAATGACAATTCTGCAAAGGTGAGTGGGCCAAAATTCCTCCACAGCGCTGCAAAAGACTCATTGCCAGTTATTGCAAACACTTGATTGCAGTTGTTGCTGCTAAGGGTGGCCCAACCAGTTATTAGGTTTAGGGAGCAATCACTTTTTCACACATGACTATGTAGGTTTGGATTTTTTTTTCCCTTAATAATAAACACCTTAATTTAAAAACTGCATTTTGTGTTTACTTGTGTCATCTTTGTCTAATATTTAAATTTAGTTTGATGATATGAAACATTTAAGTGTGACAAACATACAAAAAAAAAACAACCTCAAGTCAAGTCAATCCTTTATTGTCATTGTATTCAACACAATGAAATTGGAGATGCTACTCCTTAGGTGTACGTCAACATAACACAATAAATTAATAATAAATCACAGCCACACACAATCTGTAAAAGTTAAAACCCTAAAAAAAAAACAAAAAAAACCTACCAACCTGCAAATAAAATAAAAGTTTGACTAACATGATCACAGCCACGCACAATCCATAACAGTTAACATCCCTAAAAATGACCTGTGAATATAAAATAAAGGTTAGAATGACATGATACAAAAAAATGCAAGATGAGCATAAATAATGATTGAGAGTTTAGTGCAACAACAGCCTGAGGGAAGAAACTGTTCCTAAATCTGGATGTATGAGCTTTGATGGAGCGAAAACGTCTGCCTGATGGCATCAGTTGAAACAGTCCATTTCCGGGGTGTGTAGAGTCTTTTGAAATGATGGAGGCTCTTTTGAGGTAGCAAGCGGTGGCAATGTCCTGTACAAATGATCCGTTGCAGTGATTTCTTCTCTGCAGTTGTGCTGCCTGCATACCACACTGTAATGTTGTAAGTTATAATGCTTTCAATAGCCGATTGATAAAAATTAGATACCAGGAAGGTGGCAAACACTTTTTCATACCACTTTAACAGGGGATGTGGTTGTGTTCAGAATTAACCAATCACATTCAAACTCATGTTAAATGGGAGTCAGCATACACCTGCCACCATTTAAAGTGCCTCCGATTAACCCCAAATCAAGTTCAGCTGTTCTAGTAGGCTTTTCCTGATGTTTTTGCATCCACATCTTACAGCACAAGCTATGGTCCACAGAGAGCTTCCAAAGCATCAGAGGGATCTCATTGTTCAAAGTTATCAGTCAGGAGAAGGGTACAAAAGAATGTCCATGGCATTTATGGACATTTTCCACTAGTGTCAGTTTGGCTCAGTTCGGTTCGTTATGCTTTGTAGGCTTTTCCATGAGGGACTGTAACGGTTACTGTCCTGATTTTTCAGACCCACCGGAGAGTGGTTCTAACCGTGCCGTACCGACACGAAAATGTGACATAAAAACACTGCATGCCACTGATTGGTCCGGGCATAATGTCATGAGAGCGACGTTTGAAGGCTGAACAGAATCTGGAGCCGCCATTTGCAAAGATTCATTTGTGAGCCAGCCGGCAAGCAAGCGTCAGTATAAACAACAACGATAGAATAGCTTCACAGAAATCAGACCCACAGAAATCAACACTGCGGTCCAGCAGAGTTTTCTGTGCCTTTCAGTTGATGAGAGAATCCAGAGGCAACTAGACGGAGCCACCCGAAATGAATTTGCGGCCACTGGAGCACCCAACTTCAGCAGTTGAAAGCCGTGATATTCGGATATAGAGGATGGTGAGTGATGTGATATGATGTGATATTATGCATCTTTTACATTATTTATCCCAGCAGTGGAAAGTTCACTTTGAACAGACAACAACAACGTCGCTTGTGTGCAGATAATGAGCTAGCTAGTTAGCCGTCAATGCTAACTCTGTGCTCTCCTTGTATTTTGCGCTTGTGTTGACAATATCTGATGAAATAAACTAGTTGTAATTCTGATCAAAAACCATAGATCCGATCACATTGGGGAATGTTTTATTTTGAATTTGCATTACAACTCTGTTATCTCTTGCATAAATGAGTAGAAAGAGTTACTCAGAGATCACTTTAAAGTACTTTGAAATTGATGCAATTTTCATGTCACACAAAAACTGGGAAAAATGAGGGTATACGACCAATAGTTTCGATTCTAACAGCAAAATCGATTATTTTTTTTTAAATTGCAATGCAAGTCTGAAACTCTTTTATGTTCCCTTGCATATTATAAAAACGAAACCGACATCTGCAAATTATAGAAAAAGAGAGAGCGCTTGAAAGTCAGATACCCCTGATATAGTGCACTGGACCCCCCCCCCCAAAAAAAAAAACCCCCACCCAAATATGTTTTAAACTTGTTTTGATTATCCACCACCCATTTCTGTCTTTTGTCTAGGCAAGAGGAAAACGATCCACCCCAAACCGGACCTCGTGTCACTGTTTACAGAGATGCAGGCTGAAGATCTGTTGAACCGGGACCAGCTTGAGTGGCACATCCAGTTGCTTCTTCTTCTTCCAGTTGCCATCCCCTGTGAGCAAGCACTTGGCGACGGTGGAGAGGAAAAACTCCCTTTTAACAGGAAGAAACCTCCAGCAGAACCAGGCTCAGGGAGGGGCAGTCATCTGCTGTGACTGGCTGGGGGGTGAGGGGATAGAGAAGAAGAAAAGAACAGACATGTAGAGAGCAAACAGCACGATGGGGACTCAATCTATGGGAGAGAACAAACAAATGTTAATGACCAGCAAAAAAAATATTTCATTGAGAGTGAGGAAAGGAGTGAGGCCCAGTGCATTACTGGAGGTCCCCCGGCTGACTAAACCTATTAGCAGCATAACTAAGGGAGGGTTCAGAAACACATGATCCCTCCCTAATTGTAGGCTATATCAAAAAGGTAGGTTTTAGCCCTATTCTTAAAAACAGAGATCGAGTCTGACTCCCGAATCCAGATTGGCAGCTGATTCCACAGGAGAGGAGCTGGATAACTGAAGGCTCTGCCTCCCATTGTACTTTTGGAGATTCTAGGTATTACAAGTAATCCTGCATTTTGGGAGCGTAGTGCTCTGTTAGGATAATACGGTAGTATCAGATCTTTTAAATAAAAAGGAGCCTGATTGTTTAGAGCTTTGTAAGTAAGAAGAAGGATTTTAAACTTAATTCTAAACTCTATGGGAAGCCAATGAAGGGAGGCCAGAACCGGAGAGATATGATCTCTCTTTCTAGTACCTGTTAAAACTCTTGCTGCAGCATTTTGGATCAGCTGAAGACTTTTTAAAGATGTTTTAGGACAGCCTGATAATAAAGAATTACAATAATCTAATCTCGAGCTAACAAAAGCGTGGATCAGTTTCTCAGCATCACTCTGAGACAAGATGCTCCTAATCTTGGCAATATTACGCAAATGATAGAAGGCAGTCTTAGAAACAAATTTAATATGTGAATTGAAGGACAAATCCTGATCAAAGACTGTCCTGCTGGATGTGCCAGTGCGGAAAACACTGCACACTTTAGTGATAGCACCAGTATACGGAGGAATTCTGGGCCATATTAGCATCTGTATTTTCTAATAATGGGTTAGGGCAGGGGTGTCGAATTGTCATGGTCCAGTGAGTGCTCACCCCCTCCTTCCTGTGTCTCTCCTCTCCGGCAATAAACACACCTGGGAGAGTGGATGCACCTGCTGCTTTTCAGCAGCCAATGCTTATAAGGACCACGTTGTCAATGCCTCAGTGCTGGCTTGTCTGGGTTGCTGCCATCGGTGCGGGTGCGTCTTCGGGGACTGCATGCGCTCACCTGCCCTTCCATCCACACTCCTCAGCAGCTATTCTCTACCTGGTCAGGCACCACCAGTCTCTCTTCACTATGACCTGCTTCATCCTGCTGATTCGTCTCTCCCCGCTGGGTTCCCTGGCGGTTCTTGTGTTCTACTCACGTAAGTGGTAATTTGGCCAGCCAATTCCCTGTTCTCCATTTCTCTTCACACTGCTCTCGTTCATCTCTCCACAGGACTCCTTCCTCTGGTGAGTGACGTTTTCTGCAGCTGAATGCGAGTTATTTCTTGAAATTAATAAAAACCCTCAAACGTGTACTCTGGCGTGGTTGTTTTGTTGTTGTTGTACTCTGCATGTGAGCTGTAAGCTAAAATCATGACAGAACGAGTCAGCCTTAACCTTGGCTCAGCGAGTGCAGCAGTGGCGGAGCATTCCATACTGGACCGTCTAGAGGCCACCAAGAGACAGGTGGCCATGCTCACACAGCAGCTGCCGACAATTTCGCAGC
Source organism: Pholidichthys leucotaenia (assembly GCA_020510985.1). NCBI lineage: Eukaryota > Metazoa > Chordata > Actinopteri > Cichliformes > Pholidichthyidae > Pholidichthys > Pholidichthys leucotaenia. The sequence goes on from CM035841.1 coordinate 293,904,806, forward strand.
AGCTGGGCATGGTCACCAACTATTTGGCTAATTTGGCTCCTTCGGGTCCTCCCGTTCCTCCTGCCTCTATTATGCAAACCACCATCTGTCGTACCACTTCTGTTCCCACGCTTGCCCCATACGTGGGGGAAGTGGGGAAATGTAAGGAATTTTTATTTCAGGTGCGGCAGTATTTGGGGCAGGTGGGAGGGGAGTATTCGAGCAATTCTGCGAAAATTCACCTTCTGACTCTTTTACTTTGGTACTGCGCCCTTTGTTGGGCACGGTCCATTCTTGACAGCCCTGAGGGGACTGTGTACACGTTTGACCGATTTGTAGTCCAATTTACTCGCACTTTTGACCATACAGAGAGCCAGGGTAACATTTTAAGCCACCTACTGTCTCTCCACCAGGGGACTCGGTTAGCGGCCAAGTTCTCTGTGAAGTTTTGGGTCGAAGTGGCGGACTTGGGGTGGAAAGAGGTTGCGTCACGCAGTGCATTCCTCACCAGTTTAAATGCTCACCTCCGCGATGACCTGGTGGTTTATGCTGTTCCCAACTCTCTGGATGGTCTAACTGATCAGGCTGTTGGGTTAGATAACCATCACCACGAGCAGGAGCGAGAATCCTCCTCTCGCCCATTCGCCGAGCGGGCACCCACTCCAGCTACTGACACAGTGGGCGCTAACTCTCCTTCCGAGCCGATGGAGCTCAGTCGGTTTCATCTAACCAACGAAGAGCGTCGGCGAAGAAGAAGGGTCAGCGCGTGCGCTTACTGTGCTTCGATGAAGCACAGGGTGCACGACTGCCCCCTGGCACCAAAAAGACGTGGCCCATCAGTAGCCATGGGAGGTATGGTGAGCGGGCCCACTTCCAATTCCCCCTGTAATTTCTCTATTTCGGCCCTTGTTCAATTGCCGGGGGTCGAGAGGAGGGTTAAGGCATTAGTGTATTCAGGGGCAGAAGGGAATTTTATTTCTTCCCAGCTTGTTCAGGATATGGGTATTCCCACTCTCAAATTGCCCACTTCTTACAGTATTACCACCATAGAGTGGGGTAAGAAAAGTATTTAGTCAGCCACCAATTGTGCAAGTTCTCCCACTTAAAAGATGAGAGAGGTCTCCAATTTTCATCATAGGTATACCTCAACTATGAGAGACAAAATGAGAAAAAAAAATCCAGAAAATCACATTGAAGGATTTTTAATGAATTAATTGGTAAATTCCTCAGTAAAATAAGTATTTGGTCACCTATAAACAAGCAAGATTTCTGGCTCTCACAGACCTGTAACTTCTTCTTTAACCCCTTGCACTCCGGTCAATTTTTCTAAAAACGCCAAAAAATAATGTGCCCAAAGTAAATCGAAGCTGTTATTCAACCCTTTGCAGCATCTTCATGGGGTTGGTCTCATTTAAAAGAAAACACTTTGAATTTTTTGGCAAAAAAAAAAAAAAGATCTCTCTAAGTGCTCCGGCCACTGAGTTACAGTCATCTAAACATAGTGAACTTGAAGAAAATAAATTTGGCCTGGGTGCTTTTTTAGATACAAATGCTTGCAAATAACACACAGCTTCAGATCCGGGCTGGAAAATGCAACAGAAATGTAGAACCAAGTGTTATCCAGCTGAGGTCTAAATTTTGTAACAATACCACAAAAAATGAATATTTTACACAGCTTTGTTCTCAGGCTGTTCCCAGGCGTTTTGGAACTGTGCCAAATTGTGCCAAATGGCACAGTTTGGAAAAAACGTCTGTAACTTTTGAATGATTGAATGTAGAAGCTTCATTTAGGGCTCTAATGAAAGGTCACATTCAGGGCTGTGTCTGTGTGTGTGTGTGTGGGGGGGGTTGCCCCCCCCCCCCGCTACAAAGGACGAAGATCGGCCCTCGCTACATGACGGATTACACTCGGATGTGGCATGTTTCCACAGCAACGCTGTCACCGCGGCTTCCCCCCCCCTCGCTACTGTGTGTGTGTGTGTGGGGGGGTGTTGTCCCCCCCCTCGCTACAAAGGACGGCCATCGGCCATCGCTACATGACGGAATAGACTCATATGGCTATGTGGCGACCGCTGCGCAGTCACCGTGGCTTCCCCCCGTGGACCGGGGGGCGTTTGGACCGTGAACGCCCCCCCCCCGCTCCTCTTCTGCAGCAGGGGCGGGCGTTCACGGTCCGAACATGGCAAATGAACCGTTTATCACGGCGCATGCGCTTCGTACTTCATGCGCCGTACAGTTGTAATTTACCGATCGGTCAAAAGTCATTTTTTGATTACAATTTTCAGGAATAAATAATAATTTAGCTTATAACACCTTGCCACATTGTCCTGGCGAACTTCTCTTCCCCATTGTCAGACGAACGCAACGCTGGTCCGCTCGTGGATCCTGGTCAAAACATAATTCCATTATTGCGGTTTTGGCGAATGATTTACGACCTTTGTCGTCAGCCTCCGTCGGTCTATGATGACGGAAGAGAATCCTAAACGTCTATTCTGCTGGAATGAGTGCAGGTCTCACTTGTGGGTGTTCTCCGTGCTGCTGGATCTGTAGCAGGTTCTTCCAGCGTCCTTTTTTTCATCTGTTGCAACAATAAGTCTCTCTTCACCCAGCCCGAACTTCTGTGCTTCAGTTGGCTCCTGCATTCACAGTAGGCGGGTCCTCCTTCCTAGGTTTTCATTCATTGGTTCTTCAAGGTTTCAGAAACCCAATTCAAGGCTCTTATTAGTCGAATGAGAGGTCAATCAGATGAACTAATCTGTTCGGCTGTGTCTGCAGCGCCACACCACTTACATCACCACCATCAGGATCATGCGTCCGAGTCATGCGTCCTGCATCATGTGCTCTCGTGCGCCCTCGTGCGCCCAGGATGCAGAGACTTGCCCGTCCGCGGTACAACGGAGCGCAAGAGGTTAAGAGGCTCCTCTGTCCTCCACTTGTTACCTGTATTAATGGCACCTATTTGAACTCGTTATCAGTATAAAAGACACCTGTCCACAACCTCAAACAGTCAGACTCCAAACTCCACTATGGCCAAGACCAAAGAGCTGTCAAAGGACAACAAAAACAAAATTGTAGACCTGCACCAGGCTGGGAAGACTGAATCTGCAATAGGTAAGCAGCTTGGTGTGAAGAAATCAACTGTGGGAGCAATTATTAGAAAATGGAAGACATACAAGACCACTTATAATCTCCCTCGATCTGGGGCTCCACACAAGATCTGACCCCGTGGGGTCAAAATTATCTCCAGAACGGTGAGCAAAAATCCCAGAACCACATGGGGGGACCTAGTGAATGACCTGCAGAGAGCTGGGACCAAAGTAACAAAGGCTACCATTAGTAACACACTACGCCGTCAGGGACTCAAATCCTGCAGTGCCAGACGTGTCCCCCTGCTTAAGCCAGTACATGTCCAGGCCCGTCTGAAGTTTGCTAGAGAGCATTTGGATGATCCAGAAGAGGATTGGGAGAATGTCATATGGTCAGATGAAACCAAAATAGAACTTTTTGGTAAAAACTCAACTTGTCGTGTTTGGAGGAGAAAGAACACCATACCTACTGTGAAGCATGGGGGTGGAAACATCATGCTTTGGGGCTGTTTTTCTGCAAAGGGACCAGGACGACTGACCAGTGTAAAGGAAAGAATGAATGGGGCCATGTATCGTGAGATTTTGAGTGAAAACCTCCTTCCATCAGCAAGGGCATTGAAGATGAAATGTGGCTGGGTCTTTCAGCAAGACAATGATCCCAAACACACCACCCGGGCAATGAAGGAGTGGCTTCGTAAGAAGCATTTCAAGGTCCTGGAGTGGCCTAGCCAGTCACCAGATCTCAACCCCATAGAAAATCTTTGGAGGGAGTTGAAAGTCCGTGTTGCCCAGCGACAGCCCCAAAACATCACTGCTCTAGAGGAGATCTGCATGGAGGAATGGGCCAAAATACCAGCAACAGTGTGTGAAAACCTTGTGAAGACTTACAGAAAATGTTTGACCTCTGTCACTGCCAACAAAGGGTATATAACAAAGTATTGAGATGAACTTTGAATAAGTTCAAAGGCAATAACTTTGTTGTTGTAGCTGGTGTGGTTTTAACCACCGAATCCGTACAGAGTACGGCCCTGCCTCTTCAGAGCATACACCACATCCATGGCGGTCACCGCCTTCCTCTTGGCGTGCTCGGTGTAGGTGACGGCATCACGGATGACGTTCTCCAGGAAGACCTTCAACACGCCGCGGGTCTCCTCGTAGATGAGACCGGAGATGCGCTTCACTCCACCGCGGCGAGCCAGACGGCGGATAGCGGGCTTGGTGATTCCCTGGATGTTATCACGGAGAACTTTACGGTGACGCTTAGGGTCTGGGTGTATAAACCATGTCACACATACTGTACCTCGCTCCGCTTGCCAGAGGGGTGCAAAACTCCCAGACTTTGTTAGTGACTAGGCTAGCAGGCTAGACAGCCTTGATGAAATGAACTGTACAGATGCACCAAACACAAACAAAACCTCTCAAAACATACAAACGGTTTAAATGAATAGAATTTCAGCAACTATCATTGAAATTAAACAACATATCACGCAAATCCACAAACAGAAAAAGTCTGAGTGAAAAATGAGGCCACTGACTTCTGATATCTTCGATTCAGATTCTGGGGTTAGCAGATCCCAGCACCAGGATCATGAATAACAGATTGAGTAGCAGCCCTTACAGTCACTTATGACAGTCGTGTTTTAATACTATGCTGTTGAAATGACAAGGACACTTAGTCAAACACGTATCCCTTATATTCACTTATCCCCACTTATTGTTATGACCCAAGCGCTGGTTCTGATCGCGCTCGGGCTAAGTTATTTCTCGCTGCCGGCCTTGACAGCTGCGGGCTGTATTCTGGCCTCACCGGACTCTTATTGTGAAAGTACTCGGTGGGGCTTCCGCCTGTCAACGGCCGGTCAGCTGATTGTCATTACCGTCGTTAGTGCTTCGCCCTTTTAAGCCCGGCACTGGCGACGGTAAGACGCAGGAGTATCAGTCGACATCCGGTCAACGTTACGTGAGGATTGCTGGTGCGTCTTCATCCTGCCAAGCCCTGGGTCTGCACCTCGTCATAGTAGAGAGTGCCGTAGACCTTCATGTCAAGTCTGTTATCATAGTCATGTCACAGTTAGCTCGTAGCGGCTGGGTTAGCCCTACGAGCCCAAGTCTCGTCATGTGTGTGTTTGTTTGCCCTTAAGGGTTCATAGTTGTGTTTTGTCACGTCAGGAAATAAATTAACATCTTAGCCAAACTCTCTGGTGAACTCTGTGGTGTCTCTTGGTGATCCGCGAGAATCACCACATGACAGTATACTCCTGCCAGGTCGCCTAAAAGGAGGCGCCGCATTGAGACGCCGTTTCACCGGGAGTTTGTGCCTTTTTTGGACTGTTGTTTCTTCTCGCTCGGGTGTCAACATCTGGGAGAATGCCGTCATCCAGGGGCCGCGGTTGGCGCCTGGACCAGGAGGTAGCAAGCGCGCTGGAATACGCCGATGGGGCGCTCCTCGCCGCTACATTTGACGACACCTCCAGTTTCATGCGTTGGCATCTGGGCGTCGCTGAAGAATATCTGGACAGCCTTCCCCTCGACTACGACGATCATCCGGAGGTGATATCGAGGTGGGAGGAACTCGCCGCTCAGCGCAAGGTTCTTCGTGGGCTGGAGGAGGAAGAGAGCGGGAAGCAGAGGAGGAGGCATCCTCGATCCCCGCGTTGGTGTCCCGTTCCCGTCCCGGAGCAGGTCCAGGAGTACGCGCCATCTGGGGGCCGACGAGGACGTCGGCGTAACGGCGCGGGCAATCCTCAGCGGAATCCCCGGCTGGACTCGCTGCCGGCGTATCCCGTCAGCGAATCTTCGAGAGCGGCCCCACCTCGTTTTCCTAGGGAGCCCTCTGTCGCCATCCAGCGGGGAGAAGGAGGAATGACGTCCCCCACAGCAGGATCCATCTCTGCCCCAGGAGGAAGGCAAGTGATTGTTTGTTTGTCACATCTTAATAATGATCTGCCTTGTCTGACTCCTGGGGGCGGAGTTCGGGGTTCGCAGCCCCCCGAGCTCCCTCCACCTGCTGTGGATAAAATTATTAAACCTACTGCCTCTGTGTTCTCCCCCGTGGAGCGGTCCGCGACGCCAGGCCAGTGTCGCCGGACGAAGAGGGCCCCTGCAGTGCTGGATAGCCTGCATCCGGCCCTGCAGTCGCGTCTTGGACGGAGGAGAGGAGCGGACTGCGGCCCGGAGCCTGAGCCGACGAGGAAGCGTCCCCGGGTCTCCTCGCCGGAGCGGTCCGAGTCAGTGGGTCAAGGGTTCCCTGCCTCCACGCGATACGGGTCGTCGGCGTGGACAACAGCGTGGGAGGAACCTGAGGCTGCAGATGTCATCGTGCCAGCTGCAGAGCCCGACGCAGCTGAGTCCAAGTCAGCTGACGAGAGTCGCCCTGAACCCGGATCGTTGGAGTCCTGGGTGGCAACGGAACCCGAGTGCAGGCAAGTGCTCCCTCTTATGTCTCTGTCCTCTTTTGTTGAGCATTTTTGCCTGCCTCTCGGGGAGACGAGTGAGGAGCAGCCGTCTGCTGCGCCCGAGCTCGTCTCGCTGGGTTCCGTTGCTACCGGTGATATTGATCCTGGTTTTCCTGTCCCCGAGCTTTGTTTTAGTGTCACCGGCGGGGAACGGGTCGGAGTCACCGAGGTGGAGGTCCCAGGTTCGGGGGTGGAGTTCGTCAGCGGAGCTGCACCGGAGGCCCACTCGGGCCCCACCGCAGGGGCGGTTTCGGCCCAATTGGGGTCCGACGTGGGTTCGTCGGAGGCCCAATCGGGGTACACCGCGGGTGTGGTTCTGGCCCAATCGGGGACCAACGTGGGTGCAGCTGGGACCCAATCTGGGTCCAGCGGTGATGCAGCGCGAGCGTGGTCCATTGGCGGAGGAGGAGCTGCAGACCGTTCTTCGCGGAGCGGATTCTTGGCTCGTCCTGCTCACCAATCCCCTCAGAATCACCGCCCCTTTTCATCATCGCCGGGGGCCATGGGGGTCCCTGTTCGCTCGACCCGGTTCTCCCAAGTTTTGTTCTCGTCAGGGAGGCCGCTGCGGGTTGTTGATGTCCTGGACTGGTGGCTGAGGGACACGGGTCGGCCGCCGGAGGGACTGTTTCGCCGGTTTGGCGCCTCAGTTCGGCCATCCGACCTGTTATGTGTGCCATGGGGCTACCTAGTTCGACCACCGGAGAAGCGGACGTGCGGGACTTTGGACTCTGGTGAGCCGCCTGGTCCGCCTCCGTTGACCTTCGGTCGACATAAACTGTCGGGGGGTGGTAGTGGTCCCTGGGTGTGTCTCAGTATTTGTGCTTTTTTTTTTGTCCTGGTTATGTTGTATCTAGTGCTCATGCCTTTGTTTTGAAAGCCACAGTCAAGTCAGTCATGTTATGTCAAAGCAATATTAGATTGCCTCTTGTGTTTTTGAAAGCCACAGCCTAGCCATAGTAAAGTTATGTTAAGCAATTTTAGTTTGCTTCATGTATGTTTGCAGTAGCCCTGCTGGCTTATGTATGGTCTGGGTAGAGCATGTGGTGCTCTGTTTTTTTTTGTTTCATGTATAGCCTGGTTTGAGCGAGTAATGCTCTGTTTTTGTTTCATTGTCTGGTATGAGCGGGTAATGAGCGGGTAACACTCACATGTCTCTGCTGCCTGAGGTCTTGCATCACAATTCATTCTTGCATCACAATTTCTGAGATGAATACCACAGCATGGGTCCCCCATACCGCCCCCCCAGAGTCTCAGACTGAGCGTTAACTCTCATGTCCTCTCAGCTTCAGCCTCCACCCATAGCTGCTGTAACAAGGGGTCTTCGGCTCCGCGGCGCTGCTGTGCCGGTGGGGAGCATTCAGCATGGGGAACATTCAGCATGCTCATGTGATTGCTCTGATGAGTCGTTTACCTGGGGAGTTCTCAGGGGGGGTCTTTCGCGCCGAGGAGCTCGAGCCAACACCACCTGCTCGTCTTGCACCATAAAGGCGGGCTTAAGCCTGTCTATACAGATTTTCTCCTGGTGACCCCCCTAAGTCTAACACAAAATGTTTGTCCTCAGGTTCCAGCACTCTAAACGGGCCATCGTAGGGTGGGCGCAATGGGGGCCGGTGGGCATCATGCTTGACAAACACGAACGCCGCATCCTTCAAGGTTTTCGGCACAAAAGTGCGGGGAAAACAGTGGTGGGCCGGGCCAGGTAGCGTCCCTGCATCTGCACTATGCTGTGAACGCGGGGACGAATGGGTGTTCGGCGCGGGGTTATCTGGTAAAAATTCCCCGGGGAGCCGCAGCGGCTGAGAAAAAACAAGCTCTGCTGGGGAAGCCTCCAAATCCTCTTTCGGTGCGGAACACAACCCTAATAGAACCTACAGCAACCGGTCCACCCAATTTGCATCCGTAAGCAAAGCCCTGAGCGCTGCTTTCAGTGACCTATGGAAACGCTCGCATAACCCATTAGCCTGTGGGTTGTACGCGGTTGTGCATTGCATTGCAATGCCCAGGCTCCGGGCCATCGTGGACCAGAGGTCGGAAACAAACTGAGGGCCCCAATCGGATGTGATGTCCAAAGGGGTGCCAAAACGTGCCACCCATGTTGTCAAAAAAGTGCGTGCCACGTCTGCGGACGCGGTGGAAGCTAGCGGGACTGCTTCTGGCCATCGTGTCTTGCGGTCCACCACTGTCAGGAGGTGCATGAACCCCTGCGATGGTGGGAGGGGGCCCACGAGGTCCACGTAAACATGGTCGAACCTTAGCCGGGATATGGAACGGCTCCAAAGGGGCCTGTGCACTTTGGCTCATTGGCACGCTATGCAGGCTGCAGCCCACTCTTTCACCTGTTTGCGCAGGCTCAGGCAGACGAACTTTGCTCCCACCATTTTGACTGACGCGCGCACTCCTGGGTGCGCCAGGGAGTGAACGGACTCAAAAACGCGGCGGCGCCAAGCGCTTGGGACCACTGGTCATGGGCGGCCCATGGAGATGTCACAGATTAGGGGGGGCCCCCCGTCTTACAGTACCCTGCTCTCCAACCTTAACCCTGTTGGTCCAGACTGGAGCGTGCACACGTCCGCATTGCCGATCTGCTCTGTGGCCGTGGCCGTGTAATCTATCCCTACGTAGACTGGGGCCACTAATGCACGCGACAGGCAGTCCGCCACCACGTTAAGTTTACCGGCCACATGCTGAATGTCAGTCCTAAACTCCAAGATCGCGGCCAGCTGTCTCTGCTGCCGGCCCAACCATAGTTTCAAACCTTGGCCATCACATATGTTAGCGGTTTGTGGTCCACGAACGCAGTGAAGTTGCGCCCTTCCAGCTAGAACTGGAAGTGGCGTATGACCAGGTGGAGAGCCAGTAACTCTCTGTCGAATGCGCTGTATTTACGCTCACTGTCGCGCAAAGACCTCCTACAAAAGGTGAGTGGCTGTCAAGAACCGGCGAAGCATTGCTCCACGACGGCCCCTATGGACACGTCCAAGGCATTGGTAGTTAGCGCTATCTGAGCCACCGGGTCCGGGTGCGCCAGTAGTGTGGCCTTTGCCAGGGCTGTTTTAACCTCAGAGAATGCCTGCTCCCGCTCAGGAGTCCAGTCGACTTTGTCCGCCGGTTTCCGTTTCTTGAGTGCGGCATACAACAGCTGCATGAGCTGGGCTGCGTGGGGGATGAACCGGTTATAAAAGTTAACCATCCCCAAAAACTCCTGCATTGCCCTGACCGTCTGAGGCCGGGGAAAATTTGCCACTGCGCGCACCTTGTCCGGCCAGGGTATCACTCCCTCCGGTGAAATGTGGTGTCCCAAAAAACGATCCCCGTCACACCGAACTGACATTTCGCCGGGTTGATTATTAACCTGTGCTCCTCTAACCTCCGGAAAACCGTCCTGAGGTGGGTTACGTGTTCGTCCTCGGAATTGCGCTGGCCACCAGGATGTTGTCCAGGTAGACGAACACAAATGGCAGATCATGCAACACCGCATCCATCATGCGTTGGAATGTCTGTGCTGCGCCTTTTAACCCAAAAGGTATGCATAAAAACTCAAACAGACCAAACGGAGTTATTACTGCCATTTTAGGTATGTCCTCCACGCGCACCGGGACCTGGTGGTAACCACGGACCAGGTCTATCTTAGAAAAAATACGTGCCCCGGCGAGGTGAACGGAAAAATCCTGAATATGGGGGATCGGGTAGCGGTCGTGCGCTGTGGCATTGTTTAATCTGCAGAAATCTCCACAAGGTCGCCACGATCCCTCGTCCTTAGGGACCATATGTAGTGGGGATGCCCATGGGCAGTTTGATCGTCTTATGATAAGATAAGATAAGATAAGCCTTTATTAGTCCCACAACGGGGAAATTCCAGGATTGCAACAGCACAGGGATAGCAACACTCAGAGCAACAATCAGAAGGCAAGAAAAAAAACAAGCAAGCAAGAGCAGCTAATAAACATATGTACGTATTACTATAAAATATATATATATACACACACACACAGACACACAGTGCAGAGCATTGTAGCTGGATGGAATAATATATGAATATATGAACACACAGTGCAGAGCATTGTAGCTAGATGGAATAAATATGTAAATATATAAACACCCACAGTACGGAGCATTGCAGCTAGGTGGAATAAATATGCAAGTATATAAACACACACAGTGCGGAGCAATGTAGCTAGATGGAATAATATGTAGATATATAAATATATAAACACACCCAGTGCTGAGCATTGTAGCTAGATGGAATAAATATGCAAATATATAAACACACACAGTGCAGAGCATTGTTGCTAGATGGAATGAAACAGCATAACCGTCTACTTAGTTATCCTACATGGTATGATTATGTGCCCATACATATTCTCACCCTCCATAGCGACCGGTATGTTCCTAGTTGTATGCCGGAGGGGACCATTGTGTAAGTCTATTGCATCTTTTGCATTCAAAAAACTATTAGTTTGTTACGTCTTTTTGCTATCTCTGCGAGCAGCCCTGCTTAGGTTGTACAGTCTGACAGCCGTTGGTAGGAAGGACCTACGAAACCTCTCGGTTGTGCACCTGGGATGATGTAGTCTGCTGCTAAATGAGCTCCTCAGTGCATTCAGTATGTCCTGCATAGGGTGGAACTCGGACTCCAGCAGAGATGACAGTTTAGCCACCGTCCTTCTCTCTCCTATCTCCTCCATCGGATCAAGGCGCTGCCCCAGGACAGAGCTAGCTTTCTTAATCAGTTTGTTCAGTCTCTTCCTATCGGCTGCAGTAATGCCACTGCCCCAGCAGACCACTCCAAAAGTGATGGCTGATGCCACCACCGTGTCATAGAATGACTTCAGCAGCGCCCCTTGTACACCAAAAGACCTGAGTCTCCTCAGCAGGAACAGCCTGCGCTGTCCCTTCTTGTAGAGTGCATCAGTATTGTGTGACCAGTCTAGTTTATTGTTCAGATGAATACCCAGGTACTTATAGGATGTCACCATCTCGATGTCTGTTCCCTGTATATTTACTGGTACTGTGAGGGGCTGCCCATGCCTGCGGCAGTCCACCACCAGCTCCTTAGTTTTCCTCGCGTTGATCTGGAGGCAGTTCCGATGGCACCAGTCCACGAAGTCCTGGATAAGCCCTCTGTACTCAGCTTCATCTCCATTGGAGATGAGGCCAACGATCGCAGAGTCATCAGAGAACTTCTGTAGATGGCAGTGTGTTGTGTTGTGTGAGAAGTCCGCAGTATAAAGAGTGAACAGGAAGGGAGCCAGCACCGTTCCCTGGGGGGCCCCCGTGCTACTGATGATCGTGTCGGACACACAGTCCCGGGTTCTCACAAACTGAGGCCGGTTCGTGAGGTAGTCCAGGATCCATGATGACAGGTGCTGGTCCACCCCTGCGCGCAGCAGCTTGTCCTTCAGGATCATCGGTTGGATGGTGTTGAAAGCACTGGAGAAGTCAAAGAACATGATCCTCACCATATTCCCGGGCTTCTCCAGGTGGGACAGAGAACGGTGAAGGAGGAAGATCACCGCATCCTCCACCCCAATGCCATGCTGGTAGGCGAACTGGAGTGGATCCATCGCTGGTTCCACCAGGGGGCGGAGGTGAGCAAGGAGCAGTCTCTCCAGGGTCTTCATCAAGTGGGACGTCAAGGCCACCGGTCTGTAGCTGTTCAGGTCTTTGGGGTGGGAAGTTTTTGGTACAGGTACCACACAAGATGTTTTCCACAGCTGTGGTACCCTCCCCAGTTTCAGGCTCATGTTGAAGATATACGTCACAATCCCACACAGCTGGTCTGCACAGGACTTGAGGAGCTTTGCGCTGATGCCGTCCGGTCCCGGCGCCTTCCTCGCCTTGATCTTCCTCAGCTCCGTCCTCACCTGGGTCCTGGTCAGGGTCAGGATGGGGGGCTGTGTGTTGGGAGTGGGGGGGTGTTGGTGGAGTGGGGAGTGGGCAGCAGGACTTGATTTCTTTAGAGGCAGCAGTGGTTGTTGTGCAGTCAGGGGGGAGGGCGGTTGGTCAAATCTATTGAAAAACAGATTCAGGTTGTTCGCCCACTCCCTGCCCCCTGTGGCCTGGGGGGAGGTATTCTGGAGCCCCGAGATGGTTTTGAGGTTTCTCCAGACCCCGCTGATGTCGCTCTGTTGCAGCTTGTCCTCCATCTTCTTCCTGAAGCTGTCCTTGCCTTCTCTGATCTTTCTCCTCAGCTCCCTCTGTACGGACTTCAGCATCTCCCTGTTCCCTGACCTGAAGATCCTCTTCTTCTCTCTCAGAAGTGTTTTTATCTCAGGGTTGATCCAGGGTTTGTTGTTTGAGTGACGCCGTATGGTCTTGGTGGGAACGGATTTGTCCACACAGAAGCTGAGGTAGCCCGTGAAGGTGTGAATGAGGCCATCGATGTCCTCACCATGTGGATCGCAGAGCTGCTTCCAGGCGGTGGCTTCAAAACAGCCCTTTAGGGTGTCCATTGTCTCCTCAGACCATAACTCCACAGTGTGCATGGCCGGAGGTTGTCTGTGCACTAGGGGTTTGTACACCGGCCGGAGATGAACCAAGTTGTGATCCGATCTCACGAGTGGGGGGAGTTGTGATGAGGTGTACGCCTCCTTAGTGTTTGCGTAGAATAAATCCAGTGTTTTATTGTCTCTAGTGTGGCATGTGACATACTGGGTGAACGTGGGTAGAATGGGAGACAGTGAAACATGGTTGAAATCGCCTGAGATGAGGAGAAGAGCATCTGGGTGTTCTGTCTGCAGCCTGCTGGTTACTGAATGGATGACGTCACGCGCTGTCCCAGCGTTCGCCGTCGGATTTGCATAAACAACAATGCAGATCACGTGTGAGTGTTCTCTCGGGAGATATGTAGGCCTCATGCTAACAGCTAGCAACTCAATGTCTTTGCTGCAGTGTCGTTGTTTAACAGTGATATGTCCCGGTCTGCACCAGTTGTTGTTAACATACATTATCACTCCACCGCCCCTAGCCTTGCCACTGTCTGGTGTTCGGTCAGCTCGTATCATGTGAAAACCCTCCAGCTCAATGTTAGCATCTGCTGCTAGTTCAGTTAGCCACGTCTCAGTAAACAAAAGGAGAGAGCACTCCCGGTATGTGCTATCATAACGGGAGATAGCCGCTAGCTCATCTAACTTTCCCAGTATCGACCGTACATTTCCCATGACAACAGATGGAAGGGAGGGTCTGTACCTTATATTTTTTGTCCTCCGCCTTACTCCAGCCCGGCAGCCGCGGCGTTTTCGCCTCAGTTCTCTCGGTATGTCGAGTTTTTCCAATGGGACCGGGTGGCGGTTGAATGCTAGCAGCTGTTCTCTGCTGTATCGTATCCTGCTATAGACAGTGGCTCCGTCCACCGGCTCAGGAGACATTTAGGACGATCTGTGTGTCCGTGATATAAGTGGGGTGAAAAAAAAAAGACGGATCAAAAGAGAGAGGAAGGGAAAAAGACTCGGAATCGAGCCGCTGTTGCAAAAGGCAGCCGACTCGTGTGGCGCCGAGAGAAAAAAAAAAAAAAAAAAAAAATGAAGCCCAGCCTTTCCAAGTTGGCAAACTCCTCACGCACTATGGCCAGTTTAGCTGCGTCCAGGCGCTGAGGTCGTGCGAAAACGGACGGTTCGGTGGTGGTAATAAAGTGCTCCACCCTGTGTTTAGGGATGGCCGCTGAAAACATCGGGACCGTGAGTGCTGGGAACTGGGTGAGCAGTGTGTGGAACTTACCACCTGGAGCTGTGACGTTGGCTAGCGTTGTTGGCCCGGCTCCTTGAGCTGTACCGGGGAGAGAATCAAAAGGCATTGCATTAATCAGGCGTCTGTTAGCAACATCGACTAGTAGTCCGTGTGCACACAAAAAATCAGCGCCTAAGATTGGGAAACTGCATGCCGCTATGACGAATGTCCACTGGTACATATGGCCGTGCGGGGATACAGTCAGTGTCCTTTCACCAAAAGTCTTAATGTCTGAGCCACTTGTGGCAGTCAGCTCGGGCCGCTAGCTCCCGCTAGCCGGTCGGCGTAAGACGGCAGGATGAGGCTCTTTTGGGATCCAGAGTCCACGAGGAACCGTCTCCCCGAGCGTGAGTCTGTCACGTAGAGCAGCTTGCTTTCTTCACTGGTGATCGCAGCTTCTACCGACTGCCGGTCCTGGCATTTCCCAAATGCTTGAATTGGCATGGTGGCATGCATCGGCGTGCGTCCTCTCCAAAAATGGCGGTGGTAGGAGCAGAGTGTGTCTCTCTGGCGCTTCCTGGCCCCCGCTGCCGCTACCATCGCTGGCTCCTTGCTTCCGCTCGCCGTCTCGCTGGGTTCTGATGCCGCTGCGTTCACTGTGAGGGCTCTGGTGGTGAGGATGATACGATCTGCCTCCTGGGCTAGCGCACGGTAGTCACGTGTGGCCAGCAACAGCGAGTTGGCAAGGACCGTTTTGGCCACCGTTGGGAGGTTCTGGAGGAAAAGGTGGGCAAATAGAAAATGCCCGTCGTCTGTGCCATTCAACGCCAACATCTTCTCCATCAGTTCAACCGTCGACCTGTCTCCTAACTCGGAGCGTGTCAGGAGCTTCTCCGCTCTCTCACAGTCCGAGAGCGTGTAGCGCCGGGTCAGCGCGGCTTTGAGAGCCCCGTATTTGTCGTGGGCTGGGGGCTGTTGGAGCAGGCTTGCTACTTGCTGAGTCGTGCGAGTGTCCAGCGCTGCGACCACGTAGTAATATCTGGTGTCATCTGCTGTTATTCCCCGGAGCGCAAACTGGGCCTCGGTGTGGAGGAACCAAGACTTCGGGTTGTGCAGCCAAAAGTCTAGTAGTTTGACCGAAATGGTGCACACGTTGCTGGGGCTTCCTGTCCGGGTCATCTCCGGGGTGTTTGCCTCGTGTTCCATTATTCATCAAGGGTCACCAGTGTGGAGAGAGGAATAATCAGGCCAAGCATTCAGAGCAGATGAACTTTATTCCACCTCTCACATCTCTCAGAATCAGAAAACATTAACCTCATGTCGCAGGGACTCTCTTTTATATTACAACACTCACACGTCTCTGCTGCCTGAGGTCTTGCATCACAGGTCATTCTCGCATCACAATTCCTACTGTCCCCCAGCCCCTTAATCCCCATGCTCTTCCATGAGAGGAATTTACTACATCTCCCTTCCTTCCAGTCTGAGATGAATACCACAGCATGGGTCCCCCATATGAAAAAAAAAAATTGAAAACCCCAAAATAAAAGACCCGGGCAATTAAGAATGAGCAAGAGTCTGTCTTAATATAGTTTTTAGAGTTAGTTGTAAATTTAGAGTGCAATCTGTACCTTAGTTTATAGTTTTAAGCAAGCTTGCCTTTTAATTCGTTGACGTGCTTTAAGTTGGAGCTCATGGAGGGGATAAGTGAGGTACTTCACGGTAACAGAATCCTTCTCCTACCATGACAGCCAATACTCACTGCCTCAATCACTTCGACTGCAGAATGGTCAAAATGGAGTGATCTCTCCAAGCCGTCCTGGCTTCAACAGCTCTCCAGCAACAGCAGACTTGAGCCTTGCTCCTCCTCCGCAGCACAGCAAGCACAACACTCTCTGCCCTTGACTCCCTCCAGCAATGCAGTCCCGAGTCTCACTCCTCCGCAGCACCATGGCAGGCCAGCAGCTCACCAACAACATAGTCCCTGGCCTCACTCCTCCTCCGCAGCACGGCAGGCAGAACACACTCTCGGACAGTTCTGGACGAGCAGAACGGGCCTCACTCCTCTGTAGCTGCACGGCATGAACAACAAGCTCCTTCTTCTTTTTAAGCCAGGTAACATATTTCACTGTGGGGGCTGGTATGACACTTGGTTGTCCAAGTGTGTCATAGGTTAATCTTAATGGTGGTTTTCTGGCTTGCTGAGTCCTTTTATTCTGTCTTATTCTTTATCTCTTTTTATTCTGTCTTATTCTTATTCTCTGTCTTTTATTCTGTTTTATTCAGTAGGTACCACATTTGTTAAACTTAGATTTCTTGGCAGCTGGCAGATAGCCAGACAATAGCTGATTCAAAGGGCTACTTTGGAATAATCTTGAACAAAGTGTCTGTAGTAACCACAGAACCCCAGGAATGAATGCAAAGCAGTGACTGTATTTGGTCTTGGCCATGTGGTTACAGCTTCAACCTTCTTTGGATCAGCTGATACACCATCTTGGGAGATGATATGTCCAACATAAGACACTGAGGGTTGGCAAAACTGGCATTTATCTAGTGACAGCTTGAGACCCTCATCTTTAAGGTGATCAAATACCATTAGCTGCCTGGCCTCATGCTCTTCAAGTGTTGCTCCAAACACAATGAGGTCATCAAGGTAAACTAGAACTTCCAGCAGATTCATGTCCCCGACAGTTTGTTCCATAACGCATTGAAAAGTTGCTGGAGCACCCGATACTCCCTGAGGCATCCTTTCAAATTGATAGAAATCAACTGGGCAAATGAATGCTCTCTTTTCTTTGTCAGTTTCATTCATTCAACTCTTGGTACCGTGTACTGATCAGGTGTAGTGCGTCCATTTAGTTTTCTGAAATCCATACACACCCATATTTTGTTATTCTTCTTTCTCACAACCACTCACAACCACTATAGGTGATGTATAGGGGCTGTGTGACTCAGTGATAATCCTAGCATCTTTCAACTGTGACAGATGCTACCTTAGTGCTTCCACATCAGCGGGTGCCAATCTGTGAGACCTCTCGCAAAAAGGCTTATCGTCAGTGGTTCTGATGACATGGTGTGTACTTTTACAGCATCCAACATCAAACTCATGAGTAGAGAAAACTTCACTGCATTTCAGCATCTTTTCCACTAACCTCTCCTTCCATTCGGTGGGTACTGGTGAAGCACCGAAATCAAAACAGGATGGGGTCAATTTTTTTGTTGACTGAACATTTGACTCTTTGTCTGAAGAAGGTGAGGACACCACATCAAATGGAAACAGGCGAGCTATTAGCATTCCCTTAGCAAGGGTGAGTTCTCTTGCTGACAAATTTCTGACCAGCACAGTAATCTTTTTAGACATCATGGCAGTAGATGCTTGTAACTCTGGTCTCACCAACAGTTCTTGTGTAAACCTTGATTTCTCAGTTGGTTCATCAGGTGTGTCCACCAGAATAGCTTTAGCACTGGGCACCCTTGAAACCTTGGCACTGGGCACCCTTGAAACACTCTGGCTACTCCACCACGACGTATGGTAAGAGGCTTTGATTGTGTGAACCATACAGTTATTCTTTTGTGACTGTCATCATCAGGTGGGAGCTCCGAAAGTGTCACAAAACCCTTTCTGAAAACAGGATGAATGTGTTTGGCAGTGAGAAAACCTTCTCTTCCCTTTTCTTTGCAGCTTGCAAGTAGTCGTCTCACAGTGGGTGTGTTGGTACCCACAGGTATAGAAGTTTCACTTTTAACAACTGGGTCAGGACAAACCAGCAAAAGAGCATCAATAGTCTCAGTTACTCCTACATCCACCTCCATAAACTGCAATTGAAGTGACAAATAGCCATCATAAGGGTAATCAGCAGGGCTGAGACCCCATATCTGTAAGACACTGAGAGGTGTCAATGGCAGATGTGTCAAGTACCGGTCATAGAAGGATCTGTATAGTAAAGTTACTTGAGAACCAGTATCGAGTGTGGCTTTAGCATAGATGTCTTCAATCTGCACTGCTACAGATGATCTAGGCCCCACTAAGCCTTCAGGTATAGTGTCCTCCACTTTCTTGGTTGGTTTGATGCACTTGGTGGAACATGTTCTCACCACTGGGACATCAGGCTGTTCCTTCACTGAGTCCCGTGGGAGTTGCCTAACTTCTTTGTCATTTTGATGAGGTGCTTGTTGACTTTTCTAAGGTTTTCTTCATCCTCACAATCCCACTTAAAACGTCCATCCTCTCCACATTTATAGCAAAATATCCCAGATGCAGCACGGTGGCGCAGTGGTTAGCACAGTGGCAGCACAGCAAGAAGGTCATGGGATCGATTCCACCCTTGACCATCGTGGGTTCGATCCCACCCCCAGACCATCGGTGACCCTTCTGTGTGGAGTTTGCATGTTCTCCCCGTGTCTGCGTGGGTTTACTCCGGGCACTCCGGTTTCCTCCCACATGCCAAAAACATGCAAGTTAGGTTAATTGGCATCAAAACTGGGGATTCTAAATTGTCCTTAGGTATGAATGTGAGAGTGAATGGCTGTCTGTCTCTCTGTGTTGGCCCTGCGATGGACTGGCGATCTGTCCAGGGTGTACCCTGCCTCTCGCCCAAAGATGCTGGGATAGGCTCCAGCCCCCCCGTGACCCGAAAGGATTAAGCGGTAGAAGATGGATGGATGGATGGATGGATCCCAGATGCATCTCTTTCCTTGGCAGATCTTTATGATGTTTCATTTCTTTTATATTTTGGCTGGAAGGGAATTTCAGATTGTGGGCTTGGAGAACTGGGCTGTGTTATAATTGTAGCAACGTTAAGACTAACCATGTCAGCTTTCATAACACTGATGTCATTCCTCAGCTGTTCCATTTCAAAATGGGAGCTGGTCTTGCATGTAGACTTTGGAATGGGGGCAACAGTTTTAGACATAACTGTGCTTTTCATATCATTTCTACTTTGTAGCATATCCTTTTCCTCCCTAACCTCTTTCAGCAATTCACTGAAACTAGGAGGGTCTCGCAGTTTGTGTGTCATGCGTATGTGAAGAGCAATCATGTCATGCCGTAGTGAACCTCTCACCACCTGTTCAATGCAGTTTGTTCATTTCAGACAATGCCACCCCTCCTTTCCTGAATACACAGTGCAGCAGTCTGTCTAACTGAAGCAGGAAAGAAGACAATTTCTCACCCTCACTTTGAAATGTTTGTCTGAACTTTACAAGCTGCACTCTCAGTAGTCCCAAATGCAGTTTCCAAAGCTTGCATGTAGTCATATGAAGTAGCATTGGGATTCTGAGCTCTAAGGAATCTCACTATGACAGAAGTGGGACCCTTTCCAGGGGTGTCAAACTCATTCCATGGAGGGCCAAGACCCTGCATGTTTTACTTCCACCCAGTGTCTTCAGCAGGTGTTTTCACTGATCAGCAATAAGTGGGAAGAAATTCAGTGAAATCACCTGTTGAACACACTGGGTGGAGGTTAAACCTGCAGGGTCTTGGCCCTCGATGGAATGAGTTTGACATCCGTGCTTTAAACTTTCCCATTCTTCCAATAAATGCATTGTCTGTCCTGCCCATGTGTCATACTCTTCACCACTGGAGATGGGTTTCAGACCTGAAAACACATGGCGCTTTCGGTATCTTTGAGTATCAGCAGGTACAGCGTTACATTTATCCACCAAAGAGCTAATGGCACTGATGAGTGCAGCATTCATGTCCAGAGGTGCAGGATTAAGTAAGCCTTTAACATCAGCAAAGGTCTTCCCCTCATGTCTCAGAAATGACCTGAGTTTAGCTTCAAAATCTTCACCTTCTATTTGAGCAGAGAGTACATGAATGAGCCAGGACCCACTTCTCCAGAAAGCCCAACATCAGGTAGAGTTTGCTTAAAAATGTCAGTGGATGTCTGAACCAACACAAACTGGGTTTTGGTAGCTGTATCTAAACAGCAATCAATGATATTAGCTTTCCCCAAAACTTTAACAAGACCCAAAGCTTGAAGCAGAATATCGTCAGCAACATCAGAAGCAACATTACTCAGCACAACAGTATTAATTACTAATGCAAGACTGGAAGATAGTTTGTGACGAAAATGATATAAATAAAGCATATGATAAATTTTTACAAATATTTCAATCATTGCACAATAAAAACTGTCCTATAAAACAACACAGTGACAGACAACAAAACAAAAATATTCCATGGGTCACCAAGGGGTTACTAGTTAGTTAGTTAGTTAATTCCCTTCACACCATGTTGGTGTATGGGGCGGCGCCTATCTCCGTTTCTCTGACCCTAGGCCACACAGCTACTGTAAGTAGTGAAAGCTACAGCGGGGGGTCAATCCTCTGGTAGCTCTGTGTGTAACTTTACTTACCCCGTTCCATTATGCGGAGCACCACGCTAGAAGGCAGAAAGTACCATTTTTATATGGTCTTTGGTATGACCCGGCCGGGATTTAAACCCCTGCCTCCCGGGTGTGGGGCGGATGCTCTACCAACTGAGCCACCACTCCGGTCCAAGGGGTTACTAAATGCATGTAAAAAGAAGAATACATTATATAAACAATTCATTAAGTGTAGAAGTGTTTTGTATGTATAGGCTAACTTATGACCTATATAAGTCACCTATGGACTGGTGTTGAGAATTAACACTTGTGCTATATACACCTATGCAAAACATCTGGTCTCTCCTTGTGATTGTACTAATGTAATTTGTTATGTCCATATTAAATAAAGAATAAAAAAAAAAAAAACGGTAGAGGCCAAGATCAAATATAAAAGATATAAAAACAAGCTTACTAATATAATGACTTGTAAGAAAGAATACTACAACAGAATATTAGAGGATAATAAGAATAACTTAAGAGGAATATGGCAAGTGCTAAATGGGGTTATTAGTAACCGATCAAAGAATGCTAATTATCCAGAATATTTTATTGAAAATGACAATTTGATAAATAATATGGAGGATGTGGTCAGTGGTTTCAATAATTTTTTTGTAAACGTTGGTCCTGAATTAGCAAAAACAATAATGACACCAGAAACAAACGATAGTGGTTCTGGAAATGAAATAGAAGATAGATATCCAAACACAATCTTTTTGAGTACAGTAACTGAAAAGGAAATTATCGAGACTGTGAGTAAATTTAAGAACAAAAAATTAACTGACTGGAACAAAATTGACATGACAATAGTGAAAAAAGTAATTGAAGGAGTTGTTAAACCACTCACCCACATCTGTAACCTGTCATTTCAAACTGGTAAATTTCCAAACATAATGAAAATAGCAAAAGTAATACCACTATACAAAACAGGAGACAGTCATCATTTCACAAATTACAGGCCGGTCTCTTTACTCTCACAGTTCTCCAAAATACTTGAAAAAATCTTCACTAAGAGACTGGATGATTTCATTGAAAAAAAACACAACCTCCTTACAGACAGCCAGTATGGTTTTAGAGCTAACAAATCTACATCTCTGGCACTGATCGAACTCATAGAAGAAATTACTAGTTGTATAGATTAAAAAAAAAGTTTGCTGTAGGAGTATTTATAGATTTAAAGAAAGCTTATGTTAACTACTGTGTAGAGGTCTGGGGAAACATCTACAGGACCAACCTACAGTCATTATGCACATTACAAAAAAGCTATAAGGATAATAAATAATGTAGGATGTAGAGACCATACCAGCTCGTTTTTAAAGTCACATGCCATAAAGTTCATGGATTTAGTTAAATATAAGACAGCACAAGTAATGTACAGGGCAATTAACAATCAACTCCCAACTAATATACAAAAAATATTCAAAAAAGAGACAATTATTATAATTTGAGAGGAGACTTAAACTTTACAAAACCTAAGGTACGAACAGCTAAGAAAAGTATGTGCATATCTGTCTGTGGGGTGGATTTGTGGAACAGTCTGGAGCTGGAACTGAAACTATGTACAAACAGAAATCAATTCAAAAATAGGTATAAACATTATTTGCTGAAAGGATATATGCTAGAGGTGTTGTATTAATTTGTACAATTCACTATGCTCACTCTGGGACACTATGAGAGGGTAGGTGGGACAGTACTGTGTATACTGTATCTGTGTATATCTGTGTTGTTTGGGGCGGGGTTTAGATGTATGGACTGTATGAATGTTGGGATGGATGGGTGTCAATGTTGATATGTACTAAATATAGCTAATTGTCTACTTGGGGTCTTAAATGAGGTGATATGTATATGTTTCACATGGGTTGTATTTAGGGAAAAGAGGAGTTGGAGAAAATAACTGTTAACTTCTTCCTCCTCCCTTTCGAGCACTGTACACTGTCACTTTTATTGCACTTGTCATTTGTTTTGTTTTTTTACTTTTTTTGTTCGAAATAAAGTATGTATCTATCTATCTATTTTCAAAAGGCAATTGTTTTCTTTTACACCAAGCCTCTATTTCAGCCGCCTCCATTTTGTGTACTCTCAAAAATGTAACCCTTTCACCAACGGCTCATAATAAGAGTGATAACTTATCCAGTATTCTAAAGAATCTCACACTTACTTTAAATCAGACTCCTGGTAATTTGGTCAAAGAGACATTCCATTGTACAGTAAACACCCCTAGGGTAGCAAATGATTCTCACTCAAAAACTGAATTGGAGGCTGGGGGTATAACCTTGAGATTTACACAATCCAAATATTACTGTTTTGCTTTGTACCAGCCCATTAACATTTAAACATAACGAGAAACAACAACACAAACACAATAAAGTCAGTTTGACTTTGTATTTGAGGGTTCATGGGAGTTTGCCCAACTAGTTTACATGTGTTTTGTGGACTTGGAGAAGGCATTTGACCGCATCCCTCGTGTTTTTTTGTGGGGGGTGCTTCGGGAGTATGGGGTATCGGGCTTGTTGTTATGAGCTATCCGGTCTCTATACAACCGTTGTGAGAGTTTGGTTCATATTGCTAACACTTGGTCAGACTCATTCCCAGTGAGAGTTGGACTCCGCCGGGGCTGCCCTTTGTCACCGATCCTGTTCACAAATTTTATGGACAGGATATCTAGGCGCAGCCAGGGAACGGAGGGTGTCATGCTTGGTGACCATAGGATCTCATCTCTGTTGTTTGCAGATGATGTTGTCCTGCTGGCTTCATCCAGCAATGACCTACAGGTTTTACTGGGACGGTTTTTTTTTTTTTTTTTGTTACTTATTTGTACCCGTAGGTAGACTTGGTTTGCAGTCTGGTGACAAGCCACCGGCTGCTGGTCGCTGCGTGCGCGAGCGCCCTAAACCTACATGTTTTTGGTATGCGGGAGGAAACAGGAGAAATCCCGGAGTAAACCCGCGCAACACGGGGAGAACATGCAAACTCCACACAGCTCACTGTTGGTCGGGGGCTGGGATCGAACCCACGATCTCATGATCCCCGCGATCCCCCGGCCGAGGGTAAAACTGTGCTGCCACAGTGATAAACCACTGCGCCACCGTGCAGCCACTGAGTGGTTTGTCACTGAGTGTGAAGTGGCTGGGATGAGAATCAGCACATCCAAGTCTGAGTCCATGGTCCTCAGCTGGATAAAGGTGGCTTGTCCTCTCTGGGTTGGGGACAAGCTCCTGTCCCAAGTGGAGGAGTTTAAGTATCTTGGGGTCTTATTCATGAGTGAAGGGAGAATGGATCGAGAGATTGACAGACGGATTAGGGCAGCATCTACAGTGATGCAGATGTTGTACTGGTCCGTTGTGGTGAAGAGGGAGCTAAACTCAAAGGCAAAGCTGTTGATTTACCAGTCAATCTACGTTCCTACCCTCACCTATGGTCATGAGCTTTGTTTAGGTAATGACCAAAAGAATGAAATCGCGGATACAAGCGGCTGAAATGAGCTGCCTCCTGGACGCCTCCCACTTGAGGGGTTTCGGGCATGTCCCACTGGGAAGAGACCCGGGGGCAGACCCAGGACTCGCTGGAGAGACTATGTCTCCCAGTTGGTCTGGGAATGCCTTGGTATCCTCTCTGAAAAGCTGGAGCAGGTGGCTGGAGAGAGGGAAGTCTGGGCTTCTCTGTTTGAATTGCTGCCTCCACGACCCGGACCTCCGGAAAAGCAGTAGAACGGATGGATGACTTTGTATTAACTGAAAAATGTGATTTTACAGTTTAAGATGAAACCATATATGAAAAAAAAACAACCAGAAAACCCAAAAATAAAAGACCCGGGTAATTAAGAATGAGCAAGAGTCAGTCTTAATACAGTTTTTAGAGTTTATTTTTTTTATAATTTAGAGTGCATATGGAAAAGGTTTGCTTGCATGCTGTGGAAGTCCACACACTACAATGACATTATTTCAGTTTTAAACACATACTCCCACTAAGGGCAGCAGCAGAAAATAAAATTTCCCTTTTAAGCTAAAATAACTGTTCTGACTCACGATCAAGTATTGTGAGAAGTGAGAGCTTAGCAATGAAATACACACACCTCACAAGCACTTCTTAGAGCTAAACATGCTGTTCATCACACCTTAGTCTTCAATCTTGTCTCTCCACAATCTGCGGCTTTCTCCAAGGCTTTCAGCAGGATGGCCTCAAACTGCCTGTGATTGGCAGAACTCTATGCTGGAGGCTACATCTCCAGGAAATGAAACCAGGGGGACTGTTGTGCAGTTTCTGATTGTTTCTCAGAAACTTCTAAAATCATATCAGTGCAGGTCAAGAACAAAGGAACAGTGGTGCTTTTTTTTTCCAGACGTATTTAGGATCAGTCCTGGATTGTGCTAAAGTATCTCATGATGGGAAAGTTAAGAAAATCTAAAGTTTTTCAAAATGTCTTAAAGCAGAGCAGACTTCACAAATGTGTTTCAGACTTCTACATCCTCCATAGAACTTTGACATAAAGGAGCATGGGCCGAGCTGTCTCAGAGAAATGCATCTTGGAGTAGTTTTGTGGCTACTAACTCACACATACCAAATCAAATCAAGCCTGTCAAATGGGAGCTGCAGCAATTTCAGGCAAGTCTCCAGTCTCAGTGTATCGGCCTTCCCTCCCTCCCTCAGCACATCCAGCATTTCATGTGCTCTTAAGCGCTGTCATTTCTGAGCAGTCAATACATGGGGTGGCTATGTGCAGCAACCACTAGCATATTGATCAGTATCTGGGGTGAAAACCGTGGCCATAAATTAATGTGGTCACATAGAATGAGGCAGGTTAGACGTTTAAGGGTTTGAAATGGATTGCAATTTTTTTTCAAGCTACTGCTAGAAGAGGGAAGCCCCAGTGACTGTTCATTTTATCACCTGTGTGTGTCTGTGTATACAGTCTGTCAATGATAATAATTGTTTCTCTGTGGATGGCATGCGAAATTGTAATTGTCGGTCACAGTGATGTCAAAGTCACACAGAATCACTATCAGGAGAAAAGGCACTGATTGAAATTATTGATCCAGGAGAGAAGAAATGCAGAAGAAATGCATGAAACACATAGTCATACCTGTACCGTATTGTCCATTCATGTCATTCAACACACTGAAGAGAAATTTGGTCTCTTTTCAATGACCAGATTTTTATTGTTTTTCTTGTTCAAACATTCTTATTGGTGGGAAATATTAGACCTCTGCATTAGACCAACTTGCAGACGTTATTATTTGATGATAGCAGAGGGGCACGATGGAATCAATGTACAGCATATTAGAATGCGATGTGGGCATTTGCATTCATTCTGTACCTATCCCAACTGTGGTGAGCACGGCAGTTGTTCTGTTGTTAAGGGCCCCTTTAAACATATGGAGATCACTGGGTGACCATGGAGACATCAAAATTGACCCGATCTCCCAACGATCTCTTAAAGCTTCAAAAAAATCAATTTCTGTGTAAATGTTTGATAGAT
This sequence comes from Pholidichthys leucotaenia, assembly GCA_020510985.1. Classification (NCBI taxonomy): domain Eukaryota; kingdom Metazoa; phylum Chordata; class Actinopteri; order Cichliformes; family Pholidichthyidae; genus Pholidichthys; species Pholidichthys leucotaenia. The sequence continues at coordinate 293,930,832 of CM035841.1, forward strand.
CGTTGTAGTATTCCAGGGTTGGTGCACACTTTTTCTCCTCTGCCGTCTTTGCTGATTGCTTAATTCAGACCTGCTGTACTGACTACCATCTGCCTCTCCCTGCTGCACTATATAAGCCAATCAGTCTTGTCCCTCAGCACAGGAATGTTGGACTCTCTTTGCCAGAGAAGCGTCTGTCTTCAACAGTGTGTGTGCCAACCTGGGGTGCTTCTGTCTTCTCCTTGTCTACTACTCCACTGGAAAATATCTACCTTCTCTCCAGGACCAAAAACTGAGCTCAGTTGGTGGCAGACAAACTCGTTCTGAAATGTGGATCACTCCTACCTCCAAGTTGATTGGTGTGACTGCGCATGTGTCGGCGTCTTTTTGAAAACTCTGTTGCTCTTACACGTACTGGTTATTTTTTTTTGTTTATTTTACCAATTCTGTTTTTTTTTTCCACAATATCTTTATTGAACCTTTTTTTTTTTTTTTTTAACAAACATGATACAAACAATCAAACACTAACACTAAAGTACTACAAAAAAAAAAAAAAAATGCACTAAAAACACCAACAACCACCAACAAAATCAAGTCTTCAACAATGCTCCTCTGTTTAGTCTAGACAATCCAATACATAAGTATACATATTATGTTCACCAGTTTGGAATTTACAAGGTCCACACACATCATTCACCTTCTTCTTCAAGAGTTATGTTTAAATTTTTTACATAATCAATAAAAGGTCTCCATATATTCTCAAACACAATTTCCTTTGATTTTAGTATATATGTTATTCTTTCTAATGGAAGGTTTGTTAACATCTGTCTTAACCACTGAGTCACATCTGGTCTATGAGTCTTTTTCCATAATAGTGCAATACATTTTTTGGCATTAAGCAAACTGAGGTCTATGAATGTTCTTTCACTTTTATTAAAATTATGCTTTTCTGGGTACAGACCCAACAAAAACAGTTTAGGATTCAATATGATTTGTTTTGAGATTATTTTTTCAATTGTTACCCTCACCTCTTCCCAAAACATTCTTATTAATCTACATTCCCATAAACAATGAAATAGGGTTCCTTTACTTTCCATGCATTTTGTGCATGTATCTGGTATATTTTTGTTATATCTATTTAACTCCTCCGGTGTAACATACATCCGCATTAACCATTTGAAATGTATCAATTTAAGGCGTGCATTTATTGATTTGGTTTGAGCTTCTGTACAAGCCAATTCCCATTGTTCCTCTGAAATTTCAATTTGCAGATCTTCTTTCCAGTAGTTTAATCTTTTCAGTGAATTTTCACTTGAAGATAGTGTCAGTGAGTTATAAAACTCTGAAATAATACCCTTTCTTTTACTATCTTTCATCATCATTTTTTCCAAGGATGAATAAATAGGTCGAGTGAGAGCTTTATTTTGATTTGATCGAATAAAGTTTCTAAGTTGAAGATATTTAAAAAAATGTGTTCTATTGAGATTAAATTTGATCCTCAGCTCTTCAAAAGACATTATGTTGTCTGCACATGGCAAATATAAATCCTGAATCTTTTGTATCCCTTTTAAATTCCATACTTTAAATACAGCGTCCGCTCTCCCTGGTTTAAAATATTGATTACCCCATATTGGACTAAATTGTGACAATAACTGTGGTTCTTTTAAATAGTTTTTAGCTTCACACCATATTTTGATCATATGCTTTACAAATGGATTTTTAACTTGTTTTTGTAATTTTTTTGCCGAATCTGAGTATATGAATATGGGAAGAGGTAAAGGTAAATTGTATGATTCCATTTCAGTCCAGTGAGGGAGATCATTTGATGAAAAATAATATGTCATAGACCTCAGTTGTGCCGACCAATAATACAACATAAAATTTGGACATTTCAGACCTCCACGATCAAATGGTAAATATAATAAAGACAAACGTAATCTAGCCCTCCTGTTGTTCCATATAAATTCCACTAACTTTTTTTTTATTCTTGAGAATAGATCTAAAGGTGGTGATAAGGGAATGTATTGAAATAAATAAAGTATTTTAGGTAAAATATTACTTTTAAGTATATTGATTCTCCCGATCATCGACATTGGTAGTGACATCCATCTCTGAGTTAACTCATTGATATCTGACATTAAGGCTTCATAGTTGACACTGGCGACTGATTCTAGCTTAGGCATAATTTGGATTCCTAAATATTTAAACTGATTTACAACATTGAATTGATTTACCTCAGGGGCTGGGTAATTTCTCTGGGTCTCATTTAGCATTAATATTGAAGATTTAGTTTTATTTATTTTATATCCTGATATTTCCCCAAAATTCTTTATTAAATTCAACAAGGTTGGAATTGATTTTTTTAGATTCGACATAAACAAAATTATGTCATCGGCGTACAGGGAGATTTTATGTTCTGTTGGTCCAACTTTAATTCCATATATTTGTGAATGTAAACGTATCGCTATCGCTAAAGGTTCAATTGCCATAGTAAACAGTAAAGGTGAAAGTGGACAGCCTTGTCGACATCCTCTATTGATTTTTATTGGTTTTGAAATATTGTTATTTGTTAGGATTTCTGCTGTAGCATTATTGTATATTATTTGAACCCATTTTATGAAATTATTTCCAAGTCCAAACCTTTGTAGGACTTCAAAAAGAAAGGGCCATTCAACTCTATCAAAGGCCTTTTCGGCGTCCAATGATAGGAGAGCTGTATCCGGTGCTTCTTTATTAAAATAAATAATATTAAATAGTCTTCTTACATTATGGAAGCCTTGTCTACCCTTTATAAAGCCATTCTGATCTCGATTAATAATATTTGGTAAAATTTCTTGTATTCGTCTTGCTAAAATTTTACAGATTATCTTAAGGTCGGCGTTTAATAGGCTTATTGGTCTCATATTTTCACATTTATTAGAGGGCTTACCTGGTTTTGGCAGCAGTATAATTAAGGCATTATTTATGTATGATGGTAAATTATTATTTTGAAATGCTTCTAAAACCATTTCCAAAAAAGGTTTTATTAATTTATTCTTAAATTTTTTATAAAGGTCAACTGGAAGACCATCTGGTCCTGCACTTTTTCCTGATTTCATATTATCAATGGCTAGCCCAACTTCTTCTTGACTAATTTTAGAATCCAATATCTCCCTGTTTTCATTTGGAATACACGGTATAGATAGTTCGTTCAAAAACCCATTTAGTTTTGTTAAATCAGGTTCATTTTTGGTATCATATAATTTTTCATAGTAATCTCTAAAGGCTCTATTAATTTCTAAAGGATCTATAACTACCTGTCCGTAACTTATAATACTGGTAATTGGTGTTTTAATTTCCAATTGTTTAATCTGCCATGCTAATAATTTTCCCGATTTTTCACCTTGTTCATAAAAAGATTGTTTCAATCTTAGAAGACTCGAGGCAGCTCTATTCGCTGATTTTTTGTCGTATTCAGCTCTCAAAATCAGTAATTCATTCTCCAACCTTGGGTCACTTCCTGCATACACTTTTTCCTGAAGATTTTTTATTTTATGTTCCAATTTAGCTCTCTCCTCTCGAGTCTTCTTAGATTTTGATCCTGTATAACTAATAATATGTCCCCTAATAAAAGCTTTGAAAGCCTCCCACTTTACACATGCTGATGTTTGTGTAGTATTGATGTCAAAGAACTCGTCTATCTGTTTTTCTATATACTTGACAAATTCCTCATCCTGAAGCCATTTATGCTGAAATTGCCATCTACCTGATTCCTTTGTCAATTTTTTATCTACATATATTAGACAACAGGGTGCATGATCAGAGATCACGATGTTATCATAAAAGCAGTTTTGAATCTTGGACCTTAATTCTGTGGAAATCAAAAAATAATCAATACGTGAGAATGTCTTGTAGGTACTGGAATAACAAGAATAGGTTTTAACTTGTGGTTTCATTTCTCTCCATATATCTAACAATCTCAATTCTTTCATAAAATGATTAATAGTCATCCTACATCCAATGTGCGTACAATCCAGTCCTGTTGATCTATCCACACCTGGATTCAATGTACAATTAAAATCCCCTGCTATTATATGTTGCCCTGTAAGTGATGATAAGATGAGAAATAAATTAGCAAAGAACTTCTGATCATCTATATTGGGACCATATAAGTTCACAAGATTTATATTTTCTAATAGCAAAGAACCTTGAATGATTACATATCTTCCAAATTTGTCTCCAATTACATTTTTCACTTGAAAAGGAACTGATTTATGTATGAGAGTCATAACTCCCCTGGCTCGGGATGAAAATGAAGAGGTGAATACACTTCCCTGCCATCTACTCCTAATTCTTTTAACATCCTCCTCTATCAGATGAGTTTCTTGTAAAAACACAATTCTTGAACCCATGTCCTTTATTTTATTCATAACTTGTTTAAGTTTTTTTTAAATTTTGTAGACCTCTGCAATTCCATGAAGTTAAATTAAGGTTAACACTTTGGTCCATGATCAATAGAGAGTTTGGGATTACCTTGCAGTGTAAACATGCTCATACAGAGAAGCAAAAACATGAGTGGTTGAACATTCATCCTACAAACTACACACAAATTTCCCCTTCCCACACTTGTGGCAAACCCCCCAAAATCAAAAGAAAAATTCTGTCTCCCGATATAGCCATCGACCGTTCCTCACCCACGGGGAACAGCCTAAGCCACTCCTTCTTCATCCTCCCAATCACCCTAACTCTACTGCTTTTAATGACGTAACATTAACTCTCCTCTGTAGTTTTCCAACTTAACTCCAAAATTTTTAACAACTTTGTACATCATAGTTTTTTTTTTTTTTGTGTTTGTTTTGTTTTTGTTTTGTTTTTTTAATATATAATACAATCTATATTTTGTAAACTTACTATTTACTTCAAGTCAGTCAGATGCCTGTGCAAATGCTTAATTATTCTACCTTATATTTTGTTCATGCTTAGCTCCCACCAGTCTCTTCTTCTTCTTTGATCTTCTTGATGAACTCCTGCGCCTCCTGTGGGGTCTTGAAGATGTGGGTTCTGCCCTCATACGTGGTCAGCAGTCTCGCAGGATAGATTACACCATGACGAATCCCAAGGTTGCGCAGCTCCTTACGTACGGGATCAAACTGCTTCCTCAATTGCTGGATTCCTGTGGCCAAATCTGGGTAGAACCGCACCTGCTGGTCCTGGTGTTTAATCTCTCCTTTAGCACGTGCAGCGTTGAAGATCTTCATCCTGTCTCTGTTGCTAAGAAACTTCATAATTAAGGTCCTCGGCGGTCCCTTATCTCTCCGTGGGCCAATACGATGTGCTTTTTCCAGAACCACTGCTGATTGCAACTCCTCGCTGCCCAGCACCTCCGGAATCCACTTTTCCAGAAAGGAACATACGTCCCGACCTTCTGATTCCTCTGGAAGACCCACCAGCCTCAAATTATTCTGTCTCGACCGAGATTCCAAATCCAAAATATTATCTTCCAGAGATTTATTTTTTTTTCCAAAGTGCGCACCTTTAATTGAAGACGGGTGACGTCATCTTCAGCACTAGCGAGACGGAGCTCCATCTGCGCCGTTCGTTCTACACAGTCACCCAATTCCTTTCTTATTCCTTCCAGCGCTGTCATAATCCCATCAAATCTAGAGGAAAAGTCCGCTCTCATTGAACTCATGGCAGCCATCAGCGCATCTGCGCCATTCCCCGCAGAAATCGCACCGCCGCCAGCCTCCTCCGCCATATATGGAGCCTTGTTTGCTGCGTCACAGACCTGAAAGTCCGTTAATTTGGACTGTTTCGGCGGCTCGCTTTTTCCTTTTCCTGGTTTTCCAGCCTTAGGCTTCGCCGACATATCCTCGCCCAAATGCTGGGATACGTTCTGTCCCAAATGAGAGAGTTATTTGCCGATTTTTTTTCTCCAGGAGCAGAGCAGAGCGAGACACGTCCGTCCTACGTGGCAGCCATAACCGGAAGTCACCAATTCTGTTTTAAATTTTTATCTTTTTTATTGATATTAACTTTTTTACTTAGTGTTATTAATGTTACGACGACGTGCAATGATGTGACAGTCCACTTGGAGCTGCCGCTGACACTCCGCATCTACCCTACTTTCCACATTTCGAAGATCAAGCCCTTCTCCACCAGTCTTCTCTGCCCCCCACCCCACCCGAAGTCGCCTCCTCCTCCTCGGATCCTTGATGGCCAGACCACCTACACCATTCAGAGGATTCTGAACGTTCACCGTTGGGGCTGGGGTTTGCAATACCTGGTCCACTGGAAGGGCTACGGGCCAGAAGAGCAGTCATGGATCCCCGGCTCCTACTTCCATGACAGGGAGATGGTCAATGCCTTTCACTGAGCCCATCCCAAAAAGCTCAGTGGGCCACCAGGAGGTGCCCCTTGGGGGGGAAAGCACTGTTATGATAAGGTGAGCGCGCTCCCCCTCCATTTCTGTGGGAGGTTCTCCATCAGACTCCCGGCTCCGCAGGTCATCAACACACCTGCGTGAGTGGACGCACCTGCTGCCTCTTCTCTGCCAGCTGTTAAAAGGACCTGTTCGTGAACGCTCCAGCGCTGGCTCGTTAGGTATTGCTGCCTCTAATGAGATTTAAAACTAAACTAAATGTATTCTTAGGAACTCAGCCTAATGCTCCTTTTCCTCCTCTCTCCTCAGGTTGCTGCCATATCCGTGATGCATTTCTGGGATTGCTGCGCGCTCACCTGCTCCATCATCGTCTCTGTTCCAGACTGCCTCTCCACCTGGTCAGACTCTCCTCCCAGCTCCACTCCTCTCCTACCTCCTGACAGCTCTGCTGCGCTGGTTCCTCCGTTGCCGTTGGGTTCCTCCGTTGCCGTTGGGTTCCTCTGCTGGGCCTTCTGCTCACCAATCATAAGATCTACCCTTATTCATTCACTACTCTCAGCCTCCCTCCTCAATCCTAACCCGCTCTCGTCTCCCTCTTTTAGCAGGCTGTGTGCTCCTCTGGCAAGTGACATTTTTTCTAGATTTGAGTTTATTGTCAATAAAATTGTGTTATACATTGCCCTTCTGTGTCTTGTGCATTCTCTGGTGTTGGCAGCCTGCACGTGAGCTTTTTCTTTACTCAATCATGACAATTAACTTTTTAAACTTGAGCTAGAACTTGATTTGATCAGCTATATTGATCATACAGCTCCCAACGGCTGGACGGTTGCGTGTTTAAAGTCAAAGATGGACATGTCAGTGCCTGGGGATGATAAAATTCTCCTGGAGAAAGCACAAAAGAAAATTGCTGACCTAGAGGAGGATATCCGACGGCTCTCTGCTAAACTGCAGCAGAAAGACACGCTCCTCTCCATCTTCAGCTTATGTCTTCCACTGCTGTTACAGACTATGAATCTTTTAGCAGCCCAGGAATCCAAAAAATCGGCCCTGAGTGACTCAACCCTCCGAGACACAGTCACCTGGGACCCCTCCGCCTGTCCACGGCCCTCCTCCTGCTCAACGCCAAATCAGATGGTCTGGTCTGAAGTGGTGGTCTGGGGCAAAAAAAGGTCTCAGATGCGTCAATCACCAGCCCTCCTTTGACCGTCTCCAACTGCTATGAGACTCTGACAACAGTTGATAATCCACCTTCACCGGTTCCAGCTCACCCGGGCTCCACTCAGCGTGCAGCCACCGCTGACGTCGCACCCATCCTTTCGTTGGAAGACCCGGCGGCCTTTCCTCTACTGAAGGCTAACAGCAGTGGGGTGGCTGGTGCAGCCCCAGCTGGGCCTTGGTGGTTCCGGCTCCATTCTGGAGAGTCCTGTGCCCAACGTATGATACTGAGGGAGGCTGTTCACTGGCACTCCGGGAGGCCACACTGCACAGAGCAGTCAGGGAATCCCTCCTCCGGTTCTGGTGCCGCTTCGCTGCCCTGCTCATCGCCTGGCGAGGTACGAGGTCTTACCTGTCCCAACGACGGGACCCCCATTCTGCCGCCACCTCACTGCACTAACTCTCGCTGAGAGACCCTGCAACCACCAACATCCCACCCACTTTTTCCTCCAACCACGATGATCGTCGGTGACTCCATCATAAGGCACATCAGGTATTTTTTTTTCCCCAACACTCTGTTTATTAATTTTCATTGCAGAAAAATAAATTCATACAAGGGGGTTAGGGCAAGTATTAAATGTACCATCAACACAGTAAATCCCAGTTGAGTAATTCAGTAACATAAGAAAACTCAGCCTTATTGTGTCACAGCCGCCAATCTGTTGCACCTGTGTGCGCACCTGCCTGCCATCTTCCTCTGCCTATTTATACCATCAGGTCCAGTGCTCAGCGTGGAGTCGTCTGTTTCTCTACCCAGAAACCTGCTACGCCAACCTTAGAGCTTCCCAGCCTCATTGTGTGCTTCCACATCGGCTTCCAAGCCATCTCTACTCCTTGTCTGGGCCTGCGCCTTCCGGACCAACCTTCTACCAAGTAAGCCACCGCTATTCCTCCTCACCCTGTCAGCTTCTCCTGTGCACATGCGGAGATCCATGGCGGCGGACCCCTCTCTCCCTGGCGGCGGATTCATCTGCCTCCCACACCGGCATTCAGCTCTCCGGCCACCTGTGGGCACTATCCTCCTGGCTGCAGCTTCAGCGCTAACCTGGGTTACTCTCCACCATCTCAGACAGTAAGCACTATTCCATCTAAAGTGCCTTCTGGGCCTAAAACTGCTATTAACGCCCTCTGTCTCTTCCTAGGGTTGCCAGGTCGTATGGTGCTCTGCTCACCCCAGCTGATTTGCCTGCTGACACTACACTTACATAACCCTGCACACACACACCCACTCACGTCCACTATATCAATAAAATGGTTAATTGTATCTGCCTTGAGTCGTATCTGCTTTGTGGGTCATTAGAACCATGTCATATTGAAATTAAATAGATTACAGAGAACAAGGATCAGATTACAATACCGCCCCCCCATTATATATTTAAGTTAGAAATAACATTAAACATTAAGAAACAAAAACAGATAATCAAAAAAAAACAAAAAAACACACAAAGCAAAAAGAAAAACAAACAAATAAACAAAACAGCCTGCCATACCCAAACAAATCACGTGAGGCCAGAGATACTGGGAAAATCTAACTGTTTGACATATTTTTTAAAAAAAAGGGTCCCAAGTCCGATAAAATTTCTCATTAGAGCTTCTTAGCACATGTCAAACCTTTTCCAAATTGAGACAATTGAGGATTTCTTTTATCCACTGGGTGTGTGAAGGAGCTGTTGGAGATTTCCACTTAAGTAATATTGTACGTCTAGCCAGCAAAGTAACAAAAGCAATAAAATTTGATTCTGTTGATGTAAGTGATACAGTCAAAGCAATCCCAAACAAACCCATCAAAACATAAGGCTTAATATGTTTTCCAATAACACTTGATAGGGATTTGAAAATTTCTGCCCAGAAGGATTGCAAGGCAGGGCAGGAGCAGAACATGTGAACATGGTTTGCTGGAGCTAGGCGACACCTGTTACAGATCGGGTCTGTGTCTTTGTAAATTTTAGATAGTTTAACCTTAGTGAAGTGAAGACGGTGTACAATTTTAAACTGAATTAATCCATGTTTTGCACAAATAGATGATTTATGTACTCTATAGAGAATATTTTTCCAAAGATCCTCTGGCACATTATCGCCTAACTCTGCTTCCCATGAAGTTTTGATAGAATCTAGAGAGACCAAACAAAAGGAATGAATCAAGGAATAAATATGAGAAACCATTCCTTTTAATTTACTAATAGGCTCTAGGAAGATATCCAGAGGGGAATTATCAGGTGGACATGGGAAATGAGGGACTGTGTTGGTCACAAAGCTACAGATTTGTAAATATCTAAAGAAATGATGCTTAGGCAATTCAAATTTTTCGGACAATTAGCCAAAGGAGGCAAATAAATTATCAATATATAGCTCTTTAAATGATTTAATACCAAGGTTGAACCAGGTTTTAAATGTGTCGTCCACTAAGGATGGAGGAAACAAATAGTTGGCAGTTATAGGAGCAGAGATCGGATATGTTTGAAGATGGAAACTACGTTTAAATTGATTCCAGATTCTCAGTGAGGTCTTAACAGTAATGTTTCTTGTATAATCAGGAGAGGAAGTTTTAATGGAGTGAGCCAAAGCTGACAGAGATACCGGGCCACAAGAGGTAGATTCCATTGTAAGCCAGACAGGTGGAGGTTGGAAGAGTTCAGAGTGCAACCAGAATTGAATGATTCTTAAATTAGCCGCCCAATAATAACATGTTATATTTGGTAAGTCCATGCCTCCACTTTGTTTAGGTCTCTGTAAGAACTGTTGTCTAATCCTTGGAGTTTTTTTTTAATTCCAAATAAATTCCTTAATAGTAGTGCCAATTAAAAAAAAAAAAAAAAAAAAGCTTAGAGGAAGGAAGATTGGTATAGATTGAAATATATACAAGAGTTTGGGCAAAATGTTCATTTTAACTGCATTGACACAGTCAGCTAAAGACAAATTCAACACTGACCAACAATCAAAATCTTCTTGGATACGGGTAAGGAGGGGAGTAAGATTTGCTTTATATAATTTGTTCAATTTATGAGTTACCACCACCCCTAAGTAAATAAAGCTGTGCTGTGCTATCCTGAAGGGTAGAGTGTGCAATGAATATTCTTCTGCTACTTTATTTAAAGGAAAAAGTTCACTTTTATTCAAATTTAGTTTATAGCCGAAATAGCACCAAAGGAATTAAAGATATTAAGAGCTCTAGGAATAGAGGTTGAAAAATCAGAGATATACAACAGAAGATCATCTGCATACAGAGATATTTGATGCTCCATTCCATATCTGAAAATTACCGTAATAAAGGGATCATTACGAAGTGCAATGGAAAGTGGTTCAATGGCTATTGCAAATAAGAGCGGACTTTAAGGGCAATCTTACCAAATGGAGCGGCGGAGAGGAAAATATGATGAATAATTATTATTGGTTCTAACTGCAGCTTGTGGAGATGCATATATTTTAACCCATGAAATAAAATTTTTACCAAACCCAAATTTCTCCAGGTTATAGAAAAGATATTGCCATTCCACACGGTCAAAGGCCTTTTCTGCATCCAGAGAGATTATAGCCTGTGGACTGGATGTTTGGGAAGGGTGATAAATAATATTGAACAGTCGTCTTAAATTAAAAAAGGAGTGCCTATTTTTAATGAATCCTGTTTGGTCGGGGGAAATAATTAATGGCAATACGGTCTCCAGACGTAAGGCCAATATTTTAGACAGTAATTTAACATCCACATTTAATAGACTAATTGAGCAGTAAGAAGAGCAGCTAAGAGGATCCTTATCTTTCTTCAATATTAAAGAAATAGATGCTTGGTAGAGTGTTGGAGGTAAGTTACTTAGCTTAAAGGATTCATTGAACATATCCAGCAAAAGAGGGGCTAATTTGTGTTGAAATTTCCTGTAGAACTCAATAAGATAGCTGTCTGGGCGTGGGCATTTGCCACTCTGTGTTGAGGAAATAGCTGCTAATATTTCAGGAACTGTCAGTGGCTTCTCCAATTCATCAACCATTTCAGATCCTACAGTGGTAATTTCGAGTGTGTCAAAGAAATTATTTATGTCTTGAATGGTTGAAGAGTTTTCCGAGGTATATAACAGAGTAAAAACACTGAAATTCTTCATTAATTTCCTTAGGATCCATAGTGATACCAGAAGATGTTTGTATTTGTGATATCTGATGAGAGGAAGAAGTTTGTCGAAGTTGATGAGTGTTATGATCCCTCGTGCGCCTTTACGCAGCGCACAGAGGGAGGAATGAAAACCCACATGCAGAGATAGTAGCATGCAATTTGTTGAACAAAAATAATAAGTTCAGTCCAGCAAACGTAATGATGAGCAAACAGTGAGATGAGTTATACAGTCATGGAGGGCTCCGAGAGAACAAGGACGCCTCTTGGAAGCTCAACAGCCTGAGGGAGAGAATGCCTAGTGCCGCAGGACAGCTAGACGGCACAGAGAGAAAGGCAATTTAAACTTACGGGCTGGAGCAGTCCGAGGCAGTCCTTGCTGTCCGAAGTGCAGATAAACGGGAACAGCCGCTAACATCAGGTAACGAGCAGGAGTCAGGTAATGTTAGACGAAGACTAAATAGTCAGGCTGAACATACTAAGCAGGGAGTGGAGAACAACCAGTTACCAATAAGCGCACCACCCAGTGTGAAGCGGAACCGAAGAGAACAGGCAGGGCTTCTAGACATGAGTGGGTGCTGACATACACTGAGGGGATAAGCTACAGTGTAAATCCACAATGATCTGGCGATCTCTTCCCACTCAAACAGGGCTTAAATAATGCCAAACCTAATCAGAGAAGAGGTCGCCAGTGTGCGTAATGAGTAAGCGCGGGGGTATGACAAGGAGTGAGTGGAAACAGCTGGTGAACCTGACAGGAGGAAGGAGGCATGGCTGAGCTGTCAGAGAGCCGAATGGACCCAAAGGGCTCCCTGAGCATGCCTGATGGAAAATAGGCATACAATACACAAAGTCAAAATAGCCACAGTGTCAGAACTGGGTTTGAGACCATCAAACACAAGTTCATGACAGATGAGTCAGTAATCTGCAAGCCTTGCCACCATGTTCGTAATAGGTACTTCTGGATTTAATGAGAAGTTCTGCAGCATGATCTGCCGTTAGTACACTGATCTCAGACTGTAATAAAACACGTTCTTTATACATGCCTGGAGTTGGTGAAGTAGCATATGTAGGTGATCCAAATGAGCAATACGAGCCATTAATTCATTCAGTCTCTTTCTTCCACATTTTTTCTGAAAACTTACATTACATACAAACTTACCACACTTCCGGTTCCGGGTGAGGACGAGTGAGGACGCACAGGTAAGAGCTCCCTGTTCGTGACTCTTTAAAAGGCAGTTAAACGCAGTTAAACGGAGTTAGAACGCAGTTTGGAGCTGGCGTTTTGAGCTTTTTTTTGCTGCTGCCGCTGGGGAGTGAACCTGCTCGTGAAGAGTAATGAGGAATTTGCCAGTAGTAGCTGGTGAAACTTGTGAAGCGGTCCCGCGCCCCCCGCCCCCCCCGCACCTTGCGCTCAAACAAAGAGATTACTCCCACGTGCGTTTTCAAATCAGAGATCATCGGCCAGAATAATGGGTCCCAAAAGAGCTCTGCCAAATGAAGATGAGATAAAAAAAAAGCGCTGGATTTCTTGGCAGAAGAAATGGCTGCTCTAAAATCACAACAAAGAGGTATACTGGACCTCGTGGAAGAAATTAAAGCGCTGCGCAGCCAGAACGCTGAAAAAGACAAGAGGCTGGCGTATCTGGAAAGCAGATTGGCTGAGATGGACCAGAGAACTCGGGCAAACGACGTGATCATCACAGGGCTCCACATCAAACCCCGATCATACGCGAGAGCAGTGGCCGCAGACAGCAGTGGAAGTCAGCTGGATGAGGAATCCGCTGAGCAACAGGTGACGGCCTTCATGCAGTCAAAAGGAATCCAGCTGGACTGCACCAACATTGAGTCCTGCCACCCTCTGCCCAGGAAAAACGGCGACAAACCTGCTGTGATCATGAGGTTTGTGAACAAAAAACACAAGACGGCGCTAATGAAACAAGGTAAGAAGCTGAACGGAACCAACATCTTCATAAACGAGCACCTCACGAAAGAGAACGCAGAAATAGCCAGGAAAGCAAGATACATGAAAAAGCAGAAAAAAATTCAAAACACCTGGACATCAAACTGTAAAATATTCATCAAATTAAACGGATCGCCTGAAGAAGCCAAGGTCATTAACATCCGTAATATTATGGAACTGGACAAATACGATCTGGAGGCACAGCAACAATTCAGACAAATATAGGACACTGAAGGATTTTACTCATCTGCAACAAAACATTCTACAGTATGAATCAAAAAATCATCAAACAGGAACAACATGAACTGAAAGTTTTTGAATACACAGAGCACAACCCACAGGACGTAGAATATGACATAGACCCTGATAATAATCTTTTTAACTCAATCAATAATGACTGTAATTATTACACAGATGAACAGTTTAACACAATGGTCACATCTGATTTCAATATTTCTATGATACACTTCAACAGCAGAAGTCTCTATGCAAACTTTAATAACATTAAAGATTATTTAAATCAGTTTAAAGAGCCCTTCAATATTGTGGCAATATCAGAGACGTGGCTCAGTGAAGAGAAAGGAGTGGATTTTACCATGGATGGCTATGAATTAAATTATATAAATAGAAAAGTGAAAAAAGGAGGAGGAGTTGCAATTTATGTTGACAAGAGCTTGCAATACAAGGTTGTTGAAAATCTGTCAGTAACTGTGGATGATTTATTTGAATGTATTACAATAGAAATCTGTCTGGACAATGTGAAGAATGTAGTAGTGAGCTGTGTATATAGAACACCTGGATCAAACATTGACTTATTTAAGGACTGGATGGAAAAAAATGTACGCAAAACTAACTCATAAAGTTATGTTCATCTGTGGTGATTTAAATATAGATCTGATGAACTCAAAACAACATAGTTTGACAGAAGAATTTATCAACACAATGTACAGTATGGGCTTACATCCAACAATTACAGGACCTAGCAGAATCACGTCGCACAGTGCCACACTAATAGATAACATATTCACAAACATTATGGAAAATAATATCAGGAGTGGGCTTTTATTGAATGATATCAGCGACCACCTGCCGATTTTTGTTGTCTATCAATGTGATTAGAGGAAGAAAAAGTATACCAAAAATATTAAATATAAAAGAATAAGAACCGAAGAATCAATGTATTTACTGACAAAGGAATTATTAATACAAGATTGGAAGATAGTTTATGATGAAAATGACATAAATGGAGCATATGATAAATTTTTACAAATATTTCAATCATTGTACAATAAATACTGTCCTATAAAACAATACAGTGACAGACAACAACAAAAAAATATTCCTTGGATCACCAAGGGGTTAATAAATGCATGTAAAAAGAAGAATACATTATATAAACAATTCATTAAATGCAGAACGGTGGAAGCTGAGATCAAATATAAAAGATATAAAAATAAGCTTACCACTATAATGAGGACCTGTAAGAAAGAATATTACAACAGAATACTAGAGGATAACAAAAATAACATAAGAGGAATATGGCAAGTACTCAAGGGGATTATTAGTAATCGTCCTAAGTATGCAAATTATCCAGAATATTTTATCGAAAACGACAGTTTGATTAATAATATGGAAGATGTGGTCAGTGGTTTCAATAAATTTTTTGTAAACGTTGGTCCTGAATTAGCAAAATCAATAGTGACTCCAGAAACAAACCACAGTGGGTCTGTGAATGAAATAGAGGATAGAAACCCAAACACAATCGTTTTGGGTGCAGTTACTGAAAAGGAAATTATCGAGACTGTGAGTAAATTTAAGAACAAAAAATCAACGGACTGGAATGAAATTGACATGACAATAGTGAAAAAAGTAATTGAGGGAATTGTTAAGCCACTCACCCACATCTGTAACCTGTCATTTCAAACTGGTACATTTCCAGACAAAATGAAAATAGCAAAAGTAACACCTCTTTACAAAACAGGAGACAGTCATTGTTTCACAAATTACAGGCCAGTCTCTTTACTCTCACAATTCTCCAAAATATTTGAAAAAATATTCACTAAGAGACTGGATGATTTCATTGAAAAACACAACCTCCTTACAGATAGCCAGTATGGTTTTAGAGCAGATAAATCTACATCTTTGGCACTGATCGAACTTATAGAAGAAATTACTAGTTGTATAGACAAAAAAAAGGTTGCTGTAGGAGTATTTATAGACTTAAAGAAAGCTTTTGACACCATTGACCACAGAATACTTCTAAGGAAACTGGAAAGGTATGGGATAAGAGGGGTAGGACTGAGTTGGGTGGAAAGTTATTTAAGTAACAGACAACAATTTGTACAAATTGGAGAGCACAAATCACCCTGCATGGACATCACTTGTGGTGTGCCCCAGGGGTCAGTTTTGGGACCCAAACTCTTTATCTTGTATATAAATGACATATGCCAAGTATCAAAAATTCTGAAATTTATTTTGTTTGCGGATGACACAAATATCCTTTGCACTGGTGAGAATTTGCAGCAGGTTTTAGAGGTGGTCACAACTGAAATGGAAAAATTAACGCAGTGGTTCAACAAAAATAAATTATCTCTAAATCTAAAAAAAACAAAGATTATGTTGTTTGGAAATTATAAAATAAATTATGAAATAATGATAACGATAGATGATACCAGAATACAAACAGTACAGGAAAATAAGTTTCTGGGGGTGACGCTAGACAGTAAAATCTGCTGGAAACCTCACATCAGTCACATCCGGGCTAAATTAGCAAAATGTATAGGCATACTGGGGAAGACAAGACACATCGTGGACTATAAATCATTGGTCTTATTGTACAATTCATTGTTTTTACCTTATCTTAACTACTGTGTAGAAGTCTGGGGAAACACCTACAAGACCAACCTACAGTCAATATGCACATTACAAAAAAGAGCTATAAGGATAATAAACAATGCAGGATATAGAGACCATACCAATTCGTTGTTCTTGAAGTCACATGTCATAAAGTTCATCGATTTAGTTAAATTTAAGACAGCACAAGTAATGTACAGGGCAATTAATAATCAACTACCAACTAATATACAAAAAATATTTAAAAAGAGAGACAATGATCATAATTTGAGAGGAGACTTAAACTTCACAAAACCCAAGATACGTACAACCAAGAAAAGTATGTGTATATCTGTCTGTGGGGTGGATTTGTGGAACAGTCTGGAGACGGAACTGAAACTATGTACAAACAGAAATCAATTTAAAAAGAGGTATAAGCACCATTTGTTGAAAGGATATATGTTAGAAGGGTAGAATTTATATGTACGATTCATTATGTTCACTCTGGGACATTATGGGACACTATGGAATGGTGGGTGGGACAGCACTGTGTGTATCTGTGTCGTTTGAGACTGGTTTTGAAATATAGACTTCATTGTATGTTAGAATGGACAGGTGTTAATGTTGATCTGTAAAAAATACAGTAAATTGTTTACTTGGGGTATTAAAGGTAGTAATTTGTATAAAATTCACATGGGTGTATCGATGGAAAAGAGGAGTTGGAATTAATAAGTGTTCACTTCTTCCTTCTCCCTTTCGAACAGTGTATACTGTAACTTTATTGCATTTGCTATTTGCTTGTTTTTTGTTATATTTTTTGTGTTCGAAATAAACTATCTATCTATCTATCTAACCAGCAAATAAAGTCCCCCCTAAGATAAGGGAATGAGAAGACATATCAGGAAGCTTAGAAAATAAATGTTTAAAAAAATCTGCATTATCCCTGTTAGGAGTGTACACATTCATCAGAATAACAGGAGTATCACACATTGTCCCAGTGATGATTAAGTATCTACCATTAGGATCCAAAAGCACATCAGTGCATATGAACGAGAGAGATTTATGAATCAAATTGAAACCCCTCTGGATTTTTTTATACAGTGAGGAATAATAATCCTGTCCAATCCATCCACACTTGGTCCTAAGAATTATGGAGGGTTTCAGGTGTGTTTCTTGTAGGTAAACCACATGAGCTTTTAGTCGCTGAAGGTGATGTAGGATCCTACTGCGTTTTATTGGGGAATTAAGACCTTGACAGTTCCAACTTACAAACTTAAGTGAATTTCCCCTCTGGTGTTGGTTCAATCCAGACTGGGCCATTTGGGCCTAATGCAAAGAATATCAAAGTAAATATGACTTGGGCAGGCAGGCATAATACAAGCACAAACAGACCAAAACAAAACAGAACTCCCAGATCTAACATAATAAAAGAAAAAAGAAGAAAAAGTACAATCCTCCCCACCAATCCCTGTACTAGCGTCTCCCCAAACGAGATGCATGCAAAAAACCCCAAACTCTCGAAGTCCAGGAAGCTTCTTAGGAGTCTTAACCCCCTCCCCACACACACAAAAAAAGCACCTAACTACAGCTACTCGAGATTAATATGACCCTATAAATGCAGTGTAATTTTACTAGGTGCCTATAACTTACTTATACTTAGCTTTTACGTACATAATAATTATATACTTGGATAAAAGCAATTTGTAGTGTGGTGAAAAAAAAAATTAAACGGATAAATTAAGCAAAGCACCAAAGGGTGTGATCCATTTGCTTACAAGATTAACATGTAGCTTTTAATTGGCATTTCAGGGCGAAAAAGAAAAAAGAGAAAAAACCCCACACATAACTATATGCAAGCATATAAGTCAATGTATGAAAAAAATAAAACATTCAAGCCCAAAAAAATTCTCAGACAAAAAACCTAAATAGAACACCCAAAAGTAGCCTGCTATGAAGCTTAAATAATGCTGTAACTATTAAGAAGAAACTTAAGGGTGAAATATATAAACAAAAGAAAAAAATCACAGTCAATAAGACTGACTAAGGCACCTGTACAAATGGTCCTATAAAACGAAATAAGAAAAGAAAAAAAGAAAAAACAAAGAAAAGAGAGAAAAAGAGAAAAAAAACTCTTCAGTCCGAGTTCTCTTATTCAGTCATTCCAGAAAACAGGATAAGTTTGTTCAAAAAGTTACTCAGAAATTTTGTTTATGAAATCTGTAGCAATTGCAGGATCATCAAACCTGTGTGTCATTCCATCTGGCGTAGTGACTCTCAGAATTGCCGGGTAGAAAAGACCAAATTTCAGCCCTGGGTAGGAGCGAAGAGTCCGTTTCACCGTGATAAACGAAGCCTGCTTCTTGGCGACAGAGGACGTGCAGTCAGGGAATATGGAAATTCTCTTGCCTTTATACAGGATAGGGGAGTTTCCTGCGGCCCGCTGCAGCAGTAGATTTCGGACGTGGAAGTAATGCACTCTTGCTATAAGAGGACGGGATGGGCCTCCATCTTTGGGCTTTTCCCGCAGGGCCCGGTGTGCACGATCTAGTAAGGGTTTCTCCTCCAAGCCAAGCAGATCTTGAAGTAATTGGGCAACGAAGTCAGTCGATCGGGGTCCCTCCAGTCCTTCTGGTACACCAAGCACACGTATATTATTTCTTCGAGATCCTGGCTTCCAAATCTTCACACCGTTCATCCAAGTGCTTGACTTGTGTTGCTAGCGTGCTAACTGTAGCTTCTAGCTCGCTTACCTGAGCGCCATTGTCCATGGCCGCTCGCTCCAATTCTCCCACTAGCGACTCATTTGCCCTGAGCCTGCGTTCAAGTGGTTCAATTGAATTCTTCAGTTCTTGTCTCACAGATATTATTTCAGAATGCAGACTCATAGACAGGGCATCAATTTTACCACATGTATCGTTTTTAAGAGCGTCAATCGTGGCCTGAAACGACACAGTGTCTAGGGTGGTCTCATCAGGATAAGGCGGACTCTGTGAGATAGGAGCAGGTTGTCATGTTCACTGCGCAAACTGCGCAGCGAACATATGAAATTGGCAGCGAGCCCAAAGCGCAGTTTGTAACATGTTTTACTGACAAAAGAGTAAATACACAAACATGTCCAAATAACAGTCACAGTGGCATAGGCGAGACAACCGGCTACAGCTTCGTTGGCGGGGGTGAAATGCCCAACGAGCTCTAGGCGGGGGGGAGTGGAGAGGTAAGGCATGAATGAGAAGTGACTTACAATATGTTGGAGCGGAAAGGCTCAGAGGAACAACACAGTTCAGTCCAGGGAAGAGGCCAACTGTCGCAAGCCAGGAAGTCCAGCGTTGACATTCGACTAATCTGCCGCAACAACTGATTGCACAAAACTCTATTAATACCCAAGCCTAAATGGGCACAAGTGGACGCAGCTGTGAGGAGGCAGGAGCATGACTGATTGAACTATGTGTGTGTGGGTGTGAGTGTGTGAGTGTGTATGAGTGCATGAGTGCGTGAGTGTGTATGTGGTGTGTGAGTGTGTATGTGGTGGGCCAGAAAGCTGGTGAGTGCCTGATTTGAGGGGCATGGCTGTGGGACTGGAGGAGAGCAAGGCTCAATCCACCAGCTGGAATTAATAAGCAATAATTAAACCCAACAGCCACAGTGGGTGGCCAGACTGAAGAAAGGGACCACCCACGGTTCCTGGAGGCAGGGCCAGGCGGGTCACGGCGGAGCCTGCCGGAAGAGGAAGGGACACCCCGAGGACCTCTGGAAGGAAGAAAGGGACCTCGGTGTCCCCAAGCTGGCCGGCTGCACCCTCGATGGTCCCGGCTTGGGACTGGAGCGTGGCTGCACCCTCGATGGCCCCCGACCGAGCCATGGTTGCACCCACGCTGGAGCCTGGGAGGGCCCTTGCTGCACCCGTGATGGGACCCGGCTGGGCCACTGCTGACCTCCACATCGTCCCGACCCTGGGCCAGCCGGCCCGCACGAGAATCCAGGCCAGAAGGCGGTCAATTATCGGCCTCCTCGGGGAACTGGGCAGATGAGGAGCTGAATCCACTGGGACCACAGCAGGGCTGGCAGCAGTGACGATAACCTTCTGGGGCGAGCCTGGGTTCTTCGTCTCGTCTGGTGATGTGGACCCCTCTCTGACGACCCTAGAAAAGGACTCAGACACAGAGCAGGAGGGGTCAGGGTCGCCGGCAGCGTCAGAGCCCGGCGAGGCGAGCTCAGGTGCAGCGTGTGGCTGCAGCTGGCCCTCCTCACCTGGAGATAGGCAAAAATGCTCTATGAAGGAGAGAAGAAAGACAAAAGAGAGCACTTGCCTTAGCTCAAGCTCCATCGCCGTCCAGGACTTCGGTGATCCGGACGATGTCCTTCCAGGTTCGGCCTCCAGGGGGTGCAGCTTGGGTGCCGACTCTGCTGCGGCGGCCTCCGCAGCAGGCGTGGTAGTGGTTACAGTGTTGGCCTCCTCCAGTAATGGTTCCAACGCAGGTGACTCTCCTGGCGGGGATTTTGGAGGTGGAGTCTCACGTCGCACTGGACCCCAGGAGACTGAAGCCAGGGGACGCTCTGTTGTCGGCACAGGCTTCAGATCGGTCACAGTGCCCTCTCTCTGTCCATTGGAGCTCTGTGGGGCCGCGGGCTCCCCCTCCGTCTGGTGACTGAGCTCCCGGGCCGATGGATGCTCAATGGTGAGAGGAAGAGAGATGGAGAGGGTTGGTGAGCAGTTCACAGCTGCAGCAGGTGGAGAGATCTCCGGGGACTGCGTACCTAGAGATCCACAGAAGAGATTACTTGCCTGTTCTCCTGGTGGGTGTCATCTTCTGCTGCAGCTGGTGAGGCAGCACCTTGTGATGGCTGTGACGGTGCGGGGCTCCAAGTCCCCCTCCTTCAAACGGCAATCAATCTCCGTCAGCATCGCCAGTCTGCATTTCTCCTATCCAGCCTCGGATGAAGCAGGGTCGCCCTCCAATTGAAGTCCCTGTTCCTCCATCATTAGGCGGTCAATATCTCCCAGGATGGATTGGCAACGTTCCTCCGGATCTCCCCGGAGTTGTGCGAGTCTGGGCTCCGGAGACAAGGGTGGGGCTGGAGTGGAAGAGCTGAGGAGGAGGAAGGCTTCACCTGGCGTGAGCCCTTCTTCCGTTTCGGAGGCCGCTCCAATGCTGGTGTCTCCCTCCCGGGCTCCTCCTCTCACAGCGCGAGAATGAAATGGAGGATGTCCGCAGACTCGGGAAAGAATAAAAGGTCCGGACATCCCTCTAATATCTCCGCCACAACGTCCCGTGCTGTGCGGACAGACTCCAGAGAGCAGCGCCCTTGAATCCCGGCGAAGATGTCTTTCAGCCGAGCCAGTCCGAGCTGCTCTTCATGGCTCCAGTAGGCCATCATAAGGCAGTGCAGGTAGGGAAAAACACACGAAAATGAAAAAAAAAAGGCACGCTACAAACTGCTTGGGCTCTATTGGCGGCAGCTTACTGTCATGTTCACTGTGCAAACTGCACAGCGAACATATGAAATCGGCAGCGAGCCGAAAGTGCAGTTTGTAACATGTTTTATTGACAAAAGAGTGAATACATAAACATGTCCAAATAACAGTCACAATGGCATAGGCGAGACAACTGGCTACAGCTTCGTTGGCCGGGGTGAAATGCCCAATGCGCTTGAGGCAGTGGAGGAGCAGAGAAGAAAGGCATGAATGAGAAGCGACTTACAATATGTTGGAACGGAAAGGCTCAGAGGAACAACACAGTTCAGTCCAGGGAAGAGGCCAACTGTCGCGAGCAAGGAAGTCCAGCATTGACATTCGACTAAGCTGCCGCAACAACTGATTGCACAAAACTCTATTAATACCCAAGCCTAAATAGGCACAAGTGGACGCAGCTGTGTGGAGGCAAGAGCGTGACTGATTGAACTATGTGTGTGAGTGTGTATGTGGTGTGTGAGTGTGTATGTGGTGGGCCAGAAAGCTGGTGAGTGCCTGGTGAGAGGGGGCGTGGCTGTGGGACTGGCGGAGAGCAAGACTCAATCCGCCAGCTGGAATTAATAAGCAATAATTAAACCCAACAGCTACAAGTCATGCTCGGGGTGAAGACTTCAGACATGACACAGGTGTTTCTGGTTCAGCAGGTAGCAATGCTTTGCGGCCTCCTCTCGAGGATTCCTGTTTAACTCGGGAATTTGACATTTTATTCAGAGTAGATGGAATAAGTAACACTGAAGAGTTTTAATAAAATTGTTAAATGTCCAGGACCATGTATGAGCAAGGGTTAACAGGTAAAAGTTATTTAAATAATATTTTCTCGGAGCTGCACCAAAACACGTCTACTTCTTACTATGCTCCATAGCCATGTGATAGCTGTTCTGTCAGTGTGAAAAAAAGCACATCAGGTGTTTTAACTCTATCACTCACTGGGACCCACGAGCTACTGTCCCTGAGCTGTTAGAAAAGCTCCCAGATCTGCTGCAGTCACAACCTCCCACCATCACACGGATTATTATTCATGTAGGAACTAACAACACCACCCGCGGACAGTCTGAAATTACTAAAAATGACTTCTGCAAACTTTTTAATATTTTATCAAATATCGGAAAGTCTGTTTTTATTTCTGGCCCCATTCCCACACTGCGCCATGGATCAGACTGTTTCAGTCGTGTTCTTTTCCTCTCAACTTGGCTCAAGTCCGCCTGCAGCAGCAACATTAATTTTATTGACAATTTTAACTTGCTTTGGGGCCGCCACACTCTATATAAATCTGACGACATACATTTAAATGCATCAGGTAGCCAGCTTTTAGCAGCAAACCTGATGCATATCATTCAAACCACAACACGCAACTGACTGTGTGGCGGCGACGCTCATCGCCAGTTTTGCCTCAGGGGCTGGAGCCTCCTGCTTTCCCATGAAGACTTGGAGGTTTCTGGATGGCGCAGCCTGGGTGATCAAGACTCATCCCAGTTTCTGGAGCTACCCAGGCCTCACAGTTTTCCTCGCCTCGTTGGTCGACGCCCACCGTAAACTCTGTAGGCAGGCGAGGGACTCCCCTTTGGTGCCACTGGAGCCCAAAAAGAAGTGCACCCAAGGGCGAAAGACTCATTCGTCTCACTTGGAACCCGAGTCCTCGCTCATCCACCAGACAGTCCCCGGAGATCCCGGAAGGACACCATCCGGCCCTGACACAGCAGCCCCAGGAGCTGGAAGTGGGCAGGTGGGTCCAACTAGCGGAGACAGAGCTCCTACTACAATATAAGCCATGGTTCCTCCCGGATTTCTCCCAGGAGCTGGAGGAGGTTTCACGGGGGGGCCTGGAGATTGAGCCAATGAGTGAGCATCCCCTGACTCCAGGTCCTCTCCCACCTCACCATGAGCCAACATCTCCGCCTCCCGCTTCCCGCCGTCACCTAGGGAAATCCCGCCGGAAGAATGCCCCCACCTCCTTGTCGGCAGTTCCCACTTTGTCAAGGCCGAAGTCTTCCGCAGCAGTTCCTTCACTTGGTTTTTCCTCTCCAGCTGTCCCGTCAGCCTCCACCTCCATTGCTGCTGCCTCTCCCTCCTCCTTAATGATTCCTTCCACTGCCGAAGGACTGGTCGCCTCCTTCTCGGTTCTGCCCGTCACCACATCTGCTGGGGCGGCTCCTCTACTTCCCTTGGGGGGGCTCGCAACAACAGCAGCCACAGAGAGGGTGGACTCTACACCTGCTGCAGCAGAGAACATCACACCCTGGGAACACAGGAAAGTGTCTTTTCATTCTTGATTACCAACACAAAAATTATCTTGCCTGATTCCTAGTGGTGAGGCTCAGTTTATGCAGTCCCCTGAGCTCTCACCACCTGGTGCAGCTAAAGAGCTTACACCTGCTCTCTCCATGTCTCCTCCTTTGCCCCATGAGTGCCCGCCGGCCACAGGATTGAGCTGCTGGACAATGGAGGAGCCTGTGGCCCTTGTTCCAGCCCTGCAGCCACGGTCTGGACAGAGGGAGAGCGCTGAGACCAAGCTGAAGCCTGCGCCAATGAAGGAACGTCCCCCGGCCTCAGCGGTGCAGAGTCCAGTGCCAGCAGAAAACCGACCTCCTATGTTCACATCGGGCAAGCCACTTGCGTGGGCCACTCTGCTGGGGGGCCTTGGGACTGTATACACCTCCATGCCTGCTGTAGGGGCTGCTGCAGCAGGCCCAAAGTTGGACCTCCAGAGGGCCGGACCCGAGACGTCGCTGCTTGGATTGACAGAGTCCTGGATGGCAGTGGATCCTGAGCTCAGGCAAGTGCTCGCCTTAGTTTTTGTTGTTTCTATGTTGGAGAGATCTTGTCTGGCTCTTGGCTGGGAGACTCAGGTGCAGTCGCCAGCTGCACCTGAGCTCACCTCACCGGGCTCCACTGCCGCCGTTGACCCTGACCCTGTTTCTCTGCCTCTCCTGTTTGAGCCTTTTCCCAGGGTCACAGAGGTTGGTCCAACTTTGCCAGAGGTCTTTGTGGGTCCAGCCATGCCACCTGAGATCTTCATGGGTCCAGCTCCTCCTGCCGAGGTCTTTGCAGGTGTTCTGTCCCAGCCTGTGACCTCCATGGGTGCTGCTCCCCCTCTGGTTGTGGTCGTCGCTGATGCTTCGTCCCAGCCCGGGGCCTCCGAGGATAGTGCCTCCCTGTCAGCTGAGGTCATCGCGGGTGCTTCGTCCCAGCCTGGACCCTCTGTGGGTGCTGCTCCCCCTCTGGCTGAGGTCTTCGTGGGTACTCTGTCCCAGCCTAGGGCCTCCGAGGGTGATGTTTTCCCATCAGCTGAGGCCGTCGCGGGTGCTCCGTCTCAGCTCGGGGCCTCCATGGGTGCAGCTCCTCCTCAGTTTGGGTCCACTGTGGGTGCATCTACGGCCCAGCCCAAGTCCACCGTGGGTGCAGCTATGGCCCAATCTGGAGCCACTGCGGGTGCAACCTTGCTCCAGCCCAGAGCCACCAGAGGTGCTGCCTTGCTCCAGCCCGGAGCCACCACGGGTGCAGCCTGGCTCCAGCCTGGAGCCACCACGGGTGCAGCCTTGCTCCAGTCTGGAGCCACCGTGGTTGCTACTATGTCCCAGTCCGGGGTCACCGAGGGCGTTACTGGTCAATCCGGGGTGTTGTGGGTCCCTCTCCTCTACCAGAGGCCGTTGTGGTCCCCTCTCCTCTGCCTGAGGCTGTCGTGCTTCCCTGTCCTTTGCCCGAGGCCCTCATGGTTCCCTCTCCTCTGCCCGAGGCTGTCGTGGTTCCTTCTCCTCTGTTGGGAAGCCACCCCCTTGACCACCTCTTCTGTTTAGGTGGTTAAAGAACTCTGGCAGACCACCTGACAGACTGTGCCATTGGGTTGGGTGGCCCACATTCTCCGGCAGGCCGCCTGACTCTTACCATCATGCCGTTTGCTAGGTCTGGGACTTTAGCCGGCCACCTGAACTGTCCAGTTCTCTGGTCCAGGGGGCATAGGGTCCTGGTCCTTCCTGGTGTGGATCCTGAGTGTTTTTTTTTTGTTGTTGTTGCCTCCTAGCCTGGGTTTGTTGAGGGTGTGAATATGAAAGTTTTTCTTATTTCTTCTGGTTTGTTTCGGTCCCTCCGTGCCTGGGTCCCACTCCTCCCACCCAGGGTGGGGTTGTTTTCTTGTTTTTTGGTGGGGTGGGGTCTTTGTGTGGGTGGGTCCTTCTCTTCCTTTTCGATATTGCCCAGGGTGTCTGGTAACCACTCCTTGAGGAGGGGCTCTGTCACAATCTGAGCATGGTGGTATTCTGCTGTGATCAGTATCTTTACCTTTTTTCCATATTTGTACAGTGTTGTATTTTTGTGTTCTAATTCCTGTTATTTTTCGGTTTGCTCTCACTTATTCTGTATTGTTTCTGAGTATGACATTTTCCTGCGGACATTATTTGTAGCTGTGTTATTTACGTATTTGGGTTTTCTTGTCTTTATTTGTCATCATTTAGTATTTGTTGTTTCTTGCTGCTTGTCTTCCTTTTCTTTCTCTCTCGGGGATTGCAGCTGCCAGAGGCACTTCCGGGTTTTTCCCTGGTTGTGGGCAGTGTCCCTGTTAAGCTGTCAGCCCCTTCTCCTCTCCTCATGACTCAGGTTTGACTCAAGTCATGACTCAAGATTGTCATCATCTTCTTCCCCAGCCCACTCATGTGATTCACACCTGTTACCATTTGTGTTCAATTGTTTCTGGCCCTATTTCAGGGCGATTATTTCTTTTCTGTTTGCTGGAGTCTCAAGTATCATCCGTGTCAGAACCCTGTCCCCATTCTGACGTTCATCTCCTGTTTTCTTCTTGCCGCTTGTAAGTTTTGGTTTGTGCTGTATTTTGGATTTTTGTGTTCGTGCACTGTTTGGACTTTTGTGTGTTTTTTTTAATAAAAATCACTAACTGCAGTTCAGCGTCTGGGTCTCTCCTCTCTGCCGTTTGGGCAATTCATGACACCCACCTTCCCCATTAGGACACTCATCACAGACAGACCTCCATCCATAAAACATTTAGTTCATAAGAACTCATGCCCACGCTGCCTACATTCTGTGGATCAGTCTCCTAACAATAATCCACAGAAAACAAATTACCCATCCATAAATAACTCACCACCTACCCTAAATATGGCTCTTTTAAATATATGGTCACTTGCCAACAAGACTTTTATCATGAATGACTTGATTTTAGATAATAAGATTGACTGTTTATTTTCAACGGGGACGTGGCTCGGCACAGCTGCACTAGCGGTTTTCACTGAGGCCTCCCCACCAAATTTTAGTTCAGTTTTTTCCATAAGAAAGGGCAGGAAGGGTGGGGGTACTGCTTTTATTGTTTTCTTCCTCACTTGCAGTAAAGCAAATCTAAGATTTTAGTGACCTGCTCACGTCCATGAATTTTACTCAACATGTCATGCAGCCAACTCACAACATGAGACGCACTCTGGACCTTGTCATTAGCCATGGCCTGTCCACAAGTGTGTCCTCTGTTGCTGACTTGGCTGTATCTGACCATTACTGTGTTTTTTAACATCACTGGTTTTATGCAACGGGAGCCCTCAGTGCGAACTGTGAGGATGTGCCATCTGACACCTGAAGTGGCTGCTGATTTTATCAAACTCTTACGCAAAACTCCCGAAGTTATTTTATCTGCATCCTGTGATTTTATTGTTGATAATTTTAACAGCCAATTAAGATCAACCATTGACAGAGCTGCCCCAGTAATCTCAAGAACAGTTAGGAATAAACCAAAGCCTCCATGGAGAAATAACCAAATCCAAAAACTGAAAAGAGAGTGCAGGGTGGCTGAGAGAAAATGGAGGAAAAACAAATTAACTATCAATTACCAAATACTACAGAAAAAATTAAAAATATATAATAATGCAGTCAAAACACATAGCAATAACCCTAAAGTCCTTTTTGAACCACTGATCACTTAATCAACCCAGATTTTAATAAAAACACAAAACTGCCATCCAACTCTCTGAGAGTTTTGCAGACCACTTCAGATGCAAGGTTGATTCTATTAGATCCAACATTTTATCTGACCAGAAGACTGCTTTTAATGGAATCTTGGACTCACCGTTAGCTGAGGAAACACTGGACTGTTTTGCCCTGTTTGATGCTAAGATGCTTGGTAGAGTTTTCTCCCAGGTAAACTTGACCTCCTGCCTTTTAGATCCAATTACCACATCACTTTTTAAAACACTTTATGGATTCTTCGAACATGAGATTTTAAACATTGAAAATTGCTCTCTTTGGACTGGTGTTTTCTCCACTGCCTTTAAAACGGCTGTGGTGAAGCCCCTTTTGAAGAAGAGTAATTTAGATCATTATATTCTCAGTAACTATCAACCTGTATCCAACCTACCGTTTTTAAGTAAAGTTTTAGAAAACATTGTTTTAGCCAGTTAAACAATTTCCTTATTGACCACAACATTTTTGAAAAATTCCAATCTGGTTTTAGGACAAACCACAGTACCGAGACAGCCCTTTTAAAAATCGTTAATGATATCAGGTGTAACATGGACTCCCACAAACTGTCAGTCCTGGTGCTGCTGGATCTCAGTGCTACCTTTGATACAGTAGATCACCACATTTTATTAAGCAGACTCAAACACCTGGTGGGCCTCTCGGATACCGTTCTTGAATGGTTTCATTCCTATCTCACAGATCATCGTTATTTTGTAAGTATGGATACATGTTCTTCGGCAAGCCACGAAATCAAGTGTGAGGTACCCCAAGGTTCAGTTTTAAGGCCAATACTTTTTAATCTTTATATGTTACCACTTGGGGATGTTATCAGAAGACATGGCATCAATTTTCATAGCTATGCTGATGATACGCAACTGTACATTGCCATGTCTCCTGATGACACAAAACCAATTAATGCTCTTTTGAACTGTATTTTAGATATAAAGTCATAGATGGCAGAGAACTTCCTACACCTCAACCAGAACAAAATAGAAGTTTTAATCATCAGCCCTGAAGACAAGAGAGAGAAACTTTTACCCAAATTGGTAGGTCTAAAATCTACTTGTTGTGTGAAGAACTTGGGTATTCTTCTAGCCTCTGACTTTAATTTTTTTTTTTCAAACATAAAAAATGTAATAAAAATCAGATTTTACCATCTTAGGAATATAGCCAGACTCTGCCCTTTTCTCTCTCTTGCCAGCACTGAGGTCTTGATGCATGCTTTTATTACCAGTTGTATAGACTATTGTAATGCACTGCTCTCTGGTCTTCCCCAAAAAAGGGTATCACATCTCCAACTGCTCCAAAATTCAGCTGCACGAGTGTTGACAAGCACTAGGGGGCGGGCGCATATTACACCAGTTTTAGAATCACTGCATTGGCTGCCCCTGCGTTTTAAGATTGATTTTAAAGTTGTCTTGGTAGTTTTTAAATGCCTCAATGGTTGGGCCTTTTTATCTATCTGAGCTGCTTTTATCTTATGAGCCCTCGCAGACCCTGAGGTCCTGTGGTACTGGCCTTTTAATGGTTCCCAAAGTCAAGACCATGAACTTTGGTGAAGCTTTGTTTCACTATTATGGTCCTCGTCTGTGGAACAGCCTGCCTGAGAGACTCGGGGTTGCAAATTCAATAGATGTTTTTAAGAACAGGCTAAAGACCCACCTTTTTAAATTTGGCTTTTAACAAATCTGTTTAACTATTAATGAAGTAGTCATTTATGTTCCAGTGGGAACCCACTCAGTATGTTTCCACCTAATATGTTTCCACTCAGACTGAAGGGCATGGCAGGACGAGATGCAGAACAAAGGTGCTGGGTGACAAGGGGAATTGTCATGGGGGGATTGGTGTGTTGATGCGAACAGTGACAAAGGGGAATGGCAAGTGTATTTATGTTAATGCAGCACCCCAGGTGGCGGAGCGAGTGGAATGCTATAAAAGGAGAGGTGCCCGCGACCTGCTCTTTTATGTTTGTGATTCTTGTGAATGTGAGAGAGAGATTAATAAAGGCTGCTCTGCTCTGGACCGCTTCACCTGTTTATTTCTCTCTCCACACTGGTGACCCTTGACGCACGATGGAACTCCAGGTGAACACCCGGGAGACGACCCGGACATGAGGTGCCAGCAATGCGTGCCCCGTTTCGGTCAAACTCCCAGACTTTTGGCTACATGACCCGAAGTCTTGGTTCCTCCACACTGAAGCCTAGTTCGTGCTCTGGGGAATAACGGCAGATGACACCAGATACTACTACGTGGTTGCAGCACTGGACGCACGCACAACTCAGCAGGTGGCGAGCCTGCTCCAACAGCCCCCAGCCCACAACAAATACAATGCTATCAAAACCGCGCTGACCCGGCACTACACGCTCTCGGACTGTGAAAGAGTGGAAAAGCTCCTGACGTGCTCCAAGTTGGGAGATGGAGCGTCAGTCGAATTAATGGAGAAGATTTTGGCGTTGATGGGCAAAGATGACGGCCATTTCCTCTTTGTCCACCTTTTCCTCTGGAACCTCCCGACAGCAGCCAGGGCGGTCCTTGCCAATTTGCCGCTGCTGGTCGCGCGCAACTACCGGGCGCTAGCACAAGAGGCAGATCGGATTATCCTCACCACCAGAGCCCTCGCAGTGAATGCGGCGATGTCAGAACCCAACGAGACGGCCAGCGGAGGCGAGGAGCCAGCGACGGTGGCTGCAGCGGAGGCCAAGAAGCACCAGAGAGACATGCTCTGCTTCTACCACTGCCGTTTTGGAGAGGACGCATGCCAGTGTGTGCCACCGTGCCGATTCAAGCGCTTGGGAAATGCCAGGGCCGTCAGTCAGTAGCAGGTGCGACCGCCGGCAAAGCAAGCAAGCTGCTCTATGTGACAGACTCACGCTCGGGGAGACAGTTCCTCGTGGACTCTGGCTCCCAAAAGAGCCTCATCCTGCCGTCCTACGTGGACCGGCTGGCAGGAGCTAGCGGCCCTGAACTGACGGCTGCAAATGGCTCAGACATTAAGACTTTTGGTGAGAGGAAACTGACTGTATCCTTGCACAGCCGTACATACCAATTGACATTCATCATAGCAGCATGCAGCTTCCCCATTTTGGATGCTGATTTTTTGTGTGCACACGGACTACTAGTCGATGAGGCTAACAGATGCCTAATTAACGCAATGTCTTTTGATTCTCTCCCCTGTACAGCTAGAGGAGCCGGATCCACAACACTAGCCAACGTCACAGCTCCAGGTGGTAAGTTCCACACACTACTTACCCAGTTCCCAGCACTCACGGTCCCGACGTTTTCAGTGACCATCACTAAACACGGGGTGGAGCACTTTATTGCCACCACGGGGCCGCCCATTTTTGCACGACCTCGGCGCCTGGATGCAGCTAAACTGGCCATAGTGCGTGACGAGTTTACCAACTTGGAAAAGTTGGGCATCATTAGACGCTCAAACAGCCCATGGGCATCCCTGCTACAAATGGTTCCTAAAGCTGAGGGATCGTGGCGACCTTGCGGAGATTTCCGCAGATTAAACAATGCCACAGAGCACAACCGCTACCCGATCCCCCATATTCAGGATTTTTCCGTTCACCTCACCGGGGCACGCATTTTTTCCAAGATAGACCTGGTCCGCGGTCACCACCAGGTCCCAGTGCGTGCTGAGGACATACTAAAAAGGGCGCATGCGCACGCAGCGACCGGCAGTGGGTGAAAAAGTTTGGTGTCTTAGTCTCTGTTTTTATGCACTTTAATGTGTTTTAATGTAATTCTCTGTGACGTTTTTGTCCTTGAATGTTTGTGGACTATATAACGAAGAGCTCTTTGGTTCCATCAGTATGGATTTTCTTCTTGTTTTCACACTGTGGCTTCTTTGTTGCTGGCTCATTGTCTGGGACGTCAGCGCGGTCATGCGGGTGAGAATGCAGTACTCCAGAGACATACTACTGCAACTAAACATGGATAATCCAGCGTCTGTGTTCGAGTCTGGGCCGCAACTGCCGGACTTTATTTTAAGAGACTTTCATGGACAAGAGAAGGAAACGCGGAAAGCGTGGTGGTGTAAGATTAAACCTGAGGAGGCGTCAGCTTAACCGCATTCCTCTTCTTTCCATTATTATGGGGAACGTACAATCCCTGAGAAACAAAGTTGATGAAATTCAAGGAAATGTACGATATCAGAAGGATTTCAAGAACTGCTGTGTCATGGCTTACACAGAGACGTGGCTTACGGATCGTGACCGGGACCCAGACCTTTGTATTGACGGTTTTGGAGTCCCACTTTGCTTAGATCGACAGGAAGAGGTAACGGGGAAATGTCAGGGGGGCGGCGTATGTTTGTATATTAATAAACAGTACTGTACATCTGTCACGGTCAGAGAGCGCATCTGTACGCCAGATGTGGAGCTTCTGTCCATATCGCTATGCCCCTTTTATCTGCCTCGCAGGTTCCCCCATCTTTTCATAACGACTGTGTACATTCACCCAAGGGCGGATGCTGTCTCCGCCTCCAGCACCGTCTTTGATGTGGTACAGAGGTTGCAGTCGATTTCCCCAGAGGCTCCAAATTTTATCCTTGGGGATTTTAACCATGTGTCTCTAAAGAAGACACTTAAAAACTTTTATCAGTACGTCTCCTGCCCAACCAGACGAGAAAAGACATTGGACCTATGCTATGGATCTATAGAGGCGGCCTTTAAATCACTTCCCCTTCCTCCTTTAGGATCCTCAGATCACAACTGTGTAATTTGCTGCCCACATATAAAACTGCTCTCAGAAGAGAAAAGACGAAGACCAGGGACATAATGGTCTGAACAGATGATTCAGTGCTCTGCCTCCAGGAATGTTTTAACTGTATGGACTGGGAGGTGTTCACACTGTCCTGGGGAGATGATTTGGACTCTTTGGTGGACGTGACATGCTCTTACATGGCTTTCTGCAGGGATATATCCCAACAAAAAGCCATGGGTTACTAAATCAGTTAAATCCTGCTTACAGAGGAAAGCACTTGCCTTTAAACAGGGGGGTGTTTCTGAGCTGCAAGTTGCCACAAAAGAGCTGAAGTCCGAAATTTTAAGAGCAAAACAGAATTATAAATCCAAATTGGAAAGCAAGATGGCAGCAAAGAAGCTTGGTTTAGCCTGGGCCAGTATGAAAACTATTGCAGGCCTTCAGAGCACAGATCACGGTAATCATGTGTTTTTAGATGGTTTTAATTCAGACACAGAGCTGGCTAATGCTCTTAATTGTTTTTATGGTCGTTTTGATTCCTTTGATTTTAGCACAGAAACCCAAGATTTGAAACAGAAACTCAAAGACAATCAGCACTTTAATATTGAGGTGCAGGATGTTAAAAGGGTGTTCTGTGCTGTAAAAGTGAACAAAAGTCAGGGCCCCGATAATATATGTGGCCACTTGGTACAGTCCCGTGCACATGAAATGAGTCCTGTGTTTCACTACATTTTTAATAAGTCCTTACAGACACAACATGTGCCTAAGGTCTGGAAAGATGCTGTGGTTGTCTCTGTTCCAAAATCCAGCAGTCCTAAAATGGTAAATGATTTTAGACCAGTTGCCTTGACTTCAATTTTAATGGAAATTTTTGAAAAACTGGTCAGATATGAGGTCCTAAAGCAGACTGAGCATGCATTGGATCCTTTGCAGTTTGCCTGTAGTCCTCACAGAGGAGTGGAGGATGTCACTGTCACTCTGTTTAACATGCGTTTTAAACATGTGGATTTTAATGGGACACACGCCAGGCTTTTATTTGTGGACTTTTCTTCTGCTTTCAATACAAACAAACCTCATATTTTAGTTGAAAGACTCCTGCAACAATTTGATTTGAGTAATAATCTGGTGGGTTGGATTCTGGATTTTTTAACCAACAGGACACAGAGAGTAAGGGTCAATGGTACATTGTCTGACCAAAAGTGCTCTTCTACTGGCTCTCCTCAGGGGGGGTGTTGTCACCGCTACTCTTCATCCTGTACACAAACATGTGTCGGAGCAGACATGACAACAGACACATTATAAAGTATGCTGGTGATTCAGTTATTGTCAGTCTCCTTCAGGATGGTGAGAGTGGCCACGGCCCAGTAGTTGATGATTTTGTTCACTGGTGTGAGGATTCCTGCCTGCAGCTGAATACGACAAAAACTAAAGATATGATTATTGACTTTAGGAGGAAAACTCCCAGGCATGAAGTCACTGTACTAAAAGGCCAGACCACCGAATGTGTACAATCCTACAAATATCTTGGGACGATTATTGATAGTAATTTAAACTTCGAAGAGAACTGTGAAAGGGTGTGCAAAAGGGTCAGCAACATTTGCATTGTTTAAGGAAACTCGCACACTTCCAAATTGACCGAACCATAATGACAATGCTTTATCGGTTTTTTACTGAATCTGTTTTATCCTTTTCTTTAGTGTCATGGCTTGGTCAGATAAAACTGAAACAGAGGAAATCCTTAGACCAGGTAGTCAGATGGTTCAGTCGTTTGCTTGGTGAGTCACAGCTGAGCATGACATCCCTGTACACCAGACAGGTACAGAGGATTGCTACCTCCATTTTAAATGATGACTCCCACCCTTTGCACTGCCACTTTCAGCTTCTCCCCTCCAGACGGAGATTTGTTGTCCCAAAATGTAAAACCCAGCGCTACAAAAACAGCTTCGTTCCTGCTGTTGTCAAAGAGTTGAACAAGATGTAGCAATATATTGCACATAATTTAGTTACCTATTTATTAATTTTTATTTTATATTTGTTTATTTTTGGAGGTTTTTTACTTGGGTTTTAAATCTTTTATTGGGTTTTAGACTTCAGACTTTTACTGAGTTTTTAATCTCTTTGACTTAGTTCTTAACTTTTTTAATATGACCCTTTTCTCTTATCTCTTTGTTGTTTCTCTTATCTCTTTGTCTTATGTCCTGATTGGTGGAGCCTTGAGTACTTTTATCGTGTTTATAGTCAGCTTCATGTGTGCCTGTGTTCATGTTCAATGTAATTGTGGTTTGTAAATATGTGTCTAAAAGGATGTCACCTGACTGCAAAACAAATCTACCTACGGGTACAAATAAAGTAACCTGAACCTGAACCTGAACCTGAAAACGGCAGTAATAACCCCGTTTGGTCTTTCTGAGTTTTTACGCATGCCTTTTGGGTTAAAAGGCACGGCACAGACATTCCAATGCATGATGGATGCGGTGTCGCGTGATCTACCGTTTGTGTTCGTCTACCTGGACGACATCCTGGTGGCCAGCGTGTCCGAGGACGAACACGTAGCCCACCTCAGGACAGTTTTCCACAGGTTGGAGGAGCATGGGTTAATAATCAACCCGGCGAAGTGCCAGTTCAGGGTGACAGGAATCGATTTTTTGGGCCACTGCATCTCACCAGAGGGCGCGATACCCTTACTGGACAAAGTGCGCGCAGTGGTGGATTTTCTCCGGCCTCAGACGGTCAGGGTGCTGCAGGAGTTTTTGGGGATGGTTAACTTCTACAATCGTTTTCTCCCCCGCGCAGCCCAGCCCATGCAGCCGTTGTACACCGAGCTTAAGAAACGGAAACCAGCGGACAGAGTTGACTGGACTCCTAAGTGAGAGCAGGCGTTTTCCGAGGTTAAAACAGCTCTGGCGAACGCCACACTACGGGCGCACCCGGACCCGGCAGCTTGGATAGCACAAACTACTGACGCATCGGACGTGGCCATAGGGGCAGTCGTGGAGCAGTGCGTCACCGGTTCTTGGAAGCCGCTCGCCTTTTTTAGCAGGTCTTTGTGCGACAATGAGTGTAAATACAACGCGTTTGACAGGGAGTTACTGGCTCTCCACCTGGCCATACGCCGCTTCTAGTTCTGGCTGGAAGGGCGCACCTTCACTGCGTTCGTGGACCACAAACCGCTAACATATGCGATGGCCAAGGTTTCAGAACCATGGTCGGCCCGGCAGCAGAGACAGCTGGCCGCGATCTTGGAGTTTACGACTGACATTCAGCATGTGGCTGGTAAACTCAACGTGGTGGTGGACTGCCTTTTGTGCGCATTAGTGGCCCCAGTCTACGTGGGGATAGATTACACGGCCATGGCCGCTGCGCAGATCGCCGATGCGGACATTTGCATGCTCCAGTCTGAACCAACATGGTTAAGGCTGGAGAGCAGAGTACTGCAAGACGCGGGCCCCCCCACTCTGTGACGTCTCCATGGGCCGCCCACGCCCGGTGGTCCCACGCGTTTTGCGCCGCCGAGTTTTTGAGTCGGTTCACTCCCTGGCGCACCCAGGAGTGCGCGCGTCAGTCAAAATGGTGGGAGCGAAGTTCGTCTGGCCGAGCCTGTGCAAACAAGTGAAAGGGTGGGCTGCAGCCTGCGTAGCGTGCCAACGAGCCAAGGTGCACAGGCACACAAAGGCCCCCCTGGAGCCGTTCCATATTCCAGCTAAGAGGTTCAACCATGTACACGTGGACCTCGTGGGCCCCCTCCCGCCATCGCAGGGGATCACGCACCTCCTGACAGTGGTGGACCGCGCCACGCACTGGCCCGAAGCAGTCCCGCTAGCTTCCACCGCATCCGCAGAAGTTGCACGCGCTTTTTTGACGACATGGGTAGCACATTTCGGCGCCCCTTTGGATATCACGTCCAATTGGGGCCCGCAGTTTGTTTCCGACCTCTGGTCCACCATGGCCCGGAGCCTGGGCATCACAATTCATTGCACGATCGCGTACAACCGCCAGGCTGTCTCTCTGTGTTGGCCCTGCGATGGACTGGCGATCTGTCCAGGGTGTACCCTGCCTCTCGCCCAAAGATGCTGGGATATGCTCCAGCACCCCCGTGACCCGAAAAGGATTAAGCGGAAGAAGATGAATGAATGAATGAATGAACCCCGTGCCGGACACCGACCCATCCCCGCTTTCACTGCATAGTGCAGAGGCAGGGACGGTACCCGGCCCGGCCCACCACTGTTTTTCCCGTGCTTTTGTGCTAAAGACCTTGAAGGACACGTTGTTCATATTTGTCAGGCACGATGCCCACCGGACCCCGTTGCGCCCTCCCTATGATGGCCCGTTTAGAGTGCTGGAACCCAGGGAGAAACATTTTGTGTTAGACTTGGGGGGATGCAGGGAAACAATATGTATAGACAGGCTTAAGCCCGCCTTCGTTTTAGCAGACAAGCAGGTGGTGTTGGCCCAAGCTCCTCGGCGCGGACGACCTCCACTGAGAACTCCCCAGGTAAATGACTCGTCAGATCGGTCACAATGGCATGCTGAAGATGCCCTCCCCACGTCCTCCCACAGACGAACGCACCCCCAAGAGCGCCCCACCAGCACAGCAGCGCCTCGGAGCCGCCGACCCCCCGTTACAGCCGCTATGGACGGAGGCTGAAGCCCAAAGGACATGAGGGTTAAGGCTCAGTCTGAGTTTCGGGGGGGGGGGGGCTGTGGGAACCCACTCAGTATGTTTCCACCCAGTATGTTTCCACTCAGACTGAAGGGCATGGCAGGACGAGATGCAAAACAAAGGTGCTGGGTGACAAGGGGAATTGTCATGGGGGGATTGGTGTGTTGATGCGAACAGTGACAAAGGGGAATGGCAAGTGTATTTATGTTAATGCAGCACCCCAGGTGGCGGAGTGAGAGGTATGCTATAATAGGAGAGGTGCCCGCGACCTCCTCTTTTATGCTTGTGATTCTTGTGAATGTGAGAGAGAGATTAATAAAGTCTGCTCTGCTCTGGACTGCTTCACCTGTTTATTTCTCTCTCCACATTCATTGTTTTATGTTCTTCTTAGCTCCATTTGCTTTTAGATTCTCTTATTTTGATGTGTTCTTAGCTCAGTTTATAAGTATGGGTTTTTAGTTCCCTTTGTTCTATGTGTTCTTAGTTTTAGCTTGCATTTTATGTGTTTTAGCTCCAGTGTTTCCTCAGTGGAGACCCTCATGCTGGATGTTGCCTGGCCCATCTGCAGGGGTGGGGGTCTCGTGGGTCGCTCTAGCTTGGGTGGGTGGGGGCTTTATGCCACTGCCTACAGCTGTGGTGCAGGCCCCCCGGCCTGTTCTGGTTGGGGTGGCTACTGTGGTTATGGGCTGTGTGGTCTCCCGGCATGGGGGGCTCAACAGGATGGTTGCTCTTTCACATGGTGCCTCGGTGCCTAGTGATGTCTCTTATTTTATATGTATAAGAGAAGTAGGGGATGGTTGTATGTGCCTGTGTGTGTGTTTTGTGGGTATGTTTATGGGAGGGTTGGAAGGGGTGGGGATGCATCGTGTAAATATATGTAACTAAATGTGTCTACTCTGTTTATCTATCTAAAGCACTTTGTACAGCATCTAATGTTTGAAAAGTGCTATACAAATAAAGTTTGATTGATTGATTGATTGATTGAAGTTAGTTTCAAGCATTAACTGATCAATTCTAAACCCCCCCCCCCCCCCCAAAGCCCCAGCCAGGGCACTCTCCAACCTTTCCCAGATTACCTTCCCTACCTAATCCAACTCTGCACCATCACCCACCTGAGAGGAAGAGGGGATCTGACCTGCAACCACTCACTGTATGGTCTAAAGCTCCACCTGTAAGAAAAGTAATTTCAAACATTACCTGCAGTAGTCTTGCTGTATACTCACATCTCCTCTCCCATCTCTGCAGGGGTTGCCAGTAACTCTCAGATCACGTCACTATCCTCCTGTTAATAAATTTGTTATTATCCACTCAAACTTAGCTTGTGTCAGTGTCTGCTCCTGGGTCCATTATCTGAAAATATGTCAGTCATGGTATGATTTTCATGGCAATCTATAGAGATCTTTGAAAGATCCTTGAGTGATCATTGAGACACCAGGAGAGATTAGGGAGGGATCACGGAGTTTGCTGGGCGGCCAAAAAGATATATACACTCCTGATCAAAATCGTAAGATTGGGAAAAATTTACAAGTATTCAAATTTCGTGCTGGTGGATTGTAATCAGGTTGTAAGTAGAGCTGTAAAATGCAGAAAGAAGAAACAGGAGCAAGAGACAAAAAAATAGAGAGCAGGCAGTTTATTGAAAACTGCATTTAAACTCAATGTGGGATGGTCAAAAAGAGCTGAGCTGGAGGATGAAACAGGCTGCCCATGAAGACACAGGCCAATCTTCGATGTAAATTAAGGCCCTTACTGATGCTGACCACAGCCTAATAACCATAACACAGCATGCACAAAAGAAGTATTCAAAGAACAAAAGTCTTCAAAGGCCCTGTCTCCTCACATGCCACAAACTTGCACATTTGGACCTTACAAGGCAGCACCAAACATGGGGCATTGAAAGGGGGAAGAAAGTTTTATTCTGAAAAAAAAAAAAAAAATTAACCTGGATGGTCCTGATGCCCCCCCCCCCCCCACACACACACACTCAGCAATTCCTCACTGATCTGTCAGCCATCTTTACCTTTGGGGTGGAAAAATTTGGAATTCATTGAAAAATTGTTGAGAAATCACTGGGAGATTGCTCAGTGATGTCATCAATCTCCCACTGATCTCTCAGCAATCTTTCAATGAATGCCAAGTTTTTCCACTCCAAAGGTAGAGATGGCTGAGAGATCAATGAGGAACTGTTGAACATTCAATGAAAGACCAGTAGAGTTCATTGAAAAATTACTGGTAGACCATCTGGAGATGACTGAGATTGTTGAGTATGGTACAGCTACTACAGTGTTAGCGGGGACTTGTCTACATAGTAGCTAGCATAAAAAGTGAATATACACACAAAGACAAGAACAAGAAAACAAGAATTTCTAATATAAGGATTATTACAGCATTTAGATTTTACTGAGCAACTTGATTGACAGGTAGGTATTTCAGGAATGCTGATGTTTCACAATAATGTCAACACTGTGAACAGGACGTTAACAGGATATGCATCATTCTGCTTCAAGGGTGTTCTAATAATCATTAATGACAATAACTGTCAGTTGGTTATTATGATGGGAGAGTTAAAATCTAAATGTAATGCTGTCTACTGTATTTCCTTTTTTTGGTGGGAAGCTGTTTGACAAGAAACATTTTTCACAAACCCTCTGTGACTGCTTGTGTTCTTCTTAGGTCATGCTAAAAGTTAACCCACTTAGCTGCGTTTTGGTACTTTTGTGGAGAGTGTGGAAGGACGAGGCTGAGTTTACAGTGATCCCTCACTTATCGCGGTTAATGGGTTCCAGAACCGACCGCGAAAAGTGAAAAACCGCGAAGTAGCGTCACCCCTAATGACGTCACCCATAAATAATACGTACGTTCATTCTCTCACTCTCTCTCTCATATGATACGTGTGTGTGTGTGTACGTGTACATACATACGTAGATGTAAATAAAGTGTACATAAATATGTTTTTAGAACTCTTTTATTCTTATAACAAGATACGTAACTCAAGATGAAGATGATTTACTGCACAGGTTAATGAGAGCTTTACTGCTTCTCAGGTGACGCCTCATCGTCAGGTGCTAGAGGCGCAGGATCGTCGAGGGCAGCTTCCGATAGAGCTGGAGAAGCTGCAGGAGGCGGCGTAGTGGCTCGACGGGAAGACTATTTTGCACAAAATGGCACAAGAGAACAGCAAAAAGTTCCACGCGGCGAGACTAAACAACACGAGCGATAAAGAGCAATGAATGCAGTCTTCCTTCGCTTCGTGGGTGCTCGGCAGGGAGAGGAGGTGGGTGAAACGTCTCGGCCAATCAGCTTGCGGGGTGAAACGTCTCGGCCAATCAGCTTGCGAGATT
This sequence comes from Pholidichthys leucotaenia, assembly GCA_020510985.1. Classification (NCBI taxonomy): domain Eukaryota; kingdom Metazoa; phylum Chordata; class Actinopteri; order Cichliformes; family Pholidichthyidae; genus Pholidichthys; species Pholidichthys leucotaenia. Next base: position 293,971,411 of record CM035841.1, read on the forward strand.
TCCGAGCCGAGCCAACACGAGAACAGCGAACAGAGAGGTGGATTTTTTGAGTTGTGCGGCTCTCCGTGTTGATACCTGATGGTCTAATGTCGTCTCCCTGCCTTCTGCTAGCGCCCGCCCATTATTTCTCAATTTTGAATTTTTGATGAATATTTTTGAAAAATCCGCGATGCACTGAGGGCGCGAAAGGTGAAGCGTGAAGTAGCGAGGGATCACTGTATTTCACAAGTCCAGTTCTATTCACATTCTCCAACATTCACAAACAGAAAGAGCATGAATCCCCCAACATCTGTCCCTTTTATACCCCAGGACATCAAAGCACACAGTCACATTGTCTTTTAATCCCAAGTCACAATGCATCTCCCTCCAGGTCTTCTCACCCCCACCTAAAGTCACTGATGGTCAGGAAATCCCTCAAGGCCATCTCTTTGCATACAAAAGGCCAGATCTCACATCCTCCTGTTACCCTTAGGAGGTTCAGTCCTTTTGTTCCTCTGAGACGTGAAGCATACAATAAGCATACAGTAATATATATGTGAAGCATATGAAACCCACATATGTGCCACATGACCCCCCCAAACGTCTAAGATGGAACAACATAACCACAGATTGCATGTCATAATAAAATCACTACATATCAGTCCACGTGCCGCTTGGGCATCAGTCTTCTCCAGTATTTGCTGTAAGCAGGCTGTACCACCTCCGCAGCGTCTTCCTGCTGTGGAGCTGCTGCCTGAGGATGAGAACTGTTAGTCAATCTCTGTGGGTGTTCTGGGGAATGCTCTCTAGGGGGTCTGCCGCGCCGAGGAGCCTTAGCCAACTGTACACCTTCGTCAGCTATCACAAAAGCGGGTTTGAGCCTGTTTATGTCAATCATTCCTTTTCTGCCCCCCAAATCTAGCAAAAAATGCTTATCCCCTGTTTCCAGCGCTCTATATGGTCCATCATAAGGTGGCCGTAAAGGTGGGCGATGGGCATCATGTCTGACAAAAACAAACTCCGCATTTTTTAAAGCCTTAGGCACAAAAACACGTGGAAAACTGTGGTGAACGGGGCCAGGTAGCGTGCTCGGGCCCGTGCTATTCTGTAACTGCTGAGCCGGGGAGCACTCTGGCGCTGGATTATCTGGGAGAAACTCCCCGGGCAGCCGAAGTGGCTGTGCAAAAACTAGCTCAGCTGGGGAGGCTTCTAAATCATCTTTAGGTGCAGAACGCAACCCCAATAAAACCCATGGTAGCTTGTCCACCCAATTTGCATCCGTAAGAGCCGCCTTCAATGACCTGTGAAAACATTCGCATAACCCGTTAGCCTGCGGGTTGTACGCGGTCGTGCGGTGGATCATTGCCCCCAGGCTGCGGGCCATCGCTGACTAAAGTTCGGAAACAAATTGAGGGCCTCTGTCGGACGTAATGTCCGACAGGACTCCAAAACGCGCTACACATGCCGTTAAAAACGCGCGCACCACCTCCTCGGCTGTAGTTGACGACAGCGGAACCACTTCAATGGTCAACCATTGTCAAAAGATGTGTGCACCCTTGTGAGGGCGGGACGGGGCCTACGAGGTCCACGTGGACATGATCAAACCTTTTAGCTGGAATGTGAAACGGCTCCAAGGGAGCTCTCGTGTGTCTATGAACCTTGGCTCGTTGACAAGCCATGCAGGCTGCCGCCCACTCTCTAACTTGTTTGCGCAGGCTCGGCCATACAAATTTCTCTCCTACCATTTTGACCGACGCGCGCACTCCCGGGTGCACCAGAGAATGGATCGAGTCAAAAACGCGGCGGCGCCACACGGCTGGTACCACAGGACGTGGTCGCCCAGTGGAGACATCACAGATTAGGGGGGGCATACCGTCTTGCAGCACCCTGTTCTCCAGCCTTAACCCTGTTGGTCCAGACTGGAGCGCGCACACATTCGCGTCGCTAACCTGCTCCGCGGCCATGGCTGCATAATCTATCCCTACGCGGACTGGGGCCGCGCGCACTTCCGCGTCACTAACTTGCTCCGCGGCCATGGCTGCAGAATCTACCCCTACATGGGCTGGAGCCGCCACGGCGCGGGAGAGGCAGTCCGCCACTACATTAAGTTTACCCGCCACATGCTGGATATCGGAAGTAAACTCCAATATCGCGGCCAGCTGTCTCTGCTGCCGGCCCGACCAAGGTTCCGAAATCTTGGCCATCGCGAAAGTCAGCGGCTTGTGGTCAACGAACGCGGTGAAACGCCGTCCTTCCAGCCAGAACTGGAAGTGGTGAATGGCCAAGTGGAGAGCTAACAACCCCCTGTCGAATGCGCTGTATTTTCGTTCGCTATCGCGCAGGGTCCTGCTGAAAAAGGCGAGCGGTTGCCAGGCTCTGGCTACATACTGTTCCACGACCACCCCTATGGCCACATCTGACGCGTCAGTAGTGAGCGCCATGCGGGCTGTTGGGACTGGATGTGCCAACAACGCAGCGTGTGCCAGGGCTGTTTTGACTTCAAAGAATGCGCGCTCTCGCTCCGGAGACCATTCGACTTTATTTGTGGGTTTTTGTTTTTTTAGTGCCGCATACAATGGTTGCATGAGCTGCGCTGAGCGGGGGAGGAAACGGTTATAAAAATTCACCATTCCCAAAAACTCCTGTAACGCTTTGACCGTTTGTGGTTGAGGAAAATATGTTACTGCGCGCACTTTGTCAGGCAGAGGAACCGCTCCTTCTGGGGAGAAGCGATGCCCCAAAAAATCAATCTGCATCACCCCGAACTGACACTTCGCTGGGTTGATTATTAACCCGTGCTCTGCCAACCTCCGGAAAACTGCCGTGAGGTGGTTTTCGTGTTCGTCTTCGGACGCGCTGGCTACCAATATGTCGTCCAGGTAGAAGAACACGAAGGGGAGATCGCGCAAAACCGCGTCCATCATGCGTTGGAACGTCCGTGCCGTGCCTTTGAGCCCAAACGGCATGCGCAAAAACTCGAAAAGCCCGAAAGGAGTTATTACCGCTGCTTTGGGTATGTCCTCAGCGCGCACTGGGACCTGGTGGTAACCGCGTACCAAGTCTATTTTAGAAAAAACGCGCACCCCCGCCAAATGAACTGAAAAATCTTGGATGTGCGGGATCGGGTAGCGGTCGTGCGCTGTAGCGTTGTTCAACCTGCGGAAATCACCGCAAGGTCGCCACGAGCCATCAGCTTTCGGGACCATGTGAAGCAGTGAAGCCCATGGGCTCTTCAAATGCCTGATGATGCCCAACCTTTCCAGGTTGGCAAACTCCTCGCGTGCTATGGTCAGTTTAGCTGAATCCAAGCGCCGAGCTTTTGCAAAAACGGGCGGTCCGGTGGTAGTAACAAAATGTTCCACCCCGTGTTTAGCCACCGTGAGTGCTGGGAACTGAGTGAGGAGTGTGTGGAACTTACCACCTGCAGCTGTGACGTTGGCTTGTGCTGTTGGCGGGGCCACTCGAGCTGTACAGGGAATAGAATAAAAAGAGAGTGCATTAACCAGGCGTCTGTTAGCAAGATCGACCAACAAACCATGTGAGCACAAAAAATCAGCCCCTAACATGTTGAAATTGACTACCGCTATGACGAAAGTTCACTCGAATGTACGGCCGTGTAAAGACAGAAGCAGAGTCCTCTCACCGAAGGTCTTAATCGCCGAGCCGTTCGCTGCTGACACCCCGGGACCACTGGAAGGCGCCAGCCGGTCAGCATAGGAAGGTGTGATGAAACTCAGCTGGGAGCCTGTGTCCACGAGGAAATGCCTCCTCGAGCGCGCATCCCTCAAGTAGAGCAGCTTGTTCTCCTCTCCGAGAGCCGCAGCTGCTACCGACCCCCGGTCTTGGCGTTTCCTGAGCGCTTGAAATGGCACGGTGGAATGCACTTGCGTGCCCTCTCTGCGAAGCGGCGATAGTAGAAGCAAAGGACGTCGTCTGCTCCGTGTTTCCTGGCCCCTGCCGCCGCCGTCGTCGGTGAGTCTGGTGCTGCAGCCTCTGGCCCCCTGCCATCTGCGGACGTTGCGCCTAGCTCCGCTGCCGCAGCCGCGCACCGTTTATTGGCGTTGACGAGTCGTTGCGCCTCCTGGCCCAGCTCGTGGTAGTCTCGCCGGGCCAACAGTGGTGAACTGGCCAGGGTCACTCTCACCGCTGACGGTAGGGTCCTGAGGAAAAGGTGGGTGAAAATGAAGTTATCATCTTCGGAGTCTCTCAACCTCAACATCTTCTCCATCAGGTCTGCAGGTCTGTCGCTCTCAAATTCAGTCAGCGCCAGGAGCCCCTCTGCTCGCTCCTCCACCGAGGGGGTGAAGTAACGGATGAGTGCAGCCTTCAACGTGCTGTACTTGCCGCTGTCCGGCGGGTGGTTGATCAGGCTCTCCACTCGCTGGGCTGTGTGGTTGTCCAGCTTTGCAACCACATGGCAGAACTTTGTGGAGTCTACCGAAATCCTCCGGAGGTTGAACTGCGCCTCGACCGCGTTAAACCAGGAGCGCGGATTGTTCTGCCAGAAGTCCGGTAGCTGAACTGTGGCTGCATTCGTTTGGCTGGCTCCTGACGAGTCTGGCTCGGGAGAATTGCTTCTGCTCATGATACGTCTAAGGGTCACCAGTGTGGAAGGATGAGGCTGAGTTTAATTCACAAGTCCAGTTTTATTCACATTCTCCAACATTCAAAAACAGAAAGAGCATGAATCCCCCAACATCTGTCCCTTTTATACCCCAGGACATCAAAGCACACAGTCACATTGTCTTTTAATCCCAAGTCACAATGCATCTCCCTCCAGGTCTTCTCACCCCCACCTAAAGTCACTGGTGGTCAGGAAATCCCTCAAGGCCATCTCTTTGCATACAAAAGGCCAGATCTCACATCCTCCTGTTACCCTTAGGAGGTTCAGTCCTTTTGTTCCTCTGAGACGTGAAGCATACAATAAGCATACAGTAATATACTGTATATGTGAAGCATATGAAACTCACATATGTGCCACACTTTTAAAATAAGAGTTGCTCCACAGTTTCTATTAAAGCCTCACAGCCTAATGCATGCTTCTGACTCATTACTTCTTCTGAAGATGCCAAGAAGAAAGCAGCAAACAGAATGTAAACAAAAGTGAAGATACAGGTCTGGCTAAGCTAAAAAGTGCACTATACAGACAGAGCACCACTCTCCACTCATTATTACAAATATCACACCCCACACTTACAAGATGGATGACCTGAGGTTAGACTTACAACCTGATCAGCAACTCAAAATAGCTGCATTATGATAATAATGAAACTGTGGCTTCTTCCAGAAATTCTGAGCTGCCTAACAGCTGTCAGCAATGTACAAGCCAAGGCAGCATGCTGCTCCACTTAATAAATGACATGTGCTTTGTATAAATACAAGCAATGACAAATACAAAATTATAAATTTTGTTGTACATGCCTGTGAAATTGCAAACCTATTTTATAGACATATCTATAGAATTTATATTCTTGTTCTAGATTTTATATAATTTCCAATTTTTTGTTGCTTAGCAATACTTAGGTGAGGATGATTTGTAAAATAATTCAGTGTAAAATTTAACATCAAAATAATGAATAATTACAATACAAAAATATACAATTAAGCTTGGTCAACAAAAATAGGTAAATGTTGGCCTCTAAATGTGAGGTCACTGAACTTCTTAAAGGGTCACTTGTGGCGGGTTGGTGTAACCCCCACAACAGACTGGACAGACACAGCGCTCGGCTAGAGCAATTAACAGAACAGTGAAATGTGTGTATTAATGTCTACAGGCAGCCCCGCTTCTTCTGGCTCACTACTGTGATGTTAATGTGCCTTTCATGCATTGTGTTCATGCGTCCTGTCCTTACTGTGACCTAGAGACTGAGATCAATATGTAGATGTGCCTTGTAACCTCTTTGTCTTGCAGCTGGAGCAGAGGCCAGCAATCTGCCTATTGTGATGTATGTCTCTCAAATGCAAATGTCTCATGCCTGTTCTGCAATCTCTTTGATCATACCAACTGCTGGGGAATGCTCTTTTATGTATTGTTGTAGTTGGGTATATATACTGCACTGTAATCCATGCTCACTCTCTCATTCACTCACTCTTCAGCTGCTGCTGCAGTTTGTGTCTCCTCCTCTGAGAGCCTGAGGATCCCGCTCCGGTCTGCTCACACTTGCACCGGAGCGGGGATCCGGTGAAGGCAGTATGATTTAATAAACCTGCTTAAAACTCTCAACGCTCCCTTCATTTTATCATGCCGCTTCACACTGACCAAAAATTGTGTAATTGTAGGTTTTAACCTTCTGAAATGCATCAACTGGTCATGTGATCATCAAAAACAAAACAAAACAAAAAAACAACAACACAGCCTTTACCTCAATTTTCTCTCCAAGAAGCTGTTTTGACTATTCCAGGTATTTTCCTGTATGTCAAGAAATGGGAAATGTCACTAAAAGCTAAACATCACTAGCCTTTATACCTGCTGCTCTGTAGGGAGCTAAAGGAATTAGCTTAAGAGTTAACACTGGTACTGGGAAGCTCACGTTTATATTGTTCTTTTCCTTAGATTTCAGTCAACCTAACAGACATCATTGTTTTCACATACTGGAGTGGTGGCTCAGTTGGTAGAGCATCCGCCCCACACCTGGGAGGCAGGGGTTCAAATCCCGACCAGGTCATGCCGAAGACCATATAAAAGTGGAACTTCCTGCCGTCCAGCTTGGTGCTCAGCAATAATGGAGTGGAGGAGGGAAATTTGTGGCGGCACCTTGCATGGCAGCGGCCCTCTGATTCTACACTTGGGGTATGTGTGATTAACACAGTAGATAGGTAAAACACAATCTCGTTCTACTGTACATGATTGGTTGTACAGTTGAATGACAATAAAGGGTGATTTAATCTAGTTCTCTAATCCACAGCTGATAACATATCTTACATCATTCTGGCTTATTTTGTTACATTTTTGAATTGAAGCTGGCAGTTTATACACTATTCTTGGCTCATTCGTGTTTCTGTGGTTACCGTACTCCAGTACAGTATTGATAAATCATATCTTATTGACCACTGAAACCACACACCCCTCTCCACCAGTGACACATTATTTCATTCATTCTTTAAAAGACAAATTTACATTACCCACGACCTGAAAAGGATTAAGTGGAAGAAGATGGATGGATGGATGGATGGATGGCTCTGAGCTAGGATCTAGCCAGCTAAGATTAGCAATAGTGATGTACAACATCAGTTCTGGTGAAGTTGGGATGTTGTGGAAAATGTAAATAAAGACAAAATACAAAGATTTAAAAATCCTTTTCTACTTAATTTCAATTGAATACACTACAAAGACAAGATATTTAATGTTCAAATTGATAAACTTTTTTTTTTTTCAAATATTCACTCATTTTGAATTTGATACATGCAACACATTCCAAAAAAGCTGGGACAGGGGCATGTTTATCACTGTGTTACATCGCCTTTCCTTTGAACAACACTCAATAAGTATTTAGGAACTGAGGACACCAATTGTTGAAGCTTTGTAGGTGGAATTCTTTCCCATTCTTGCTTGATGTACGATTTCGGTTGCTCAACACTTGGGGGTCTCCAATATTCACATTTTGCACTTCATAATGTGCCACACATTTTCAGTGAGAGACAGGGCTGGACTGCAGGCAGGCTAATCTAGTACCCACACTCTTTTAATACAAAACCACTCTGTTGTAACACATGCAGAGCGTGACTTGGCATTGTGTTGTTGAAATAAGCAGGGACATCCCTGAAAAAGACTTTGCTTGAATGGCAGCATACGTATGTTGCTCCAAAACCTGTATGTACCATTAATGGTTCCTTCACAGATGTGGAAGTAACCATGCTGTGGCCACTAACACACCCCCATACCAACACAGAAGCTGGCTTTTGAACCCAGCTACTGACTTTTTGAACCCTTGATTACAATCTGGATGGTCTGTTTCCTCTTTAGCCTGGAGGAAATGGACCACCCCTATGTAAAGTGTCTTGAAAAGCGCTATATATAAGTCCAAAGTATTATTATTTTTATTATGAGGACACAACGTCCATGATTTCTAAAAACAATTTGAAATGTGGACTTGTCAAACCACAGCACACTTTTCCACTTTGCATCAGACCATCTCAGATGAGCTCAAGCCCTGAGCAACTGGCTGCATTTCTGGGTGTTGTTGATATATGGCTTTCACTTTAGATGGTAGAGTTTTAACTTGCACTTGTAGATGTAGCAACGAACTGTGTTAACCGACAACGGTTTTCTAAAGTGTTCCTGAGTCCAAGTGGTAATATCATATACAGAATAATTTCAGTTTTTATCTCCCACTGGATGAAGCCCAAAGGGGTCAAAGAGCCCTTTGGGTGAAAGCCGAAGGGGGATTATGTTATGGGTCAATCCATCCGTCCATCTGTCCATCCATCTGTCCCACTTTTGTGAAATCAACTCTTCCTACAGTTTTGTTTCAATCGTTTTGAAACTTGGTACCATGGTTTGATATACTCCGGTGGTGTGCATATTGCAATTTTGCTCTCATCGGATGACCTTGAGGTCAAAGGTCTGAATTTCCCTAAATCTTCTAAACACAATAACTACTGAAAGAAATGATGTAGACTTTTCAAATCGATACAGTAGTTGTATCTAATACACATCTTGGATGACTTACACCCTCACCCGACTATGGGTTTGGGGTCAAGGGGTCAAAGGTCAAAGTTCAAAGTTATCATTGCAGTTGCACAATGGTAAATGCTACATTTACTATTACTATAAAACAAGTAACGCTAGGGCCACCAAACCAGGTATACAGGTTCACATTGGGATCCTGACCTTCCACTATGGGTTTGGGGTCAAAAGGTCAGACGCTAATGTTAACATTCCTTATGTCTTATTACTGTACAACGAAAGAAAATAGGGTCACCAAACTTGCTACACAGGTTCACCTCGGGATCCTGACCTACAACCATGGGTTGTATACTTTGTTGTATATTTGTGGATGATGGGTTTATCATAATTTGGTTCTGCCACAGTAATTATATTGAAAAGCTGAAAACTGCTCTCCGTCAGTAAGTATTGGGATCTTCAAAGAAAACACAGGGGGATTTTAAACTCACCTCAGAGTGCTCTTGTTAATATAATGCTGACTGAGGGCTCAAAGGTCACGGTCATTCAATGTTGGTTTTTGGGCTTGTCTCTTACAGTATGTGCAGAAATTTCTCCAGATTCTCTGACTCTTTTGATGTTATTATGGACTGTAGATGATGAAATCCTTAAATTCCTTGCAATTGTATGTTGAGGAACGCTGTTCTTAAACTGTTGGACTATTTGGCCACGCAGTTGTTCACAGAGTGGTGAATCTCACCGCACCCTTGCTTGTGAACAACTGAATCAGGGATGCTCCTTTTATACCCAATCATGACACTCACCTGTTTCCAGTTAACCCCTTCACCTGTGGAATGTTCCAAAAAGGTGTTTTTTGAACATTTCTCAACTTTCTTATTCTTTTCTTGCTCCCGTCAAAGCTTTTTTTGGAACGTGTTGCAGGCATCAAATTTAAAATGAGTGAATATTTGCAACAAAACAATAAAGTTTATCAGTTTGAACAGTAGATGTCTTTGTCTTTTCTTGTCTTTTTAGTGTACTCAATTAAACATAGGTTGAAAAGAATTTTAAAATCATTGTATTTTGTTTTAGTATATGTCTTTCACAATGTCCCAGCTTCCCCTGAATAGGGGTTCTAAGAGGGAAGGCAGAACTAAATGTGACCTGAGAGATTTAAAGAGACATGCACTGAAACCAGCTGTTCTCAGAAAGGCTGCAAAAGATGATAAACAATTTGTTGCAATAATTAAAGAAAATTTTACCAAAATATGTCACAAACATTTTATTAATTGGAGATTCTAAAGTGGCACTAGGTGTGAATGTGTGTGTGAATGGTTAAGGGATAGCACCGTACTGTGGCTACTTCATCCATCCAGGTGGATGCCCTCAATTTCCCTTCTGGAGATCAATAAAGTAAACAAAATTAAAAAATAAAATAAAAATTAAGATGTGTGAGCTGTTAAAATGTGACACTGCAATCAATGACCCTTTTACTTATTTATCTATTTGTTTTGGACCAATGTAGAACCGCAGATTAACCTAAACATGCACTGGGGTTCAGACCACTGTGCCATTGGTGAATACATTTTCTTAGTCAAGCTCAGTATACTTAAGGTGTTACATTCAGCAAATGTGTTTAAAATGTCTCAGTCTGCCAAAAATCTAAAAGTTGAGGTTGTTACTCCATCTTAACACAAGTCTTAAATAATTATAAAAAATTTTAAGCAAACAGGCAACTCATTTTATGGGTAATATTTAAACCAGCCTAGAATCAATCAAAATATTAATATGAAATCAAAAATATATTCATTGTCTGTATGTTTTCTACAGACTTCCCCATCAGCAACGTGATGGCATGAGCATCGCTCCACTGGAACTGGAAGATGCCTTGAAGATATTTAGAATGATGATAATGAGGTTGTTAACCAAATGTTATTGAAGCAGTTGAGTAAAGCATCATTAGATAATGCTGAAGTAGAGGGCATTTTCATGCTAATTTATGTGCATATATACAATAATATGCATATGCTGCTTAGAACTTTAACCCACTAAATATCCATAATGTATCCTTTACTTAATTCCAGTTTACTTTGCATTCATAAACAAAAACAAGCCTCTAGTTTAAGGTCGAGGTGGACGATGAATATAAAATTACAAAATATATAACCAGTGTTGAGTTTAAAAATGTACAGAGATGGGAAGATAAGACAAGAAATCTTCTCTCATTTAGACCTTTTTTCCCAGTGATCTTAAAACTAAAACTGCTTTTTAGATCACAGTTTAAGTGCTGCTAAAGTTTTCTATGAGTGCTAAAGTGTCTCTGATCCATCACGATCCAGCTAGAGTCGAACCTTGACAATGATCTAGCGTCAAAGAACCAGGCATACTATTGTAAAACTTAGAAACTTTGCTGTATGTTGAAGGACTCATTTGCAATTTGTTATTACTGTCAAGCTGGTCTGCTAAAACAACTGCCAACAGCTGTTTACCATGAAGACTAAAAAAAGAGTCAGATTTTGGTACCACTGACTGTGTTGGTGTCCAGTTGTAGCAAAATCTCCAGTTCATTTGTTTAATCTGGTGCAAAAAGAAAGCAAATCCCTGTCAAGTTCTGCCAGTAACTCTATAGGATCACTTCAATGTATTACTGAGGGCTTTGGCTCTGTTTTGGTACACCCCCCTCCCCCCCACACACACACTCCCACCTTTACTGAAAGCTGGAGGAAGGGAGATCAGCTACAAATTCTCAAGTGCAAAAACGAGCAATCATCAATGTCAAAAGACATCACACTGATGAAGTCAGACTCAACAGCAGATCCACAGCAGCATGAAACGAGCTAGAGCAGCTTAAATAGCATATGCAGTGTAAGACGTGCTTATTGGATGTGTAGAGTCTGAGACAATAGCTCATGTGATTGTGCAAAGATTTCGACCTTCAAGAACTGACATTACACTCAGTGTATTGTATAATTGTGTGGTGGGCTCATTTAATTATGGGTTATGATGTGTTGATTAGTGTGTGTAGAGGTGATCAGCACCAAACACAACTGACAGATTCTAATAAGGAGTTAGTTGTTTTTGTTGTTTTTTTTAGAGAAACAAAAAGATTACATTTGTTCATTCTCTGCATCTGTAACAAACTTAAAGGAAGATAAAATGGGATGTTAACTGGATGTAACAAGATGTTAGAAGTGTAGAGGATCTTCTCTTGAAGTGATTGCAGCTCTTTAAGAGCAACTGACAAAACATAGTGGGATGTTGTGAGGTAAGCACAAAACAGCAGGGACATGTAGACCTCGGTCTTGGCACAGGCAAACCTCTATAGACGAAAATAAGTTCCAGTGAGTGGAAATTGATTATAGAGGGGGGAAAAAATCCATCACCAATAGAAAGTGGCAAAGTGCAAATTGTACCAAAGCAGACAGCGAACAAAGAGCCCGGGGCGTGTAGAAAGTGTAGAAAGCCAGAAGCTGAGATGGGAACATGTTTGCAGTGAAAGGCATATCTGTCAGAAAAACAGGACGTGCTAGCATCACCATAATTTCCAGCCCTTATCCGTAGCAGAGGACACACCTATCCCTCCGCTGTAATGCTTAATCAGAATCAACCCATTTTCCTCCCAAAACCCACCAGATTGTTCTGTCACTCACAGTAGTAATAGCTCCTCTCAGTCTATCTTATTTCCAAGCTTTGTTCCACACGGTTTTCCTTCTGTTAATACTGTTTCCCCCTGTGCTTCACACTTACCAGCCTACTCTCCTCCACAGCCATCTGCTCGCCAGCCAAACTCACTGCCGCCCTGTTTTTCCAGCTCTACTGACCACACTCTGTCCAGCCTCAAGCTCCTGTGTGCCTGCTTACTCACACTCCGGTGCCATTCTCTTTTCAAAACCACAGACCGCTTAACCTTCCTCCTGCCGAACACACACAATTTCAGCATTGCTCTTAAAGTTCTAGAAACCACTGCTGAACAATGAAACAGTGGAATCTGGGTGTCATAAATGCTAAGCCCCATCCACTCTCCGTTTCCTCAAGAAGTTGGGATTTCATTTTGGGGGATTATCGGCTCAGGGGCACTGCTTCAAAATATGCAAATCTATCTCAAGTCTAACATGGAGTACAGTATGGCACCAGTAATTTTTTTTCTGAGTGCATCAATTTCCTGCCCTCTCAAATGAATCATACTTGAGAAAGTTTGGCTTTTAAAATGTTCTTTCGATCTTCTGCAGCCTTCAGGGTCTGACAGAGTTCGGATAAAGGCCAAAATTTTGAAAAAGAAAATTCTTCCATCATTCTGTGTTATGCAAAAATTAATTTTGGACAGTTAGCAGAATCTTTTCAGTTAACTAACCAATGATCACAGAAGAAATACTATTTCTTAGCTGAACTTTTATTGACCCACACAGGGAGTCAGAGTACATGGCCATGGGTCTTCCCAGTTTCCTCTCCTGGAAAGGACCCCGCACAAAAGAATTCACAGCTACATATAGGCAAGTTAATGGGCATTTCCTAGTAACTTTCCAACAATACATGTCCATTGTCCAAACTGTCCTCTTGGCATCCAGATGGCTTCCAGGGTGTTTTTATGGCTTCTATCTTGTTGGTTCCTGCCTTTATGGCTTTATGGCTTCCTCTCAGTGTCCATATGTCTCCTTCCATGCCCATATATGGAAACAGGAACAGAGACTTTCCTGTGGAGTTAAATGGTGTATGTGTGTGCATGTGTGTGTAGTATGTGTGTAAGCAACTGATATGTATGTGTGAATGGTGCATGTGTGGATTTGACGTGGGTGTATGTGTGGAGCTAAGAGATATGTGTATGCAAGCACTTTGTGTAATATGTAATTAACTTATCTTCACTAATTTATTTGTCATGAACCTCCCTGTGCGCTTTTACGCAGCACACGGAGGAGGAGAAGGAAGCATGGATTTACGTGCTGGGATTCACCACAACACATTTATTAAACACAAAGGCAGACAGTTCAAAAATAAAGACTGACAAAAAGGTAATTGTGTGCACAAAACGGCTGACGCAACGAGCGTGCAGCAACAAACAACATATACGCTCGGGAGAACTTGGAGTCCTTTAAGAGGCTCAACTGGCTGAGGAGGGAGAAACTGGGCGAAAGAGCCTAAGTGTAGCAGCAATACTGCACACAGAAAAACTAACAGTTTTACTCACAAACACAGGAGCAGTCCAAGTAGTCCCAGCCTCCCACGAGCACACACAACCCTTCAGAGACATCTGACCATCATACGGCGATTAACGACTGTATGCTAGCGCAATGGTCCAGCAGTGCTTGACTGGCAAAGGCTGCCTAAGTACAAACACTGCTGGCACCACAAATTGGGCACACCTGGGCGAGGTGCGGGAAAGACAATTACCGAGGGAGAATCAGCTGGCTGTCAAAGATAGAGAGGGCGTGGTTGGACCAGCGAATGTTAGACAACGCCCACATGAATGTACACTAGGTCAAAGAGGCTGCCTAACAGCTGCTGGCCAGAGCGGTGGCTACAGGCTTGGAAAGGAAAAAGAACAGAGACATAAAAACAACAAGAACTCAAAAGATAACAATATGTAATAAACCCGAACCCGGGCCACAGAGAACGGTCAGAACTGAGCCTACAGGAAAACACCGGCTCGCTTCGTGACATTATTCATTATAACAGTTAACATGTCCCAACATTTCTGTCTTTACAGTTTCTTTCTTCTTAAGGATGCAGCTTTGTTCAAGTTGGTCAATATCAATAACTATTCATTTTAAAGAATATTTAAGCTCAAAACAATTTGGGACTAGAACAGCACGTGAGTTGGACTTGAGGGGGAGAAATGTAGCCTGCCAATGAAAAACTTCTTCCCACAGAGCAAAAAAAAGATGACTGGACATAACCTACAGGATGCTCATTATCATTTGGCTCAGGCATACCAGCCTGGTGTCACTCCCAACGTGTAATATATTACTGTTTGGTGAGATGCACTGGCATTATGCCCTTTAGCTTCACGCAGTGATACATGGGCTGTGGCATAAGTAATCTTGTCCTAACCTTAAACAAGAAGCTTTAGGGCCTAAAGGAGAGCTTGTCCAAAGAATTGCTTGCTTAGAGCCTAAACATACTGAGCGAGTAAAAATAAAATCTAATCCACATAAAAAAGTCTGCAACATAGAATTATTTAGTCTCCTTAGAACTTTGTGATCTTTTAACCCCTTGCACTCAGGTCAATTTCCCTAAAAACGCCAAAAAATAACGTGCCCAAAGTAAATCGAAAGCTGTTCTTCAACCCTTTGCAGCATCTTCATGGGGTTGGTCTCATTTAAAAGAAAACACTTTGAATTTTTTGGCAAAATAGTCATAATCTCTCTAAGTGCTCCGGCCACTGAGTTACGGTCATCTAAACATAGTGAACTTGAAGAAAATAAATTTGGCCTGGGTGTTTTTTCGGATACAAATGCTTGCAAATAACACACAGCTTCAGATCCGGGCTGGAAAATGCAACAGAAATGTAGAACCAAGTGTTATCCAGCTGAGGTCCAAATTTTGTAACAATACCACAAAAAATGAATATATTACACAGCTTTTTCCTCAGGCTGTTCCCAGGCGTTTTGGAACTGTGCCAAATGGCACAGTTTGGAAAAATGTCTGTAACTTTTGAATGCTTCAATGTAGAAGCTTCATTTTGGGCTCTAATGAAAGGTCACACTCAGGGCTGTGTCTGTGTGTGTGTGGGGGGGGGGGGTTGTCCCCCCCCTCGCTACAGAGGATGGACATCGGCCATCGCTACATGACGGATTAGCCTTATATGGGATGTGGGACAGCAGCTCAGTCACCGCGGCTTCCCCCCCCACTCGCTACAGAAGAATAGCGGGGGGGGGGCGGCGTTCACGGTCTGGACACGACGAACGAACCGTGTACTGCGGCGCACGAAGTTCAGACTTCGTGCGCCGCACAGTTGTAATTTACCGATCGATCAAAAGTCATTTTGGATTACAATTTTCAGGAATAAAGAATAATTTAGCTTATAACACCTTACCTCTTCACAGCAGTGTCCTGGCGAACTTCTCTTCCCCATTGTCAGACGAACGCAACGCTGGTCTGCTCGTGGTTCTGGTCTCGCGACCCAATCAAAACATTATTCCATTATTGCAGTTTTGTGCTTCCATGATTGCGGTTTTTGGCGAACGATTTTTCAAAACAAATAACAGTAGTAATTAAAAAAAGACTGGCGAAGGCGTGTGTGTCACTCAGCCTTCGTCGTCAGCCTCCGTCGGTCTATGACTATTGAAGAAATCATAACGTCTACTCTGCTGGAACCAAAACAAAATAAGCACCGCCTGTGGCCGAACATGCCGATGCGCGAATGGCACTCCCTGTCACACAGGTTGCATTTGTGGATAGTCTCCGTGCTGCTGGGTCTGTGGGGTTCTTCCTGCAGGTCGTTTTTTGATCCGCTGCAGCAGTCTTCACCCAGCCTTAAAAAAAAAACAGCTCGCGAACTTCCCTGCTTCAATTGGCTCACTGCATTCACAGCGTTGGTAGGTGGGTCCTTCTTGCTAGGTTTTCAGTCATTGGTTTTTCAAGGTTTCAGAAACCCAATTCAAGGCTCTTATTAGTCGAATGAGAGGTCAATCAGATGAACTAATCTGTTCGCGGCTGTGTCTGCAGCTTTTATTTTCAGTGCGTGCTTGGACGCCATACACCACCTACATCACCATCTCCATCATGCGTCCTAGAGTGCACAAGGGCGCTCTCGTGCGCCCTCGTGTGCTCTAGGATGCAGAGACTTGCCCGTCCACGGTACAACGGAGTGCAAGAGGTTAAAAGAGGATATTGGTGTCATTATTTTCAGCTTCAAATACTGACTCAATAACTTTATATTGGATTGTATTACGAAAATCATAGTCGATGGTAGCAGGTACTCTGCAAATTATGTCTGACAACAATGGCTGTGTTTAAGTGGCGATATATTACATGCTTAGAAATAAGATAAGATAAGGCTTTAATAGTCCCACAATGGGTAAATTCCAGGATTGCAACAGCATGGGATAGCAACACTCAGAGCAATAATTCAGAAGACAAGATGATAATAGCAGTGGATATACATATATACACAGAAATAAACACAGTGTGGAGCACTGTAGCTAGATGGAATAAACAGCATAATGGTCTATTCATTTACCCCACATAGTATGAATATGTAGCCATACAGTATGTTTTATATTTGAATCAGCCTAGTTGTCACCCTCTGTAGTGATTGATATTGTCCTAGTTGTATAATGGAGAGAACCATTATTGTGCACGTTTGTTACATTTTGTGCATTCAGTACGACCTCTACAAGCAGCCCTGGCTAGGTTATAAAGTCTGACAGCTGTAGGTAGAAAGGACCTGCGAAACCTCTCGGTCGCACACTTAGGATGGTACAGCCTACTGCTAAATGAGCTCCTTAGTGCATTCAGTGTGTTGTGCATGGGGTGGGACTCGGACTCCTGCAGAGATGACAGCTTAGCCACCATCCTCCTCTCTCCTATCTCCTCCACTGGGTCGAGGCACCGCCCCAGGACAAATAAGAATAAGAATAACATCTGTATGCATCACATCAGCACAGACATAGAAGCTTATTTCTCTGTAATTAATTTGCAGAGGCTGTGCTTTACCTAATTGCCAGCCTGTTTATTAAGGTACTATAGTCAGGTTTTGTTCTGCACATACACTGTACCTATGCAGTAGACAGGTTGGATGAAATTGCAATGGAAAAGTACATCCAGAAGCCTAAAGCCAATGGGATTTATACATGAGAAATATGTGGAATTCATAACCACTACTGTGATCTATTGAGGATGGACATACCTGTATTTGGTACATATGCCACGCTGCAGACTTCTGCAAAGACATGCTCTAATGAGGACTGTCTGTGATGACCCACCCTCTGCCATTATCTGCCACAGCTGCACGCACACCTGCTCCTCCTCACTCACGGGCTATATAACCTGCTCTGCCTGCAAGACCGGCACGGAGCCATCTGTCTCCCTGGCTACAAGAAGCTCTGTGCTCATCGTCCAGCCAAACATTCAGCTCTCGTCTTCCCTGTCGTGTTCGGCTTCAACCTGGAAGGATTCTCCTCTACGCCAAGTAAGCCTATTATTCTACTGACCTGTTCAGCATTGTCCCCTGTGCACAGGCGGAACTCCCAGGCGGCGGAACCCCTTCTTCCAGGCGGCGGACTATGCCAACCTCTCACCTTCACACCGTCCCTCGTCAGCAACACTGGGTGGCAGACACTGTCCTTCAGGATCGCCTCCAGGCTGACCTTCATTCTCCACCGCAGCTGTAACAGTAAGCCTCAGCTACTCCACCAATACACTCCTGTGTTGAACTGCACTAATACTGTGCCTCTGCTCTGTTCTTAGGGTTGCCAGATTGCACGGCGCTCTGCTCACTCCCAGCTGTCACGAGTCTACAGATCCACGCACTCACATCCACATTCACTACACATTCACACATCCACACACAAACACTTACACAATAAAGATAATTGAACCTACTCTTGAGCTTGTGTCAGTTCCCTGGGTCTGCCAATTATGTCAGTACGGCTCCGTCAGAACGACCCAGCGAACAGCGCGCTAATGCGCCAAGTAAACAACTTAGAAGCTCGAGTAGATCAAATGGCTTACCAGCAGCAAGTAATTCTGAATCAGCTGGTCCAAATTAAAAGCCGACTGGATCGCCTGGCTGGACAGCAGGTGTTTCCTCCGGCTTCAAGTAGTGCCTTGGTGTCTGTTAGCTCCCTTCCTAGCCAGGCTAGTCAGGTTCCCTTGGCCCGACTCACACTGGTACCCACTCCCACCCGGTTTAATGGTAAACTCGGGGAGGCCTGGGGTTTTCTTTTCCAGTGTGAGATAGTTTTTCAGCGGGTTCCTGGGGATTTCCCAACCGATCACAGCCGTATTGGCTATGTTGCTAATTTACTGGAGGAATGGGCTCTTGCGTGGGCTTACACAGTTATGGCTAAACCTAGCTACGTTAACCTTACCTACACCCAGTTTGTTAGCGAGTTTAATGAGGTGTTTGACCACTCCGACTGGGATAATGTGCTCACCACCCGGCTGCTAAATGTTCGACAGGGGGGTAGGTCCGTAGCGGACTATGCTGTCGATTTCCAGGTGGTAGCGGCAGAGGTGGGGTGGGAAGATGCCTCGTTATGCAGCATCTTTTTAGGAGTCTGAGCCCAAGTCTGCAGGATGAACTAGCCTGCTTGGAGAAGCCGGAGAGGCTAACAGAGCTAATTTCCTTAGCTATTAATTTAGACAACAGGCTGAGGGAGCAGGCAGCCAAGCAGAAGATGTCCGGACGCTCGGGCGTCCAGTTTCACCGCTCATCCCAGTTCCCTTTACCGGCCTTGCCTTCGGTAGAGTCAGCTGAGGAATCGGAGCCTATGGTATTTGGACAAACTAAACCACCTCTGGCAGAAAGACAACGGTGTAGAGAGCTTGGCCTGTGTTTGTACTGTGGTAGTGAGGAACATGACATTACGTCCTGCCCCGTTCGGCCAAAAGGGGGAGCCTGTGCGTCACAGTAGGGGGTCTCACGGGCTCACCTCAGTTAAATCCCCTCACTAAGTGTCTTCTACCCATTAGGTTCATGCACAATCGTACTGAATATTGCACACACGCCTTGGTAGACTCAGGAGCTGAGCACAGTTTCATCTTGGGGGAACTGGCAACCCGGTTGAGGATTCCCTGCTGTTCTCTGGAGACACCCCTGAGGCTCCTTAATCTATCTAAAACCCCGTTGACGGTGGTGTACAAGAAAACTGCCCCTACTCCTGTCATCATTTCCGGGAACCATCGGGAGGACCTGAGCCTTTTCGTCCTGCCAGTCGCTGCCTCCCCAGTTATTCTGGGTTATCCCTGGCTCTGGCTCCATAACCCCTCCATCGATTGACGCACCGGTAAGATTGATGCCTGGAGCCCTTGTTGTTTAAGTGTGTGTCTGCAGTCCGCTGCATGTTCACCCTCCAAGCCCTTGGCTACCCCTGTCACCCCCCCTCCCGATCTCACTGGGGTTCCCCCTGAATATCATGATCTGGGGGCGGTGTTCAGTAAATCTAAGGCATTGTCTCTCCCCCCTCATCGGCCCTATGACTGCGCCATCAATCTCCGGGCTGGAGCCCCGCTGCCGGCGAGCCGCCTCTACAGCCTGTCTGCCCCGGAACGGGAGGCTATGGATGTGTACATTAAGGAGTCCCTCAGCTCTGGTATCATCCGGCCGTCATCTTCAGCAGTGGGGGCGGGGTTCTTTCTCGTTGGAAAGAAAGATGGCTCCCTGAAGCCGTGCATCGATTTCCATGCCCTAAATGACATCACCATCAAGGATAAGTACACCCTCCCTCTGATGGACACGGCTTATGATTCCCTCCAGGGGGCCTCCTACTTCACCAAGCTGGACCTCCACAAGGCGTACCATCTGGTGCGAATCAGGGAGGGGGATGAGTGGAAGACGGGTTTCTGGACCCCAAGTGGCCACTTTGAGTACTTAGTGATGCCGTTTGGGCTGAGCAACGCTCCGGCTGTCTTCCAACGCCTGATTAACGATGTGCTATGTGATTTCCTGGGGTCTTTCGTCTTCGTGTACCTCGATGACATCCTGATCTTCTTCCAATCCTTGGAGGAGCACCATGTACACGTGAGGCGGGTTCTGCAACAACTCCTGGAAAATAAACTGTATGTGAAGGCTGAGGAATGTGAGTTTCACACTTCTAAAACATCATTTCTCGGTTTCATTAATTCTCACAACCTCATCATCCCGGATCCCGGCAAGGTGAAGGCAGTGGTGAATTGGCCCTCCCCCTCTTCTAGGAAACAGCTCCAACAGTTCCTGGGGTTCGCTAATTTCTACCGACACTTCATTAACAACTACAGCATCATTGCTCTCCCCCTGACCCGCCTCACCTCCCCCAAGACGGTTTTCCAGTGGACCAAGGAGGCCGCTGCTGCGTTCGCTACCCTTAAGGAGCAGTTCTCATCCTCCCCCATTCTGACGCAGGTGGACCCCGCTCTTCAGTGCCTGGTGGAAGTGGACGCTTCGGAATCAGGGGTGGGGGCTGTGCTTTCCCAGCGTTCCCCGGTGGATGGGGTGGTCCGGCCGTGTGCGTTCTTCTCTTGCCGGGTGTCACCGGCAGAGAGGAACTATGATATTGGCGACAGGGAGCTACTGACAGCGAAACTTGTGCTGGAGGAGTGGCACCACTGGTTGGAGGGGGCCACTCAGCCATTTGTCGTCTGGACAGACAATAAGAACTTGAAGTACTTGAGGACGGCCAGACGCCTTAATGCCCGACAGGCCCGCTGGTCCCTGTTCTTTGGGCGCTTTAACTTTACCATCATCTACCAGCCCGGGTCGAAGAACACCAAGCCGGACGCCCTTTCCAGACAGTTCGCTCCAGACACGACGGAGGCACCCGAGCAGCCCATTCCCCCGTCATCTTGCATCGTGGGCACTCTCTCATGGCACGTGAGGGAAAAGGTCTTGAGGGCGCAGGAGGCCGAACCGGGGCTGAACCGGTGCTGGCGGGGGGCCAGCAGGTAAACTATATGTTCCCTCTTCTGTTCAGGGTGAGGTGATTCACTGGGCTCATTCCTCCAGGCTTACTTGTCACCCGGGGGGGGGGGGGGGGGGTCCTGCAAGATCGGGATTCTTCAGAGGTCGTTTTGGTGACCATCTCTCCGGAAGGACGTCACCAACTACGTCTGCGCCTGTCCTCAGTGCGCTACAGGTAAGACACCATCCTCTCCTCCCGTGGGGTTGCTCCACCCCCTTCCTACTCCCGGCAGACCCTGGTCGCATATTGCACTTGACTTTGTTACCGGTCTTCCTCCATCTAAACATTACACTGTTGTTCTCACTATAGTGGACCATTTCTCCAAGGCCGCCCACTTTGTCCCCCTGCAGGGGCTGCCCATGGCAAAGGACACGGCGGACCTGCTTATTCATCACATGGTGAGGCTACATGGGATTCCCTCAGACATCGTCTCCGACCGGGGTCCCCAGTTTGTGTCTCACGTATGGAAGTCATTCTGTAATGCTCTGGGAGCCACGGTGAGCCTGTCCTCTGGCTACCACCCACAGAGCAATGGACAGTGTGAGAGAGCCAACCAGGAGCTGGAGGCTGCGCTGCGTCATCTCCTCCAACCCTGCATCTTGGAGTACGCACCTCCCGTGGATCGAGTACGCCCACAACTCCACAGCATCATCAGCGATCGGCATATCACCTTTTGAAGCCTCCCTGGGTTACAATCCCCCGCTTTTTCCCGAGGAGGAGGGGGACATCGCAGTACCATCTGTCCGGGTCCATCTAAGACGCTGTCGACGGATTTGGAGGATGGTCCGGACGGCGCTCCAACGCATGGCGGAGCGCAACTCCAGGGTGGCTAATGGCCGCAGGAGACCGGCCCCACCCTACCAGGTGAGTCAACAGGTTTGGCTTTCTACACAGCATATCAACCTCAAGGCTGAGAATAGGAAGCTATCTCAGAGTTTCGTTGGGCCTTTTCCGATAGAGCGGATTATCAATCCAGTGGCTGTGCACCTGACTTTCCCCCCGTCCCTCCGCATCTGCCCTACGTTCCATGTGTCACAAGTCAAACCTTTATTCTCCAGCCCTCTTTGTCCCCCTCCCAGGTCTCCACCTCCACCAGTGGTGATCGACGGCGACCCGGCGTGGAAGGTCAACTCCATCCTGGACGTCCGCTGCCGGGGTTGCGGCCTGCAGTATCTGGTGGACTGGGAGGGGTATGGGCCCGAGTGGCGCTTCTGGGTGCGTCCATCCTTCATGTTGGATAGTCAACTCATCAGGGATTTCCATCGGGCGCACCCAGGTAGGTTGGATCGGGTGCCAGGAGGCACCTCTCGGCGGGGGGGGGGGGGGGGGAGTACTGTGATGACCCGCTCTCTGCCATTATCTGACACAGCTGCGCGCACACCTGCTCCTCATCACTCACGGGCTATATAATCTGCTCTGCCTGCAAGACCGGCACGGAGCCGTCTGTCTCCCTGGCTACAAGAAGCTCTGCACTCATCGTCCAGCCAAACATTCAGCCCTCGTCTTCCCTGCCGTGTTCGGCTTCAACCTGGAAGGATTCTCCTCTATGCCAAGTAAGCCTATTATTCTACTGACCTGTTCAGCATTGTCCCCTGTGCACAGGCAGGACTCCCAGGCACGGGAACCCCTTCTTCCAGGCGACAGACTACGCCAACCTCTCACCTTCACACCGACCCTCGTCAGCAACGCTGGGTGGCAGACGCTGTCCTTAAGGATCACCTCCAGGCCGACCTTCATTCTCCACCGCAGCTGTAACAGTAATTCAATTCAATTCAATTCAACTTTATTTATATAGCGCCATTTCACAACAACAGTCATCTCATAGCACTAGCAACTGTAGGGGGAACCCCCACAGTTGCAGAAAGACCCCAGCAATCAGGCGATCCCCTGTGAGCAAGCTCTTGGCGACGGTGGAGAGGAAAAACTCCCTTTTAACAGGAAGAAATCTCCAGCAGAACCAGGCTCAGGGAGGGGCAGTCATCTGCTGCGACTGGCTGGGGGGTGAGGGGATAGAGAAGAAGAAAAGAACAGACATGTAGAGAGCAAACAGCACGATGGGGACTCAATCTATGGGAGAGAACAAACAAATGTTAATGACCAGCAAAAAAAATATTTCATTGAGAGTGAGAAAAGGAGTGAGGCCCAGTGCATTACTGGAGGTCCCCCGGCTGACTAAACCTATTAGCAGCGTAACTAAGGGAGGGTTCAGAAACACATGATCCCTCCCTAATTGTAGGCTATATCAAAAAGGTAGGTTTTAGCCCTATTCTTAAAAACAGAGATCGAGTCTGACTTCCGAATCCAGATTGGCAGCTGATTCCACAGGAGAGGAGCTTGATTACTGAAGGCTCTGCCTCCCATTGTACTTTTGGAGATTCTAGGTATTACAAGTAATCCTGCATTTTGGGAGCGTAGTGCTCTGTTAGGATAATACGGTAGTATCAGATCTTTTAAATAAAAAGGAGCCTGATTGTTTAGAGCTTTGTAAGTAAGAAGAAGGATTTTAAACTTAATTCTAAACTCTATGGGAAGCC
Organism: Pholidichthys leucotaenia; assembly: GCA_020510985.1. Classification (NCBI taxonomy): domain Eukaryota; kingdom Metazoa; phylum Chordata; class Actinopteri; order Cichliformes; family Pholidichthyidae; genus Pholidichthys; species Pholidichthys leucotaenia. The sequence continues at coordinate 293,995,122 of CM035841.1, forward strand.
AATGAAGGGAGGCCAGAACCGGAGAGATATGATCTCTCTTTCTAGTACCTGTTAAAACTCTTGCTGCAGCATTTTGGATCAGCTGAAGACTTTTTAAAGATGTTTTAGGTCAGCCTGATAATAAAGAATTACAATAATCTAATCTCGAGCTAACAAAAGCGTGGATCAGTTTCTCAGCATCACTCTGAGACAAGATGCTCCTAATCTTGGCAATATTATGCAAATGATAGAAGGCAGTCTTAGAAACAAATTTAATATGTGAATTGAAGGACAAATCCTGATCAAAAATAACTCCAAGGTTCCTCACAGAGCTATTAAAAGAAAGAGTAACCGCATCCAAACTGAAAGTTTGATTTGGAAAGGAATTTCTAAGGTTTTTTGGACCAACAAGAATGACTTCAGTCTTATCTGAATTTAATAGCAGGAAATTACAA